>OY756420.1:22871686-24214424 GCA_963576905.1 Mystacides longicornis
ACATAGGCAAAACAAACAGGAAAGTCTCGGTCAGACCGAAGAACACAAAAATGACGTCAAAAACAAAAAACCTTCCTCCACCCTAGCGGCTACACACAATGACCGAAGGCCACAAAATAGACTTCGAAAACACAACAACACTACACAAAACAAACCGTGAATCTCACCGCATACTATACGAAGCAATTAATATCGCAAAAAGACCACACACACTTAATGAACGTGATGAAACTTTAAAATTTACCCCCGTACCTCCACATCATAGACCAAATTCCACCCACCCACCCCACACACACAAATACTAACCGCCCACACCCCACAAACACAGCTCCAATCAAATAACACAAACTCGATCTCAACTAGAGACTACACCACTGCCTCACATTCCTATACACCTACCCCAACAGACAGTATAGCTACGAACACATCTCGTAATAGTCCGCGTTTCACGAGACAAAATACCTCATAATCTGCTCAACGAGCCAACGAATAACACCCTTGTCTCGTCACTGCAGATTAATTTCGGCGTTATTACTTCTGTAATACGACGAAAGGCTGAAGATGGAGTCTCTGATGGCTCCGAAATATATACCACCATCTAACCAACAAACCAACACCTTTAATAATGTTCCAAATAACATCGGGAACAACTCACAACGCGACAGTACCCGAAATAACAATCTACATATTCCGCGTCGCGAAAAGCTTTATATTAACATAATATCACTTTACGGGAGTGGCGTCAAACAAGATCTTGACCGTTTCGAGAAGTGCAAGCTAAAACGAGTGAAGTGTTTGAACGATATTACATTCTTAGTGAGGTGCCGTGATAACAAGGTGATACCGACATCGTTCCGTCTCAGGTACTACAAGCAGAATACACACACCAACCGTATTCTACACAAAGCAAGCCTAGGACTGGTGCGAGCCGAGATTGCTGAGAAACGCCGCCTACTAGACCAGATAAGTGAAAACTTATATTACCAACATCTTAAACTGTCTTCCCTCATTCACCCTCTATTATGGAATCAGTTCGATGACATAATACAAGAACGACTTGACACAGAAAACACAACCATCAAAAATTACACACATCAGGAAGCTCAATAATCTCACTAAACACCTACAACCACGATCACAGACACCAAACAGCAACAACCAAAACCCCCTCCCTACACTCGCACATACAGTACACAACTTATCCAACGAAACCCTCGACGAAAATGCCCTCTCAATCCTGTCGAAAGGCTTCAACTTTGCCATATCCCCCTCACACATACCGAAAGAGAAATTCATAGTCAACCTAGAAACCTCCTTGCTAACTGTCCAGACAAGACAGCTGAAGAAATCAGACAGGAAGTCTGCACTATATTTACGTAAATCAAGGCCCCAAGTCCAACACCACGCACGCTGAGCGTGAAGCCCTCAAAAAACTTAAACAAAACCCCAACATTGTCATCCTCCCAGCCGATAAAGGCAACGCCACCGTGGTAATGAACTCGACTGAATACGACAACATGGTTCAAGTCCTGTTGCAAGATGACTCCGTGTACAAAGTCCATCGACAAACCCCACCACATACCTAGAAAAAACCACGAAAGCAATCATCACTAAATCTACCCTTTCTAATGAAGTAAAGAAACGCCTAATTCCGAGAGAAAAATCCTCGGCGATAGCCAAGTTCTACGCACTTCCAAAATCCACAAAAACCCATTAACTCTAAGACCCATTGTCTCGCAACTAAGCACCCCAACATACAACCTCTCTAAATACCTATCAAACTTTCTTTATCCCGATTCCATACAACGCGACTCATACATAAAAAACTCCTTCGACTTCATAGAGTTGATCAAAACAATAAAAACCAACGAAACAGACCTGCTAGTAAGCTTCGACATCGTATCCCTCTTCACCAACATTCCCATAGATGAAACACTTACAATCTTAAAAGATCGCTTCAAAATACCTAAAATGTTTATTAACATGATAGCCCATTGCATGTCCAATACTTTCTTCTCATACAAAAGCACAATATACAAACAGGTATCAGGTGCTAGTATGGGTTCATCCCTATCCCCAATACTTGCCGACTTGTTCTTACTAGATTTCGAAGAACGCGCACTAAGCCAAGCTCAATACAAGCCCACCCCTATACAAACGATACGTAGATGACACCTTTGTCATCTGGCCCCACGGAAAAGAAAAACTAGATGAATTTTTAACCTACCTAAACAATCTACATCCAACCATCAAATTCACGATGGAAATAGAAACCGATTGCCAACTGCCCTTCCTCGACACACTCATCCGCAGAAACCCTGACGGCACACTAGGACATAAAATCTACCGAAAATCAACCTCCACTTCGAGATACCTCCAAGCAGACTCTCATCATCACCCCTCCCAACTACAAGCGGTCGCCACATCTTTGTTCCACAGGACTGTGTCACTGACAGATAATACACATAGAGAAGATGAAGAACGCGCTCTTACCAAAATCCTAAAACAAAATGGGTACTCTAACAAACAGCTGAGTGCAGCTAAATCACACGCATCCACCCCTTATCTGTCAACACCACCTAACGACAGGTACCTCGGCACTTGCAATATCCCTTATGTCAGAGGCGTATCTGAAAAGATTGGCCGAATACTCAAGAAAAAACATATTCGCCCTGTCTTCTCAGCAAACAAAAAAGTTTGCACAACCTTACCCCTACCTACTGATAAGATCCCTAACGAACACCAAGGTGTATACCAAATCCCTTGCAAAGATTGTCCCAAAGTGTACATAGGCAAAACAAACAGGAAAGTCTCGGTCAGAACCGAAGAACACAAAAATGACGTCAAAAACAAAAAACCTTCCTCCACCCTAGCGCTACACACAATGACCGAAGGCCACAAAATAGACTTCGAAAACACAACAACACTACACAAAACAAACCGTGAATCTCACCGCATACTATACGAAGCAATTAATATCGCAAAAAGACCACACACACTTAATGAACGTGATGAAACTTTAAAAATTTACCCCCCGTACCTCCACATCATAGACCAAATTCCACCCACCCACCCCACACACACAAATACTACCGCCCACACCCCACAAACACAGCTCCAATCAAATAACACAAACTCGATCTCAACTAGAGACTACACCACTGCCTCACATTCCTATACACCTACCCCAACAGACAGTATAGCTACGAACACATCTCGTAATAGTCCGCGTTTCACGAGACAAAATACCTCATAATCTGCTCAACGAGCCAACGAATAACACCCTTGTCTCGTCACTGCAGATTAATTTCGGCGTTATTACTTCTGTAATACGACGAAAGGCTGAAGATGGAGTCTCTGATGGCTCCGAAATATATACCACCATCTAACCAACAAACCAACACCTTTAATAATGTTCCAAATAACATCGGGAACAACTCACAACGCGACAGTACCCGAAATAACAATCTACATATTCCGCGTCGCGAAAAGCTTTATATTAACATAATATCACTTTACGGGAGTGGCGTCAAACAAGATCTTGACCGTTTCGAGAAGTGCAAGCTAAAACGAGTGAAGTGTTTGAACGATATTACATTCTTAGTGAGGTGCCGTGATAACAAGGTGATACCGACATCGTTCCGTCTCAGGTACTACAAGCAGAATACACACACCAACCGTATTCTACACAAAGCAAGCCTAGGACTGGTGCGAGCCGAGATTGCTGAGAAACGCCGCCTACTAGACCAGATAAGTGAAAACTTATATTACCAACATCTTAAACTGTCTTCCCTCATTCACCCTCTATTATGGAATCAGTTCGATGACATAATACAAGAACGACTTGACACAGAAAACACAACCATCAAAAATACACACATCAGGAAGCTCAATAATCTCACTAAACACCTACAACCACGATCACAGACACCAAACAGCAACAACCAAAACCCCCTCCCTACACTCGCACATACAGTACACAACTTATCCAACGAAACCCTCGACGAAAATGCCCTCTCAATCCTGTCGAAAGGCTTCAACTTTGCCATATCCCCCTCACACATACCGAAAGAGAAATTCATAGTCAACCTAGAAACCTCCTTGCTAACTGTCCCAGACAAGACAGCTGAAGAAATCAGACAGGAAGTCTGCACTATATTACGTAAATCCAAGGCCCCCAAGTCCAACACCACGCACGCTGAGCGTGAAGCCCTCAAAAAACTTAAACAAAACCCCAACATTGTCATCCTCCCAGCCGATAAAGGCAACGCCACCGTGGTAATGAACTCGACTGAATACGACAACATGGTTCAAGTCCTGTTGCAAGATGACTCCGTGTACAAAGTCCATCCGACAAACCCCACCACATACCTAGAAAAAACCACGAAAGCAATCATCACTAAATCTACCCTTTCTAATGAAGTAAAGAAACGCCTAATTCCGAGAGAAAAATCCTCGGCGATAGCCAAGTTCTACGCACTTCCCAAAATCCACAAAAACCCATTAACTCTAAGACCCATTGTCTCGCAACTAAGCACCCCAACATACAACCTCTCTAAATACCTATCAAACTTTCTTTATCCCGATTCCATACAACGCGACTCATACATAAAAAACTCCTTCGACTTCATAGAGTTGATCAAAACAATAAAAACCAACGAAACAGACCTGCTAGTAAGCTTCGACATCGTATCCCTCTTCACCAACATTCCCATAGATGAAACACTTACAATCTTAAAAGATCGCTTCAAAATACCTAAAATGTTTATTAACATGATAGCCCATTGCATGTCCAATACTTTCTTCTCATACAAAAGCACAATATACAAACAGGTATCAGGTGCTAGTATGGGTTCATCCCTATCCCCAATACTTGCCGACTTGTTCTTACTAGATTTCGAAGAACGCGCACTAAGCCAAGCTCAATACAAGCCCACCCTATACAAACGATACGTAGATGACACCTTTGTCATCTGGCCCCACGGAAAAGAAAAACTAGATGAATTTTTAACCTACCTAAACAATCTACATCCAACCATCAAATTCACGATGGAAATAGAAACCGATTGCCAACTGCCCTTCCTCGACACACTCATCCGCAGAAACCCTGACGGCACACTAGGACATAAAATCTACCGAAAATCAACCTCCACTTCGAGATACCTCCAAGCAGACTCTCATCATCACCCCTCCCAACTACAAGCGGTCGCCACATCTTTGTTCCACAGGACTGTGTCACTGACAGATAATACACATAGAGAAGATGAAGAACGCGCTCTTACCAAAATCCTAAAACAAAATGGGTACTCTAACAAACAGCTGAGTGCAGCTAAATCACACGCATCCACCCCTTATCTGTCAACACCACCTAACGACAGGTACCTCGGCACTTGCAATATCCCTTATGTCAGAGGCGTATCTGAAAAGATTGGCCGAATACTCAAGAAAAAACATATTCGCCCTGTCTTCTCAGCAAACAAAAAAGTTTGCACAACCTTACCCCTACCTACTGATAAGATCCCTAACGAACACCAAGGTGTATACCAAATCCCTTGCAAAGATTGTCCCAAAGTGTACATAGGCAAAACAAACAGGAAAGTCTCGGTCAGAACCGAAGAACACAAAAATGACGTCAAAAACAAAAAACCTTCCTCCACCCTAGCGCTACACACAATGACCGAAGGCCACAAAATAGACTTCGAAAACACAACAACACTACACAAAACAAACCGTGAATCTCACCGCATACTATACGAAGCAATTAATATCGCAAAAAGACCACACACACTTAATGAACGTGATGAAACTTTAAAAATTTACCCCCCGTACCTCCACATCATAGACCAAATTCCACCCACCCACCCCACACACACAAATACTACCGCCCACACCCCACAAACACAGCTCCAATCAAATAACACAAACTCGATCTCAACTAGAGACTACACCACTGCCTCACATTCCTATACACCTACCCCAACAGACAGTATAGCTACGAACACATCTCGTAATAGTCCGCGTTTCACGAGACAAAATACCTCATAATCTGCTCAACGAGCCAACGAATAACACCCTTGTCTCGTCACTGCAGATTAATTTCGGCGTTATTACTTCTGTAATACGACGAAAGGCTGAAGATGGAGTCTCTGATGGCTCCGAAATATATACCACCATCTAACCAACAAACCAACACCTTTAATAATGTTCCAAATAACATCGGGAACAACTCACAACGCGACAGTACCCGAAATAACAATCTACATATTCCGCGTCGCGAAAAGCTTTATATTAACATAATATCACTTTACGGGAGTGGCGTCAAACAAGATCTTGACCGTTTCGAGAAGTGCAAGCTAAAACGAGTGAAGTGTTTGAACGATATTACATTCTTAGTGAGGTGCCGTGATAACAAGGTGATACCGACATCGTTCCGTCTCAGGTACTACAAGCAGAATACACACACCAACCGTATTCTACACAAAGCAAGCCTAGGACTGGTGCGAGCCGAGATTGCTGAGAAACGCCGCCTACTAGACCAGATAAGTGAAAACTTATATTACCAACATCTTAAACTGTCTTCCCTCATTCACCCTCTATTATGGAATCAGTTCGATGACATAATACAAGAACGACTTGACACAGAAAACACAACCATCAAAAATACACACATCAGGAAGCTCAATAATCTCACTAAACACCTACAACCACGATCACAGACACCAAACAGCAACAACCAAAACCCCCTCCCTACACTCGCACATACAGTACACAACTTATCCAACGAAACCCTCGACGAAAATGCCCTCTCAATCCTGTCGAAAGGCTTCAACTTTGCCATATCCCCCTCACACATACCGAAAGAGAAATTCATAGTCAACCTAGAAACCTCCTTGCTAACTGTCCCAGACAAGACAGCTGAAGAAATCAGACAGGAAGTCTGCACTATATTACGTAAATCCAAGGCCCCCAAGTCCAACACCACGCACGCTGAGCGTGAAGCCCTCAAAAAACTTAAACAAAACCCCAACATTGTCATCCTCCCAGCCGATAAAGGCAACGCCACCGTGGTAATGAACTCGACTGAATACGACAACATGGTTCAAGTCCTGTTGCAAGATGACTCCGTGTACAAAGTCCATCCGACAAACCCCACCACATACCTAGAAAAAACCACGAAAGCAATCATCACTAAATCTACCCTTTCTAATGAAGTAAAGAAACGCCTAATTCCGAGAGAAAAATCCTCGGCGATAGCCAAGTTCTACGCACTTCCCAAAATCCACAAAAACCCATTAACTCTAAGACCCATTGTCTCGCAACTAAGCACCCCAACATACAACCTCTCTAAATACCTATCAAACTTTCTTTATCCCGATTCCATACAACGCGACTCATACATAAAAAACTCCTTCGACTTCATAGAGTTGATCAAAACAATAAAAACCAACGAAACAGACCTGCTAGTAAGCTTCGACATCGTATCCCTCTTCACCAACATTCCCATAGATGAAACACTTACAATCTTAAAAGATCGCTTCAAAATACCTAAAATGTTTATTAACATGATAGCCCATTGCATGTCCAATACTTTCTTCTCATACAAAAGCACAATATACAAACAGGTATCAGGTGCTAGTATGGGTTCATCCCTATCCCCAATACTTGCCGACTTGTTCTTACTAGATTTCGAAGAACGCGCACTAAGCCAAGCTCAATACAAGCCCACCCTATACAAACGATACGTAGATGACACCTTTGTCATCTGGCCCCACGGAAAAGAAAAACTAGATGAATTTTTAACCTACCTAAACAATCTACATCCAACCATCAAATTCACGATGGAAATAGAAACCGATTGCCAACTGCCCTTCCTCGACACACTCATCCGCAGAAACCCTGACGGCACACTAGGACATAAAATCTACCGAAAATCAACCTCCACTTCGAGATACCTCCAAGCAGACTCTCATCATCACCCCTCCCAACTACAAGCGGTCGCCACATCTTTGTTCCACAGGACTGTGTCACTGACAGATAATACACATAGAGAAGATGAAGAACGCGCTCTTACCAAAATCCTAAAACAAAATGGGTACTCTAACAAACAGCTGAGTGCAGCTAAATCACACGCATCCACCCCTTATCTGTCAACACCACCTAACGACAGGTACCTCGGCACTTGCAATATCCCTTATGTCAGAGGCGTATCTGAAAAGATTGGCCGAATACTCAAGAAAAAACATATTCGCCCTGTCTTCTCAGCAAACAAAAAAGTTTGCACAACCTTACCCCTACCTACTGATAAGATCCCTAACGAACACCAAGGTGTATACCAAATCCCTTGCAAAGATTGTCCCAAAGTGTACATAGGCAAAACAAACAGGAAAGTCTCGGTCAGAACCGAAGAACACAAAAATGACGTCAAAAACAAAAAACCTTCCTCCACCCTAGCGCTACACACAATGACCGAAGGCCACAAAATAGACTTCGAAAACACAACAACACTACACAAAACAAACCGTGAATCTCACCGCATACTATACGAAGCAATTAATATCGCAAAAAGACCACACACACTTAATGAACGTGATGAAACTTTAAAAATTTACCCCCCGTACCTCCACATCATAGACCAAATTCCACCCACCCACCCCACACACACAAATACTACCGCCCACACCCCACAAACACAGCTCCAATCAAATAACACAAACTCGATCTCAACTAGAGACTACACCACTGCCTCACATTCCTATACACCTACCCCAACAGACAGTATAGCTACGAACACATCTCGTAATAGTCCGCGTTTCACGAGACAAAATACCTCATAATCTGCTCAACGAGCCAACGAATAACACCCTTGTCTCGTCACTGCAGATTAATTTCGGCGTTATTACTTCTGTAATACGACGAAAGGCTGAAGATGGAGTCTCTGATGGCTCCGAAATATATACCACCATCTAACCAACAAACCAACACCTTTAATAATGTTCCAAATAACATCGGGAACAACTCACAACGCGACAGTACCCGAAATAACAATCTACATATTCCGCGTCGCGAAAAGCTTTATATTAACATAATATCACTTTACGGGAGTGGCGTCAAACAAGATCTTGACCGTTTCGAGAAGTGCAAGCTAAAACGAGTGAAGTGTTTGAACGATATTACATTCTTAGTGAGGTGCCGTGATAACAAGGTGATACCGACATCGTTCCGTCTCAGGTACTACAAGCAGAATACACACACCAACCGTATTCTACACAAAGCAAGCCTAGGACTGGTGCGAGCCGAGATTGCTGAGAAACGCCGCCTACTAGACCAGATAAGTGAAAACTTATATTACCAACATCTTAAACTGTCTTCCCTCATTCACCCTCTATTATGGAATCAGTTCGATGACATAATACAAGAACGACTTGACACAGAAAACACAACCATCAAAAATACACACATCAGGAAGCTCAATAATCTCACTAAACACCTACAACCACGATCACAGACACCAAACAGCAACAACCAAAACCCCCTCCCTACACTCGCACATACAGTACACAACTTATCCAACGAAACCCTCGACGAAAATGCCCTCTCAATCCTGTCGAAAGGCTTCAACTTTGCCATATCCCCCTCACACATACCGAAAGAGAAATTCATAGTCAACCTAGAAACCTCCTTGCTAACTGTCCCAGACAAGACAGCTGAAGAAATCAGACAGGAAGTCTGCACTATATTACGTAAATCCAAGGCCCCCAAGTCCAACACCACGCACGCTGAGCGTGAAGCCCTCAAAAAACTTAAACAAAACCCCAACATTGTCATCCTCCCAGCCGATAAAGGCAACGCCACCGTGGTAATGAACTCGACTGAATACGACAACATGGTTCAAGTCCTGTTGCAAGATGACTCCGTGTACAAAGTCCATCCGACAAACCCCACCACATACCTAGAAAAAACCACGAAAGCAATCATCACTAAATCTACCCTTTCTAATGAAGTAAAGAAACGCCTAATTCCGAGAGAAAAATCCTCGGCGATAGCCAAGTTCTACGCACTTCCCAAAATCCACAAAAACCCATTAACTCTAAGACCCATTGTCTCGCAACTAAGCACCCCAACATACAACCTCTCTAAATACCTATCAAACTTTCTTTATCCCGATTCCATACAACGCGACTCATACATAAAAAACTCCTTCGACTTCATAGAGTTGATCAAAACAATAAAAACCAACGAAACAGACCTGCTAGTAAGCTTCGACATCGTATCCCTCTTCACCAACATTCCCATAGATGAAACACTTACAATCTTAAAAGATCGCTTCAAAATACCTAAAATGTTTATTAACATGATAGCCCATTGCATGTCCAATACTTTCTTCTCATACAAAAGCACAATATACAAACAGGTATCAGGTGCTAGTATGGGTTCATCCCTATCCCCAATACTTGCCGACTTGTTCTTACTAGATTTCGAAGAACGCGCACTAAGCCAAGCTCAATACAAGCCCACCCTATACAAACGATACGTAGATGACACCTTTGTCATCTGGCCCCACGGAAAAGAAAAACTAGATGAATTTTTAACCTACCTAAACAATCTACATCCAACCATCAAATTCACGATGGAAATAGAAACCGATTGCCAACTGCCCTTCCTCGACACACTCATCCGCAGAAACCCTGACGGCACACTAGGACATAAAATCTACCGAAAATCAACCTCCACTTCGAGATACCTCCAAGCAGACTCTCATCATCACCCCTCCCAACTACAAGCGGTCGCCACATCTTTGTTCCACAGGACTGTGTCACTGACAGATAATACACATAGAGAAGATGAAGAACGCGCTCTTACCAAAATCCTAAAACAAAATGGGTACTCTAACAAACAGCTGAGTGCAGCTAAATCACACGCATCCACCCCTTATCTGTCAACACCACCTAACGACAGGTACCTCGGCACTTGCAATATCCCTTATGTCAGAGGCGTATCTGAAAAGATTGGCCGAATACTCAAGAAAAAACATATTCGCCCTGTCTTCTCAGCAAACAAAAAAGTTTGCACAACCTTACCCCTACCTACTGATAAGATCCCTAACGAACACCAAGGTGTATACCAAATCCCTTGCAAAGATTGTCCCAAAGTGTACATAGGCAAAACAAACAGGAAAGTCTCGGTCAGAACCGAAGAACACAAAAATGACGTCAAAAACAAAAAACCTTCCTCCACCCTAGCGCTACACACAATGACCGAAGGCCACAAAATAGACTTCGAAAACACAACAACACTACACAAAACAAACCGTGAATCTCACCGCATACTATACGAAGCAATTAATATCGCAAAAAGACCACACACACTTAATGAACGTGATGAAACTTTAAAAATTTACCCCCCGTACCTCCACATCATAGACCAAATTCCACCCACCCACCCCACACACACAAATACTACCGCCCACACCCCACAAACACAGCTCCAATCAAATAACACAAACTCGATCTCAACTAGAGACTACACCACTGCCTCACATTCCTATACACCTACCCCAACAGACAGTATAGCTACGAACACATCTCGTAATAGTCCGCGTTTCACGAGACAAAATACCTCATAATCTGCTCAACGAGCCAACGAATAACACCCTTGTCTCGTCACTGCAGATTAATTTCGGCGTTATTACTTCTGTAATACGACGAAAGGCTGAAGATGGAGTCTCTGATGGCTCCGAAATATATACCACCATCTAACCAACAAACCAACACCTTTAATAATGTTCCAAATAACATCGGGAACAACTCACAACGCGACAGTACCCGAAATAACAATCTACATATTCCGCGTCGCGAAAAGCTTTATATTAACATAATATCACTTTACGGGAGTGGCGTCAAACAAGATCTTGACCGTTTCGAGAAGTGCAAGCTAAAACGAGTGAAGTGTTTGAACGATATTACATTCTTAGTGAGGTGCCGTGATAACAAGGTGATACCGACATCGTTCCGTCTCAGGTACTACAAGCAGAATACACACACCAACCGTATTCTACACAAAGCAAGCCTAGGACTGGTGCGAGCCGAGATTGCTGAGAAACGCCGCCTACTAGACCAGATAAGTGAAAACTTATATTACCAACATCTTAAACTGTCTTCCCTCATTCACCCTCTATTATGGAATCAGTTCGATGACATAATACAAGAACGACTTGACACAGAAAACACAACCATCAAAAATACACACATCAGGAAGCTCAATAATCTCACTAAACACCTACAACCACGATCACAGACACCAAACAGCAACAACCAAAACCCCCTCCCTACACTCGCACATACAGTACACAACTTATCCAACGAAACCCTCGACGAAAATGCCCTCTCAATCCTGTCGAAAGGCTTCAACTTTGCCATATCCCCCTCACACATACCGAAAGAGAAATTCATAGTCAACCTAGAAACCTCCTTGCTAACTGTCCCAGACAAGACAGCTGAAGAAATCAGACAGGAAGTCTGCACTATATTACGTAAATCCAAGGCCCCCAAGTCCAACACCACGCACGCTGAGCGTGAAGCCCTCAAAAAACTTAAACAAAACCCCAACATTGTCATCCTCCCAGCCGATAAAGGCAACGCCACCGTGGTAATGAACTCGACTGAATACGACAACATGGTTCAAGTCCTGTTGCAAGATGACTCCGTGTACAAAGTCCATCCGACAAACCCCACCACATACCTAGAAAAAACCACGAAAGCAATCATCACTAAATCTACCCTTTCTAATGAAGTAAAGAAACGCCTAATTCCGAGAGAAAAATCCTCGGCGATAGCCAAGTTCTACGCACTTCCCAAAATCCACAAAAACCCATTAACTCTAAGACCCATTGTCTCGCAACTAAGCACCCCAACATACAACCTCTCTAAATACCTATCAAACTTTCTTTATCCCGATTCCATACAACGCGACTCATACATAAAAAACTCCTTCGACTTCATAGAGTTGATCAAAACAATAAAAACCAACGAAACAGACCTGCTAGTAAGCTTCGACATCGTATCCCTCTTCACCAACATTCCCATAGATGAAACACTTACAATCTTAAAAGATCGCTTCAAAATACCTAAAATGTTTATTAACATGATAGCCCATTGCATGTCCAATACTTTCTTCTCATACAAAAGCACAATATACAAACAGGTATCAGGTGCTAGTATGGGTTCATCCCTATCCCCAATACTTGCCGACTTGTTCTTACTAGATTTCGAAGAACGCGCACTAAGCCAAGCTCAATACAAGCCCACCCTATACAAACGATACGTAGATGACACCTTTGTCATCTGGCCCCACGGAAAAGAAAAACTAGATGAATTTTTAACCTACCTAAACAATCTACATCCAACCATCAAATTCACGATGGAAATAGAAACCGATTGCCAACTGCCCTTCCTCGACACACTCATCCGCAGAAACCCTGACGGCACACTAGGACATAAAATCTACCGAAAATCAACCTCCACTTCGAGATACCTCCAAGCAGACTCTCATCATCACCCCTCCCAACTACAAGCGGTCGCCACATCTTTGTTCCACAGGACTGTGTCACTGACAGATAATACACATAGAGAAGATGAAGAACGCGCTCTTACCAAAATCCTAAAACAAAATGGGTACTCTAACAAACAGCTGAGTGCAGCTAAATCACACGCATCCACCCCTTATCTGTCAACACCACCTAACGACAGGTACCTCGGCACTTGCAATATCCCTTATGTCAGAGGCGTATCTGAAAAGATTGGCCGAATACTCAAGAAAAAACATATTCGCCCTGTCTTCTCAGCAAACAAAAAAGTTTGCACAACCTTACCCCTACCTACTGATAAGATCCCTAACGAACACCAAGGTGTATACCAAATCCCTTGCAAAGATTGTCCCAAAGTGTACATAGGCAAAACAAACAGGAAAGTCTCGGTCAGAACCGAAGAACACAAAAATGACGTCAAAAACAAAAAACCTTCCTCCACCCTAGCGCTACACACAATGACCGAAGGCCACAAAATAGACTTCGAAAACACAACAACACTACACAAAACAAACCGTGAATCTCACCGCATACTATACGAAGCAATTAATATCGCAAAAAGACCACACACACTTAATGAACGTGATGAAACTTTAAAAATTTACCCCCCGTACCTCCACATCATAGACCAAATTCCACCCACCCACCCCACACACACAAATACTACCGCCCACACCCCACAAACACAGCTCCAATCAAATAACACAAACTCGATCTCAACTAGAGACTACACCACTGCCTCACATTCCTATACACCTACCCCAACAGACAGTATAGCTACGAACACATCTCGTAATAGTCCGCGTTTCACGAGACAAAATACCTCATAATCTGCTCAACGAGCCAACGAATAACACCCTTGTCTCGTCACTGCAGATTAATTTCGGCGTTATTACTTCTGTAATACGACGAAAGGCTGAAGATGGAGTCTCTGATGGCTCCGAAATATATACCACCATCTAACCAACAAACCAACACCTTTAATAATGTTCCAAATAACATCGGGAACAACTCACAACGCGACAGTACCCGAAATAACAATCTACATATTCCGCGTCGCGAAAAGCTTTATATTAACATAATATCACTTTACGGGAGTGGCGTCAAACAAGATCTTGACCGTTTCGAGAAGTGCAAGCTAAAACGAGTGAAGTGTTTGAACGATATTACATTCTTAGTGAGGTGCCGTGATAACAAGGTGATACCGACATCGTTCCGTCTCAGGTACTACAAGCAGAATACACACACCAACCGTATTCTACACAAAGCAAGCCTAGGACTGGTGCGAGCCGAGATTGCTGAGAAACGCCGCCTACTAGACCAGATAAGTGAAAACTTATATTACCAACATCTTAAACTGTCTTCCCTCATTCACCCTCTATTATGGAATCAGTTCGATGACATAATACAAGAACGACTTGACACAGAAAACACAACCATCAAAAATACACACATCAGGAAGCTCAATAATCTCACTAAACACCTACAACCACGATCACAGACACCAAACAGCAACAACCAAAACCCCCTCCCTACACTCGCACATACAGTACACAACTTATCCAACGAAACCCTCGACGAAAATGCCCTCTCAATCCTGTCGAAAGGCTTCAACTTTGCCATATCCCCCTCACACATACCGAAAGAGAAATTCATAGTCAACCTAGAAACCTCCTTGCTAACTGTCCCAGACAAGACAGCTGAAGAAATCAGACAGGAAGTCTGCACTATATTACGTAAATCCAAGGCCCCCAAGTCCAACACCACGCACGCTGAGCGTGAAGCCCTCAAAAAACTTAAACAAAACCCCAACATTGTCATCCTCCCAGCCGATAAAGGCAACGCCACCGTGGTAATGAACTCGACTGAATACGACAACATGGTTCAAGTCCTGTTGCAAGATGACTCCGTGTACAAAGTCCATCCGACAAACCCCACCACATACCTAGAAAAAACCACGAAAGCAATCATCACTAAATCTACCCTTTCTAATGAAGTAAAGAAACGCCTAATTCCGAGAGAAAAATCCTCGGCGATAGCCAAGTTCTACGCACTTCCCAAAATCCACAAAAACCCATTAACTCTAAGACCCATTGTCTCGCAACTAAGCACCCCAACATACAACCTCTCTAAATACCTATCAAACTTTCTTTATCCCGATTCCATACAACGCGACTCATACATAAAAAACTCCTTCGACTTCATAGAGTTGATCAAAACAATAAAAACCAACGAAACAGACCTGCTAGTAAGCTTCGACATCGTATCCCTCTTCACCAACATTCCCATAGATGAAACACTTACAATCTTAAAAGATCGCTTCAAAATACCTAAAATGTTTATTAACATGATAGCCCATTGCATGTCCAATACTTTCTTCTCATACAAAAGCACAATATACAAACAGGTATCAGGTGCTAGTATGGGTTCATCCCTATCCCCAATACTTGCCGACTTGTTCTTACTAGATTTCGAAGAACGCGCACTAAGCCAAGCTCAATACAAGCCCACCCTATACAAACGATACGTAGATGACACCTTTGTCATCTGGCCCCACGGAAAAGAAAAACTAGATGAATTTTTAACCTACCTAAACAATCTACATCCAACCATCAAATTCACGATGGAAATAGAAACCGATTGCCAACTGCCCTTCCTCGACACACTCATCCGCAGAAACCCTGACGGCACACTAGGACATAAAATCTACCGAAAATCAACCTCCACTTCGAGATACCTCCAAGCAGACTCTCATCATCACCCCTCCCAACTACAAGCGGTCGCCACATCTTTGTTCCACAGGACTGTGTCACTGACAGATAATACACATAGAGAAGATGAAGAACGCGCTCTTACCAAAATCCTAAAACAAAATGGGTACTCTAACAAACAGCTGAGTGCAGCTAAATCACACGCATCCACCCCTTATCTGTCAACACCACCTAACGACAGGTACCTCGGCACTTGCAATATCCCTTATGTCAGAGGCGTATCTGAAAAGATTGGCCGAATACTCAAGAAAAAACATATTCGCCCTGTCTTCTCAGCAAACAAAAAAGTTTGCACAACCTTACCCCTACCTACTGATAAGATCCCTAACGAACACCAAGGTGTATACCAAATCCCTTGCAAAGATTGTCCCAAAGTGTACATAGGCAAAACAAACAGGAAAGTCTCGGTCAGAACCGAAGAACACAAAAATGACGTCAAAAACAAAAAACCTTCCTCCACCCTAGCGCTACACACAATGACCGAAGGCCACAAAATAGACTTCGAAAACACAACAACACTACACAAAACAAACCGTGAATCTCACCGCATACTATACGAAGCAATTAATATCGCAAAAAGACCACACACACTTAATGAACGTGATGAAACTTTAAAAATTTACCCCCCGTACCTCCACATCATAGACCAAATTCCACCCACCCACCCCACACACACAAATACTACCGCCCACACCCCACAAACACAGCTCCAATCAAATAACACAAACTCGATCTCAACTAGAGACTACACCACTGCCTCACATTCCTATACACCTACCCCAACAGACAGTATAGCTACGAACACATCTCGTAATAGTCCGCGTTTCACGAGACAAAATACCTCATAATCTGCTCAACGAGCCAACGAATAACACCCTTGTCTCGTCACTGCAGATTAATTTCGGCGTTATTACTTCTGTAATACGACGAAAGGCTGAAGATGGAGTCTCTGATGGCTCCGAAATATATACCACCATCTAACCAACAAACCAACACCTTTAATAATGTTCCAAATAACATCGGGAACAACTCACAACGCGACAGTACCCGAAATAACAATCTACATATTCCGCGTCGCGAAAAGCTTTATATTAACATATATATATATATATATATATATATATACATCTTGCTATTAATGCGGCTTCATTATACCAAACCATGATAGGGCGCCATATGGGTATTTTTTTCACTCTAGTAACTATCCAAAGTCCTTTTATTCTACAATCATCAAGCGCTCTCAATATACAAACTCGTTTTATACTACGTACTCTCGGGCGTCTTACAACGTTGCCTTTTTTTTCATACAAATTTAGATATTACATCGTATATTATATTTTTATCCCTCAGATTTTACGGCGTCGGTGTAGTAGGTATGTAAAATATTGATATTGTACCTTTTCTTTTGGGATATTGTGTTTAATTGGATAGAGAGCTCTTGGAATGAGCGTAGACCGGCGTAGACATATTTTTTGACATGTGATTATTTTATAATATCATCGTTAATAATTTAATAATAGAATTATAAATTATAATAACTTGTTTCTTTTCTAATATTAACAAATTTGAGAACACTGGAATATTACATGGCGCAATCAAGAAGAGGACTTGAAGACATAAAAATCACAAAGTGCAGTTATTAAAAAAATAAGAAAATATCACTAATGATAAGGGAGAGAATTTAGGCCGATAAATCAACGAAATTGGGTCTACGGAACTATAGTGAAGGTCATCTCAGATAGAGTATTTTTAGTAAAAGTTAGGAATTTAGCGACACAACATGGATTTGTGCGAGGTACACTACACATCTCATTCTCTTTACTACAGATTATGTGGTTGATGGAATGGAGCGGGGTGGCCAAGTGGACGCCTCTTATACTGATTATAGTAAGGCATTCGACAAGGTGAACCACTCGATTCTGTTAGCAAAGCTGGAAAATTTGGGCATATGTGGGGACTTATTCAGATGGTTCTCTTCGTATATTATTAATAGAAGACAGGCAGTTGTTGTCGGTGGACACAGATTAGAATGGATGGGTGTCCCTTCTGGAGTGCCACAAGGCTCTATTTTGGGCCCCACTTTATTCAATATCTATATAAACGACATCAACACATGTTTTAATTTTTGTAAATTTATTTTGTATGCAGATGATATGAAGGTTTACTCGCGCGTTCGATCGATCGATGATTGTATACGATTTCAGCGTGACCTTGACCAATGACTGCCTACTGCAAAGTAAACTGTTTATATTTGAATGTATCTAAGTGTGTTTTGATCAGATTCACAAGAAGTAAAAATCCCATCGAGTTTCATTACAATCTTGGCGAATCAGAGTTGAAAAAGGTTGATGAAGTCAAAGATTTGGGAATTGTAATTGATGATAGAATGACATTTCGTAGCTGTTACGAAAAAAATGTGTCCAAGGCATCACGACTAAACCTCTCAGAAGCCCCGAGGTTGTTAAGATTTTTTTATATAAGTCTTCATTAAGAAGTATTCTTGAGTAATGTTCATCTGTGTGGCGTCCCAGCTTTGGGGTACAACAAGACAGAATTGACAAAAATCCAACACAGGACTTTACGGATGCTAAACTATTTAAGTTTTAAAAAAAATGATATCTATAAGGATGCTGAACGGTGTCATGGCCTGCAGTCTCTAATCCGTTAGACGTAGAATAGCTGACCAGGTATTATTAATCAGAAGTTCTCTACATAGTGGACAGTGGTAATCGTATTAGCTCGGAGGTTGAGCCTAAACGCTGTGCCGATATTTTTAATAATTTCTTTACTTCTGTAGGAGAAAGTTTAGCTTTAAACATAATAGGTGAGGATTTCCAATCTCTTGCGGATAATCGGGAAGCTTATAACTCCGAAACATTTGTAGATTTTATCTTGCCTTTGGAACAGGAAATACGCGAAATAATAAAAAATCTGAAAACGGGTACATCTCCTGGACACGATGGCATAACCGCAAGTATTTTAAATGAATTTATCGATTTCGTGCTGAAACCGCTGTCCCATGTAATTAATACCAGCTTAAAAGCTGGTAATTTTCCCCGTATCCTAAAAAAAAAGGCAATAATTGTACCAGTGTACAAGGGAGATGATCCTGAATTGATTACAAATTACCGTCCGATATCCTTGATATCAAATATTTCAAAAATCGTTGAAAAAATTGTCAAAAAACAGATATTAAATTAAAATAATTTAAATGAAACAATTGATTTGTTATTCCACTATATTTATTTACCTGACTAGTTTCGCAGGAACAGGTCCTGCGAAACTAGTCAGGTAAATAAATATAGAAGTTTAGCTGGAGCGGACAATATCGCGACCGGTCTATAATTCTGCACATTCGCTTTATCCCCTTTTTTGTGAATCGGACAGACCTTTGTGGTTTTCCATACTGAGGGGAAGCATTCCAACCTTAATGATAAGTTAAAAAGATAATATAAAATGTCTCGCAATTCAGTGCCCACTTCCTTTAGCACGTACGCTGGAATTTGGTCAGGCCCTGATGATCGTTTCGGCTTTATTTTCATTATGCTATAATCGATATCATTATACGTCACATTCGAAATATCACAAACAGTAGAGGTATTCGAGGGAAATGAGTGAAAAGAGTCAACATTCAAGAGTGGCTTAGTTGTACTGTATACAGATGCGAAATAGTTCGAAAATGCATCAGCAATTTTTTGAGGATCCGAATAAGCAATGTTGTTATGGATCATCTCCTGGGGATCATTCGTTGTACTTTTTTTGGAGTTGATAAAACTCCAGAATTTTGTTGGGTCTCTACAAATATTATCCTCGTTTGACTCGATATGATGTTTGTAACAAACACTAATATCTTGCTTTACAGATTTACGCAATTCCGAATATCTAGAGTATGCCAGAGAAGATTTTGTCTTCTTCCATAGCTTGTGGAAAAAGTGTTTTTTCTTTATATTTTTAATCAAGTTTCGGGAAAACCATCGAGGATAATCATTACAATAATTGTTCGCATAAGAACCAAAACAATCGTCAAAAATACTATTTATAATCGAGTAAAAACCCTCAACAGCGTCGTCAATGTTCGTTGCACTGTAAACCTCAGCCCAAGTGTGCTCCGCTATTTTTTCTTTAAGAGACGCAATGCCGTGTTCATGGAACTTCCATCTTAATGTGACATTATTGCTATGAGTGTTAAAATATTTTATATTATGGGATGGCAATGCGATGTTCACTCTGAGCGTCGGATGATGTGCATCCTCGGCAACTAATGGAAAATCGTGCCTATTAACTACCACTAAATTTTCATCAATATTTGTATATACACAATCCAAAATACGATTATTAAAATTTTTAATGTGATTTAGTTGTTTCAAATTGAAAGATTCCAAAAAAAAAGACAATTCGTCACTAGAATAGTTACAAGAATGCAAATTAAAATCTCCCAATATTAGGATGTATTTGTCATTTAAAATATTTCTTGACATTTCCAGCTTTTCAAAGAAATTTGAGAAGGAATCTCGGTCTGAATTAGGGGGGAAATACACAACACAAACAAAAATAGTCACTCGTTTAAATGTAAGTCTTATCCACATGTCCTCGCCGTCCGTTTCCATGATATTCATTCTCTGTACTGCTTGTAAATGTTTAGAGTAAACAGCCAAAGCTACACCTCCACCTCGTGATTGTCTGTCTCTACGAAACACAGTATACCTGTCATCGAATAATTCCGCATCAAACACTCCAGGATGAAGCCACGTCTCTGTCAAGGCGATAATGTTCATACTTTGTGCAAGAAGATTACAAACAAATTCATGTGTCTTCGTGTTGAGCCCCCTGACATTTGAATAGAGTAAATTAATATTCACACTATTATTGCGATTGCTCTGGGATAGTTGCTGCTGTCGCCGCCCGAGATTCTCTCCGAAATATGGCATTGATTTCCTTTGTTTCCGACCGTCGACCTCTCGATCTCCGAAAGAACCACTGGTTTATAGCTATATTCGGAGGCCACATGTCAGGCTTCATCCAACGTTCATAAAAATCTTCAGGGACTGTAATCCTAAATGAAGCGTAGCTCTCACTTTTCGTAATGACGTTCTCGATTTTGATAGACGTACATTCAGGAAGTTTCTTCAGCATATAATTTTGAACTTGATTATTAGTTGTACCTGCCCTAAAATAAAATGCATGGATATGCCTTTCTCTATTTGTCTTGCACAGGAGAATGTGGGATAGCCTTGGTCAAACTTTAGTCGACGAACAACACGGGTTTAGACCTGGAAGATCCACTGTATCAAATCTGCTGTGTTTCAACAATTTTATCGAAAAGCGGTTAGATAACCGCCTGCAAGTTGATGTTATATACACAGACTTTGAAAAGGCATTTGACCGCGTTGAACATGATAAACTTCTATTAAAATTGCATGCATTTGGTTTGTCTGACAGACTATTACGATATATGGCTAGCTACTTGAGAGATAGGCAGCAGTATGTTAGTTTTGGAAATCATGATTCTGGCACCTTTTTCACTTTCTCTGGTGTTCCACAAGGTTCTAACCTGGGACCTCTACTTTTCACAGTATTTATTAATGACATTGGTATGTACATTAAAAATTCAGATTTTTTGCTCTATGCAGATTATCTCAAACTTTATAGACAGATTTCAAGTGAAAATGACGCAACGAAACTCCAAGAAGACATTGACGGAGTAACTGAATGGTCAAGGGCCAATGAATTGTTCTTTAGTACACCGAAGTGTCACGTGAT
Organism: Mystacides longicornis; assembly: GCA_963576905.1. NCBI lineage: Eukaryota > Metazoa > Arthropoda > Insecta > Trichoptera > Leptoceridae > Mystacides > Mystacides longicornis. Next base: position 22,893,800 of record OY756420.1, read on the forward strand.
GACTTACTCAAGGATAAGAAATCCTTTATTTGCCGATTATAGGATGAATGATGTGGCTCTTGCTAGAGTAGACGAGATTAGGGATTTGGGAATTTTGTACAAGCCTGATATGACGTTCGGTTCACACATACAGCTAACAGTAGAAAGGGCATATAAGATGTTGGGTTTTATACTTAGAAATTCGGTTCAATTCAAAAACCCAAATACCCTTAGAATACTTTATGATTCCCTGGTACGCTCTATATTGGAGTCGGGATCCATGGTTTGGTCTCCTCACGAGGTGACATATATTCTCGCGTTGGAAAAAGTCCAAAAAAAATTTTGTAGACATTTGTACAGAATATCTTACGGATACTACCCGTACTTATATCCATCTCTTTTCGTGAATGGATGTCTAGGTATATCGACTCTCCAGATGCGGAGAGATGAATATCTTTGCAGACATTTCTTTAAGCTTTTACATGGTATAATTAGCAACCCAAAAATCTTACAGGAAATTAATATTTATGTTCCGGATTCTTACACTAGATCTAGACGTCATAACTTATTTTATCTCCCAAGTGGCAGAACTAACATTTTGATCCATTCTCCTTTATGTAGAGTGGTCAGCATTTTTAATCGGTTGTCTCAGCACATTGACATCTTTCATATATCTTATAACAATTTTAAACAGGAGGTTGGCTATTTGTTGTTTGTTACGTGAACACTGATTATCTTCAATTTATTTATATAATGTCATTTGCTCTTTTGTTCATAGTAGCATTATTTTTGTAATTTTTGTTCTGTATAAGAAGTAAGAAAGGTTAAATTGGAACTATGTTCCTATGTTTTTTTTTTTTTTTTTTGTTAGATATGTCTAGACCTACTTAAGGTACTATTTTTGTATTGTATGTTATGACATGTATGTAATGTTCTCTCCCACTGCTCACCGAAAAGGTCAAACACTGTAATGGTGAGCAGTGTTCATCTTTAAAATGAATAAATAAATAAATAAATAACTATAAAAGTTAGATATTATATGCTGTCTCGACATGTTTTGTACATATTGATGTTTTCTACTAAGTCGTAGTACGTTATTTTATTCTATCATCAATAGCTTTCACAGCGCACGCGATATTAAGAATATTTTGGGTATTTTTTTACACCTTGGGTTACATTATTGGAGTTTTAGTAAGATCCCTAAAGGTGATACGATGTCCCAAGAGTCTTCTTCTTGTTTATAAACTACTTATCATTCTTCGGTATGTGATACTTACGAAAATATTATGCTAACTAATAAAATTTGAATTTTAGCAATGTAGTGAGGTAGAGAGGATGTTATAAATTACCCTTCTTCTTGTTTGTAAACTACTTATCATTCTTCGGTATGTGATACTTACGAAAATATTATGCTAACTAATAAAATTTGAATTTTAGCAATGTAGTGAGGTAGAGAGGATGTTATAAATTACCCTTCTTCTTGTTTGTAAACTACTTATCATTCTTCGGTATGTGATACTTACGAAAATATTATGCTAACTAATAAAATTTGAATTTTAGCAATGTAGTGAGGTAGAGAGGATGTTATAAATTACCCTTCTTCTTGTTTGTAAACTACTTATCATTCTTCGGTATGTGATACTTACGAAAATATTATGCTAACTAATAAAATTTGAATTTTAGCAATGTAGTGAGGTAGAGAGGATGTTATAAATTACCCTTCTTCTTGTTTGTAAACTACTTATCATTCTTCGGTATGTGATACTTACGAAAATATTATGCTAACTAATAAAATTTGAATTTTAGCAATGTAGTGAGGTAGAGAGGATGTTATAAATTACCCTTCTTCTTGTTTGTCCTCGTATTTATTTCGGAGGCGTTTCTGAATTCAATAATACATAGGTATAAAAATAAACCAAAATATGAGTACATTCGTGTCAATTATTTCCGGTTATTTTTTGTGATTTATAATCTTGTTATTTTCTTATTGTCTATTTGTTTTCAATTTTTGGCGTCGTATACGAATGTGAAAAAATAAGTAGATATGAATTGTCACTTATTGCTACCATCTCACTTATTAGCTTTATTTTGTTAAATGAAATAAAAATATACCAACTTCGGTTCGATAGGCAGTTCTTTGCACTTTCACACCTCTTCCTTCTTTCTCATTTCTTATAAGAGATCGTAGTTGGCCACTCTTGAATAAATATTTCTGCTACTGTGGGCTTTTCTTTCAGTCGTCAACGAAATATGCAGCTTTCATCACTAACAATCTAGATATCAAATTTTTGAGTAAATTTTGAAATGTTGGTGTGTAACAATGTAATAAAATTGGTTAAAAAAAGTGTTAAGTTGAATTTTTAATTCGGATATTATGACCGATGTATTATGTACAGAATTTTTATAAAAACTGTAGCAAGCAACAAAATTCATGAGGCCTTCTAACTTCTTATTCTTCCTCAACCCATTGCCGTCTACTTTTGGAAGAAGGCCTCGTCTATCTCCTTCTATGTCGTTCTAACCTTTGCTCTCTGCATCCAGATCACCACGACACGTAGTTCAACAACGTCTCTTCACATGATTTCATAGCATGCTTCTTTTTGTCGTTCGATGTGATAGTATAATTTTGACCAATTTTTCAGCTGAGCTTCTTTACACATGACAAATGTGTCGGCCACAGAGTTTTAACTGGGCGATTGATACGTTCTTTTGTTCTTTCTCTTATCGTTTCGATTCTCACTCGATATCCCAGCACTTTAAAAAGCTCATTTTGATTACTGCATTGTTTTGTAAGGCTACATGCAGCCATACGCATCACACATCTTTCATATAAATTTAAAAAAAAATTTGTGACGAATTATGTTTTAACGTTTGTTTAACTCATATACAATGAAAATTTTTTCACGTAATTGTCATTATTTGACATGATGTCAAAGTGGTTAATTATGCAACCATAATATTATGTACCTAGATTTATATAATAACCTAGTATCAAACAGCAATATGAGTCACATTGACCACAACGTGAACAGTTTTCATATATTTTTAAACCTGTAGAGGGCGATCCCTTCCCTATTAACGATCCCGTATCCCAATCATTCTTTACCCTTATTCGTCAAAAAGGGGAGAGAAAGTCCCTAATGTCACATGATATAATACACTAGAGGAAATATTATGATTGTGTAAGTTTATTTTGTATATTAATAAATTATATTCTGTGTTCATAAGCGATGTTTATGACATTCGTCAGATAAGACTTCGGTATAGACTATTTTCACAAGATCCTTTGGGGTCTTTTATTATCTATATAGTTTATTTTATAAATAGAGAGAATAACTCCAAGGACATTGGGTAATTAATCTGATAAGGGGATTCAACAATTTTATTGAAAGTATTGATTTTCAAACAATTGTTTTTCGAACAATTTTCTTGTCACCTGATAGTGCACCTTGTAAGATATCTTCTGGGAAGTGATAATAATAATTTTAAATTAAAGGAATCGTATTTAAGGTCTTATTATGACCTCTCTTATTTCTTTTGCTAAACACGAATGTCGAGAGGAATATGAGCCAACGTCCACCTTAGTATACCTAATGTTATTTTGTTTGCACCATGGATCATAAACTTCAAGTTGTTTGCCGTATTTTCTACTCGTATGAAGCACAATAACTTGAATGAAATTTTATTTTTCTAGTTTTTTGCAATAGACTTCGGAAAATTTCATACTTGGCTCATCTAAGTACTGAATGATAAAAATAACCTCTTGAAGCCGATTCTAAAAAGCAAAAATTGAGAGATTCTGAGGGTCTAGCAGCATACAGATGTTGTGCATTGTTGGACTTGGTATCTTCGTTCTTGCTTCATCCCTTTCAAATACCAAAACATTTGTTTTGTTCACATTAATTTTTAGATCAATTTAACCCCTATAATTATCTTTTAACACACTGATTGAAACTTATTTTAAACGTATTTTTATATAAATTACAAATTTGAAATCAATATTCATAGTAAGGACTACAGGACAACATCTGTCGGAAAAGCTAGAATTCTAATATTTTTGATATTTTACCTTTGACTGACTTACTACGAGTAAGATTATAACGAGTAGGCCCCTTATCCTCCCTACGTGATATTCCGCACCTGAATACTTTTCGCTGACTTATACAAATCCGATGATTACAGCTTAGGAATAAATATACGAGTATAATAAATCGATTCTCTTTGATGTCCGATGAAAGTGACTTATTTTTTCTCACAACAAATATTATTTGTATGATATTATTTTACATAGGTACCTGAATATGAAATAAAAAAAAATAACTCGAAAAAAATAATATATGTGAATTCGGTAGATTTCAAAATTATTGGAATCTAGCTTTAGTACCCGTGCGTTGCCCAGGAGTCGTGGATTATGACCACGACACTTCAATTTATACCTGTGATGTTAAGTTTGATTAGGGCAACTATGTGTGGAACAAAATGTAAAATCAAAATCGGCACGGAACTCATAGATGAGCTCTTGGATGGCCAGGGACTCAAGCAAGGTGACAGACTGGTCCTCACACTCTTCAGCTTATTACTGGAATATATGGCGCATAAAACATACCACAACGATACAAATCCTAATATTTCTTTCCAAAGTAGCCAAATCGTCGGATATGCTTATGACCTCAACATAGTAGAAAGATTCCTGATAGCCATAAGAGAGGTCTTTGACGCCTTGGAAATAGCAGCAAAGATGTTGGGACATATAGAAATCAAGCGAAGGATAGCAACAGGAAACATTCTTCTCTACTCTACTGCCTGTGCTCAAATCAAGAAGTGTCCATAGGAAATCAAAGATCACTCTCTATAAAACTTTTTTAAGAACAGTTATGACATATGGGTAAGAAGCATGGGCAATGACTGCGAAATCCGTGGAAATAAATGCTAGACACATTTGAGAGAATAGTGCTTCGTAAGATTTTGGAGCCCATAAACTATAGAAAATCCTGGAGAATACGGCTTAACTACGAGCATTACAATATTTAAAAACCTCCCAGGATCTATGAATATGCTAGATTGGGCAAGCTCAGGTGGGCAACGCATACTTGGTAAATTTTAAATTTTAACGGTCGGCAACTGTTAATTTTATTTATTTTTAAATAAAACTCTGTTAACTTCACTTATAAATTTTAATTGCAAAAGGCCTTCGGTCATACGAACATCTTCAATGCCATAAATACTTAAGTGAAATAATTAACAGAGTTTTATTTAAAAACAAATAAAATTAACTAATATGGGAATTCACAAAGTTACCACCGAAAACATAAGTAAATTGGTAATAAAAAACACAACTTTGCAAAGTATCACTTTTATTTTTTATAAAAACCAAAATATTTTCAACCACAATGTGGCCATCTTCAGTGGTGATTTAAATTAAACTTTTTTAATTTAAATCACCACTGAAGATGGCCACATTGTGGTTGAAAATATTTTGGTTTTTATAAAAAATAAAAGTGATACTTTGCAAAGTTGTGTTTTTTATTATCATTATGGAAAAGTACCACAAAGTTCATAAAAATACTTTAAATAAAAAAAAAAATAAGTAAATTGGATAACACATGTTCCGAGAATGCCATCGTAATGGGTAGGTATCTAAAAGAATCCAAGGACAGAGCAAGCTGGAGGCGAAGGTTAAGGGAGGCCAAAGCTCGGTATAAGCTGTAGAGCCTTCCAGTAAGAGGCTAAACCAAAATAAAGTAAAGGAGTATGAAATTTCGCATGTGCGAATTTCGAGCACTGGTCAATGTTTATGATTAATTTTATTTTACAAATTTACAATATTTACACCATCAGCTTTCGCCTTTGCGCAGATGGTGTTCAAGTATTTCTACAAAATCAAAAATTTACTATTAAGAAAACAAAAACATATCTGAAACATCACAAAACAAAATACAATTGAAAATACAAACAACATATACATGACAAATGACAAGTACACGAGCTCCTATATGTTCCAACTCTCATGGTTGCCGGAAACTGCCGAACCAACCGGCAGTTTCCGGCGACCATGTTAGTTGGAACCTTGTTGGAACATATAGGAGCTCGTAACAAGTACGCCTTTTTAAGTGTTCACATTACATTAAGTCATAGACAAAAATATTGTTAGCTATCACGATACTAGTCATTCGCCGATAGTGATGAAGAAGAGAAGGAGTGGCAAATGCTAATATTTTTTTTAATTTATCCACGAAAATACATTAAATCAATAAAAAAAACAATACGCATACTACTGTAATGTATTTCACACTCCGATGTATTTGACATTGACACAGCCGCATATATTCTTTTGTTTATCTGTGGTCAAGTTGGTAGATTAATATTGTTTGTCTTAAATAATAATATAAAAAAAACTTTTTACATATCAACATTTCAAATTTGACGTATCCATGTCATTATTTTGGAAGGAAAATTATGAAATAGCGCTAGCTCATTCCTTGAAAATGGAACCTCAATAATGTTCACACTTATAATTTAAATTAGTTATGGTGGAATTTCGAGCACTGCTCGAATTATTGAAATTCATTCTTATTAAATTATCATCACAGTAATGTTATGCACAGGACATAGTATGAATCCATCATTGAAATTATTGTCGCTAGCAAACTGAGCGGATTTTAAATACGTGCATTGAAGATGAAAAAAATGGAGTCACGTGTTTTGCAATATTACTTAAGACCGATTCGTTAGCTAACAGATTCATAGCTTGTCACAATATATCAATTTGAGTTATGTTAATGAAATTTTTAGGAAGGTAGTTTCGATTTACAACTTAAACTGAAATAAAAGCATTTAGATAACGTTAAGGGATATTATAGATGGACTTCAGTACGTGAATATGTATTCAGTTTCCCTATTCTAAGTTTCCGTGACATTAAAGTCGGCGGTAATTAAAAGAATTGTATGAAAACTTGTATACCGCCCCTACAGAATACTTCGAAAAGCTCCGCAGCCCATACAAAATTCCTGTAAGTTTCTCACTTACGTTGTGTGAGTAATATTTGGAATAGGGGTGCAGAACAGACCTCATTGGGTCAGAGGAATTGTGAGATAAACCTACCTACTTTAGGTATATAATATTTCAAAGGAAAGGTACTTATGTTTAACTATACGAGAATCTGTTCGACAGTTAAAGACATTTTAAATGGTTGACCGGTTGACTGGTAGAGAATGTTTCAAGGATTAAGTACCGCCGGCTATACTGACACCTATGTATAGAAGAGTGTTATTTATTTATTTAAATGTGGATTTTTTTTAATGAATATGTGGTCACTCAAAGTGAACACAAATAAACTCTCTGACTTTTTTACGGTAAGCTTTTTTAAGCTTGTGTCGTGAAAGAGGAAGATGGTCGTCACCTGGGATCCAGCTCATGACCTCCAGTACGAAACAGAAGGTACGAATTACGAAATGTCAGTTTAAATGAGTTATTATAAATCTATCAATGAAATAAGTGTTTTTTAACTACAAAATAAATGATAGGCTGATACAAATTGAAACGTATGGTTTGCCCTAAAAGAGATTTGAATACACTGAAGTAAGCAGACAACTGGAAGAAAATAGGCGCAAACTTGGTTGGATAGTGACTACTCACACTCCTCATTGCGTAATATGAACTACATTACGATTTTTTTTGTATAATAGTACACATAATATGGTTTACTCTTTTTTTTCATATATGTATATATTTTGTTTGTATGTGTATATATGATATATTTATATATTTGATTATTTTATGTATGTATTTGTCTATGTATGTGTATGTATTTCTGTATATATGGAAAAAGCAACTTCAATTAAAATGTTATTTGTAATAGGTTGGTTGGAAGAAATTGCCCCAGGCAATAAGCCCGCCAATTTTGGTTTGTTACTATTGTATATTCATGCCAATAAAGTTTTTATTATTTATTATTATTATTACACATCTCAGCAGTCAGCACAAACTTACATCATTCTATTGAATCATTCATTATAATTTTTAAGCCGGAAGGGGTTCGGCACAACCCATAAGGGTAGTGCCGAACATGAGTTCTTATGAAAGGGTGTCCATGAAGGATTTTTCCTCTAGCTTAAAAAAAGTAATTATTTTTTTGTGTAAAAATTGTGAATACTTGTTTAGTTTAAAAAAAAGCACGTTGCATACTTCCGTGTTTTAAGGCGTTTTGTTCATACAACTGTTTCAAATACCGAAACCTTTGATTGCAAAGTTAAGTTATTGATGTAAAAACCTTGACTTGAAAAAGTTTTGAACTTTAGTAATACCTACCAACAGGATTGAACAAGAAATGAAAAGCTTGCTTTTTGTTATTTCATCGGTAAATTTGAAGTTTTAATATTTTTAAATGGAACATGATGATCTGTATCCTTACACACGTGCTCCGCATTATGTGCCTGTAGACTTTTATAATATGTAGGTATGCAGGACAGAGAGTGACGTCATAGTTGAACTTGAGAGATGTACCTACGCGGTATACTAGTAGGTACACACATCACGGCTGTAGATAGACAGTAGTTCCTGTAAAGCTCACAGCAAGCTCGGTAGAAGATTAATGATGTAGGTATAACAGAGAATCTAGAATAACATTTTATACGCAAATTGTTCATTTCTTTATTGATAAGATAATAATTATACACGATGTAAGAACAAGCTTCGAAAAAATTTTCCTTCGGGAAGTAGCTACATAGTAGGTACCTACCCACCCAATTGATCATCTCTTTCAGTTGGTTTACGTAATAAGCACGTGAGTCCAATTATTGGCTTCGTCGATTTTAAACATTTCAAATGAAATGACGTAAAAGGATACGCATGTATGTAGGCAGACATTCTCTTGTATTTGCGTACGATTTGAACATATTTTTCTAGAAAAGTTTAAACATTTTATGTACCTAGTTGTAGAGTTTTACTCTCAAACTTTAATTTTGATAAAGGCCGGAGTTCGTTTTGACAACACTATATATTTTTTATTACAGCAGAAGAGTGAAAGATTGTTTGCCGTAGGTGTGTCATGAATATGGAAGGCAATATAATGTGATACAAGTATCCGCACATCCTCGGTATTCACTTCCCCTGTAAATTTTCTAACACATTGAGTTTGATATTGAGTTTTTTTTTTTCATTTGACATTGAGTCTGATATTGAGTTTCTATCCTTAGTGGATACGTAAACAGGCCCCTGGTAAGTGTGACGTAGTTCAGCCAAATAAGTAGGTGCTCCTCAGTTCTTTTATTATCATAGGACTCATTATTACCTACTCAAGATCTACAGAGGTTGGATAAATTTTCTAGGATGAGAGTCCTAGCACACTAGACGAAGAAGAATGTACGTGTCTTCACATTAATATTTGCAGCTGTAGCAGTTTTTTTAAAGAAACATTATTGTCTCGGCCAACTGTCATTCGGCATCCTTCCTTAACACATGCCCCAGCCAAGTCCATCTCCTCTCCACAATGGTAGAGGCGATTATTCACCATACCTATGTACAAAATGTGTTTCAATGTACAAAGACTATCAATAATTATTCTTCTACCCTGCGTCTTCTCAGCTCTGCTTGGGTCGGTCCTTTTCTTCTACATTATTTAAGTCCCTCACTCAAAGTGAACACAACTACACTCTTCAGCATCTTTCACAGAAAGCTAAGCTTGTGTTGTGCGGAAGGAAGACGGTCTTCACCTGGAATCGCACCGTCGGCCTTCAGTACGAAAGTCGGCGATAGAACCGCAAGGCTGCTAACCACTTCAACTACAATCATCGTAGACATCATATTATTATGTCAGCAAAGAAATAAAATATAGAAAGAAGTGGTGTTTCATAAGTTTGCGTAGCAACGATGAAATTAAAAAAAATTGAAGTGTGGAATTGAATTTCATACTTTGAAATAAAACACGTTTAAAAATTTATTTGAAAAGTTTATTAGCACAAAAAATTTACAAAAGCATCATCAAAGTAGTGTAATATTTCTTCAAGTATAAACGTCACGTCTTCTATGAACTTTACACGACTCAAGGCAGCACGATAGTTCAAGGGCGCTTGTCAATGTTCCCTCAATAAGGAGCTCTCCTATCGCTGATGTATTACGTCTATCGTCTATAGAAGAAGGATCAGATTTCTCACTTCCTAACATAGAGAAAACCTAATGCTTGAGTAATTTTTTCAACACGAATTTATTACAAGTTATAACTTGCTCGCATATATCAAAGCAATGAAGGCTTCAGTTGGAACCAGGGTATAGATTATTTCTACGAAACCTTGAAGCCGTCATTTAGAGAACGGTTCCTTTTATACGTTTACCACTTATATAATTCTGAAGGGATGTTCTTCTTAGAACCTAATAAAATTAGTATCAATATTGTAGGAATCAACTACAAAAATAACTATCCTACTCTGACTAACAAAGTAGAACTACCTAATGCATGTTTATTTTAATCTCTAAATAATAATATCACTTCATACGAATGTATTTTTGTAAAATTATAATGTAAATCTATGTAAATAATAGATAAATATTTAAAAAGGTTGATACAGGGATAAAATAATATATGAAGATTTTCAACCTTTCAAGCAAGATGTTAAAGCATTTTTACTAAACGTCTTGTACCTACGTAAATTTTTACATAAAGACAATAATGTTTTAACTATGTTCTTTCCAAAATTTCCGACATTAAAACCAATTTTTCTATTGCAATATTAAGAGAATCGAGGATAATGTTGTTATCAAAAAAATGATATTTGCGCTAAACCCTTCATCTATTTGAACTATGTATATGAAACGAAATGGAGTACTTAACATGTTATTAAATTTATTTATAAGTATGTAAGGATATACTTTAGCAAGCATCGCATTTAACTAGTCCAACCTCATCACAGTTCATGCACTTGAGGGCCACAAATTCCGTGGTAAAATGGTTTCGATGGACGCTCTTCTTGGAGCCCGAGCACACTTGGCATGGAAGGAGACGATATCCACCGCAGACTTTGCACGTATTGCAGGCGTCAGCGCTCTAGAATAAAGAAAAAAATATTTATTAAAAGATGGGTATAAAAGAAAAATAAATATAGTTGCACTTGGTACTATCACCGAATTTTATCAATTTTGTAGAGCTCGCTAGAGTGTGTTAGATAGAAGGTAAGGCTAGGCTTCACATATTATCGACACAATATTTGCTTGATTAAAAAAAAAACAAGATCGCCTTTTGTTCTTTTTGAAAGTTGAAGAACCATCGATCGACTTGTATTGCAGATCATCGATTAAAAAAGCGATTCGTAACTATTGAGTATGGCATAACCATTTATTTGATTTTTTTGTTTATTAAGATTGTTTGTAGCACCTTACTTGACCTGTCGATTCGATAGGTGATAAAATAAATTAACGATCGACAGTATGAGCGCTTCTATCGTCTAACTAAACTAAACGAATTAGGCAAGGCTCATATACACAACCAATTCCAGTAGACAGTTTGAACTAAACAGTTCGCTCGATTCAAAAGTTTGTATGTATGCGCTAGCCTAGGTCTCCTATGATCATCATGACTTGCGTCTATAAAACTAATAACTACCTTATTCAAAGTGATTACAAACAAAATATGAATCTTATACTTTAAAAGTTCCAAAAAATGCACATAATTTGTTTTTCATCCGTTATATATAATCTGGTACTGTCATTCGCTTTTTGTAGTGAGCAACATAATTATAGACAGGACCACAGAAAATTTTTCCAATTTGTGAAAAATTTAATCCAGTGGTCGGCGGGTTTTTTTCAATTATCGAGTATTCGGTTTAGTTATTTGATTTGCGCGAAATATAAAATCTGGGTAGGTGCCTACGTACAAAGAATCTCATTAAAACTCTCTTATTCCGGCTGTCATAGGATATGACAAAAAACTTTTCGTAGTCGTTTGTAAATACATTTTATACACGTGAAACTTGATTTTTAATTAATTTCGTGTTGCTTTTTTTTTAATAATCACAATAAGTTATGAATCTCTTATTTGAGAAAAAATATAAAAGAAAGTTATAAAACAAAATATTGAAACAAAACACTTTTCTAAAAAAAAGTGTGTATACAACCGGCGGATCAACAACATAATGATTTTGGCAAATTCTATCAGTCAACCAGTCCCATCTAATCTGAGAGAGGGTTTCAACCCTGGGTAGAAATTTCCAGTGCTGTAAAACCCTCCTGGAAATCGAACCCAAGCTATCCGTAGGAGCTAACTACTACATAGAGTACCAAAAAAATCTGAACTTTTCAATTGCATTTCAATAAATTTAATGAGCTGTTGAAAATAAGAGAAAATTATTTATCTATAAAGTCTTGAAGGTATTTCTTCCTTTTCAGGGGGTGGGAGTATATAGAGGCTTTTACTCCACATCCCTTCATCAGAACTTTCATCTTTTTATCAACTCAGTTCATAAGACATATTTTTTAAAAATATTTTTATAGCATTAAAAACCTCTTTAATAAGTTGTCAGTCTTAACTTATTTAGTAACTGGAAACAATAAAGTTGTTTATTAAATTTAACTGATAGTTGTAAATTTCCTAGAAGGAGATCAGACTTAATGCGTAAATTTCATTAAGTAATTAGGATACTGTATAATGGATTCAAAATGGACTTCAAACTTTATTGCGAACTCTTTTCGGAAACTTCATAAAATTCATTGCACATAAAATACGACTCATGTGTTAATTTATGTAAGTGAGGCCAAATTCTAAACGATTTGGTGGACTTATCAATCTTTGTTAAAATGTGTAGGAGTTTGTGTATTTATAAAATTTGCGTTCACTTTACCTAACACATGAGTCATTTTTTAATTACCGTTTATTACTTAATAGCTGATACCCGTCTTCTTCAAATGAGATGATTTACTTAGGCCGTTTTACTGGAATTATACTATGAAATTCGGGTAATTTTAAAAATAGGTATATAACAGCTCTAAATCTGTTCCGAGGAAATGCCTAGCATAATTTTTATCTTACATTCTTACAATTATTATTAATCAAGGATCAATGACGATAAAAAAAAAACAGAAAATCTGCTGTTTATGATTGATATGATGACATACGAAGATAAGAAAGAAGGTACCGACTGATTTATTATAACATAGGTTCCACCAAGCTTTTTTCAATTTGTCTTCTTTTATTTTCACATGATGTGATGTAGGCGTAGCAAGCAATTTGATAAAATTAAATGGAAACATAGATTTTAAATTTGAGAAAATAACGACAAACCTTTCGAATGCCCGAATGAAAATTATGCCAAGTACTTGGTAATGGATTATTATCGAACAACAAAGTTAAGATCGAAGTCTCCACAATACACATATTTACTTTGAACTATCAAATTAATTCTGTGATAACTAACCTTGTAAGGTTTCAACATTTTCCTCAGTTCACCACATTCGTTCAGTTTTTCCACGGTATCAGCATCCTGGAACAAAAAACAGAAAAGTTAATACGAATTCTAATACGGAAAAAAAATCTGACCTAGCAACTTTCTGACTTTTACCATTGTCACATAAACTGTCTACTAGCTATGTAGGAACTACTTTAGCCTAGATACCTCCTAGTTCATCATTTGGTTTTCACAAGTCAACTATAGTAGTGTTTAAAATAACTAAAAGTTATGCGTAAATTGGTTCCTAAAGCCCTTGAAAGTTTATGGAAAAGTGGGGCCGACTTACTAAGATATTACATGGCATAAGGACCTATCGAACAACTCTCAGAAAAATTTCGTAACCCCTAGTATAAGTTTTTGATGATCGAATATCCAAAGGATCATTGAAAGAGTTTCGAAAAAAAAATCCTTACAAAAAACACTATTGTAATGTTATGTATTTCATACTCACACACACTTCGATGTATTTGAACTTGAGTATAAAGAACAAATATGTTCAAATTGAGAATAGATTAATATTGTTTGTTGATTATTAATACGTAAAATAGACCCTTAACGGCCACGTGGATTTTGACATTAGCCGAGAGGCATAAACATAAACAAAAAGTTTAAGAGTTGGTATGAGTGTGTTTATACATACACCCATCACTATGGTTTGTGTATGTGTGGTGTGTGTGTGTCGCCATGGCCGCCATTTTGCATCCAGCCTAATGTCAGATGACGTCATCCTTTAATGGTCTATATTAAGTTATTTATATTTTAATAACCATAGAAAAAACTTTGAACATATCAACATTTCAAATTTGGCGTATCCATGTCATTATTTTTCAAAGAAAATTGTGAAATAGCGCTCGCTCAGTCTTTGACAAAGGAATCTTAATAATCTAAATTAGTTATGGTCGAATTTCGAGCACTGGCCGACCACTAGTATTTTATTATTAGTTTGCGACTTAATACACAAGTGACCCAAGAACGGTGTTTTAAAATAGGTAGGTAAAACGATTTCATGAATATTTCGTTTGAATTAAATTATAGAAATTAGACGAGTTCAAAAAGTCACGTAGAAATATTTTTTTAAAATTTAATTTGAAAAAATTGAGTCGTGTTCTTTCTATTTTCACTAATCATTTTTAAATTTAATTTCAGTAGAAGAATTAAATACTTATATGTGCACGATGTTTTTCTTTCATAATAAATTTTATTAAGCATGAATATGTATATACAAAAAGGCCAAATTAACCGCGAAAAAATGTGTTTAAAATTAATAATGAGCATGTATTTTTTTTCAATGTCTGAATATACCTCAGGCGACTGGGATATGTGAAGATCCGCCGACCCACAGCGAGATGGTGCTGGCCGTGATGAGATTGAAGATCAACAAAACGCCAGGAGACGATGGAATCCACGCAGAGCTCCTCAAACAAGGCATAGACACCCTTGACCAACCACTTCTCGATATATTTAAAATGGTGTGGGAAGAGGAGAGATGCCCAAAAGATTGGCGGAATGAATCCATCGTCGCAATATTTAAAAAGGGGGACCCCCTTGAATGCGGAAACTACCGTGGAATTACTCTACTGAGTGTTCCCGGTAAGGTATTATCTCAGATATTACTACACCGCATTCGGGGGCCTGTCATGGCTGTCCTGAGAGAGCAACAATGCGGCTTTGTACCTGGCAAGTCCTGCACGGACCCAATTTTCTGTGCCAGGTGCATCTTTCAGCAGTGCAAAGAGTTTAACTCTCCAGTCGCTTGTTGCTTTATAGATTTTGAAAAGGCCTTCGACAGCCCACATAGACCATCATAGAAAATATTTGCTCTGTAAGGTATACCTCCGAAAATAGTTAAAATGGTGCAGTCCCTGTATGAAGACTCCGAGTGTAGCGTGAAAACTCCAGGTGGTCCTACTGAAGCTTTCAGGATCACCACGGGAGTCAGACAGGGCTGCGTACTAGCTCCTTTCATATTCATAATAGTCATGGACTTCCTGTTGAGAAAGTCCATGCAAGGAGCAAGAGGTATACCGATAACACAGAGAAATGGTCTAATGGGCGAACTGTGCGATCTGGAGTACGCGGATGACCTAGCGTTGTTCAGTACGACAGTGGAGGAATTACAGCGCAGTGTTTCAAGACTCTGCGACGAAACAGCACGCCTCGGCCTTCGAGTCAATACCAGTAAGACGGAGCTCATGGCGAATAATGCCTGCCCCGATAAACAGCTACCGATAACCATCGATGGTCACCAGGTCTCCCGGGTGGATAAATTTAAGTACCTGGGAGCAACCATTACCACCACTGGTGACCTCGGGGCTGAGCTCCCGATACGTATCGGTATGGCAAGTGGCGCCTTCAACAACATGACCAAGATATGGAAGGCATCGGCGTTTAGTGTCGAGACGAAATGTAAACTGTTTGATGCGTGTGTGTTGCCCATTCTCCTTTATGGGTGTGAGTCCTGGCACCTGACCAAGGCCCAGGCACAAAAAATCTCATCCTTTGAAATGAAGTGCCTAAGGAGAATTCTGGGCGTAAGATGGTTCCACCGCATCACGAACGACGCTATACGCCGGCGCACCCAGCGTGAGCCCATCACCTCTACCATTGTGGGGAGGAGATGGACTTGGCCGGGACATGTGTTAAGGATGCCGAATGACAGTTGGCCGAGGAGAGCGCTGTTCTTCCTCCCATCAGGGTCCCGAAGACGAGGAAGACCCTCTCACACCGTGTTCCGCTCCTTCGAAGCAGAGCTGAGGGGTATGGACATGGTGTGGGAGGAGATCATAAACATTGCGCAAGATCGAGCGCAATGGAGAGCTCTTGTTGCCTCCCTATGCCCCTGAGTGGGGTGTGAAAAGGGAGAATTGATTGATTGATTGATTTTTTTTTAATAATACCTCCTCTCTTTTTATTCCGCTCGAGGAAAAACCAATAAAAGAGCTGGGAGGAAGGAAATACTTAGATGACGCAAATGCTTCAAACCACAACCAAATCTGAGAACAACTTTCGTCATAGCAATGGAGAAGGCTACATATACTGGATGTCACCTCTCTTATTTATTTTGCGCTGCTACAGTTATTTAATATGCCGTGAGTGGTTACCCTTCGACATATTATTATGAGATGAGCTTACCTCTTTTAAAAGTCAAAAGGCAATCAATGTACCAAAATAACTTATTGAGATTTTGTGGAGAAATAATATATTTTTTTTATAATCCTTGCTAGAAGTTTAACATTCTTACTCATTGATGTTTTCATGGTTTTGTTTTGATTTAAAGATCAAGAATTCTCGATGTTTGCTTAGTTCTGCAAAATTTTCAATTGAATATCTCAGAGATTTTGATCAGTAACTCAAAGAAACCGGGTAATTGATTGAGCAGTTTTAACCCTACCCGATAGAAAAACATTCAGAAAAGATAATACTCCCAAAAGAGTAACAAAAAAATCAAATGTAACAATAGGAACGATGAAAAAGACTTTTTCACTTCACATATTTCACAAAATTCAAGTTTAAGACAATATTGCTTCATAATGAAACGACGATTATATAATTACGTTCATTAAAGATTATTCAAATATTGACGAAAATATAAATGAATTATAATTTAATTCACATTCTTTCATCGACATAACATCAATCAAACATATCAATTAGTTAATACTTGAGAATTCATATTATTTTCTTCTCACAGAACCGTCAAAAGAATAATATAAAAAGAAAACTAAGTTATAAAAAAACGCAATATTATACAGTTCTTGTTTATATTGTAGGTACCAATAAAGAATATTAGAACGAATGTCGCGCAAACAGTAAAGATAAAAAGAAGAAGATTTAAATGGTATAACTTAACTTGAGAGTTGTTGGAGAGAACCCACTTGAACTACCGACACCCGGGATGAGAAGGGTGGCAAGTCTGTTGACCCGGCGACGAAATGCTCAGGGGTTACATTTTAGGAGGTTTGACGGCACGAAGGGAGGATTAGCTCCTCATCTCAGAAATATGCAACAGGAAATAAACAGAAAGAAATAAGGTATCTTATTTTATTATGTTGTTTTTAATTTTATTTTTTAGGTAAGTCTACTTTCCTATAACTATGTATATAGTTGTCAAACACAGTAGACAGTTATCGTTAGTCTGTAGTTCAGACCAGTCATAGGTGCACAACGTCTACATAGCTTGTCTACATTCTTGTGTCCATTTTTCAGGACTAGATCTTAACGATATATCAACAACTGATGACTCGTACTGTTCGATTTTAAATAGTATGAACAAACCACTACGGGCTCACGACCGTCTTCTACTGTTATTTCGAAGGCTGGCTTAGTGTTATCATTTTACGTTAACAACGTTCGCCATTAGGTGGTAATGTTCAAATTCCCGAATATTATGAGAAATTTCTACATGTTCAACGTACGGAAATGAGATTTTTCCACACCTCACCACCTGTTACCACCCACTTTCCTCAGATCAATTTCTTTTTCACGCTTTCCATCCCTACTAAATATACTTTCTAAACAATCTAGTTCTCATAAATAAATAAAAAACACTTCAAACTAAAATTGCCAAACACTCAAGTTCAAACGGATATCTTATTTTTTAATAATTAATTGTTCTATTTTGTTTTGTAATAATATTAACTGTATGTTCATAATGGAAATTAAAAGAAATAAATAAAAAGCAAATGAAAGCTGCTCTATTTATTTCAGACATTGAAGTAATAATTGATAAACAAACACCAGTTTGAATGTAATAGGTAGATATTCAGGTTTGAACTTGAAAACATGTGTATTGTGCAGAGTAGCAAAGCAGAAGGAACTCGGTGTTTAGTGAGAGCAACAAGTGAAGAGAGCTCGCAAGGTGAAACGGTATTGTGGAAGTGGGAAAGGGTGCTCGATCGATTTTCCCCATCCCCGGGCCCATTACTAGCGCACCCCGACTCAGTGGTCCGTAGCTCACCTCGATCTCTCCTCCTTAGCACATTGTGGTATGTTAAACAAGCTATGCCTCTAAATAATAGCTATAGTCTCTTGTTCTTTCTCCATAATATCGAACTAAATAATTGTTTACTACTCACTGGATCGTAATTATTACGAATAAGTTCAATTAGGATATTTCCCACACGGAACACATTTAACAGACATACGATGATAAATATTATTATCTCATAAGCTTGGATTTATATCAGCTAAGTATATTAAAAATTTTAAGTTGATTTTTATACAAATTCTCCGAAAAAAGCTACTTTTTTAATAAAAAAAAATAATATTTTTACAAGTCCTTCAATTAAATTAATATCAATAAAAAATATATTTTTTCAGTATATATTCTTTTGAAAAAATATTTTTTTTAATTCTGGTAACGCAAATTGAGCATACTTTATGTTAAATAGGTATACAGCATCAGCGCAATCTTTCTAAGATTTACGTAAGTATAAATTTTTCATTTCAAAATACTTGGAATTGATCTGAATTATTTCAGAAATATTTCATAAATTTGCATTCATAAATTAAAAGTGTGTGAAGAAATTCTACTTTACAAAAAAAAAAAAACACCAAAAGAGTAAGAAGAGACAGATTTTGATTTGTGAGATAATTCTAGATGTGGAAGACTGATTGAAATGGATAAAAATTATAAACACACTAAGATATTCATGGTCACGTGTTCAACGGAGTATTAAAAACATTGGAGGCTGAATTAAGCCCAAGAATCTCGGTAAGCGGGTGAACTCGTGCGTAGAGCATTTTGTAAGTCAAAACATCTTGTGGTGTGATAACTTTGTGGCAGGCACTGTAGAAAGAACATGATTTCAATGTCTCTTGATATTGTTAGAAACAAACGACAAATGAAGCATACCTACATGATGCCTTCATTGGGCTTTATTTATTTTTTATGCAGATACTATTATTATTTCAAAACATTTATTCATTAAATCACAATTACAAAGTATACATCAAAATAATAATAAAAAAATTAAATACAATGTTGTATATTAAATTTAAAAAAATATTGGTGTTGTCTGTCATGATACATCACGATGTAATGTAATCATGAGAGACCTTCGTACTAGAGAGAAAGGAACTTTCTTAGGAACATCCTACACGAGGACAACAGAATTGCCTTTTGAAAGGCATATCTGAGACCACTAAATATACTTAGTTTCCCTAGATTCTCTTTAAGAGACTTAGGAATAACTCCATTAGGAATAACTTATTATTATTATTTTTACTTCTATATTTTGGATATGAGAATGGTATGGCCCTTTACAACCATGTGTGTTTTATTGTTTATTTTTGTACATTCTGTGTCTTATGTTTATATTTGTAAAAGTTTGAGATCCCCAAGTGGACGAATGAAAGAATAAAATAATAAAGAATTTGGGATCGAACCCACGACTTCCGCACGAAACACTGCAAAAGCCGGCGTCGTTTCCGCTAGTCTCCAACCACTTCATATACCTATGAAATACCTACTTATATATTCTTATATTCAAATACCTACCTATGAAATAAAAATGTTTTATTTTTGAAAAGCTCAACAATGATATTGTTTTATCGAACATTTTAGGTATATAGCTTTACGACTGTTTTGATATGATTTAGTACTGCAAACTCTTGTCGATTATCGAATCATTTAAAAAAAAAATTGACTTGTGATGGAAAAACAAATGAAAGAATGTCAAATAAAATATACCATATATATTTAGTAAATGAATCAAATATACGCTTCTGAGATTTAGTACATCATGAAAGACTGTATCATGAAAGTAGGTACATTATGAAAGGGCAAACAAGTACATGATTTATTCTGAAAAGAGTGGAAAGTGATAGATTTTTACAAGTATCAGGGTTGAAAACGTGTTCTGTTTATGTGAAAGATATGAAAAATTGATAAATTTAATAATTGAGAGGAGATCAAGAGATCAAGATTTAATAATCAAGGAGAAAATAGAGGATCGACGACAGATAACCTTTTTCAGAAATACTCATGAGTGAGCAGGAATCATGAATGCTGAAGAACTGTTTTGTCCTACCCAGGAACGGGATACCTCCTCATCTTGTCAACATCTCGGCAAACTGATAAGATACAAGAAGAAGAATATGAATGAGGTTATAATCCATAAAAAAAAAACAAAGTATGACGAATCAAATCATAATTTGACATTATAATGTTTCTTATAACTAAACTAGATCGCATTGTTTTGATTGCGCAAGATCGAGCGCAATGGAGAGCTCTTGTTGTCTCCCTATGCTCCTGAATCGGGTGTAAAGAGGAGTATTGATTGATTGATAACTAACTATAATAAAGTTCGTTGTATGAATCAGCGCAATGTGATTTTCATAGAATAATAATTTCAGCTCTGTGCCAGACATCAAACATTCCTTTTAGTGCTCTTCCATAATTCCAATAACATATTGATATTTGAACACATTGAGATTCGACTACTTACATATTATATTTTATAGCAAACACACCAGTATATTTTTATGATATCGATATTTCTAGAACATTTATGAGACTTAAAATTTCATGTGATAACCTGAAATTGATATAGGTACGCAAATATAACCCATCGAAAAGAATAAAAAAATTCTACGCAAAAGGTTCTAAGATGAATATTAAGTGTCAAAGTAAATGTTTTATAAAAAAGGTTTGAAGGAACTAGTGCTGGCTGTTTCTCCTTCAAGTCATTAATTATAAGAAAACTAGAGCAGGAAAGATTTGAAAATAATGATTAAGATGACATATTTATCTTATTTTATATCAATGTTTCACGCCTATTCTAAAATCACAGAGTTCCAAATTCCCTAAATAATTTACGTTACTTTTTCAATTTTTTTTATACATAAGTAATTCTTCAAATAGTAGGTATAACTCACCCCGATATGCTGTCCATCAACGTAGAGTTGCGGAACCAAAACGTCGGAACATCTCATCCTGTCTTTAATCTCTTCTTGGTATTCTCCGCTCATGAAGACATCTCTTTCTTCAAATTTGATGAGAAGATTTCTTAATATTTTCTTCACAAGCACACACTTTTGATAAGTTCCCCGGACAATTCCCATGGAGGTGGAATAAAGAACAACTTTGCCGGCATCTTTTTCTTTGTAACTCTGAAAACAATTAAATATATAAATTAATTAATAACTTACAATAATTTTTAATTAAGTATAGTGTCGCATTTATTTGCGGACTATTTTAAGTAGGTAACTGAGGTTGTTATCTTTACTACAAGAACAAGTTAAAATGCATCTCGTAAGTTCTGAAACATGTTTTCTGTAATTATAACTGGGTGTTTTGTTTCATGAATCTAGAACAGGCTAATTTAATTTGATACTCGTATAACTAACTAGCTGATGCGGCAAACTATGCCGTTTAGACTATTTTTAATGTCCTAGAATGACATTTTTTGTTTGTCTGCCATAGTTTTACGTTCAAAGAATTTTTTGTCGCAAATAATCAGTAAGTAAACCTACACTTTTTTTTACCCATCACGCCGTGTCCCGTAAGGCAGAGAGAACGGACCTCCACTCTTTTCTATCCAAACATACTTATTTCGCTTCTTGCACCGTCATAACATTTCTCA
Source organism: Mystacides longicornis (assembly GCA_963576905.1). Classification (NCBI taxonomy): domain Eukaryota; kingdom Metazoa; phylum Arthropoda; class Insecta; order Trichoptera; family Leptoceridae; genus Mystacides; species Mystacides longicornis. The sequence goes on from OY756420.1 coordinate 22,915,798, forward strand.
TACACCCTCTTCTATTTCTCTTACTTCTTACCTGGCCTTTCTTGAGGACAGAATCGATATGTTCGATCCACGTCGTTCTCGGTCGGCCACGCTGTTTTACACCTTTCCTTTCAGCCTTATGAATTCTCTTTGTCATTCTATTTGCATCCATTCGTTCCACATGCACAAACAATCTCAAATTAATAACTTTCATATTTGTCACAACACTTACTTCCATACCACATTCCTTCCCAATATTTTCATTCCTTTCCATATCCCATAAAGTTTTTCCACATATTATTTGTAGAGATTTCATCTCTACTGCATTTATACCTACTACATTCTTCTTTTTTCGTCCATGTCGACGTTGTACAACCATACATCATCGATGATAACAGGATTGCGTTATGCACTAGTTTCTTTGCTTGTAGTGAGACGCTGGTGTTTCTCATTAGTGCACCGCCCACCCTGCAACCAGCAACTTTCCTACGTTCGATTTCTTTTTCACACTTTCCATCCCGACTAAACATGCTTCCTAAATACACATACTCATTCAATTGCTCAAGACATTAATTTTCTACGGTTATTTTACAATTATAGCCTTCAAACACAAAACGGTTTCTGTTTTATATATAAGGACAGATAAACCGGATGCACTATAATACATTCAGCACATTGTGATGCGTTTTAAAAGACCATTAGCTGAACAGGCTGTTAAATATTACATTACACAAAATAAATACATTTTCAACTTTTCTCAACAAGCAATGTTTTTGTTGTGAAAGAGGAAGAAAAATAAAAAGGTTGGTTAGATGAAAAATGGTCAAACATTCTTACAAATTCTTAAATGTATACGCTTGAAACTGAAGGCATATCCTGTACAAGTCAAGTCTAATAGCCTCTTTCAAAGGTCGGATTTGACTAATTTGGATGTGTCTATCAAGAATCAGTGTATTTTACAAAATGATCTGATCTTTCACATAAGTTCGATGAGAACAGTAGTTGGAAAAATACCTATTATTTTTAAGAAAATATAAACTCCATTGTCATCAAAACGGCGCGCGATCGGATGTAGAGGGTTGCATTGGATCGATTAATTTTGAACAAACTTTTATTCCACAATTTTGTAAAAAAATTTCTTCGTTTTTTTTCTGGCCCAAAATGTTGTGTAAGTAAGATATAGTCAAACATTGATTTGTTCTCTACCTCTTCCCGCAAATTTAGGTCTTCTCTGAGAGAACTGGCACCCTTGTAAACGGTGGCACTTGCTTGGGCACTACTTATTTATTTGTTTGTTCACTTGTTTCGGCAATTTTCTTTTCTTTTCTTTCAGTTATGTCTCCTCCCACTTCTTCCTTTATTCTTCCCAAACTCTCCTTTCCCTCCCCTTCCCTCTCCTATTCCTTTCCTTCTTCCCTTTTTCTAATTCGATAATAATTAAGAAATAGAAAATAAAATAATTATTATCATCATAAAAAAAAAAATATTGAATACTGTCATTGGCGCTATGAAATTTGAATTCAATGTACATCAAATATAAATAATAATTTTAAAAGCTGTTGTCACAATAAATATGAAAAAAAAAGATATCTCATAACCGAACTCGGGAGTCAGGTTGTCTAGGCAAATTTGCGACATGATCGATAGTCCAGTATTGAACGGGGCGAACATCATCCTGTATCAGGCTAGACGGGATTAAATTGATTTTTATAATCAATAGAGATAATACATTTCTGATGTGGTGATGCAAGCGTTTTGAATCTTAATGGAAAAACTTCAAATGAATCGGTAGAGTTTGTTTTCTTGAATAGCAGAACGCAGGGAGAGCCGATATTCAAAGCACATCCGTTGATTTTGTTAAGAGTTGAATCTGGACAACAGGTGGCACGGTGACGGGTGGATGTGTGCAAGGTGCACGGGGATGCATTATGCACGTAGAGGCGAGATGAGGGAGACTAATGCAAGATATTGTCTGGGGAAACGTTTCGCAAAATGCATCGAGAAGCTGGAGACGTGACTCGGGTCACAAAAGCGCTGGCAACTTTGTTCGTTTAATAAGTTGTAAAATTATAATGACCGTTTTGTACCATCATACTCACGTAGTTTATCTATGAATACAAACTGTATTCGCAGTGATCATTCTTTTTAAATAACTCAACGGAATATTATGTAATTGACCTCAAAAAGTGCATATTCCTTTTAGTATTAAGACTAAGTTCGAAATGGCTGGTCTGATTTTTATGATCAAGTTCATGTTCCTAAACATGTGCTCAGTGGCGTACCGAGGGGGGGGGGGAGGGCGGACCGCCCCGGGCGCCTCTATTAGCAGGGCGGCAAAATATGCTCGCGCTATACTGTACGTCCGGTTTTAGAAATAGTCAATGATTTTAGGAAATGTCACGTTTCCAGATACCAAATTTTAGAAATGACCTTTTTTTTTTTTTTTAGGAAATGTCATGTTTCCAGATACCAAATTTTTGAAATGACCTTTTTTTTAGTGTATATACTTAGAGGGGGGGCGCCAAAGGGTGTGGTTCCCGCCCCGGGCGCCAATAACCCACGGAACGCCACTGCATGTGCTTGATAATATTCATGTTTTTTTGTGTATTTGGTTCAGAAAATAGTAACTCGAAAATTCTACATGTATAGAAACGTAAGATGCGGAAAAATTTGAAGATTTAACTTAACTTAATTTGAATTTGTCTCATATATCTGAACACGATTTTTTTCAGCGTTACAATGTCCGTTAAGCCGAATCATTCGAAAATGGATGCTGAGCTGAAAAATATCCGTTGAGAAAATAATTAAGTTAAGTTTGAACTAAACTTTTTTGTGAATATCCTTGCTTGGCAGGTCATGGTGACCCGTAGGTATGTCTGATCTGATGGTAGGTGGACGATGAAGGTACTGGACTGGAGGTCAACGTTCAGGATGCGGAAGCGTTGGTAAGGTAACCCACAAGGTGGTTCGACTATATTAGAGTTTTAAGGGTTTGGACTGGATGAGAGAGTTCAAAGAGAGAGGCTTTTTTGTCCAATAAATGGACAAACGAAAAAGGCTGAAGTAAATAATGTATGAAATTAAGCCGCCTATGAATTTCAAGACTATTTTTTGATCGTGAACAACGTCTATTGAGTTGACTAGTATGATGATAAAAAAGATTTATGATGTTATTACAGTTACATATGATGGGTCCGTATCATAATACGAGACTTAAATATGTCACCAGTACATCATAAGGTATTACTCCACGCATGTAGGCTGTATTTACGCAGTTCAGAATTAAAGGAGTCGTGGGTAGTCGGAAGGTTGAATTCCCGAACATACGTAGAGGACTAAATAATATTAGTTTGTACCTAAAATTATTTTATAAATTGTGTGGAACTGTTGATACGCGCCCGTCTGATGTGACATTTAATGTAGATTCTGCAAACAATAATGGGGTTGGCACAAAGGGACCTTTACGCGTGTGAGAATGACAAGGAACTAAATAGAAGGTTCCTATCTACCTGCTGTTTATCATACCAACACACCTAACATTTCTTTCAAGTTATAATTATTGTTTGGTTTCGTGATGTTTTTCAACTAAAGTACTTAATACGATTTTATGAAAATTTTCTTAGCGAGGGAAAATAATAATATGTTTTTCAAACAAGTCTTTTAAATATATTTTATTTTCCATACAGAATAACCATTATTGGAGAGAGGGATGCTACCCAGATAGAATATTTTGAATGTTTTCTTTGATAAGGAGGATAATATGATAAGGGTGGTCGGGCTTCGTTTTCATTGTCTGGTTTATGAAAGGAACAATAATATTGTTGTTGTTACAGAGATAGGATAATCGCTTCACGTTTCAATTTAAGCCATTATGAAAGGTTTTAGGTGCAGACATTTTTCAAAGATAGATTTGTTTTATACCTTACTGCGGAGATGGACCAAGATAATATGGAAGATTTATTTAAAATAGCAAAGGTCAATAATTCTTTTATCTAAATAATCAAAGTAAGCATCAATGTGAATTATCTACAATATAAAAGAAAGTCGGGTAAGTGCGAACACTTATAACTCTAGATCGGCTGAACAGATTCTTTCGATGTTTGATAATATATTGGATTTTTCTCCGTTCCGGATAACATAATATTAAAAGTTGAAAAATGCATAAGAAATATTATAATATATAGGTACTATTAATGTTAGTATGCAACGGATTTCCTGCCACGCCAACGCCATCTATGAAAAATTCTGTAACAACATAATTATTGTAAACCTGACGACCATTGACGTAAAAAATATTGGTACGCAGTTTTTTGATGGATTTTTTTCGTGCTATCAGAAATAATTTTTTAACATTCAAACATATTTTAAACGTATTTTTATATAAATTACAAATTTGAAATCAATACATATTTATAGTAAGGACTACTACAGGACAACGTCTGTCGGGAAAGCTAGTTTTTAATATTAAGTCACTTAATGTCGAACATTGTTGACGTAATGTGACCATTCAGTCAGGTTTTGAAATAATTGTTGAAATAGACAGTGGTGGTACCCAGCGGTTCTATGCGCTATAAAATGTTTATGCTGATAAAAATATAAATAACAACTCATAGGACATCAATAATTATTTAGGGTTGGATCTTTACAATAATAATTATTGATCATGTTCAAAGGTGACTAGAATTGAAAGAAATTAATCCCTTGAAGTAGGTACCGATACAATAGTTCCACATTTGATTCCATTTTTTTTTGTAATTGACGAGGTATATTATTAGTTTGTTTTTACTTCTTTTGGTTTTACTTCTAAAGCTCGTATAACATGACACGAACTCGGAGGATAAATTAAAAAAAAAAAGTTTTTTTTTCTCATTTTTATAACACGGATTACGAAGAAAACAGATTCCAAAGAGTATTGCATTTGAATGTTAAAATATTGACAATATAATTATTACTTTTTAAAGTCAAATTGTACCTACTATTTTATCAAAATAAATTGGACTAGAGGGAAAAAATGTAAAGTTGGATTTGTTGGAACACGACTATTTCATTTATAACCTCAAATTTGGCAGGCTGATGGTTTCGTTAATTTTGTATTAGTGCTAGGTACATAGGTGCTCTGGTACCTTTGTGCCTTGAAATTACTAAATCAATATTCATTTGAATTGGTTTCTTTCCCAGGAGATACATAGGTACATATAGTTCATAATATTTAGTTACCTTGATTTGACATTTTCATTTACCCAAGCTTTATTGAAGTCAAAATTGTAATATGAGGTAGATTACTGATACGCATGTAATGCAAAGTTGAAGCAACTTTTTTGAGGACAAATATTCATATTTTTTTTAACATTACCAAACCTTGCTGTCTATACGTTTCTACCGCCATTCTATTCATTCTCTCTCTGCAGTCTCCGGAACTCTTACATTTTATCAGATTTTTAAGCAACTAGTTATTCTTACGCACATAATCATGCCCGGCTAATTAGCTGTAGGAGGGCATATCTATATATGAAGCTAAAATTTTGTGACCATTTTTTCGCAAATCGCGCAGACGGAAGAGTGTGAAATTTCGTACACTTATAGTTTATATATAGAGAAGGTGTGGCGAATGCTAATTTTTTTATGTTATGTATTATATCACTACTGTTATGTTATGTATTTGAAACTTTTTTTTAATGAAGCTGTGCTCACTCAAAGTGAACACAAATACACTCTTTGACTCTTTCACAGTAAGTTACTTAAAGCTTGTGTCGTGAAAGAGGAAGATGATCGGAACCTGGCTGGGATCGAACCCACGACCTCCTCACAAAACAGTGCGAAAGCCGTCGTCGTAACCGCTAGTCTACCAACCACTTCGATATTGTATTTGACATTGACAGAGACGCAAACATTCTTTTGTTTGTCTGTGGTCAAATTGAGAATAGATTAATATTATGTTTGCCCTTAATAATGATACTTTGTAGGTAAAACAATATTTCACATTTGACGTATCCATCCATGTCATTGTTTTTGAAAGAAAATTTTGAAATAGCGCTAGCTCAGTCTTTGACAATGAAACCTTGATAATGTTAACATGTCAAACTCGACCACAAGTTTTAAATAAATGCGTAAGATGTATGCGGTTTTCTTTTGACAGTGGACACACTGGACAGATGCTCTCTCTACGGTTTTCTTTTGACAGTGGACAGATGCTCTCTCTTTCATTTTTCAGTACTCTCAGTGTTCAATTTTGATCATAGTTGATACATTGAGAGTCTAACAGTCTTACTAAGTCTTTTTATCAAGTTTATCTTTATTATTATTCGATATTATTAAATTGTTGTTTTTCTCTGTCTCCCCTTCTTATGTAGTTATATTTATTAGTATTTATACATCTTTGTCTTTGAAATTTTGTTATTGATGTATTTTTTATTCTTTTTATTGCTGTTAAGTAAAGATTTTTCGATTTACTATTTGTATGATTCGCTAGCCTCAATTATAATAATAACGTTACGTTAATTTTCGATAAAAAATAAGAAATATCTAAAGTAAAAACAATAACAAAGTTTGATAAAAGTTGGTAGGTATATCGATACAGGATTACACCTAGTGAGGCAGCATTTTCCGTGCAATTTGTAATTTGTTATGGAATGATGATTATTGTAACTGATGTTAGTAGACATATATGTCATTGTAACCAAAATTATGTGATTTGAAGAAAATAAATAAAAATCAATAAAGAAATATTGTTAACTTATAGCTATACATATAAAAAATAAAAACCATAAAATTTATTGGTCTTAAAACTCAAAACTCTAAGGAGGAACCAATAGAGTGAGGTCAATAATAATTATTGAAAGTATTCGAATTTTGAATAAGTGCACAGCGCTACCTACGTATCTATTTGATAAGTTTTATCTCAGCTCACGAAGAAGGCTTCGTTGTGTATGCACGCGGTAGCCTTGTGGTGTATAGCGCAGCATAAAAGTTTACTATGTTTATCAACAGATGGGGAAATTATCAAGTGAGATTTTCTTTTCATAGGTACCTATATGGTACTTTTTTAATTCGCCATACACCCTCAAAGAGTGATTTGTATTATGATAAAATCCACCATACCCACTACATAGTTCGTATTATACGCTAAATTAACATAATGAGAGATATTCACTTTTTACCATATTAAAAGTAATCACTTTAAGCTCATACAGTGAATAATTATTTATTCGAAAAAATAAGATTATCCAAATAACTGAAAAAAAAACGTATAATCTAAAATAGTCATACTTTACAGGTATTTATTGATTGATTGGCTTGATGCACGCTGGAGGGCTGCAATTTCCTAAAACGCACCTATAGATTTATTAAATTTTGCGATCTATTGAACAGACGTTCCACATACGGCACATGCCGGATTCTTGAGATTAGTGATTCCCAAACTGTGAGTGATGTAACCGTAAAGGAGCGACGCCAAAGGTTTTTCAATTCCTCAAGAAGGTACCTAATATTTTTAAGTCGAAAAAGATCGGGAATATCTGATCTCTCAAAGATTACTCTTTGTGGAGCATTTACTTGACCATTCTCAGATATCAACAATCATAATGCTATCCTAAACGATCTTGAATGTTGATCTGTAGGGTGCGTGTCACCTGTATGAAGAGGCTAATAATATTATATTCTTTTAGGATTTTTCCACCCATTGCTGGCAGAAACCATACGAAATATTAATGATGCGCAAGATCGAGCGCTTGTTGGCTCCTTATGTCCCTAAGAGGGCGTAAAGGGAGTTTGGATTTCGATAGGTTGTATGCAATCATAACACTCTTGTGCTTCATATCTGTTTGCACAGCATAAGTATTATGTTGTTTCATAGCATGATTCGTGTTATAAGTAAGGAATAAGACAATGAATTGAGGAAACTGTCGCAAACGTCATGCACATTGCATTTGGTTTTTTACTGACCAGAGATACCTACACAGATATTATGTATGTGGAGGCAGACCGGAGAAGAGACTAGCGGAAGAAATCGCTTCGACACCGACGTTAGGTGGGTAGTGCCACCTGAGTGTGTATAGGAAAGTAATTATATAATAATACAAATTATTTATGGTGTATTTACATAAGTAGGTACTTGTTAAGTACGTATATTGTTTGTTACATGTAGTTGTAGATACAAGTAGCGTTTATTTGATATGGAATGAAAATCTATATAATCTACAATAGAGAAATAATGTTCCTACTTAATACTAAAATATGTCCTGTATAGACTTTAAAATCATCAACTGATGTTCCCCAAACCAGTTATATTAGAAAAACAAAATTGAAAAGATGGCTCAGGTACTCCGGGAATCGATTGTTATTACTTAATCAAGGGGTGGCATTGTTTTCATATAATATAGACACATAATTCGCGCATCATGTTTCTTTCATTTTGAGCACACCAATCACCATTATGAAGCTCTGTCAACACTAAAAAATGATCTGCCGTTCTCGTCGGAAAGTTTTTACGACGAAAAATTGACCCTTTTGCACTGGGTTCCTTGGGAACGGTCTGTCGTCTGACGAGACGGCGTCATTCAAAACTATATGACAATGTTTTTTGATACTACGGAAACAATATTGACAATGTTCTCAACTGAAATATTCACCGCTGTTTATAGTAGCGGCGTAGAAAAACAAACCTTTAGCGAACTACGACTTTTCAGAACACATCATTATTTACGAAAAAAGTTGCGACAACATAAGTAGATATAACTTTTATAGTTAGGCCATACAATTAAGTGTTCTTTTATTTAAAAAATTTAATAGAAATGTCGCCGATAGAAAAAGCTCTCATTTGTATCTTGGTATTATTCCTTATCAAAATAAATTACTTCATATGTACGACTGCTTCAATACTTTTAAGTATTTTTTTGTAATATTCAATTCGAGAGATATCACGAGATTAAAAATGTAAGTAAAAAAGTAGCGTGGTCGCCAAGGCTAGCTTATGCACTGGGTTCCTAGGGAGCGGTCCGTCATCTGACAAGACGGCAGTCTTTCAAAATATATGACAATGTTTTTTGTTACTAGGGTAACAATATTGATAATGTTCTAAGTTGCATAGGTAGGGTAGCTCAGTACAAGAGTGCGCAGTGTACAAGAGTACGCACTGCATATCTCCGGATTATTAGTAATGTTTGTTGCTAAGTTCAGTGTGTATTTTATTATAGCAGTGGAGCGTTTGTCGTTGGCCATTTTTGCGAGTTTTAATTCATTAATAAAGACTCCAGCTAAGAAAATAGTTATTTCATGCATTTATTAAAATTTTTAAGCATTTTGGAGACCCTGTCAAATAAAATCTATTTATATCAAAACACATTTATTTAATTATTTCGATTTATTTGACATCTACAATTGTACACTCGCATGCTGAGTGACGCCGTCATGACATGTTGGCAGGAATTTAATAATATATTTGTAACTAGCTGTCCCGCCCGTCGACCTTCGACCTAACCCAATTAAAAAAATAATGTTGGCTTATTACACGAATAAAAATGCAATTTACGATGTAAAAACTTAATTTATTTTAGCTAATAATTCATTGCATTATGTAATAGTTATCGTTGATTTGGATGCAGGATGAAATTCGAAGGGTCATTAGTTTGAAATCAAAACAATTCCTCTATATTTGCTTTACTTTTTAAAAAATTCAAAAGATGGCGGTGTAGTAGGAAGTACATCACATGTGATGTATGTTTACCTATTGTATATATACGTCGAGAGAATTGAGCCCATTTAAACCAACTTTTTTTAATTATTATGTTAAGATGTCCACTGTGTGCAAGAGTGCGCACTAAAATTTTGTACAAGAGTGCGCGCGCACTCTTGTACTATACCTAAATACGTAATATTATTTTTTATAGATTCTTGATAATTTAATTTTTGGTAAATGGAGGAAAGTTACATAGACATTTTTTGCTCATTTGAATGCAATATTTTTTTATATAATTACTAAATTGACATTTTAAAATCCACTTAAAAATTTACTTCTGTGTTTTTCATGCATGAATATTTAACTAAATATTTTAAGGATGACAAGACGCAAACGTAGATCGTGGATTATTAATTAATAGAAGATGCCAGCAATCTGCTGAAAAAAAAGAAAAAGTCAACGGAAAGTGGCCAGTATTTTAGAGATAGCTGAATCCACTTGACATGAAATAAAGTGTTATATTTTAACTACTTATTTTAATTAGCTTTACCGAGAAATATTTGAATAAAGTTTTTTTTTGATAATAATACAGATTCTTTATTTATTTTTTCATAAATAACATCATATTGAATTGATAACACATGCGCACTCTTGTACCGACCTACCCTACTCATCGCTGTTTATAGTGGCGCCGTATTCGTTGGAAAACAGATCATTAAGCCACACTGGGGTACGAACTTTACAAGAAGGGACCATTAGAATGCTACATTATTCCAGATTAACAAAGACTAGAATATTTTGAATAAGTTAGTAATCTTTATGAAAACTATTTTTTTAAATAGGTAAATAAATAAAACTAATAAATAAATAAATAAAAATAAATAATTTTAAATATATTTACCAGTGCGAGGCTAGGGCAGGTCGCTAGTATAAAATGAAACTAAAGAATCTAATGTGCGTTCCTCGGGATAAATTTGAAGCTAGGACCAAGAATGCATTTTTTCCAATATAATACCAATTTCAAGATTTAAGAGGTTTTATTCTTTTCTATTTTTAAACCAATCAAAATTGCTCCGACTTCACTTTCAACTAAGTTTATAATGTACTAGCTTTCCCGACAGACGCTTTCCTGTGGTCCTAACTATGAATATTGAATTCGAATTAGCTTATAGTGATAGATTAAATAACCCCGACCTATGAAACTGTTTTAAAACATACCTATATTTTTTATCCACATTTTATCAATCGCACCAACTATCAAACTCATATATCTATCAAACTGTCAGTTTCCGTTATACACCAATAATTTCAAAATTGGAAAAAAAGTGTTAAAAGGACTAAGAAGGTTACTTCTTTCTAATTTTTTTCTTTCATAAGAACCTTTTCATGGCAAAATCAAACACGCCAAAAAAAGAATTAACGAAATCGGTCCAGCCGTTTAAACGTGATGCGATTACTGCGGAAAATAGCTCTCCATTTTTATAATAAGAGTTGTCATTTTTGTTCTTCACAAGAAACCTTTCATTATTTGTCAGGTTACCAACTTATCGATGGCTGATCTTATTTCTTGCTAGCTGTTTTTATGTCAAGGGAGTAACTGAATAATATTGCTTGGTTACCATTTTAAGATTAACCAAGGCAAGATTGAGTTCGACGCACCATGGTTTATCACACTGAATTTTTTTAAATTTTGCACACAAATAGCACATGTGTCATGTGCACATATTTTATGTGCATCTACGATATTATTAATGGTCTTTAGCGTGAGCAGTATATGGTTCAACAGCTGTTGTTTCTGCATGATTCACCCAATCTTCCACTAAAAGCGGTAGGTACTTTTCGGTTTTTTAGAATTGATCAAATGTAGCATATTTTAACATATGGCTAAGTAAAACCCTGCAACTTTTTAGGCAGCAGCCAGTAGGTTCAATCAAGTGCAATGAACGAATTATCATTAAGATCAATCGAAAATTTTCGTACAAAGGTACTACCTAGTACTAGAACCTACTTCCATACGTAGTAGAGCATGTTAGATATGATACATAATAAATGGAGTACTAATTTAAAATTACATACAAAATAATATTGTTTAATCAAAATATTGTGACCAAAAAAGCGCTTGTTGTATAAAGAGGTGACTAATAATTATAAGGTTTTGTAAAAACATAATAATAATCATAACATCAGATAAGCACGCACAAATTATTTGACCTTCCAATATATGTATAGATTTGTCACGATTTGGGTAGACAATAATATGTGAGTTTCGTATCCTGTTCCTTATGTCTGCAATAATAATTAAAACGGATCTTAGTACTATAAGGAGGTTCACAAATGAGGCGGAAAATCTTAAGCGAGATTGCGAATGCCCAAAAGAAAGTGTTATGCCCATGCCTGTTAAAATGTCAACAACGCGCGGAAGAAATCTAATCAAACCGGCGCGGTATAAAATTTTTCCTATTATCAGCAAGTAGGTAGGTCTAGGAAGTTTATAGGGGGTGTGATTTCTATGGGGTGCTTTGGCTTTACATATATATGGAAGTTTTAATTACTTTACGAGTCCAGGATTCAAAGTTTGCCGCTCCAATATGCAGCAACCTATTCCGCCTTGTCAATAGCCTTTTTGAGGTGTTTTATTCTAAATTCTCATTCCCAATAATTGAAGACAGACTTGATCCTTTTTGTGCTGCTTATGCTCGACTCACGGACAATTGACATTGATTGATTGATTATTCCCAATCAAATGGTTTTTTGTGTTTTTTTTCTGTATACCTATACTTCGTCGCATATGTTGCACTTATTGCACTTTGCATACCGGTACTACTATAGGTACATGTTAAGCGCTATTCATTCATAGTAATTTGGCAAAATAAATTAAAAAATCTGATAATTTGAAAGTTGTTGACCGCCATCAACTTTAAAAGTTTAGAAGTTTCTGTTGGAAGACTATTTATATATTCGTACGCGCGTGCATAGAAAAGAGAGGATCTTGGACATAGGTAATTCGGTTAAAATTAGCTTCGCTCCAAGGAAATATATTCCACCCCCGCACAGTGGTCCCACAGAGAAATTTAGGGCGCCAAAATGTGAAAAAACGAAATGTACCAGAGAGACAAACTAGCTATGATCTGATGTACTGTGACCTTGAAGGCTTCTAGTACGTCTCGTTGCTATGGAGACGCTATAGATGGTGGTTATCTACAGCAACTGGTATTGTCAATTTGTGTGTGTTTTTCAAGCGCGTTTTACAGTGACTTGTTCCGGTATTTTAAAATTAATAAACATTGTGTTTTATTGAATTTTCTCGCTGAATACGAATCTGTGCTCGTTCATTGCTGTAATTTTATCGGTAGTCTGTAAATTTGCATTTGAAGAAAGTACTTTTTAGTCACCTTTAACTGGCTATATGTAGTGTTACAAAATTTTCCCATCCTTTCCCATAAAAACTTTTCAAATAAAAGTTTCTCCTTAAAGCCAGTACTATCACCTACATCACGTACATTTCCCCCGTTTTCCCCCTAAATCCTTAAAATGTGATTTACATATACCACTAAGTTAGTGATTACTATTGTGTAAATTTTAGTTCTTCAAGCAATCATGTTTTTTATTATTGAAATTTAATTTGAATGCTCAGGAGACGTTGGTTGTACCTACCTCACTATGCACAATAGCCATGCGGGAGATACCTGTTATTGGATCACTGGAGATTATATGTTTTTGTTTCATGATTTCTTTTTTTTGTGTTGTTCAGTGCTCTGTTGTGTGTCTCTTATATAAATAAATAAATTCAGTTGCTAAAAGAATAATTTGATCCTTTTTTGTATTTTGATTTTATCTCTCAGGAAAACTGTCCATCATAAATAGGGGTGCTATCCTTTCTAATTTGTCACCTGATAAAAGAATACAACAGTTTACTCTCCATCTCTTTTACTTGCATGTGTCTTATACTATTTGTCTCTTAGGAACAACATGAACAATAGAATAGTCTAACTGTATCTTTCACCCCAAAAACAATAATACGTATGCATTTATTAGATAAATCAATACTACTCAAAGATCTTATTTCTACACGGACGAAATTAAATGACCCTTTTTAGTAGTGGACTTCATTTAACAAATTTTGTCCCGTAAAGTCTTGATGTTATGGTAGGGCAAAACCGACAACAACGAAGGTTCGTCATAACAGTTCGCCATAGAACACATAACGTAATACAGAGCGCTACCCGCTAGTCCAAAAATGGACTCAGCAGCGCCTCAAAAAATGGATACCCCACACGAAAAATTTTAAAATTTTGAATTTGCCCCCCTCCCCCTGTCACCCCATTTGGTTTTTTTCGCCAAAAAGGGTCCAAAAATGGACTCAGCGACACAAAAAAACCCCCATACACCAAAAATCAGAATTTTGGCGCCCTAAATTTCTTTGTGGGACCACTGCGCCCCGTGGGCCTAGACAAATTCAAATTGGCGTTCGACTACAAACGAATTCTTCGACAATGTAGAGTAGGAAGAAAATTAACCGTCCACTTTTTATATTTTTATATAAGTATCATTGTTTGGTTTAAATAATTCTTTATATTATGTTCCAGTGGACAATTAATTTTTTCGCACTATACATTGGCGAAATCTTCGTTTGTAGTCGAAAGCCAATTTGAATTTGTCTACGGAGCAAGGGCGTCAACAGGGGGGGGGCAGGGGGGGGGAGGGGGGGGGCAGCTAGAGATTTCAAAATATAGCCAATTCATATTTCCTCGTCCTCCATAATATGGGGTATACGGATAATAGCCTATAGATTGAATGAAATGAATTGAAATACGGAGAATTGAATGGATTCAATTGGAAATTTGGAAAAAAATGAATTGAAATACGGAGAATTGAATGGATTCAATTGCCTCCCCCCCCTAGGCCTTGGGCTGTAGACGTTCTTGCTACGGAGGCTGGTAAGAGTTATATATTAATTTAATTAATAAACGTAAAAAGGTCGGTAAGCCAGTGCTAGCATTCGACAGCTTTCGTACAAACAGCGTATGAAAGTCGTAGGCTCTAATCCCGGTGCTGACCATTTTAACGTTCACAATAAAAGCCTTTCTTTAAGTGAAAGATGTCAAAATTCTCTTAAGGTGAGTCCGGATTCATTAAAAAAACATCAGTACATTTCAGCTTTTTGTGGTCTGCATAATTCTAGGAAGAATTTTGGTGTGACGTATATAACAAAAGGTTGTCTTAAAGGACACAGTGTGATGAGTAAAAAATATTTTTTTTATGTAAGGGTATGTAAAAATGTTACTGTTTACTCTATGTGTAACTTCTTACTATAGTAACTACTATTCAAATGTAGTTACTGTAATGGAAAAGTAATTAAGATAGAGATTACCTACACAAATTCATGACTGTACAAGTTGGTGCATACAAAAAGCATAAGTATTGATTATTTATTTGAAATATGTGTAGGTAAACAACAATATACATATTATTGCTTTTGATTATTAAAACTAAGGTATATGTTGTTATCCGCTGAATGAATGATCATCTGTCGAGGTATTTCCCTAATAAAAAGTTTGAATAGAATTGTAGAAAGTGCGCGTTTGACTGAATAAAATAACATTGTGTTCAAACAAAATTATACGCGTCTTATATTGTCGACAAGAAAATTCTTCTTAACACCAGGAAGACTTGAGCTGTTTAAGGAATGATCGCTATTAAATTGTCATAGACAATATAATCGGAATCCAAACGATTAGTAAACGCTTTTATAAAGAGCGAAATTACGTGAAAGTTATGTACCAGTCGAGTACTTACCTACTCTTCTGAATACATTTAATGCTGGTAGATGATTCTTTTACAAATGCATCAGGTAAGTTTAAAGTAAGTAAACAATAAATTTCCGTTAAAGTTTACCTACTTATAAATTAATATTGATAAAAGCAAACACGAATGTAACGAATTAAATGAAATGAGAAAGAAGTATGAGATTGTTTTCTAAACTATACTCAATACTTATACTATACATAGTTTTACAAAAGATTTTATTACTAAAAGGTATCTAGGCAGTGCAGGGCTCGTATGGTCTCCCTTTGTCCCTGTATGTAGGTATAGTGAGGTAAAAAAGGAAGTATATAAAAATATACATAGCTGATATTATGTAGATTGTTAGTACTGATGATTTTTCAAACTGTTGATATTTACATCGAAAATCAATAAAACCTCGAAGTAAAAAGTACTATGAAGGTTACTTACTTTTATAACTTACAAGTTTTTTTTTATATTTTCTAATGTTCTGTACAACTTTCATATTTTTTTATTTCATAAGAACCTTTTCCTGACAATAGCATACACAACAAAAAGAAGAATTGGCGAAAATGGCTGTATTTTGATAAAAAGAGATTATAATATGAATATTTTATTGTTATTTCCTGGTATTGCTGGACGTTGCTTTGTCGCGACGTAACTGGTCATTATTTGGAATCTGGTGAACAATAAATGAAATGATCGGCAATGGGGATGGCTTTCTGTAATAATTATATAGACACTAACAATCTGTAACGATTATAGGTGAATGTATGAGCTGTGTACGACTTGGTGTTATAATAAGTAATTTAATCGTTTTTTATTAATGATGCTCTGTTATGCGGAAATTACAAAATAAAAAGAGCACTCTATTCAAATGTTGTGTGAGTTATCCGAGTAAAAGTATTTCCGTACAAGTTGTGTTACTTGTCATAGAAGACAACTCTTTTTTTCTTTTTAATTATCTTTGTCCACCATCTGCTAGATGCATCCTTTCATATCGCATAGGTATGTCCAAACTCTTTGAATTTAGTGTCTTTAAAAAAAGTCAAAGTACTAAAATTACTATTCCTTCTTCTAAACTTCTATGGAGCATAAGTACTTACATTGAAATTACATAAATAACATTTGAAGATAAAAAAGTCATGTATGTGGATTCTAGAAGATTATCTATTAGAAGTTTAATTGCCTGTGGGCAAACTGAACAAAAAAATGAAAAATAAAAATAAAGCAGTGAGTTCTTAAGGAACCCTACTAAAATGTTGTAAACTTTTGTCGATTCCATTGCCAGGAGGCATTTTAAGTTTATGGGGAATGTGGAGCATTCCCTCTTTATGCACAGTGAGTTCTTATTTTGTTCAATAATCATCGTTACCTATCACCAAGATATTGGAATTAAATTTGCGTGTATAATGGCTTTGATAGATCTTTGATGTTTTGGGTAGAAGATGTTTGGTGGTAGGTAGTTTATTTCAAATCTAATGAAAAAGTCATCGATTACATACCACAAAATTTTATTTAAAATAAAACAGCTTTGTAATTGGAACGACTCTCGTTAAAAGTCCGTTGAAGGTCTTTACACACAAAAGAAAACGGCTTCTGCGAAAAGGTTGTGCGTTATAATAATTACACCATTTATATTTTGTGCCATAATGTGTTTTTATTTAATGATAATCATTTATCTCTCTAAAGCTAATAGTAAACAATAACTTAACTACCATTCATTAAAACTTTGTTGGCACATAGAGATTTAAAAAAAAGTACACAATACAAAAGAAATACTACGAGTAGTTTGTGAAAAAACATTAGGCATTGCAAATTAAGACAATCGATCCATTAGCCGTATTGACAGTTAGCTCTTATAAGTTAAGCAATTTGGTAAGAGTGTTCTTATTCTAATGTGTTGCTACACTTTCTATGTAATCACATACTTTGCTCGCTGTATTTCAAGTCACTCTATGTACATAAATAACCGAGCTATTTCATTACATTCCAAGAAAATAAAAATAAATACAGATAGGTAATTTGTATCTTTGTTAGGTTCACGTGTGTGAATCAAAGAGGAAATCCACAAGTGAACTAGCTTTGTAAATAAGACAATAGTTTTGTTGTTTGTAGTACAAGCATACGGTTCTAAGGCCAGTTATTACGGTATATTATCTATCAATCCAAACCCATCGAAATTCAATAAAGTAATAATTAAAAGGGCGCAATACACGATCACAATAATTTGCTCACGAATTCTTTTGATGACTTTTTACTTCCTCCGTCAATGTGATGAGCATCAGGCTTAAGAATTTGATGGATGTAACAATCTATCTGCTATATGCACATTTTGTCACATTTTGTTTGCTCTACTCAATACCTCACTATGCGCGATATGATCTGACCAACAAATTTCGAGTGTTGCGTCAGTTGCACCACCTCTCAAAAATGGCTGAACGTTCCCTTTCTTCAATTTTTTCGGTAAAAGTTTTGCATCCATTAATGGAAAAAATCCTTTTTTGTACCCATCACGCCGTGTACCGGCAGAGAGAACGGATCTTCACTTTTTCTAACCATGCACTTTGCACACTTCTTTCGTTTCTTCCACCGACATACCATTTCCCATACAACCTCTCCTGTTTATTTCACTTCTGACCTGGTCCTCCTTCCACGTTATTCTCGGTCGGCCACGCCTTTACACTGTTCCTTTCAGCTTTATAAATTAACTATGTCATTCTGTTTGCATCCATTCTTTCCGCGTGTAGAAACCATCTCAAATTAACTTCCATCTTTGTCACAACACTAAATTCCATATCACATTCCTTTCTAATTTTCTCATTCCTTTCTATATCCACAGAGTCTTTCCACGTAATATTCTTCGTAGAGTTCTCATCCTTACTGCATTTATTCTTATTTTTTCGCTTCATTTTAAAACCATTTATTGAACAATTTTTAAACATACTCCACACAAGCAAAAATCATTCTTATATATTGGATGTCTGACGAAATAGTGGTCAATTCGTACTATTCATGGTTTCAAAGATAAATCAACAATTTTTCAAATGTTTCAAATCTCACTTCCCCCTTTGTCTTTGTTCATACAATTGCCCAGTAATCAGTCATATTACTAAGATGCATAATTAAACCAGGTACCCAAGTATCAGAACTGAGACAATGATTTTAAAATGTGAGAACATTTCTCACACTTTCTACAAGTACATTCAAACAAACCAAACAAATAACAAACATTCTCTGTACTTAACTCGAAAGTCTTTTAAAGATGAATAAATCACCTATTGTTTATGAATTATTGTATTTAATGTAGAAATGGAAAGGCCGAAAATGGCCTTCTTCAAAATATGAATAGTCAAATGGAAAAGTGATTAGGCTTCAGATTATGTCTACGCCTCAAAATAGTTATTCTAAATCCATTTATAAATTATTGTAGATGGTTTCGCTAGTAAAAAGAGAATGTTTCTGTATTTTGTGGATATCTTTTCACCTGTTTAGTATGTAATAGACGGCAGTATTGAATGAACCTTTAATGAGGAAATTTATTCACGCCATGTCTCAATCCAAATCAACGCAAGGAATGTTGACAAGGTCAGCAGTTTCACTTGTATTAGGATGCTGAGACTTATCACCGAAATCCAAATAAATACACTTCACAACATGAAAATTACCTACGGTGTGAAATAATAAAAAAATACACAGCTGCTAGAGTAATTTAATGGTTAATTGATATCTAATACATAATAATATTACAACTAAGTGTTGTTTTTAATCGTTGTCTATTTGAAAATGTGTGTATCTGCATCCGAAGACATTTATCTATGTATGTAGTAGGTACTTGATGTCACGCATGTTAAAATACTTTTAAATTAACTATAGACGCGTTTCACTTTTATTTAACCGTAGTAGGTACGTTGTACCCACCCATCAAACGAATCGGTGATTGTTAAAACAACATAACAAACCAAAAATAATTTTTTCAGGAGAGCTCAAAAACTAAACAAGCATCCTTATTCGAATGCAAACATGTTTTAAAGTGACTAATTTATACTATAGATACTTTTATACAATTGCCAATATTTTTATAGACTTTTTGAGGTAATTTAATTCAGAATTACTGAAACATTTTTTTCATTATATGTTGTTTTTACACTCAACGTGTTACTTGTATTGTTTTAACACTCATTTTCGAATTATGTATTTTAAAGAGTCACGAAAAAAAGCTTTTTTGTTGAAAAAGTACATTTTATTATAAAAAATATTGATAATAATAAATCATAGGTGTATATTTTATTTATGGTGTGAGCAAAAGATTATTTCCAATTTTCATCCCCGTCTTCTACGTTTTCTGCAGTAGTTGAGGGAGATTGCAGAATCTCATAATAATAAACCTATGTTTTTCAATTACCTACATACAATGTTTTTAAGTCAATTGATTTCATTGGTTTCGCAATAAAGCTAATAGCGTAATAACCAAAGATCAAATAACGCACTGGGCAAGCACTACTGGATAATGAGAGTTATCATTATTTTGACAATTGATCTAAAGTTGCCAGATTGAATGTTAAAACCCCATATCTGCATGCACTTGTGGTGTTTTACCTCCATTGAAGTATTTTGCTTATATAAATATGTATTTTTTTATATGAAGGAGGACCATATTAATGTTGTTCTATTATCCAATCTATAGAAGGACATATATATTAATGGTAAATTCGCAATAAAAACGATTTTGTAAAATATGTTGGTTGTGTTGTTTTAACAATCACCGATTCCTTAGAGGGTCTGCTTAAATCAAAATAATATATTTTTACAATGATATAATATGTCCATATAGTTTTAACCGAGAATGACTTCGAGTCGAGTTTTAGCTTCCTATAACCTCCATGGTTATCTCAATGCGATATTTTGTGTGGGTCTTGGTCTCTCTTTCTCAAAATAACGTCCATCCATCCACACCAAACTCACCTCAAATCACTCCGTACTTTAAAATAAGTTCGTACGATAACCCGCCTCACTAATTATCCCTAATACTTGAATGCAGAGTTGTTTGTAGTCACTCACCTGTGGGACGCAGTTCATTTGAGAAGTTACGAGTATGTGTTTCTTTAAAAATCATTTGCATTACACACATTTCAAACCCTACACTCGCTGATACTCTGCAAAACAAAATCTTTTTTTTTACTAAAAACTCAATTAAGTTTACATACATACATACATAAACACTCCCGTTAAAGCCCCTCACACAACGCAAGCCATCCCGGAGGAGCCCAATCCGCAGCAAACCCGACCCGTACGAAACCGACCCCCCAGCTCGATCAATGCAGTCAAACCGTTTAGACCCAATTTGTTTGAATAGGAACGGGATAAAATATACTTCGATTGGCGCAGTAAACCTTAAATTGTTTTTTGTTTTTGTAAAATGTAAAAGCTTTATTAATTTAGAAAAAAAATATAAAAAAATGAGTGATTTAAATCAACATTCAAAATGAATCGCTTCGCAGACCTTGGCAAACCTTGGTATGCATACATATCTTCCCCTGCTTTTGATTGCTTAGAGGTAGGTAAGCAAAACATTATTAGGTAATAGTAAAACATGTCGAAATTATACTATTATTTCTCACTTCTTTCAAACCTTTTTTTTTAAATGAAATTGAATTTGAGATAGTTGATAGTCCAGTGGTATCAATCGCCGGCTTTCATGCGCACAGCGTATTAGAGGTCGTAGGTTCGAATCCCGGCCGTGCCGAACATTTCCGCTTTCACGACACAACCCTTTGGTTAGTGTGAAAGATGTTGAAAAGTGTATTTGTGTTCACTTCGAGTGAGCATAGATACATTTAAAAAAAAAAATAAACAATTTATTATAAGTAATACAGCCAAAGCGTAAGGAATCCATAATAGGTTGAAAACCCCTCTTTTAGTTCATTGGTTTGGCACATGCCTATGTTATTTTTCGGATGGTGTACCACGGCTTAGTGGGTATTCTTCCATAAAATCTATATTGAAATGAAATTTTATAAAACTTATGACACAGTTGAAACATTAAATTATATAAAAATATTTTTTTACACCACAGGAAGGAAGAAACGTTCGATACCATTTCTACGATTTCTACTAGAAAACATCGTCTCCATAATTATCTAACGAGGTCGCGAAAACGCGAATGAGTAGACCGTCATCAAACCGTCTGTCACCGCGAGCCGAGGTTAGTTAGAGAGTCTGCCCGCCACTGCGATGTGGAGCACGTCCCAGAATACAGCAAGCGTCAGCTGATATTCACCAGTAGCACCGGAAGTAGACAGAACCAGTACCTCAGCACGTCCACACAGTAACTGATAGCACTGCGAGGGTATTAATCCGATAACCACGCTGCAAATGATCATTGGGTTACACTGAGTACTGACTTATTAAGATTTTGCATGCATCAAAAATCGTACTCATAATAAAAATAGTACCCACATTGGTAGCTTAGAAGCATAAGCACCGACTTCTGATCAAGAGGTGGAGACATTTTCTTTGCTTTTTCGCTTGAAAATTATGAACGGGGTTGTAATTCTGTCTCAGATTGGAGGGGACCGGTTGAATAGTAGAGAATGCTTCAAACATTGAGTACCGCTGGCTTTACTGACATCTATGTTTAGAAGAATTTATTTACTTTTCACATTGTAAAAGATATTTAATGCATGAAAGATGAAGTAAATTTCCATCCACTGTGCCGACTCAATATAGTGACCCGTTCTTAATTATTATAACCAAGAGAGACATGTACCTACCCAATACTGTTATGTTAGCTAACCAGTTAATCCAATAGATATCATTGCTTGTAGCTGTTGGCTGTTTTTGCCCACTGCCTGACTTTCTTACACCGATTAAATAATAATAGATACGTCAGTAGGTATGTCAAATGTGTTGAATAAGATTTGACAACGTAATTTTATATTTTCGCAAATTATCAAGTTCTAGTAAATATTAATGAGGTAGTACAATTATTTTGAGCAAGTGTCTACATTTCGCAAATAAACGAATGCATATAGTTTAAGAATTAGTAAAGATGCGGCACAAAGTCTAAAGAAAATGAAAAGGACTTATTATCTTTTCGGGAGAATTTTGTTATACATACTTTAGGTACTATTTCGAAAATAAAAAATAGATAAGTTATAAAATACCTATTTAATGCAGAAACTAATTTTACTCTCTTGAATGTAAGAAAACAAGTATTTTTTTATATATGAAATATACAAGTACCTTTAGGTTGTAAATGTACCTAGTGTAGGTAACTTTTACGACACCATTATAATTAGGTACACTCGTATCTTAGGCCAGGTCATCTGTCACGCTTCCATAAAAGCGTAGATATTAAAGAATGCGCGCGAAAGTATAGTTTTAACGAGTTTTGATAAATAGCAACATTTTCGGATTTGGTTGCACCTATTTAATCATTGAATGAAAATAAATGATCAAAAAGTATTATAGGTATATTCTCCTTTTAAACCCCACATAGGGGCGTAGAGGGGTAACATGAGCTCTCCATTGCGATAGTATTGCATTGCATTAGGAGGTATAAAATGGTTGAATATTGCTAGGTGATATTTCACAAGTAGATGAGGATATATTATATATGTATTAGTATTATAATTGCTCGCACTAACATAGGCTATAAATTGTAGTGTATATGACTTGAAAACAGACGGCAATCTCCTAGTAATATTCCTTAGTGGTTGAGTATGTGTGTGACAAAATACTTAGGTACATTAAAAAATGTCACGTATTCAGCCATCCATGTAATGAGCCCTTCCCTCCCCCTCAAGGTTTATCATCCCACAGGACCCACTCTTGCGTGGGTGCCAATTGGTGTTACCTCCCTGTCCTACCCGTGTCACTCATTACTTAGCTAGTCGAACATAAGTTTACGCGCCGGCCTACTATCATGTGCAATCAAGTGATGAATTTGAACTGAAGATGACACCTTGGAACATCAAGAATGATTAAACTTGAAAAATGCTGGATTTGGTTTTCCAAAATTTCGTCAGAATTTTTTAAATGGTTATAAAAAATGAAAAAAAAAACGCGGAAAAAGAAAAAAAACAACTTTGTTTCTTCATAAAAAGTCTACGTGCTTGTCAAAAGGATGATATTTAAGAAGTTCACCGAGTCATTTAGGGCCGATCTTATAAACGAGAGACCAAATATCCGTAAGTTTATCGATGGTTTACTAACAAATTGTCGTACTGAAATTTGAATAACGAATTTTTTTAAGACAGAAAAACGAGCAAATGGAACATATTTCGTTTTATTTGGTTTGACTTTTAACTAACGGATGCTTATAAGACCGGCCCTTAGTCAAACATTGTTCTTGTTCATAAAAATCTGAGATCTGTTCCCTCAACTTAATCTTTACCAAGATTTCTGAAGGAGACACCTTGTTCCATGATTTGTTTTCTACGGCCAGGTTTCTGCTTTCGGGTGTTTTGGAAAAAGGTCATGCCAAATACTTGAATGAATAAACCACTAGAACACCATTTGTAGAAGTATCTGAAATATGCAAAATCGGTGTTTTATTGATTTTCATTATTTACCATCCTCTAATTTCTTCTTACCTTACTTACCAGTCGTCGTCCTCATTGCTGAGGTCGTGGTCATCATGAATTAGCCGTGGCGTAAGAATGAGCTTTAAAAATTATGATATACCCATTGTGGGTGAGTTTTTAGCCTACTTAAATACTCGTTAATGTCATTGATGAATATTAATTATTATTTTTGGAATAATTATCTTATGCTTAACCATAAAGAAATTATTCATTAGCACGAAGAACTAATTACAACCATCAATTCAATATGTGTGTGATGTTCGATGCTACGAAAATGATAATGGGTTAGGTTAGGCGAGTGACAGCTGCAGTGCGCGCATATTGCGTAGCGTACTCGGATCTGTGACCCGATTTCCTGATTTCATTCGATGTACGCACACCACTATTTTCTATTAATACTCATCAATATATAGAAATGTGACGATTTCTCTTTGTCGTGCGGTGACATTGAAATTATAATACCACTTGATTATACCTTGACCATGAATGTTTTATTTCAAAACATCACATTATGTTGTCAATACTACACAACATATACCCATAGAACATCTATTGACGACACAAAAAATTCAATAAACAGCAAATTGTTATGAAATAATTATACCTACATATAGGTATAATTATTTGAATTACAATTTGCTGTATTAATATAAGTTATTAAAATATAGTGTGGTGCTGGCAATCTTCCGTCTTTCAGAATATAAGCTTTGCTAGTAGGTAATGTCAATAAATAAAGTTTGTATCTGGTATCTTTTATTCTCCTTGGGAAAGAATTTTCTCCTAGAATCTAACAAAAACATATCATAAAAATTTGATGCATTTGATAAAACTTCATTCGGCATAATTATGAGAAGAAAACCTTGATGGAGATAAAGGGGAACATCAAATATGTATAAAAAGGTCCGAGAGAGTTTACTGAGAGTACTGGGTTTCCTACAATCAGTATCAAGGTATATAAAGAAGAACCTTTGATTTTGCATTCCGTTTATTCGAAGCAGAACTGAGGTATTTGGATGTGGCGCAGGGGGAGCAAATCGGCATAGAAGGCAAGATTGATCGCCGTGCGTCACGTTTTTGAGAAGCGGGCCGTAAAATAAGAATTAAATTTATTTTGAAGCAGATATTAATATGAGTTTAAACGTTTATCATAAAAAAGCGTTTTTAATTAACTTCGTAGCCCGACAATGTAGGTACCTAGATGCATAATTGTACAACTTAATAATATGTTAATAAAATGTTTTCGACTAATTAATACATTATATTCTTTTACTTCAGTAATTCATATTTTTCCCATTAACGTAGAAGTAAACAAGAAAATGTTACAGATATTACGAGTAAACGCATGTTGTAGTATAGATAGAAGGTACTGTGAGTCATATCTAAGGAAATGTTACAGATATTACCAGTAAACGCATGTTGTAGTATAGATAGACGGTACTGTGAGTCATATCTAAGGAAATGTTACAGATATTACGAGTAAACGCATGTTGTAGTATAGATAGAAGGTACTGTGAGTCATATCTAAGGAAATGTTACAGATATTACGAGTAAACGCATGTTGTAGTATAGATAGAAGGTACTGTGAGTCATATAATTATATATTAACACGATAGTGATGTGCTATTGTTTAAAGCTATCGATTTGACTTAAAACTGATAAGGGCTAATTCTGTGATAATATTGTGTTTACTTCTTAGAACTACAATATGATACATACGAGTATATCTATCTAAAGCTGACTGACGTCTTGCCATAATTATTGAGGACTAAGGACCGTGCAGGAATTTTTAAGAGTTGCCAAATATAGAGAGGTATATTTTCAGGTGCCAAATGGACTTCGACGAAGGGACCTGATATGATACTAGAAGAAGAAACAAATAAACATAGCAAACGAATTATATTTTCGTAAAAGATTAAATATTTCTGGGGTTCTAACCCACATTTCTGATTTCATGTCATGTGACCTGTTAATAATGTTTATAGCCATGCAGCTGATTAACTGTACTGCAAGAATGTTTGTCATATAAAACTTTTTTAAGAAACTTAATTAATTTTTATCCGCTATAGACCCATTCTTGGCACATGGAAACGTCAATAAATTTTACATTCTCAGAAACAAATCAATAAAATACAAGCTCAAAGTCAACAAATTCAATACAAATACTTACCTACTCAGAAATAGAGATCAAAATAGAACAACATGGTGGAAAATATGGCTACATACTTACATTTTTATCTAAGTAAAATCATGTCACAAAAAAAAACATAGACAAAGATAAACAAAACTCATGGATGTAAAATATCGACAAATGATGGGAATAAACAAAAGACACTTATATGAACATATAAAAGGTGGACAGTTAATTTTCTTCCTACTCTACATTGTCGAAAAATTCGTTTGTAGTCATTCGCAAAATTCAAATTGTCTAGGGCCTCAGATATTTCTGGATTTAAGTTTTATAGATACTTAAAAATAACGCTTATAACAATTTAATGTGACTTTGATTCAGTCCCTATGAACGGATATTTTAACAAAAGGTACGTAGCTTATCAAGGATATTTAAAACTAATAAACTAAAAATCAATAAATTATAAAAAAATAGAATAATAATTTATGGGTAATCGATACATTTACGATTTCTGCGTGACATTTTAATTAGGTAGTTAGCTCACGCACAACTTTGAATCCTGTTTGTTTTAAAAATGGTGTTAAAAACAACGCATATGTTGAGATTTTAGTTCACAAAATGTTGGAAACATATCGTACATATTATGTTCGTATCAGGAATTAATTAGCATATTTTGTACCTACATTGGTTGTTAGGGGAACGTACATAAGCCTCCTTAATACTTGTCAAATAAATGTTTACATTCTCCTCAACCTTGGCGGCAGTCATAATTGAATACAACACGTGATTATTATATGTATTTCTTGGATGAGTTAATTATTTCTGATTCCAGAGGATAACATTTCGTCTTTGACTTTTTCCTTCGTGTAAATTGTTTGATTTGAAAGATGTTTAAAAATATTCGCATTGATGTTTCTAAAGGATTCAAAGTTCTATATTATGCCCATCAAACGTACATTTTATAACTTTTGAATTAGTTAGTGGTTTACGGAAATAGGATGTTTTTAATATCAACATTTTTGGTTAAAAAAAAACTGAATAGCTACCTTTATTTTATTTAGTTCTATCCTTAGCAATACAGTCCCCGGAATATCACATTACGATTTGCTTACCTTGAATTACTATAGGTTTCGTGTCTTTTTAGTTTTTTGATAATTTAGGAATTACGCGTTTTATAATTATTGAAGACATATTCGTCTTTTGACAAACAAAGAGGATTTTTAGATTTTGGTTTTGTTTGTAATAAAAATAGCTGATAAAGAGCTCTGAACTAGATCATAAGTCAAAATAATAAATAGTTATTATGTGCAATCATAATACCTAGATAAAAAAATGGAAAAGATTTGACTTTGGTATGGGATGTGTTACACATATTGATATTTTCTCATTCTTAAGTTAGCTCTCCAAAACACGAGTTTTTACTCACATTGGAGAGAAATAATTCAATGATTTATATTGCCTTATTTATTTGTAAATTGTAAATTATCTTAATTTGTAAACAGGATTTTTTTTCTGTGTAATAAATGACTTTTATTATTATTATTATATTATGGCAGTTGGACGCGCTCCCTTTAGAAGAGTTGAGTGACCGAGACAGATTTAAGACAAACAAAATCTTAACATTATAATATACCAGTTCATAGTAGAGTCGTTTCTATCAATGATATAACAACACTGTCTTTGCAAGGTGACAATCGATTTATTGGGGAAATGAATTGAATCGGTTTAGAAGTAGGCGAGCGGCATTGACTTAACCACCTTGACCCACTAGCTCTAGAGATTCGGCTGCATAGACACGGTCGGATAATGGACATAAATTCCTCAGTCAGATGTCACAGGACGCCTCCAGTCTCATTATAATAATTCTTATTCATAAAAACATAACGATTATAATATGCGTGGTTGGTGTGGAATTATTGAGGTGTCTAATCAAAGTGTGTTTGAGAAGATATCATTGCACTACAAGTAATATGTTATGTTTGATTTTATGTATAACTAGCAGACCTGCCCGTCAAACTTCGACCTAACCAATAAATAAAAATTCACTCCTGATTTATACAATGTTTGTTACATTTTAACCTTTTCTACTTGTGACTACCGTCCAAGGAGTGGTATTGAACTCATACTCCGCTGAAATATTCCCGAACATTAGTAGAACAGATCACCAAAGTTTCATTGAAATACGACATCAAGAGGCGACATGTACGACTAAAGTTAGAAAAATATAGATATAGATTCATTCCATCAAAAAGAAATTAGTATGTTTTCATACGAACTAATTTTCACCATGTTTTACCGTCATTCTGTGATATATTGCCGGCCTAAAGTAACACATGTTATAATTATTAATCTTATATTAAAAAGTGTAGGTACTTCGAATGAGTTGTTAAGCACTGCAGGTCGCACAAAAATTTATACGTAAAAAGGAATTAAATAATTAGCAATCGGGAAGGTACTGATGACAATTTTGTTGCCGATAATTTATTGTTTAATGTTGCATATTTTTTTACAAGTCAATTTGTTGGCGTTATGAGGCCACATACAGCTAGCTTTCAAACTTAACAAACCCTTTGGAGGCGCAATATCTACGATGAAATTTGGTGAACGTGAATATTTCAATAATTTCAGCAACAGAATACCTAAGTATTTCACGTCATACGCGAATAATAGTGATTGTTACATAATGCCCACATGTAGTCATACCGTAACTATATTATCTGAATTATGTATCTGGTTCATTTGTAATAATAAGGTTCG
This sequence comes from Mystacides longicornis, assembly GCA_963576905.1. Lineage (NCBI taxonomy): Eukaryota > Metazoa > Arthropoda > Insecta > Trichoptera > Leptoceridae > Mystacides > Mystacides longicornis. The sequence goes on from OY756420.1 coordinate 22,944,707, forward strand.
TTTATGCGTAAGTGAAATATCTATGTTAAATTTATGAGATAAGTATAATAATAGTCATATGAAGATTTATTCGTTGGCAACAGAGTTCAGAGTTCTCTTTATTTTTCTTAAAAACAATACCTATTTTTCTCATTATATTGAATGGGTATCTATATATTTCGTAGCTAAAGATTTTTTATATTTTTTTCTTAAGAAAATATAATCGGCATGATGGGGTCATTTTGGCTGGATGGGATAGGAACAATATAAAGAGACATGTCATAACAAACAATAGATCATCTGATAAACGAGTGCCCAATGTACACATTCAAAGAGGGACCACAGGACTTGCACGCACTGACTGATGATGGATCCAATGCTTTCGGTCTCTGGACATCAAATTGCGAGAGACGAAGAAGAAAAAATCAACATATATAATGAAAAGCATAATTTAATTTTCTTCCGTCAGAGGGCTACATTTCTGTGTTTAGATATAATGGGAGAAGAATCTAGAAGTTTTCAGCCTGCCACAAATATTTACCCAAAAATTGTCTACTAGATACGAAGGTTTATTTAAAACAATTTAGTAAGTACCTACCTACCACAATTTAGTAAGTATTGTATTACCATCTCGACACTCTCTAGTGCCTGAATAGGTCTATGAGTAAAGATGAAAATAAAATAAATAAAATCGACACCAGTACCTCGAACTTCCCTGGGATCTATACGATATGAATGATATGATATAAGAGAACAAGTAACCAATCTCAAAGGAATGTTGGTGTAGGGACTAACGTAGAAGAATGCTCCAGCTTGGGAGTATGGGATTGCAATTCCAAAAACGAAGCACATATATTTTACCACATCACAGAGGACGTTAGAAAAGACCAAGCAAGTTATTCAATTAATCAAAGATTAAAACGGTACGTTACGGTTATTTTTCCAATACGACACCATGTAACACTTTTGGCAATTAAAAAACTCATTACGCATACACGAACAGATGAAAGACGGAGTCGGGTACATGTTCGTTCCGCTGAGCTGATCAGTGCCAGGCTAGACCGGGTCAAACCAAACAAAAAGCCAGTTTTGTGTATTTTTAATAAAGAAACAATGCATCTACTGACTATTATGTGATGACGGTAATTAAAGATCTCTATTAACTAGAAGACGTATCTACCTTAATACCTCCGTGTTTTCAGATCGGTTTGAGACAATGAGGGAACGGTAAAAAGCAAAGACTAAAATGAAGTTAAAATTAACATGACCAAATTAATATGAATATTACATTATAATGAACTTACAAAGAAGAATAGGTTATATTACATAATAATTGGCAAGTTCGTCTGTAGCTCGCTATTTTCGTTGAAACACTCTAACCTCGAGAAATATTAGTCATACATTTTAATGACAAAACCAATGCAATTTAAAAATAATCAAATATTTTTCATACTATAATTTTAGTCTGTAAGCTGATAATTCCTATGACAGCCAATAATAACTGCAGTTTTCAATGTGGTTAAGTAAAATTAAGACCTTTTTATACTTGGATATTATGGCTGACTTATAGGACAATCGTGATAATAATTAATTTGATACCATTTTCTATGCCTGTTGCTCGACAGGTTATGTTGTTATGTTGTTATATAATTCAATCATATTGCAACAAGTTTATTTGGGTTATATGAACAGTCCGTATATCGTACAAATTTCAACCATCAATTTTTTATGTAAAAAATATTGGTTCACATAGAAACTATTTCTCTTACCTATTCTAAAAAAACATTGTGTGCAAGGAGTTCATAAACATTGCGCAAGATCGAGCGCAATTGAGAGCTCTTGTTACCTTTCCTATGCCCATTAGTGAGGTTAAAAGGAAGAATGAATGTAGGAATTTTGAAAACATAACAGTTTACTGAAAATTATGAATGATGTTTAGAGTGCTGTGTTCGCGTAACTCCTCAAAGTATTGGCATATTTACAAATAAGTGATGAAGCGTTTAAAATTTACTTAGGTAATCTTAGTTCGTTCAAGTTTCAAGCGGCGTTATAAATTAAACAGCTTGACGTATTGAGATCAGCTAGTATCAATGGATAACAATGCAACACACTTGATCATGGCTGTAACACGAAATTATTATAAATTCCAAGTATCCACAAAAAATCCATGTTATTTTATAAGAGAATTTAATGAAACGAAATTAATAAACAGTTAGTTTAACGGTCAAACAAAATGGCACTTAATTCAGGCAATAAAGCATCACTGTTTGAAGATAGCCTTATTAAATTCTTTATACCACGGCTGTTAAGAGAGTGTGGCTCAAAAATTGGCTAACGATATAGTTTTACGAATGTAAAGTTAGGCCGTTGATACCATCCATGATGTATGGGAGTGAAACATGGACATGGACGAAAAATCTGGAAGTTGCAATAAATGCTGTGGAAATGAGATCACTGCGTAGGATATGCGGAAAGAGACTGATTGATAAGGTGAGGAATGGCAATATTAGAAAGGAATGTGGAGTGGATGTTAGCGTAGAGACTAGAATGAAAGTTAATAAATTAAGGTGGTTTGGGCATGTAGAGAGAATGTACGAGAAGATAATGACAAATAGGATGTATAAATCTGAAAGAATGGGTGCACGCAGACGAGGCCGACCTCGAATGACATGGTCCGATCATATCGGTTCAGTCTTAGAGGAGGGCCAAGTCAGGAGCAAAAGGAATAGAAGAGCATGAATGCGGAATGTTAAGCGTTTGGAAGAAGCGAAAGAGGTTTATTTGGATAGGAAAGAATGGAAATCCGTACTCTCTGCCTACCCCCTTCGGGAAACGGCGTGATGGGTAAAAAATAAATTGTTAGGTGGCCCAGTGAAAAAAATCAAAAGAGCATTTATGCCAACAACCCCTAAGATCTTACATAAAGAACAAAGTTATTGATATACCATTTCGGGATTACAAGCATCTTCTACTGCTGTTTCGAAGATAGACTTATTCAGATAACTTTATGTTAATAACGCCAAGTTTCCGCGCTTTCAAAATCCTTTATCCCCTGCAGAATTCGAACCCGCTTCTCAGGCAGATACGGTAGTCACCGGGCCATCTAACCCCACGTCTTGCTGACTTCATATCGAACCAACAAACTTGAACCAGAATATATTCAGAATTGAAACCTGCGATATTAGAAAAATGATTCGAAATAATTAAACTCTTCGAATCATGATGACCATTATACGTATATCTATACCTATGTATTGGTATTTTAAGTCTATAGTAGGTAAGTATATCTCAAATGAATTCTCCATTATTTTTCCATAGAAATTTCGATTATGGATGGTTACTATAAAAAAAAAACATTCTGTTTAATCGATGTTCTGGTTTATTTATTGTGGCGCATATGGTCAATATCATTTTAATTATATACATTTTAAAAACATTAGACACGCTAATAAATTTATAAAATATAATAAAAAAATCTTTTACAAAAGTTTACGAGTTTACTGTAAATTGGCTATGATTTTAATCCATCTCGGTTCTCTCAAAGGAGATACTTATGGATGCTATTTCAAAATGTCTTAAAGATGAGATATCGGGGATCAAATATACGCATAGATACGGTATATTGCAATTAACGTTTTTGTTATTTTATTTATTGCAAAAATTGGCTCCATTTAAATGTTTTCTCCCGGTAAATATTGAGAAGTATTATGAAGTAGGCATGATTTTTAGCATTATTATATCAGCTTTGTGTGCTTTGATGAAATCGTTGACTTAAGAAACGACAATAATATTTGCTCGACTATTTTGTCAATATGTCGTCAATTTACACACACGTATCGCAACAGAGCATGTCATAACAACTTGCCTGCTTTTATTTATTTTTTTAATAATAATGACACTTACATACATAACAATATGTTCTCAAAACAAACTTGTCTAGCTTTTAGATGCAAGACAATCAAGATAACTACAGACATGCAGAACTGATTAACAAGAACAGTGTTGAAAAAAAGTCTTACCTTTACAGTAGAATTCTGCATTTGAATGAACGTAGCTATCCCTGCTCTGACCCTGTTCTTCACGCCTCTGATGGTTCCTTTGGCGCTTTTTATAGTGGTTGGCACATCCTCGTTCTTATAGTCCTTGACACCAGCAAAATATTCCATGGTCTCGTCATCGTACAAATCACTATCACTTGACCCGTTGCACGCACTTTTATCCCCGTTCACTTTTTTTGTTTTAGTTGTTTTTTCCGAATCACTTTCTTGGTCAAACACATTTTCATTCAAGTGGAATTCATAATATCTGTCTGTATCGTACAAGTACTCTCCATTAAAAGATCGTTCGTGTTTCTGTTTCTCCTGTTCCAATTTCCTGTCCTCATATGTGCTCTCATCCACTATAGACGTTGCTTTGTTAAATGATTTGTTTATTTCTTGGCTGATCGATTGCGAGAAGAGAACGTCAGTGATTCTGGGTTTTTTGCTGTCACTAAACACTTGGGACACTAACTTGAAGGATGTCAAAGTTTCTTCAGGCTGCAGACCTTTGCAGTGGTTGTTGACATTCTTCTCTGGTGTTGTTTCTCTTTCATCGCTCCAAGAAGTTTTGTTGGTACTATCATCGCTTGCTACACAGCTAAGTTTCACGGATCTTTCTCTGATGTCTTGAAGGAGTCCTTGAGGTAGAAAGCCGTTTGAAGTTTTATTATTCACAAAGGAAGGCATTGTATCATCGTCGCTTATAAAATTAGCTTTACGTATTTCCGATTTGATGATGGCTGATTTAATTTCCGATTTAAACGTGTTCGTGTCTTCGTTCAAACTGACTCCACTGAGCTCGCTACTATTGAGTGAATCACATGAAATGTTACTCTCGCTGTCCTCGGAGTCAGCCTCCGCACTGCTGATTAAACTTGGCGCTCTCTCGTGGGTGGTTGATCCTATTACGGTTACACTAACAAGTTTATGACCCGCGCCATTACTTTTTGACAACTTCTTTTTAGGCAGTGGAGGCGGAGTACCGTCCAAGTCACTGCAGGTGCCAGAATCTAAAGTATCACTGGGGGAGCATTGTCCGCTCGAAACTAAATTGCTCTGCGAATACGGAAAGGTTCCGCAGAAGAAATAAGGATTATTCATATTCACATTTGAAGTATTTTTAATTGTGTTCATTTTATCTCCGTTATGTTGATTGGTATCTCCTGTTACATTGTTATTTCCGACACTTATTTTCACACAGCCATTTGTCGTTCCTCCGTTCGTACTATTCAACGTATTGGACAACTGATAACCATCCTCTTCAGCACTCTCACATATATTTACAATGAATTTCCCTATTGTGTTGATGGGATTTGTATGATTCAAAGAAACTTCACATTTGTTTTCTTGATTCAGCAAAACAGTTTTGTTATGATTCTCCTTGTTGTGCTCGCAGTTGCCGCTAACGTCTTGATAACTGTCAGGACTGATCTTTATGGTGACGACGTGCCCGCTACGTAGAGAGTTATCAACTGACTGTGCGGAAGTGTGATGCTGGGGAGATTGCCCCGCTACGAACACCGTGGACGTAGAAAGAGGCGATCCCCTCGACCCGTTGTGAGATGAGAGCGTCGATATACTAACTGTCTTCGAACCAGTTAGTTCCGAGCTAGGGCTGCCACTACCGTTGATGGTTGCACAAGTCGCATTCATGTCGCAAGTCTCCGCAACAGAATTGCGAGGTTTTATTTTTGCCGGAAGTTGGCCCGTCTGCATCGTTGCGTTATTGGCTAGTATTGTGATACTTTCCATCTTTTACAATATTTTTTTCATTTGTTTGAATTACGCAGCGATTATTTACCATTTCATTTACCAATATTTTAATATGAACACCCTGTTGTTCCATTCACATTGCAAATTATTTGCTAAATGTTGCACTAATTAGATTAATTAACTCAGCATTTCATGAAAATTTATCAATTCCACATTACTCATTAGGGGGAAACATGTATGGCTTTCTGTCGAAATACGAATCAGATTAACAAACGAACGAATCACGTTGGCGTCCCTGCGTTCCGAGCTAAGTTCACATCGTACACATGCACTGATTTCTTGAATACACAATGGAAATATTAATTTAACTGTAATTTTGTATGCTTAATCACAATAACAATAAATTAATTCGTAATTAAATAAAATAGAGATAAATTAATAACACCATAAGTTTTTCACTTATTTGGAAGCACATTTAATCTCTTCTGATCAATCTTCTTCATAACCATTGAAATTCGTTTGGAGGAATTCTCAAAGTTTCTTTTTAAACGTAGAATAATGTTTCCGAAATTTCACCTTTGGTCATATCTGAAATCAAACAATAACACTTTTTTTAATTGTTGGTGCAAACAGAGATTTGGTTTCGGATAGTTTTGTCACTAATTTGATATGAATGAAATAATATTATGATGAAAGTGAATGGATTCTTGAGAGAAATAAACATTCGAACAAAAAAGATATCATCGAGGATAAAAATGTTTCAATTATGCGTGCCATCACAAAGTTGCAAAGATAAATTATATGTTACGAAAACTTTTGTAAATAATTTTTAAAGCATTTACTAACAAATATGTTAATTTTGGTTTTGCAGATATTAGACACTATAATATACAATTTTAGATGTTTAAAATACAAGATGTTAAAATTATAACAACTGTATAATAATATTATTGTTAGCCTATTATTGTAACCTGGAATACCCAACCTGGAAAACACTGAACAGGCTAAGAGTGGGAGTGTCTAGATGTAAATACAACCTGCATAGGTGGGGTTTTCTGGAGGGCGATAGTGTGGATTGCGACTGCGGGGAGGTGCAAGACGACTCTCACTTACTGCAATGCCCGCTGATGACAGAAGACATTTGGAGACTAAGAAACTGATTGAAGAAATGTTTCTACGATTTTTATTATGTTTATCGTTTTTCAAAGGGCTTTCGTCCTACCTTAAGAGCCATCCTTCAATCACTTGAGATCGAAAAAAGGTGGGAAGGGGGGACACCAAAGATCTAGTTAGGGAGAGGGAGGGGGGGGTCTCCCATGCAAAACAATCAAGTAATTAATGGTCTGCCCCTGACGACCATCAACTAGCCTGAGGTAGTCAATAATACAAATTATTTATATTAAAAAAGGGATTACTTATTGAAAAATTATCATGGGGATGACCAAACGACGGATGGACCAAACGAGTAGTGGAGTGACAGCCTAGACCAGGCAGAAGAAATGTCGGTAGGCCCCAGTGCAGACGGGCGGACGACATCGCGAATATTGCGGGCCGTACCACAGAACAATAACACCCTATTACATAGGGGGCCTTACATGGATGAGGGACGCTCAGCACGGCTACTCTTGAAACTCGATTCCAATCCTAAAATCGTAAAATCCCAAAATCGTACTCTTGAAATGCGACGCTAGCGCACGATTGGATTCAAATCGAGTGGTGATTTGAAGAACATGTGAAATCGTGTAAAATTTGAAAATTGGTACTCTTGACGTCGTTTTGACAACTACTCGATTCCACGAAATTGTGTTGGAATCGTCTAACTGTCATTATTTACAAGATCGCAAGAAAGTAACTTTTTTGAAATCGAGAAGACGTATTTTAATTACATTACTTAAAAAATGGCTCGTCTTGTATTATTTTTTAATATTTTGGAAAACGCGCGTCAAGTCGATATGCGTCAACGAAATAACTTGCGTTGAATAGCAAGATATTCGCAAAATGCGTTTAGCATGTGTAGTGGGGAATTTATAGCAAATAGAATATCAAAAAAGGTGTATGAAGACTTGTACGGGATTTTGTAACCTCATATGGCAAAACCTATAAAAGACGAAGTGATATTTTGTGTGCACAACATGCAACTCGACATCATTACCAATGGAAGTCATGAAAATCATAATATAACCATACCCATAGTACCAAAAGTTCTTTCTGCAGCTCATGACTTAGAGGAATGCAAGCCAGATTTTTTTTTTTTTTTATAAAATGAATCTGTGCTCACTCAAAGTGAACACAAATACACTCCTTGACTCTTTCACAGTAAGCTACTGAAAGCTTGTGTCGTGAAAGAGGAAGATGGTCGGCACCTGGGATCGAACCACGACGTCCGCAGTACGAAAGCCGGCGTTGTAACCGCTGGGTCACCAACCACTTCAAATCTATGATTTCTATGATTTACGAGTAGTTCATCGACTGTGGAAATCACATCATAGACGAATATAATTAATTTAAGAGAGTTTAAGAAATAACCATTTTATTATAAACTAGCTAATACCCGTCTTGCTTTACGTTTTTAATTCCGAATGTCAAGCTTGATTGGTAGGTAATTAAACAGGTTCTATTGTTCTAGTCTAGCTTCCCATTGCTTAACTGACCTCTATAACTGACATAAGCACAGAAAAAGAAGAATTACACTTTCACAATTCATAAAAAGAGAGAAGAATGACAGTTTTAATGTTTATAAAAAAGAAAGAAGAAAAATTATAGTCTGCCACATACCTAGGTACATGGAAAAAACTGCATGTATCATAATATGTTACATCTTACACTTGATTCAATTCCACTGCTCAATAGAAGGGTAAAAAATTCCTTTAATAGTAATATAATACAAACCTACCTAAATAATATGAAAGTTTTACTCTCAATATGGTTTGAGTCTTGACTACATTCCCTACAACCTCTATGTGTGGAATGGTACAAATTTTATGCGATTGGCTAATGATAAGGGCAGCTGTTTTACCGACCTCAAACGTTAGTCGAAAAGTAATCTGAAAATGTACTTTCATTTTAATGTTGATAAAATGTGTTTTATATGGTTTGAATTACATTTATTTTTACTTCAAAACAACCTTGAATCTTTTAAATACATTTTTATTCTGTCAAACTTTGGTTCCATGCAACATTTACATGAGTAATTTTGTTTTCAAAAGATGGCCATCTGTGTTTACGCAGATTTTACTATGAAAATTTTGTAATTTTAGAAATTTATTAATCACATTAAATATATATGAGAAATTGTAAAAATTTGTATCTATGATTACCATAAATTTCTTTTCCATGTCTGGATACATCAAACTCAAAATAATCGCCACAAATTGTTGAAGAGTTTTGCATCTAACTTGACATCAATGGTTGACGTGTTATAACTTCAAGATGCAAGTAACAACATCTGGTAGATTATTACTGAGCGAATAAAAATCAACTTGATTATGCAAATAAACTCACCTACATAGATTAACAATACTCTCTATTTTGGTGGTTCAACTTATAAATCTGCAATCCCCAGACTCGTCACAGGAAATTGAAGAATTAATTGCCCATAGTAGGATTCGAAACCTACCGAGATGCTCACTTGACGTCAATAGATGTTGTATTATTATTATGTGATAAATTAGGTGAAAAATTCTATGGCAATTAGGCAAAACTATTTAATGTCATTTTGAGAAAGGCATTGGAATCAAAACAAAACTACACCACTACAATATAATTTAAAAAAATATGTGAAGTTACCTATAAGGAAATTTTCAATGAATCAATGCAGGTATATCAATATCCAATTTAGGTATTTCTTCTTCTCCTTATTGATAAATGCCATTATCTATTAAAATTAAACAAAATTTGAACCAAAATGTACATAGGAAACAAATTCAAATTTAAGTTATTGGCTTCTGAAAAATGTCAAGTTTTTCAAGGTAGAACCATTTTAGTAGTAGTATTATTTATGAGTATGAATGAATGAATGAAAGAATTTTTATTTATTTTTTGTCCAATCATTATTTAATTCATAAAACATAAAATCAACAATTGAAAAGCTATATAAAAAAAATAAAATATGTATAATCTCAAAGTTTTATTGTTAAATCAGCAGAGTAAAAAAAATATTCTCCCAAACAAATGGAAACCAGAAAAGATATTCCGACCCACCGTTATAAAAAAAACTATTAGTTATTCACTTCTTAACCCAAAAGTATTAGGTATATCATTTTTATTCCATAACCGAAATAAAAAAATTAAAGTTTAATTAAATCTGATGCTAGAACACAGAAATCCATACAATAACCTAGAATCCCGACTCGCGTTCAAAAGTGAAGCCTAAATATTGCAACTTTTGACAGTTTGGTTCCCAAAACAATGTGGTACAGCGTATATTTATTCAGTAGTTTTCTCGTGTTTTTTACAATAAAACATATTTTTACATTGAAATAAGTGAAATTAGATCATTTTTAAGTTTCTTTATAAATGTACTGTCAAAATTGCTGGCCAAATCGGCTTCACTTTTTTACTACGAAGAATATATGAAAATCTATGTGCTAGAAACACACTATTGTGTCAGCTTGTGTTGTGTCGAGCCAGAAGCATTATCATTTTTATTTATTTATTTTCTGTCAAAATTAAGCATTGCTCACCATTACAGAGTAATCCTTTGCGGTTATAGTGGTTAATAATATGGTTTAAGATACATTTAGGCTCTATATGAAGCTGATATGCTTCTAACGGGTTGAGAACTTATTTATAGTGATATGTGGTAAAATTGATAAAATCGCTGGCATCCGCAAGACACTGTTATTGATTATGGTCAATCTTCTTTACATCCCATAAGCAGCCATTGAATATTTTTTCAATATAATTGTTTCCCTTCTCAAATGGGAAATTTAAATGAGCTCTCTAACATGGATCTGCAATATAAAGTTTCTGATTTTAAAATACACATAAAGAAATCCAAGAAACATAATTAATGAAATTCTTACATAGGTAGCTTACCATTTTGGTATATTTACAATATTATTATATTGTCTTGCAAAAATTAAACCTTTGAATTTCTTTGTTAGAAATGCACTTTTATCAATCAATTTGATCCTTAGAAGTATGTACTTAATTGCTATGTCAAAAAGGTGGGATGAAAGCAATTAGTCTCGTTGAAAACACGTTTGCCTCAGGAACCTGAAAAAAATATCAACAAAATAAATTAATTTTGTGATTTCGGTAACACACTAATTCCCGCCTTATAACATTATAACCTTATAATTGTTTTAGCAACGCATAAATGTTTTAAGTTACGGCATAGGCTTACAGATATTTTAATCAATTTGACTTACCAGTTTTATTTTCATTAAACTCAATTGAAAATAAGGTAATAATTATATTTTTCATAATCGACGATATCAATCCGAACCTTTTGTTTGACAACAAAATATGACGTATAGTGAAGTATTAACCATCCATGGATAACCAAAGATAATAATATAATTCAACACAGTTAGGTACTATTAAATTATTTTATGATGTATATTTTTGATTTACTTATATAATGGTCTCTTAAAATATGTGGACTTATTAAAAAAAAAATTTTTCACACAAAAAACCACTTTAAATGTGAAGAAGAATTATTAAAAAAATCATTCTTATTTTGTTTTCATATTATGAAGCTAAGACAAAAAATTACATATTAAAAAGTTCGTCTATGGTAACCTACTGTCAATTATTGTTATTCTGACAGCCAAACAAAAACAACAGGAATTCTATTTTCAAAAATTTTGTAAGTTTTTTAATATATTGAAATATTTTTGTAAGTAGGTACCTAAGCTATATTTAATTATTAAGATTTTTACCTATCATGAAGTTTTTAGTTGTGAATTGTAAAAATATGGGTATATAAAATATGATACTTTGAAATTGTTGTCCCTCCTGTAACTAAACTTTAGACAGATTTTGATGTTTGTTTTGTAATATTGTTTTCTAGGCATGGAGTTGCAGTCTATCTGAAATAATAATACCTGATACATTATGCAGTCTAAATGGATTTAATGAAGATCTTAAAAAGGTATAAAAGCTACACTTTTAAACAAATAATACTATGAAAGATTCCAAATGAAGGTTTTATGCAGAGCATATCATATCAATATGTATCTAGCAGTTGATTGTTTTATTCTAATTTGAAGTTCATAAGTAGTTTGATATACTTTCTAAATCCTTAATATTGATTCTAATCAAATTCTCATAACATGTATTTTTAAAACAAATCCCTGAAAAAGCAAAATTTTCTAATGTCGTCTTATATATTTGCAACCATGGCCATGTAATCACTGTATTTTGCTTTCATATATTAATAGAATTGGTTTTTTTTAGGTCAGAACACTCAGAACCTTGCAGGGATTTTGGATATATCAAGAAATATTTACCGAATGCTTCAACATACAACATGCTGTGTTTTTTAAAATATTACCCACCTTGTTTTGTGATGAATATAACATTAAATAAAATAAATTAAAGGTAAGAGAACATAAGTTTGCATTTATCTACATAAGAAATTTGAGTTCGATACAGTTTTGTGAATACATATTGTGGATAAATCAAGTGAATTTTACTTTACCAAAATACCTACATATCTGATTCTTTTCCAAAATAAACAGGAAGTATTACTTAATTATTATGATGTGTGTAAAACCAAATATATTTTTTGACTATAAACATACACACATACCTGACAAATCCATTATAATCTTGTAAAATAGGAACGTCATCACTTCCTGTCAGATTGGCTTTCTTTCAACGTTCTGTTTTACCGACCAAATCTACTAAAGAATATTCATACTCATTTCAATTTTCAAATATCATTTTTTCTCTAAAATCTTTATGAAAGAACAATTTTTAGATTGAAATGTATTATGAATTTAATTTAATGTATCTTTATTATTTTTTACCAACATTTAATATGATTTTATCAGGTATGTAGCTACATAATTACTCATCTATCTGGCTACGACAGTTTGACACAAAATGTGGCCATAAATTTTTTAAAATGTGTCAAATAACAAAATGGAGGAAATATTTTTCCAAAATCTTTCTTTAAATCTTTATTTATTGAGAATAATAAGATTTGAATAACATTTATATGTATAACATATCAATCTCCAATTATTTTATTACATTTTCATACCGTAATACCAAGATTCCATTCAACGTTTACATGAGTAATTTTGTTTCCAAAAGATGGCATCTGTCTTTTTTGAAAACGTTGTATGAAGATCCTAAAAAAATAAGAGTTTTTTAAATAGCTTTAAATATATCAAAGCTCATGTGGTTAAATATATTTAAGAACGCTCTCTGGAATTTTGCGCGGCTTTTCGCATATTAATATCTGACCTTTACGTTTGTTTTCTATGATTGATGCTCTTACAAAAATATATATAAACGGACTAAAATATTATGTAGATAATATAATATGAAGTTCTTAAGTAGTTTGATATACTTTCTAAAACCTTAATATTGATTCTAATCAAACTCTCACAATACGTATTTTTAAAACAAATCCCTGAAAAATGCAAAATTTTCTAATGTCGTCTTATATATTTGCAACCATGGCCATATAATCACTTTATTTTGCTTTCATATATTAAATGAATTATGTTTTTTTTCTAGGTCAGAACCTTGCAATGGTTTTGGATATATCAAGAAACGCTACCAAACTTACCAAATGCTTCAACTTTCAACAACATGCTGTGTTTATTTAAAATATTACCCACCTTGTTTTGTGATGAATATAACATTAAATAAAATAAATTAAAGGTAAGAGAACATAAGTTTGCATTTATCTACATTAGAATTTTGAGCTCGATACAGGTTCGTGAATACACATTATCTAATATCTGTTATCTTTGAAGAAATTTTATGCGTACCTGCTTTATATCGCTTAATTTTTATGTGGATAAATCAAATGAATTTTATTACCAAATACCTACATATCTGATTCTTTTCCAAAATAAACAGGAAGTTTTGTTTGCTGTCAAATTCATTCTGGTAATGTTTTGAGATTCAGATGTGGGTAAGTACCTGTTTTACCGTTCAATTCTTGCAAAGTAAATCTTCATTCATAAATTTTATTACCTTAACTCTTTCATAATATTTTCTTGAATCATATTACATCAGTGTGTATTATGAATTTAATTTAATGTATATTTATTATTTTTACCAACATTGCAATATGATTTTATCAGGTACTTACAAAATTACTCATCTATGCTAGCTACGACAGATGGAAAATCTGTAGCCATAAATTTTTTGAAATGTGTCAAATTTGCAAAATGGAGAATTTATTTTGCAAATTTTTTCATTAAATCTTTATTGATTGAGAATAATAAGATTTGAATAACATTTATATGTATAACAAATCAATCTCCAATTATTTTATTACATTTTCATACAGTAATACCAAGATTCCATTCAACGTTTACATGAGTAATTTTGTTTCCAAAAGATGGTTTACTGTCTTTTGTGAAAAATTTGTATGAAGATCTTAAAAAAATAAAGTTTTTTAAATAGCTCTAAATATATTAAAGTTAATATATCAAAGAGTATTTAAGAACGCTCTCCGGATATTTGCGCGGCTTTTCGCATATTAATATCTGACCTTAACGTCTGTTTTCTACGATTGATGCGCATTCAAAAATATAAACGGACTAAAATATTATGTAGATAGCTTCTGTATTGTGAATTTTATTACAAATTTCACGTATATAATAGTAGGTATATTATGTAAATTGTCAAGGTTTGTAAAAAAAACAGAATTGTAATTTAATAATATTAAATTACAATTCTGTTTTTTTTACATTATATTATAATACATAATAATTTTATTGACTATTTATTTTAGATATTTAAATTATAAAAAATACAAAATAAAAAAATATTAAAGCTATTTTCTGTTGGAATTTATTTTTTTCCTTTGCAATCTCCCTCAAGGCTGCCGCCGCTACAGCAGACCGTGAACGAATGGCAGCAGTAGTTGCGATTAAAGATTCGGCACACTGTCCCAATTTTTCTGCAGCTTCTTTAAACGCAATTATTGAAGCGTTGTGCTTCCACCCGTTTTTCTTCCATTAATGTGAGACGCTCTCGTTCTTAAAAAGTATATACTGTTTTGATATTAAAATAAATCAGCAAATAAATAATGCTAGCATTTTTAATAATTATAATAAAATATAAGTAAACAAATAACGCAACACTAATACAGAAACGTCAAAATGTATATTTGAAAATAAATATAAATGAGTGTTTCCATTTATAGAAAACAAATCCTTAAATATTATAGCAACGTCAAATTATTATATTTGTTGAGTAGGACAGTTATTAGTAAATCGAATTCGACTTATTTTATGTTTCAAAAAATATATACCACTCACGGGTGTCAGGATTACTTCCGTACAGTTTCTTTGAGAATAACGCGACATAACAACAATTATCAATTCCCAATTTACAGCGAAAATATTTTCATATTGCAATAACAAACTCGAAAGGAAAACGTTTTCACGGCATGGAACGCCAATCTCAAATCCGATTCCAATCGCACGGAATTTGGTTCAAGAGTACGGTTTTGGAATTGGAATCGAGTTTGTGATTGAAATTGGAATTGGGTTCGAATCCAGTTTCGAGAGTAAGCCTGCAGGACAGAATGGTTGGAAGGAGGGGGGGGGGGTGCCTATGTTCAGCAATGGACGGAGACAGGCTGACGAAGAAAAATGGAAAATAGTAGTTATTTAATTTCATTATAATACGAATATGTTACAAATTATTTAAGTAGTTTCGTTAAAAAAAGATCAATTAAGTATCTATCTAAAACTTTTATGAAAAGAAAAATTATTGGTAGGTACCTAAATAATTAAAAATGATTATTTATATTAGAAAATTAGGCAAAATAACTACATGCGTTATAGGAATTTCCGGCAAAACTTTTGTAAAGAGTCCAGGGTAAGGACTCCAGGGCATATTCCCCGCTGCTTTGAGTAAATAATATCTATATGAAAAGGAAAAACTGTTACAAAATAAATAATTGTGTAAATTAAATAGACTTGATAAATAAGTAACTCGTCAACTAAGCTAAAACAAAAAAATAATAGACGACTGCATTGGAATAACACCTAGAAAATATTGCAGATTATTCTAAAGGTGCAATTTGTTAGATCCAAGGTTGGATAGCAGCAACGTAAATCTGCACTAATACGGAGTCGCTAGCCGTGTCGACTGTGATAATGTTGTCGGATCCACTATATAGATGGTGCTAGTGTTTATTTTAATATTGAACGCACGTAAATGGTACAATGCCATGCAGATGAAAGTGTCGTTGTTGGTGAACATTGAACAATCCAATGAATTTATTTTAATCGTGAGTGCAATTTTTATTTGCTCTAAAGAAAGTTCATGGAAAGTTTATCAATCTTGAGAAAATAAAGAAATTAATCCAAATGTTTATTTATAACTATTTGCTTTTCAAGTAACTCCGCTTGATAATAATGATATGTATTGTTATTGTTTCAATTTATTTTGAATAAACATTCAATACAATCTGATTCGAACATACATTCTTTTCACGAATTTTTTCATTTGATGTTCCTACCATTATTTGAGGTTGGCATCCAGCATCAAATCGAATGGAACCACTTTACTAGGAGAGAATGGTATATTATTTATTACCTACATGAAACTCACAATAGATAAGTCTTTGGTAATGGAAGGCTGAACTTGAAGCTTGCTGCTGGGCAAGAAGACAAGAGTTAAGAACAAACGGAAGATTAGAATGAACTTGATGATATTTTATAAACATAATTATATCATTTTCTCCATTGTCAATAAGACAGTGCTGTTCCTTTTTAACGAAAACGTGATCGACCCCTCTGAACAGGATGAAAGATTGTACTAGGATAATCTTTGAAGTGCTGCAGGTTTATTCACGCAACAGTTTAAGTTTAGAACTAGTCAAATACATAATATATTTGTGATTGTGACTTAAGGACGTAAACACCTGTTTTATGCACTTTTACTTTATCGATTTTACTTAATGATTTCGCGAGTCCTTAACATACGAAACTGAAATTTGATGATCTTTAATTAAATAGGCTGGCTTAGGATGCTTTTTGAGCAGTTTATTTTTCTGGAAAGTCTCTTAATTTTTTTCTCGATCCATAACTTTACAAACTTAATATTTTTAGAAACGAAAGCTGTGAAGATTAATCTTTTTAATAATTGGAAATTTGTCTCATTAACCTAAGAATATAATGAATGACCCTTAAGGAAAAGAACAAGTTAGTTTAGTTCGAATTAAACATTTTCGTGAATACCAATGCTGATATTATTTGTGAATAGACGCTCAGCCAGACGCTCAGGATTTGGATTGGATACGATGTTCTAGTCAAAGACACATCTAGTACGTAGTAGGTATATAATTCACCAAAGGATGGACAACAACTATAAAGGGAGGCAACAAGAGTTCTCCATTGCGCTCGATCTTGCGCAATGTTTATGATCTCCTCCCACACCATGTCCAGATTCCTCAGTATGAGAGGGTCCCTCTCGTCTTCGGGACCCTGATGGGAGGAAGAACAGCGCTCTCGTCGGCCAACTGTGATTCGGCATCCTTAACTTAACACATGATTAACAAAATACAATACGTAAGATTAATTCACATGAGATAAGATTGACGCGTATTTTATATTTTGAATGATTTATGTATTTCCTTTTGGTAATAATACCATTTCAAAAAACACAATAGATACCACAGGGCTATTCAAATGATGACCTATTAGTGAGATTCCGTTTACTTGTACGTCCTTCGTATGGATCATTAACATCTGCTACTCTGTGGAGTCACAATATTGTTGATGTTTACTATGAGAAGATACTAATCCAACAGTCAACAACACTTACATTTACTACGGCAATGGTATTTAAAAGATATACTCCATGAAACAGCGTTGGCAAGAAATAAGAAGGTTATGGTCGATAAAAGCTGTGGATTGTTTGAAATGATAAAACCTAGCTTAGGAGTTTTAGTAGCAAATGACTTCCATTGACATAATAATATTATACACGGATATTTTATTTATTATCAACGATATCTATGGTCACATGTTGAACTAAGGGTTTGATAATAAGGCTTTGAGAGTATGGTATGATGACCTGAAATCATCCCAAATTTACTTTATGCTGACCATAGACAATTAAGTCTGCTGTCAAACTTGGGGAGGCATCTAAAAATTTCAAATTGAACTTGGTGCCTTGTCATTCTGACGTCTGGGGTCCTTAAAACTGAACCGCCGGCGCCGAGTTCAGCTTTAGTTGAAAATGTGTTTCTACAGTCTTATTAGTTTTAGAATTATCAACTCACAAATTACTGACTTATTTATTAACTGGCGGAAACCTGGCTAACGCTGTAACGTGATCGACTCAATAACCACAAAAGTCTCCTGTGACCATGTAGGACGTGTGCCTACTAAACTAGTCAGGATAATAAAAATTGTGGAAAAGTTATAAATTCTTTTATTTGAACATTATTTTCAAAAAACTCCACCAAGAAATGCACGTTCATCATTTAGTGAATTTTATTAATAATATACCTAACACTTTTCTATACAAGTGTCAGTATAGCCGACGAAACTTATTGCATTTGGCATTTTTTTCCAGTCAACCTATCCCGTCCAATCTGAGACAGGCCAACCCCGGGTAAAATTTCCAGTGAAAACACACTTAGAAAAACTCTGACCCGACCGGGAATCGAACCCGGGAACTCGGATCTGAAGTCCACGCCAGTACAACTAGGTTACCGAGGTCAGTATAGGTATTTTTGTCTTAATTTGTGCAATTTTCGGCGCAATCAGTTCGAAATAAAAGAAACGTGATGTGCAAAGAGGTGGTTGGTAGTCCAGTGGTATCGCTCGGCGACTTTCGTACGCACACCGTATAGGAGGTCGCAGGCTCGAATACCGGCCGTGCCGACCATATCCGCTTTCACGACACAACCCTTTGGTTAGTGTGAAAGAATTTTTTTTTTAAATGAGGGGAAATCCGTCATGGACACCTTAAAGGTAGTGCCGGACTCCTACCGGCTAAAACCCCTCTAATTCTCCTTCCCTAGTGTGAAAGATGTGAAGAGTGTATTTGTGTTCACTTCGAGTGAGCACAGATTCATTTTTATAAAAAAAAAAAAACAGCAAATGTTATGCTTTTTATTGACATATTAAGGCTGTGAACTATCGATATCCGGCTAACGATACTAAACTAAAAGGGATAGGTAGGCTTTGGTTCTTTTACATTGTTTAATTGGTCTTAAACGATCTACGTCATATAACCTTTTGAATGAGACTGGTTCGGAGCACTTCAGATGGATGCTTTCAAAGTTTATAACGGACATAGGTAGAAACATTTTTTTTCAAAGGGCGTGTGCTTTTGAAACATGTCAGGTGCAATAAAATTCTGGAATTGTGGAAGTGCTAAAAAGATTTTTATTTAAATTTGATTAAAGAAACAATTTTGTCTTTTAAATATTTTTTTTCTTAAATGTTCAATATTTATTATTACGGCAAGGCACCTTGATATTATGAAGAATGGTACACCAATAATATGTACCCACATATTATTATGATATATTGTTCTTAACAAGTGAATAGAAGGGTAAATTTATATTTTTCTCAGGAGATAATACCGTACCACGCTCACAGATGTAGCTTTGATAGTGTGCTTGCCAAGGTCGTGATAGGCTGTGTTGCCTGTTGATGTATCAATCCAGTTTAAAGTCAGAACTGTCGGCGTGGAGGCGCATCCGTCAAGAGATCCACGAACATTTTGAGGACGACGGAATGTGAAGGAACTATTAATAATTATACTTCGATTGAAAAAAGCCGAATACAACCTGGTTATCTTGGTACAACATTATCATGACCTTCAGAACAGCTTTTGTTCAATATATGGCTCGTATAGTTGGATGAGTTTAAAACGCAAATATCTTCACAATAGGAATGAGTTAGTTCAAAGGTGTTTTTCTCATTACTATTACTAATTACCAAGCGTTTACTTAGGTGGTCTACAGACTCTAGTCGTAAAGAGATAATAAAAATTAGCAAATACAATAATGATTGAAAATTTGTCATTATATATGGTTGTTTTGTATACTTAATTAAATATCTCAATTTCAAGGTTTCAATTCTTATGAAGCAGTTTATATTATTTTTGAAATGTCCAAAAACTGATCAGGCTTTGTTATTTATATGTAAAAAAAAATAACCTTAGCCTTTGTCTTAACAATAGATTAACATTTTTGGGTATATTCTTAACGTGTCACATCAGGAAAAAGGAATGCTAGGCAGCCATTGTATTTTATCATCCTTAGGTCCATTCGGACACTTGGAATCGTCCATTAGTGGAGGAATGTATTTATGTAGATTAAAAAAGATCTGTTATTTGTCTCTTCTTCTTCTTCGTCAGCCTGTCTCCGTCCATTGCTGAACATAGGCCTCCCCCCTCTCCTTCCAATCATTCCTGTCCTGAGCCTCTCTCATCCATGTGCGGCCTGCAACCTTTGCGATGTCGTCCGCCCATCTGGACTGGGGTCTGCTGACATTTCTTCTGCCTTGTCTAGGCTGCCACTCCACTACTCTTTTGGTTCATCTGTCGTCGGGCATCTGGCCACATGGCCAGCCCATCCCCACTTCAGGGTGGCAACTCTCTCCACCACATCAACAACCTTGGTCTTCTCTCGTATCCATGTGTTTGTTAACAACGGTTATTTAATACGTGAACTTCAAAACAAAAAAGAGCAATTAAAACTGAAACGATAAGGAAAAATAGCTACAATGACTGAAATGAAAATATTGTGACCGATAGCAGATAAATTTAGATTTACAAGGAAAAGAGTCCCCGGAAGCGGAAATGTCATCGTTGTCATAAATTGGAAGACAAAGAAAGACAAAGAGACAAAGAAGAAAGTTTTTTTGACAGGACTGTGTTGAAAAAATGGATTGTACCGAAAGTAGGTACATTGGTCTTTATACCGGTCGGTTGTCAAGACGCTGCCAAAAAGATGTACCTAAGGAAACTTGGACGTTTTGGTTTCGGTTAAGTAACACAAAAATTTTGTTCGCATTCTAAACTTAAAAGTTAACGAAAAATTATGTCTTAAAAATACGTCTATGTTTAAAGCATAGATAGCTTTGCCGAGCTATTCGCCTGAGGAAGAAGAAGTACTCGTGCGAGTACTGACAATGTGGAACGGAGAATCTTTGATACAAATGTTAGATTGTGATATTTAAAGGTCTCTCTAACAGCACGATGAGCCGGTGCGAGCTTGCGAATACTAGTCGTGTGTAGCCCCGTGAAATATTAATAAACAGGTACCATCTTCTCATTTAATACATAACATTACGTTGTTATTCATTACCCACGTGCTAATAAAAATAGCAACCTTACGAACAAGTCTTGAAGCTACATATTTTGAACTTACATATATTGAATATGTAGATAACCTATAAAGTTTCGATCTGTCATTTATATCAAAGGTGTGGAAGTAGGTATAAGTAGCTGTGAATCTAGGACATTTCCAAAACCGCAATGAAATCTTTTTAGTTCCGTCCGCATTATGACGAAGGTACGAATTTCTAATAATCAGCAGTAGAGATCGAATATTGAATGTAATAAGTATGTATTCAGGCGGATTTTCCTATTCCGATATGATTCATACACGAATCACAGAACTCATCGCGAGAGAGCTGACAAAATATAAGCACGGTGCATTTCTCGATAGTGCCTAAGCAGTGCTTTGCAGAAAAAAATATCCGTGAAGGTGAACTGTGATCAGTCTTAACAGGCCGTTTAGTGAATGCCACAATATATTGCATAGCATACGGGGTATTTGATGCAGATGGGTTATAGACAAGATCTCCAAAGCAATTAAGAAAAACTTTTCTGCCTAGTTTCATGATTCTGCCAAAATAATGAAAGTATTAATAACTCATTGACGGATAACTCTCAATATTTTCATTTTACTCAAGGGGAAAATAAATATTATTCACAAATCACAACACCAATAATTATTTAACAGGATATCGATTATATGTCCTTGAAGTGGTGGATGGCCCAGAGGTTCCGTACGAACACCGTACTGAGATTGTGGGTTCGAATCCCGGTGCCGATTATTTCTACGTTCACGGAACAAGCCGTTGCTTAGTGTAAAATATGTCAAAAAGTGTATTTGCGTTCCCTATTAGTCCATTAATTTAAGGCCCTGTTTATTCTGACACATTAGGTATATATGAATAAGCATATTATATTTTAAATACCAAAATAAAGGATATGTAAATAATATATCTCTAATATAAAATAAAAACGGGTTATAACTCGAGATTGGTTCAACAGATTCTTCCGATGTGTGATTTATTGGATTCTTCTCCGCTCCGGATAACAGAATAACTAATAAAAAATTGAAAAATGGATAACAAATAATATAAAATATAATATTAAAGTTAGTATGAAACGAATTTCATGCGACGCCATCTTTGAAAAAATCTAACAAGTTCTCGCATACGTAATTATTGCCACTCTTACAGAAGACCATTTCAATTACTCCACCGTTTCGGGTGTTTTAGAAATTTGTCATACAAAGTCAACCAAATCGCGCACATATAATTATTATTTTCTCGCGTTGATCCGTCTGAGCTTTGAATACGAATGAAATATGGACGTTTTAGAATCAATATTTTAATGTTATTATTTTAATTAGTTTATTTTTGTTTCTAGAAGCGCAGTGCATAATGAACGGGCCGCCTCTGGTAAGGACCAAAGGCTCCACAGGACAACGTCTGTCGGGAAAGCTAGTTAATAATATAATCACACAGTAAAACCAAAAACGATAAAGAGAATGAAGAATGTAAGTATGGAATATTTATCCAGCTCTATATTTTCGACTCATAGGTATACACAACCGCGAGGTATCAGCTGGTAGGTAATAAAAATAATAAGTCAATAAAAGTTATACAACGAGAAGCAAACGGATAGTGCTGGCGGTGATTCGATAAAGCGAAAGTACAGTAGGTAGAGCTCGGTCACACGTGAATGGCTCGCCTGTGCGTTCCGACGGACCACTAATGTTTGAGGTAAGAACTCCGTTTTTTGTTTCTACCAACAGCCATGCGTTTTGTTTATACTTTCTCGAATCACCTGTAATTATAGATTTCATAAGAAATAGATGCACATCCCAATGCAAGAGCTTATTGTAATGGGATAGTTATAACAGGACCCATTATATCAAGAATAAACCACAGTTCTCTTTCTGATACTCCTTAAAAAGATAGGAGTCTTTTATTATGCAAACTGGTATAAAATGGGATTGAGAGCCAACCAATCCTTAGAATTAAAGTTAATACAGATCGAAGAATGCCAATTAACTAGAAGCGACTCGATTCAAGTTTCTTCTGTTGAAATACCACTATACACTAAGAAGCCCCTATTTATTTAGTCATGTATGCGTTTAGTATGCAACTGACTGTGTTGGAGTGAGCTTTTTTCTGTAATACTTTGAAAGTAGGTACATTTTGCAAAGGTCCGTTACATACTTACTATCCCACTTGTCATAAATTTAAAAATAGAAAGAGACATGAAGCGTTCTAATAAACATAGCTCCGCCTTATTTTTATAATTGGTTGGTTCGAATAAATTGCCCAATGTAACAAGCCTGCCAATATGGTGAATATGCATATCATATGCATCCAATAAAGTGTTTTTATTATTATCACAAAAAGGTCACTTGCGTAGCATAGTACCTACTTAATTGTAACTAAGTAGGTAATAAAAACCATTTCTGGTAATTTTTTGACGTCCCTTTACCTCCTTACCTCATACACCAAAGTATGACAATATAATACTTATGTAGGATTTTGACATTTCTATTCTGATTGCCGTAGTACATAATATTATTCAATGCAAAGGGCTCAACAGAGTATGTACAACCATTAATTTTTATTCTATAAAGAATAGCAAATTTGACGTAATTTGTGGATCAGTCCAATGAATGTAGTTCAGTGTGTATAGGTATATGTAGTGATAAAAAAGTTTGGTTTAATAGTAAGATATTCTCAAAAATATTGCCGGAATAGCATTAACCTATTTCGCTTTAACTATTCACATGTTTATTATTTTGCAAAAGGAAGGACAATTTGGAACAAGCCAACATTGCCTTGGTTTATAATATGTCAACAATATTAGAGGTTGTGTCGTGCTCTCTCGAATTACCATGTAGATGTAGAACATGTAGAATGGGAGCGATAAAGAATAAGACGACCCGCCGTATTCCCAACCTACATCAACCCACCTCATACAAAAATATTGTACCTACATTTTTATAAGCTTTCTCGTACAAGTCTACATTTTTTAACAATTTCATATAAATTTTTATAATGTAGGTAGTTGTATCGTTTGTTTAATTACTTGTTGAAGACGTTAGATTTTATAATTTAATACTAAAAAATATTTGAGGAGATTAACTTTTCATAATAAAATATGTATTTTTATGATGTGATTTTATTATCTTATTCTGTAATAACGAATAGAATTTTACTAAGGATATAAAAGTTGTAATAATAAATAGGAAATCCGGTGATATTGTCGCTCTTCTCAAATCAATGAAGGAATGTCTAATGTAGATTTCTAAGTTTGTTTTTTTGACTTTTAACATTATTATAGATAATTTTCATAGCTTTTTTTGTTTACATACAGCATAGAATTTATGCTATGCAAAACGTACATTTATTTATTTATTTTATACTTTATGCATATTAAAAATAGTGTATAGACAAGTGGCAATGGCGCGATTATAGCCGTAGCAATCTCTAACATCCAACCACAATCTCTAACATCCAACTACATTCTACTAAGCCTTGAGCACTAGTATTTTAGCTAAGAGGCAAGAGGTTTATTTTTCATACGGTTGGTTTAAGTGCACTGCACTTTATACTTCCAGCAACTTTTCCGAGTTTATCTTTTTTTTCATTTAGATATTTATTTATTTATTTATTTTTATTTAATCAAAAAAATCATCACTCAGCATAACAGGTACAAACCCTTTGCGCTGAGCAATGAGAGACAAACACAACATCAAAAATACAAAAAAAAAACCAAACAATAATTATCATTATTTCCTCCCCTATTCAACAGACTACATAAATAAATATACCTATTCATTTCCTTGCATAAACTATTACTTTTTATCCTACAGTTATTTTACAATAAGTTTTTCTTTCAACATTACAATATTGTATTCGTTGCTTATCTAGGTAAAATTTCCATGATTTGATTAATGAGTTAATGGTCTATGTTAGTTTTTTACTAAAATATTAAAAAAAATGCTAAATTTATCATAAACCTGTGTAGCAAGCAATTGAGTTAATTGAACTAGGTATAACCGTTTAACAGAGAGCATAGCCACAGGCTATCGTCACACGTAAACAAAATTTTGGATGCGTTGGAAGTGACCGCCGCGCCGTGATACTTTCGTTGGCCATGCCGGACCACCCGCGGCTGCAGCTAGCACCGGTCACTAGCGGATCAGCCGTGGTCAGGTGACTGCAGTCTCTGCCGGCACGTTGCATCTCCACCAAAATGACTTTCGTTTTAAGACGGTCGTAGCAACTCATATATTTTGAAGCTCGCTTGCTTATAACACCTCTCTCTCTTTTGTTTTTAATATGGATCAAAATAATAATTACGATAACTTATATTTATGGCGATAATTCAAAAGACCCCTTTCTTTGTTGATCTATCGTCAATGTTGGTGACCGTGTGTCTACATATTTTTATTTTTGGTATATATTCTGCACATTTTAATTTTTGGCGTCGAATCAAATATTATTACCTACTAATTTTTGAAAAAAAAGTATCTACCCCGACTGCCTCTCTCTTTTTTCCTAATTTTGAGGAGGTTGTAACAATTCATTCTAATATTGAAAAAAATATGAAATAACCATTTTGTATTAAAATTAATGGCCGTATGATTTCTTGGCATAGGCGAAGATTTTTTAATTATTTTTTTTTATTTCACATAATATAAACGGCTTTCGCCTTTAAACACAAATTCATTACATTTGTACAAAAAAAAATATCTCAAATAATATAGATGATAAAAAAAACAAGGACAGTCACAATGAAATAAAATTAAATACCGTTCAAAAAAAGTCACAAATCAAAAAAATAAAAAACTTTAAACTTTCTGTAAAATCCATTCATAAAATAATTAAACAAATTAAAAGATGACAAATAAACCAATATTGTTGGTTGGCAAGTTTGATTGGAAGATTTTTATTAGCCTCATGCCTCAGGCGAAACATATCGCGAGGATATGTAATAGTTATTACGTGCGTGCGCTGCCTCTCTTTGTCGGTTGCTGTACTTGAGATAAACAATATGAAAGTATGTACGTCGAGTATTTTGAATTATGGGATACCATGGAAAGATTATAATTATTTTTTAACAAGTGGATTGTTCAGTTTATATTATGTGTACAGCAGTTCTTCACTTTACCTTATTTGCCAAATATTCAAAAATCATATCGATATACTTTTGAAAGTTCATTGGCAAAATAAACGAACAGGCACGACATCAACGTAATCATGGAAAACAACAAAATGTTGAAAACGGTGAATACCTGAACTTTAAAAAAAATGCCATGAAATCTGAGATGATTCTTACATCCCCTGCAGAATCAAAGTAATCATAAACGTACTTATATAACGTACACTAGCTGACCCGCCTGTCGAACTTAGACCAAACCCAGAATAAAAAAATAATTATGACTTATTACATGAATTTAATACAGTTTACGACATAAAGATTGAATTAAATTTAGGTATTGATTAATTGCATTATGAAATAATTATTGTCGATTCGGATGCGGGATGAATTTCGACGGGTCATAAGTTTGTAGTTCTAACAATAATTCCTCTATAGTTGCGTAACTTTGAAAAAATCCAAGAGATGGCGCTTTCGTAGGAAATAAGTCACATGTGAAATATGTTTCATTATTGTACATGTACATGTCGTTGAAAGAATAAACCTCATTTGAATCAAACTATGGTAACATATTATTATTAATAACGGTAAGCTATTAATTTTATATGTATTAATTTAAGTAGTTATGAAGTTATTATTTGAGTAAAATAAATTAAAAATTATTATTTACCAACTTATAAATAGCTTGTTTATTTAAATCTTATACTTCAGTTCTAGGTATTTATTTAATAACATAATTTTATTTAAATTAAGAAATAATTCTAAAACGTAAGACTTGGGAAAAGGCAATGGGTGGAGTATTATAGTTACACCAATTTATGCAAACTCTAGTTTACGAGTTATTTCAAAGCAATCACGGCGTTACATTTCAATTATTCGATAGTAAAATAAATGGATAACTTCCAGCTAGTAACTGAGAATATTATAACTAATGTTTTTCAGTCGACAGGTCCTGTCAATCAATGAAACATAATACCCGGGAAGAAATTTAATCTAAAAAAAACTGTTTACATTGTAAGTCTTTTTAAGAAGTTTTATGCCCTAACACCTAGGCTACTGAGACCATTAAAAAGAATCTACCTACCAACAATTAAAGCGTTTGTAGTTATTTATAGTTGAAATAAACACACTTTAAGATTGTACGTACTTACAGAACATTAAGTTTTTTACGTTACCTATTATAAAAATGACAGATATAAATTATATTTCTACGTAGGTAGCTACTTACTAGATAAGTATTATTATGATATTACCATTTTTTATTGGCAGTTCAAACTAACATTCGTGCAATAATCGTCGCACATACAGCCTTGATTCAGATTTATTTATTTATTTAATTTTATTTGGGCAAGCACCCAAAACAAGGGTGAAGCAGCCCACCAAAAAGTAAAATACAGCACGAGTAATAAATTCAAAATGCACAATCATCAAAATGAATTAGGAAATATTCTCAATCATATTTTTTGTTATCTACACCTGGAGCGTCAGCGATGTGATGCCGTCCAAAAATAGATTTAATGTTGTTGTCACTAACACCTAGGCGATGCGAAGACTAAGGAGAACGGGGTTGGTCATGTAAACGGAAATTAAATTAAAAGTTGCGCATTAAATTCAAGTTTTTAAGTTGGAAATCATTTAATGTATTAAATCATCTTTTTATTTTTGATTAAATGTTTGGCAATGGAGGATATTATTCTTTTGTCATTTTGGGCTAATAAGAAATTCACTGACACAGGGAAAGTAGTTCCCTGCGCCAGAATGTCCAGTAGAAATTCTTCGTTAGGTAGGAGAGGGCAGTTGAAGAAAATATGATTGACAGTTTCTTCCTCCTTTTCACACTCACACATGGAAGAGGGAAGAATGTTGATTTTGGCAAGATGTGACGCAATGATACAATGTCCCAATCTCAGCCTTGATATGAGAGAGACGGTCAGCTTGGATAATTTCATCCCGTGGTACCACGGTTTAGGCAGGATTGAGGGTTGAATTTCTTTGTAGTTAGAACCGTGTGGAGACGCCACAAATACTGCGTTCCACTCAGTTCTAATTGTGTTTTCTGAAAAATTAATGCAGTCATCTAAGGAGGGTGCAAAGTATGGAGGGAAAATACCACAGGAACAGGCCTCTTTGGCCAACAAGTCAACTGTTTCATTTCCAGGTATTCCAATATGGGATGGGATCCAGACGATTGATAGAGGTATGTCTTTACTGTTTGCTATAAACAATAGTTTTTTAATATCACAAATTAGATGGTTGTTGGCGTGGGCATTGAAATTAGATTGCAAAGCGTTAACCAAGCTTAGGGAGTCAGTGAAGATGACAACATCAGAGGACAATAATGTGATGGCTTCTCTCAGAGCCTCTCTCATTGCCAAGCATTCCGCTGTAAAAATAGAGCAAATCTGAGGAAGCTGAAATTTCTTGTAAATGCTGGGAGCGGGGGAATAAAAAGCGGCACCGCATCCGCCAACAGAGTTTTTGGACCCATCTGTGTAAAATAATACTGATTTTGGCCAGCGGTTTGAAACTTCATTTTGGAAAATATTTTTCACATGTTTAGGGGAAAGAGATGCGTGGCTTTTGTCTAAATTTATGGATGGTATAATTAAAGGGGAATACATTAATGAGTCGAAAGGAATTGAGTATATTGGAAGTGTGTGAGCGAAGCAGGATTCAAATTTGTCATTTATTAACTCTAATGAATTACACAGTAGAGGTGGAAGTTTGTTTGCATACTTGGGGGAATCTGCATATCGTTGTGAAAGGGAATTTATTTTCTGAAATATCGGATGATTACTTTGGTTCATTTTTTTTATAAGAAAACGGTGTGCGGAGGATTTTCTCCTCAGGAAAAGAGGCATCTCAACGCATTCAGCTTGCAGGGCTATCAAGGGAGAGGAACGCATGGCTCCCAATATGATTCTCAAACATTTTGATTGAATTCTGTCTAATTTTACTGAGAGGTAATGTGGGAGTGGCTCCATTAAAAAGGCTCCATACTCCAAGTGGCTACGAATGAGTGCAATGTAGAGAGTTTTTAAAGTGGAGGGATGTGCGCCCCACCACACTCTTGATACGGCTTTCATGATGTTTAAGTTTTTCTCACACTTAGCAATGATGCTGTCAATGTTCATGTTCCAAGATAACTTCCTTTGCAATACTATTCCCAGAAACCGTATAGATTCCCTGACTGGAATCTCCTCCTCGTTGATTGATATGGATATTGGTGGAACGCGGTGCTTGTTTGTAAAAACAATTAATTGGCTTTTGGACGCTGATAAAGAAAAGCCGTTATTAATGAGCCATTCATTTATAGAGTTCATAGTTTCGTTGAGCTTAACAGCAGCTTTAGATATAATGCTTTCAGCACAATAAACAACAAGATCATCAGCATACTGCAAAATTGAGCATTCAGGTGCGATTGTTTGACCAATATCAAGTGTGTAAATATTAAACAATATCGGGCTTAGAACAGACCCTTGTGGTAGTCCTTTATATACGTTTCGGAAGATACTTCCATCTGGGGTATCTATGATGATTCTACGTTCTGACATTATATTAAATATCAAATAACAAATTTGCTTCGGCAAACCAGCCTGCAGCATTTTTTTAAAAAGTATGGGTAGTGTGACGTTATCATAAGCGCTCTGGATATCCATAAAACATGCAACCGTCGCCTTTCCGCTAGTTTTTGCAAGCATAATATCCGACACAAGCATCGCAATATTATCGATGCATGATCTCCCTTTCCGAAACCCACACTGCCACTCCGGTATTGTATCATTGCTCTCCAAAAACCATTCCAGTCTACATTTGAGCATGCGCTCCAATAATTTTAGAAAGCAGCTTGATAGTGCGATTGGTCTGTAAGAGCTATCCAGAAAGGGGCTTTTTCCAGGCTTTGGGATGGGGACAATTAGTTGACTTTTCCACTCCGAAGGAATATTTCCAGAATTCATTATTGAATTAAAGAGGTTCAAAATGCAAGCCAGAAACTCCTCCGGAGAATGTTTGAAAAATGTGTATGGGACGTTATCTGGACCTGGTGTGGAATCGTTTGAGCAATTAATAGCTGATTTCAGTTCGTCGAGGGTAAACGGTGATGTTAAAAAATGGGAGTCTTCAGTATTGTAAGTGTTCTCTTTTTGAATCTCAGACAGATTTGGGACGTAGTCCGGGGCCAGCCTCCCTACAAAGCCCGCAATCCACGATGAATAATATTTCCACGGGTCTGACTTTGGGGAGTAAACTCCTCGGAATTGTCGAATTGACTGCCATATCTCCGAAATGTTGGTATCCGGGGACAATGATTTGCAGAAGTTGTACCATCCGTGACGTTTCTTTTTTCTCAATAATTTCTTTGTCAATGCTTGCACCCTTCTAACCTCCAAATAATTGTCCGGTGTCAAATTTTTTTTGTATTTTTTTAAAGTACGTGCCCTATTTTTAACCATTTCGTCGCACTCGACGTCCCACCATGGCGGATGTTTTCTGTTATTTGCCATGGACGTTGTCCGTGGTACAGTGTTTTTTGCCGATTTGTCGAATATGTCGTAAATCTGCGAAGCGCAAGCTTCTGCTTCATGTTGAAGCGGCGACATCGTGTCAACAAAGTTGGTTAAGTTTGAAGAGAACCTCGACCAGTCAGCAAATCGAGTGCAGTATCTTTTACGATTCCTCTGGGGCCTAGGATGTTGTGATTTATTATTAATGTCGATTAAAATGGGGTAATGATCACTCGACATTGTGTCATCCAAAACCCTCCACGATGTCAATGATGCGATATCACCAGTACAAATAGAGATGTCCAGAGCATTTTGGTTTTGGTGAGGGAGGGAGAATCGGGTGGCACTTCCATCATTAAGGATGCATAGATTTAGTTCATCTGTTACGTCAATTACTCCTCTTCCGGCTGAGTCTGTTGAAGCGCATCCCCACGGCATGCCATGTGCATTAAAGTCTGCTAAGATAATATACGTGTTACCTAGTTTGGAGAACGTGTTCTTCCAGAATACTTCATCAAAGGAGTTACGCGGGGGGATATATGCGGAAACTATTGAAATGTCTCCCAAATTTACAGCCGATAGCTGCACATTTAAAGGAGAGGAGATAGGAATATCTTTGTAGTAGAGGGAATTTTTAATTAGAATTGCAGTTCCACCCCCACTTCTCCCGTCAAGGCGGTCATTCCTATGACAAGAGAAGCCAGGGAAGGAAACATAAGAATTGTATGTATACCAAGTTTCGCAAAGTGCAACAATGTCAGGTTGGTGTTCTTTAATTAGAAGTAGAATGTCGTCTCGATTAGCGCTCGCGCTACGACAGTTCCACTGTAAGATCTTTATCTGTTGAATTTGAGGCATTGTTAGATTTACAGAATTCATTCAAATAATTTAAGAGGTTAGCAGCGATGGACGGTGAATTTTTTTCGTTATTTGAAATAAGGTTAAGCAAAAGAAGTGAAAGGTTTTCTATAAGTAAAGATTTTGTGGTTAAGTCTTTGTCGTCGGTCTTATTGGAGTTAAGGGCGCAGCCATCCTTAAATTTAAGGGGCTCCCCGTTCGTATACATGAGGTTGCTTTCATGCTCTTTTGGGGAAAGTGTGGGTGGAATAAACAAGCGTTGTCGCGGAGATTTTGGGCGAGTTGATCTTGGAGAAATGATTGACGTCCCGGAGTATGAGTTATTTGGCGCAGTAAAAGCTGTTTTTCCAGCGTAAGTGGAGGAGATGCTTGGATGGAGATCTAATGCCTCCTTATATGAAATATTGTCTGTTGCCATAGTCTTTTTAACGTTTTGTTGTCTTTTGAGTTCGGGACACGATATGTTCGATGCAGAGTGTTGACCTCCGCAGTTAACGCATTTCAGAGACGAAACGTTACATTCATCCCCAGCGTGTTGTTCTCCACATTTATAGCAGCGGGGTTTTGAGCGGCACTTCGTTTTTGTATGACCAAATCGACAACAGTTGTAGCACAATACGGTCGGAAACACATACTGTTCTACACGGAAAGCATTATGGTACATAAATATATGTTCAGGAATGCGCTGTCCCTCAAAAGTTAAGACCAGTGTTTGGGAAGGTTTCCAGGTAGTCCCTTCGTCGGATTTTACTTTTCGGCTCAATCTTCTTGCTTTTACGATATTGCCGAAACCATCCGGCAATTGAGCATCTTTAATTATGTCTTCAATGTCAATATCCTCGGTAACTCCGCGGATAACTCCGTGTTTAACCAGTTTATGTGCTGGTATAAAAGCCTTAAGCCTTTGAGATGACAAGAATTCACCATTTTTAACAAATTCGTTTGCTTGCTTTGCAGTTTTAAAAGATAGACAAATTTTGTACTTACCTTCTGCCTTTATTGATCCGTTGACAATACCTGTAAATTTATTTGTATGTAGGAGGCGACCAACTACCAGCGGGTGAATTGTGGAGGAGGTATCTTGATTCTGAAGGTACACGACGAATGGGCCTGTAGAAAATATTTTATATTCTGAGGGTGGGAGATGCGTGGATGGTGGTTCGTTGGGTGTAAAGGCCACGACCTTCCTAGGAACATCGTGGTCTATATTGACAGGTGGTGGCCGTTTTCTGCCATCAGGTGGGTCTGGTGGCTGGCCTGCTTCCTCCATAGTGGAGGACACTTACTTGTTCCGAAACCAAAAGAAAACAAACAACCAAAACAAATTAATCAAAAATAAAAAAGTAAACCAAAAAATAGAAATAAATTTTGTTTTTTTTTTTTACGACCGACTCCAGTAATTTTATTTTTAACGATATGACAAAAAAACACTGAAAATAAGCGACGTTGCACAGACCGCACGACTGTTCATCGGCAAGCGGCGAACGAGACTCCCTTGATTCAGATACGAGCTATTAAAATTAAAATGAGTGCAATATATTAAGAGTTTATACTGAATTTCACAATCAAAATATATTATAAATTACACATATTATAACCTCTATATTTTTTCACTGTTTACGCTGATATTATTTTCAAAAAGGTACGAACCTTTATAAAAGAGCAAACAACCTGTCAAGCCAGAAAAGTTTCATTATGTTGTCTCTTTACATACAAATGTTTATGCCTTTGATAAAAATGTTTATTTGTCGCAAATACGCGAATGAAATGGGTTGAGTGTTCAAAAGAGATGTAAGTAAGTAAATTTGGAATTCAGATGAGTGGAATATCTTTACCTGAGACACCTGCCATAATGGGGAGGGGGGTATTCATGAAATGGTCTAAAATACTATCTAATTAAAATGCAAGTCCATTAATCTTCATAAAATATTATTTTTGTAATTGACCGATAAGGATTCCTCGGATCATATTTAAATTCAAGAAATATTTAGCAAGTGCATAATATGTGCTTCAAGGCATCATTTGTGATTCAGGCTTTCCTTGCATTATGAAACTATTCTTTTAATTTTTGTCCATACCCAAAGCAGCGATTCATTTAAAAAGCCAAGTTTTTGTTATTGACACACATATTTATTTAGATCCATCGATCTATAATAAAATATCGTCATTTTCTCGTGAGAAGTTTGTTTAAAATCTAAAAATACCTCACTTTTTGTATAGTCTATTATTATACGATGGTTTCTCTCTACATATTCTTCTTTACGATGTGTCATGGATGTCGGCAGCAAAGGTAGATCATATTATTATGAACGCAGTTTTCCTTCGCTGATCTGTCGAAGGTTTCGTTTTTGCAACAATACAACCAACTCCCTAGATATAAAAACCGGTCAACTGCTCTGTATGTATATTGCGTTATTGTTATTTATTTCCCACAATTGTATATAATTTCAAGGTTCAAAAGACAACATTACAACCTTCTACTACATCATGATTATTTTATCCGCATCTTGTTGATAACTGAATGCAATCACTGCATACAGTATTATTTATTCCATCCAATAATATCAATAGTAATCAATATAATAACAATTGTATTTGTGGTAAAATTATTTACAATAATAATTATTTTGGCATATGGATATGAATGATATGCTCTGATTGTTTAAGTGTTTGTTTGTAGAAATGACCAATTTATGAGGAAACTTCTCTATCATATATAAAAATGGAGAGCTATTTCCCGATGTCATCGCGTCACGCCTAAACGGCTGGACCGATTTCGCTAATTGTTTTTTTGTCGTGTAGGCTTTTATCAGGAGGATGTCCTTTTAGAAGAAAAAAAAATATAGAAATGTGCATGGAAAATTAGAAAATCATAGAAAACCTGTAGACAACCTGAATAGTTCTTTATATTTTTTATTCCAATTTTGAAATTTTGACAGAAATTTTAAATTGGTTCGATTGACAGAAGGCGGATGGAATATAAAATAAACAGACGCATCTTTCGGAATCACATTGGTCAAAAGATAACTAATTCATCACCATACAAATTCGAATTCAATATTCATAGTTATAGGAACACAGGACAACGTCTGTCGGGAAAGCTAGTTATTTTTATAAAAATGCGTAAAATTGTACGCATATAAACGTAGGTATAGATGCTTATTTCATACTTATTATATTCAACGCTGGACGGTCAGAAATCCTGCCTAACATCATCATGAACACGTATTGGTACCGTAATTATGTACTATAATACATTAGGGCTGAGTAAAACAATGTCCCCTTTTCCAACTATGGAAGGTTTTAAGTTATTTTGTTAGATAAACAGTGATGTTATAAAAATTTGTTGAGTAAAATAAAGGAATGGACAACAAAACACCAGTAAAGTATACTTACATGCTAACATTAAAAGCGAGTAATAGAGAATTATAATTATAAACAAAAATACAACATGTAAAGGACAATGTGCCGAAAGGAAAGGATGAAGCAGTGATAAGGTGTGTCCTTACATTATCATAATAAAATAAATGATGAATTAGTTGTCGAGGTTCATATGTTATTAATTATTTTAGCCGTTTTCTGTACTTTGATGAAACGGTTTAGAACTCTTCATTTCTATCCTAAAGATTGAGAGAGACGTACGGCTCTTTTATTAAAAATGCTAAGCCTATTCGAGTTTTAAAGCTTACTCGAATCCTTGGTAAGTACTTATGCAAAATTTTCAACGTCGGTGATCCAAAAAAATCTGGTCAATAAACTGGCGTGGCTAACCCTAATATTGTTGATCTCACCCATTCTTTTTTGTTCAGGATATACTCCTATATTGCATACTCCACTAGTGGGATCATCTACCTGGAGAACTGGTTTCAAAGTGTGGACGCAATTTATTTATATTCGCGAAGTTGCTTTGTCAAGTTGGAATATCGAAAATATTATGATCGCCGAAGTAAATCGCTAAAAAGTAAAATAGGTACCTAAAAGGATCGGTTAGTTACATATGTACATGTACCGTAGAGGATAAATAATTCAAATCTTTGATCGTTCATCTAGTGATGGGATATGATTCATGTATGAACCTAATAAGTGAGGTGTGAATGACGATAATATAAGATTGATTGATATAGTCCTTGATTTGAAAATAGTTTTCCAAAATCATTTAACTTAATTTTCCCATGGTTGTTGGAAGTCAAGGAGATGAGGTGGGATGTTGCGCAATAATATGTAGAGAATGTCTTTTTTTAAACCATAAATCTATCAAAAGTGCATAGGAGTTTATTTTTTTTTTTATTAAAACTTCTTAAATAAAATATTTTACCTTGGAATATCACATTTTTGGTTCATTTAAAGAATCTGAAACAAAAGAAAATTAATATCAGTTTAGATTTCTTTAAAATGATGATAATAGTCGTATTAAATTCTGAGATGATAAGGAAATGCTATGAGGCGACCACAAGACAACACGATCCAGAGATCTATGGACATCAAAACTTCAGCCAGAAGACTAGGAAGACCGATCGCCACATGGTTGTCGAGCACCAAGAGCTTGTGCTTGACAGAGACTCTTGGTGAAGAAGGGCAAGGAGAGCCGACCCAATTAATAGAACAAAGACTAGGGCGAAAAATTAAAAATAATAATAATTCGAAGTGGTTGGTAGCCTGCGGTTACGACGCCGGCTTTCGCAAAGTTTCGTGCGGAGGTCATGGGTTCGATCCCAGGTGCCGACCATCTTCCTCTTTCACGACACAAGCTTTAAGTAGTTTACTGTGAAAGAGTCAAAGGGTGTAATTTGTGTTCACTTTGAGTGAGCACAGATTCATTTTACAAAAAAAAAAAATGATATACACAATGCTTTATACTGAAGGAATTTTTTAATAAAAGTATCTAAGTATCTAATACCACATCAGAGAAAAGAAGAAAAAAAAGAAACTTTTATTCAAATTTGTAAAATATCCCTTCTTTTTTTGGCAGGAGCGATGTAATATTGCGCTAATCGGTAACGAATCCGAAATCTCGCCATTGAGCTCCAAGATCATCGCGGTGTTGACATTTATCATCAAGTAGGCTTAATCGATGTCAGATCGGTTCCATTTAGTCTGTGTTATCGGAGGCTGCATCTATTCAATGGCATCTCATTCGCTCTATGCGTCCCACAGTATCGAACTAACCTTGTAGGAATACCGACCAAGGTGACTCCAAAGTACACAGGCTCCATAACCAGTTTGTGCATTCATACTATCTCCGTGTAGACAGAGCTTAGCAAGTTCTCTCCCCAGTGCACGCTGCATGCGGTGAGTAATGACCATACTGCGTACTGCCGGTGATTAACAACTAGAGTGAGGTTCTTCATCATCCAGTGTTTGGTTAACTGTGATGTTCCGTTATTAGACGATGTCTGCTTCATCTAGTATCGATCTGTCAATACGTGGGTGATTATCAACAAAAGGCGATTAAAGGAAGTGGAGTTAGAGCTAGAGATCTAAGTTTATTAACATTCCGGTCACGAACTATTGAGCCATATGAAGTGCATCCAGTAAAACACCATTAATTATATGTACTACGTTCTAGAAGCTGTATCTCCTGTGAAAAGGAATCCATTTGATAGCTTAATGATTAGAAAGCAACGGTATGTGAATGATAAAGGTTCTTATACTTTCAAATAAATTTTACTCCTTCCCCTCGAAATGCCATAAACAAAAAAAAACTCACTTTACGTTGTTGTCCCAATTTTTCGAGATGTTTGTTTCTTTCGAATGCAAGTACGTATTCAATGCTTAAAACTCGAATTAATTTCATTTTGTGAGCTGCCGTTAAATTGAATAAAAAGCTAAAAATAACCAATTTGCCTGAAAGAATCTTTATAATGTTACAAAAACCGCGAAATTTTTGAGACGAATTAAAAGGACTAAATAAATTTACTAATTACAGTCGATTACGTAAAAGTGAGAATTTAAGAACGTATGTTTACTTAGTTAACAGATTTCGTTTTTTTTTTTCAAGTTTCAATAGAATTTTTATTTACCTATTTATGGAAAAAACATACATCACATCTTAGAATTTAGAAAGTGATTTGAACATTGCAGTTAGAACAAAGAAGCACATTCGGTCAGAAACTGATTCGTTCATTATAAAGAAGTTCGTGATATCCCCGTGTACGCTCTCGGACACAATATGGTCAACTGAAGAAAAACTGAAATAAGTATGATAAAACTGCGTAATTTTGCCATTACTTCAGAGAACGGGACAAAATAATCGAAGTACAAAATATGTTTACATAGAAAATATTGACTATCTGCTTTTTCCTAGATAACTATCCTATATGCGAATAAGAAGGTTTCCTGTTATATTCTCACTGACATGTCATCTGATATATCCGCTGAGCTAACATGAGTTGCTTCTGGAAACAATTAACCGACTTGAAATCCTGTCTTATTCTATCAAACCAACCATCTGAAACTGAGGCGATAGGACAAAGGTACGAATGGTTTCATTTAAGTCTAATATACATACGGACTAATGTTGGGGCTTAAATTTAGGTAGGTATATTTGATCGAAATACGATAGCTGCGAACTACAGAATGATTGAAGAGAATGTATAGTTTAGCTATGCTGGAGATACGTGTTTTGGAGAACTGCAGATTCTATTTGTTTCTATCAAGATTTTTTATTCTTAGTGTTGTTAAGTGTTCTGCTGGTGTCTATAATATATAAATAAATATTTGAGAAGAAATAATATACGAGAGATAATGTGCTACTGCGCATAGTCCAACATGTACCACGTGACTGAGGTCAAACTCATACAAACTGTAACCTTTTTCGGTAATGGTTTGTGAGATTCGGTTTATTATTTTTCATATTTTAGAGTAAACATAGAGACATTTTTATGTTTTATACAAATACCTAATTAACTAAAGGAATTATGGAGTTTTATTGATGTGCATCTGGATGCAATGAAAATGAATTCTTAGGTAGGTACCTATTAATAATATATATTCAGTCAAGATGTATCCAATATTTTGAATTAATTAAATAAAAAAAACATAAGTAGTTACGATATTGCAAATTTATCTTTCAGCTTATTATGTTTAGGGGGCCTGAAGTCCTTGAAGTTTGATCTAGATTCCATTGTCGACCGTCAATACTTTTAATATTATAAGTAGGTACACCTACGTGAAACTATATTTTCATGCATAGCAACGAAAATCGAAATGTCATAATGACATCGTTATTAATATTGACATTGGATTGCGATGGAAATGCAGAGTTACCACCCTGAAGAACTCGTTTTTAAAGCAGCACTACTAGTGCTGCTTTAAAAATGATTTTAAAATACTATATATATTGAGATTTTAAAATACTATATATCGAGTGACCGTAGGCATGTGGTAAGTCTAGTACAGTAGGAAAGCTAATTGTAAGCTAGGTGTTCGAAATAATAGTGTTCGAAAATCAAACGATCGAATTATTCGATCAATTTCGTATGGAAATTTTTCGAAGCCCTTTCGATGATCGTTTCGATATTCGATCATCGAAAACTTAAACTAGTGGTACAGCTTCTGTGTCCAATTAAATACTTTTCTGGTATGCTTATGCTATAAGGTATTATTATTAAAATTAGAACTTTCGTTTGAAATGAGTCTTTGTTCTCTCTTTCGCGCGGTGAATGGAACATAAAAATAAATGAAATTCGCTGCCGCAGGGGCATTATCTCCAACCGCAGGTTTCCATACATTTTTCTTGGACCCAGTCGATGTTGCCGAAGCCATACCGTGAGATATTATGCCGATCTAGACAAATTCAAATTGGCGTTCGACTACAAACGAAGATTTCGTCAATGTATAGTGCGAAAAAAAATTAACTGTCCACTGAAACATATAAAAAATTATTTAAACCAAACAAAGACACTACTTAAAATATAAAAAATGGACAGTAGTTATTTTTCTTCTTACTCTACATTATCGCATAATTCGTTTGTAGTCGTTCGCCAATTTCAATTTGTCTAGGGTCCATGGTCTAGCTAGCTGGATGTTCATTACCTAATTCGCGTTCATTACCTATCACACATGTACAAAAAAATGAATGTTTTATTTATAAAAATGTCTAATAATATTAAAAATGGTAACTTTTTTATTACAAAACAAGCAGCAAAACCTTTCGGACGACGGGTATAGAAAGGGTCACTAATTATAATTAATTGCTCGTCCTAGTATAAATCAATCATTTAATAATTCTGATTTTGTTTTATTTTTTTGTAGTTGATTTTATCTGTATAGTTCTCTATCTTTTGTATAATTTTGTTGGTTTATTGCTCTTGATAATGAAATTGTCTTTGATATTGTTATTAATATTGATGTAAAAGGCTTTAGCCGTGAATGTGATTAATAAATAATAAATAAATAAATAAATAATATCAATGTAAGATGGGTGGAAGTCCAGCGGTACAGACGCCGGCTTTCGTAGTGTTTCGTACTAGATTTCTTCCCGTAGCAACAGTCGCTGTATGTAGAAACCTCTGATCAAGTAGGTATCTATTATTTCTTCGCAATAATATTTCCAGCGGATGCATGTTATTATTAGTTGTCATAGGAACTAGCGACTTAGCGACGAAAATTATGAGTATGAAAATTTGATTGAAAAAAAAAATAAAAATAAAAATGCACGAAATAGGTACGTGGGATTAGAGCGTTTCTACGAAAATACAGAGTTACGGTAGTATTTCTCAATTATATATTCGATAGGATTGCATTCTGAATAATTATTGCTAGAATATGTGGAAAGAAAATACGCACTAAGTGCTGAAACATTCATTTTGAGATAATTAAAAAAAAAAACGATTTTTCCCCCATATAGACATAGTACTACGATGATTTTTGGATCTGTTTTTATACACCTTCAGACCATCGATATAAATCTTGAGTGCAATATTTAGGCTATTGGCAATGGATTATAGAACATTTCCTCATACTCAACCCATTTTTTTTTTATTTTTAGCGTTAGTGCGTATTTTATTTCCACTATACATATTTTTTTGTACAAATTGACGATTTCTAGCGATAAAATTTTTGCAAGGTCAATAACATTCATGGTATGTAACTTAAG
This sequence comes from Mystacides longicornis, assembly GCA_963576905.1. Classification (NCBI taxonomy): domain Eukaryota; kingdom Metazoa; phylum Arthropoda; class Insecta; order Trichoptera; family Leptoceridae; genus Mystacides; species Mystacides longicornis. The sequence continues at coordinate 22,985,494 of OY756420.1, forward strand.
TGTTTATTTTATTCATAAAATACTAGGTATAATACGACAGTGACGTATGCAGCTTTTGATTTCAAACAACATTCAATTTAATTCTACGGTTAGATCTTACCATACTGTAGAGGTCACCATTGTAACGACCCACCCACCTGTACGGGTTATTGTTGAAGCTTTTCATTACGGTTTTGTGTACCCGGTGGTTAGTTCGTTTAAACGCACTGTTGACAATGTAACAATTAACTAAACATCGTTCATTTTATGTATGAGTTTGATTAGTGATCAATACTCGCAGGTAGGTACTATGCTAGGTATAATTACACGTTTAACATACCGCTATTCGATTGGTAATGGAACAATCACTTAGTTTTATGATTATCGTGATTGACTGAACAAATTGGGCGTGCTATAAAGTTAATATTATGAAGATATTCATCCATACATAACGCGCAATTACAATGAAATTATGACGGGAATCATTCGAGTACCTACTAAACTGTTTTAATGATTTGTTTGTTAAACGAAATTTTACATCAATATCAAAACATATCCTATGACATACTTCAGCGCCAAGAGCTGTAATGCTAAATGATGAACAACTTTATTTTGAATAAATTAATAAAAATACAATAAAAAAGAGGTAAAAAAGTCAGACGATCAAATCTCTCTAAATAGTTTAAATATGACACAATAATTACCTTCTAGTGTTCTTCTGTGATTGGGGTTTTCAGTGATTCTTTGTTAAAAATATATATATTTTTTTAATTATACCTGTTGGAGAACCAAATAAAATAAAATAATATTTTCGTCGGCAAGTGTCGACTCGAATTGTACAGAAACTGTTTATTGTATGGGTCTGATTCCTGGCACAAAAATATCTGCCTTCAGAGTGCCTCAGAAGAATTACCACCGCATAACGAAAGACGACATAATTCGGCTCACCCGGCGCGGAGACACCATTTCTACCATTACGGAGAGATGATGGACTTGGCCGGGACGTATGAAAAGGATGCTTTGATAAGGATGTTGGCTTTTTCAAGTTAAGCTGTTTGTTGTAGGCAAAAGGGGATAGCCGCAGATGAGATGTAGTTTTTTTTGCGAAAATAGTTAATTGTTGAGTAGGTAAGGTATAAATACACTGAACTGCACAAACAAAACAAATCATGGCCCAATATACACTAACTGGTGAACTTTTTACATAGGTAGCCATAATGCATACATACATACCTACCTCGTAAGCACATTAGAAGCTAACACAAGGTTGGCTGTCTTTATTCAAAGATTTTTTTATCATTAAAATAGTTTTATATTAAGTAAATTGTCAGCTTATTCTTGATATTTTTTATATTTGAGCTTTTAATTCCTTGATATTTTGATGACTGTATTCTGTACCTAATAACTTCCAATGTATTACATGCAGAGTAGATGCACCCATACGTAATAATGTTATCATGGATAGTTTGACTGACAGGAATTTACAATAAGCGAAGTAATGCAGAATAAATGACGAGACGAATTGACTGTAAGAAATCTATTCCGGAAGTGTATTAGAGCGATGGAAAAGAATAATTTTAATGACTTTTTGATTGCCGATGTAACACAGGGGTATTCAACCCATTACTTGTACAATTTAGCTATCTATTAATAGCAGTGGCAAATTAAAAAAAATGGATTTAGTATTTTCTGTTGAGCAATCAATAAGTCACTCAACACAAGAGATGTTATTTCTGTTAAATTCACCAATAAGCTTCATAAGCGAATCTGAACTCCTATTTTTGACATCTGAATTGAAATGAAAAGGACGAAACTGAAGTATGGAAGAAGAAGTAGGGACACATAACAATGCGGTTTCATAAATTTTCCACAATTCTTCACTATTGCCTATAGGTATTGTCAGAAATTTGAGCTAAGATTGGTATTCGTTTCATATTATAGAACGTACGTATATAATAAACGTAATATAAAAGAAAATAAAACGTGAAGTACCTAACTATCTAATTGTAATTTTATTAAAAAAATCAATGACTGAATACACAGCAAGTATAATTTTATACTTCCTAAAAAAATGTTGATCAACTATGTCTCTATCTTTTCAAAATGAGAACAAAAGTGATTAGTTAATCTAAAGAAACCAAAACAATTTCAAATGATTATTTTAATATTAGATATGAATCAAACAAGATGATTTAGAAATATATCTGAACTTTCTTCCTTTTTTGGGAATGAGGATATAAATGTAACGAATGGGTAGTAATGGGTAACTTTGATATGATCAATTATTGTACAACTGGCTGGTATTTCCTTCGAGGGCGTCCCCTTGTGGTTATTCTTCTCAAGCAATATTTCTTTTATTGCAGTGTAGGAAGCGAGAGGGTTTTTAAACAGGTTTCAGACTGCTGAAAACTTCAGAATTTGTAATGTTGTCCATCCATGAACTTTTTTGGACAGCACATCTCAAAAGCCTTCAGTCTCTTGGGGTGAGGCACTATATCTCACTACCATATATCAATATGATCCTTTGTTTTGCTAAAGCCGCATGCAGAATTTTAAATCATAATTGTAAGGCTCGAAGATGTTTGTCATTTTGTTGAAAGCTAGTCTTGCCTAAACAGGAGTGTCGGGTATTATTGAACGAATTCCAGGGTTTAACTGGTGATGGACTGGTCACATCGCTTGATTGGCTGATAAATGGACAAAACGCTTTCTTTGCTGGCACACTAGTACTGCAATTCGAAAACCTGGACGTCCTCAGCTGCGTTGGACGGACGTAAGAGCCTTTGAATCTCAGTGGATGTAGGATATTGAGATATGTCCAGAAGTGTACTAATATGGACTAACAAGGAAATCTTGCCTGAGGATGTATTCTCATCCTATGATATCTTAATACTAATGCAGACTATATGACTCATTCCAGGAAGATCCATTAGAGTTTAAGATTTTTATATAGCCTTATCGCCGTGTAATAAATAATTTTGAATGTTTTCTATGAAGATAGTAAGGTTCGTTTTAAATTTGTTTTGTAAAATCGATTAAAAGTAATCTGTTCCCAATCCGATAAATAATAATAAATAAGCGTTAACAATCTGAAAATACATTAAAATAAAGTCGGTGTGGAGTTATTGATACTGCCGAAAATAAAAACAAAATTAAATATTACCTACAAATAACTTTTCGCTTCTTTTTTTTGCAATCTAATCTCGTTTCCAGATGATGAACGCAGGTCAACCACCTCGAGTTTTTGCGATCGATCAGTCACAGAGTAAACATCCCACAATTTATTAGATTGCAACTCAGATTACCTACCTATAAAGATCTCTTCAGGCATGGTTTATTTTTTCCCAGTCAAAAAACTCAATTTCCTTGTTGAATTAATAATATCGGTTTCATAAAGCGTTTTTAAATATTGACCGAATGAAATACACAAATAAAGCAGTCAAATTAACTCCTTCTTACTACTTGAAAGCATAGGGAAGTCTTTTAAGAGGTTAGCCTGCCATCATATTTGCTGAAGTTGCTTAAGAAAATTTTCAGATTTGAACAATATAAGTATGAGTCATTTTTCCAAATATAACTCAAGTGAGCATTAATTTATTATGCGAAATAAATTGATGCTTACTTGTTTAAAACAATTCCGTTACTGTTGATGCAGGTGTGTAAATGCCTTCAAGTGTCTGTATGTACACAACATTAATTATTTTATCCAATTCAATATACGATTGTAGAAACAACATATGTAATAACATCAATGTTTGCCGATATTTTAAGCATTCTTGAATATAGCAGAATAAAATGTTCTAAAGGTAAGCCTATATAATTTAAAAAAATGTACATTGATTGTCTTACAGCCGGTTTCATAAAAAGCTTCAAAAGAACGCTAAAGTTCCTTATAAAATTTAAAGACTCCTTTAAGCTGACGCGTTTCATAAAAAAATTTTCCAGCTAAAATTTGAAATGTCAAAAAAAATTATTTAAAGTTGGTAGCAGTTGGTAGTGTTACCATGGAAAACATAGGTTGTTTACTAATATTTTCGCGGAATTTCTGTTGATCTGTCAATTTCATTTCTCAATTGAGTATCAAAGTGCCGTTTTTTTGTGTTAATTTATTATTATGGTTTATGAATTAGTAAACGAAATCTGTAAAAATAAATACTATTCTTCTCGTTTTGCTATGTTTTCCGACATATTTTAGTAATTTTTGTCCACAGTGTCACCGCATACAAAATGTTTATCTTTGTGACAGAGAAAGCGCCACGAAATTTTCTATGAACTCCGGTGGTAAAAATTTGAACTACCTAAAGTCAACTTTAACTAAAAATAATAATCAATAACGGTACTTTAGCCAAATGTCGGTTTTAAATTTCGTTTTGTTGTTATGAAACCCGTTATTTTTTAAAGGGAATTTAAAGTCTCCTTTATTTTTTACGAAACCGGCCGTAAAACTTTATAGAGATTGTCTAAAACTTTTAAAATGTCTTGCATATAATTCAATATTGGGTCTGTGTGTCTAATTCTTTTTTGTGGTTAGAGAATAGGCATTGGAAAATGCATAAGCACTATATGAAAAACGCATTGTTTAAGTATCTCGCCGTTGCTTTAAAAATTGTTCGATCCTCCACCTTTTTTTTTTCAAATAATGTTATAATTTTATTAAGATGGTGGTTTGGTACAAGGGCGCAATTAAATCAAGTGCATTAATTCTTAGTCTATATTTTTTCAAAGATACTTGCGCAATTGAATATTGACACTACTCTTAGCAAGATATGTGAAAATTAATCATAATAATTACATATACATACCTAATATAAAAATTCATGTTGCGTGAATAATTGCACCAATAAGACGTAAAAATAGTGTCTCGTGTACATACAATTTTTATTACAAAATCAGTCACCGACTCTTGTTTAGGAGCTGGCGATTTAGATTGCATTATGGGCTGTAAATTATTTTTTACATTGAGTTTGCAATCGAATTAAAATTTATTTAAAATTAAATTTAAAATTTATGCGATCAAGCTACTTAACAGCAGAAAGTGTTTTTATGAAATAAATAGTGAACAAAATATGTTAATGCAACATTTTTTGGAAATCTATTTAAATATTTCTCATGTCTTAGAAGAAAGTATTGCAGTTTATTTCCAATAGATGAACATCTTCTTCTTGTTGTGTTATACTCTGCGCGTATATGTGCATTTTTAAAAAAAAACTTTATAAGATAAAAAGTCAAGGTGCAAAAAGTTAAAATATTAAAAACAAACGATCAAAACAATAAAAAACAAAAGGACAGGACAAGGTAAGTAAACATCCATTCGCGAGCCTACAGGTGGAGATTTTTCTTCACAAGTGAGTACTGGGCCTAACATTTCGAATCGAATCGGAACTCACTATTCAGGGTATTGAAAATAACTAATTGAAGAATGTTCAAATATCGCTTAAGTAAAGTGGAAAACCAAAGTAGGTATAATTGCTTTGAGATTAGAAGTTACTCGTATAGAATATGCGTTGTTTTTTCAGAGGGGCAATGCTTATGATAATATCATGCTTTTCTTCCACGAAGTGTGCATAAAATGTATTATTGGTAAAACTTTTTGATAGTAAAATAATAATATCATAATAAATATTTGCATGCGAATGCACGCTTATTCATAATTATGGCTTACAATTATAATATTAATATTTATTGTTATATACGTAATTAGTTGTCTGCTATTATACTAAGCGGTATATTATATCCGAATCAGTCTTGAAAGTAATAAAATATAACACTCGTTTATTACTCATAGTATATGGAATATATTACTCATAGTATATGGAATATACACGAGTCTTGTGATCGGATTTCAAAAAAATTATAGATTTCGCTGAAATTAATTTTCTCGACGTTTTCGAGGGTGAAGAAAAACGTAAAATTATAGACGATGTATATCAATTATTGAAAAAAATATCAATATCTTTATTTTCCCTAACAGAACTTCCTTTATATTCATTAACTGTCGCGAAGCACTGAGATATACGTATATAGTATTTGGACAATTTTGTGGCATCATCAGTTTGTTTAATGTGTAGATACTGACAAAAATACTTTATAACTGCAAAACACAATTTTTTTAACGCAACGCAACAAATTTAATTCATTGTCCTACTATGAAAAATAACAAGTCACTAGTGACAGTATGAAGTTTGTATGGGAATGAATTGATATTATATGACGTGTTATGCAATTTTAAATTACGTTTTTTTTCTCATATGGCGGTTACATCATAAGAATAGATGTTGATGAACTGTTACGCAGTTGGTTGGAAGATCCACATGTGCATTATTGTGTTGGTATAATGCAATTTATTTCTAGCATTTATTATATTAAAAATAGGTATAAAACCCATACGAAATTCGATAATGTCACGGAAAAATTACACATAATACCTACTTACGTGGAAGAAAAATGTAAAATTCATATTATGAATTTTACATTTTATATACAGGTTGACTAGTTATTCGACCAATTTCTTGAAAGTGGTTACACTAGAGCTTATTTGCAATGATCTTGTTCCCATTAATCAGGGGTCTACTAAGGCCAGTGGTTTTTGAGTTATTTAAGCATACAGAGTTTTTCACTTTTTGACCTTTATTGCTTTAAAATAAAAACTTGGTAAATAAAGAAAGATGGCACCAGGGATCGAATCCACGACCTCTAGTACAAAAGCCGGCGTCGTAACCGCCAGGGTATTAACTACTTCTCATTAGTAAGTAGACGGCAAACTAGTATTTTTATGGAGCGTTTACTGCCCAGAGTTAACATGAAGCTAATTAGCGGAAAATACAATATTATTTTAGTACTGGTACATTATTTGATATGGGCAGCATAAAAATATTATCAATCCTTTCATTGGGTATAATTATAAATAACAATCTTCGTTTCATGAGATTGCAACGGTTGATTGCTTTTTTGTAGGTATCTTATAATACAGGAAACTAGAACTTTAAACCTTTGAATAAAATACATTAACACTTTCTTTTACAACACGAAGTATCTTTATTGGTAGTATGGTTTGATGAATTTGCATATTATAATTTGTAAAAGTAATTTGTTTAAGAAGCTTAATTGGGAAAACAGAGGATTTCGCATCGATGGTAGATACTTGAACCATCTGCGATTTGCCGATGATATAGTTCTAATTAGTAACAGTCCAGAGGAACTAGCAAAAATGCTTCAAGAGCTGAACGAGGTCTCCAAAACAGTAGGATTATGTATGAACCTGGCTAAAACAAAAGTAACGGGCACACAAAACATTCAAGTAGAGATTGATGGCAGAATCATTGAAAAAGTCCAAGAATATATATACCTGGGACATTGTATCCGATTAGATAAAGAAAATCAGACGGCAGAACTGAAACGAAGAATCGGACCAAGTTGGGCTGCCTTTGGGAAACTACCTAGGGTATATATTAAAAAATAAAAAAAACACCCATCAACTTGAAGAGGAAGGTATATGAAGCTTGTGTTCTGCCAGTAAGTACATATGGTCTTGAAACTGTCACTCTGACAAAGCATAGCGCAGAGAGACTAAGAGTCACGCAACGAGCGATGGAAAGAGCCATGCTAGGACTGTCCCTTAGAGATAGAGTTAGGAACAAAACGGTGAGGGATAAAACTAGAGTCACAGACATGATCCACCGGGTGATGACTATAAAATGGAAATGGGCAGGACATGTTGTTAGAGCTACTGACGCAAGATGGACCAAAATACTGCTGAATTGGAGACCGAGAGACACGAGAAGAAGTGTAGGAAGACCACAGATGAGATGGAGGGATGACCTGGAGCGACACGCTGGGGTGCTATGGATGCAGACTGCGCAGGAGAGATCGACATGGAGGAACATGGAGGAGGCTTTCGTCCAGGAGTGGAGGGCGATAAGCTGAAGAAGAAGAAGAATTTGTAAAAATCTATCATTGGAAGTATGAAAAAAGAATGTGTGTACTCGTATATAATGTTAATCCTTCCACCATCGGAGAAACCAAGAAAAAGTTTTTAACGAACTCGGTAAGTAAGAATGTAAGGTGAGTAGAAAAATTAAATAAAATAGATTCCAGGTCTTTACGTAATTGTTCCATAAAAATATCATTCCATCTAAGTATTTTAATACCTTCATTTAAAAGACATAACACAATAAGTGAAATGAACAATGTTTTGCAGTAGCTTTTGTAATTCGCCGTTTTTGTGTTATTATAACATTAATGCTGCTATAACAGCATCAACAAATTTAAGAGACTCTCTCAAATTTAGTCATTGCCAAATCACCATAACATGAGTACCTAATTGCGTAATGAAGAAAAACAACTGCAAAAATGTGTTGCAAGAAAGTGGGTAAGTCGACAATTAATGGTTCTTCTATACACGAATGTAAACGATAAAAAACTCGAAGTCTATGTTTTTTCGTAGATGATAAATATTTGCGATCAATCAGTAAAATGGTATTGGACACCATCGTTAGTCTAGAGTCTCTTTTTTTATATAAAAATGAATCTGGGCTCACCCAAAGTGAACACAAATACACTTTCGACATCACATAAAGCAAAGCTTGTGTTGTGAAAGCGGAAATGGTCGGCGTACGAAAGTCTTCGACTGATACTGATTCTTGTCTAATCCGAAGCCTTTTGCAGCCGACTTATAACACTAACTGATTTTAACCCTTCTTCATTCTATATATTATTGAAGCTTCCTTTAATAATCGGCTGCTAGTAACCATCATTTCTATGTGACCTAGGCAATAAATTTTTATATTGGTCAATAAATCAAACAGAAAGCTAATTCAAGCTAAGTCAGTGTCTCATGGTATTATATTTGACGACTTACTGTTACCGATAGTAACGTATCACATAGTATGCCTAATTTGAAAGTGTGTTTGGAGATTGTGTACCAAGCGGTTATTTTACATACACGAGGCGGAGACAAATATTATGCAAACTAAGATAATTTGTCGTACAAATGTTCGGACCATGTAAGCCATGTAATAATCTATGCGCAGCTTCTTACAACAAAATATACTGGCCACGTCACAATGACAGAAGTATGGTTCTTTTAATTTGCACAAAACTTCATGCAAACAATAATGTAAACTGGAAAACCAACCTTTAAAATGACTACCTATGCATTCGTCGTTTTAGAAATTTGTGTATATCATGGCGTTCCTTATTTTCATTCAAATATTTATGTAGTTATGTAACGTAATCATTAGCTAAGCTAGAGTTTAGGTCTAGCAGACGGATGCATTTTTTATTTTTTTTATTTATTAGCCTTCTACTCATTATTGAGTGATTTAGGCACGGATGCACTTAAAAGTCTTTTTAATTCGACAAATTTACATAAAAAAGATGATGTAAAGGTAATTTTTTCAATTGTCTTTTTATGACACTTAATAATTGAGTTTATGCACTTGTATTTGTGATGGGGTTGGTCTACTGCTGCCTCTATATTAATTGCGAGTTCTTCAATTTCTTTGTTAATGTTTCTTGAAGGCAGGTTGTATTTAAGGCCTTTGCGTAATAACTTTAATTCATTATCTTTGAGTTCTATATCAGATAGATTGACAACTCTATCAGCAAATTTATGATTGGAAAAGATGGTACCTTCGGTATCTGGGTGGGTCGCTGACTTCTGTTGGTCTATAATATTTATTTATCTAATTATGTTAAGGTATTGACGGACCTGACCAAAGATCAGGCACAAAAAGTCTCAGCTTTCGAAATTAAGTACCTACCTCAGGAGAATTCTGGGCGTAAGATGGTACCACCGCATCATGAACGACGCTATATGCCTGCGCACCCAGCGTGAGCCCATCACATCTATCATTATGGAGAGGAGATGGACCCGACTGGGACATGTGTTAAGGATGCCGAATGACAGTTGGCCGAGGAGAGCGCTGTTCTTCCTCCCATCAGGGTCCCGAAGACGAGGAAGACCCTCTCATACTGTGTTCCGCTCCTTCAAAGCAGAGCTGACGAATTTGGACATGGTGTGGGAGGAGGTCATAAACATTGCGCAAGATCGAGCGCAATGGAGAGCTCTTGTTGCCTCCCTATGCCCGTAAGTGGGGCGCAAAGGGAGTTTGGATTGTCGGAAACAGCATTTTGACAAATTTAAGTTATCAAAGGTAAGTTTTGCAATATGTCAATGATTGTGATAAGACAGCACACCTTCTCCTGACTAGTCTTGCAACTGTCTATTTGAGAAATATGGACGCACAACTCTAATTTAAAGTTATGCTCGCAAGCATATAAGAAAGAAGAAGAGCTTGCACCTGTATCTAACCAGAAAGACACACATTGACTTAATTACAAAATAGCCTCTCATTACAATCAAGTATGCGAAACATGTAATATGTATTTATGCACCTTCGTCGTAAGTGTTCGACTTTTAAAGGTTTGCTGTGTTTGTTCATTTCTAAGAATTGGCATACTTCTTCAACGTTTTGTCTCTACATTTAATTTCTTCTTTAATGAGTACCTACATATACTTAGATTTGGTGGTAGCCTTGTTCAATATTCACATAATATTCGCTCTTTAGTTCATCTGATAGTAATGTTAAAAAACTAATTCGGTGATTTGTAACATAGGCCACACAACATTGTGCTATCGGAATATCTGTAATCATCTGATGTCGAAAGAACTTAATATCAGAGTGTGAATTCTCATAGAAGTGATGGGTCGTTAGCGCAGAGGTTACGATACTTCATTATTCCGTCACTGATTGCACTCTTGCAGCGCTACAGAAGCCATCCATTATTGAAGATTTAATTTCTACAACTTATTGATTGTGCTTTGTGGGAAAATTGGAATTATGTAATTTACTGTGTAGAGTTTTGACAAGTAATGAAACGTGTGAAAAGAACCATTTCACAAATTATCTAAGTGAATTGATTGGGCTACTTTTATTGTTATCAAGTACTGTTTTTCCCAAATTAATGTTATAATATTAAATTAAAATTTAAGTAATTTGCTATTGTATGTTTACGGACTGGTCGTTCAACCGCGCGTTGGATGTTCGAACTCAGAACATCTCCTATTTGAGACATACAAGACAGATTCAAACATGTTCTCAGTTTGAAATTTACATCGCGCGATTGAACAACTATCGGCTTAAGTTTGCCTTATTTCCTACCGGCCGGCGGCAGACGCGCGGTTTTGCTTAGATTTCCAGAGGACGACCATTAATTAACTTAAATGTTTTAGCTTGTGTTTTTTTATAAGTGCGTAATCGAAATAAATAATGACAAGAGCAATCTATCGTTTTAATGTGATTAGAATGTGTGTAGTTTGATAGAAGTATGTAGAATATGAAGATAGCAGTGCCAGTGTGAGCGAGTGTACAGTTTACGTATCGCAACTTTCTCCGAGCACGACAGACAGACAGACAGACGATATACTAATAATATTCATATATTACAATATTACACATGTACATTCACTATCTTTTTTTATATATCTGTACAGACAGAAGGCGGGTAGCTAGATAAACTGTATGCACCGCACATAGTATTACCGTGTGAGTGCACCATTATCTCTTCTCCGGATCGATACTAACCATTGGGTAGTCCAGCACGTCAACGACTTCTAACAAACCTCCGTTGCATACAAAATATGAGGCATATGTACATGAATTCAAGTGCACAAAAATCACACTACACTCAAAGCTTGTGTGCAAAAATAAAAATGTTTAAGGTTTCGATTTTTATGAACTTTTGTGTAAAAGGGAAAATGATCTTAATCGGATGTAATCAACAATATCGATTTTAAAACACACGAATATATTTGTCCAGGGGAGAAAAAGGTAGGTTTTAGAGTATTACATGCATTATTAAGATTACCGTGTAAAAGCTATTCTATATTCTGAAATATTTACATAAAGCACAGAAAACTTCTGAAATGTCTCCGTCCAAAATTTTAAAAGTGCGAGTATTTCAGCTCTAAAATTTATCCCACTTTTTGAAGTGGTTGGTAGCCTGGCAGTTACAACGCCGACTTTCGTACTTCAGTATTTCGTACTGGAGGTCGTGGGGCCCTTGAATGTTTTGGTCTTTATACATCTTGAAAATTGTGCATATAGTTGTTTCTGTTAATAAAAAAATTGTGCTAGGAAGGAAATTATACTCATAGCAGAGGATAAGTTATTTCAAATAATAATTATAGTGCCAGTTATAGGTCTGCCGTTTGTTTTGCAGCGATCAGGTTATAGGTAGGTCAGTGTTGACGCATGACTCTATGCAATCTCTGATGTAAATAGTCTAACTTGATCTCTTGAAAATATCTGTAATCATCGCAAACATAGGTACTGTTATACCATAATGGCTGTTCTGTGAAAAAGTGGCAAATATAACTGTTTTGTTTTAATGCATTTAAAAGAGTACGTAAACTGAGTTTTTTTTAACGAATCTTACTTATTTCATATACATTTTGAACTTACTTCATAAGAATCTGGTTCAAAAAACTTTGTCATGGAAGAGTAATTTCTTCAAAGACATATATTTATTGGGATAAATTGAGTGTATTGAGATAAATAAGACAGGATATAATGAGGTAATTAAATTAGTGAAGTTACTGCAGAGTTTGGTATAACGGGGTCTAGTTGTGCTAGCCTGGGGAAGGGCACTAGTTTATTCGCATTCCTAGTCACAGCTACTAGCTCATGTCTTGTTATCTCACACACCTGTTGTACTGCAGTCGATAACCTGACGTGTCTTCGTCTCTGCTAACTGTCTAGGTTTTATTTTAACTAGTGATCCTGAGACTAATCAAATGTTATATGTGGTCCGTTTTATTGTACGGATGTGAACTTGGACCTTGTTGAAAGTCAACTGAACAGACTGGAAGCATTTGAAATGTGGCTCCATCGTCGAATGCTCAGTATTCCCTGGACAGATATGGTAAACAATAATGAAGTCCTGAGGCGAGCTAGAGTTGACAGAGAGCTGTTATCAATTATCAAGGTCGGGAAAATATCATATCTGGGCCATGTACTGCGAGGAGAAAAGTATCACCTTCTTCATCTTATACTGAAGGGAAAAATAGAGGGACGCCGAGGGCCTGGCAGGAGACAGATGTCCTGGGCCCCGTTCCACCATCATACTTTTCACATTGCAAAATTGCATTATGCGAAAATCGCCTACCGCTAATCAAATCTTGTTCCATGAAAAAAAAAATCGCTTGGCGGCGTCTAGATTATTTGAAAACTCTTTTCAATTATTGTGCAGTGGTATCTAGGATGGTGCGTGTTGAAACACAACGCAAATTTGAGACGTCAAAATAGTTTTTTCAATTGATTCGCAAAGTTATAATATTTTTTCAATGAATAGTGTCTATGGTGAAACAAAACTGTTTGTCCTCTAGAACAAAAACGATGATATAATTTGGAAAACTGCAAAGTTGCGAGGTATGATGGTGGAACGGGGCCCTGGCTGCGCAATCTTTAAGGGAGTGGACCGAACTGTGGAGGAGCTGGACAGGAACAAGTTCGCCAAAGTGATCGCTAACGTTGGGGGACCCGATAGGGCACGTAAAGAAGAATAAGAAGTGATCCTGGATCAATACATCTCATATACCCACATAATAAACATTATTTTTCCGATGGAATTATGACCCTATCAATCTGTCTCCAGACAACGCTGTTCTGCATAGTTTAAAGTCTTTAAACAAGTTTCTTCTAAATAATTATAAATAAATAAAGCTTTAACAACTGTTCATAAGACTCGAGATACCAATTCAAAGGAATTAAATATTTATATACGAGGTTGATCTTCGGGGTGTCAGGACCGAGTATGATGACGCGATGAAGCCTGTGGAAGATAGAACTGCATGGGGAGATCTTGTGGAGTCCATTTTATGCTCCAGCTTGGATGCGGAAACAAATGAACTTTGTTTTGGAAGCGGTAAGTAACCCTTATTGCCTTCGATGATTTGCTGCGCAAACAAGAACTTGTGTGTGTAAATGTGCATGGTCGAGATCTATCTTAAGCCTACCATTCACGATCGCTCCATCCGTGCAAATGGAGCGATGTGGCTTCAAAATATTACCGGAGAGGGAAAACCAAATGGACAATGTGAAGTGATAGGATGAGTCGGATATCGTTTTCATATTTGCACTTTTCAGGACCTCCAAATTACTAACCATATCTGCCGTACATTACCGGAGAGGGAAAACCAAATGGACAATGTGGAGTGATAGGATGAGTCGGATATCGTTTTCATGTTTGCACTTTTCAGGACCTCCAAATTAATAACCATATCTGCCGTACATGGAGTGCGCAAATTTCTTCGATGAATCCATCCATCAAAAGCTTCTATTCCCTTTGTTAAGGGGACGTATTAATTAAAGTTTACGTATGCATTATAAAAAATAAGTACACAAGTCGAATGCTTATAAAACAGGTATGGAGGATCTTCATTAAATTGTTGTATGACTGAAACAAATGACGGAGAACAAGATTATTTCTGTTGTTTTATTATCTCGCTGAACTGTGATGCAATAACACGATTATTGCAGGTTGGTAGATTATCTCGAAGCAAGTACCTGTGGTGAATAGAAATATTGTTGTATCTAACGATGGCTATTAATGATTGTGTCGGACCCGTTGTGTGCGAGCTGGCTGGTGTGTGGTTCGGGTTCTGCAAGCCTGGTAGGAAGTGCTATCGCCTTGGGAGTACTCGGCGGCTGTAACGGGATGGACGAGTACCACAACATTGCTGACATTACCACAACCTCGAGGTCGTCTCAAGTATGGGAGAATACCGACCATCTACATACACATCATCTTTAATTATAATAACAAGATCTTTAATATTGCTGTAAAAATATTCAAACTACTAATTACTAATTTGCGTCTAAAACTATTCTACACATTGTTAGAACTAATAGGAGTAATAGGATATATTTTTAAATTCATCAATTTCACATCGAAAATACTTTTTAAATTGTTGCATTTTTTTTGTACCTAAATCTATCATTACACAACAATAGTATTACCTATATGTACTGCCGTGGGGTTGCCGGCTAAGAATAGCACCTCTGCCCTTTTTGCTGGTTTTTCGAGCATCCTGTAAGAGGCAGGAAATCGAAAAATCAGATCGGGACCGTGAGGTTGACCACCTCACGCCTCAACCGGTCAGAAAAGGCACCATAGGCCTCAGAAGCCTTCGAGCGCAATGGATAGCTCTTGGTGCCTCCCTATGCCCCTGAGTGGGGTTTAGGCACCCGTATTGCGAGTTGGTTTGGGGGGCGGGATCTGCGGCGGGCTTGAGTTGTGTGGAGCCGGCTTTTGGCCGGTTTCGTGCGGGTCTGGTTTGTTGCGGATTTTTCTCCTCCGGGCTGGCTTGCGGTGTGCGGGGAGCCTTTAAGGGAGAATGTATGTATGTGTATATGTAAAATGATGTATTCAACTTCTCGTAGTTTTGTCTTTCTTCGTCGTCTCTTGTATAAATTATTTCAGAAGGTACGTTAATCAGCCCATATTATTTTTACAGCTTTTTCATGCCTTCATGCTTTTATCAACGAATTTCTATCAAAGTCTTTCCATTTTCTATACGATCTTCTTAACATATTTGATCAAACACAAAATAAATTTTAAATAAAATAGCGGTCTTATTTACAAAAGTGTCAGTATAGCCGCCGGAACTTTTCTAATCAACCGCCCCTATACAATCTAAGAAAGGTCAACACCAGGTAGAAATTTCAAGTGAAAAAACGTTTAAAAAAAATCTGACCTGACCGGGAACTGAAACTGGGACTCTAGCGCCTATAACACTAGGCTACCGAATTCAGAAGTTATACTTTACTCTCTTAAGATATTGCTGCTAGAAGTTATTCTTATTTAACACCCACTATCACCACATTTTTAATTTACAAACATCAACAGTTACAAATTTTCCACATATAGAATTGTGAATTCATATGAGTTTTTTCAAGGATTAAATGAGCTTGCATTCATAAAACATTCTTCGCCCACGTGATCATGCAAAAAAATGATGATTTGATAAATTGCAATGAACGTACAAGGAGATGCCCACCTACATTGGAGCAACGGTGATGAGCCATATCTAATTTGAAAGAAAACTCCGATTTCACAAAATATAATCTTATGTAATTGGAACCGCACGCTGACACGAAGATTTTGTTAAACAATTAATTATAGTAGAGATATAATTCGTGTTTGAATACTTGGAAATACCGAACCATCTCTAAAACAGAAACGTGTTTAACTAGTTTGGTGTTGGACGATTCTCTCGGATAGATTCATCTAAGAATAGAGCCACGCAACTTGGCATAACAATCCTCAGTGATAATATTGTTTGTGAATTGTTGTGGTTGTTCTATTGTGTAATCTGTGATAACCAAGATGTGTCTTCCCAGCACTGCCACCGTCATGATAATTAAACCTATTTCAGCCTCATAACATGTATTGGTAATTCAGTTGGGAAATTCTCCCAATGATACGACTTAACGGTCGGATAAATCTTATAACCAAACGTCACCAACAACGATATAATATGCCAATTAATTATAGGTAGGGGGTATTGTTGAACTTCGGTTAAGTTCAACCAGTGAATGAACTTCTTGTGAAGCCACTTAGGGACATCATAAGACCACGTTTTCCAAATGTAAAAAAACTGCATAGACAAGTCATAATACGGGGTTAGTTGTTAGAGACCGTAACTTCGTTGTGGCAAGCTCGCCCTCTGTATGTTGGTACTGTGATGTCTTTGTTATGTGAAATTTTATGTACCTATACTCATACTACCTATTAATAAATAAAATAAATAAATATGCTTTATCTTCAGATACTCTCTTATAGAGTCGATGTAGCTCTTATCAAGCATAGCGTGCTCCGGTAAATCTCGTCACCTTTTGTAATGATTCTTCCATCATATTTATTTTGTAGTCAGAACCAATAAATCCATACCTCTCTGCCTTTAGGAAGTTCGCTAATTCCAAATTTCGAACCTTTGTGATGTCTTCTGCAATAGGCACAACAGGTCTAAGTTTTTACAGAATTTACAATTTTCAAATACAAACAAATGAATTTGACACATTGAACAGGAACACTACTTGTTTGTTGTCTTGCTATCTATGATTGTCTTTTGGGGAAGCGAAATGACTTTATGGTATCTATCTACTTTATTGCAGAATCTATTTTTTTTTTGTCTAATTATCATTTTATTTCTCATCTAAATGAAATGAACGTGTTCATAATAAACTTTATGTTTTGAAGATGTACAATAAAGACAAAAACTAAAAAAAAACAGTGTTTTTATTTTATCGTAACTCCAACATTTATTTACCCTTTTATGTCTCCTGATCGTTATTTTAGTTTCACGTTAATAGTTATCATCTATATAATATTTGTCTTGAACACTGACTCACTGACTGACTGACTGACTGACTGACTGACTGCCTGCCTGACTGACTGACTGACTGATGTCATTAACGCCGCTAGATGGCGCGCCACTCGCACCCTCAAACAAGTTTTGATCCAGCGGATCGGGGATGCTTCTGAGTAACCAATAGCGTTTTGCCGTTATGCGCACGCGCGTTGAACATACAGGTATACTAACTAATATTATTAAGTGTTGCCAACGTGGGCGATTTATCGCCATTTGGGCTACTCGGAACGAGAATTGGCGACGACAAAATGCCCTTTTTTTTGGTGAACTTTCACCTCTCCGGCCAGGGGCGCCACGGGCGCCTTTAAAAAACTAGTTTTAACATAATTAATTGGTTAAGAGATACGTTTCAAGAGAACAGTTAGTTGTGTGCAGTAGGTATACCTGTAAAATGTAGAGCTTGCTAAATGTGTTATTTATTGGTCATTATAGTTTGCAGCGTAAACGCATTGGACGGAGAAAAAATACTCGTAAAACATTCGTAAATTACACAGTTAATTTAACTAATCACACCAACAGCAAAAAATATTAATACAATATCTAAGTACGATTGAGAAATTCATATAAACAATAATATAATTACAAGGTGTGTATTTGACATACATTTAATTTGAATTGTTTCCACACAGTCAGCAATACACGGTTGCAATGATAGTTGCGGTATGAATATTGCCTGGTCTGGTTATTGCGGCAAATTGGAAAAAATGCTGAATGTCGGTTTAGTCATTAATGATTTTTTTTTATCATAAAACTAGACGCATAGCACGGTACCTACTTGAAGTTTTCAACTGAGTCACTCGTGTACCTATATGAATTTTTCATTGATTTTAATGATATTTTTATTACTTTGGATGTAGTTTATGGAACTTAACTAAAATTTTACGCAAATTGTTATTTGTTGAATAAGAATAAATTATTTATCTTTTCAATTTCAACTTTCTACTAATAATGAATTTACACGTGTATCTTTTTCGTTAATCTTACAGTAGTCTTGGTTGAACTTATCAAAATATCTTTTTTTTCATTTCTATATCCGCGCCTAACGAATGTTGGCAATCATCAATGAGTGTAAGGTACCTACTTTCGATCCTGTTCCAGTCTAATTTTTTTCAGTTTTCGACACATCGAACGACTACCAATTTTAGCCAAAGGGTTTAGTAGGTACCCACATAGATATAATATGTGGGTTTTTTTTTGTTTAAATTCGTTGCTTGAGTAGAGAAAATATTTAATTTTCTCTACTAAAGGATTAGTTTATCACCATACATATTTTTTTGTTTACTTATGTGTGAATATAACTATTAAAATAATGTAATATCAAGCGCAGTGGAGAGCTCTTATTGTCTCCCCTAAATCGCAAGTGGATTCACAAAGAATGTTTGATTGATTGATGATTAATTGATAGGTAGCTACCTGCGAAAGAGAGGACAGGATTTGAGACTTTCGTTCACTCTGCTATGTCACAATAGATAAGGTACGACCCTATGCAGGAAGGCAATAATGATTGAAGAATAAAAGTAACTACTTAATGTCAGTAATTTGAATTATGGACGAAGAAAGTTGAGGAGGAAATATTATATTTATCAATAATTCGTACCTATGTACTTATAACCAAACAATATAATTGATGTGTAGGGAACGTTTGAGAACAATTCGGATGTGGTATAAATACCAAGACCCTCATCTGGTTAGTCCGTCTGGTTATGACCTGCCGGATCGTCGAGTTCACATTTTAACACATGAATAACATACACAACATAACAAGAACCGGTTGGATGATATTTTGTTCATATTTTGCATCATTCGAGGTTTTTTCCATCAGCAATGATAATAATATGTTGGCTTTTTGTTTCAAATGAGCAAATTTTTAAACACTTCCAACAAATATTTACCGATTTCACGTATCGCTTCTATTTGCTATATACATTGTCTTGAAATAATATGACTGCTTGGCTTTACGTATTATAGTCTTGCACACAAAATATGAGTCGTGTATTAATTTTATCATATTATTATTATTTTTTTTTAAATGAATCTGTTCTCACTCAAAGTGAACACAAATACACTCTTTGACTCTTTCACAGTAAGCTACCTACTTAAAGCTAGTGTCGTGAAAGAGGAAGATGGTCGGCACCTGGGATTGAACCCACGACCTGCGAACGAAACAGTACGAAAGCCGGCATTGAAACCGATAGACCAACCACGTCTTTTACAATTTTCACGCACTTAAATCTTATTATACTTGCACTTAAATTAGCACATTGCTCATATTATGTGTGAAACGAATATATTTGACGTCTAGCATTGATTCCGAATGTCATTTTTTAAGGCGCTTTGTTTCAAATGTAGGCAACTGCCTCAGTAGGTACCTATGTACCTGCTCATTTCCTCTATTGTTTTAACACGCTTCTAACTACCTATGTATGTGTAACTATATTGTATAATGTCTATTATTTCCTTACTGAATATATAATTAAAGTAAATTCATACATATACACAGTAAATGCTAGTAGCCGTTACTCATTTAGAATCGCGAATAATAATCTACCTACCTACATGTATCTAAGTACTAAGTATAAGAAAAATCACCTATGATTTCTATCTACAGTTGTATTGAAGAATACAATCATTTCTGTTTCAGCAAAGACAGCCATAGATTTCATAACCTAAACGTGTGGGATGGAGTTAGAGATCATAAAATTGAGTTCGTACCTAGCTAATAATGAGTTTGGTAATCATAATAATATGAAATATTTAAAAATATAGAACTTGAACTTATTTTTAAAATCTTTCTGAAATCTATTTTGAAAATCAAAAGTTCTGGTGAGCACTTGTAAGGGAATTGAGCAATTCAAAGATACTTACAAAATCATTGCAAAGCATGGCCAACTCCATTGAAGAAATACCTTCTAGAAGAAGTGAAAGGACATCTGGAAGTTTATTTCGCAAAACGCAAGCCTCACTTTTTGAATTACAGGTCTCCAGGTCTTAATACACCAAGAAGAAGAAGAATATTAAAAGCATCACTTAAGAAATTTAAATTATATTACGTAGGTACCTTCTGTCAAAATCGCTGCAATTTATTGACAACAATCAACATCGATGGCAAAAGATTGTTACTGGATAGGCATCATAGGTACACCTTCAAGGAGGCTAGCAGCTGTCGATAAAAGATCAGGTGAAGACGCCAGGTGTAATCGACCCATTGTTGTACGGCTCAGGTACCGCGTACTTCCGATCGGACATAATAATAACTTCCCGCTATATGTATGTATGTAGGTATATAATATTAACGTCTCAGACCACCGATCATGTGTGGTTATGTGAGTAGGTACCTTTCCATAATAAGGTTCCCATTACAGTAGTAGGTAGTTCTATGAAGTGGGTCTCCCAATTTTATTAAGTGTTACGGTACACGAGTGAGTAATTTCGTCAAAAATCGTTTCACCATGTCAAAATGTTGCACATCAGAGATAGACGTAGACCGGCGGAGAAAAATATAACATGGCGCGTACCTGTACCTACTCACCGTGCGAGCAGACGGCAATACGTAACATCCATTCAGAAATATTTAATTAACATTGTTTCGAGATGTACCTGTTAATAATTATTATCGAGAGCAATTATCACAAGGTGCTAAGTCTAACCGGTGACCAATCAATTGTTGAAATAGTCAAGACAGTTGGTATCTTTATAGCCTCAATAGTAATTACATAAAAATGGAGTTGTTGGGCGGCTTTCGAAAATTAAAGCACATCGTTGATAAAGACATCCTAATAAGTGGAACCAGTAGGCCCGAGTCTCTGCAAAGACTACGACTACTACGGAGGCAGGTTCGAATCCTGATACCGGGAGTATGAGAATTTTTGACATATTGAACATGTTGGAAATAATCATATTTGGAGTTTCGGGGATTTGAACTATAGGTACAATCAGATCGCACTAAATCAGCCTTAGAAACGACAGTAGAAGACGGGCGTAGTAGTTTGTTCACACCATATAATTGAACATCATTAGTGAGTTGTATGAATCATTGACTGATGACTTAAAGATTTACTCTGGGGTGTCCGGTTCGAGGGACTGCGAGAAAATTCAAGCAAGCCTGATTGGTTTGGACGAGTGGTGCATGCGTAACGAATAGACTGCACCTTAACATTCAGAAGTGCCAGTTCATTCAATTCTCTAGAAAAAAAAACACAATGCGTGTTAACTATAGCTTAAATGGGATTACTCTCGAAAGAGTGACGGAAATACGCGATCTGGGCGTTATCTTCGATGAGGGGTTATCATTTTGTTTCCAACATAAACACTGTCGCGGGAGATGCGATGAGAACCCTGGGCTTTGTATTGCGCACAGTCCACGACTTTCAAAACATCCGCGCTATCGCCCTGCTCTATACCTCTCTCGTGCGTAGCAAGTTGGAGTATGCATCGCCGATCTGGTCTCCCGAATATATGTGCCATAAACACACCATTGAGCGAGTACAGGGTAAGTTTTTGAGACACTACGAGCGGAGCTGAACTACGAGCGGTTACGAGAGCTATTAAACATGCACAAGCTGTCTGAAAGATGCACTTTGTCTGACCTGATCGTGCTCTATAAAATTCTGAACAACCTTTTCGACGAGCCCGCACTGATCGGTCTCATAAAATTCCACATACCATCCCGCAGCACTAGAAGTAGATGCCTTTTTAGCTGTGACAATTCTCTTACTACCAACTACTTGAAGAGTACGGTATACGGTACACGACTCCATCGACTGGGAAACGAATACGCGAACGACATTGACATTTTTAGCTCCAGCATCGACATCTTCAAAAGTCACATCAGGACAACTTTCTCATAATGGTTCCAACAGACTTACTTTCTCGACTGATTTTCACAGATTCTTCGACATCTGCTTCAGCTACGACTGTGGTCTTTTAGGCTTTCTATCCATACCGCCTTCTACCTCTTGTTATTATTTCAACTATCTATAACATATCACGTCCCGTTCGCCAGGGCAGCGTATGATATTCCAATTCTTCCTCTGTCCCTTCCCATTAATAACTTTTGTAATCTGTCATTCAGCTCGACCATTGTTATTGACGATTTTCTGTAGTCTTGTTCGTCGCACCGTCTGTGTCAACTGTTGTTTTTATCATCTTGTCGAGACAGTGAATGACTCTTGTTATTTGGACAAATTTTATGGAATAGATTTATGGAGCTGTTCTACCTCGACGTTTCTTCAACGCATAGTAATTTAGCGACCTGAAATACTTATCATCCTGTTTAATCACTTATAGTACTCCAAATACCTCTCCTGTTATGTATCACCTAGATTGAGTCTTCTTATCATCTTTCTCATTTTATTGCATTCTTCTATTATACTGAAGTAATGTGTTGCACGTAATCTCTGTAATGTTTTGGAGGGAGGAAATAATATGTGTATCAATCGTAGTTTTATATGTGTGTATGTATTTTTTTACTTAGTATTTTTACTGCTCTCTATGTTATCTTTGTTCTTTAAAAGGCAATTTGCCGTTGATAAATAAATTGGTTTATGTAACTACATATGTGTTTTCGTGAATTATTTATGTGTTTATTCATTTATTTATTTATTAGATACCAACAGAACACTGAACAACACAAACAAACAATCATGAAACAAAAGCACAGAATCTCCAGTGCTCTAATAACAGGTATCTCCTGCATCGGAATATCGCAACAAGAAGTAGTTCAAAGAAGTGTCCCAATGTGGATAAGCTATTTAGGAGGTGTACCTCGATGTATACATAATATATTCTTTTTTCAAGTGAGGCTCCTGCGTTTCTACAAAGTATTTCTACGATGTTTTTGATAGCCTAAAAAGAGATTTAGCGGAAGAGCTTGCATTAGGTAAAAAAATATCAATATCGAACACTAAAAATGCAAAATGCTATTAATTGATTTGAAACTCAATACGGTAGTCGCGGTTGATTCAAAGCAAAGAAAAACTATTTGACAACATCAGTAAATGGCGCTGACGTTTCTAATCGGGGAAAAAGACCTCTATACATGCATACATAATAAATTCAATTATTTTTTCTATGTACCTACTTATTAATTGTTATTAGAAGTAGGTAGGTGTGTACCAAATATGCCAGAGTGGTCACTGGTCAGCCCAAAATTATTTCGTGGCCCTTAGAATGTGTGTCACACAGCGTTGAGATAGGTAGGTACTCGTAGTACTGTCCATACATTAAATTTTTTATCTGGTTTAAACATTTAGAACAGATATTATATACATACTTAATCATAGTTATCGGTAAGTACCTTTGCATTACGATACGATGTAAGAAAATATAGGTCCTAGTTGCATCTAGGTATGTCAGTCTCTTATGTCCTGGGTGTAACCACAGTAAAAGTGGTTATAAACCAAGAAGAAAAAATAATAATTATCAAAGACCCCCAAATGCTATTAATTTGCATAACTTTTATTTGAAAAATTAAGACAGGTATATTCTTTTTGGTATATGAAGTTTCATATATACGGTATTAACATGCAACAGAATCAATACTGAAGCATAAAAAAATGTTTAAGCTTACCGTTGGTTTAATAACTGATGATCCAAATATCCGTAATGTTGATGAAAACCAAACCACAAATAGATATTATTATGTTATTAAAATCAAAACCACATGTTCATGTAACTCTCTCTTGATGGACTCCACTTTTCCAAGTCCCGCAATTATTTTTGGCCGATGGCTAACAAGTCTTAAGTATAAAAACTAACAATTACAATAGAGTTTGCACATTCACTTAAGCGACTATTAAAAAAATATATAAAAAAAACAAAAACAAAAGGAAAATAATAATAAACAATTACATATCAAAGAGTAAAAAAGCAGCGAAACAGTTTTTAAGCACACTCCACATGATTATAGTCTTTGGGTATATTTGTTTAAAATTTATATTTGCATTCCGTTACAATGTTTATAACGAACGATAGAAACTTTTAATTCGAATCAAAGAAATTTGTATCTTATGAACAGGTGTAGTAAAATAAGGTTTCGTTAAAATTTATGGCGACAATGGAGCAACGACAACCGCTCATACGTTGAGTGCAACGCATACTAACTACAAAAACTAATTTTGTACCGGTCGCCTTTGAAATGCCCGCGCCTTGCGAGTTAATTCATGCGTATCACAATGATACCTGCTGTTCTGACAAGATATCAGCGTTTATAAAAATGTAAACTCGTTTGTACTTAACGGCCGGGAGAATACGAAGAAACGTGATGTTGATCTTATGAAGCGCCTTCTGTAATTAAAGTTCTTCGTGATAAAGAGCCTTTGAAAGCATTTCGTCGCAAATAGTTTGATATGGTATATTTATGACGACTGAATTTCACATTGAAAGAATATTGGGTATGTCGTAAATTAGCTTTCTTAAAAATAATAGTTGACAGTTTTTTTTTTAAACAAAAGGGGTAAATTTCTGAAAACGCACTGTAACGAAAGAAAACAAATTTGGCATTGTTCCTAAATTTTTAAGAGAAACAATTGGCTGGGATATTAAAATCATTGTTCGTTTCTTTCGGACTCGTAGAAATGAGGCATGACGAACTGATGTAATATAAAAAAATCTAACTCTTTTTAAAATATTACATAATACAAAATACACTCGTTGTATTTTCGAAACAAGAGGGCTAATAAATTAGGACTTTCTAAATCTTAAGAAATCGTATGACGGGTTTGGCATTGAAGATTTTTATGGACAATAGAGGAAGCAAGCACATAAAAAAAAAAAAATGATTTTGAATAGGTCGAAGTATACAATAAAGAGCGTAGTTAAAAAAAAAACACAAAAATAATAAATAAATAAAAGGAGACTTTGGCCATTGTAATAAATTTAAAGACGAAATGGATGCACATTGCACAGCACCATTTTTAGAAACATAGGCTGGACACATGTTCAGATATTAAGTACTTGGTTACGATATGGAGATAAAGAACGAAATAATTGTAGAATTAATAAATTTCTTATTGGATTAATATTAAATTTAAACTGTAGAAAAGTCACACCCCTCTGAAGGCCGTAGGTCTTGATTCACATGTATGTAATAAATATCTATTGTAATTTTGTACAAGTTCCAATTTTTATTTCGCAAATAAAAGAAAAATGTAAATTGCTATAGGTATGCATAATTAAGTAATTGTTCTGACGGTTTAAAGTACCTAATCATATGTAATAATTTGAGTGTACCTAGATTACTGAGAAAAAATAGTATCAGTTGAGCTTTAAGTCTAAGCGTAAACTATAAATTAACTTTTGTGAAATGCCTTAATCCTCCAGTGATATAAACAATATTATAAGATTAACATATTCATGTATTTTGTAAATATAATAATTCACTAAAATTTAATAATAACTCATTATAAATTGATTAGCGTAAGAGATGAATAATTATTGTAGTAGTAATATAGGTACCTACTGTAGGTAAACATAGCTATGTTCTAGTGCTTAGGTATAGTTTGTTTATTGAATATAAATAATTATAAATGTTCGGTATAGTCTCGTAGGTTGATGCACACCCCAAATAGATATTTAATTCGAATTTTATTTTTGTAAATCTGATATCTAGAGTAAGTTATAAATTGTATTTTCTCTTAAACTTTATTACACGTAGGTAGGTCTTTTTCTTTTTGAATGTACCGCATATTAAATGATCCTGAAATAAAATTGGTCCACAAAAATATTGAATTATGGAGAGAGCCGGACACGAAGACATGGAACGGATTGTCCATAAATCATTTGCAAGAGTGAGGTTTCGACGAATCACCGGGACACCACAGGCACCCCGCCCACAAAAAATTGCCCCCTAGAATGGCAAGGGGGTTGGTCCCGAGGTATGGGCTATATAACGCCATACAAGGCAGGCCTCAGAGCAGTTTTTTTTGAGAGTCCGTCGGAGGTAGCAGTTTTTTTGAGAGCCCGTCGGAGGGCAGTTTTTGAGAGTCCGTCGGAGCGGCAGTTTTTTTTTGAGAGCCCGTCGGGGAACAGTTTTTGAGAGTCCGTCGGAGGATTGAGTATGCGAAAAGAGTACTCCGGGAAGAGTTGCGAGGACGGTCGCGAAACAAGTTGAGTTTGTGAGAAGTGTAAATTGTACCTAAAGACGAAAACCGGTCAAACGAATGAACACTCCGAGCATACAGGTACTAAGACTTCACGATTACATTTAACGATGCCGACGACTAAGTGACAAAGTGATTAAAACAATTATAGTGGACAATAATCTAGTTGAGTATTGAATGAAGTGGTTCCTGGCGACCCCCAAGCAGCGAGGAGGGACGACATACAAAGTTCCTGCAGGAGTGCGTAAGACAGCGCTCTAAAACGACCGAACACCGCCTTAACAACCAGTCACGCATATTATTGTAAGTCATAAATTCATTTTTTTCACCGACCTGCCAAGTAGTGGAGGATTGCCAGCCGACCCAGGCCAGATGGACGCTCTCGATTTCCATAGAACCTAAGGGATCGTCTCAAGTGGGGACCAATCAATGCTTTGTGGACCTATCATAAAATTTGCGGATTGCTTTATTGCCCTCTTCAGTTTGAAAGATTTCTTTTTGTTATATTGTTAGTTTTAAGTAGACACTTTTACTTTTTATTGTAATATGCTTTTACTATCTTTCGGGGTGTGACATCTTAGGTATTTTTTTGTGTCGTTGATTTTTTTTAAATAACCTAAATTAGTTTTCATATTTTTTTTATTTACAAATAATTATTCTCTTTGATAATTACTGATTCTATTGATTTTACATGTTTTATCTAATGATTTTCCCTTATCATTATCTTGTGTGATATCGCAGTTTGTTTTTTTTTATTATTTCATTTTTGTTTTATTATTGAAATAAACTAGGTTTCTTTTGGGTATAAAATTAACCGGTAATCTGATTTTAAAAACCCATGCATGCATCTCCCCAAGTACATAAGTCACCAGAGAAAGATACTAGATTGGATATAGAGGTAGGGCGGCCTCCAGCAATTGGAGCTAGCCGAGGATCTTTTCGGAGGCCGACTACCGCCTCTCTCGGTTAGGAGATTTAGCCGAGAGGGTGAAGAGCGAGCGGACCTCCCTCCGCGCTCTGCTTTCCCTCCGTGTGAGAGGAAAGCCGGTATATCAAGTGGCGGACCCAACGCGGGCATTGCTTGATTAGCATGCTATTAGTAGCACCTACTGTGGTATGAAGACAGCAAATTTGTGCGTCAAGCACGAACCCGAGGTGTACTGCTTTCCAGCAGATACGCGAAATGTATCTTTCTCTGTAACGCGATACGTGTGACTTGAGGGGATGCCATGGACGAGTGTGTAATGTATACGGTTTCATTACTAATGTTGTAGATTATAATAGAATTATTTAAATTGTAGAAATCTGCAGCGCTATTTTATGTTTGGTAGACCGGTAGGATTTATGTAATAATATTTGGGTAGGAAATTGTAGGTATCGGAAATATCCGGGAAACGGATGAATTAGTAGGTACATATTGTTTATCCCTCTCTAGTGCGTTACACATACAATACTTCGGGATTATCGTTTAGGTAGAGATTGTGACTCGATAGTTTTCTAAGAAGTGTTGACCTTACGAAACGGCAATATGAGTCGTGCGAACAGCACTAAGAAGGGGAACGGCACAAGGGTAGCGGCCTCCAGTGGGTCAGAAACGAGTAGTGGGGCGGACGCTCAAGAGATCCCTCTGTTACAGACAGGGAGGGAGCAGGGCGCGAATTCACAAGAGGAACGGCTCGTGTTTATAGACCGAGGTGATGGGGAGAGGCGAAATATCGCCGTCAACTTCGACGGACGTCCTGATGAATGCCCGGAAGCATTCATCCTCGCTTGTGAAAGTCATTTTCGGCGCTACGAAACGCCCGAAAAAGACCAAGTGAGGAAGGCAGCCCAAAGGATGGGGGGCGCAGCAGGAACTTGGTGGGGAGCGAGGGGTAGTGACCTTCTTCGCTGGGAGGTTTTCAAAACCCTCCTCCTTCAAAGATATGGGACTGAGGAGGCGGAACACTCACTCTTGGCTCACCTCTATGGTGACCCACAGGGGCACCAGGAGTCGGGTTTGGCTTTCCTCGAAAGGAAGGCCAAGGTCTTCAAGAGGCTGAAGGGGGAGCAAGCATGGGGTCTGTTGGTGTCACACGCGGTGACCTTGATGTCCCCGAGGTATCGGGAGTGCCTGGAGAGGGACACCAAAATTTTTAATTCTTATGAAGAATTATATAGGCGGGTGATGGACATAGATTTCCCCAGGGAAATGGTCCACCCTGTAGGGGTAACCATAAGTAGTGAGAGGCCCAGAAGGGTCGAAGGGGAGGTTCGATCGGGACCGGCCATGGTCTCTAATGAACCCAGAATTCAGAGGAGGTACCGTGTTACCTGCTTCCGATGTGGAGGTGGACACCTCCAGAGGAACTGTCCCCAGCAAAGGACAGATGGACCACAGAACAGACGCTCGTGGCGGGGAAACGAGCAGCGCCCAGACCAGCGAGGAACCGTGGACTCGCCGGCCCAAGGGCGCAACTAAATTCACCACAGTACGAGCCGGGATCTAATCGATTGCCACCTACCCGGCTCGGTAGCAGGGAGGCCGTGGCGGGGTCATGTCAGGTTTGTAGTACTGACCTTACCCCTGCCCTCCCGCGAGTGCGAGTTTGTATCAACGGACGCGAGCATATCGCACTCATTGATACGGCGGCATCCCACAACCTCCTCAGAGAGGGAATGCTGCGACCAGAACAGGTGGGCGATATCAGTCGGACCACGTTGCGACTCGCTGATAGGAGGCATACGATGACACCGAGAGGGAGAGCGCTCGTTAATTTGCGGATTCAGGGCTACGATATACCTACCGAGTTCTTAGTAGTTGACGGGTTACGGGAAGAAATAATATTAGGGGTGGACTGGTTAACATCGCAGCGGGCGGTGATAGACGTGTATCGAGGCTGTCTACACTTCGGGAAAAGTGAGAGAGCCACTGCCCACCTCTTACCCCAAAAGAGAATAACCAGTAACACCGCTCTACTACCGAAAGTGTCTACAGGTTTGACACCTGAGCAGCAAGTAGAGCTGGGAGGAATTTTAGGAGAGTTTAGGGAGGTATTTAACCCCTATGCGGGCCCCGCCCCACTTCAGTCGTATAAAATAAAGCTTACGGATAAGCGACCTATCAAATTACCGCCATATAGGTTGTCTGACGTGAAGAAAAGAAATTTGTATGCACAACTTGAGGGAATGTTGAGCGACGGGGTGATCGAAGCTAGTCGGTCGAACTATAGCTTCCCTATAGTTTTAGCGCCGAAAAAGGGCAAGGAGGAATTTCGTTTCTGTGTTGAATATAGGCGGCTTAATAGCGTTACCGAAGAGGAGTTGTCACAACTTCCTCTTATTCACGAGACCCTGAAAGATCTTGGTGGAGCAAGAATATTTTCCACGATTGATCTTCAAAAGGGATACTGGCAGGTTCCACTGGATGAAGAATCCAGGAAATACACTGCCTTTACGACACCGGACGGAGCGAGTTATCAATTTCGGGTACTTCCGTTTGGTTTGAAAGGGGCCCCCGCCCACTTTCAGAAGACCATGTGCCAAGAAGTCCTCGCAGGATACCTACGAGACTTCTGTATGGTATATTTGGATGACATTATAGTGTATTCCCCAGACTGGAAAACACACATGTACCATCTGCGGTGGATTTTTGAGAGGTTACAACAGTTTAGTCTGCGCTGTGCCGCAGATAAATGTAATCTGGCCGCAGAACAGCTGAACTACCTGGGGCATGTGGTTACCAACGGGGGTAACCACCCACAGGCGGTTCATGAATTATCCATTGCAGATACCCCCGTCCCGGTAACACGACGGAAATTACGAGCCTTCCTCGGCGTGGCGGGTTGGCTGAGGGAGTACGTCCCGCGGTATGCAGAGATAGCGGCACCTCTTACCGACTTACTTAGTACAAAGAGGCCGTACAGATGGAATCCGCAAGCGGATAACGCAATGAGAAAATTGAAAGAAGAGCTAGCTAAGCCGCTTTCATTGAGTAGACCCGACCCGAGTCGGCAGTTTATTTTACAAACCGACGCTAGTAAGCTAGGCGTCGCGGCAGTGTTGTTTCAGGAACGTCCCGACGGCGGGCGGGACGTTATATCGTACGCTAGCAGCCGGTTCTCAGTCACCGAGCAGAGGTGGCACTCGAATGAACAAGAGGCGTACGCGGCCGTATGGGCCATACGTAGGTATAGACCGTTCCTAGAGGGGAACCCGTTTATATTGAGAACAGATAATAGGGCGCTTACCTGGTTAGATAATAGTAAACGCGAAAGGGCAAAGTTAACACGCTGGGCATTACTTCTACAAGAGTTTACGTTTGTGATCGAACATTGTCCTGGGAAAGATAACGAATTGCCGGATTTCCTATCGAGACAACCTGAAGACTTACTGGTCTCTCAGGCAGACGATTTAGACCGTGCTATGTACCCCGAGGTAAAGCAAGAAGGATGGAAGACGGACGACTCGAACTATGTTTTACAGATAGAAGTAGACCGTCCTGAGGAGGAAGGGTACTCTGACAGCTTGGCCAGCAGAGTCAGAAGCGCACAACGCACAGATACTAAGCTGAGAAAACTGATTTCTAGCATAGAGAGAATACAGACAGAGGATTCTCAAACTCGTGAGCGACGGACGCCGCAGAGAGAGCCGTATAGTTTAAGGAACGGTGCGTTGTACCGATTATCACAGGATGGACGGGGCCATAAGCTCGTTGTCCCCCGCTGCATGGTGAGGGATGTCCTTAAGGCGTATCATGACGATGCCTTAGCCGGTCACCCTGGTGGGCGTGAAACCCTGAGGGCAGTAAGACAGTATTACGTATGGAAAGGAATGGGTGTCAACACGCGGCAATTTGTGAAAGGGTGCATGACCTGCGCGAGAGCCCGGGGTAACCCTCCGCGACCACACGCCCCGCTTGGTAC
The DNA here is from genome assembly GCA_963576905.1 of Mystacides longicornis. Classification (NCBI taxonomy): domain Eukaryota; kingdom Metazoa; phylum Arthropoda; class Insecta; order Trichoptera; family Leptoceridae; genus Mystacides; species Mystacides longicornis. Next base: position 23,016,909 of record OY756420.1, read on the forward strand.
GACAAAAGCTCAGCATGCTTTTGAAATTGTCTCGATTGACACAATGGGACCATACGTTAGGTCGACGAAAGGGAACAAAAGTGTTCTGGTAGTCACGGATCTTTTTACGAAATGGGTGGAAGCCTTCCCGATGCGAGTAGGTAGAGCTCCCCAAATAGTTAGCCTCCTAGAAAGGGAAGTATTCTCGCGGTATGGATATCCGAAAATCCTTGTGTCGGATAATGGACAACCGTTTAGGCACCGAGCATGGAAGGAAGCCATTCGGAGGTGGCAGTGCCGACATAGGACAACAGCGGTCTATAAAGCACGTCAAAACGCAGTGGAAAGAATTAATCAAGAAGTAAAGAAATGCTTGCGGCTCAAACTGCTCGATAAACCACACAGATTTTGGGAGGATAGTTTGATCGAGGTCATTGGTTCTCTACGGAGACGACGGAATGAAGCCACGGGGTTTACTCCAAACCAGGCCCTCCTGGGGTATGAACCTCGAAGGCCAGGGGAGTGGGAGCTGGCAGAAGCGAACACCGAGGGTGAACTCGGTTGGGATAGAGAGGGGCAGGACGAACAAATCCGCGAAAATCAAGAAAAGTATCGGAAACGATACGCTCCTGACTCGGAAGTGGTTAGAACTTACAGGACAGGGGACAAAGTGATGTTGAGGGAACACCCATTATCAAATCAGGAAGCAGGTGTACATGCTGGCTTTGCCCCGAAGTGGTCAGGACCGTTTGAGGTATTGCTGCCTCTAGGACGGAATAGGGTTTACTTTGTAAATAAGAAAGGGAAAATTCTGAAAGTACATATTGACGACATGCGCGATGCACCACCACCTCAGATTGTTGAGGGTGAGGAGCCTCCGCTCCAATCAGAACCAAACGCGAACATTGAGACAAGTGAAACACGTCCTAGTTAGGTACAGATTACAGAACTAGTTGGTGGAGGCAGGGAATAAATAGGCGAAATGAGTATGTGCAGAGAATAAAACATTTTTTTTCTCATTTATAGCAAATAGGAAAATATATAGTTATTTTTAATAGTATTTTAGGTATTTTTCGTGTGTGTAATTATAATAATTCATCCCTCCGGAGGGGAAATGATAAGCAGAGGTAATCTTCTTCTTTTTCGTATGTAGTTGAAATTATAATTAGGATAGTTAATAGCTGGGTCGGCCTAGTACATAAGTATTTTCTTTTCTTTAGTTCTAACGTGTTTATATATGTAAACCTCATTATAGTGCATTGTCTCGAGAAGAGGGGTAAGAGGTTAGGTATTGTAATCTGAGTGGCAGTTATAGTTTGAACTACAGATACCCATTATAAATAGAGAAGGCAGGCATGTATTTTTCATTATATTTGTTTTAATGTTTGGGTGTGAATAGTTATGCTTAGGTAACATAATGTTAGGTTGTAGTAACATGACGGTAGATGATCGTCCCGTGAAAGCACGGTGAAAGAATATGCTTTCCACTGGTTTTACACGGTTTTCGAGTGTCCTGTAAAAGGCAGGAGAAACGTAAAAACCCATGTGCTGTGGAGCCACGGCGAAAGAATATGGTTTCCACTCCTTTTCTCAGGTTGGTTTTCGAGTGTCCGGTAGAAGCCCGGAGAAGCGTAAAACCCACATAGGATGTAAGATTTAGTTTAGTAGGCTAGGGAAAGATATATAACCGGAGGATTAGGTACAAGGTAGGTTAGATACAGTGTCATTTCAGTTGGGATTTGTTTTAAGAGTTATGTTTTTGTGTTTCGCGTTAGGTAGGTAGGTACGCGTCATAGTAACTAGAAAGGTACAGGCTTGGATTGGGTACGGTAGATGGGTACAAAGATGAGTGTTCTTTAGCAACCTGGTCCAGGACAGTTGATGGTGGATTTGTCGGTGCGTCAATGTGATAGTGAGTGGAAAGGCTGAGTAGTGATAGTCTTTCGGGATTTTTATATTGATGAAGCAAAGCCCCGTGGAGGCAACAGAATGATTCGCTCTTCTGGCTCAACTCAGTGGGGAGGTGAGCAAGGCCTGGAGGCTTAGATTCATTAAATATAGGTTAGAGCTCCGTGTGGGCAACGGAAGGATTCGCTCTTCTGGCTCAACTCAGTGGGGAGGTGAGCAAGGCCGGAGACTTGGATTAGTTAAAGATAGGTCAGAGCTTCGTGTAGGCAACAAAATGATTCGCTCTTTTGGGTAGATTCAAGTGTGAGTTTACCATGGCCTGAAGCAGTGAGATGTTAGGGGTCGCTAGAGATAAGGCCGGCGACAGAGTTCAGAGTAAGGTGATGGAATGACTCGCTCTTCCAGCCTAATTTAAGTGAGAATTAGGCATACCTGAATGAGAGGAGAAAAGTTCGAGGGGTTGGAGAGTAGGTATTAGGAGACAGTTGTGAGTTTGGACCGGATGTGGGGAAAGTGATCAATTCCCAAGAGGTCGTTGTTTTGGACGCTGATAAGACAAGGAATACGGGGTGCTTAGGTTATCTGTAAGGACAGGTGAAGAAAGACACGGAAGTGAGTTTGGAAGGTATCCATCAGCATGTCGAAAGGGGGTTGAATCGCAGTTTTTTTTTGTACGTACACTCAGTACAGGTTCTTATTAGTTAGATTAGATCAGTGTAATTAGCGGGTACGATGGTGGTATGTAGCAGTTGGTTCATACATAAAAGAGTCACGGGCATGAGATCTTGTATAAGCGAGTTATATTCTTTACCATTTGGGATTATAACAGATAAACGTTAGCTATAACAATTGGTTGGCGCCTAGGGTAAAAAGAAGAGCCAGTGTTGCTAATTATTTTAGATGTGTATAACGATACAGTAATTAATAATGTGAAATTAGTCGATTGAGTTGGGAGGATTTGATATGGTATATTTATGACGACTGAATTTCACATTGAAAGAATATTGGGTATGTCGTAAATTAGCTTTCTTAAAAATAATAGTTGACAGTTTTTTTTTTAAACAAAAGGGGTAAATTTCTGAAAACGCACTGTAACGAAAGAAAACAAATTTGGCATTGTTCCTAAATTTTTAAGAGAAACAATTGGCTGGGATATTAAAATCATTGTTCGTTTCTTTCGGACTCGTAGAAATGAGGCATGACGAACTGATGTAATATAAAAAAATCTAACTCTTTTTAAAATATTACATAATACAAAATACACTCGTTGTATTTTCGAAACAAGAGGGCTAATAAATTAGGACTTTCTAAATCTTAAGAAATCGTATGACGGGTTTGGCATTGAATATTTTTATGGACAATAGAGGAAGCAAGCACATAAAAAAAATAAAATGATTTTGAATAGGTCGAAGTATACAATAAAGAGCGTAGTTAAAAAAAAAACACAAAAATAATAAATAAATAAAAGGAGACTTTGGCCATTGTAATAAATTTAAAGACGAAATGGATGCACATTGCACAGCACCATTTTTAGAAACATAGGCTGGACACATGTTCAGATATTAAGTACTTGGTTACGATATGGAGATAAAGAACGAAATAATTGTAGAATTAATAAATTTCTTATTGGATTAATATTAAATTTAAACTGTAGAAAAGTCACACCCCTCTGAAGGCCGTAGGTCTTGATTCACATGTATGTAATAAATATCTATTGTAATTTTGTACAAGTTCCAATTTTTATTTCGCAAATAAAAGAAAAATGTAAATTGCTATAGGTATGCATAATTAAGTAATTGTTCTGACGGTTTAAAGTACCTAATCATATGTAATAATTTGAGTGTACCTAGATTACTGAGAAAAAATAGTATCAGTTGAGCTTTAAGTCTAAGCGTAAACTATAAATTAACTTTTGTGAAATGCCTTAATCCTCCAGTGATATAAACAATATTATAAGATTAACATATTCATGTATTTTGTAAATATAATAATTCACTAAAATTTAATAATAACTCATTATAAATTGATTAGCGTAAGAGATGAATAATTATTGTAGTAGTAATATAGGTACCTACTGTAGGTAAACATAGCTATGTTCTAGTGCTTAGGTATAGTTTGTTTATTGAATATAAATAATTATAAATGTTCGGTATAGTCTCGTAGGTTGATGCACACCCCAAATAGATATTTAATTCGAATTTTATTTTTGTAAATCTGATATCTAGAGTAAGTTATAAATTGTATTTTCTCTTAAACTTTATTACACGTAGGTAGGTCTTTTTCTTTTTGAATGTACCGCATATTAAATGATCCTGAAATAAAATTGGTCCACAAAAATATTGAATTATGGAGAGAGCCGGACACGAAGACATGGAACGGATTGTCCATAAATCATTTGCAAGAGTGAGGTTTCGACGAATCACCGGGACACCACAGGCACCCCGCCCACAAAAAATTGCCCCCTAGAATGGCAAGGGGGTTGGTCCCGAGGTATGGGCTATATAACGCCATACAAGGCAGGCCTCAGAGCAGTTTTTTTTGAGAGTCCGTCGGAGGTAGCAGTTTTTTTGAGAGCCCGTCGGAGGGCAGTTTTTGAGAGTCCGTCGGAGCGGCAGTTTTTTTTTGAGAGCCCGTCGGGGAACAGTTTTTGAGAGTCCGTCGGAGGATTGAGTATGCGAAAAGAGTACTCCGGGAAGAGTTGCGAGGACGGTCGCGAAACAAGTTGAGTTTGTGAGAAGTGTAAATTGTACCTAAAGACGAAAACCGGTCAAACGAATGAACACTCCGAGCATACAGGTACTAAGACTTCACGATTACATTTAACGATGCCGACGACTAAGTGACAAAGTGATTAAAACAATTATAGTGGACAATAATCTAGTTGAGTATTGAATGAAGTGGTTCCTGGCGACCCCCAAGCAGCGAGGAGGGACGACATACAAAGTTCCTGCAGGAGTGCGTAAGACAGCGCTCTAAAACGACCGAACACCGCCTTAACAACCAGTCACGCATATTATTGTAAGTCATAAATTCATTTTTTTCACCGACCTGCCAAGTAGTGGAGGATTGCCAGCCGACCCAGGCCAGATGGACGCTCTCGATTTCCATAGAACCTAAGGGATCGTCTCAAGTGGGGACCAATCAATGCTTTGTGGACCTATCATAAAATTTGCGGATTGCTTTATTGCCCTCTTCAGTTTGAAAGATTTCTTTTTGTTATATTGTTAGTTTTAAGTAGACACTTTTACTTTTTATTGTAATATGCTTTTACTATCTTTCGGGGTGTGACATCTTAGGTATTTTTTTGTGTCGTTGATTTTTTTTAAATAACCTAAATTAGTTTTCATATTTTTTTTATTTACAAATAATTATTCTCTTTGATAATTACTGATTCTATTGATTTTACATGTTTTATCTAATGATTTTCCCTTATCATTATCTTGTGTGATATCGCAGTTTGTTTTTTTTTATTATTTCATTTTTGTTTTATTATTGAAATAAACTAGGTTTCTTTTGGGTATAAAATTAACCGGTAATCTGATTTTAAAAACCCATGCATGCATCTCCCCAAGTACATAAGTCACCAGAGAAAGATACTAGATTGGATATAGAGGTAGGGCGGCCTCCAGCAATTGGAGCTAGCCGAGGATCTTTTCGGAGGCCGACTACCGCCTCTCTCGGTTAGGAGATTTAGCCGAGAGGGTGAAGAGCGAGCGGACCTCCCTCCGCGCTCTGCTTTCCCTCCGTGTGAGAGGAAAGCCGGTATATCAAGTTTTTTACAAAATGGCATGGATTTTGTCGGTGATTTTATTTATACATAGGTGTCAGTATAGCCGGCGGAACTTAATGCTTGAAGCACTCTCTACCAGTCAACCGGTCCCGTCCAATCTGAGACAAGATTCCAACCCCGAGTAGAAATTTCAAATGAAAAACACATTGAAAATTTCTGACCCGACCGGGAATCTAACCCGGGACCTTTTGATCTGAAGTTGGAGCCTTTGCCACTAGGCTACTGAGGTCGGTCGATAGTTATAGTTTATAGATTTTTTGCATTAACAATCTTGGTAGCATAGTGGTATAGGCGCCGATTTCTAATCAAGAGGTTCCGGGTTCGATTCCTTGTCAATGTTTTTCACCTGAAATTTCTAACTGGGTTGACCTGTTTCATATTGGATGGAATAGATTGGCAAGAAAAAAGTTGTCTCAAGCAATAAGTTCCGCCGGCTGTATTGACACCTTTGTATAGAAACGTGATAATTAATTTCAATATCAATACGAACCATTGATTTTTTTTCGTGTGATTAATTTATGTTATACATGCCTATCATTGTGCTTAAGCTCAAATTAAAAAAAAAAAAAAACATAACATGTGATAGAAAAAGTGAAAAAAATATCACTTAAAAATGAAACAAAATAATAAAATACCTATAGTTAGTGGGAAATAAGACGTGTTATTTTATCCGCCCATTTTCAGTAACTTTTCCTGCTATGTTCTCCTTCAATTAATTTACTGAAGATGGATAGATGTCGTCAGTTGTCCGGATAAGATCAACAAACATTTTCATCTATAATAAAATATACTTACAAAGTTTTTGTTCATCCATATTATTTTGATGGTTGGTTAGGCAAGAAACCTAAGTATGTTATGCCGGAGTAGGATTGTATGCATCAGTACCTACCTGAAGTAAAACGATACGTTTTATTATGGCACCTTTAGTCCTCAACTCAGTACTACGAAGGATAAACTCTTTATTTTTCTAGCAGATTTCATCACTGTAAATACGGTTTTTCTTCTCATTTCAAAGTAATCACCCCCTTTGGCCGTCTCTGCACAATATGTAAATTTATATTTTGCTTCTTCAACTATTTCAAGGTTCGTGCGCCCCTTTTATACCCCTCAGAAAGCTGAAAGATCATTAAATCTTTCAGCTTTCTGAGGAAAATATTACCTCCTCTCTTCATTCTCCAATAGCAGCCAAGTCTTTCCATCCACAATATCAATGGTGCTGAGGCCTGCAGACGATTCTCCGGTTTTCATCCTGGATACTTTACCTAAGCGTTTCTTAAATACACATACTTACCCCATTTTAGTTGAATCTCCAGATTCTCCAATTATCTAAGCTTGTGAATTTCTGCACATTCAAGTCGTTTTACATAGAAACAAAAAATAAATTCCTGTTTATATTTTAATGTATTCAGTCTTGCCACAGATTTTAGAGGAGCCCTTGGACCTTCCATTTAAAATGAATTGAAAAAGCGTTCCTACGAAATATTTGAATAAACACTTCGTCGAGCAAAAATCGAACGTTTTTTGGTCAACCCAATAACTTGCCATCCAAATCCAGTCCAAACTCCCTTTAGACCTCACTTAGGGGCATAGGGAGGCAACAAGAGCTCTCCATTGCGCTCGATCCTGCGCAACGTTAATGACCTCCTCCCACACCATGTCCAGATTCCTCAGCTCTGCCTCGAAGGAGCGGAACACAGTATGAGAGGGTCTTCCTCGTCTCCGGGACCCTGATGGGAGGAAAAACAGCGCTCTCCTCGGCCAACTGTCATTCGGCATCCTTAACACATGTCCCAGCCAAGTCCATCTCCTCCACATAATAGTAGAGGTGATGGGCTCACGCTGGGTGCGCCGGCGTATAGCGTCGTTCGTGATGCGGTGGTACCATCTTATACCCAAAATTCTCCTGAGGCACTTCGTTTCGAATGCAGATACTTTTTGTGCCTGGGCCAGAGTCAGGTGCCAGGACTCACACCCATACAGGAGAATGGGCAACACACACGCATCAAACAGTTTACATTTCGTCTCGACACTAAACGTCGACGCCTTCCATATCTTGGTCATGTTGTTGAAGGCGCCACTTGCCATACCGATACGTATCGGGAGCTCAGCCCCGAGGTCACCAGTGGTGGTAATGGTTGCTCCCAGGTACTTAAATTTATCCACCCGGGAGACCTGGTGACCATCGATGGTTATCGGTAGCTGTTTATCGGGGCAGGCATTATTTGCCATGAGCTCCGTTTTACTGGCATTGACTCGAAGGCCGAGGCGTGCTGTTTCGTCGCAGAGTCTTGAAACACTGCGCTGTAATTCCTCCACTGTCGTACTGAACAACGCTAGGTCGTCCGCGTACTCCAGATCGCACAGTTCGCCCATTAGACCATCTCTCTGTGTTATCGGTATACCTCCTGCTCCTTGCATGGACTTTCTCAACAGGAAGTCCATGACAATTATGAATATAAAAGGAGCCAGTACGCAGCCCTGTCTGACTCCCGTGGTGATCCTAAAAGCTTCAGTAGGACCACCTGGCGTTTTCACGCTACACTCGGAGTCTTCGTACAGGGACTGCACCATTTTAACTATCTTCGGAGGTATACCGTACAGAGCTAAAATTTTCCATATCGATGGTCTATGTGGGCTGTCGAAGGCCTTTTCAAAATCTATGAAGCAACAAGCGACTGGAGAGTTAAACTCCTTGCACTGCTGAAAGATGCACCTGGCACAGAAAATTGGGTCCGTGCAGGACCTTCCAGGTACAAAGCCGCATTGTTGCTCTCTCAGGACAGCCATGACAGGCCCCCGAATGCGGTGTAGTAATATCTGAGATAATACCTTACCTACCGGGAACACTCAGCAGAGTAATTCCATGGTAGTTTCCGCATTCAAGGGGGTCCCCCTTTTTAAATATTGCGACGATGGATCCATTCCGCCAATCTTTTGGGCACCTCTCCTCTTCCCACGCCATTTTAAATATATCTAATAGTGGTTGGCCAAGGGTGTCTATGCCTTGTTTGAGGAGCTCTGCGTGAATTCCATCGTCTCCTGGCGCTTTGTTGTTCTTAAGTCTCATCACGGCCAGCACCATCTCACTGTATGTCGGCGGGTCCTCACATATCCCAGTTGCCTGAGGTATATTCAGACCAGTCAACTCCTCCTCAAAGTTGTAAGGTGAGGAGGGCTCGGGACGGTTTAATATTGACTCAAAGTACTCCCTCCATCTCCCTTTAATCAGTTCGGGGGCAGTGACAGTGGCTCCACGAGAGTCTCGTATTGCCGTCACGGGTCTTTTTTGACCCCTGCCCCCGACCTCCCGGGTGATTTCGAAAAGTGTCCTTGAGTCATTTCCGAGTGCAGCAGACTGCGCTCGCCGTATCTGAGAGTCCAGGTGTCTTCTCTTATCTGTTCGTACAGAGTGCTTCACCTTGCGGCTCAGCTCTCTGTACTCAGATACCAAAGCAGCCAGTTTTTGAGGGTCTTTTTCGCTGTCTCTGAGGGTCTTAGCCTTCTGGCGATCTTCGATGAGGCTCCAGGACCCATCGGACATCCATATTGGCCTCTTTTTGCTCTTATAGCCGACAGAAGAACGTGCGGATTCCATAACGGCGTCACGGAAGCTATTCCAAGCTGTCTCAATCGGAACAGCTCCGTGTGAATCCTGCAAGGGGGCAAACCTGGTGCGTAACTCAGCCTCGTACGTATGACGACACTGAGCACTCTCTAACCTGCGTATGTCCAGCGGGCGAGAGGCAGACGGCCCCTGCTGGAAATGGGTAAATCTGAATCTCAACGAACCCACAAGGAGTTCGTGATCAGTATCCATGTCTGCCCCTCGGTAGGTGTGGACATCACGCAGGTCAGTTCGGTTGCTGGCCCTTACCAGAAGATGGTCAATCTGGTTTTTTGTTCTCCTGTCAGGCGAGGTCCAAGTATATTTATGGATATCCTTGTGGGGGAACAAAGTTCCCCCTATTAAGAGTCCATGGAGTGTGGCGAAACCAATCAGACGGCTTCCATTATCATTTATCACTCCCATGCCATGCCTACCCATGACGCCTGGTCCATACTGGGGGTCACTGCCAACCTTGGCATTAAAATCCCCCAGTACTTTTAAGCGGTGGCGCCTTGGGACATGGGACACAACTGCATCCAGACTGTCCGACGCATCCGTGCAGTTCGGTGACCAGAGTGCAGCATGACATAGTTGCCAGCGTCACTCTGCCCCGTCCCTGGGATGCGTGCCTCGCTCAGCCCCAGGATATCCAGTCCATATTCTCCCGCCAACTTGGCAGCAACAAGCTCCCCGCCCGCCCTCAAAGTGCGGACATTCAGGGTCCCGATTTTCAAGCTCTTGTTAGAGCGAGCCGTGGTCAACACAGGGGGGACACTAGCTGCCTGGACCTCCCCCTGGTGGGGCCCAGGCGTCCGAGGCTTAATTTTGTTGCCTTTTCTGACCGCTTGGATTTAAGGGTGTGAGGTGGTCAACTCCACGACCCCGATCTGATTTTTCGATTACCTGCCTCTTACAGGATGCTCGAAAAACCAGCAAAAAGAACAGAGGTGCTATTCTAAGCCGACAGCCCCACGGCGGGCAATAACTTGCATAAGAACAAAAATGATGGATTGCAGTTTTCTTCATTTTATTGAAACTTTATTTATTTTCATTATGTTGAACAGATCTTGAATAAAAACTTTAGTTTAGAACAAAGCATTATTGTAGGTTATTAGGTAGATACCTACTTTAAAAATAGTGACTTGGTTTTTTCCTTCTTTGCTTTAAAATAACTAATACCTAAGTAAGACAGTTCATATAACTTCACCCAACGATGGGCAAAAATATGGTATTTTCAAACAGGTTCTCAAGATAATGATGCGCTCAGGTAGGCGCTGGTCCGTATCCTTACCGGACTTGTTTCGAACTTTCAACCTCAATGATGTCACCCGGTGATTTAGCAACTATGCAAATTTATCAATACTGACAATCACAATGGTGTAGGTAGATACCTAGTACGGATTTTGATTTTAGTTCATTTTTCTTTGTCCACAAACTATGTAATATCTATATTTTGTTTTCTTGAAAGCAAATATTTTTCCAGGAAGAGGTTATTTGATTTCGTCTTATAGAATCAGGCCGAACAAAATCAGCGCTTAGAATCGCAGAAATGATGACCATACGTGCTACTCTGGACAAGATAATGAGGGATATAATCAGAAGCGCCATCGTGCATGAGTTCTGCAACGCTCATTTCATGCGAGGTAGGATATAAAGTTCAATTTCGATTTACCTATAAAGAACCTCGTAAAAAATCACATAATATAATTTAGCCGAAGAACTGTTGATAGTTTCGGCCGAGGGTATTTGGTAGTGGTAGTAGTCCATTATTTTACAGATGTTTATTTTATAATTTTATAAACCCGTGGGGCTAGTACGAGTTTAATCGAAAGCTATTTGCACGCTAATAAGCGCTTATTAGCGTGCAAATAGTGTTCGAAAATCAAACGATCAAATCATACGATAATTTTTGTATGGAAACTTTTCGAAAGTCTTTCGATGATCGTGGTATAGTATCCAGAAAAGATTCCTATTAATTAATTTTGCATTTCGTGGTTTAGCTACGGGACTAGTGAAGATGTTAGGGAATGCTACCATCTTAAGTTTGATAGTAGGTATCTTGATATGAGTATAAAAACAGTCAACTTCCATATTTATAGACTAAAATATCAAAATAAATAATGGTAGAAGGTAAATGGATGGTAGGTGTTTAGATCTTTATAACATTACCATGTTACTCTGTAGACAAGCACCTGGCCGGAGGTAAGGTAATTTCATTACTTTTGTTTATAATAAAACTGTTTAAATTACCAAAAGTTATAACATTTTTTTTTAATTTAGTAACGCGTTATCAAAAATGAATGTAGACGTCTCATTTGATTTTTTTTTAACTGCTATTCATACCTAATTGTTCTGATTGGCTTTTATGATGTGGCTGTAAGTATTGAATGTTTCATATGAATTTTTAAATGAACTCAATATGATTTAGAAATAAAAAAGTATAGGTATTCTGGATCAAAAACGTGGAGATAAGTAAGTATTGAAAATTACCAAGTCGATGTTCTACTTAGGATTTTATATCTGATATTTAATATGCTGGATAAAAATTATTGTCAAAATAAAATTATTTTTGTATAAAGTTTTAGAGGAAAGGTTTTTTTAATAAGAAGGTAGAAACAAAATCACCAAAAAATCTCTTTATATATTTTTACATTTAAACACATACCTATAGGTAGATAACAATCTCTTTTATCACATTAATAAATTTTCATAAACATTTATTCACACAAATACAATTTATTGTTAAGTGACCTACAATCAATACAATTAAATAACATAGTAAAATAATGACAACCTTATAACACGTAATTAAATTCTGAAAAAATATAGGTATAGCTATAATTATTTAGAATTCAATGAAAACTAAAAATAAAAAAAAATGTTTAAGATATTTGTTTATTTGTTTAAGTTAAATAATATACATACCTACACATATTATCTAAAAGGATTGCGATATGAAATTTTTATTTCATTCAATCAACCTATGGAAAGCCTCAATTTAAACAACTATTATCGCCCACCGTAGGTACACACGTGAGTCTGTAGGTACAGAATTTCAAAAATGTATTTTTTTTTTTCATATTTCAAATTCAAATATTTTTATTGAGAGAATAAAAAAACATTCAAAATAAATATAGGTAGGTACACAAAAATAAAATTTACACATTTATTTTTTTTATATAGGTACCTACATTAAAAATTATTTTGTTGTTATTACTTATTCTGTGGGTACCTACTCGAATTATTACCTTTTATATTAAGTAGGGATTATTTTCTCCTTTTTGGAATTTCATATATTTTTAGAAATTAGTTGTAAATAATAATTTACACCCAGATGGAGGTCGGATACGCGGTAGCCCCTCCAAACAATAAAGGCTCTAGGAATCTGACCTTCAGGGCGTTAGTGGCGACTGGAGTGCGGCAGCCAATAGGATCGTGGGGATAGGGCTGTATGGCGAGGAATTGTGGAGTAGTTCCAGCTTGGAAGAATTTATTACTACGATATACATTTTTATTTATTTTCTTATTTTTTGTACACAATTATCTACTCCTACAGTGGGCGGAAATTGGTTAAACTTCAAGATAGGTATACCGACTCTTGAATAAATAATGAAAAGAATGAGGGTTAAGCGAACATGCATGCATAGCTTATCCCGTATGTTCTAATGGAAAAATCATTGTGTTCTTTCTGATTTTTCATATTACTGGATACCTGTAGTTTCTTTTAATTGGATAAATTTACCCTGTATTTGATTCAACGTTTGAAATTTTGCCTAATAAAGGTTTTACATCGTTTTGGATGCCGTTCGACGTATTTGGCAAGTTTTGATTTATAGACACAACGTCATTAGTATAAAATATCGAAGAGAAATTCAACATTTTGTATTATTTTAAAACAATATCTACATGTCAACTAAAACAAGTAGGCACTACCTACATCTAGATATATCTATCTATTAGATAACAAGAAAATTTTCTTGTCCTTCTATTCAGACTTATAAAATATAGTAATTATCTATGTTTGTTCGAAGAGAAAGATATTTCATTTCCGAAAACAGTTCGGTGCAGAAGAAAAAGCAAAAAATATGTTTTATGGATGATATAAAAATTATTCATTTTCTGATTCAAAATTTCTATAATGAACAAAACTACATACATACTTAACTAAAAATAAAATCATGTGCAAATTACATTATACATTACATTCATAATCCTACAATATAGTTTATTTTTTATTTATATTTAAGTACCTATGTAGATACTTTTTAAGTAGTTGCCGCCCGTTTCAAGAACCAAGTATTCATAGGCTCAGATTTGCCTTTCATTACCACTGGTCCACGATGTATCAGTTCGAATTCTGGATCGTAGTTATCATCTCGACACAGGTAACTGAAACAACATAAGAACAAAATCATATGATATTATTATTTTTTAAAGAATAATTCTTATGTAATTGATAGTAATAAGATAATTGGTACCCTCAATCTGTCTCAAGTTATTTTTTTATTGTCCAATCAAACAACTGGAAGTATATATGTAGATACCCGAATAATATACCTGAGTGGCAAGTCTCTTGAGCATTGCATAGTTCAGAAGCCTTACAGTATAGGCGATGGGTAATCCAATAATACATCGTGTCGTAAACACAGGAAGGAAGTTACTCACTATAGAAGGTGTTTCATTTCAAACAATGTGAATAGAAACAAAAAAAAAAACTCTAAACTTAACTAAGTATTGCATTATATGTCGTCTCAGTAGGTTAGTAACTTATTGTGTTCTACAAAATATTATGATCAAGTCAATAATATTCTCGTTTCTTCCATCAAAGACTCCGATATCCGTCAGACTTGTTCTGACTATACTCGGAGTACTGGTAGACGGAAGCTGATTCCAATATACGCTAGTTTTTTCTTCTTCAGTAAATCGCGGCACAAGCATGATGTGAAGTAACCAGTGACAGAAGAGCGGAAATGAATTACCTACTTTATTCCAATAAGAAGCATACTCCCTTTATGAACCCAATTAGAAGTATAGGGAGAAAAATATCTTCGCTAGAACTTTCACAATTTCAATAACCTCCACTCACGGGTATTGGTCTCCCATGCAATTTGAGTTTCGACTAAACGAAAAAAAAACCAGAGCTAGAATCGCATTCACTCTTCATCTTTAGTGTAATTCTAGAGAACATATGCTCTTGAGATGTGAATCACGAGTGTCAATAATTACTGAGGCCGGTAGTTCACTTTGTCTGATGGCAATCCTCCGCGATAGCGTCCCAAATTTATCCCTATTTTTTTTTTTAATTTTGTAATGTATGTGTAATATCGCTATAATCTTGGAGTAGGTACCTATAAGGGTAAAACGACGACAAATGATCCATCTCTGTCAACACAAAGAGAATTTTGGAAATAACCCGTGCATCCTTTTCAAAATCTAAATAAATGTATCACCATGTATATCTGAGATTTGAAAAGCTTCCCTTATGTTTTAAGCCACACGATTTGAAAAAAAGTCTTTCATTTCTTTATATTTAGTAGCCCACGTTACTTTTTGTGCGTGCTTTGACAACAGTGCTTTGTTTTGTCCAACTTATATTTCCACTTAAGTAGGTGTGTGTCATATTAATTTAAATCATTTTGTGGAAAAATAATTTTGCAATATAGATAAAATAATAGAATGAAACGATTTTGACATTTCAATTATAATACCTTATTGTTTCTTAAGTGTTTATTTTTTTTTAATAAAATGGAAGTGTTTATGGATTGCTATTTTGATGAAGTGTTTAAGAAACTGGATCGAGATTGTCTATCTTCACGGAGTAAGCGGAGAGAGTTAGTGCAATATTTTTGGACTGTTATTGCTGGCTGCGCAAGAGGTTTAAAAACTTGCTCATTACATTACTTAAAATGCAATTAAATTAAAATTAATAACATCAACTACTATTAATACCATAGTCACATTAGTGCTGTTGTGGAGTTTCGGTATTTTGAGTAATCATAATTTATCAGTAGGTATTTTATATTTTAGTAAGTGTCATTTTTTTTTATGAATGTTGATAAGATTATTTAGATACATAAAATAATGTTCATTTCACTATTTATCTACCCACAAGTTTAATTATTTCTGTCATTGATGATGGTCACATTAACAAATTAAACATTAAATTAACAAACAAAAAAAATACCTATTGAACCAACAAATGTTTTGTTTCAACAGTACCTATATAAAATCAGCAACATTACGATGGTTTTTCACTAAATAGCATCTTTGTTGAACCTTTCTCAAATTATACATGCAATTATTTTTTTTTCGAAAATTCTTGTTAATTAGTTTCATATTATTTTAAGAGATTTGCATAGTAATTTAAAGAGATTTGTTTACTATTTGAAGAGATTTGCTTGTTGTTTATACATTTCTTGGTATTCAGGTGAAACGGAGGATTGCGATTATGAGGCTTCGTGTCGTCACTTTGTACTGGCGGCCTTACGGTATCATGAAGCGAGCAAAACATCTAACGGACATGTTTGCTTGATGGGCAAATATCACAATGTGCTGTACATTGCTGCCAAACTGGCTTTCGACTGGAGCCTGCAGGATAACATGACTGTGGCAAGATTACTCGATGAGATTTATAACTGTGAGAAAACATTCGAAAGACTCTTCCTTGGTAAGTCACGTCATAATAAATTATATACCTACATACAATAAAATAACAACGAAAAAAAAAATCAAGCATTAATACCTATAATAACGTGATAAAAAATCTGAATATCAGCTATTATTAAATTTGTAAATAATACAATTCTACGAGAGCCATCTATTGTAATATCTTTAAAACTTTTTTCATTGCAGGCGCAATATTTGGTACGACAGCTCCGCATTTTCTCGCTGGGTGGAAATCAGACTTTAAAGACAAAGAGGAGAACGTGCATGCATTGGTTTACTTCTTGGATCACGCTACGAACGCAGAATTGGAATACAGTGAAGGGGTTAAGTCATTCAGATTTATAGATGTGCCTTTAGAGAGTTGTGGGAAAGCTCCGCCTGTACGAGTTGTAGTACAACTCGGAGCCTCCGAAATGTTATTGATACTGTTGAGGTTCGGTGCAACGCTGGATTGGGACGACAAGTGGGATCATGCCGGTACTAACCCATTAGAAAGTATTTTAGACAGACTTAAAGAATCAAATCGTAAATACCCTTATGAACTAGTGTCTTGTTTGAGGGTTCTACTAAGAGCTATTCCAACAATCAAACTAACAGTAGATATGAGGGAGTATCGAGATTTTGCCTATCCCGAGGACTATAATTATCAAAGGAGGTTGGTTTTGGAAAAATATCCGCACCTAATGGAAGATCGTTTAGTACCATCTTCCAGGTGTGGTCTAAGGCCAACTGAGTTGAAACATTTAGCGAGGTGTGCGATTAGGCAAAGACTTTGGCAAACATTTCAGTTGCCTTTTGGTATAAGAAAGCTTCCTGTTCCCGGCACTCTGCACAAATATTTAGATTTGTGTGATGATTAAAACTGGACTGTTATAAATAAATTCTAAAAAACATTTATGATATGATTTCTCCTTAAATAATATGCAATAGGTACTAACTGATTGTTATTTTTAATAAAAATATCTCAATAAAATGACTAATCTTCCATAAATATCTTAATTACTTATGTGCTTATTTTGAAAATTTTTGGTACTCGCACAGTAGGTATATGAGCTTTTTTCATGAGATTCTCACACCAACCGAATGAAATGCAATGCAGTGCTTATTGTCTGTGAATATTAATAGGAGTTTTTGTAGATATAATTTATAAAAAAAGTTTTGTGAACATTTTCGACTAGAACCGTTAAAAGTTTGTAGAAAAATTTAGTTTTGAAAAAAAATAAAGAAAAAATTCAACAACATTTTTCAACAAAAGCTACCGAGTGCTGTCACAAAGCAATATTAGGTACATACTTAGGTATAATACTTTAAGAAATATTACGTCGATCGGGTTACTATCGAACTATCTTAAAAAATCAGGATAGTAAAACTTAAAATTTGATTACAGTATTTTAGTAGAAATCCAGACTTTATTCGAATTTCACTACCCAAAATTTGTACTACCCAATATTGTTGAACATACACGGGATAAAATTGATAGGTATTGAGGTTCTCTACCTTGGTAATTTGGTTAATCTACTAGTTGTGTAAATTGAATTATATTAAAAAAGAAACTTGTTTTTGTTTGACATGTTATTTTTTTGTTAACTCCATGTCTTTTTGTGATATTTTAAAGCGCAAAATTTGGCAACTCACTTGTACGTATCTTCTGATACATTGATGGTGCCAGGAACACCAGTCGTCTCACACCTGCTCGTCAAGTTGACTGTATTCCCAAACAGGCAATACCTTGGCATCCTATGTCCTATAACACCTGTGACCACTTCGCCAGAATGGATTCCAATAGTGATACCCTATGAGGAAAGTGGATTAGTTAGGGAGTAGGTTAAATTTCAGAAATCTGATAATCCAAAGTTAACTGACCACAGGCTGTCCATCAATTTTGATTTCCTTTGCTAGGTCCATCATGTCTAAAGCTAGTCTTGCTATCCATCTTGCATGAGCCGCGCAGGGTTCTGGTAATCCAGACACAGCCATATATTTGTCACCAACTGTTTCCACCTAAAAAATGACTTAATACTAAACAATGCTTTTGGATTATATCAAAGAGTGGCAGTTTCTGTGGTAATAATACTACTCCGAAGCTGCTCAGGCCAAGATGTGTTGAAGACGTTCAAACAGAGAATCACAAGAGACTTTAGAGAATCAAGATGAGACGAAAGGACTAGAAGAAGTTTGGGTAAATCGTGGTAGTAATAGAAAAACCACGTGAAGAAAGACCAACCGCGAGTTACAGAAAGCAGAGGTTTGATTTGGGTTGAAACAAGGCCGCAGCCAGAAAATAATTTCGGGGATGGCTTAGCTTAGTAGATTACCGTATGTAACTGCAGATTACAGGGGGAGGGATGTCAATGGGGTTTAATAGGGCTTCGACCTTGGGCTGAAGTAATTATAATCCACTTAGTAAAGGTGGATAGTGATAAACTTTTATAACCTTTAACAAGAAAAAAGATAGTTGAATATACCTTGCCAATGTTTATATCAGTACATTGTATTAAATTTGAAAACTGTACAGCTGAGTGTACACTCGGGTTGTCTAAAAATGAACTTTATACCGATGAAAAGCAGATATCATACCTTATATACATCTGGATTTTTCTTGGGATCCGTTAACACATCGAATGTAGTGTACAGTTCATTCAGCATTCTGACAATTTTCATGGCTCCTCTTGAATCCGTGTTCTGAGAGCAAAACCTGGCAAACTCCACAACTCCACTGAACAACAAAGTAACCACATCATAACGACGGGCAGCCACTGGTCTACCATGTCGGAGTTCTGTTGCCACAGTTATTGGTAGTACGGAGTATAGTAAACTGAAAGAATATAATGAATTGTTAAGTAAGATGTTGGTATGTATGTATAATATGTTTATTTTGCCTCTACTGCATAATTAGTATATTTTGGGTTTCTAGTAGGTAAGGATAATGATAATTTTCCCATCATCTCATATTATAGTTTGGTTAAGTTCGTCCGTAACATGGTATTTACGTTGAGATATATTAATAACTAGCTTTCCCGACAGACGTCCTGTGGACCCTTTGGTCCTAGCCAGAGGCGGCTCGTTCATTGTGCACTGCGCCTCCAGAAACAAAAATAAACTAACTGAATAATAAAATTAAGATATTAATTCTAAAACGTCCATATTTCATTCGTATTCATAGCTCAGACGGGATCAACGCGAGAATATAATTATATGCGGACAATTTGGTTCTTTGTATGAAAAATTTCTAAAACGCCCAAAACGGTGGAGTAAGTGAAATGGGCTACTGTAAGAGTGACAATTACGTATGCGAGAATGAGAGGGCGCAGGTGCAGAAGACAATAATTTTGTTGTTCGATTTTTTCAAAGATGGCATCGTATGACATTCGTTCCATACTAACGTTAATATCATATTTTATATTATTACTTATCCATTTTTCAACTTTTTATAAGTTATTCTGTTATCCGGAGTGGAGAAGAATCCAATAAATCACACATCGGAAGAATCTGTTGAGCCAATTTCGAGTTATAAGTGTTCGCATTAACCCGACTTTAATTTATATTAGAGATATAAACTTTAGGCGAAATAATATATTTCATGTGTATGACAAAACAAAATACATATTTTTCATACTAATATTTTTTGTGTGTAAGTCGATATTCGTTGCTATGACAATGACAACAATGATATGCGACAGCGTTAAATAATTAACCGACAAAAGATATACTTGATCAAAGGTTTCTACATGTAACTGTTGCTGCAGGAAGAAATGTCAAATTATAAAGTGGTATTCGTTTTTATGGCTCTCCTTTACAGGCTTTGCTGCCAGTAAGTTAATAAATGGAAACATAGAATAATATAAAATTTTTGAACACAAATAATAATATAGCATTAAATATGCTGAAGTTCCTTCAAGCGGTTGTGTATCAAATAGGTACCTACAATGTGTGTCACATTTAAAATATTTTTCAAAAAAATTACTGTAAATAAAGAAAGAAAAAGTGAATTGACTGTATTGAAAAGTGATACTGTCTGTCTGCCATAGAAAATGTTATGACGGAACCGAAGTGGTCGGTAGCCTAATGGTATCCGTCGACAGCTTTCCTACGCACGAATCCCGGTGCCGACCATTTCCACTTTCACAACACACCCGTTGGTTAGTGCCAAAGATGTCAAAAGCGTATTCATTAAAGAAAAATGAGGAATTTTTAGTACTCGTCATTATTTATGCACTAGCTTATACCCGTCTTGCTTTACGTTTTTGATTCCGATTGTCAGGCTTGATCGGTAGGTAATTAAACAGGTTCTAGTCTAGCTTCCCATTGCTTTATAGACCTCTATAACTCACATAAGCACAGAAAAAGAAGAATGACACTTTTAATGTTTATTAAAATTTTGTATGAAGATCCTAAAAAATAGGGTTTATTAATTAGCTCTAAATATATTAAAGTTAATGCAGCAAATTGTATTAAAGAACCTTCTCCGGCATTTTGCACGGCTCTGTGCGGATTCATATCTGACGTAGCATTTGTATTTTGAGCGTGATGCTATGACATACGGTAAAAAGCAAAATAAAAAAACATTTCTGAATTATTATGTAGATAGAGAAGGAGGGGCTAATGCGAGTTTTATTTAATTTCCCAATTTACCACGCAATTTTCTTAATTTTTTCTTTCATAAGAACCTTCTACTGATAGAAGCCAACACGACAAAAAAAGAATTAGTGAAATCGGTTCAGCCGTTTAGGCGTGATGCGATGACATTAGGTAAAAAGCTAATAAAAAAACATTTCTGAATTATTATGTAGATTTACCACGCAACTTTCTTAATTTTTTCTTTCATAAGAACCTTCTACTGATAAAAGCCAACACGACAAAAAAAGAATTAGTGAAATCGGTTCAGCCGTTTAGGCGTGATGTTCCGACATAACGGTAAAGCAACGACAAAAGGCAAATAAAAAAACAAACATTTCTGAATTATTATGTAGATTTCTACTGGTCTGGAACATTTTTTGGTGAGTTTATCATATAAATATATCTTACGTGTCAGTTTTTTGTTTTTCAGATTCCAGTTCCCTGTAAGTGTGCTGAAGTTTATCCGTCAATACCTCCAGATTCCTCGTCAGTTTATAATCAGCTTCAAACTGTTCGGACATCAAAACCAAATCTCGGCTGGCGTCATGGAGCGGAATGTCCGAAATATACAGCCCACGCCTGAAAGAGTGTTAAATAGAAATATTTTATCAAAGGAATGGCATTTACGTTTGATCTATTTTCAATACCGGGGTATTTCCATTGAATTATTATATGGAACGTACAGAAGCGGCATTTGAAACAACAATGTCTAAAACGTGTATGTTAATTTGCTGTGGTTATTCGAACTCTGCTTATCTCATTCAAGGGCGGATCCAGCCTTGGCACCAGGGGGGGGTCACAAAGTAAAAAATTTGGTATCTGGAAATTACACTTTTGCTAAAAAAAAAGGTCATTTTCAAAATTTGGTATCTGGAAACTACAATTTTCCTACAAAAAAAAAGGTCATTTTCAAAATTTGGTATCTGGAAACTACACTTTTTCTAAAAAAAAAAAAGGTCATTTCCTGAAATTTGTTACATGGTACTTTTGCTCCAGTGGGGGGTCATGGCCCACATGAAATTATAATTATGCTAGCAAAATAAAGATTTTATTAATAAGTATCACTGCCCTACTTGAGATTACATAGCCTAGGGGGGGGGGTCATGACCCCCCTGGATCCGCGCTTGATCTCATTCCATCTTATTGTTTTGAATTATCATGACAAGCGGGATAAAATAAGCTTTTATTGTTTTTTTTTTCTAGAAACATTTTGAAAAAAATCTCTAAATAAATACATCACAGAAAAAAATATAAACATTTGAAAATGCAACGATCTTTTATCAAACACAGAGGTCTGGGTTTGCGCCGTATACTAAACCCACAGGGGGGCATAAAGGGGCTTTAAAAACGGATTTTACGGGGAGTTGCCGCTTATAATTTAATGGGTATTTTCATCCATGTTTTATTGTAAGCGTTATTTAATGAGATAATATCGTAAAAGATATGAAGATTAACAGGTTAACACTTCTAGTCATAATTATATGTACCTAGGTATATTCATATTTATCGAAATTTATTAATCATTACCTACGTATGTACGTATATACGAGGGCGTAACCAATAAAAACGATAAAAAAATAATTTTCTCTGTCCTTTTTAAACCTTTTTTTTGTTTTTTGTACACTTATGCAGTTTAAAAATGACAGAGAAAATTAATTTTTATCGTTTTTTTTGGGTACGCCCTCGTATATTATTAGAGATAAATAAAATAGTTAAATAAACGTAGGTATGGTAATCAATTTGTTTATTCAGGGTAAAGTAATGTTTATATTCTACGTAGGGACAAAATAATGCTGAAACAACAATAAAATATAAACAACTAGCTGACCAATCGAACTCCGTCTTGTCTTAAAGCCAATAAAATGTTGCTGAGTAACATAACATACATGACTACTCATGGTGAAAAAATCAAAATATTATGAATCAGTTATTTCAAAAGCACCAAAACTCACTCATTTCTATATTAAACTAGCTATCCCGACAGACGTTGTCTTGTGGACCCTTTGGTCCTAACCTGAGGCGGCCCGTTCATTGTGCACTGAGCCTCCAGAAACAAAAATAAACTAATTAAATTATAGGATATAATATAACATTAAAATTTCAGTTCTCGAGTTATCAGTTCTCGAGTTTACCTCACATTAAAATATCAGTTCTCGAGTTATCAGTTCTCGAGTTCACCTCGGTGTGACTAGACGAATACATTGTATCGACGGCGGATAGATAAATAAAAACACTTGCGAGACCTAATTTCAAAATGGAGGAGTGGGACCCTCACTCCTTCATCAAAGAAGCGAAGAGAAGTCTTAATGAGATCATAAGTACTCTCTCTGAACAGAGTAAATTTACGAAGGAGCAACAAATCAAAGTGTCAAAGGAATCAAATATATTAAGTGAGATGATCGCCCACATGGCCTTAATAATAGCTACAAAGGGAAGGGAAACGGAGAGATCCTATGCTGGAGTTGCAAGAGGCACGTGGAAACAAGAAGTGAAAACACCTCCCTACACCGGATACAGCATCATTGTGAATGCAGAAGACAGAGATATTAAGCATGAGCAACTCGCTCAAGATATAAAAAAGAATATTAACGTTTCGAAACTGGGAATTGGAATCACCAAATTCAAGAAAGCACATGATAATAAAATGTTAATCACCTGCGAAAAGAAACAACACGCAGAAATCTTGGTCAAAGAAATAAACACAAAAATGAAAAAAACAACAGCAGAACCAATAAAGAAAAAAAAACCATGCATTATACTGAAAGGTGTTCAAGCTGATTACGCGTCCAAAAATCTAATGGAAGATCTACTAGCCCAGAATGCCGACATAGAAACTATACACAACATAAATAAGACAATGAATCAAATGGAAATTAAAAGAATAATAAAAGGCAGAAATAATCCCCACATAGTTAATTACATAGTTGAGACGAGCGGACAAATGAGAGCATTCCTATTACAAAAGGAGTATTTAAACCTAGGATTCTACAGGATAAAAGTCACAGATTCGAGTCCTCTTATTCAGTGTTACACTGTCTGGGATACGGACACACCAGCATGCGTTGCTTTCATGGAGCGGAAAAACCAAAATGCCAACACTGCTCCGAAGACCATAAATACGCAGATTGCAAGAGTAGGAACAGAGAACCAAGATGCATAAACTGTATAAGGAACAACCAAAAGTACAAGGAAGCTGTTGATGAGACGCACCAGGCTAACGATAAATGCTGTAAGTACAGAATTAAAATGAATATACTAGCTGAACAAAGAATCGATTACAATTGCTAAAAAATATTATTATATTTCTCATTCTAATAACACATTATGATAGACAACGAATTTACAACAAATAATCTAGATGATATATACTCAGTTAATGAAACAGTATGCGATAATATACAGAACTGTAACAGCTTGTTGAAAGGTAAAAAGACAGATTTCATAATACTGCATATGAATATAAGAAGCGTGAATAAAAACCTTGATGAATTTTTGATAAATCTATCCGAACTAGAATGTGTACCGGCATGCATAGTGTTAACTGAAACGCACTCGAACGATTTATTGTTCAATATACCAAATTATAATTGTTATTGTACTACCCACAGAATAAATAAAAACAGTGGAATAATTATATATACTCATGAAACATTTACGAATGTAATTGTTGAGGAGTCCAGAGACATAGATCTCTCTAACTGTCTGACTGTACGAGTAAAAATGAATAATTCTGTTACCTATCAAATATTAGCCATATACAGAACACACGAATCCAGTACAGATCGTTTTATTTCGCAGTTACAGGACATATTGAATAATTACAGAGGCATGTTCACTATTGTGTTGGGTGATTTTAATATTAATATAATGAACAATTCAACAAACAAATGCAGGGATGAATTGATAGATGCAATGACAGAGCTGAACTATAAGTCATGTATCAACAATTTTACAAGAGAGGTGACGGGCCAACAATCATCTTGTATCGATCATATCTGGTGCAACACGAGACACACGCAGAATATTTCTAGTATCGTTTGGAAAACAAACATCACGGACCATTACACTTGCATTTTAACCTGTAAACAGCCAAATCCAGAATACATTAGCTCTAAAACAATAAAAAAGAAAAAAATTGATTATGATTTGCTTTTAAATAAATTAAAGGAAGAAACATGGCCCGCATTGTTCAGCGCAGTCGAATACACTGATGACAGTGTTAACATAATGTCGAACTATTTTGAAAAAACACTGGCGCAACATATCAAAAATGCATCACGAGAAATTACTTTTAAAGTACAAAACAAAAATATGCGCTTAAAGCCATGGATAACACGAGGATTGTTGGCATCCGTAAGACGTAAAAATAAAATTTATGTTTCTATGAAAAAAAATCCCGAAAACAAGAAAATGGTTGAATACTTTAAGAGATACAGAAATATACTTTCTACACTAATAAAGAAAGCTAAGGAGACTTATTACAGCAACAAAATCGCAGAGCAACAGAATAACAACAAGAACATGTGGCGTACAATTGGGGAAGCTATTGGAAGGAAAAAGAAGACTAATGCAGTAGTATCTATCGAACATGAAGGATTGAAACTGGAAACTGAAAATGAACCATTGCGAGTTGCAAACATTTTCAACAACTATTTTTCTAGTGTGGGAAATATGCTAGCTGAGAAGATACCAACGGGCCGTACCCACGTTTCGTTGATAAAAAACCAATCTTGCACACACCACCCATTTAAGAATTTCGAAAAAGTAACACACATTGATATAGAAAGAACAATATCGGAACTAAGAGGAGGTTCATCTCCAGGTATAGATGGTATTCAGATCGACGTGTTAAAAAGAATAAAAGAGCTTATATCCAAGCCACTCTCACAGCTGGTGAATACATGCCTAGCAAAGGGCTCTTTCCCAGATAATTACAAAAGAGCTATTGTTACGCCTATTTATAAATCGGGAGACACGGAAGACATATCAAATTATAGACCAATATCCTTAGTATCTAATATTGCTAAGATTTTTGAAAAGGTATTGAAAAACCAACTTACTAACTATATTTGTAAAAATAAGATAATACATAATAATCAATATGGATTCATGCCCAAGTTGGGAACTCAGGATGCAATAGCGACATTGACGTCGGAGATATATGGAAATCTGGATACCGGAAAAAAATGTGCAGGAGTGTTTATAGACCTACGTAAAGCTTTCGACAGTGTATCACATGAAATCCTGACAACGAAGCTACAAAGGATAGGTATTATTGACGGTGCACTCTCCTTGGTAAGGAGCTACCTGTCTGACCGAAAACAGTTCACAAAAATAAATGGCACAATTAGTGGCTCTCGAAGCAGCCAATACGGAATCCCTCAGGGAACAGTCTTGGGACCACTCCTCTTTGTGATTTATGTCAACGAGATGTTTGCATTGCCTTTGAACGGCAAACTTGTTTCATACGCCGATGACACTGTCCTGGTAGCTAAGGGAGACACATGGGATGATTTAACTCATCGTATGGGAAATGATTTGAAAATTCTTAAGCAATGGTTTGACAGTAATATTTTATCCTTGAATACGGAGAAGACTGTTTGCATGCCGTTCTCGGCAAACAGCGTGGGTGCCCCAATAGAGTTTAAAATATGTATTCTGTACCACACGACTCGCGCGCGGTACAAGGGACTGCAGGTGCAGGCTCTAAAGAATTAGCCAGCTACCAGGGGAATGCACTATGTCGCTCGTCGCTTGCGCAGAAGACGGGAACTCTCTAATAATACTGCGGGCCCTACTCAGTTCAGGCCCCGTACGTTCGAGAAAAGCTTCCCGCCTCAGATCAAACTCCTAGTAACACGCAAGACCCTACTGACTTCGGGTCCGCAATGCGTTCGAGAGCTCTCTCTGTTCGCCCGGCCGCGTCCTTGGATGGAGGAACTCCTAGTAACAACGCAAGCCGTACTTAATTCGGGCCTGCGATGCGTTCGTGAGATCCGACGTCTTCTTCTGCGCCCTCGACGAGAAATCTCCTAATAGACACGTAAGACCGTACTCAATTCGGGTCTTAGCGCGCGTTCGAGAGAAGTCTCGGTCCAGTGGTATCAGCCAGAGTCCAGGTCCTATTGCAAGGGTCGAGTCCACGGTCCAATGTGCCAGCCAGAGAAGGGTCCAAACAGTCCAGAGAGAAGTCCAAGGTAGAAGTCAGCCAGTTGAGTAGTCCAGAGAGAGAGCAGGTAGGTAGGTGTAGTCAAAGCCAAGAGTAAACGAAGAATGATATATTTCATACAAAAATGTCTGCTTATATTCACGACATAACGGTATCTGGGGAAAACCCAGTGTCCCCCGTCCGTGGCGAACGGAGCGGACGCCGGGAACGGGCTCAGAGCCTCGCCCCGAATCGGCCTGGACGTGCGACGGACCAGCGGCCGTCGCGGCCGAAATTCAATTATTCTAATTATCGACCTTTCGCGGATTATCTCCGCGGATCTGGGGCATATCCCGATGTGTTTGGTCTCGTTGGAATCGCCGCGCGATTTCCAATCGGGACATGCTCACCAGATCGCGCTAACCTTGATATATCGGTTTTCGGTATTTTCCGATCAATCCGCGAAAGGTCGATTAAAATCTTAATTAATTGGCCTACCCCGATGTATTTGGTATCATTGTGATCGCCACATGATTTTACATCGGAGTAGACCATTATTGGGAGGCTGCACCCTACCTCCGCGTGTCCTGGCTCGCAAGCCTCTTGGCCCTCCCTCAAACAGTAGGGGAGGGGATACCACGTTTAAGGGGTTTTTAGGTGCGCGCAGCAGCCGTCATTCTATTGTTGGACACGGGGAGATAGGGTTGTCAGGAGCTCCCGCAGCCAGGGCTGCCTCAATATGCCAATGCATTTTTATTATTTATTACATAATTATTTCGCGGGCCTCGCGCCTCGGTCCGTTCGGTGGGAACTAAGAACCCTTTATTTCTGTGGCCGAGGCGCTTAGCTTACATGATCGAGTCATAATCATATCCCTATTATCAATAAATCAATCATTTTATGCAATATTATCTATACAATTCAATCAATGTTATTTATAATCGAATTTATACAAATCAATCTTATTTCAATATTATTTGGTTTTTAATTCGCTGATCTGATTTAATGACGCCGTCCGGTACATATTCATTCTGTAAAATGTGACGGCGAGGAGTGTGACGAAGAATGTGCCGCCTTAAAAGTAGCAAAGACAGTTAAATATTTGGGAGTAATAATAGATGGTAATGTTAAATGGAAAGACCATATTGAAACAATCGTGAAAAGATTAAGAAAGTGTATATACATATTTATAGAATTAAGAAGCATTATTAGAGTAGATAAGCTTAAAATTGTGTATTACGCGCTAGTACAATCGATTATGCAATATGGCATTGCCGGCTGGGGGGGTGCGTACCCAACCAACGTAAAGCCAATTGAGATTGTCCAAAGGGCTATCCTCAAGATTATCCTTCGTAGACCTCGTGACTACCCTTCCAAAATGCTGTACAACGAGATAGGTGTGTGCACATTTAAACAAATTTATAAAAAAAACGCAATATTGCAGATATTTAAAGAACATAGAACGACACCGGGAATACAGCCCCAGGAAGGGAGAACACTCCGAACAACCAACTGCATACCAGTACCCCAGTGTAAGAGGGATGTCGGCCAACGCCACTACACCTACCTGGGGGTAAAGTACTTCAATGGACTAAACACGCATGTCAGAGCGGAGACAAATTTTAAAATATTTAAAAGAAAGATGATTGACCATATAATATCAGAACACAACGAATAATTTCATTTATTAAATTATTATTTTGTTAACCGTGAGGTAGCGATGTCGCTCCACCACTGGATCTTATGAATTGTAACAAAAATAATATTACCGCGCCGTGCATTCTAATGCTGTATCCCCAACTGATCGATGTACTAGCGTCGTACCTATGTAGTATATTTCATAGTTCGTAGTTCTGCGTGTGGAGGTGTAAATAAAATATTATTATTATAGATACTATGAAGGTGTAGATTTTTGGTGACTAAAATGCCTGTGTGCGTTTAATGTAATATCTGGCATACTTAATATGCACATTATGTTATATATATTGGAGACTGCCCTTTTGAAAAGAATCTTTTTGTTTGTATTTTTTCTCTCTTTGTTTTTCATGTACTTAATTAATAATTGTTTTCATTTAATAATTTTTTTGCCTACTTAATTTTTTTTATGTTGAAAATCTATGGAGCTCACTCTCTCGACACAAGACTTGTTCTTTTGAGAGAGTAAACGATTTTTTTTAATTTGTACGTTTGTATATATATATATATACATATAGGTATATATTTTTGTAAATCTTATAATCTGTGTAATATGTTTTTTTGTTTTCAAATAAAAATAAAAAAAAAAAAAATAAGAAATGTGCGTGGATATGTTTTATACAGAAATACAAAAAAAAAAAAAAATATTATTTCTAAAATGTCCATATTTTATTCGTATTCAAAGATCAGACGGGATCAACGTGAGAATATATGCGCGCAATTTAATAAGAGTGGCAATAACGTATGTGAGAATGAGAGGGTGCAGGTGCAGAAGACAATAATTTTGTTGTTAGATTTTTTTCAAAGATGGCGTCGTATTAAATTCGTCCCAAAATAACTTTAATATTGTATTTTGTATTTTTTTATCCATTTTTATTAGGTAACTTTTTATTAGTTATTCTGTTATCCGGAGTGGAGAAGAATCCAATAAATCGCACATCGGAAGAATCTGTTGAGCCAATCTCGAGTTATAAGTGTTCGCACTTACCCGACTTTAATGTATATTAGAGATTTTTCAGTATCTGACTTAAAAAAAAAGATGGCGTTGTTATTAGGAAGCTCGTTCCATACTGACTTTAATATTACATTATTTCATAATATTTTCCATGTTATTCTGTTATCCGGAGCAGAAAAGAATCTAATAAACTAAACACAATAAAATTCTGTTCAGCCGATCTCGAGTTATAAGGCTTCGCAATAACCAGACTTTCTTTTATATTATAGATGTTTATTTTTATTTTTATTGAGGCCTTTCACCCGTTATAAATGTTAACAAATTATAAAAAAGCTTGAAAAAAAGCATCAAAAATTTTCGTCCATATTATCAATATTTTTAAATCATTACCTCCATCTGTGGAAACATAGGGAAAGCATTGATCTATAGAATCTTTCTACCAAAATATCAATCTGCCAGACATCTTTCTATTTCCCCAACAGATGGCGGTAGCAGTACCGTTACCAAATCTGTTCCATACAAACTTTTATTCTATATCATTTAATATCCATTTATTCAACTTTTTATTAGTTATTCTGTTATCCGGAGCGGAGAAGAACCCAATAAATCAAACCTCGGAAGAATCTATTCAGCCGATCTCGAGTTATAAGTGTTCGCACTAACCCGACTTTCATTTATATTCAAGATTTTATGCCGGCCTTGGAACTTGAGTACCTACAAATATTTTTCTTACACGAAAAATTATGTGGATATATGAAATAAAACTACCTAGTTTATAAACAATAAATATTAAGATCGATTTTCTAATAATAGGTAAATCCCAAAAAAATGTATTTACCTAGTTTGTAATAATTGTATTATTGTAAAATATTTAATTTGGGAAATAAAATAAATAAAAATAATCCTAAAGCTACACCAATCTTGTTCGAATTTTTAACGGTAAATTAAGACCACTGCGAACTTACGACTGTTGTTTCGAGGGCTGGCCTAACGTGATCACTTTACGTCAAAAATGTTAATAAGAATGTGGTCGAACCCAGACCGATTATGAGTGTTTTCAATATGTTAACCACCTAAAGTTAAAACTACCAGCGAATGGAATAAAATTTTTCACGTTCCATCGCGCCTTGCTGGAATTTAAATTAAAGAAAAAATAACAACTAATGACTCTAACAATTCATAACTAATGTTCGATTTTTAAATGGAACAAACCACTACGGGCTTACGACCGTCTTCTACTGTTATTTCAAAGGCTGGCTTAGTGTGACCACTTTATACGTCAACAACGTTCGCCATTAGGTGGTAATGTTTGTCTCCGAAACTCCTAATCATGAGAATTTTCAACATGTTCAACATGTCGAAAAAGCTCATGTATGAAACAAGTAGAAATTTAATAATAGATGAAATATAGAGATAAAAGTTGGAAATTATTGAGAACATGAGAGCAACCAAATTTAAAGACTGCGACTGCTGTCACGTATTTGGCGCCAGGATATGACTATATCCATTTTTGTAAATGTCTCATCTTTACTGCCTATTGGCTTTATTGGTGCACAACGTTCAAATTATGTCTAAATTCTTGTGACCTTTTTCAGGAAACTGTTAGTGTAGGTACAGTTTCAACTCTATAGATGGAAGGTACCGCACAGGTAGTTTCCGCTTTATAATAATCGGATAATTCTGCCCATCCCAAATAAATTGTGCGGGTGTTCTTTGTAGTTCAGTTTTCTTAATCCAACATAGTTTTAAGATCAAGATATTATAATAATATTCCCTTAGTAAGTATCTTAGTAGATAGGTATGTATTCTAACTGGAAAACGATCGCGCGTCCGCCCGCCGAGCGTCCGACCTCAAACGCGGACGGACCGTTCAAACTGAGAACATTGTATATAAACCCTTTGGAAGAAATAATACTAGAGAAATAATGTGCTACTGCGCATGGTCCCAACATGTACCACGTGACTGCTGTTAAATTCATACAAACTGTGACGTTTGTCGGTAGCGGTGTGTGACATTCGATTTTTTGTTTTAAATATTATGTTAGCTTAACACAGAGGACTTTTATGTTTTAATAATATAATTAGTTAAAGAAAGTACCTATGGGTTTTGTTGTGTTGTATTGTGCTTGTGGATTTGAGTAAAATGAATAAATATTGATAATAATTTATCTTCAGTCACGTGACTGTAGAATAATGAAACCAATGTTCGGTTCTGCCTATCCAAAAAAGTTCTCTAATAATATTTTGTACTCATCAGTGGTATAAACATGTATCGTCCTAATGGGTTAGCCATTAGACGGACAAACACAGATTCGAACTTTAAAAATTTGTTACGAGCGAACACCTTTCAATCAGAACAGGGACTTTATGGGTGTAATAATAATTATGAATATAATCGATGGTTTTTGAGTTCATACACTCATCGTTCTACTTTCACAGACCGTCTGTCAAGATCTTCTACAAATTATCTGGTCAGCATCACCAGGACAAGGTTATCTACGAATCTCAGGTGACTAGTATAGAAACTCACTGGTAAATTACTCAAAATGTGGTGGGAATTTAGATGTTATTCTCATAAATAACTCTCATTTATCACTCCTATACATGTTTAAAATAAAAAAAATGGTAAAAAAATCTTGCCTTGTCAAATCATCCAAATTCATGACGCTTGGATAGCACAAAAAGAGGATGAGGTCTGTTTCGGGAATGTACAGCATTTGACCCTAAAAATAAAACAAAAATGAAATAAGGAAAGATTTTTTCGCAAGAAGTTTTTAAATGTAGTATTTTATCACGGTGTACGTGTGGCGAAACACACGTTTCGACTGTTGAAAGAGCATTTCTGTAGGCAGTAAACATATGTTAAAGACGTGTTGAAGTATTGTACCTGCAGAGAAACAAAATACCTTGAGGCGCAGAAAAGCAAATTCGTCTTGTACGTGCTGAACCTTCATTGCTCCTGGTTTTGTCTTTAGTACGTAGACTGTATTGATGTGAGACAGAATGTTATCAAACGTCAAATCTAGATGAGGACGTATCTGGAACAAAACACTCGTTTGATTTATTGTGTGACAATTCACAGAAACTAGAACATGTGTAAGAAATCGAAGTTTGAAAGAGAGTTTTAAATGCAGAAAAGATATGTTTGGATACAGGTTTTAAACTTCAAATTTAGCATTTTTCAAATCAAAACAGTTTTAACAATTCTAACGGGACATACCTATTCAACTCAATTAGATATTTAAGGGTCTGTACATACCTGAACACGCGCGGTAACGTGTACTATAGAATTTTGATACGTTGCATGTACAGACTCTAACAAAACAATTTCATGAAAAAAAGTAGGTATGCTTATATATTACAACTAATTATTAAATGCAGTATATCATGAAAAAAAGCAATGGGTACTGTGTCTAATTTGTTTCGTAAATGTTCTTATTTAATTAAAAAATGTCCAATTTGAAGTTTAAAAAAATCTGTAGGTACAACAATATAATACAAGCCCCAACTTGGGGGTGTAGGGTGGCAACAAGAGCTCTCCAATTGTGATGGCCTCATCCCACACCAAATACAAATCCCTCGGCTCTACTTTGGAACACAGTGAAAAGATCTTCCTCGTCTTCAGAACCCTGATGGGAGAATAATGTCTCCTCGGCCAACTGTAATTCGCCGTTCTAAACATAATTATGACCTAGCTATGTACAATGGAAGACGTAATGGGCCTGCGCCGAGTGCGCCGGCAAATAGTGTCGTTTGTAATGTGGTGTTACCATTTTATATTCTATTTTTTGGGTAAAAGGTTTTTGGGTATAATGTAAATTTAGCATTTTTTTTTCAACGTGAATGAATGAACACCAACAACGTAGATAAAAATGACATTTTTCCTTATTGCGAGGAGTCGATATTTTTTATTTCAATGATTTCATGGAATGTGCTTAGTAGAAACGCTATTAAAATACGTAGAAAACATTTCTATGTTATTTGAGTAAAGAGACTAAAAGTTGGTTGGTATTTATAGAAATGGAATTCAAATTTCAGGTGAAAGTTGTTTTCAAAGGGTAAAATATTCGATTACCTAAATAGAACTACTGTTGATATTCCAATAATATTTTGATTTATCAAAAATAAATATTGAACAAACAAAATTACAAAGGTATTTTTGTTGTATTACTTTTAAGTTTGCAAATATTAAACAATAAATAGCAAAACGTTTATGTTCAATTGAAATAATAAGGCAAAATAAAATAAAAGTAAAAAAAATATGTACATAGGTACTTAGGTGGTTCTTTGTAACGATGCGTTGTTGACTTTAAATTCAAATTGAAAAAGAAGAGAGCAAACGTCAAAATAAGAATTCCTTTTTGTTGAAACAAAATGTCTACAAAAAACATAATATTTAAGTCAACAAACGAATGAAAATACAGCTATAAGCCATAATAATAGCATCTACCAGACAGATCACAATACATTTGTGTTATTTTGATTAATGGTTCTCGTTTGTGATTTATGAGGCGAAATATTATGATAACTCACCGTGTCTAGAACGTCGGTGACCTTGCAGTCTTTTGTGGTCACTTTGGGCAAAACTCTGGACACTGCTCGGCCGCTTTGTACGATTCTCAATTTCCTGTCAAACATTAAATGAAACGGGAAGACCCGGCAAAAGGTCGCTGGGCTAACCTTGGGTTCTGTAATAGAAATGAATTGTTATTGATATAATATTATCCAAACTCTCCCGTTGTGCCATTTAATAGCATATTGTTAATACTAGGGACTAAATTTGTATTGATTTTTAATTCTTTATAAGCATATTTCACGGTTGCGGTCCTAGGATCGAGGGACTGACTGAATATGGAGTGCATCGTTTGTGATACATCGAGATAAAGAATTTAGTTAATTGAGCAACTGGTTTTCGAAAACAGAACGTTCTTTTTTCAGGCCTACTCTACTTTTGTAGGGTACCTCTGTCTTCAATAGCCACTTAGTCACAAATTTTATGGAATGACCAAATATTTATTTTATGTTTATGAATCTTAGAACAAATTGATATATAATCCTTCAGTGTTAGGTGAAATAAAACTATAGGTACGTTGCTGATGCATTCACTCGGGCTAGATCGCACATTCTGTTCTGTCCAGTTTCGGGCAGAACAAATATACCTAATCCGCAACTCTCCGGTAAATAGAGCTGTCAAATTATTTAATGGCATGGCGCACAGTGGTCCCACAAAGAAATTTAGGGCGCCAAAATTAAAAAAACGAAATATATCAGAGAGACAAACTAGCTATGATCTGATGTACTGTGACCTTGAAGGCTTCAAGTATCGCATATGACAACTCGCTTGAGGTACATCTCGTTGCTATGGAGACGCTATAAGATGGTGGTTATCTAGAGCAACTTGTATTGTCAATTTGTGTGTGATTTTCAAGCGCGTTTTACAGTGACTTCTTCCTGTATTTTAAAATTAATAAACATGGTGTTTCATTGATTTTTTCTCGCTGAATACGAATCTGTGCTCGTTTATTACTGTAATTTAATCGGTAGTCTGGAAATTTGCATTTGAAGTAAGTACTTTTTAGTCACTTTTAACTGGCTATATGTAGGGTTACAAAATTTTCCCATCGTTTCCCATAAAAACTTTTCAAATAAAAGTTTCTCCTTAAAGTTAGTACTATCACCTGCATCACGCACATTTCCCCCGTTTTCCCCCCAAATCCTTAAAATGTGATTTATACCACTAAGTTGGTGATTACTATTGAGTAAATTTTAGTTCCTCAAGCAATCATGTTTTTTATTATTGAAATTTGAATGCTCAGGAGACGTTGGTTATACCTACCTAACTAGGCAGAATATTCATGCGGGAGACACCTGTTATTGGAGCACTGGAGATTATATATTTTTGTTTCATGATTTCTTTGTGTTGTTCAGTGCTCTGTTGGTGTCTCTTATATAAATAAATAAATTCAGTTACGTAACTTGCTAAAAGAATAATTGTTTTTTTTTTCTATTTACTATTTACTTCTCAGGATATGTAATTAATAGTGATTATCATCCTACATCCAGAGACATGTTATAATATAGACAGAAATAATAAAGAATTCGCTACTTCCATCAATGGGTAAGTAATCCGCTTATGAGAATCAAATATGAAAAGTTGAAAAATTTAATTCTAAATCACAATCTTGTTGCAGGTCAATTATCCGAATAAGCTGCAGAGTCATCCAATAAACTTATAAGAAAGTATCGTGAAAAAATTACGGCGAAAATATCGAGAAAAAGGACAAATTCAGATCTCATCAACAGACTTTTAATTTCATCAGATCCTTATATCTCAACAATAAGAAAAAAACAAACAAAAAAGAATGCACCCTTGCCGGATGAGGTGCTTCATCTGTTGATAGAAGAAGCAGAGCCGCATCTGGCAGGAATAGAAGTGGACCCAGAAGACATCTCAGGTGAAGGACATACTCAGATGTATATCATCTAACCACATCCGAGGAATCTGACTCGGACAATGTTTAATGTTTCTATGCGTGCAATATATTTGTAAAATTATAAGATGTTTTATTTCACCCATTTTTTTTTATTTTGTATATAAATATACTCATCACTTTGAAAAACATGCATTTCAATCCCCCAAAGTCCAAAATGAAAGATTTGCTCCTCTTCCCTGGTCACATTTTTTGCGAAAATATGTCCAAAAATGGACTCAGCACCTCAAAAAATTGAAAAAAATAAGTCCAAAAATGGACTCAGCGACACAAAAAACATATATTTTGATACCCCACATGAAAAATTCCAAAATATTAAAATTTGCCCCCCTCCCCCTGGCACCCCATTTGGTTTTTTCGCAAAATTAAGTCCAAATATGGACTCAGCAACACAAAAAACATATATTCTGATACCCCACACGAAAAATTTCAAAATATTAAAATTTTGCCCCCCTCCCCCTGCCACCCATTTGGTTTTTTCGCAAAAATAAGACCAAAAATGGACTCAGCAACACAAAAACAACATATATTTTGATACCCCACACGAAAAATTTCAAAATGTAAAGATTTCCCCCCCTCCCCCTGGCACCCCATTTGTTTTTTTCCAAAAATAAGTCCAAAAATGAACTCAGCGCCTCGAAAAACCCCCATACACCAAAAATCAGAATTTTGGCGCCCTAAATTTCTTTATGGGACCACTGTGATGGCGGATCGCATCGATATCTTTTGTGTCCCGTACACTGCGTTTACGAGACAGATCAACATGATTCTACCGTGGCTCTGGTCAAACTAAATCATTGAATAAAAAGAAAAAGTATTTACTTGATAAAATCAACTGATATTTTTTTATATCAACTGTTATTTTTTAATATTGTAAAATAATAATAAATATCATAGGTGATTATTTCAATTTGAAAATCCATACTTTTTTCGGTTATTCTTTCGGTTTCTTAGGTTTCAACCAAAAACTTATTCAAACTGTTCAAGACGATATTGATACATTGATGAACCAAGAAGCTCTGAAGAAAATGTTGTGGTGGAATACCATACTAACCCAGCCTCAGGAGTTCGGAATCCATATCATTCGATCCCTTGAACGTGCTGCAGCATAAGCAAGAGCACTGCGGTTCTCGGAACATTGGAACCGTGTGCTTCCCACAGGAACAATTAATAAAATGACTATCAACAAGCCACTCGGGGTCAGTTGTTACTTGGAATTTCCATATTATGTGAGCTATCATGTGAACCTTTTAAATTCATAATACTTAAGATTGCTTGTGATTTATAGTTACGTAGTTATGAAAAGTTGATCATAAGGCAAAAAAAAAAACGAAGGGAGCCGAGACTAGTCCCAATGGTTATACAAAAATATCACTCGCACATAACGTAGGTAGTAAAATGACTAAGCAAAAAATCGCTGGGCTTTTAAAAACCTTTGTTGAATAATATGATAAATGTAATTTCTGGGCACGACTTCAATTCCTTACAAAATATCCGGAAATTTGGTTAGCGACACTTTTTTAGTTCGTGTCATTCATAATTACTTACTGATAAGCAATTCATTTTAATTACGCCTTCCTCCGCCATTATGAGAGATGACTAAAGTTTTTTTAACGACGCTATGTTCAAACCGCAATTCATGGCTTCGCAGTGCTTCGTTTTTATAGGTATAAATGTTTGCTTATGTATTCCAACTTTGTATTAATATTCAGAACAAGACTAAATTTCTGATTTTAAAACATCAATTTCCTTCCATAAATCAATTTAATAATGTCATCAAGTATTAACGGAAAATTTCAAATTGAAATTCTTAAAAGGTTAGCAAAAATATATCTTTATACTTAAGTAAGAACGGGCGAGGGCTGCGATGTACTGGATGTGATTGATGTAAAGAGTGGGGATGAAGGTATTAAGAGGGTCACTTAAAACAAGAGAGTATCGAGTAATTAATATGGAAGAGTCCTCAAAGAGGTTTCAAGGGAAATTATTTCTGTGTGGACATTTTTATCCGTTCTATTTTTATGAAAAAAATTGAACACGGATTTCACTTTTCAGTCATTCGAATTCATCCGATATTTTGGTCAGAATCATTTCATTGCAGTTTACAGTCAGCAGAAAACCGTGTTGACATATGCGGTGATTCTGATCTAGAAGTCCCGGGTTCGATTCCCGGTCGTGTCAGGAATTGTCCATATTATTATGCTTGTTCACTTGAAATATCTTCTCGGGGTTTGAATCCTGTCTCCGATTGGACGGAACTGGTTGGTTAGTAGAGAATGCTTCAAAGATTAAAATTTCGCCTGCTATACTGACACCTATGTATAAAAAATAGCTGTTTGTTTAGTTATTTATTGTAATTATATTTTGATTTAAATGTTTACGCTCAAGGAACGACAAAGTATTAAAAAATACGAGTAAGCAGGTATAATCTCACAGTTCTTCTGTTAGGGAGTTAGAGAGAAAATAAAGATTACAAACGTGGAAGGGGATTGAAATATTCCAAGTTTATGTAAAATAGAGCTTTTATTGAAAATGCTTTTAGGTGTCAAATAATATTGTAGATGGTTTTACTTTACCTACCCACATAAGAGAGGAGATTGGAGTGGTAGGGAGTAGAGGAATATTAATTTTAAAATAGCCGCCGGCAGAATTTTAAATTTCCGCTTTGCTATTCCTTCCTTTTCTTCTCTAACACCACCGGACGGGCACCGATTCCAATTTAACACTTATCATTCCTCTGTCAATATCCTTATCTTTTGCTAAAAGTTTTAACGGGTTGTTATTTCGGCTGTTCAAAAGCTTACATGAAATATCAAATCGAATGTATTGAAACTTATCAACATTAAGAATATCCATAGAAAGGTCCATCTATTCAAAACATCTACCTAATTATGGCCCATTGTATAGAGTCCCTGAAAGTACCTACTCCGCACCTTATAACTTTGAGGTGTTGTGTATTTAAATATGTCTACCTCATGTAACTGGGATATGTGAAGATCCGCCGACTCAACGAGATGGAGCTGGCTGTGATGAGATTGAAGAATAACAAAGCGATTGGTAGAGAATCCAGAAAAGACCGAACTAAGAACCTCCTTCGTATTAGTGAGATCTCTTGAAAAGCTCTCGAAAATCGAATCCGAAACGCGGACATCCGAAGGATTTTCGAAATCGAGAATATTGCTAAATGGAGAAGCAAAGAAGGCTTTGGAATTACAATGTCTTAAGAATGGAAGACAAAAGAGTTGTAAAAATTGCCAGGGACAAGACAACACAAAGAAAACTGACTTCCAGGATGACCACTTAAACCTTGGAGGGATAGCTAGGACAACACAGCAGGGACAATAAGTCAGACGACCTGATCAAAAAATTTCATGAAACATGTGTTGAGAAAGATGAGTTGCATAATATTCCGAAGATTTTTATGGGGCAAAAAAGCGTGGTCGATTGAGAATGACGCAAAATATTTCAAAGTTTTAGAACAGAACAAGTGATTGCACAGTTTACGTATAAAAATATGGTATTTCGTTTTCATTGCCGACTATTTTGAGGACAAAGCGTGATGAGGAAAATATTTCAGCCTTGGATACACAAATTTCTTTCAATCGACACAAATGATTTTTTTCTATAATCAAAATCAAGTTCAATAGATACGTATTGTTTCAGGTAACGTGTCAAATATGTATACACACTATTTTATACATAGAGTTTAATTACTTAGGAAGGCTCTCAAGGATACAACCCTAAGTAATGGTGTAAACAACAGAACGGGAAGATAGGATTAATATGCCTCTCCACCACTAGTGAATTACAAACAAAAGGCCTTTCAATTTCTTGGGAGATATTTAATTACACCGAGAGTGTATTGTGCCTCTCGGGCCGGCTCTCTAATGGTCCGGCCCGTGAATAAAGCCCTGTAATAAACTAGTACCGATATTATTTTAAGCTAGGTATTTAAAGGTAATCAATTACAATCAAAGAACAGATAATCGTTTGTGACGAAACATTGGTGGAATCTTTCTAAATGATTTGAAGGTTTCCTTTTTCAATTAGATGAATTACTGGTCTTAGTTTTCTGAATTAATCTTATCTGACAATAGGCTTGTCAATATCTCGATGAAAATAATATACGTAATAAAGAACTATTTTGATACCATAATTAAATAATTTGGCGTTCGATTGTCAAACGGTGAGCTTATCAAATTGGATCCATGAAAGGCGTAAATCACTTTTGTTTATTCTGCGCATTTTCGAAGAATAGCGTTCTATTAGTACGGCTGAGAGTGTTTTAAAGAGAGCTTACCTAAAGATAGGGTTGATATTTCTTCAATCTCGGGAGCGGCGACTCTTTCAGGCGCTGATGTTTCTGTGATCAGGAATTGAACATGATCGCACTCCTCTTTTGTCTTCAAGATCTTGATTTCAACTTCCGTGTTGTGCAACTTGCTAGCTACCGTCTTGCATGAACATCAAACAAAATCATGGTGGTTAAAGTGATAAAATTTTATATCAATAAGGGCTCGTTAATGTAGGATGCTAAAAACATTAGGAGCATTGATTGAGGATATTGATTACAAAGGCGCGTACACATTTGCGCTTTTATATTTATTTTGAAACTCAAATTTTGGTATAGATGTGGAGAAATGAGAGGCTTCAGTCATATTAACAGTTAAGTGTATAAACGATGCCGATGGAGCATTTCGGAAATTCCCTCCATTGTTTCAATAGGTAAAACTTGGAATTTTTTATTGAGACTCCAGGTATTCCTGTAATGGGGTGTCTATTTTGCTGTTCCCTTTTTATTTTTAAACAATATGCCGTCCATTCATAAATAATACCCATTTTGTAAAATAGTTCGTTATCTGTCTATTGGGTGCCGGCCGGGCTCCCATACTAATTGTATGTAAATGGCCAGGTATTATCTGTATTTCGTGGAATTTGGACGTGTATACCTGCTTTTACTTTCATTCTATAAACACATTGCAATAAGTTATATTGTATTGTAATTTACGGTTTTTATAGTAAAAATAATATTTTGGAAGGATGAAGTGTTTTATACCTACATAACTAGAATACCTGCAAAATGTTGGTATCAATACAAATTATGTTGTTTGTATTTTATTTGTTATCAAGATACAACTAATATTTTTTATATACATAAACTTTACTGAGCCTAGTGGTATAGTGAAAATTTGCGAAAAAGAGGTTCCAGGCTGAATTACCGGTCGAGTCAGAGTTTTCTAACTATTTTTTCACCGGGGCTGGCTTGTCTCACATTGGTCGGAATCGGTTGACTAGAAAAACTGCTGGTGAAACCTACTGACATATTTTTAGAAACTGGGAGTGCCATTAACTTGGGAGACATAATCACCTTAATAATTTTGAAACTAAAATCAATCAATCAATACTCATTCCCTTTTGACCCCAATTCGGGGCATAGAGAGGCAACAAGAGCGCGGGCTTCAATTACCTCTTCCTACACCATGCCCAAATCACTCAGTTCTGCTTCGAACGTATGGGACACGGTGTGAAAGGGTCTTCCACGTCTTCCCCCTTTTCTTAGCCAATTCTAATTCGGCATCCTAATACATTTCCCAGCCAAGTCCGTCTCCTCTTCATAATGGTAGAAGTCATGGGCCACTGCTGTGAGTGCCGGCAAAATGAAAAAAAATATAAATCATTTTTGAAACTAAAATATTCTAGTCTAAATTTGACAGGAACCTAAAAGAAAATATTCATGTGAATTTTCAAGTTAAACGTTCCAAAGATGATAAAGAAATCTTCAGTTTTTGGATTAACCAAAATTATGACATCGGTATAAAGTGTACCAAAAAAATTATCTACAATGCACTATAACAAACCTGTGGATTTTGAAAAAAATAACGAAAAAAAAGATACATTCACACATTACAACGAAACTTTTACTATGAACGGACCTATTCAGCAATGTGATTAAATTTCATACTGGTTCAATGTTCACCAAAAATAAGAGTAATAACTATTCCAAATTAATGTGCGATAATTTTCGAATTAAATAGTATAAATTTTTATGTGTATATCATTTCCCTAGACAAAATATCCATTGTTCTTTTCCAAAATTTATACGCAATATCGAAAGTTCCATACTAATTGTATGGACGCCGGCCGAGCGTTGTATAGACAGATACCTGACTTTATGCCTATAGACACTTAACGGTTAAATATGTTCTATTCTTCTACATATCTCTAGGATATTTAAAAGTTATGTATGGCGTTACCATGAAGAAGGTAG
Organism: Mystacides longicornis; assembly: GCA_963576905.1. Taxonomy (NCBI): domain Eukaryota; kingdom Metazoa; phylum Arthropoda; class Insecta; order Trichoptera; family Leptoceridae; genus Mystacides; species Mystacides longicornis. Next base: position 23,059,033 of record OY756420.1, read on the forward strand.
TTCTTAAAAGAAGATTTGGGTATCTTTTTTGAAAATATAAAAAATTGAAATAATGTTAAATTATAGTTCAAAGGTACATACATAAATTGATTATCATTACCTATTTTTTTTTCATGATTTACCTTTACGATTCCGATGACGATGTGTTCCAGTCCTGGTCTGTCGGAGTAGTAGTGGAGTATGAGGTCTCCGTTGGATTCTTCCGTGCATCGAAATGAGGGAGCCTTCATTCCCGGATAGAGTGTACCCAAGTGGTCGTGCAGGGCATCCAGATTCTGTTGAAAAAAAAAAACGTATTAATAATATTTTAAGTTTAACTGAAGCCTTCAGACATGCATCGAGTTTCCGTTTATACTATCTTGTTTGCATTGTAGAACCTTTCGGAGTATAAAATAATGATGTAATTTATATTTTCAGCCAACCACTAAAACAATGACATTTCACATTATTATTTTATTTTATGAAAATTCTAATTAAATTCTGGTTGGAATATGTTCATTAAACTACTGGATTAACAATTAAAGTTTTAACAGGCGATTGCTCGAGATTGCTAAATATTTATTCCTATTGTGCGCATGTCGATTTAAACACCAACAGCTGTAAATCGTTATTCATGGAATAAGCGCGGAGTAAGCAAACTCTTCCACGACAGCGCCAGCGTCCCAAACAATACGTCAATCATAGGTAAAAGAAGTAGAAGTACCTACCTAATACAATATTTAGACATTCCACGTGGCACGCTGTTGTGAAAGATTTTCTTATTCGATGAATAGCGTTTATTAGTTCGAATGCATAATATTACCAAAAGTGAATTTTTTACTTCCATTGCAACTTAACTTTAAATACATATTTAATAAAGTAGGTTTATTTTCAAACAAAGAACACTATTTTTATCTGGATTGCATTCCACGAAAATGAATTTAAAAGTTATTCTGGGGATATCTTTCGTAAGCAAGTCATTCAAAAGTTTGTTGTTTTGTTTAGGTACTTCTTACTAAACTTGTTAATGCTAGCGTTATATTAAGCGCTAGCTTTAAAATTATGACAATAAACGGGTAAACAAAATGTACCTATGTGTTATTTTTTATCAAAGATGTAGCTTGTGATAGAATAATGCATGTTGAATCAGGACATTTTGCTTCCCTTGCTGACTAAAGTGTTCTTATTTACGTATAAATAATTGTCATAAAACATGTTAGCTAAATTAAACGTACTCCAAAGTCCAATTAAAAAATTGTTATAAGAGAGCCAACTCCAAATAATGGGACTGTGGCAACATCTGTTATCTATCGAAAAGTCAACCCATGATTTCACCCAAATTCTGATCTCTGAGACAGTTACACACATAAGCATACCCCACAGGACAAAGACGAGGACGAAGAAGAATATGTTTAATCTTGAAATTTATTAACATGATAATTGGATAATGATATGTCGACCAACTCTCAAAGCTTAGAGTGAACTTGTCAGAATTATTTACTAATAATCTTGGTGAGTGGCTCTGCATCTTTGAATTTTACGATAACATAACCCCATACGCTGCTTGATCATCGACTTGAAATAGACTTTTTTCATAGTTTGTACATAGCAATAATATGTGATTTATCAAAATATAATACGATTATCGTTTAGATAACAATAATTTCTTTAAAAATGAACTTTCAATCCGTGAATTTTCTACCTTAATCCGTTGAAAAATTCATTCATATGACTTGTCAACGATACTTCGTCGTAGCTATGTCGGTATCTCATTCGAAAATATAGGTGTGTACCTACTCATTGAATGGCGTCGACGATAGCCGTATTATGCTACCTACTTGTACCTACCTTTCTATCTAAATAATAGAAAACGCAATAAAAAATAAGTGACAAGTACATGTAATTGAAAGTTGCGTAAGTTTATTTGGCAACTGTTTCAAAAAGTGCAATCACCGTTTAATCTGCAACTACTTTTAGTTTTCTTCTGAAAGTTGGCCAAATATCAAACGATTAATATTTGTATAAGTACATTGAACATATCTACAATCGAGGATAAGGAACATTGAGTTAGCTTTTGAATATGGAATAATCGATGAAAATGGTGAAAGTTTAATTAGTACAAATTAAAATTAACTCGTTAAAATGTTCCCATCTAAAAATGAAATGAAGTTTAAGCAGTTCCGCACAATTATTTGAGGGTGGCAATTATGTTGGTGCAAAAGTTTTACACGAGAACGAGATTGTAACCATAACGACCTTCTTCCGTATAACTAACTACATATTCAGCTCTCCTTCGCTCCTAAGCACATATGATATGTGGGTAAGCTGGTTCAAACGTAAATAAAACATCCACATACCTATGCAATGCGCACCGGAAGTCTTCAGTATGGAAACGAGATGTACTGAGTGTGTTGCATAAAACACTTTTAACGAGTCGATAAGGGAGCATCTACCAGTAGAACCGTATAGTATGGGAGAATGCTTCGACATCTCAAGAGCTTGTTAAATTTATTCAAATACGTCATATCAGAGGTATAGGATTTGAAACATTTATGAAAAAGAACACGAACCTATTATGTTTATATATGTAATAACTTATGCTTAAATCCACCGACTTTAATAGTAAGCCACAGATTTTGTATTCAAATAGGTTTTCTGGTTAATATGCATCCGCATTTCATCATCATCCAATCCAATCCAAACTCCCTTTACGCCCCACTTAGGGGTATAGGGAAGTAACCAGAGCGCAATGCTTATGACCTTACGACTGTTCATTCACATCATCATGAAAATAGAATAATATAACGATAAACTATTATGGTAGGTACGTAAGTACAAGTTTTCTATACCTACTTTTTTATTTAAATTCTTTCTTTTTCCCAGGATTAGTAATAAGTTTCTGAAAAACAGTAAATAGAAAAATACTTCCTTCATGATTCCATTCAAGGGAATAGGGAGACAACCAGGTTTTTTGTTCGAGTTTGCACAACAATAATTGATCGCAAAAAATTTCAAAGTTACAAAATAATGTGTTTGAAGAATACTTAATGACTCTAAAGCATAATTTAAATAATTTCGTATATAAACAATTTTTTTTAGATTTTTAGTAGATATTTTTAATTATGAACACTTTACATGCCTTTTAGCCTATGATAAGTTCTGTTTTCCTAAAAGTTTTGTGCAATTCTACAGAATCACATTAGGTTCTGTTAAAACCCATTATCATGTTGAAATCATTTTACATACCTAATAATATTATACCTATCTATTTTCAACAAATTTTTAATATTTTTAACCACATTTATACGACATTGAGTACATTTTCAGCATAATTTTGTTTTGTATGGAAAAGATTCTGAACACGGTAGTTGCACTTATTGTCAAGTTAAATTTGATTCAAGAAAAAACTAAGAAATGTCGTATACAAAATATTTTTATTGTCTTGTAATAATTTTACAGTGAACCCAATCGGCTCTGAATATCTATCCTCAATGTGACGCTCGTGACAAGAGGAAGTAATTAGTTCGTAATCGTCATCATCTCGCACCATTTGCTGTTCCCATTCTAAGGAGCGTAGTCCAGCCTGATGGGTGGTCAACACCTTCTTTATTACCGTCATTAAACGAAACGTACCTACCTACATTAGCATTTGACATGTATTTGTATATCAGTCACGTACAAAGCGCCGGCATGTATAAAACCTATCTTCTGCATCGTCAAAGAAACTATTTTTTTTTTACATTTTATCCAGTTATAAGTTTTGTGTTCGTATCTATGTGTAATATTTCAATTCTACGTTTTGTATTTTTACCTCCCCAGATGTATTTATTTTTCATTACTAATTGTGGTTGTTTCAATAAGTGTTGAAAATCGCATTCGTGTATGCTACTATTCTGTCTGTGATGTAAAAGTGTTAGTGTGTTGCGCATGATGGAAAATTCACAATATTGTTATGATGATGTATCTACATAATATGATTAAGTTCGGTTTGTTTTTACGCATATTGAATTTTTTGGTCATATTTGTGACGTTGATTGTACCTTCAAAAATCTGTATTATAGTAATGTTGGAAATGTACATTATTAGAGAACTTACGATTCTATTTACCTATGTTTTATCATGATTTATTTTGTTAATTTTGATCTTTATATATACATATATAGTCGTATGGTTAAAAGGCGCAAGTCAAAATTATAAAAACAACTAGCTTAATACCCGTCTTGCTTTACGTTTTTGATTCCGAATGTCAGGCTTGATCGGTAGGTAATTAAACAGGTTCTATTGTTCTAGTCTAGCTTCTCATTGCTTAACTGACCTCTATAACTGTCATAAGCACAGAAAAAGAAGAATTACACTTTCACAATTCATAAAAAGAGAGAAGAATGACACTTTTAATGTTTATTAAAATTTTGTATGAAGATCCTAAAAAATAGAGTTTTTTTTAAATAGCTCTAAATATATTAAAGTTAATGCAGCAAATTGTATTAAAGAACCTTCTCCGGCATTTTGCACGGCTCTGTGCAGATTCATATCTGACGTAGCATTTGTATTTTGAGCGTGATGCTATGACATACGGTAAAAAAGCAAAAAAAAAAACTGAATTATTATGTAGATAGAGAAGGATTCGATTCGATTTAGATAGAGAAGGAGGGGATAATGCGAGGTTAATTTAATTTCCCAATTTACCACGCAACTTTCTTAATTTTTTCATTCATAAGAACCGTCTACTGATAAAAGCAAACACGACAAAAAAATAATTAGTTAAATCGGTTCAGCCGTTTAGGCGTGATGCGATGACATTAGGTAAAAAGCAAATAAAGAAACATTTCTGAATTATTATGTAGATTTACCACGCAACTTTCTTAATTTTTTCTTTCATAAGAACCTTCTACCGATAAAAGCCAACACGACAAAAAAAGAATTAGTGAAATCGGTTCAGCCGTTTAGGCGTGATGCTCTGACATACAGTAAAAAGCAAATATACAAACATTTCTAAATTATTATATAGATTTAAAATCCCTCAGCCAATTCTTGGCGTCGGTCGTCAGCAAATTCAAATGTTGATCTGTGTTCTGAATGGATAAAAAAATCAGATAGATATACCTAATGTGAATAATGCCTTTTAAATGTATAGCTCTCAGAGGTTTATGTTTTCGTTATTTGTTAAATTTGAAGCCCATTTTTTGTTGGTGTTTCAATATAAATTGAATTATATGTGTAATCCAATCGAAGGAGACAATATTTTTTATTAACTGGTCCCGTAGACAAATTCATATTGGCGTTCGACTACAAACGAAGTTTTCGTCAATGTATAGTGCGAAAAAATTAACTGTCCACTGAAACATACAAACAAGTATTTAAACCAAACAATGACACTCACATAAAAATATAAAATAGTTTGTTAATTTTCTTCCTACTCTACATTGTCGAAGAATTCGTTTGTAGTCGATCGCCAAAATGCAATTTGTCTAGGCCTACTGCTTATACTTTAAATATGGTTTTGACGGCTTGAATTGAACAAAATATTCAGCGTTTCATTCTTCAAACATTTTGTGGTGCTATGAACATTTAAATATTTTAGTAATATTGTATCCATTTGGTGTTATAAATTCATCGACGTTACTTGCAAAATGGTGAACTGAGTTTTCTTAGTATGATCCCTATAGAATTGATGGCTTCTATAACAATGAGATTGTTTTATGACGGCCATATTATTATAATAAAATGCCAAGTAAGCACTTGTGTTGTTGTGAGCCCTAGTCAGTGAAGACAAAGAAGATTCCAGGGAGTCACTTACCCATTGAGAGGTTTGGCTGTCGATTGAAGTTTGGATCTATCAACTTTCTCATAAGTAAGTACACATGTAGCTATAGTCAGATTCAAACAAATATGTTTATGTTGTTTCGAAGGCTGGCTTAGTGTGATCACTTTATGTTGTTAACGTAAAGTGATCACACTAAGCCAGCCTTCGAAATAACAGTAGAAGACGGTCGTAAGCCCGTAGTGGTTTGTTCCATTTAAAAATCGAACATTAGTAATGAATTGTCAGTCATTATTTGATATTTTTTCTTTAAGATCTAGTCCTGAAAAAAGGTCACAAGAATCTAGACATGATTAGAACTTTGTGCACCAACAAAGCCAATAGGCAATAAATTATATGAGACAGTAACAAAAATGGATAAAGTCATATCCGGACGCCAAATACATGACAGCAGTCTTGAAATTTGGTTGCTCTCTTGTTCTCAATAATTTCCAACTTTTATCTCTATATTTCATTTATTATTAAATTTCTACTTGTTCCATACATGAGATTTTTCGACATGTTGAGAATTATTCTCATGATTAGGAGTTTCGGAGACACACATTACCACCTACTGGCGAACGTTGTTAACGTAAAGTGATCACACTAAGCCAGCCGTCGAAATAACAGTAGAAGACGGTCGTAAGCCCGTAGTGGTTTGTTCCATTTAAAAATCGAACATTAGTAATGAATTGTTAGAGTCATTATTTTATATTTTTTTCTTTACCTGTAGAAAATCTCTTGGTGTTGCTCCAAGCACTTGAAGAATTTTGTCGTACCCAGAATCCTGACAAAACTCAAAGAACATCTTTCCAAAAAGTTCCAGGATTACATCTGCAGGTATTTCTACGTAACAAAATAATTTGAATTAGTTTTATATTTTGTTTATTTGCAACTAGAAAACAACGAACAGAATCGTTAAACTTTTAGTTGGTCTGAAATTAATGAGTTTAGCGAGTCTTTGTGATGGGTTTATGTAAGTTCAATTCAAGATAAAATAATGCACTTACTGAGTAGGTCCACAGCTGCAAATATAAGGTTGTATGTGATTTCGTCATCGTAGATTTGTCGGACGAGGAACTGCCCTCCGATTTGTACATCAGCCTTTTTTCTATACAAAACAAATCAGAAAAAAAACAGCTTAAAACGATTGGTTGTATAATTATTATAATCCTTTCTAATAAATTCAAGAAAAATGAAAGATTTATTAAACACAATAGAATATTAAAATTTCCAAGATAATAAAAAAGGCAAAACAATTTTGACAAAAAGCTTTACAAGCGTTTTATTAGTATTTCAACGGTTCCCAGTTTGAGACAATTATAAAAGAAACCTAAATGAAAGCGATTAAGAAAAAATAAAAACCCGTTTATATTATTATTAAGATGGATGAAAAAAGAATGGATTACAGGAAGGGTTGCGTATTTTATTACAAAAACAATGTAATTGATGGCGAACCGACAAGAGACGATATTTTTAATTAGATTTTTGTGTCCGACCTAAAAAAAATTTTTAAACAAAAATTCTATTGCAGGTTCTTTCAAATCATTTTGATTGAAATTATTTTATCAATTAAATCAAAACCAATCAACTTTTCAAAAAAATAATTGAAATATAAATGCGAAGATAAAAATTCATTCTAAAAATATTTTCATTTTTAAACCAAGAAATATTTTTTCGGAGATAAATATTATACTTCTTGGCTAAGCCATCACCCTTGTGGATAAATGCCAAAAAGGAGAAAAAATATCGATGGTTCTCATTGAAACCGATCTATTATTTACCTTAATATTCTGTAGCCTGTGGGGCTAGTACGAGTTTGATCGAAAAATATTTGCACGCTAATAAGCGCTTATTAGCGTGCAAATAGTGTTCTTACATCAAACGATCGAATCATTCGATCATTTTTGTATGGAAGTTTTTCGAAACTCTTTCGATGATCGTTTCGATATTCGATCATCGAAAACTTATAATAAATAATAATAAATAATATAACACTTTTCTATACAAAGGTGTCAGTACAGCCGTCGGAACTTATTGCCTGAGGCAATTTTTTCCAGTCAACCGGTCCCGTCCAATCTGAGACAGGTCATCCCCGGGTAGAACTTTCAAGTGGAAAAACACTTAGAAAAACTCTGACCCGACCGGGAATCGAACCCGGGACCTCGGATCTGAAGTCCACGCTAGTACAACTAGGCTACTGAGGTACTAGCGTGGATACTAGTGCTTATACTAGTGGTACTTTGTCATTTTATAAATAATATCAAGTTTCGCCTGATTTTTAAGTTGCACTTTGTAAACTCATTTATCTGTATTACAGAAGGCAACATATTAAGCTCTTAGCTACACTTAATATTGTGAAATACCAATGATCTTCTAGTTACATTTTCAAGATTTGAGTTCGAACTTTTTCGTCACACGATCATTTTCAATGTCTATGAAACTATTCAAGTAGGTAAATATAAAATTGTGGAATAGGTAAAAATAAATTTATTCGAATATTTTTTTCGAAACATTCTACCAAAAATGCAGGTTGTGAATTTTAGAGATAGCGTTTGTTAAAACATCAAAAAACTTACTTGATAGCTTCCCAAGATTCTTCTCCAAATGTCTTCACAACTAGTAGCTCCAGGGCGTAATTGACGAAGCCGTACTGCAACAAATCGATCGGTCCTACGTAAGTTATGGTATCCCACAGAATTGCGTTTTTCATGTTTTAACGAAAACATGCGTCATTTTATGTATTTTATCACTTCCCAAAACAGCAAGTTGATATCGATACTAGAAATATGTTTTTTGATACACGTCAATTATGGTATCATCACTTTTGACCAAATAGTCCCACGTATAGCATTGTATTGTCTCTGGACACAATACACGCTGTCTGCCTACCTGTGCACCCCTATCGTAACTTCAATTTACGATATTTTACGACGTTCGACTTAACAAAAGATGGATCACCTATTATTTTGTTTTTGTTTTTTAAGAAATTAGTTGCTGTGTGTACGCGCACATTTCAATAAGACTTTTGTTCACTTTAAGCGTATTTTTTATGAGTTGGCCAATAAAATGAATAAAAATAGCAAATTTGAAATAAAGTTTATGCCGCCGTTTGGAATATAATATTATCTAACTCACAGAAAATATGTTTGTTCGTAACTTGGGTTATCTGTTCATTATTCATGTGTTACACTGATCTATTTCCCAATTAATACGAATTATTAAATATATTGGTTGAGTAATTTCAATTATGCAACGACGTAAATAATTGTATGAAGAACTTAAAATATTTTACATGGCTTAGGGATTAAAACAAAATATGGTAAGTGTAATTTAAAATAATTTACGTCGGAAAGCGGAATTGAAAACGATATGGTATGATATCTTACCATAATTTACATCGGAGTATTAGGACATTTTTTGTTGTATGTCATTCTTACCACATTATACGCGATTAGGTATTTTAAACATAAGATATTTTACACTTCAAAACTTTTAAGTATTCGCATAAATTAAGGTTTTTTATACACTCTTAGAATCTCCTTTGCCTTTTGTAACCGAATCAAGTGAAATAAATGTTCTGATGGACGATCTCCTTGAGAGCAAGGATGACAAAAGCTCAAAGAAGAGTAGGTACATGCAACATCCATAATTTTGTTTATTTTTATATATTTTCCTAGATATTTTTTTTGTATCGTAAGTTCTATAACATTCACTCTATAGTTGTAATTTACATTTCCGGAAGAAATGTGTGGTTTGTAAATCTACACGTTGAAGAAAGTATCGGCAGACTGCACCTGTTTATTTACAAAAAAAACACTATATCGAATATCATATTGAAATATGATTTCTCTGAAATACACTGATTTCGAACAAATCAACTGCAGTTACCGAGAGTCATTGGTGTTTTAAGTGGAAAAAATGTGTAGGTAAGATTTATTCCTTCCTCCTGAATACGAGAGATGCCTCTGTAAGGGGACACACAAAATATTAAATAGGTATTATGTTTTGTTCATGCCGAATCACTCGAAAACGAGTGCAGAGCTAAAAAAATGTTTTGTTCTTACAGTTCGTAATAGGTATCTAAGTAAACTCTTTTATTGCCCATCACGCCGTTTCCCGAAATTGGTAAGCAGAGAGTAGGTACGGACTTCTATTCTTTCCTATCCAAACGAACCTCTTTCGCTTCTTCCAAACACATAAAATTCCGCATACAACTGTTTTATTGTATACAAAGTATTGTATAAAGACATTAAATAGGTAAAAAGATATTAAAATTTACGAAGTTTAAAATAAGGAATATATTCCTAAAATCTCGTTGAATAAAATGCTTAATACTTGATTTTCCGAAAAATATTTATTATTAACCTAAAATCAGCGTGTTCGATCGCATTATAGTCTTTGGATTCAGTCGAGTCGTAGGTACTATTGCAAAAAACATTCTAGTTAAACAATAAAAAAAAAATTACATCCCAAAAGGAAGATCAGCGTGAACAATGACACACGTGATATTGGTTTATAAAATTTAAAGAATTTAACTTGAAATCGAGTATCCTTTTATAATGTTCCATTAAGTACCACAGAGGTGGTACCATTGTTGGTCAAGTGGTTGGTAGGTACCTCGCATTGTTTAAAAGTGACTTTTGTTGAATGTTTAGTTTGGAAAAATATACAATGCTATTATATTATTAATACCTGTAGTCTAAAGAGTCATGCCGATAAGGTGTAAAGGCAATAAAAATAATCCTTGTATTGTTTTTAAATATTTTTGTCGGCATGCACACAATTGTTATTATTGCTTTCTACTTTTACAACTCTTATTCAAAACATTCATTGTTAACCCTAGATTTACAAAAAAATATCGCTTCACAATTGTGTAGATTATCTAAAAAGTCTTATTATTTTTAAGAACATTGTTAAGAGTGTTGGTAAGTACTTTCGGTATTTTCAAAAGGAATTTATCCTTTTGTATACGAGCACACGCTAGGGGCTGACCTCGACAGCCTAGTGGTATTTATTTATTTATTTATTTATTTATTCAAACATAATAATACAATGATAATGGATAACAAATTTAACTGCTGCCCAAATAGGCCAAGCCTGTACTAGGGCAAACATTATATACAGTTCATAAAAAAAGAATATTAAAAGGAACATACAAACACGAACAACAGCACAACCACCAACTCAAATACGTACAGTCCACAAACAAAGCCTAACCCAACAGTCACAACACTACGTAGGTATAGACGTAAACTTTAGATAACGAGGTTCCGGGTTCGATTCCCGGTGGGGTCAGAGTTTTTATAAGTGTTTATTCACTTGAAGTGTCTACCCGTGGCTGGCCTGTATACGATTGGACGTGACGGCTTGACTAGAAAAAAAATACTGAGGCAATAAGTTCCTCCGGCTATACCTACTGAGATCCTTGTATAGAAAAGTGTTAATTTATTTTTTATTTAAACGCATAGGTAGGTAAGCGTGACATTCCTAAGATTTACTACAAAAATGCATTCGGTAGGATAAAGTTTTTATTCATCCAATCCAAACTCCCTTAAGACCTCACTTAGGGGCATAGGTAGGTAACAAGAGCTCTCCATTGCGCTCGATCTTGCGCAACGTTAATGACCTCCTCCCACACCATGTCCAGATTCCTCAGCACTGCTTCGAAGGAGCCGAACACAGTATTAGAGGGATGGGAGGAAGAACAGCCCCCCATCAGGGTCCCGGGTTTATTCATAGTCAGGGGTTTTTATTATAGTCCTATAAAATAAACTTAGGTACTTTTAAGGGAACAAATTCATTTGGAATTATCGCAACATATTTCACAAATAGATACGATATTTTTTTTCACAATAATTACAGAGCAATCTAATAAAAGTATAAGATACGACAAGAAATTTTTCAAAAATTTCGTAGTACAATATGGTAAGTATGACATACGATATTCGAATATGATTTAGTTACAACGTACAGTATGCTATGTGTAAGATACCATATTTTTGTGCAAATAGAAACCGTAGTATAAAATCGTAAGATCATTTCTACCAAAAGTATTAATAATTATGAAAAACTGACAATACAAAATTAAAATATCGGTATTTATTTAGCGCTGTTCAAAAATTCAATTCTCTAATGTTAATTTCTAGATAAATGTATCACTTCAAACCTTTGAATGGCCGTCCTGTAAAGTTGTCATTTTCAACTTACGATACTTTACGTAGGACCCATCGAAATAACAGAATGCGTATTACTGGCTTTACACTTTCTGAAGGGTTAGCATACATTCATATTATTTGCTATACTGGGTATACATAATTACTAAGTGCTTTTCCCAGAATCATGTCTTAACAGAATTCGCATGTCAATCTTGTACGAAATATAATAATTACAATTACTCATTAGTGTTCAATATGGTGGTGATTATGTATTAAAGAGAATAAGCATTATTAATGTCAATGTTAATCACGTATTAAGTAACTTTGACTGCGTATTTAGTTTGTGTTTAGAATCACTTATTTTTACAAAACACTCACAAACGAGTGAGTTCTTTTAAAATAGGAAATGAAAATAGCCTCTAATTCATCGATAATACAATATAATAAGGATAGAGTAGAAATGTATTTTACCCAAAAATAAAACGTAAATTAAGTAAATATTATCAAATTTTACAATGTTCTAAATTAAAATTGTTTTGAAAGTTGTGACTCACTAAACGCATCAAATAAGGTCTTATAAAAAAACGAAATGAATAAACGGTTTTCAGATAAGTATTAAATTAGACTTACCATTATGAATGATCGAGAGAACTGTTTTTTCTGAAAAAAAAAAAACTTTTTAAAATTAAATTGAAAACTTCAAAATGTTTGTTCTTTTTTTAATAATTTTTTAATTTTATTTTCCGTTATATTCTGTATGAATAAAGTTTATCTTAAAACCCACCTTTTCAAAATTTAAAATATACAAGAGAATTTCAACACAACATTGAAACTACTCTAAAATTAACAACTTCGATTTATATTATAAAGCAGTATAAGTATGGTAGTGGAGAGGAAATATGTAATAGGGGTTGCCTGCACGGTGATTGCCAGGCGCAAACTGAATATAATACGGATGTGCGCAGTGGGAGCATACCGACACCTACAGTGTGGTTGGAAAGTCTCCTTAATAATTTACAATAAATAAAATTTAGTTACAAATTTGTGAAGAAAAAATGTAACACTTTTATTATTAGAAACAGTACCAATGTATTGGAAAACAATCTCAACAGACAATGAGTCTATCAGATCTTGGACAACAGAGCTGAGGGCTTACAACCTCCTAGGCCAGGTTAAAAGCGCTTTCTATTCCTAGGAAACATTCGCTGTTCTCTGTTGCCAATTGTCATTTCGTTGAAACTTGTATTTATACAGTGAGTGGGGAAATATTTCAATTTTTAACAATTTTCGAGGCTAGTGACATCTACTGGTGGATCGATACAATACTTGGACTGATTCTAAGGCTTATTTACTAACTGGAGTTCTATCTGAATGCCATCTGTTGTAATGTAGTGGAAACAAGTCGTCAACTGAGAATCCAATTTTTGTTTCTATTTATCTTCAATAGGTGTTGTTGAATGTACTTGATATTTTTTCGTTATCTGACGAGGATTTATTTTTCAAATACGCGGTGGTTATGAAAGCAACTATCTTTTTATTAATCCCTCAAATAATCTTTCGATCAAATATTTTAAAGGTAGATAGCGCCAGGATTATTAATCCATTTTAGCTAACCACTGATTATCACCAGTCTATATAAACATATCTTGTTTATATCCTCACGGATTGAAAACTGGATTTTTCCTAGTAAATAATTAATTAGGCATTCCACCCATAGAGGGTGATTTGTGAAGGCGCTTTTAACCTGGCCTAGGAGGTTGTAAGCCCTCAGCTCTGTTGTCCAAGATCAGATAGACTCATTGTCTGTGGAGATTGTTTTCCAATACATTGGTTTTGATTACCTATGTTACTAGGAAAAATCCAGTTTTCAATCCGTGAGGATATAAACAAGATATGATTAGAAACAGTAACGGCCATAATGTATGCCTTTAAGCTGGTCCGTTATTAAAAACTCAAAGTACCTTTATTTCTAGAGGTGGGAATAACGGCTTAAATTCAAAAACGTTATAGCAGTTTCATTAATTGTATATCACGTTATTATTAAAAGCTTAAAGCTTTTTTATTTTGCAAACCTAAATGAAGATTTGGTATATGGAAACTCAAGATTTTCCTAAAAAAGTCATAAAGTATAATGCTTCAAGCATTAAGTTTCGCCGGTTATACTGACATCTGTATATAGAAACATGTTATTTGTTATATTTTACTATATTATCAGTTTATTGCTTTTTCTGAAAAAAAAAAAATGCAGATTTTTTTCGGTAAAATCATATGTTTTTCGATCTTCATCAATTACAAATTATCCTTTCTTACTCCTTCCATCATTTCTGCTTCACTTAAGCACATTTGTATGTGACACAGGCTGATTGATTGATCTGTAGGCTTGAAAAGTACTCCGTAATGTATACCTACATTTAATTGACAAATCACTCGAAATAACTCAACAGTGTTTTGATATCTTCAGATTGATATTTTATCCGAGACATCAATCAAGAAAAAAGTATATTTCAAAATTCGATATACGATTAACTTGCATTTTTATGGCAGTCTCCAAATTCATTGCCTGGGTCGGCTGTAGCATAACATTTTTAAGATATCGCATATGCGAGTAAATAATTTTGCATTGTAACATAAATTTATGCTTTGTAGTTTTTATATGATTTTATTTTTGATCAAAAGACATCGTTTTTCGTCCTGAATAAGTTCGTCCTCCCATCTTAATACCTTACTTTAGTTTTTGCAAAGGTTATTGCTCGCCCGAGGCTATTTATATCAGTCATCGAATTGTCGCACATTCTGTCGTTTTCGAATCACTTAAGATGAGGCAGATAAAGAAGAAGACTCTGAAAAGATCAGGTACAAAACGGTTATATATATAAATATAGCACGTACTTCAAGGAAATTGTCTGGTGTAAAATACTAGCAAGAAGATCTCCCTCTTTTATCGAAGTACGCGAAAAACATGCCTTAATAAAATATCTGACATTAAAAATGTTATAATAGACAGTGAGATTGACACTTAATTTCAAGGCAATGAGGTAAATAATCCTTTTTACAGTTTGTAAAATCAAAAAATCCTATGTCGATGTCTGACCTCACCCGTTGTTTTCAGCAAATATACGAGTCTTTAGGCTACCTCTGAATGCCCGCTAACTCTGTGGCAGGGAAAGACTATTCTAAGGTCCCGCCACATTAAAGCAGGATCACCACAGTGTGTCAAGATCCCCTCCCCATTTTTAAATTGATACTGTGTTGTAACTGCATATTATATCTTAATCACACGTCCTTGCTTTCTTTTTTTTAAGTCAAAGGGAGTAGATCCCATACATTATTATTTTATGTAAAACTTTCATTTTGTGTCTTTGTTGTTTTGAAATTTCAGCTAAACCCTTCAGACAATATTAAATACGAATACTTTTAGCATCGAACGTTAAAGTATATGCGCGCAGCTAATGCATTATGTAAATTTTTCTCTCTGTAAATAGGGGTATATAAAAATATTATTCCTGCATATAGTGCACCGTCTATTTTTTTTTTACAAAGAAATAGGTTTCAATTTGTTGAAAATAACAATGTACTAATACAATGGCAATCTGACTTCTTTACTCCGATAACACGAGTCGCATAGATATAGTAGGTACTTACTTACTTACTAATTAACGTAAATTAAACGTTCATGAGAACACTGATATAATCATGTCGTATATTTATAAAAATTATTCCCTTTTAAGGGTTAAATACGAACAAAGGAGTGATAAAATCAAAAATAAAAATATAAAATATTTTGTAATTTCCAAATCATTCATCCGTTTTGTAAGTCTATTTCACGATTGAGTGAAAGTGATGGCTGTATATACTTATCCTTTACCAAAAATCTTGGGTAACGCGTTGATATTGTGGAGAAAATGGGAACAACGGTACACGTAAGAAAATGTTATTAAGTGTTTCAAAATCTCGGTAACTTGATGTGGGTAAAGTAAATGGCTGTTATATAATAACGCAATTTATGTTCATGTATTGGCCAAATTAAATGAAAATATATAAAATGCTTTTATGTCATAAATTTATGAAGGAACTCCTCGTGTTAGGAATCGTAATAAATGTAGACAATGTTCCGGGAGTATTGTTAATGCGTTCTTCTTTAATACGCCGATGAAAATATAAAAAGAGGCCCTCTCGTAAAATGGAGAGTTTATCAGCTAATCGAATATTAGGTATGTGGCCGTACTTCTCTTCTGTCATAAAACATTTTGATTATGATCACGTTCTTCTACCCACTGTCTTTGGTTGTTACCAAAAGAGTGGAACTAAAAAAACGAAATCTCCACAATTTTTTATATTATTTTATTCAGTAATATATTATTTATTCGTTGTTTTCTCAGAATCAATTATTTTCTCTCAACTGCATCGTTAAAGGCGTCCCTTTTTTTTCAATTATTGTTCAAGCTATATTCAATTCAAAGTTAGTAGGTATGTACCTAAAGGACGATTGATTTCATTGCGATATATTTTTTTAACTTGAAAAACATTCATTTTGAAAACAACATCAATGCTGTTTTATTTTTTATTTCAAATTATTATGGTTCGTCGAATTTCCAGATAGGTACCGACCGATAAATAAAATATGAGACGATGATATAAAAATGAATATAAGTTTTATTCCTCGGGTTCTTTATAACATTTTGAGGGTGTTATATTTATTAGAATATTATTTCATGCGCTATGAAATACAAAAGAGCAGACTAGGTATACCTTTATTACTCTATTCTTATTTTCCTTCGACTAACTTCTTATTACGAGTGCGTATCACATAACAAAAGAAACGAAGGTATTATTAAATATATGGACAATTTCCAAAGCGACTGAAACGTGCCATATAGATAGATTGCTCCAACATGGCATAATGGACGCACCTAAATTAATTAAGCCAATGTTGGTAGGAGGAAGTGTATTATGAAGTTTGATTGACGAGAAGACGAAGTAATGAATTCTGATATTCAATAAGTGATCTGATTGTGAAAGAGAATTATTGCTCAAAGCCTATTTTCAATAGTCTCCAATATCTTTGAAGATATTCACGGAAGACTGGAAGGGTACAAAGAATATGTAAATAGGAACCATCATAGGAACTTGAGTTGGAAATACTGGTCTATCACGAGTAATATCGCTATCTTAACAAACGAATCTTAAAACAAAATGCGTTAAGTACCTATCATGATACTAAACTTAAAAATGATATATTACCTAATGAGAATTTTTTTAAGCACGATTATTTCATCATTTAAATCAAAAGTAGTCAAGTAAAATGTAGCTTTCTTTATACAGGAAATCAAACACTGATTATGAAAAAAAAACCTTTAGTCTTTTAAAGGAAACGCACCCACATTCTACTAGTAGACACTATATATTTTTCATTTAAAAAGATTTCATTATCGACTTATTGAAGTTGTTGTTGTTGTAACACGCCTTTTGAAGTGGTTGGTAGACTAGCGGTTACAACGCCGGCTTTCGTACTGTTTCGTATCGGAGGTCGTGGGTTCGATTCCAGGTGCCGACCATCTTCCTCTTTCACGACACAAGCTTTAAGTAGCTTACTGTGAAAGAGTCAAAGAGTGTATTTGTGTTCACTTTGAATGGGCACAGATTCATTTTTATAAAAAAAAAAACATTTCTTTTACATTACATACGTAACATAAATAGAAACTGTGGGGCTAGTACGAGTTTAACCGAAAGCTAATTGAACGCTTATTAGCGTGCAAATAATGTTCGAAAATCAAACGATTGAATCATTCGATCATTTTTGCATGGAAATTTTTCAAATCTATTTCGATGATCGTTTCGATATTCGATCATCGAAAACGTATACTAGTGGTACAAACTGTAATCAGCTTGAAAGAAACTAAAGAAATTGTATGAAAATAATAAATAACTTAAGAAAATAGGGAGTAAAAAATGAAGTGTTATAAGAACAGCTTTCATGAATAATTGGGAAAGAAGTTTGAATGAAAACCTCATCAATACGCCTATTTGGTATTGGTTAGAAAGCCGCGAACATTTCTCAAGGCTTTACATGTTAAAAATAAATTCTTACATGTTATGATAATTAACATACAAATAAAAGCTAATAGCTTTTAACAAAAAAAAATGCAAAAGAAGGTGGTTTTAATTATGAAAAGGTTACAGAAAGCAAAAAAAAAACGAAGTTGATTGAGTGGAGTATCTGAATATAATCGTAGTTTTAATCTTTAGACACCCCGTAGGTGGCCTTGATTAATTTTTCTTAATGAATTATTAAAATGGGTTGCAAAAAAGCTTCAGAATTGTAATAAAATGTACATCTTATATAATAATTGGTTAATGTCGTCAGTAACTTGTGTTTTTTTTTTGAAATACGGACCCCGCTCGGTATACGGTGAAAACAAGCTCATTGACTTTTTACGGGTTTTCAAAAGCTTTCGAAAGCTTTTTTTTTCAAGAGTTGTCACTCTTTGGTAAAGATTGTTTCAGAAGCTTCTCATATAGTATGATGTGTTTAGTTTTGTTTTATATCTCGTGTAAAATTACAATTTATCAATGAGCTTTTTCTTACCCTGTACCTACTTTTCACATAGGAATTATTATTCATGCAAATGACAAAAGCAATTTGTCTACGGGAAATATTTGTCATGCTTCTAACTTTTGTCTGTGAGTTGATGATTTCTATAACACAAATAACAGGTCTCAGCGAAGATTTATAGGACAATAATAATAAATTGCTAATGCACATTATCTCTCCTGTCGTCCGATAGGTTTTGCTGCTAGTTGATAAATAATTAGGTTTAGGTAAGGCGGATTAGTTGAACGTGCTAAACTTTTTCTTATTTAGGTACTCTATAATGTGCTAAGTAAGATGTTCTAGATAAATAAGATGCAAAAAGTATGACATTAAGTATAACGAGATGTTTTACTTAATCCCGTTCCTTTGTACTTTTAATATAATGCTATTATTCTGAGAATACTTAATCATCTCTATAGGAGTAAAAGTTGTGTGTCACCTTATAAGAGGCGCAAGTTCAAAGGTTCCAACATGTTTGTACATAATGAAGTGTCTCAAGATATGGAAGTTTCATTTGAAGTAGACGAGGAATATAATAATATGCCAGAAAAGCAGGTCAATGACGTTGCATTGAACCAGACGTAATAATAGGTCATTCTGTTAGTGTGCAGTTTAGATGGACGGAGAAATCCTATTTACGATAACACCATATAAATAATATCTTGTCAAAAGCCTTGGATAAGTCCTGTCGTATTGTAAATAAAATGTAAAGATTTAAATCAGATTTTGGAAATAATTAAACGAAAAAATTAAATAAATAAGGGAAATTTAAACTGAACGGCCATCTCTAAATGACGTTATTCATTACCAAGATTTCACCACAGGCTCAAAACTCCCATATTTGCATTCCGTTTCATAAAACGAAGCATTACCTTATTTGGGCATGAAATACCGCTAATCCCCACGCCCCGCAACAGGAGACGCGATACCTTACCTCCCGGAGCTCCTAGTGAAGCAACCGAAAAACTGCGCGGCAGTTGATCAAAGTCTTTTGATTGGGAACGACGCGCATTCCGCGAATAACAATCATCATTACCGATATACTGACAATGTCGTGAAAAAAAAATTTTTTGTGTGTTAATCAATTTATATTATTGAACTATGGCGGATATTCGTTTTCACAAGTGCGTGTCAAGTTTTGATCAGCTCAGATACAAATAAATATTGTATAAAGGAAATTTGCAATATAAAAATAGAAACACTCCTTTGATAATAAAAATTTATAGTGAACATATAACTGATTGTTAAAAAAAAATATAATCTAAATTTGCTTGGTTGAACAAAACAAAATGTTTCAAATAAAACTTATAATACGTGAGAAGTATATTCGTATATGCATGCTAGCCTCAACACAGGTTCACACCTAGTGAGGCGGCAAATTTTTCTTTTTTATTTGTATCTGGTGTGTATTATTGTTTTGAACTGTATAATATGTATGAATTTGATGTGACAATGGTTAAATAAATAAATAAATAAGTGATTTTTGAATTATCATCACAGTTTTACCCTAAGTCATCGCTTACTTCCGGGTCTCCAAAGACCCTGTGATGTTAAACAAAGTACTACTATTAGTCCCATGCTCAAAAATTAAGAATAATCATACGTAGAAAGTTCCTGATACATCATCTATCAAGCTATCCGAGGTCAACAAAGGAGATGTTTCGAGGAGTTCTATTCCTGTTCCTCATCTCAACATTGAGTCGCCTTCACCTGTGAGATCCAGGATGAAGAGAGTACGAGAATAAGATCGTCGTCGTATCATCATCAACCTACCGGCTTCTTCTTCTCATCTCATCTCTTTCTCCCCCCCCCCCTACCGACAGTCCACTAGGAGAAATAAGCTGTCTAATCGTATACTAGGATATTTTTGTATTCAAAGATCAGTTCATAACGTATAAGTACCTTATTGCTTTTATTTCTGCTTTGGCAATCTCAAGTGCCTGCAGGGACATATGGGCATGGGCAAAGAAATAAATGAAAAAAATGCTGATTTCTGTAACTGAACTGGCTATTTCATACGTTCGATAAAAGGTACTATAATTTCAATCGTACGTATTCTTTTTTTTTTTTTTTTTTTTATTAATTAGGCATTCCACCCTCAAAGAGTGATTTGTGCCATTATTAATCAAATAGTTTGTATTATATAAAAATTATTCGAGATCAGATAAATTATTAAACCAAACTACATTTTAATATTGTATCTTTTTAGAAAACTTGCAATATAACCGTAAGAGTCCCGCGGACGCATAGAAAGTAAAGAAATAGAACTGAGGGGTCCCTGAAGATTCCCCTCAATAAATACGTCACCACACCCTCTAAATGGGCAAGCCAAGAGTATGTGGTCAATCGACTGTTCCTCCTCACCACATTCACATCCCGGGTCTGGTAGGATTCCGATCCTGTGAAGGTGTTGAGCAGTCAAACAGTGCCCCAGTCTCAATCTTGAAATAATTGAAGTGTCGCGTTTGTTCAGTTTGTATAATTTGAACCATGGAGTCCTAGGTATTTTCGGCTGTATTGAACGCAGTCTTGAACCTTTGGAACTATGTTCCGTCCAGCCCACAGACCATTGTTCGTACGCTTTATTTACGAATACATTCTTCCAATCCCAAAAGGGTAATGTAAAGTCGTTCGGATCTATTCCTTCCTGACTAGCTCTTTTTGCCAAGGAGTCAACGTGTTCATTACCTATTATTCCCTTGTGGGAAGGGATCCATACTAGAATGACGTTCATATTTTTTATATTCTCCATTTCATAAATCGTATGTTTTATAGAGAGAATCAAGTCGTTATTCGGGTCTCTGAGGGTATTGCCAGATATCGCCATTAATGCGCTTAGTGAATCTGTGAAAATAACAAATTTTTTGGTATAATCTACACTACTGCAGTATCGTAATGCTTCTCGTAGTGCCAGACACTCTGCAGTAAACACAGATGACTGTGGAGGCAATTTAATAAGTATTGAGTGAGGTTCTGAGGGGATATACACAGCTGCTCCGCACAAATCATCGGACTTTGATCCATCCGTGAATACCGCCGTGTGGTTAGCAAATTTCGTTGTCAATAATGAATTAAAAAAAGTGTTTATTAAAGTTGGTGATAGATTAGAATGCTTGTCTATGCCTCTATATTCAACGACATTTAGTCGAGATGTGATTATATTATATGGGACACTGAACAATGGAGATGTAGCCCTTCCCAAAACATCCAGATTGGTAGTTACAACACTCTCAAAACTGGAGAGGAGAATGGGCGTTTTGCCAAGTGTTCTTAACCTAGAGGGGAACTTTGATTGAAGATTCTTTATTGCATTGATTAGTGGGTGATCTAAAATGTTAACTCTTTTACTTAAAAATCTATCAGCCAGCATTCGTCTTCTGATATTTAATGGCATATCAACTGCCTCCACTTGTAATGCATTTACAGGTGAAGACTTCATGGCACCCAAAATTAGTCTCAAACATTTGGACTGGAGACGATTAAGTTTATCCTGTAAGTACTTTGGGATTGGGTCCAATAAGAAGCTTCCGTAATCCAAACGACTACGAACGAGGGCATTGTAGAACATTTTCATGGTTGTAGGGTGCGAACCCCACCAAACCCTCGATACCGCTCTTAGGACATTCACACTTCTCTCGCAGATGCTGACAATATTTATTTATTTATTTATTTATTTATTATAATTCTACGCAACAATGTTGCTTTTACAATCCATATTTAAATACATTATTTGGTACAAAAATAAAAATACATATATAAAACACTGACCATTAGTGAAACAACAATATTATTTTGTCATCAAAACTCATACCACGCGACGTTCGCTCCACACGCATTCTTCATACACACACACATATAGGAACAGTAGGCGGGGCCACGACTCACTTCAAAGATGGAGCTGCATGTATACAGGGTGTATGATCCATTATGGAATCCTCTCGCGCAAAATTTTTTTAAAGAAATATTGTGATAATGAAAAAATATCCACATCCTGCAACAACGCGTTTCCCTCCCTCAGTAATCTTTGTATAGGCGAGTTAAACATGTAATTCGTAGTGCACGTGCTTACACTAAATGTATCATTAGTACGGGTGCTCCTCTGTGGAACACGCAGCGAGATCCTTGATAACAATCTTGGAGAATCGATTTTACCATTTATCAGTTTTTGCAGAAAAACCATATCTGACACGCATCGTCTACCAGTCAATGTCTGTAGCCCAAGTTCTTCGCGGAGCCAGGCGTAGTTAATCTCTTGAACCGGGATGCCTAACCTATAGTTGATGAAGCGCAAAAATCTTTTTTGTACTCTTTCAATGTTCCTCTTATGCACCTCATAGTATGGGGACCACAACACAGAGTTGTACTCCAATATGGGTCTCACCAAACTCGTGAACAATAAGACAAATGTTTTTATATTGCTAAAATTCTCACACAGACGCAAGGTGAATCCCAATGTCCGGAGTGCCCTTTCTATGATCGCGTTTATATGTGGAACAAATGATATCCCTGAATCCATCAATACACCCAAATCCCTAATCTCAGAAACCGACATCAACTCTTCTCCATTTATAGAATAAGAATGCCTAATAGGCGTTTTAATCTTGTAGAAGCTCATTATTTGACATTTATTAATATTCAAAAATAGTTTGTTTTTAAGACACCAATTGTAAAGCGAATCAATGTTTCGCTGCAGAATCCGGCAATCATGTACACCATTAATCTCCCTATATAACTTTAAATCGTCAGCAAACATGACAAATTCCACCCCCTCAAACTCCTCCAAAAGATCGCTTATAAAGACATTAAACAAAATGGGTCCCAAGTGAGAACCCTGTGGAACTCCGCTACCTGCTACAAATGAAAGAGAATGAACTCCCGAGAGAGAAACCGTTAGACTTCTATCAGTTAAATAACTTCTGAACCAAGACAGGAGTGATCCATCCACTCCCAACGATTGAAGCTTAGCCAGCAAAATCGGGTGAGAGACACGGTCAAAAGCCTTAGAATAATCTGTATAAATACAGTCTAATTGTCGCCTACGGACCAGGGTATCCATAATGTCCATGTGAAACTCTACAAGGTTAGTTAAGGTGGATCTGCCCTGCAAAAAACCGTGCTGGTGGTGGGATAAAACAAGAACTAAATTCATTTTAATCCTATCCAGAAGAACTTTCTCAAACAATTTCGGTATGCAAGACTGTATACAAATCGGACGATAGTTGGCGACATCCGATCTGTCCCCTCTCTTGAAAATTGGAATAATATAGCTGGCTTTCCATTGAGAGGGAAACCAACCAGACTCAATAGATTTATTAAATAGTCTTTGCAGGACTCCACTCAAAATGGACGAACATCTCTTAATAAATAAAGGAGGCAGCTGATCAGGGCCAGCCGCCTTACTACCATCCAATGAGTCAATGCCCTGTGCAATATCTGATTCGGAAAAAACTACGCGTGGGATCTGAATTATGTCACGTTGAGGGAACTCAGGGACCCCTCCGTCATCAGGTATCTCCTCATACGTTGACTTGAAAAAATCTCTAAATAAATCTGCTACCTGATCCAAGCTACTAGCTGATTTATTTTTAAGCTGCATTAATTTTGGAAAGTCTCGGTGGTCGCTTTTTAAAGACCTCGTCAGCTTATATAAACTAACAGAAGTTCCCGGCAGTTGGCTTTCAATATTTTTATAGAATTCCAGCTTTAGTGTATTTGCCAGTACTTTGCACTCCTTTCTCGATGCGCTGAACATCTCATAGTCGTTTGAACATTTAGAATTTTTATATTGGAGATGTAATCTCTTTTTTAAATCTACCTTTTCCACAAGTTCACGTGTAAACCACCTCGGGTACTTATTATGGACTGGGTATTTAAGAGGAACATATACATCTATCAAACCATTCATTATACAATAAAACTTCGACACCATATCATTCATATTCATATGTGCATCCACAAATGACCAGTCTACACTGGACAATTCGTGCACCAGTGACTCATAATCGCATCTGTTAAAATCTCTACAGACTTTTCTCAATACAGGTTCATCCTCGTAATCCAGTACGAAATCTATCTCAAGTGGAGGATGATGTACATCCACCGGAAGCATCGCTTCGGCAGCCTCAGACACCCTTATACCCTCAATATCTGTAAAAAGCAAATCCAACAACCTACCATGACTATTACGCACTAGGTTTTTCTGTACCAAATTAAGAAACGAGGACATGTCCCTGATTTCGCAGGTGCACTCGTCAGTGTCTGCTAAAATATCAGAGTTTCCACTCCACTCAGCGCGGGGCAAATTATAATCACCAGCTATCAGGAACCTAGCATCAGGATACTTAAAGCGGATCTTTTCCAGCTCCTCATTATGCTCAGAGTATACCCCCAAACCTGAACCTGGCGGGATGTAAATGCAACCCACGATCAACATACCCTGAGGCAAAACAACTTTGACATATAATTGCTCCACAGAGGAACGCACCCACCCTATCCTACTAGATCTATACTTTTTAGATATGCAGATCATGACACCACCACCCCTGGACCTACCACTAGTTTGACCATCACGGTCCTTACGATACACACAATAACGATCAAAACCAAGCTCACCATCATTCACTCCAGCATTCAACCAAGTCTCAGTAAAAAATAAAAAATCAAACAATGTTAGGGATGCACCCAGTGAAAACGCCGAAAGCTTCGTGTTTACCCCTCGGACGTTCTGATAGTAAGCCGTCGTGCGCCTCCTTTTGGAGAGTTTTTTGGGACGTTAACTATACGAGGAATTGAGTCGAAGAACCTCACTGTCAGACCTTCCTCGCCCTCCTTTCTTCTATCCTCGACTTCCTTCCAGATCGTTTTAACAATATTTAACAATATGATCGATCTGGGAATTCCATGATAATTTTCTGTTCAAATGAATGCCTAAAAATTTTACATCGTCACTCAACGGTATGTTTTCGTCATTTATTTTGACCGTGAATTCGGGTGGATTATGTTTATTACTAAATAAGACAATTTTACTTTTACCGCAAGACAATTGCAACCCATGTTTTGTGAGCCATTGATAAACCTTTTCCAATGCTTCCGTCATTATTCTAACTACCTAGTCTATATTTTTACCTTTAACATAGAGCACAATGTCGTCCGCATATTGCAATATTCGACATTCTGACGGCAACACCGAACCAATGTCCCTGCAGTAAATATTAAACAGGATTGGGCTGAGGACAGAACCCTGAGGAATACCCTTCCACACCGTCCTAGTCCTGAGCTCCTCTCCACATTGAATCAATATCTTACGTTCACATAGTATATTGTGAATTAACTGAACCATTTTTTCAGGCACGGCTATTTCACGTAACTTTTTCATTAATATTGGTATTTGGACATTATCGTAAGCTGCACTGATGTCGATGAAAGCAGCAAGCGTATATTCTTTTTTTATGAAGCCGTTCCTTATTTCCGTTGTAAGAACTGAAAGATTGTCCAGACATGATTTACTCTTTCGAAATCCAAACTGAAATTCTGGAATAAGCCGGTTGTGCTCAATAAACCACTCTATTCGGTTCTTAATCAGGCGTTCCAGTATCTTAAGATAGCAGGACGATAACGCCACGGGACGATAAGATGAGCCCAACGATGGGTCTCTGTTTGCTTTCAAAATGGGGATTAGTTTTTGGACTTTCCAACTCTGTGGGATTATTGATGTATCAAGAATCCTATTAAATAAATCAAGTAAAATCCCTAACACTTCATCTGGAAATCGTTTGAAATTTCTATACGTCATTCCATCAGGACCTGGTGAAGAGTTTCCCAAGGAATTCAAAAACAATTTCAGTTCATTTATATGAAAGGGTTCGTCCAGCCACACTGATTGGTTCGATTGTGAATACTGACACGGGATCTCATCAAAATTTGGAACATATGATGGAGCAACGCAATCAGCAAACTCCGTGAGGCACTTTGGTGCCAGCCCGTTGCTCCTACTGCTCGTGTTTCGGTTACGGAAACGATTTATCGTTGACCACACATAGGAAATTGGAGAATAAGGCGACAAAGATTCACAAAATGACCTCCATCCAGCCCTCTTTTTCCGTCGTAGTAATTTCTTTGCTTTTGCTTGTATCAATTTTACCTCAAGGAAATTTTCCGAGTTCATATTACGTCTATATTTCTTTGTTATCTCTCGTCTCTCCCTAACAACCTCACTACACTCATCATCCCACCATGGCGGATTAATGCGGGGTTCCGATTGTTTTTTAATTGTTTTGGTATTAGCGTCGATTACCTTAGTTAAACCGTTATGTAGTTCATTATATATATCATCAACCTGATCCAAAAGTCTTATATTGGTAAAATTTAAATGATTCAATTCTTTGGAAACTTTAGACCAATCGGTCTTTTTTGTAATGAATTTTCTTTTGTCGGCTATTTTTGGGGTAGGAATGAGTGAAGTGGGAACTGTGACTAATATTGGAAAGTGGTCACTGGACAGCACATCCGGAAACACCCTTCAGCTCATCTGAGAGGCAATATCTACAGTACAAATAGATAAGTCCACCGCACTTGGTCGGTTAGAGAGATGGTTTATTCTTGTAGGGCTACCATCATTTAAGATGCAAAGATTGTGCTCATCAGTAAACTCTAATATATTTTTTCCAGAGGAGTCCTGAGAGGCACTTCCCCAACTGGCGGAATGTGAGTTCAAATCCCCTAATATAATGAAAGTTGATGGGATGTGAGTAAGAACGCTGTTCCAAAAGGAAATGTCAAAATTTGCTGATGGGGCTATATATACAGATAGTAGACCGATATTGTTTACTTGTATAGCAACTATTTGAATAGAAGGAGATGGATTTGGTATAGTTATTCTCTTGAACGGAATAGATGAGTGTATGAGAAAAGCCGCGCCACCCTTTCCATCTGCGCGATCATCCCTAATACATGTGTAGTGTGGAATTTCAAAATTTTCATCACCCGGCTTAAACCAGGTTTCTGACAGGGCTGCGATTCCTATTTTAAGTTCTTTTAACAGTAATTCTATGTCAATTTTATTAGATCCCGCACTTCTGCAATTCCACTGAAGTACAGGGCTAGAGTAAGGATGATTAGTTATTGTTTGGTACTTGTCCATTATTTATTAAAGATTTTAAAAAGGGTATAGCCTCTGTAGCATAATTATCATTTTGAGAGTTAAGAATATTGAACAAGATTTTTGCAACATTGGATAGTAGATAATTCACATTCGCATTTTGATTAGTTTTTTGAGATTCAGAAGTTATTAGTGTTTCCTCCTCATGAACGATACTTTCATTACTGTGGGGGTTACGGATAGCAAAACCATCTGGAAGATTTCCAGGTTGGCCGTTTTTATACATCAAATTATCATTGTACTCTTTTCGGTTGAAATGTTGTGTAAATGGTTCATTTGGTTTTTTATTAGTGATGGCATTTGTTTTTTTGGATGAGACGGCTGAACTGAACGATTTAGCTTGTTTTGGAATAAGTTTTGCCGCTTGGGAAAAGGATATTGTGTCTCTAGCCATGGCATTTTTAATTTGTCTTTGTCTAATCAACTCAGGACAATTGACATATGTGGCCTCGTGTTGACCATTACAGTTTGGGCATAAAAGCTCCTGAGTGGATGTAGTGCATTGGTCTCGGGAATGAGATGTTGAGCTGCATCTCGCACACTTAGGTACGGACGCCCTACATTTGGCCATCGTATGCCCGAAACGAGCACACTTCCTGCAGATGATTGTAGGGTATGAGTATAACTCTACCGGAATGGAATTAAAGAATAGAAATATTCTGGATGGAAGGCTTTGTCCCTCAAAAGAAAGAACGCACGTGGTGGAAGGTTTCCATTCCACTTTATTATCATCTGTTAATACTTTTCTACTTAGACGACGGCATCTCGTGACGCGTCCAAAACCGGGAGGAACCTGAACACCTTCAACAATTTCTTCTTCAGTAAGATCTGTTGGGATACGTCTCACGAGACCTTGTTTAACCAAACGAAAAGATGGTACGACTGCCGTCAAATTATTATCCTTAATGAAAGAGGAGATAATAAAATTATTCGCTGCCGAATATGTGTCGAACCTTATTGACAACTTATATCTATTTTCAACTTTTATTCCATCTTCTGTAATATTTTTAATGTTATTTTTATACAATAAGTTTCCAAATTTGACTGGGTGAATCGATTCACCTTCCGAATGTGTCACGTATATCTCATACGGACCACCATTGGTTTTTGGATATATATTATTATTCATTTTGTTTTTATTGTCTAGGTTTGGTATGGGTGATACCGTGCGAGGCCTTTTGCTAGGTGGATTTTCTACATTAATTGGATCAGGAGGATCCGGTGGACGGTCTTCGTCCATCCTGAATTAAAAAAAAATTGTCTTCGAGAAAAAGAAAAAAAAATGATACAAAACCCTTTTCAATAGGAAAAATAAAATTAAATAAAGTAAATAATATACCCGTAGGTAAAATATACCGAAGTTACAAAAATAATAATCACTCCGCGAGCCTACTAATACAATTAACAAAACTAAATTTTAAAGAATCCTTATATTCTAAAACGCATATGTACGCAGGTACCTACTTATGCCGGCCCGCTTCCGCCAAAAACGGCGATGCGGGCAGCGAGCTAAAAATAGTCACAGACGCCGCGTTGAGTTTCAGAAGCGTAAACAAAAATAAAATATGTAAAAAATAAACAAAAAATATATGAAACCAAAAAGCGATATATAAATATCGATTAGAAAATGTTAGTAAATAATATTAAACAAAAAGTAATGTTGTAATCAATCAATCAATCAATTCTCCCTTTTCCACCCCACTCAGGGGCATAGGAAGGCAACAAGAGCTCTCCATTGCGCTCGATCTTGCGCAATGTTTATGACCTCCTCCCACACCATGTCCATGTCCCTCATATCGTGTAATATCGAACAAAATATTAGTAATATGAGTTTGAAATCTTAGCTGAAACAGCGAGCTCCTTAACGCTACCTCCCTCCACGACGCGTCACATTCAACTGTGTACATATTCTTTCTCGCATGTTAAAATAATTTAGATGCCTTTCTCAAAAGTTGAGAAGTTGTCACTACTCTTTCTCTCCCTCGAATTCTCTTCATCTTGGTAGCTTAAACAAAAATGTGATATGAAACTTTGAACATTTTGGTTCCGAATGCAGTTTCTAGAACGCAGTAGGTACTTACCTACATAAAAATCATTGGTTCAAATGCATTTTTTCATAACTTTTTTCTCTCTTGATTATTTACTGCTTCATTTATTTTTGTTGTCCGCCATAGATAATTCAAGAGTGAATTTTTTTTTTTTGATAGAGTAAAGATAGTTTCAAATTATTCAGGTCAATGCTTAAAATTGTCAATTGTATATAGGTACTTGTGTTGAATATTGTATGAAAACGCCTTATTTGATTCAGTCGTAGGATGATTGGCAAAGTATGAATAACTACACTCGTGATAGGAATGTGTTTTTTTTTAAGTTTTTATTATCAAGTGATCCAGCCACCGTGTGGTCACCCGAGTTTTCCTCTTTGTTAGTAAGACTGGACCACGGCTGATTGCTTGTGGTGAAGATTTTGGAAGCAGTTGGGATATGAAAAATTAGTTTTGTTTATGGAAAGGCATATTGTGCCAGCAGAGAATGAATGTCGGAAAAAATAGCTCAGCGATAGAAAATATTACAATCAAGTTGACATCGAGATAGTTACGCAAATTGCTTAATTGTGAGCTGATGTCTGTAGATATTGACCCGCCATATTGCATTTAACGTCAACTGACAGT
This sequence comes from Mystacides longicornis, assembly GCA_963576905.1. NCBI lineage: Eukaryota > Metazoa > Arthropoda > Insecta > Trichoptera > Leptoceridae > Mystacides > Mystacides longicornis. The sequence goes on from OY756420.1 coordinate 23,089,391, forward strand.
TGTTTCGAGTATACAAGAACGCTTTATGTAATAAATACACCGTATTTAAGTTTTTTCCCCGTCCAAATATGTGCACCTTTTATATTTGGGTCCATTGTATTTTGGTTTATCATTTTTATAATAGGAAATTTAAACAAATAATGCAAATATGCATTCTCGTAATCATTCAAGGGCTTACAACCATGATTCACCAACTAAATTTAAAAGAAATATAATGACGTTTTGAAGAAAATATTAGCTGCGTACACACGTAACGATTTATCTTTAAGATTTGAACGATAATCGCTCATTTTTCAAATCTTCGCGAAGAAAACAATTGAAAAATGAGGGATTATCGTTCAAATCTTAAAGATAAATCGTTACGTGTGTACCCAGCTATTCAAAGAATACTTTTTAAGTAGGTACAAATATTAAAATTGAAGTGATCAAATATGAATGAGTTCATTTTGGCTGAAACATAAAGGTTTCGTATGATTTAATAAGGACTTTCGTATGATTTAATCTATATAATAATTCAGAAATGTTTGTCTGCTTTCTATCGTATATGTGAACATCACGCCTAAACGGCTGAACCGATTTCACTAATTCTTTTTTTGTCGTGTTGGCTTTTATTAGAAGAAGGTTCTTATGAATGAAAAAATTAAGAAAGTTGCGTGGTAAATCTACATAATAATTTAGAAATATTTTTTTATTAGCTTTTTACTTAATATCATCGCATCACGCCTAAACTGCTGAACCGATTTCACTAATTCTTTTTTTGTCGTGTTGGCTTTTATCAGTAGAAGGTTCTTATGAAATAAAAATTAAGAAAGTTGCGTGGTTAATTGGGAAATTAAATAAAACTCGCATTAGCCCCTCCTTCTCTATCTAAATAATAATTCAGAAATGTTTTTTTATTTTGCTTTATACCGTATGTCATAGAATCACGCTCAAAATACAAATGCTACGTCAGATATGAATCTGTACAGAGCCGTGCAAAATGCCGGAGAAGGTTCTTTAATACAATTTGCTGCATTAACTTTAATATATTTAGAGCTAATTAAAAAACCCTATTTTTTAGGATCTTCATACAAAATTTTAATAAACATTAAAAGTGTCATTCTTCTTTTTCTGTGCTTATGTCAGTTATAGAGGTCTACAAAGCAATGGGAAGCTAGACTAGAACCTGTTTAATTACCTACCGATCAAGCCTGACAATCGGAATCAAAAACGTAAAGCAAGACGGGTATAAGCTAGTAAGGAATAAATTATTAAAAAATAAGGTATTCTGCATCGATAACTCGAAATCATTCAAATCTGACATAGCGCATCTTGGTTGCAAACACTTGCGTTGCCCGGCTACTATTTATTTGATTTATTTAGGTAAACAGACAGTCATTAACAATACATAAATATTAAAACAGGTATGATAACTATTGTTATCATACCTGTTTTACCACTTATTAGTGGACGAATTAAGACTTTTGAAATAGAAATTTTGTGTGAAACGTCATCTTCATACATAACAAACGCGGATCAAATATTTTTTTTTTTATAAATGAAGTACAAAAAGATCAGTGAGTTATTCGTAATCTTACGATTAACGATTATTTTTATAAATAAGACGGTAAGTTAATAAATAAATAAAAAAATCTCAGCATTTTTCAATAGGAATGTATCAGTACTATTAGAGTTGTCAGTACTTTAAAACTACCTTACATACATACATTCTCCCTTTAAGGCACCCCGCAAGCCAGCCCGGCGGAGACCAATCCGCAGCAAACCCGACCCGTACGAAACCGACCTCCTAGCTCGATCGCAGCAATCAAACCAAAAAGCCGGCCCCGGACAAATCAAGCGCACCGCGAACTACCCCCAAACTAACCAGCAATGCGGGGGCCTAAGCCCCACTCTGGAGCATAGGGAGGCATCAAGAGCTCTCCATTGCGCTTGAAGGCGTCCGAGGCTCTTTGTGCCTTTTCTGACCAGTTGAGATTTAAGGACGTGAAGTGGTCAACCTCACGGTCCCGATCTGATTTTTCGATTTCCTGCCTCTTACAGGATGCTCGAAAAATCAGCAAAAAGAGCAGAGGTGCTATTCTTCGCCGGCAACCTCACGGCAAAACTACCTTAGGCGATTTCTAATCATCAAATAATGATCCCTTTCATAAGACAGGATGCCGAATTCGGGTAGAAATTTCAAGGTTTTCAACCAACTAAAAAGTTTTAACCATATCGGGAATCGAGTCAAGGCCCTCGTGGTTAAAATCAGCGCTTAGGACTAGGTTTCAAGGTAGGTGGTTGGGTTTTTTTTAATACCACCATTGTATGGCGAATAAACCAGAAAAGAATAGACAATCCCCACCTCTTAATACCAGGTCTCAGACCTAGAATAAGAAGAAGAAAAGAAGACTATACTATTAACATGACGTCTGAAGAGGACGACTATGAAATAATTTTGATATTTGTTTTCAAGCTAAATTTATTCAACTTTCATGTTGACTTATTTCCAAACTTACAAAATTTAAAATACACTGTGTGCTTTTCTAGTATGAAGGCGAACCCGTCTAACATCTTCCAGGGTGCTTTCATTACAGAAAGGTACAGAGATATCATAATGTTTGAGTAAGTAATAGAAGTCACATTTATGGTATTTTACGATAAGGTTTACATTCCAGGCTCAGAAGGAATAATTCAGATTGTACGAGTAGATTTTCTTATTTCGTTGTTAATATCGCTCATTACAAATTTTATGTAAGCACGCAGAGCCGACTATTCTTATCATTTTATTTCAGCTCTATGTAACAATATACTTACGTACAATGGCAATGCATTACAAGCACGTATACGCCGTTACCTGAATACCATATTAATAGACGTATTAAACGATAGCAAACATTGAGCGACAGCTATTTCATATTTCAACTGGAAAATTCTTCATTTTTTTTATATGTCGTTGTATCTAGCAAGTCTCTCAGTGGGAGGAGGAGTGGAGTAGTTTTGGTGGAGATTCTCGGGGTTTCGTATAAGAGGTGGGTTTTCAGATGCCCAGTTTCAACCTAACGAGAAACCAATGGGTTCAGCTTAACCGTATCCATACTGGTCATGGATGGCAAATCCGTGAGTCTCCCGCATGCGCTTGTGGAGAGCCAACGCAGACTATCGCACATATTGTGGAGGAGTGTCCTCGAAGAGCTTTTAATTCTATTCACCGTGTTGACTTTTAGTATCTACACTTCGGAGGTGTATTACAATATTGACCAGACTTAATATTTTATCATCTTTTGTGTTAGTTATAAGTTCAGATTATCGTCATATATTTTACTTTTCTCATATTTAAACAAAACATAGATGTTAAAACCTGTTCATGTACAATGTAACAGCCAATATGAGAAGGGTGGATACGAACGAAAAAGAAAAGAATGCACCGAAATAGTCATGCATAAATGTATAATAGTAATAATATAATAAAAAAGTAATAATACTTAAACGTACTACTTAGAGATGAGAGTTCTTCGAAAATATGTGGAAAGATTGTGGGATATAAAAAGAAATTAGTAGAAAGGAATGTGGTATGGAAATTGGTGTTGGTTCTTACATATCTAAAAGTTAATAAGTTGATATGGTTTGGGCATGTAGAAATAAAGGATGCTCATAGGAAGTATAGTAAATAATTTATGAGGTGTAAATTGGCGGGGTAGACCAAGAATGATGCGGATTGAACACATTTATTTCGTCCTCAGGGATGTCCAGGTCAAACTAAGAAATATCAACGGTTGAATGAGAAATGTCGCAGAAGAAACAAAAGAAGTTTGTTTGGGTGAAAGAGTGGACGTTCCTTCTCTCCGCCTATCTCTTGAGAATCAATTTCGCTAATCAATGAACTATAGTAATTGGGATTTTTAAGAGTTGTACAATTCTAACTCTAAAGGGGTTCGTTTGAATCCGTTCGTTGGGATATGCTTCACGAGAAAATAAGTACCTACTCTTTTTTCGGTGTATACAGAATCTCAGTACTAGGAAATACCGCTATGACGAGCGTAGAAAAAAATCTTTTTCGATGGCTTATGACAAAAATAAAACCAAATACACAAAAGAAAGGGATGTAACAAGGGATAAGTTACAATTCTGATCCATAGTCAAGTGTTTGAAACAAACCACCTGTTAGTTACACGCAAATAAGTATGTAAACACACTAGTATGTAAACGGTTGTATCGAAACCCCATGATTGATGAGGGGCTAGGCGCCGAGTGTTACAGCGAGAAAGTTATTGGTATTATTTAGAAGTTGAATATTATTCAGTTTTTTTTTGTTTTCAATGTAAGGTATAGCTGTCGATATATAAGAATGTTCTGAAAATTCTACTTTTTGGCCATTACTTGTCCCGCGAGGTGATGAGGTCTGCCTTCCTGATTTTAAGTCGCCACTTGGCCTTATCTTACGATTACATAGACTACTTAGAGGTAGCTTCACGGTTCTTGAAAAATTTCCAATAACCTCTTAATGTAACATAGTAAGTTTTGACTAAAGATTTTATTCTTCTCTTTCTTATACACTAGAAAATATGTAGGTAAATATAAGTTGTTTTTGTGTTTAAATTGTACTGGCTCTAGCATTTCCGTTTCTACATTCCTATTCATTCTACAGTTCTCCTTCTATTGATCTATGAAATCCTCGGAACTTGCAAAATCTGCATGGTAATATTAACTATGATGTTTAAAAAAAATGGCAATTTGAAAGTATTCTAATATTGTTATTCAGTGTAGAAATCTACCAAGTTTTGACAAAGATACTCAATTGTACGGAAACAGTGTAGATATTAATATAAGATGCCACAGGTAGGAGAGTATTACAGGATGATATAAAAGGCGTGTGTGGTAATTAAAAACAATACTCATTATTTAGATGTGTTTCAAAATTACATGAGTAGGTACTCTATTGCATGCCCACATAGGAATTATCTAGTTTGCCTACATTTTTATGTTTTTATTTCATTGATGTTATTTGTTCATTACGAATCTGACATGGCACTATATAAAAAGACAGCCGGTCTAGACAAATTCAAATTGGCGTTCGACTACAAACGCAGATTTCGCCAATGTATAGTGCGAAAAAATTAACTGTCCACTGGAACATATATACAATTATATAAATTTATATTTACGCTTATATAAAAATATATAATGTGGACAGTTAATTCTCTTCCTACTCTACATTGTCGAAGAATTCGTTAGTAGTCGAACGCCAAATAATAATATCTTTATTCGTCAATAAAATATAGTATGCAACAGACAATCATAGAAATGTACATTCGTCATAATTAACATAAGAATATAAAAACAAATTTGCATCCCCACTAGGCAAAAGCCTGTAACGGAGAGTGCTATCATAAAAATAAATCAAAATAAAAAAGTACCAAAACGGCATAAATAAAAATTAAAATTAGTATAATGAATAAATTCTTCGATAATGTTCAAAACAATAAAATGCATTTTGTCTAGACCTTAGGTATCAAAATAATCTATGTATCTCTAATATAAATTAAAGTCGGGTAAGTGCGAACACTTATAACTCGAGATCGGCTCAACAGATTCTTCCGATGTTTGATTTATTAGATTTATTTCCGCTCCGGATAACAGAATAACTAATAAAAAATGAAAAAATGTGTAACAAATTATATAAAACATAATATTTATGGGACGGGTCATCAGCGAGCTTAACTCAATCGAATTTAATTAGGTATGTTTTTTTTTATAGGAGCGCAGTGCACATTATGTACATTTGAACGGGCCGCCTCGGGTAAGAACCGCAGGACAACGTCTGTCGGGGAAGCTAGTTTTAAATATAAAGGAATTGAAATCAATATTGGTTTATTTGAGTGAGTATGTTTTTCGAGCTTGTTTCATATGCGCAAATACTTATTAATTTGGCGAAGAATATAAAATTTTTGATAAAATTAATTTAAAAAATGCTAAGTACCTACGTACAATTTTGCAGCAAAAAGTTAGTCTCTTATCATATTTTTATCAAGAAATTAATACAAATAATTTACAAAACATAAAAATATGTAGTCGGATTAGCGTGTAGTCGTTAGGAGAGTCAGAAATAATGTCAAGTTTATGTTGGTAATTAAATAATTTGGAGTGCGGGAGTAATGAAAAACATCAAATTATTTTTATGAAGTAAAAGTGTTCTCGAGAAAGTAATAATATTTAGTTAAGAGATATTCGGGTATAACGATGTTTTACTGTCGCATCCGCGCCGTCCACCGCCTCATCAGCCGCCGCTGTGCTGTGGTGTGAGGGAGCCCTTGTATCTAGTTGCTTTGTTGCTGACTCATTCCTATGACACAAAGATTATATTTTATATCATTACATATTAGATGATTTAATACTGGTTAACAATTATCGTTATAATTACCCAGCATGATCTAGACGGGAAATTCTGAAAAAAATTGGTGGCCCTTGAGAGAATTAGAGGCAGGTGGACTTACCTGTAAGTTAGCAGACCAATGACCCAATTAAAAAAAAAAAGAATTTCGCGGTAATGATTTCAACCAACCTGATCGATATTGCATAAGAAATCGATCATAGTGAATATAGCTACAAGCAATTTCTAACCGAAAGATTTCAAAGTGTCAGAATTCTCGAATCGCCGCCAAATTAACTTTTTTGAACTAATTCATCAAGAAATATAAAAGATCTATAGACATGTATTTTTTATGATGACAACAAGAGCACAATAATATTATTACTGAAAACAATAGGACAATTATTTAGTTTTTATTGTTTATAAGAGATCTAATCTAGAAAAATATTGACACTTTTGACATAAAAGCGGTTCCTTCAAAATTTTGGCAAGTACTTCTCCAAAAGTGCGGCTTCAAGTGCGGCTTAAATTTATCAAATAATGGGTCATTTTTGAGAAACTATGATAATTTAAGTGGAACAGTCACTAATAATATACTTTTTTCATTATATTATTAGCGGATTTTAATCTTTAGTGGATATGATAGGGAATCGGGGTGCAAGTGTGGCGATGCGGCCATCTGACCAGTATATAGGGTTGCCATCAGATGTGTTGAAAAAAAAACCGGACAGGACTGGGGGTGGAGGTTTGGTATCTTGAAACATAACTTTTCCTAAAAAAAAAAGGTCATTTCTAAAATTTGGTATCTGGAAACGTGAATTTCTCCTAAAAAAAAAGGTCGTTTTCTCAGTTTCATAACCGGACATTGACATTACTTGACCGGATAAGCATAACGAAAACCGGATATCTGGCAACCCTACCAGTATACACAGAGGGCTTCGCGTCTTTGAGCTCTTCTGATTTTTTTTTACATTCAAAAGCAATAGGTATAATAAAAAGTAAATTTTTATTTCTTGGTGGAAGAAAATTTTTGCAAAAAAATGTTAAAACAAAAAACACAAGTCTTCAATTTATACTTTTACATATTTGATATACAGTGGGGCTAGTACGAGTTTAATCGAAAGCTAATTGCACGCAAATAAGCGCTTATTAGCGTGCAATTAGTGTTCGAAAATCAAACGATCGAATCATTCGATCATTTTTGTATGGAACTTTTCGAAACTCTTTCGATAATCGTTTCGATATTCGATAATAGAAAACTTGTACTAGGGCTAGGTACTGAATAGTGAAAGGCTCCATAGGTCAAAAATAAAATTTTCAAACTTAATAATTGGGAAGTTATTTTTTCATAATTTTTGTTCTATGGACAATATCCAATCCAATCCAATCTTCCTTAAGGCCTCACTTAGGGGCATAGGAAGGCAACAAGAGCTCTCCGTTGCGCTCGATCTTACGCAACGTTTATGACCTCCTCTTCTCCTGAGAGGGTCTTCCTCGTCCTCGGGACCCCGATGGGAGGAAGAACAGCGCTCTCCTCGGCCAACTGTCATTCGGCATCCTTAACACATGTCCCAGCCAAGTCCATCTCCTCCACATAATGGTAGAAGTGATGGGCTCACACTGGGTGCGCCGACGTATATCGTTGTTCGTGATGCGATGGTACCATCTTATACACAAAATTCTCCCGAGGCACTTCGTTTCGAATGCAGATACTTTTTGTGCCTGGGCTTTGGTCACTTATTAATCGGACAATATAAGGACACTTTTTAATTGGCCAAAATATTTATGCGACGTAAATATTTATTATTGTCATGTCGCTTCTTATTTATTTATTTATTAAATCTACGGTCATTATAATACCTATAACAATTACATACAATAAATCACACTTGCAGCTAGACATGATACTTGGCATAATATTTATTTTTAAAGTTCGATGTAAGAAATTAATTTACAATCAAAATACACAAATATTTACATAAAAACGTTGTTTCTCTAAAAAATATAAACGAATAAGAATATTTGACAATTTGTCATTTTATTTGGAGATTTAACATCTGGTTGTATTTTTACCTTATTGATAATGGGTTTACGTGATGATATGTATCTTGCTGGCACTCCAGTCTCCAATACTTCTACCTATGTAAGCGGGACACATTTATTATGCATTTCAGATTCCAAGTGTTGATCAAAACACAATTCGTCCTTCATTTAACCTTAGCCAGAGATCAATACAATACAGCGTGATAAACGGACCCATCTCTTATATTGAAAAGTTAGACGATTGGAATGCTGACCACGAAAAGCGTGTTTCTTCATTCTCTCTTTGGAATTTCCTTCTTCAAATTAAGTTTGTGACATGATCCCCTTCGAGTGTTTTTTTTTCCAATATAATTGGTTTCTTAATAAACGCATACCCTCGTCGGATGAGAACTTCCATACAAATAATTTACTCGATAAACCTATCTTTTATTTTTATTTGTGCACACCTTAGTGATGTGTGAATAACTCCATTTATTGAAATACTAGTTGAACTATGAATATTGAATTCGAAATGATGTAATGATAAATTAATTGTTTAATCGGTACTAGGGGTCGGCCAGTGCTCGAAATTCGTCCATAACTATTGATATGTTTAAAGTTTTTTCTATTAATACAAAAAAATATTAACCTTTTCTCAATTTTTGTTTCAATTTTTGTTTTATGTCACTGCGTAGCCGTGACAGATGGCCTGTACTTGAACCTTTATCCAAATCGCCAAATCTTATACCTACTACTTTCTCGATTTAATAAATATATATATTTTTTAAATAAGATATTAGGTATTATTATTGTGTTGTTTGCTTGGTGGAGTGCATGAATTTTGTTATGTTGATATTATTGGGTTGCGTGACACTTAATTTTTTTTATAGCGATGCACCGAACACTGTCCGGCAGGCATTGTGCTGCCTTATTTTCACAATACATCATATTATAAAGTGTAATTTTTACTGTTATTCTGTAACATGCTGAAGGTTACCTTGATTTTAATGTGAAATGATTTACTTTTAAGTAAACCCACACTCAGGCTTCGCCTGGTGGGATCTTCGGTGAAACAATTGTTTTTTCTTTAACTACGTAATGTATATTCTTTATATATTGTTATGTACCAAAAATATTGTATAAAATAAAAAATTGTTCACAGATAAACAAAAGATCTGTGTCAAAAAATGACAAATACATCGAAGTGTGTGTGAGTATATGAAATACATAACATTACAGTAGTGTATGAAGTGTTTTTTTATTGATTTAATCTATATTTATGCATAATCAAAAAATATATACAAGCATTCACCACTCCTTCTCTTTATAAACTATAAGTGTGGGAAATTTCATAGCGTCCACACGATTTTCGTAAAAATAGCCAAACAGTTTTTCCTTCACATATTAAGCCCGGTACTCACTTGCGCCGCGAACGTGTATCGTTACATCAATTTTATCAAAAGGATGCAAGTGTTCCGCTCGCGTTCGCTTTTTCGAATCACGTATACACTTAACCTTTCGATTAAATTGATGCAATGTCACACGTTCGCGGCCCAAGTGAGTACGATGCTTTAATTCCGACTGATGCAACTGTTTTAAACGATATTTAAATCGCCCATTTTATCAATATTGACAACCATCAAACAGCTGACAGTTACACTTCTTAGAAAAGCTTATATTGGTTAAAGCACTAAAAAGGTCCTATTGAAAATGGCCGTTAATTTTTCTTCAATTTGCTAATGTTCCGCACATTTTCTTAAGTTTTTATTTTATAAGAACCGTCTCCTGACAATTCTTCTTTTTCTTTCTGTGTCGTGTCAGGTCGCCCCAACGTTGACGTTGACTATCACTCTGGAGAAATGCATTCCGGTCTTACGCAGCACAGTTCCTCAAGACTTATGATCTCTGCCCACTAGCGAATATATCCCACCTCATTATTCCCTTAATAATCAAGTGTTTTCCCCCCTCTAAGTGTACGAATCTTGTTGACTCTCTATGCCCCTAAGTTGGGTGTTATTGGAGTTTGTATTTAGATTGAGTGTACATGACGCAAGTAGGACACCTTCCGGACCTTGAAATTTGACAATAACAAACGTACCAAAATCATAATTACGAAATCGGTCCAGTTACTCACGCTTGATGCCGTAAACAAGCCAAAACGGATTAATTTATTGCATGTATCGTTACGTGTACACAAAGGAATGATAAATATCGTTTTTCGTGGGTATCATACAATCCTATCATTCGGATGGGTCGAACTTTTAAGTACTTATCTTGAAATCGTCAAGTAATGAAGGTCGAGTATTTGTGCTTAACAATTAACTTCTGTCTTATTAATAAAAATACTCATTTTTTTAAACTATTCAAATTATATGTGACATGGTAGAAACAATTCCAAGGATGTGAGAACATTTGTGAGCAGTATACTTATAAACAAACTACACTTGAGAAACCTACTCAGAACAAGCTTTATATTTTAGAAAATTAGTCAAATCGTGTGTGAGTCCTGACACCTGAATTTGGCCCAGGCAAAAAAGTACATGCATTCGAAACGAAGTTCCTCAAGAGAATTTTGGGTATAAGATGGTACCACCGCATCACGAACGACGCTATACGCCGGCGCACCCAGCGTGAGCCCATCACCTCTACCATTGTGTGGAGGAGATGGACTTGGCTGGGACATGTGTTAAGGATGCCGAATGACAGTTGGCCAAGGAGAGCGCTGTTCTTCCTCCCATCAGGGTCCCGGGGACGAGGAAGACCCTCTCATACTGTGTTCCGCTCCTTCGAAGCAGAGCTGAGGAATCTGGGCATGGTGTGGGAGGAGTTCATTAACGTTGCGCAAGATCGAGCGCAATGGAGAGCTCTTGTTGCCTCCCTATGCCCCTAAGTGGGGTCTTAAGGGAGTTTGGATTGGATTTGGAGTCAAATCGTAGGTTCCAATAAATCATAAAAAATAACGAAAAGGGGTAGTTTGAGTTTTGAACTAATCTTTCAGACGTGTCAACATATATACGTGGCATTAGTTTTCGGGTGATTTAAATTTTAACAACTATGAAAATCACTTCCATCGAAATAAAACTTTTAGTTGGAATTTCAGCTCGGCAATAACACGCTACAACTTATGCTAACCAAACTAACATATTACATAAACTTTGAAGGTTATCTAACCCGTTGGGTATGAACTAGTAGGAATATCATAATAATTAATTCACATTTAGTTTGGAGTTTAAAACAAATTACCTTTGTACCGTGAGTTGAGCCCCGTGTAATTAACTCATAGTCTAGGTACTCACAACATATTACTTCAGATGCTGCGAGGTGTATACAATAAAATACCTACTTCAGATACTGTTGGATAAATGCAGTAATACACTTCACATATATAAATACTGTGAGGTATAAACAATGAAATAATTCAGATACTGTGGGGTAAATGCAGTAACACACTTCACATATTATGTAAATTCGTTATCCCTGCAGTGCTCTCTAGATATACTTGGCACTCCACATCATGTCTTCAAGAAACAGATCTCCAGAGCAATTCTACTACTTCGCGATAGCTTGTTGATTATTCTTTTCCCACACCCCTTCCTCCCTTTTTTCCTTCCCTTCTTCTTGCACTCTCCATTTGTGTTTGCGTTTACCTCTAGCTTTTTTCATATTTCACTTACACTAGTAGTATTCCTATTGATATTTTTTTTTCTCTCTGGAACATGTTGTACCTGTTTCACTCAACAATAAATAATGTAACATCTCAATGGAGGTCAACTTAGTTTAAGGCCATAAATTAATTCTGTTTCTACTTTTAATGTATAGTTGTCCTCTGTAATGTGTTTTGTTAAAATAAATAAATAAAAAATAAATAAAATAAATACTGTGAGGTATAAACAATGAAACAATTCACATACTGTGGGGTAAATGCAGTAATACACTTCACATATATACATACGGTGATGTATAAACAATGAAATAATTCAGATACTGTGGGGTAAATGCAGTAAAATACTTTACATAAATAAATAATGTGAGTTATAAACAATGAAATAATTCAGATACTCTGGGGTAAATGCAGTAAAATACTTTACATATATAAATACTGTGAGGTATACACAATGCCCCTAAGTGGGGTCTAAAGGGAGTTTGGATTGGATTGGATTGGATACACAATGACATAATTAAGATACTAAAATAAAAAAACTGATATTATTCAAAATAAATAAAATAAATACTGTGAGGTATAAACAATGAAACAATTCACATACTGTGGGGTAAATGCAGTAATACACTTCACATATATACATACGGTGATGTATAAACAATGAAATAATTCAGATACTGTGGGGTAAATGCAGTAAAATACTTTACATAAATAAATAATGTGAGTTATAAACAATGAAATAATTCAGATACTCTGGGGTAAATGCAGTAAAATACTTTACATATATAAATACTGTGAGGTATACACAATGCCCCTAAGTGGGATCTAAAGGGAGTTTGGATTGGATTGGATACACAATGACATAATTAAGATACTAAAATAAAAAAACTGATATTATTCACATCAATCAATCAATTAATTCTCCCTTTTACACCCCACTCAGGGGCATAGGGAGGCAACAAAAGCTCTCCATTGCGCTCGATCTTGCGCAATGTTTATGACCTCCTCCCACACCATGTCCAAGTCCCTCAGTTCTGCTTCGAAGGAGCGGAACACAGTATGAGAGGGTCTTCTTCGTCTTCAGGACCCTGATGGGAGGAAGAACAGCGCTCTCCTCGGCCAACTGTCATTCGGCATCCTTAACACATGTCCCAGCCAAGTCCATCTCCTTCCCACAATGGTGGAGGTGATGGGCTCACGCTGGGTGCGCCGGCGAATAGCGTCGTTCGTGATGCGGTGGTACCATCTTTCGCCCAGAATTCTCCTTAGGCACTTCATCTCAAAGGCTGAGACTTTTTGTGCCTGGGCCTTGGTCAGGTGCCAGGACTCACACCCATACAAGAGAATGGGCAACACACACGTATCAAACAGTTTACATTTCGTCTCGACACTAAACGCCGACGCTTTCTAAATCTTGATAATATTGCCATACCGATACGTATCGGGAGCTCAGCCCCGAGGTCACCAGAGGTGGTAATGGTTGCTCCCAGGTATTTAAATTTATCCACCCGGGAGACCTGGTGCCCGTCGGTGGTTATCGGTAGCTGTTTATCGGGGCAGGCATTACTCGCCATGAGCTCCGTCTTACTGGCATTGACTCGAAGGCCAAGGCGTGCTGTTTCGTCGCAGAGTCTTGAAACACAGCGCTGTAATTCCTCCACTGTCGTACTGAACAACGCTAGGTCATCCGCGTACTCCAGATCGCACAGTTCGCCCATTAGACCATCTCATACATTAGACATTCACATACCTGTCTAATATTTCCACTATACCTTTTCCTTTCTCCCAGTGATATTTCGTGATATTTTCGAACTCCTCTTTGACCTCGCGTACTTAAAAGACGCGCCAAACAAGTAAAATTTTAAACAAACAATAATTCACAATATAAATAAAGGGCGTGGGGTTCGATGTTAATTATTTCATAATGAGTTTTTGATTGTTATTTAAGGGATGGTGCCGTAAAACAACTCATATATAAAGCAAAGGAATGTAATGATTAGTAGTAATATTCGTGTGATAAAGTTGAATGAATTGAAACAAAACATAGTTTCAGAGTATTCGATAAACTTTATCAACTCCCTCTGGGATAAACGGTGAGCCGGCAGAAGCATTTGAAATATTAATTTCGAAATATTTTACCGATTTTCTACCTTACCTACGATTACCTACATTTTCATTATAATGACTCGAATTATTTTATGGTAGAAAATCAAAATAATATTTTTCCAAGTACATTAGTGCGGTGTTTATTTATTCAATCCAACCCTCCTGAGGATATGCGTATCATCTCGAAAATATTCGGCTGAGGAATATTAATCGTTGATTTACATCAACACATTCCCTAATAAGTTTATAAGAATCCCAATAGAATTTAGAACTTTTTACGGTATGATTTTCTATTTTTTACTGAAAAAAAAAACATATATTTTGAGGGTATGTACTCGAACACACAAGAGACCAAAATAGATTTTTCTAAGCAGTATTTTTCTTATGTATCTGTCACGATAGTTTGGATGATTCCGAATTTACAGTTAGATAATGATACAAAAACTAAATAATAAACTAGGTTTAAAAATACATTATGCTACATTCACACGATTGCCACGGCTTGGCAAGCCACCTCAAATTCCGAGCCTTCACGAACGTTCGGACACCATTTACACGTTGGCGTGCTCGTCGTTATTTTAAAACGTGGCTTGTTAAACTGTTGCAAGCGCGTAAATGTAGCATTACACTTTCACGACACAATTAAGCTTTTGATTAGTGTGAAAGATGTCAAAAGTGTAGGTACATATTTCGAGTGAGCACAGTACAAAAAACATACATATACATATATACAAGAGCTTTCCATTGCGCTTGACCTTGCGCAATGTAAATTATATGCTTAGTTATACCTATTGAATAATTATAATATACTATTATAAATGCTTCAAACTCCGGAAAACTGCCGGAAAAATAACAATAATCATTCTTAGTAAATGGCACTAAAGCGTAAATAAGATGCTATTACTAGCAACATTGTATAAATATAAATTTCAAATAAAAACGGTTCAGTTGGCAATAAAACTAAGTAGATGGAAAACGAATGTTGAATTTAATTTGTTTTTCTCACCCTATAGTGAGTAGGAAGACAGAAATTTTGATGTACCTAGTATTTAATTTCAGAATTTATCCCAAGACCCGGGTGTAATGTTGGCGCGGGGATCAAGGAGACTTAGTCAGGACATATGACGCCCACACAATGGTCTTCTTAAATTCACATCCGAACGTTATTAAATTACAAATTTCCTTGTGACGTATTGGATTACATTCTGTCTTTCTATCAACTTCTTCTATTCCTAGTAAGTAGATAAAAACTCATAAATATCGATTTACTTTGCGGTTCTTGTATTATTTACGAACCTATTTATTTAACTCATAAATACACTGCTTTGACACATTCATACCTACACTATCCATCAATCTATTTATACTCTCTATTTGACCCCACTTGAGGAATATGGAGGCAAAAAGAGCTCATTTGAAGGAATGCATGGAACACGGTATGAGAGGGTAGGCATTCCTCGTTCTTTAAGAGTCTCGAAGACGAGAAAAACTCTCTCATAATACTAACACAGTTTCTTTTATTACGATTATTATTTTTTGACCTGCCCCCTATTTCAAGGGAACATACGTTTTCCTTAATACGTTTTTTTTTAATCCAGGGCTGACACAAATAGAACCAAAGCTTTGCTCAGAACACCTGAGATAAAAATCATTGAGGGACAGACTCCACAATACTACGTGTTGTGGTGGTGAACATTTCATAGGGCAGTCGCCAACCCTGAAGACCTTCAAAAAGATAAAATACAGCTGGAGGTCGGCATCCTAATAAAATTCAATGTGAGGACAAGTCCTTGGACCTATGTATTTCGTGAGTAGGTAGGAAGAGCAAGAATATTGCATGTAGGAAAATATCTATATATAATATCTTTATTTTAAGGTCTACCTTGGTACGGCCTTTGCTCAGTTAGGTGGATTCAAATACTTGTAAAAATTATTGTAATGCTATTATCTATGAATAAAGAAAGTTATTATTATTATTATTTTTAGTAGGTACGTAGCTTTGGGGTTTTCACTGCATTATTTCTCAAAGTGCATCATCAAATTGTTAAACTTTTTATACACTTAACCATTTTTTGACCATAACATTAAGGGTATCCCATATCCTAGAACTTAAATAGGAATAATCAGAGTTTTCCCTGCAAACTAAAGTATTTTATCACAAAACAACAACGAATCATCGAGGTGGTTGGTAGCCCAGTGGTATCAGTCGATAGCTTTCGTGCGTTAGTATATTAGGGTAGGTATGGTTTGTAGGTCGTAGGATATGGTGGTGCCGACCATTTCTAATTCCACAACAAAAACATGGCTTTATGTGAAAGATTTCGAAAGTCTATTTGTGTTCAGATTCATTTTTATTATAAAAAATCATTTTTGAAACACACTAAGTACTTATATTGTGTACCTCTCATATCAGTCCGTATATATGTAATAGTACATGTATGTATAGGTATATGTGAAGTATAGGAATGGTCTCTGGTGTTCTGATTCACAAAGTGAATAAAATATGCGTCAACATCAGTATGCAAAACAGAAATGAGAAAGGCAAATTGTTTTTTTTTATTTAACACATTGGTTATTTTGAGCTCGGTGGGATACATACCTACCGTACATATTTATATCAGTAGGTATCTCACATGCCTTAGATGTGATTTTATCGCATTTTAGGCCGAAGAAGAATAAATTATACGCTAGCAAATTGTAGTAATTTAGTAAGTTTCGCACTAAAAAAACATATTGGAAAGGTTTCCAAATCCGTCACATAAATTTTGTTTCCGTGCCATTAGAGATTTCTCAGAGTTCTGTGGGATTTCACAAGAAATACAGGGACGTTTAAGTATCGCACCATTCTCGAGAGATACCCGCTATTACCTACATCTATGTACTTTTATAAGTAGCAATATACGTTCTGACTACGTACGTGAATAAAAATATCCCAATTAACTAACTCATTTGTCTTCCACGGCTATTAAACTTTCTTCTTGTATAAAATTTAGTTGGATCGAGATTTTTCCTGTATAAATTTATATGGGGTTGAAAATTTCGTTATGCCGTAAATATCTGAAGAATTTCCTCTTAATAACTATTGTTTCAGTATATTCTGGTGTATGCCTTAATAAATAATAATAATAATGGATCTTATTGGAATACAAGGGTGCAAACAGACTGAACAAACCATTGTAACTTCGGGGTATTTTGTATCGATTAACTGGAAACTTTTGAAATTCAAAACATTAGAACTCTTAGAAACAAACATTTTACTCTAGTAAAGCTACAAATTCTTTTATGATTTTTATACTTATCTAGAAAAAAACATCATACCAGGATTTAAAGTATCATTTTAGCGATGGGTTCGCACTGTTTGATACCAATGCAAATGTTTTTTGTATGGTGGGAGACAAAAATGATCAAAGCAAATATAAACATCATGTAACGTAGCTGCACAAAAAAATGCTTCTGTGGGTCATGGTTTTGTGAGTCAAGAGCTAGGAAACGGAATACAAAGAGTAGAAAAAGGATAGCAAACGAAAGAGAAGGTGCAGGCAAAGTGGTATCTGGGATTCTGATCTCAAATAGGGACATCTAATAAATGAAACAAGAATTTCAAACAATAATACAAAATATGATGAGACTAGAAACATAATATTATGTACATTGTGAAACAGTACGATTGTTTCATAGCAGAAGTTATATAAACTATAAACATTTGTACAGGGTGTCGCAAAATGGACATTCAAGGTTCTATTCTTTATGTCTTTTTTTTATTTAGGCGATTATTTACGTATAGCACCTTGAATATAACATGTTGTTAGTAAGCATATTTAACGTTTTTTTATGCGATACGTCAACACCTTTTTTAAATTCAGTTTATTAATGGAAAATTTATTTTGCAAGTAAGTTATGAAAAACGATATCCCCCAAGTGGTGGCCGTTTTCCGCTTCACACATACGAGCTCTTTTCAAAACCTTAAGCTAAATTTCAGGTAATGTGATGACTATTTCATCGGAAGTTTTTGAATTGCAGGATAATAGTTATTGGCTTATTAATGTACAAAACAGTCAGGAACGTGGTGGCTGTTAAATTCGGTGATTGCGAAGGCGAATTGAGATCACTTATTCGCGAATGTAACGCTTGCATGCCGAGTAAAAACAATGACCCCTTTGGATAGTTAGAGCATCTTGATTTTGATGGGGTTATGATAAATTTTATAAAATTTATCATTAAAGGGGATTTAATCTCCTTTATAAAATAAAAATTAAATGCCACTAAGGGTAATTCAAACCACTACGTTCATTCTGCGCCATCCGGTATATCAAAAACAGATTCTTCCCACAAATTCCACTTTGCTTCAACAGGTATGCTCCGTCCGATTATTAGTTAAAAGACTTCATGAGAGTTATCATCTGTGTGCAAACGACACTGCTTTCACTATCCCTTACCTGACAACAAAGAGAAAATTATCCTTACACCCTTCATGTTAATGCCAACGTATTGTTGCTCCAACATGGAACGAAATAAAAGCTCAGTGATAAAAAATATGTGTCGCGAATTAGGTTCATTTAATTTCTAAAATTTTCATTCCATCACGAATAAAAAAACGGCCTTAAAAGAAAAATAGCAAAACGATAGTTTTGTAAGTAAATAATAATATTGTCTTGATACTGCAACCAATTTTAAATTAAATTGACTCATATAACAATATTTATTATATATTACAAATTCTTGTTAATATGTTTTTTTCTCTTAGTATAATCAGTTGAAAAGCTTTTTTTTTTGATAGGTTCTTGTTTTCTCTCTAATTTTCATGAAAGAAATCCACTAAGAATAAGCACATTATTTATTTTTTTGTATTATCATGTATTTTTTTCACATTCACATTATTGTGTTGTCAACCTTAAAATTGAGATTATTTACGGCAGTTTGATGTAATATAATTAAATTTGAAACTAAAACTTTAAGTCATATAACTATTAAGTTTAATTTACTGTGTTATGTTGTCAACTTTAAAATTAGGAAAATAATTTACTGCAGTTGGGAATATACGATTTCGGGATCTGCTTATAAATTTTTAATTTTCCATCACTAAAGGCGTCCATGTTTTCAGACTACATGATACTTCTTGAGTTAATAATAATGTTCAATATCCTTAGTTTAAAAGACAAATGAACTCTTACTTACATACGTAATTTCGAAAGGTACAAGATCGCTTTCCTGATATTATGCAACTTCTATAACCGCCTTGTCGTAAGCCCCAAAGAGCTGGATCAAAACTCTCAAACATTTAATTGATATTCAAGTATAACCATGAGGTATAAATTTAAAAAGCTTATATTAATACCTATAGATTAACATTCAGTATTTTATATGCCAAAATGTTTAAAACTTTAAAGAGATGATAATGATTCAACGCACGTTAATAAAATGGTCGTCATTATCAGTATCGTTTGCGAGTTAAAGTGAAAATCTGGTCACAATTTTTTGAAAGTTTTTTCACTTGAACATGGATGCAGAAGAAATAGACAGGTACAGAGAGTTCGAAATATATCATCACCAGATATAGTATGCGAATGAGTAAATTTATTTGATTTAATATAAAAAATGAAGTTATATGTAGGTATATTATTATACTTTTAAAGACTTGAGAAATTTACGAAACATTATCTCGAAAACTTTACTAAAACTGAGCAGAATATTTGATTTGAGTTTCCTATTTGATTAAAACAATATTCCTACGCGGAAAATAAACTTTGTGTGTGGATAATGTTTTTTAAACTCGTATATCTTCATAGAATAATATGAATCCTTATTAGAATTACTAATTTTTCTAACAATTTGCAATTAATTTTATAAAAAAATATTCTGCTTCTCTGATTGCCCTGTCTGGCCCTTCAGACCTAAGCGACTGTTTTGGCAAATTCATACTGTCTCATACAGTTAATGCTATGCAGTCATTTCAAATGCTTAAAACTAGTTACGTAGGTCTCAAGCGCTGTCTCTTTGGTATTTTAGAATCTTTTCAGACTCCCATCCCACTTTTTGACACGTGGCTAGGTTTCATACATCTGAAAAATTACGTTTATTTTTTTTCAGTTCTAAGTTTCTTAATAATAATTATAATTAAGTAAGCTGTTCCACAGCCGAAAACAAGGTTATATTTTCAAGTTAATTTATAAATGGTATGTCACGGTTGATTTCTTCACCACAATAATAATTAATTTATTTCAGAGTACCTAATCGACGTCACATTAATAAGCAAACAAAAATATTACAAACACTTCACAAGATCTCCAGTGCTCGAATGACAGACGTCCATCGCATCGTTTTGACAATATAAAACATGAAAGTTTTGAATTTTTATTATTCAGTGAAAGAGAGGGTTTTGTCTTCTTTTGTCACGACCAAATAGTTGTCACAAATTATAATTTGTGACAACTGTTTGGTCATATAACTCATATTAATTCTTATCCGATTTGATTGAAATTTGGTAGAACGGTTAGCCCCTCGATGTAGATGAGACGGTAAAATGTTGAGATCTGTACCTTCAGGGGAACCCTCTTAAAGTATCCAAAGAAAATTTCACCTGTTCTAGAAAAAGGGCTAAAAATGAAAAAAAAAAAAAAATTCTTTGATTTTCATAAAATTTGGTATACGGGTTGGTCTTAAGCTATGTCCACACATAGCGACAAAATGTTGATATCAACAGTTGACGGGTATCTATCAACTTTTTGTTGTAAAAAACGCAAAATGTTGACGGATACTTTAAGTCGACCGCCGACTTTTGGGTGCAAAAATCAAAGAGAAATTATGCATGTTGCTTGTATCCGTGTATCCCGGCTGTCCACACATGGCAACAAAAAGTTTATATCAACAGTTGACGAGTTTTCATTGACTTTTTGTTGTAAAGTTGACAGATACTCGTCGATATTTGGCGCCAAAAATCATATGGAAATGTTGCTTATTGCATGTTTCCAAGTTTCCCGTTTCAAACGGGTAACTCGTCAACTTTTCACGTTCATCTCACTGGTTGAGGTATTATTTGTGAATGTTTTTTTTACCTTTCTACATTATTTTTATAGATTTGTTTTGAAAAATTTTTAAGTTTTTATTAATTTCAAATCTAAATAGGTACCTAATTATTCAATTATTTTCTTTTTACCCATCAAGCCATAAGGGATAGGCAGGGAGAACGGACCTCAACTTTCTTCTATCCAGGCACTCTTCTTTCACTTACTCCGCCGACATACATACCATTTCGCATAGAACCTCTCCTATTTCTTTTACTTCATAAACAGGCTTTCTTGAGGACGGAATCGATGTGTCAGTATAGCCGGCGGAACTTCATGCTTGAAGCATTATCTACCAGTCAAAGGATTCCTTCTAATTTGAGACAGGATTATATAATAGGAATAAACACATTGAAAAATTCTGACCCGACCGGGAATCAAAACCCCTCTCTTGATCTGAAGTCAGAGTCTTTGCCACTGGGCTATCGAGGTCGATTATTCTCTGTCGACCATGCATGCCTTATTAATGCACCTTTGCTTTTGGTCATATACATTTTCTTTGTCATTCAGTTTACATTCATTCTTTCCACATGCCCAAACTATTTCAAATAATTGCCTTTCATCTTTGTACAACGCTAACTTCCATACCTAATATTCTCATCCTTTCCATATCCCACAGATACTTTCCATATATTCGTGCATGAGCAAGTTTCACATCCATACATCATTGATGGACCGATTTCGCTAATTCTTTTTTTGTCGTTAGGTTTTTATTTTATCAGGAGAAGGTTCTTATGAAAGAAAAAATTAAGAAAGTTAGGTGGGAAGTAGGTAATCTTTTTAGTTTTTTTTCCCCATCACGCCGTGTCCCGTAAGGGGTAGGCAGAGAGAACGGACCTCCACTCTTTTCTATCCAAGCATACTTCTTTCGCTTCTTCCACCGACATAACATTTCTCATACACCCTCTCCTATTTCTCTTACTTCTTACCTGGCCTTCCTTGAGGACGGAATCGATGTGTTCGATCCGAGTTATTACATAAATAAGTAACACTCTTCAATACATAAGTGTCAGTATAGCAGGCGGAACTTAATCCTTGGAGCATCCTCTACCAGTCAACCAGTCCCGTCTAATATGAGACAGGGTTCAACTTCGAGAAGATATTTCAGGTGAAAATACACATACATTGAAAATTTCTGACCCAACCGGGATTCGAACCAGGGACCTCTTGATCTGAAGTTGATGCATTTGCCACTAGGCTACCATTCTCCTTTTTTGACCCCATTCGGGGGCAACAGGGGGCAGCTAGAACTCTCTACTTCGCTCGATCTCGCGCAGTTTTTTTTCTTTATAAAAATGAATCTGTGTTCACTATATATTCACTCAAAGTGAACACACATACACTATATGACTCTTTCACAGTAAGCTACTTAAAGCTTGTGTCGCGAAAAAGGAAGATGGTCGGCACCTGGGATCGAACCCACGACCTCCGCATGAAACATTGCGAAAGCCGGCGTCGTATCCGCTAGTCTACCAAACACTTCCCATATTCAGAGTTTCGATAACCAACTCCAACACCATATTCAGACCCCGCTCTGCTTCATAGGAGCGGACCACAGTATGAGAGTCTTCTTTGTCTTCGGGACCCTGATAATGAGAGGAAGAACAGCGCTCTCCTCGACCTACTGCCATTCGGCATCTTTGACACATTTCTCAGCCAAGTCCATCTACTCTCCAAAATGGTAGAAGTGATGGGCCTACGCTGGGTGCGCCGGCGTATAGAGTCGTTCGTTATGCGGTGGAACCAACTTATATTAAAAATTCTCCCGAGGCACCTCGTTTCGAAAGAATAGACTTTTTGTGCATGGACTTTGGTCAGGTGCCAGGACTCACAACCATACAGGAGAATGGGCAACACACACACGCATCAAACAATTAACATTTTCGTCTTGACACCAAACGCTGATGCTTTCCATATACCTATTGGTCATGTTGTTAAAGGCGCCCCTTGCTATACAGATGCGAATCGGGAGCTCAGTCCCCAGGTCAATAGAGATGGTAATGGCTGCTCCCAGTTGTTTGAACTTATCCACTCGGGATACCTGATTAACAGTCGATGATGTTCAGTAAATGTGAATCAGTGCAGGCGTTATTCGCCATGAGCTTCAAATCTGGCAATTTTCTAAAGATTTCCACATTTTTTAAAATGAGTCTGAGCTTAGTCAAAGTGAATACAATTACGCTTTTGACATCTTTCACACTAAGCAAAAGGTTTGTATCGTGAAAGTGGAAATGGTTGGCACCGGGATTCGAGCCCACGAGTTGCAGAACGCTTCACTCATCGTTCATTTCCATCGATAAGTTTTAAAAAACGATCGAAGAATATATAGGAATACAGGAGGTTTGGTTGATCGTTTGATAAACTGGTATGGTACAAAGTTAGATAATTTATTTTGTAATATATTGTACTTACCTACTCAAAATTTATATAAAGAGCTCCCTTTTTAGGCGTTTTTTAAAAAAAAAAAAAAATAGAAATCCCGTAATTTTATCTAGAAGTCACTCTGTAACTTTTATTATTTATCCAACTATTTTTTCAAATTTCAAATCTTTAGAAAAAATAAGTAAAATAATCAAGAAAATGGCTTAATAAAAAGTTAGGTATATCCCTTCATATTCCAAAGAAACGTCCACGAAATAAGTTTACTTCAGATTTCAAAATTCTCAGAAAAAAATTTGATGGTCACTTTCACCAATGGTTCCTAACTTTTACGTAGCTCTTAGTGTCCTCCACTCCACACTATATAAAAGGCTACGAGAGACTTAAATGTTATGAACCGTTGGTGAAAGTCACCATGAGTTCTTCAAATTTCGTAAAAATTTTCCTTAAATATCAGTAAAACGGAAGAAAAACAGGGTTGAGTATTGGCACACCTTGCTGTGCCCCCCGAATATGGCTTGAACGCACTGATCTGAGAGGAAGCAGACAAGACAGAAGTGCATAGAGGAACCTAATGGTGACCAGATGCTCTACCTTGGGAGTGAACGTGAGTTGGTAAGGGTAAGGTTTATATTCTCTTTCAAACAGTATACCTACAACATGTGTGTATATAACAAGCAAGACGTATTTTTATTTCCAAATGATCTCCTCTATGTACCATACCAGTTTGTCTAACGTTTTACCAAACACTCTGTATACCTATTATTCGCATATTTTGATTTTCAACAACAAACGATGTGTGGACGCGCAACATCGCTATCAACAGTATCCAGATACAGTGTGGACATAGCTATATGCTCCTACACAAGCACGTCAAATTTGAGGTCCGTAACTTCAGTGGGTCCCCCTTAAAGTACCGATTAATATTGAATATGTAGTTCTAAAGCAGATAATAAAAAGCTCCAATAGTCGATATCATTTTAAAGTTTCTATAATAATTCCAAGGATAAATTCATTTTAATCGTAAAATTATGAATTTTTATGCAAAGATATGTTTTACACGAAAAGGCTGTTATAATATCACTCTTATAGGGTGAGTTGCCGTAATAAAAAAAAATATACTATGAGTTCTTACCCTTGGTTAGCAGCTTTTTATGTTCGTGCATATTTTGTACGGATATAAAAACTTTGTTGTTCAGTGGCTAGTTTAATGATCTCTCTTCCACATCTCATGCTCTGGCGAATGCTTATGGTAATTTGTGTCTCTTGTTTGTTCACACAATACAAATTTAATGATTGTGGTTTAATAAAATATGGAGGAACACGATTTTATAAATAATAAATTATTTTGTTTTGTTGAACGAACATTTTAGGCAACGCTTGAGGTACGAGTATTACATATAAAATTTCGTATAATATTACGTATAAAAAATTGAAACTTTTACGAATTCTTAAATTTAATACAAACCATTTAAATAATGTATAACAATAAGAATAGCGCCCTTCCAAGTTCTCCACAAATTTGAAACATCAGGAATGAATGAATATTTACTTATTTACATACTCAACCCACGTTCGCTCCCAGTGTGAGCATGTAGACGCCACGAAGTTCCTTCAAGCCTCTCTATCTTGCGCCAGTTGCACAGCTAGTCCATCCTCTTGTAGAACCGCAGTAAATGTTTAATATTTCGTAAGTGATATTGCGCAAGCTCAAACGAAATGGAAAGCTTTTTTTTGTCTCCTTTTATATTTGATTGAGATTTTGATTGCTGTTTTTAAATGCCTACCAGTTTTTTTTTCAGAGAATCCAGTTTTCTTCCGTCCGCGATTAAATAATAAGTGAAACTCGACATGCGGAACGCTGTCCAGTTAGGACACACGGTAAAGGGTAACTTTGAATTTCTTCACGACACTTGTCGGAGTATCCTTTGAACTTCTTTGTTTTAAAAAAATCAAACCTCTTTAGTATGTAACTTATTCTGAAAATTGAGACGAAGATGCTTAAATAATTCATGAGTTGTAATGGAGTTTTTAAAAAATTCAGCTTGAACAAATATTATTACCTAATTAATATGGACGTTTTGTTTCTTTGTTTTAACATTATATAATGATCACGTAGACACTCATGTCTATAAGTTCCCTAATCAAAGAAAAGTTATTATCTATTTTTATTTAATTTTCTAATAATTTTTTCAAAAATAACTAATTGAATCAAACTCAACGCAGTAAAATTAATATGGAAGTTTTTAGTTTCCCCTAAGTAAGATGTCGTAATTTTCCATCAAAGACATTGGGCTCCCTCTATCTAAATCAAGTGTTGACCTTTCTTGTTAATTTCATTAAGGGGTAGGTACTAAATAAAGCGAGCCAGCCTTTTAATTAATTCGATGCCTACTCGAAATGCTCACCCCGACGCCGCCTTACAAACTTCCATCATTAGAGGGTTTTATTGTGATATTTCCAACTTAACCATTGCGGTTTGCAATTTTCTCCACCTGTTTAGTATCAGATGTGTGCTTTATTGTGCGAGAACAATAACAAGTTTTATATGATATATACTCATGAAGTAATTACATGAAGCATCTGTGATGGTTCATCCATTTGTTTGGTTGAACACGAACTATTGAGTAATAAAGTATTATTTAATCTGTTGTTTAGCAAAATGCTCTTTTTTGATGATATTAGATTGGTGTATATGACTGAAGAGGCTGATTTTGGATAAAGCCATATTCATTGAGCCAAGCAGCCATTATAGCGTTGTATTTTTACATTATCAATTCTAAAATGGTATTAGAATACCTATCAAAATTAAATGAGTCACTTTTCTGGGTACCATGAGACTTCGGGACGAAGCACAGTGAACTAACAGATAGGTTAGCAAAAAGAGGTGAAAACCGCACCTAGTTTGACCCGAACCTTTTTGCAGCCCAAGTAACAGATTCTTTCAAAATCTGATAAAAAGGAAGGAAAAGGTAGAAAGGGAAGAACAATGAAATAACCTTCATGGACATAGGTAATCCAAGGAACTTCTCAGTGGTTTTGATTCCTGAAGAACCGAAATATGATTGAACCTAAGTAAAATAGGTTTGAAAACCCTTACAGGCTTCTAATCGACTTGGGGAACATCTAACAAGCTGGAACTCGGGAATTATGCAACCTGTAAATTCTGTGTAAAAGTAGAAAGGACTCATCACCACCTTACGATTGATGCAGAAGTTTGTGCGAGAGCAGAAAGTTTTGGAAAACATAGGAAAGAGGCGGAAGATTTTACCGACTTGGAATTTCTCATATTAAAGAACCTCCTGAAACGTCTGGGATTGTTGGAGAAGCTCTTATTGGGAGAACAATAGACCGCTATTGGTCAGAGCGAACAATAACCTAACGAGAGAAAAACAAAAATAAAAAAAAAAATCAATTGTATTAATAATTGACGAACTTCATTGGTTCATCCAAATTTTAAAATTTATATTTTTCATTACTAAACTATCTGTAATGCGATATATTTTACATCATCATAACGATTCCAAGAACATTATCAAAGAATTAATACATTTTTTATGTTATTTCTTAGGTTAAATAAAAATGTGTAGGAATAAGGCAGAGATGGTTGGTTTAAATGGTGATTAAAATACGAGTATTACCTACGCGAAAATTGGAATATCGGAAACCATAAAATTTCATAATTAAGCCTCATTAAGTATACTTATTAAATCAATAGGGAAAGGTTAATTGAAATAATTTTTTTTCATGTTTAAGTTTCATTTTTTTTTTCATATTTAAGTTCACTGTAAAATTAGAATTAAAATTCACGAGACAAGGACCTAAGTAAGTAGTAAAAAAAAAACTTGTTTTAAAAAATGGAGTTGTTCTTGTGGAGCTAGCAATGTATTTATATGTAGTTTAAAGTTAATATTAACATCACAAAATTTTCAAACTGATGTCAGGTTTAGTTTGGCTAAGATAAGATTTGTATAAAATTTTCTCTATCTTTGAAGGCGGGCCCTTTCTTTTTAGCGTTAGTTACCGAGGAGAATAGCGTTAAAACGTCCTGTAATCTAATGGCATACAATACATATGGATACGTCGACTCATTTGGATTATCTCTCCATTATTATAGTAGACCGAATGAATTTGCATTAGAAAAAACAACTATTGTTTAATTTCTTCTTTGTTTAGACCTTGAAGCATCTGTAATTCAAGAGTAATCCGTACAATGCCATGTGAGGGAGTTTGGAAGAATCCATTCTATTCACAAGTGCCTTCCAGAACCTTCTTCGTTGCCTTAGCCATCTCACAATATCTTCTACCTCGCGTATTTCCCCTTGTTTCATATTGTGTAACTGTTTTATTTTATCTTGTTTCCGGTTTTGGCTACCAGCAGTCATTAACCCACTTGTTACGGATATAACTTTTTTTGTAGTAGCACTGTGATTTTTGATACACAGACTAATCAAAGCATTATTCAATCAGGAAAATTTGTAAAAAAAATCTAACTGTTAGGGAAAAGCGGGAAAATGGTGTTTGATATACGGAATGCTAGTAATGTGGACTACTGTTTAATGGATATTCATAGAGTTAGGCACTTCAAAAATAATTTACAAGTTTCTGAAAGTATGTTTTTGTAACATATTATAATATCGCATTAACTGTTAGGTACAAGAGTATTTTTAAATCAGTCTGAAGCAGTACGGTACAGTTCAAATCAGTTTTTAGGATGAAGAGACATTTTACATTTTTTGCAATAGAACGTAGCGATTTTATTACATACCGCACATCACAGTTGTTCACTTCTGCACTTTATAATATTATGACCTATTTCATAAAAAAGGGATGTTTCTTAAAAATTGTGTGATGTGCCCCCTGGTTTTCGCTTTACACTCTACCACCATAAATAGGTTTACAACAAACTCGTTGGAACACTCCTTCGGATTTTTAAATGGTCATATTCTTCCTCATTGATTTTAGAGTGTCTTATTTAATATTATCTAGGCAATGCGAAATAAGGCAGAAGTACCACTTCTTTCCTCGAATACTTGTGCGATATAAACAAATTTTCTGGTCTGATGTGTCGACGCCTCCCATATTTTCATTGTAAGCTTTGGTAGCATCTGATTGGTCAATTTGAATTATTGTATCGCTTATGTTGCTTGTCCCAGTCTTGGCCGCTTATCTAAATGAACTAATGGAACGCTGCATTCTTCATCATCACTTAAATAAGAGTTTTCATCGTATACCTACTTCTGCATAGGCCCGCAGTTGTGACCCGGGAAAGTTGTGTAGGGTCACTTCATTTTCTTCACCAGAGTCCTCATCGATTATATTAGCACTAAAATTTTCCATCGGGAAAATAATTATTGTAATCGAGTCAGGAACAGGCTTGTTATCATTT
Organism: Mystacides longicornis; assembly: GCA_963576905.1. Classification (NCBI taxonomy): domain Eukaryota; kingdom Metazoa; phylum Arthropoda; class Insecta; order Trichoptera; family Leptoceridae; genus Mystacides; species Mystacides longicornis. The sequence continues at coordinate 23,118,359 of OY756420.1, forward strand.
GCCTCTAGCTCCTCTTTAATTTCACTGAGTGTCAAAAGTTTACTAAATCGCAGTGTGAAAAAAATGAGACATTCATATTACTAGCGTTCTTTTTACGGAACACCTAATTAATAGTTGAATTATGAATAGATAATATTAGAATGATGATCGGATAGCTATCAGTTTATAAACAGCAGACTATATTCTAGCAAATTTAGAAATGAAATACTATTAATGAAAAATATATATTTCAGCACTGACCTTGAAAAACTCATCATCAATTTGAAGTAAATAACAGTGCGAACACGGTTCAAATGTCAAACTTGATCGAGCTCAAAACACAACTGACCGACAAAGGGACCTCTCAGCTAACGTGTGACATAAATAATATAATTAGAAAATATCCACATTAATTGGAATATTTTTATTTCTATGGTGATCCGTATATCAAACGGTAGTAACAAGTGGGTTAAACTAAACTTAATATATTTTTATCATTTGTCACTGTGCTTCGCTCCATCGAAAACGAGCTAATGAGCTTGGACAAGTGGGAAGAAGTGATTTTTGCCTTGTTAATTTTCTATGCCCAACTAAGGATTATCAAGAAGGATATTTATTTTATTTATTTATTCATAATATACGGCATATTGCCTTTAACAATAATAATTAACAATGAATATTGTACTTAATATAAATGTCCATTACAAAGAAAATCAAATAACAAAAAAAGAATAATTCATATTATTACAAAATATTTGCAAAATATATATAAAGCGTACAAAACAAAAACATTATACCTACCTAGGTTACAACGAGACAAAGGTAAGATTGGTACTTTAGAAAATCATCAACAATGAAAAGGACACGTGAAACTTAAAGTAAAATCAGTAGCCCTAGGATAAGTTTTCGATGATCGAATATCGAAACGATCATCGAAAGGGTTTCGAAAAATTTTCTTACTAAAATGATCGAATGATTCGATCGTTTGATTTGAGCACTATTTGCACGCTAATAAGCGCTTATTTGCGTGCAATTAGCTTTCGATAAAACTCGTACTAGCCCCACAGAATAACGATAATTTATTGTATAAGTGAAGCAAAAATAAAACAAATAATAATAATCACAGAAGATAATATAAATAATGAAAAAAAAAACTTTTAAAGTCTTAAATATTAATTGATTGATTCAATGAATGTTTTTTCAACAACGTTGTGATACTTCTCCATATTAAAGGTATTTTAATGAAAGATCTTTGCAAATATCACTTAATTTTTTATTTTTTATTGCCAAAATATTTTCTACCGCAATGCGGTCATCTTCAGTGGCTGTCTGAGTGAATACTGACTGATGTAGTGGCGCTAGTGTGGTGATTTGAGGTTTGTCTATGTATGTCGATGGGTCCTACGTACAGTATCGTAAGTTGAAAATGACAACTTTACAGGACGGCCATCCAAAGGTTTGAAATGATACATTTATCTAGAAATTAACATTAGAGAATTGAATTTTTGAACAGCGCTAAATGAATACCGATATTTTAATTTTGTATTGTCAGTTTTTCATAATTATAAATACTTTTGGTAGAAATGATCTTACGATTTTATACTACGGTTTCTATTTGCACAAAAATATGGTATCTTACACATAGCATAGTGTACGTTGTAACCAAATCATATTCGAATATCGTATGTCATACTTACCATATTGTACTACGAAATTTTTGAAAAATTTCTTATCGTATCTTATACTTTTATTAGATTGCTCTGTAATTATTGTGAAAAAAATATCGTATCTATTTGTGAAATATGCTGCTATAATTCCAAATGTATTTGTTCCCTTAAAAGTACCTAAGTCTATTTTATAGGACTATGAATAAAAACCCCTGACTATGAATAAACCCGGGACCCTGATGGGGGGCTGTTCTTCCTCCCATCAGGGTCCCGAGGACGAGGAAGACCCTCTCATACTATGTTCCGCTCCTTCGAAGCAGAGCTGAGGAATCTGGACATGGTGTGGGAGGAGGTCATTAACGTTGCGCAAGATCGAGCGCAATGGAGAGCTCTTGTTGCCTACCTATTGGATTGGATGAATAAAAACTTTATCCTACCGAATGCATTTTTGTAGTAAATCTTAGGAATGTCACGCTTACTTACCCATGCGTTTATTCCAAAAATAAATTAATTATCACTTTTCTATACAAGGATCTCAGTAGGTATAGCCGGAGGAACTTATTGCCTCAGTATTTTTTTCTAGTCAAGCCGTCACGTCCAATCTTACACAGGCCAACCACGGGTAGACACTTCAAGTGAATAAACACTAATAAAAACTCTGACCCCACCGGGAATCGAACCCGGAACCTCGCAATCTAAAGTTTACGTCTACCACTATTGTCTATTGTTGTATAATAGGGTGTTGAGGACAGCCCCTAGCGTGTGCTCGTATACAAAAGGATAAAATCCTTTTGAAAATACCGAAAGTACCAACACTCACAATGTTCTTAAAGATAAGACTTTTTAGATAATCTACACAATTGTGAAGCGATATTTTATTGTAAATCTAGGGTTAACAATGAATGTTTTGAATAAGAGTTGTAAAAGTAGAAAGCAATAATAATATTTGTGTGCATGCCGACAAAAATATTTAAAAACAATATAAGGATTATTTTTATTGCCTTTACACCTTATCGGCATGGCTCTTTAGACTACAGGCAATAATAATAAAACAGCATTGTATATTTTTGCAAACTAAACATTCAACAAAAGTCACTTTTAAACAATGCGAGGTACCAACCACTTGACCAACAATGGTACCACCTCTGTGGTACTTAATGGAACATTATAAAAGGATACTCGATTTCAAGTTAAATTCTTTAAATTTTATAAACCAATATCACGTGTGTCATTGTTCACGCTGATCTTCCTTTTGGGATGTAAATATTTTTATTGTTTATAATAGAATGTTTTTTTGCAATAGTACCTACGACTCGACTGACTCCAAAGACTATAATGCGATCGAACACGCTGAATTTAGGATTATAATAAATATTTTTCTGAAAATCAAGGATTAAGCATTTAATTCAACGAGATTTTAGGAATATATTCCTTATTTGAAACTTCGTAAAATATATTATCTTTTTACCTATTTAATGTCTTTATACAATACTTATCCAGAGGTTCGTTTGGATAGGAAAGAATAGAAATCCGTACTCTCTGCCTACCAATTTTGGGAAACGGCGTGATGGGTAATATAAGAGTTTACTTAGATACCTATTACAAACTGTAAGTACCTACTTATTTGAACAAAACATTTTTTTTAGCTCTGCACTCGTTTTAGAGTGATTCGGCATGAACAAAACATAATACCTATTTAAGTTTTGTGTGTCCTCTTATAGAGACATCTCTCGTATTGAGGAGGAAGGAATAAATCTTACCCACACATTTTTTTCCACTTATAACACCAATTACTCTCGGTTACTGTAGTTGATTTGTTCGAAATCAGTGTATTTCAGAGAAATCATATTTCAATATGATATTCGATATAGTGCTTTTTTTTAAATAAACAGTTGATTAATACTGCAGTCTGCCGACACTTTCTTCGACGTGTAGATTTACAAACCACGCATTTCTTCCGGAAATGTAAATTACAACAAGGTAGTGAATGTTATAGAACTTACGATACAAAAAAAATATCTAGGAAAATAATTAAAAATAAACAAACTTATGGATGTTGAATGTACCTACTCTTCTTTGAGCTTTTGTCATCCTTGTTCTCAAAGAGATCGTCCATCAGAACATTTATTTCACTTGATTCGGTTACAAAAGGCAAAAGAGATTCTAAGAGAGTATAAAAAACCTTAATTTTTGCGACTATTTAAAAGTTTTGAAGTGTAAAATGTCTTATGTTTAAAATACCTAATCGCGTATAATGTGGTATGAATAACATACAACAAAAAATGTCCTAATACTCCGATGTAAATTATGGTAAGATATCATACCATATCGTTTTCAATTCCGCTTTCCGACGTAAATTATTTTAAAGTACACTTACCATAATTTGTTTTAATGCCTAAGCCATGTAAAATATTGTAAGTTCTTCATACAATTATTTACGTCGTTGCAGAATTGAAATTACTCAATTAATATATTTAATAATTCGTATTAATTGGGAAATAGATCAATGTAACACATGAATAATGAACAGATTACCCAAGTTACGAACAAACATATTTGCTGTGAGTTAAATAATATTATATTCCAAACGGCGGCATAAACTTTATTTCATATTTGCTATTTTTATTGATTTTTTTTTGGCCATCTCATAAAAATACGCTCTAAGTGAACAAAAGTCTTATTGAATGTGCGCGTACACACGGCAACTAATTTCTTAATAAATAAAAACAAAATAATAGATGATCCATCTTTTGTTAAGTCGAACGTCGTAAAATATTGTAAAGAGAACATACAATAGGCGTGCGCAAGTAGTCAAACGGCGTGTATTGTGTCCAGAGACAATACAATGCTATACGTGGGACTATTTTTTCAAAAGTGATGATACCATAATTGACGTGTATCAAAAAACATATTTCTAGTATCGATATCAACTTTCTGTTTTGGGAAGTGATAAAATACATAAAATGAAGCATGTTTCCGTTAAAACATGAAAAACGCAATTCTGTGGGATACCATAACTTACGTAGGACCGATCGATGTGTTGGTGGCGCTAGTGTGGTGATTTGAGGTGTGTCTGTGTATGTGTTAGTCTGCGAGTTATTATTAATAAACAAAGTCAGTAGTGGGGATATGCTTGGAATTTGGTTATTGACAATCGTATTTTTGTGTCTATGTATTTCTAGTGCCTCGAGTGTGTTCATTTTTTGTGTTTTGTGATTTTGTATGTGAAGGAATTGTGTGTTGTTAATGTCAATGGTATGTCCCGTTTCCCTACAATGGTCTGCTATTTCCGAGTTTAATCCGAAGTTTTTCAAAGCTCTGTGGTGTTCGTTAAGTCTTGTTTCAAATTGTCTTCCAGTCTGTCCTATGTATCCTAAATTGCAGTTTTTACAGTTAATTTTGTATATTCCCGATTTTTTGTTGATGTCTATTTTCTGTTTATAGTTGCACAGTCGTTTCCTCAACGAATTGTTTGTATAGAATGCAGGTCTAAAATGTTTATTTGTGTGTTTGGTTGTAATTTCGTCTGTTATATTGTCTATGTAGAGTATTCTCCTCCATTTCTCTTCTTCTTTGTAATTTGTTTTGGGATATAAGTAGTCGTATATTAGTTTCGTCTGTCGTTTTCTGTTATGTAGTTGTAAAATGGTGTTCGTGTGGTATCCGTTATTGGTTGCAATGTTAATTATTGTGTTTAGTTCTGTATTATAGTTTTCTTTTTCCAGTGGGATAGAAAGTAGTCTATGGATCATTGAATGGAATCCGGCCATCTTGTGTTGGTGTGGGTGGTGTGAGCTCGAATGTATGATTGAGTCTGTGAAACTAGGCTTTCTGTATATTTTATATGTGAATTTGTTATCGGTGATGGATATGTTTATATCTAGATAGTTAAGTGAATGTTCGTTTTCTGTTTCCATTGTGAATTGTATGTGGTTGTCTATTGAGTTTAGAAAAGTTAAGAAGTGGTCGAGTTGTCTACGTGTACCTCCCCATGTGCAGAACACATCGTCAACGTATCTATGATAATTAGTCATGTATTTTAGTAAATTGTGGTCAGATTTAAAAAGTTTGTCTTCAAAATCGTCCATGTAGACGTCTGCAAGTAATGGTGATAGATTGCTGCCCATAGGTAGACCGTCTTTCTGTGTGTATAGTTTGTTATTGAATGTAAAGTAGTTCTGTCTTATGCATGTCGTGATAATTTCTAATGTCTGGTCTTTAACGGTACTGTCTGTGTCAAGTTTAGATAGTATTTGTTGTACTAGTTGTAATGTCGCATCTATAGGTATATTTGTGAAGAGGCTCTTTACATCGAAAGAGACAAGTATGCATTTTGTAGGTGGTGTTGTGTTTTGTAGTTTGTGTGTCAGTTCTGTTGAGTTTTTAATTGTGTATTTTGGTGTGAAATGAGTGATGTTGTGAAAGAAATTATTTACAAATTTACTTAGTTTGTATGTTGGTGCATCGATGCATGATGTAACTGGTCTTGCTGGATTATTTTCCTTGTGGAGTTTGATAAGTGCGTATAACTGTGGTGGCTTTGGGTTCATAATGATGAGGTTCCTTTTGTTGTATTGTGTAATAATATCCGATTTTTTGATAATGCTCCTAGTGTTATCCTGGTATTTACTTGTGGGGTCCTTTCGTAGTTCTGTGAATTTAGTCTCGTCTGATATGATGTCATAAATTTTAGCTTTGTATTGTGTTTCGTCCATTAATACTGTCGAGTTTCCTTTGTCTGCCCGTGTAATGATGATATTCTTTTGTTCAATGAATGTTTTGAGTGATCTGACGGTTTTTTCCTCTTCCGATGTTTTTATTGTATTATGTTTGTTGGTGCGTTTACGGAAGTAATTTGTACATTTATACATGATTTCGGGATCTTCTTTGCTTATTGCTAAATCCACATCTATTGCCAATTGTTCTAGGTTGTTTCTGGTTGGCGGTGTTTCGATGTTATATTTTAATCCCTTTTCCAGAAGACTAAGGTGTTCAGGTTGTAATGTCTCTGTTGTAAGATTTACTACACGTTTATAGAAGTTGTTGTTGTTTTTACTTCGAGGCTGCGGCTGTATTTGGGTCGAGGAGTTTTGTTTTTTCATCATGTTTCTAAGCTTTACCATGTTTTTCATAATGTATTTTACTTTTTCATTAAAGGTGATATCTTTATATTTGTTTATGAATATTGTTTTTGACAGAACCTGTTCATATTTGTGGTCCAACAGACTGTTTAGTTTTTTATCCAAATTAGTTTTGCTAATAAATCCTTTCCTGCTTGCAATGTCTCTTACTTTATCGTCTATTAAATACCATTCCACATAGTGTAGATTTTGTGATAGGTATTTGTGTAAAAAAGCGAGGTATGTTCTTATTGCGTTTAATTTAGAATAAGAACTGACACACAAACTACAAAACACAACACCACCTACAAAATGCATACTTGTCTCTTTCGATGTAAAGAGCCTCTTCACAAATATACCTATAGATGCGACATTACAACTAGTACAACAAATACTATCTAAACTTGACACAGACAGTACCGTTAAAGACCAGACATTAGAAATTATCACGACATGCATAAGACAGAACTACTTTACATTCAATAACAAACTATACACACAGAAAGACGGTCTACCTATGGGCAGCAATCTATCACCATTACTTGCAGACGTCTACATGGACGATTTTGAAGACAAACTTTTTAAATCTGACCACAATTTACTAAAATACATGACTAATTATCATAGATACGTTGACGATGTGTTCTGCACATGGGGAGGTACACGTAGACAACTCGACCACTTCTTAACTTTTCTAAACTCAATAGACAACCACATACAATTCACAATGGAAACAGAAAACGAACATTCACTTAACTATCTAGATATAAACATATCCATCACCGATAACAAATTCACATATAAAATATACAGAAAGCCTAGTTTCACAGACTCAATCATACATTCGAGCTCACACCACCCACACCAACACAAGATGGCCGGATTCCATTCAATGATCCATAGACTACTTTCTATCCCACTGGAAAAAGAAAACTATAATACAGAACTAAACACAATAATTAACATTGCAACCAATAACGGATACCACACGAACACCATTTTACAACTACATAACAGAAAACGACAGACGAAACTAATATACGACTACTTATATCCCAAAACAAATTACAAAGAAGAAGAGAAATGGAGGAGAATACTCTACATAGACAATATAACAGACGAAATTACAACCAAACACACAAATAAACATTTTAGACCTGCATTCTATACAAACAATTCGTTGAGGAAACGACTGTGCAACTATAAACAGAAAATAGACATCAACAAAAAATCGGGAATATACAAAATTAACTGTAAAAACTGCAATTTAGGATACATAGGACAGACTGGAAGACAATTTGAAACAAGACTTAACGAACACCACAGAGCTTTGAAAAACTTCGGATTAAACTCGGAAATAGCAGACCATTGTAGGGAAACGGGACATACCATTGACATTAACAACACACAATTCCTTCACATACAAAATCACAAAACACAAAAAATGAACACACTCGAGGCACTAGAAATACATAGACACAAAAATACGATTGTCAATAACCAAATTCCAAGCATATCCCCACTTTGTTTATTAATAATAACTCGCAGACTAACACATACACAGACACACCTCAAATCACCACACTAGCGCCACCAACACATACATAGACAAACCTCAAATCACCACACTAGCGCCACTACATCAGTCAGTATTCACCACAGAACACATATACTCTCTAACGAGAGAAGAATGCCAACTTCATAGAAAAAATATGCAAACACGGAAATTGACAGATTGCATCTATCTTTCTCGCTCACTCGTTTCTAACCCGAACACCAAAGCGGGAAATTCAAATATGGGTCGGTACAATGCGCACTAGCGACCAAAACAGTTGCATTCTAGTACAAAAATGGGATATGACAATATCCCATCTTTATACTAGAATACAACTGTTGAATCATTTGTCCTGAAAATGGTTATGATAAAGAATTAAAATGCAGCAGTAGTTAAATATGGCATTTATTTTTAAGCAAATAATAAAACATGTAACAATAATATAAATAGTATGTATTGGTATCTATTGCATAAAATAATACTAAGCCAAAAATATATTATCAATAACAATTAGGTACACGAAAAAAACTATGTTTAAACGACACAATACATCATGATTCTACGTATTATTAAAATCACAGAAGTAACCACAGCGGAAGCTTTTTTTACTGTTAAAAATGATGAGTACGTAGGACTACAAAATATTTTAAAAAGAAATACAAATGTGTCTTTAATTGTATGTGATTATTATTATGACGCCACAGAATGACCATTTCCGATACTTGAAACTCATAATAACAAAATAATAAGTTAAACGAAAGAGTCAATGTCTAGAACCGACACACAACAGCTTGTAAATATTAATTACACTATGAGTCTTTGTTTTAACAACTTTTTATGTGCAGACAATAGCGTAGTGGTTAAATCTCAAAACAAAACACGAGTCCATTTGTCGAAACAAGAGTCCATATTTTGTCAAAACAAAACAGAGTCTATTTCTCACAAACAACAGTATCTTTCTTGATATCAACGAGACTATTTTTCACAGCGATACGAAACACCGATTCGACTTCACACAAAATTAATAACACAATCTCCCGAGTTGGAAACAGGAAAAAAATCGGAATAACAAAAACAGCCAGCGCTCGGCCAAATAAAAATGACTAGTTGTTTGGGTTTGGATGTTGTTTGGGAACAAGATCAGTGTAGCCAGCTTTCAAAAAGTAAAAAAGTTTTGCAACATTATTTCTCGAAATCTGGTGTCTTATAAAGAAATAAATATTAATTCACAAATAAAAACACCGCATGATAACATAATAATAAATTGATGTTTTTTTATATTCACTCTAAGATCATATTTCGAAACTTTTTCATAACCGGTAATTCTATTTTTTGCGTCTGTTATACAAATTTCATGCCCAAAGACTACCAACATTACCACCACTATGTACCAACATCACCATATTCTTGTTGGCAAGTACTATAACCAGAGTTAACCCTCCCTGGTATTCACTCAGACAGCCACTGAAGATGACCGCATTGCGGTAGAAAATATTTTGGCAATAAAAAATAAAAAATTAAGTGATATTTGCAAAGATCTTTCATTAAAATACCTTTAATTGATTGATGTTTTTTTTTACTTTCGTATTTTTAAGTTCAGAGAGTGGGATAAAAAGTTGATAGGTTAGTGACCTATAGATATTAAAAGATTGCAATTACACAAAGAAGCGACATTGCGGGTTGCCACGACTTTTAGGAATTTACATTTACTCGTAATAAAGACTTGAAAAAATCTTCATAATGTATCATGGCAGATGTGAGGGGGTGAAAAGGTCGTTGAAAGCATGCGCGCCTAGTCATTAGCAGAGCTATGAATTCTTTAATAAAACTTGACTAGGGGATATTGTGATGTGTCAAGCAGCAAACAGATATGAGGGTGTAAGGAAAAATACAAATATCAAAAAAACTTTTCTCATTTCTCTCTCTCTCTACTCGTAAGATGTAATGTGTGTAAATACTGTTTATCTTACCCTGTTTGAACTTCTTAAGTACTGGGACATTCTCACAAAGTTTACACATGGAACAGAACTTTAACATTCTGAATTCTGACTTTTCGGAATTGGATCTTTCTTTGAGCTAGGCCTCACGTTTATATATCATCGCATACCAATGATAGTCATATCATATCTTATAAAATTCTTGTTCGGAAATTGCGTATAGCCGCAAAAATTACACTCTCCTTTTATTCCCATAAAGAGGCAACAAGATAACTTTAATACGCTCGATCTTGCACAATTTTTGACCTCTTCAAACACTGTGCTCAAATCCCTCAGCTTTTTACAATGAACGGAGCACAGTATGTCTTATTGTCTTAGTCTTCATTGTCTTCACCCTGATGGGAGGAAAATCAGCGCTCATATAAATAGACCTAATTTTTTCATTGTTGACTTAAATTAATTTACATTTATTCGGTGATAAGTCGCGATATAACTATGTACCTACGTATATTTTATTTTTTCCTCCTTATATGAAGAACGAACTTTTGTTATGAAGTGCCCATGTTTATTGTGTATTTTTTGTGTATAAATTTGTTTTTGCAAAAAAATAGACAAAATTTTTATGATTTATGCTGAACTCTTTCATAACCTTAAATGCTCCTATTGTGTACCTATTTTTCGAGCACCCTATCATTACAGCATTGTTAAAAACTTCTCGCCATATTATCTATTTTATTTATTATCTTGTTATCTACTATATGATTAGGTACCATATTATGTAATGTGACTACTTTTTTCGGGCTAGAACGAGGATGCAAGAAGCGTTTTTGCTGATGAAGATTTAAATCTGCTAACAGTAGGTACCTATTTAGTTCTGTGATCCTTTACATAACTCGCTAGGATCTTCAATCAAAGAAAATTAATGAAATCACAATCATGGCAGTTATGAATGACCAATGAAATCAAAAGGCATCGTTATTATTTATTAGGTACACATTATACAATATTTTGTTAACAATCACAAATTATTGAATATACTATTAGTGATCCTGTTTGGGCGACAGACAAAGAAAAAGGTCATTGATTGTACCATAAATCTATTAAATAATACCTTAAAGATATCAAATGTAATTATGCATGCGCCTAAGCATATGACAGTTATTCCCGTAGTAAGTAACAGTTCTGTTTAGAACCTCTGATCAAGTATTGCTGTTGGCGATATAAAATTTCCCACAGACAGTATTATTGTTATAACAGAAACATCGACTAACAGACGAATGATAGTTAATTTATTTTATTTTTTATTGTTAAAAAATGGCTCTGTTTGCATTACAATAAAAACCTTTGCGCCAAACAGCGTTTACAATACAATAAAAAAAAACAATATACAGTAGGTATCATTTTACAATGTGACAATAAATGTATTTACATTGTTTTTACACGAAAATAACAAGTAACAATACAATTATGAAAAAAAAAAAATAACAGTAAGCAGCTATATAATATATTAAATTGGTGCCATTATATGTATAAGTAGCGAGATTACTTACAATATATAAAATATAATTGGAGTTTAAAAAAATTAGAAAGTTATGGGCGAGCTTATCAACAATTTTACAGCTTATATTTATTAGAGCCTTAAAAAAATAGCGCGTATATCAGAAAAAAACTTTCGACTTCGACTTATTTTTCATAAGTTTTAATATATTAATTTCATGTGAATAGATAAAATGATATCAGTATGAGAGTATAGGGCATCGGTAAGTACCCTTAGGCTCGTCAGGGTAGAGAAAATGGGATGTTTAATTATAAATGAATTTATTGTTCCCAGATGATATTGTTATCCTTACAGTGAGCCTACTCTACACATACTCCATGAACCATCTTCATGGAGTGAACCACACAAACATCGGCTGATGATATAAAAATTAAATTTTAAACCTCTGAATAAAATATAATAAACGAGATGTTTTCGTGGGATGGGAGAACTCAATTTATTCAGTTCCTGTTTTGGTTATGCGGAGAAATGATGATGATAAAAATAATAATAATATTATTTTATAAATTGAATATGAGATGAAAAATGTCGAATTTTTAGATAGGAATATTAAAAATAATTGCTTTTCATGCTGAAAATAATGTTGTGCTTTAGTATAATGAATTTTCAGAAGTCCAGGTATCTGTTTGAGTGCAGAGCTACAATACATAGGTACGAGTTGAATGGATATTTTCTTTTCAAGGCAAGCCATCAAATACAAATTTGATAGTTTCTGCTATACAAGTTCAGAGAGAGGCGAAAGGGTATATTATTAAAAAAACATTATTTTGCAACATTGAACATTAACTACATAAATGAAATTGAATATGTCAGCGATTTTATTGATTAATTTATCACTTCTTAACTTTTAAACAGACTGACCTGAAATGGTTTTCGCCCCTTAAGCTCAAAATAGCCATAATTTAACTTTTGAATCTTTTCAAAGTAATTATTACATTGTTGTTTTTAGCATAAGTAAAAAAAAAATTACAGATTTTTTTAAATTATATTGCCGATGCCACGTTACAAACCAATGTCCTAAGAATTATAAGCCAAAATAAAAGAAAAAATGAATTAAAATATGTGAGAGTTTTCACTGATTTTTGTTATAAGCAGTTACTTGCCCGAGAAAAAAAATAAACTCCAAGTCTAGGTGTTGAGTAGATTATCATATGATATTATATTCCGGTGAGGGATATATGTATGACAGATTGTCAGCAATTGAGCACGCTCTCTCCAGTGTGACACTTTCATCTAGATTTTATGGAATCCCTCCTTCATATTAAAGGACTCACAACAGTATTTTGGATTTTGTATTAAACTGTATACCTACCTACATAAAGTAGACGCGTAGCTTAAATAATACAGTAGGTGTTCGTGTGAAGCTCTTAAATAAGAACATGCTTGGCTCGTGGACCAGAACCTAAATTGACTACATTATTCTCTACTTCATAATAAGGTACTCAAAAATAAATTTCATATAGCAGACGTGAAACGGTGATCGCGGTTAGAAAATTACGGTAATTCTAGAGAAATTTAGATTTCTTTTATTTTACAAAAGTTCTTTGTTCTAACCAAATTATAGACTAGTGGTCTACCAGTGCTCGAAATTCCACCATAACTTATTTGAATAATAAGATTGAACATTATAGAGGTTCCATTGTCATAGCTGAGCAAGCGCTTTTTCACAATTATCTTTCCAAAATAATGGCATGGATACGCCAAATTTGAAATGTTGATAAGTTTTTTTCTTTATTATTTAAGAAAACAATATTAATCTATTCGCAATTTGATCACAGATAAACAAAAGAATATAATATGCGGCGGTGTCAATCTCAAATATATCGGAGTGTGTGTGAGAAACAAATACAAAACATCGCAGTAGAGTTCCGTTTCCGCTGCGGGTGATTAAGTTTTTAAAAACTATTTAGTAATCACAAACAGATAATATAATATTAAAAGTATCAAAGGTTCGACGATATCTTAGGTGCGTGGAAATGCCAAGTAACGACTGACCCCGAGAGGTACATCCTCTCCTCTTTTATACCTTGCTCCCGTGAGAAACCTCAGGAGCTGCTGAGGGCACACGTTACCAATTTTCCTAGAACGTGGTTGCTGGTATTTGCGTTAAAGCACGAACCGGAGATCGGGTGACAAGACTGTTTACATCTCTGTGACTTGTCCAAGATGTAACTGTAGTATTGTTTTTTTTTTATTGATTAAATGATTTTTTTTGGTAGGTATACCTAATTTAAAAATAATATTAGCATTCGCCACTCCTCTATATAAAATATAAGTGTGCGAAATTACATTCTCCTAAGTCCGCGCAATTTTCGTAAGAATGGTCACAAAGCTTTTGCTTCACGTATTTATATATGGAAGATAATGATAATAAATGCCCTGAACGGCAATGTACATAGTTGCGAAGTTAACAGAAACTGATAGTCATTTTATAAAATCTCCAATAACGTGAAAACGATATTTGGAAGTTAAGGTTAGAGCTGTTTATTGGATAAGTTTTGTTTTCTCTCCCACGCTAAATTGTAACAAATTGTTATTAAATCTTAAATACTGAGCGCCTAGTTATATACATACTTTAGTACATCAGTTTATTTTCTTACAACAGTTTACGACCCTGATCCTAAATCTGTATTACTCATATTATACTCCCTACATTAGAGATCTGCTTTTATGTGATCACAGGGATTCAACCACTTAAGGTTCTCTTACTATTATCTAAAGTAGTATACGTACATTTTTCTGATTATGTCATAATAAACTACTGTTTAAGAGCCAGATTCTCGCAGAAGTACCTAGTCAATCTATCTTTAAGAGATGCGACTTAACTAAGCCCCCTCCTATGTTACTTTCTGTCTAAGGTCCTGTTCATGTCGACAGGTATATATAAAAAAAAAAGAATAATAAGGATAGGATATAAGTTTGACTTGTATTTTTCAAATGTGTAGGATTGCCTTATAAATGATCTTATCTTCGTATTTTGAATTGTACAATTTTAACATTTCACTTGAACAGAACTCTATTCTGTTACTTCCCTGACTGAAGTTATTACCAACCGAAGTGTCATAAAAATATTAAATTGTTTGTTAAATTAACGAGAACCTGTTTCAGTTCAGTCTTGAGATGTTGGTTAACTTTGAGCAAGCATTAATATCATGCTAACATGATGTCTTTAGCTCATATTTACCTACTTTTAATCCTTGTTTATAAGCCGAAGCATTATGTTTGAAATAGTATATTTATTATATCCGAAAAACGATTAAAGAGCATTATTCATCACATATTCCTCTTACAGTCTTTAATGGTATTCAAAGGCAATAATTTTCCAAAGGCTATGTTTTAATAATTGATGTTCTCGAATGCCACAGTACTAAGCCATTTATTAATGTATCTTGAATAATATATACGTTTGTTTTTATAAATAGATACACCAATTTACCTCTTGTTATTTGTTTATATTTCAAGATTTGTTCATTTCTTACGATTATTTTTTGTTGTTCGTAGCTTTAGACGACTCTTTTGCAATATGATAGTATACGTTTGGCCGTATATCATGTAAATAAACTAATAAATATGAACCCTTTTGTTAAAATTTTGGTATCGATCGTAATCTGGCACTTTTCTACAACTTCTAAATGGAGAAAGCTGTCAGCACCTTCGGAACAGAAACAAAATTTTCATATGGGTAAGTAACTAACTTTATCTGTCTTCATTTTCATATGGGTAAGGAACTAACTTTATGTGTCTTCATTTTCATATGGGTAAGTAACTAACTTTATCTGTCTTCATTTTCATATGGGTAAGTAACTAACTTTATGTGTCTTCATTTTCATATGGGTAAGTAACTAACTTTATCTGTCTTCATTTTTTAGTCCACATTTCGATGTATCCCGAAATTCCAGCATTGATGATTTTATTATTTTAAACCTTCGTATTAACGAATATGTAAACACTTATATAACTCTTAACAATTAATTACTCATGCTCCATTTTTAAATGGAACAAATCACTACAGGTTAACGACTGTCTTCTACTGTTATTTCGGGCTAAGGCTGGCTTTGTGCGATCACTTTACGTTAACAATGTTCGCCATTAGGTGGTAATATTTACATCTCCAAAACTTCTAATCATGAGAATTCTCAATATTTCAAAATCTCAAAATCCCATGTGTACAACAAGTAAATATTTAATAATTAATGAGATAAGAGCTAACTTGCTACTTGGGTCATGTACTTAGAGGCGAAAAATACAATTTGCTGCACTTATTTACGAGGGGTGGGCCGACGGGAGATATCCTGGCTCCGAAATATACGTGAGTGGACGGGGATCACGAGTGTCGAGGAACTATTTCGTGCCGCACAGGACCGGGGTGCATTCTCCAGAGTGATATTCAACGTTGGGGCGACCTGACACGACACAGAAAGAAGAAGATAGAGCTAACAGTACGAGCAAATTTAAAGACTGCAACGGCTGTCATGTATTTGGTGCCAGGATATTAATATATCCAACAGAGAAACTTATTAGTTGATAAAATAAAAATTTGGTTAGAAAACCTTACAAAATAGTTTTTTTAAATAGGTTATTAAAAATTACACCCTAAAACTTAGGTATACTTAACTGACAAGCTTATAAAGGGTGTTTCAGCCGCCCTCTAATGATAGTTCCGTGGTTTATATTCTTCCCTAATTGGATTCTTTGTTCCACATAATTTAAGGTCGCTCTATTGTTATGAAATAATATTGTTCACAAATAAAGACCCAAATTTCAATGTTAATAAAAAGCAACAATTCGGAATATTCGACTGTAGGTACATTGAATTAAAACCACTCTTAAACCCTTTTTAGGATTTTCAACATTTTGAATTAGTAATTTATGTATCGTGATATAAAGGGTAGGTATATTTTTCAAAACTTCATTATATACTAGGTATACTCCCAAAAGTCTCGTGTCTTTATTATAAACATTGAATCCGAATTTGTCAATAAATTACCTATTTAACTCGATGCATCTGTTTTAAACGATATTTACAGGGCAAATTCTAACAATCAAAACTACCAATCAACTGACAGTTTGTCTATTGCAAATTAAAACTCAAAAAAAGATGGGTTTTTACTGTCAAAAGTAAAAATAATCTATCCTACATTATGGTTTTTTAATATAAAGCCTGATAGATTTGAAAAAAATACAACTAATGAAAAAAACTTGTTATTTTTTTAAATTAAAATCTCTGAAAAAGTATTCTTCTGAACCTATAGTGTCAGAGATTATGGAATTGGAAAAATGAAAAAAAAAACTACAAACGTGTTAAACACTCAAATATCATGCACTTCTTTCAATCTTGGTGCCTAAAATAGGCGTTTCATAATAAATAACCAAAATGCTTACTGGTTCAAAAAGGCAAAAAATTTTACCTACCTACCACAAGCCTTCATTTAAAGTAGTTTTTAATAAAGAAATCGGATTATTTATATTCAAACTCATTATTGAAATAATGAACGAAATAAAATCTGATAAAGCGGATTACTATGTTTTATTTTTTTTTGCTGGAAAAATATAAAAAAACTCAGTACATAAGAAGATTGTTCAGAATTATCTTTTATTGCTTCAATTAGTGAGCCATATAAACTCGAAGAAAACAATAATTATAATGGGAATGAAGATAACTGTTTATTTAAGATAATGTATGAAATAATTCAGAGTGAGGATTTACTGAAATTGATGTGATTCTCTTAGGGGCAATCTGGCAATGTGATTTTTACTGAATTTCTTGTAATAAAATACAACATGTCCGCACGTTTTGAATAAAACGAAATAGCCCAACGGAGAAAGGCTGTTAGGGAAAGTTCCCTCACGTCACATCTCAACTTTATGAACTCATTACACCCTCTTTAGGCTTCTCAAGGCTCAAGCACTAGTGGATAAAATATCCATTGAGTGTCCACCTACATATTGTGTTTTACGTCTAAAGGATTAGGTAGCTAATGTCAGGGCCCCCACATGCCCGGTGCTACCGATGCTACGGCAACGGGGCCCGTGGGCCAAGGGGGCCCGCAAGGACGGGGGAATAAATTAAAAAGTAGAACATTTTTAATAAATCATAGAAATAAAACCAAAATAAATTCACTAGGACTAGATTTATGTGTATCAATGATTCAATGAACTATTACATCAGAGTAATATAAATTGGTCCATTGGATTTGCAGTGCGTTGGGTACAAAACGTGTCTGAATCTACAACAGCTGTGAGTAACAATTAAACCAGCACCAAGGTTATTCACGAAGAGTAAGAAAAAATGAGCCGTCCACTTTTTATACTAATATTTAAAGAGGAAGGGTTTGATTGTTTGCTCCGAAACTACTGAACCAATTTGAAAAAAATCCTTCACTGTTGGGAAGCTACACTATCCGCGATGAACAAAGGCTATATTATATTTTCAAAAAAATGAAGGATCCTTACTAAAACTCCAATAATGTAACTCAAGGTGCAAAAAAATTACCTAAAACATTCTTAATAAAAGTTAAAAAATGTATATTGTAAAAAAGGCTCGAAAATTCTTTTTTTGGTCACTACCTCTCACTAGAGGGGGGGGGGGGCATTATGACTTTTAGCAACGGGGCCCAGGAAATAATGTGGGGGGCCTGGCTAATGTAGGCCACACACTCTCCTGTATACCTGTGCAGTTTTTTAGACCTGCGCAGGCGACCGGAGATGAATAGAAAATCGATTCTTTCACAGGTTCACCGTACGGTCACCGGAGCGTGTGTAGCGGCAATCCGGTCGCCTGCGCGGGTTTTTCAGTAGTTTTCCAGCGTTTGCTTGGAGTTGTTGTGTATTCTTTTAATTGCATATGGCTCAGTCGAGAGTAGAACTAGAGCAGTTTTTTTACATAATAATAATATTTTTATAATTGTCGGCACCTGGAATCGAACCCACGACCTCCGACTCGAAACAGTACGAAAGCCGGCGTTTTAACCGCCAGTCTATCAACTACTTCGATTTAGATTTATAAAAAAAAAATAAGATTTATAAAACAAATGCATGCTCATGGAAAATAAAATCCCGTGAATATCACAATTGGGATGAAAAGGAAGCTGCATATAAGTAATATGCCTATAACAAAATTTCGAGAATTTGAAACGGTGGCAAATAAAGAAATTTTTTACTTTTCTATACAAAGGTGTCGGAAAGTATAAGCTGGCGGAACTTATTGTCTGAGGCAATTTTTCTTAGTCAACCGGTCCCGTCCAATCTGAGAGAGGCCAACCTCGGGTAGAAATTTCACAGAGAAACTCTGTCCCGACCGGGATTTGAACCCGGGACCTCGTGATCTGAGGTCCACGTCTATACCGGTACCGAGGTGGGTCAAATATAGTCAGTAATCAAGAAAATTAATAGCTTTCGAAGAAACTGCGCAGCTGGCCTAGACAAAACACATTAGAAAGCGAATCGTAAATTCGAATCGACAAAGCGAATTCTTCGATAACGAAGTACGGTTTCGTAGACAAACACACTTCGTTTCTATATCGCCGTGGCGATAAGACGCAAAGCGTCGATTCGACACATGACGTCAGACAGCGTCGTTTTTTTCTATGATTTTTAATTGTTACGTTGGCAGCCATTTCATTTATTGTCGTTGATCTATGGTCGATATGTCATTATATTCTTCTTCTTCTTCTTTAATTTAGCATATTAATCCTAAAAATAGGGTGTTCATGCCATGATCTCTTGTATATTAATTATGACAAATATCAAAATCTTTGTTTATAGTAATTGCTGTGTTTATATTTTATTAAAGTTAGATTTAGAAAAATACGTACAGAATAAGATGCGTAACTATTTAATATTGGCCTTAATGCAAGATAATAAAATTTTAAGAAGGATTGTATTGTCGGTTGATAAAAGAATAGAAATATTAGATCGGAATTCTACGCGGCATCTTAGTTCATTCAATAATGGGCCCATTGATGGGGGAAGTTGTTGCCTGCAATACTTTGTCCTGGCAAACGACAAGGCGATGACTGTCGCTGCTTACTGTTGTGGCAAAGTATAGATCGGATTCGAAAAAAAACAATAATGGGAACCTGTCAGGAATTATTATTGGATATTCAAATAAATAAATGATTAAGGTCTTCGGTACCACCGCACTAGCAATACAATATTCATTCAATGTAATCTTCAGGTTTTCATTTACCGATGTTGAAGGATTTTCTAGTGCTTTTATCTTGTGAGATTGTGAAAAAAATCATTAAATATGGACGGTTGTGATATTTTTGTGAAATATGGACTCAACCATGAAATATGGAAAATAATAATATGTATTTACATATTAATCCTGGCCCTACTTATCACGAATCATAGACTAATTAATTCATTAGAAACGATATCTCATGACGTCACCATATTTTTCGACGCGCGCCGACGCCATATAAATTATGAAATCATATATGTAATGCGTAGACAAACCCATTTAATTTTGACAGTTCGGCGAATTCTTCGTCAATATTTGTCGAATTCTTCGACTTCGCCGCCATCTTTTTGACGATAAGAAATCTTTGTAGAAAACGAAGAAAAATAATTCGTTTGTTAAAAATTCGACACTTTGAAAGGAAATTTTCTAAAATAAAATATTTACTAACATTTTAATTATGTTTTACAATAAAATAAAGGTAATAAATTATACACCCCATTGTTCAGAAATCCCACCCCATCGCCTGGACCCCACCAGGGGGGGGGGGGTTCAGGTAGCTCGTTTCCCCCAGAAATGACCCCGGATCGTTTAAAGAACAAGGGCGTAATGATCGGAGCCCTGAATATCCGCATTCCGCACTCATTCCGGCCGGGGAGCTTGTTGCTGCCAAGTTGGTGAGAGACTATGGACTGGGTATCCTGGGGCTGAGCTAGGCATGCAACCTAGGGCGGGGCAGAGAGACGCTGGCAACTATGTCATGCTGCACTCTGGTCACCGAACTGCACGGATGCGTGGCGTCGCTCTACTTTTAAGTAAATATGCCTTCACTCGCCTTCTTGATTGGGAACCTGTTTCTGACCGCCTGATGAGTGCGTCCTTCAAGATGACAGGCGAAACACTGACGGTCCTGACGACCCCCAGTATGGACCAGGCGTCATGGGGTAATACATAATAACGGAAGCCGTCTGATTGCTTTCGCCACGGTCCATCGACTCTTTATAGGTGGAATCCTGTTCTATTCCAAAGAGCTAAAGATAGAAGTTCACAAACAGAACATGTAGGAGGAACAATGAACACTTTGCTAATTCTTTTAAAAGCGACACTTAAGAGATAATAATTAATGTTCTTGAAAATCAAAACAGTTGTAAAATGATTAATAAATGAACTAGGAACAACTAATCCATTTATGATGCTGTTCTCTATTTTGTTTCACAAGAACATCTGTTATTTTCTTGAAAGATGTTGATAGCATACCTATGTGTGTATTAAATTGCGTAAATGTCTATAGTTGTTTTCGCTAAATATCCAGGTGCGCCATTTTCCATTCATATTCCCTTCTATTCCTATCTTATTATAATTGCAAGCTACGGTTTTCCACTGTCGCAAACTTGTTGTTAGCCCTATCAAAATCTGAAAAGCTTCTAGACCTTCTTCGAAAACCTCTTGGATGCACAGATATATTGTTTCTTATGCTTATTAATGTACAGTAAAGAATCAAAAAAATAAATAAAACAATTAGATAATGTTCTATAGCTTTATTATTGTATTGTGTTTACTAATATTGTACATATTGAATTTGAAATAAATAAAATGATCACAGAAGAGCACATGGATGTGGTATTGACTGATCTGCAAAATAAGAAGAAAATATTATTGTACAGAAAATGCTTACAACCTTGATCTGGCTCAATTCTGACGGACATTGGAAGTGGAAATGTTTAATAAATTCCAATTTATCCGTTGTCTTTGGATGGCCCGATTTTATTGATTGTTCCATTTAGCATTCTAATGCACCACGTAAAAAGTGACATTGTTTTTGTAAAAATACATAATTTTGCTGGTTGTTTTCGTCATATCGAAATTATTTTTCATATTGAACGGAATTTTCAACAATATCAATTTAAATAAAAATCCAAACACTAGCCGTCTTACTTCTGAAAAAATGGTTCATCGTAAGATTACGTATAAATCACTGATAAGTTTTTACTTCAATTATAAAAAAAATATTGAATCTGCGTTTGTTTTGTATGAAGATGACATTTCATACAAAATTTTGTAAACAAACAAATAGTAGCTCGGCAACGCGAGTGGTACCAACGTAAGAATCAAAAAAAAATTCAGAAAAACGACGATGTCTGACGTAATGTGTCGAATCGACGCTGCCGATGCATCGCCAAAGGGAAAAATTCGAAAGTAGATAACGAAGTCTGTTTGTCTACGAAACTGTACTTCGTTTTCGAAGATTTCGTCGTGGCGATAATAATTTACTCAATTTCTAATATTGCCAAGGAAACAAAGCGTTCGCTGATAAACAAATTCCATGCGAAATGAAAGTATTTATATATAAAAATATATGGTGACTCTCGACAATGGTGCATATTATGTCAGGAATGTTATATTTATAAAAATTAAAATTAAGTAAATATAAATAAGTACACCGTTGACATCTTTCATCTCTTAATCAGGGTTGCCAGGTGTTCGGCATTTTACCGAATTTTTTCGGTATTTTAGAACCATGTTCGGCGTTCGCTATGAAGAAAATTTTACGGTATATTTTTCCAAGTAATTTTCCAACCAGTCCTTTCCGAAATTTTCGGAATAACGTTTTTCTTTTTTTACTGAATTTTCATCTTTCTGGAGATACCAAATCTTGAGAATCACTTTTTTATGGTGAACTTTCATTCTTTTCAGATACCAAGTGGGAACACTGGTTCGCTATTTTTTGGGAAAAAAACCTGATAACCCTGATTTTATCCAACAATATGTTATTGATGATTCACGACGAGTTCTTTGAAAATCATTTCATGATTATAAGCCAGGATGAAGTTCGATGGGTCAGCTAGTTGTGGATTAAAACTACTAAGTATATAGTAAATGCCAAAAAAATACAAACTGACGTTATTTTTTTTAATAAAGCGTCGATAAATGGAAGTATAAAATATAAATTATATATTATTACATATTTTCAATTTAAAAGAATTTAATAAATATGTCTCGAATGCTGAAAAAACAACTAATTATTTTTCTACAAATAATTCTTATCGTCGCAAAGATGGCGGCGATTTGTCGAAGATTTCGCCAAAGTGTCAAAATAAATGTGTTTGTCTACGAAGAACGTACAAAATGTATGGCGTCGTCGAGCGTCGAAAGAAATCGTGACGTCATGGAAGAGAAATCGAAATATCGTTTCTAATGAACTGTCATTATGTGGTTTTGTCTACCAAATTGACCCATTGGCGTAAAGTTTGTTTGTAGTCGATCGCCAAATGCGATTTTGTCTAGGCCCACAGGTGACCGTACGGTAAACCGGAGCGTGTGTGGGCGTTGGCAGGTATGCCTGCGCAGGCCGCATGCACAGAAGCGTGTGGCAGGCATAAGTCGAGTCAAAAGCTTTGGAGGAAAAAATATAATGATATTGATATGGAGAGGGTTTTATTTTCTATTCTAACAATTGAATTTCTTTAATTTTTCAACTGAATTGGGGTTCAACGGGTAGTAGGGCTACGATGGGCTACACTTTGATGAAAAGTGTGTCTCTAATAAATGTCGTAACGCAATAACAACTGCAAGATTACTACCAAGTCCAACTCGTTTGCGTCCTCGTGTACCCTATTGGTCTCGCGAACCCCGGGCAATGTGGTCACTGACATTATTTCCATCAGTGTTATAGCAGATAATGCGTGGACGAACGGCTAATGTCGCGAGTAAAGTCATCCCCGGACCACCTCCCCCACCCCACTTCCGCCTAATAGAAGTGCCCCTACAGACAAACTCATCAGAAAAGGCAACGGGAAGCCACTCTGATAATTATTCCAAGCGCATCAATGTGGTGAGAGTAGTAGAGGGGCACCGATGTTCTGGTTGGGCAATGTAAGGGAATGAACCGGCATCCGAACTGTTGAAGAGCTGTTCGATTCGGACAGGAACTAGTGATTGACAACGTTGGGAGGACCCGACAGGACACATAAAGATGAAGAAGACAATTTTTTCAATGAATTCTTCGGTAACGAAATGAACAATCGAAACTCAGGTGGAATTAATAATAATAATAATATAACACTTTTCTATACAAAGGTGTCAGTCTTTTCTCTAAAATTCTCAAAAATTGCCTCAGGCAAAAATGTCCGGTGGAAATTTTTGCCTGAGGCCATTTTTTTCAGTAAACCGGTCCCGTCCAATCTGAGACAGGCCAACCCCGGGTAGAAATTTCAAGTGAAAAAACACAAAAACTCTGACCCGACCGGGAATCGAACCCGGGACCTCGGATCCACGATAAAGTTCACGCTAGTTCAACTAGGCTACCGAGGTCGGAATAAACTAAAACTATGTTAAATAAAAATAATAAAAATCTAAAGAGCCTTTGTCCTTCATTTCATACAAAAAAAAAGAATGATTGAGCCTTTCATTACACATCCCATAATAAAAAAAATCCATGAAATTAACAGAGTTTTGGGTCCCAGAAATAATAATACTATTGAAGAAGGGCACTTAAAAGTAAAATGATTAATTCATTGGCCATTTTATAATTGAAACTAATATTAATAGACGGGTCGTATAGTATTATTATTGTTCTTAGAACCTTTAATTTTCAATACGCATTTTAATAAATCTCCTTAATACTTTATGTAAACAAATCAATTTACTCAACGAGAAAAGCATCCTTAACGGAACATAATATCGTCAAAAATTAGAATATTTTCGTTGAACTCATGAATATCATTCAAATATAACCGAGGTTTGCTGTATATGATTCAGAATATAACTGTCAGTTCGATAATATGGGAGTATTTGATATTTTTAACCAAACCAATATCTGCCTTATTATTTTATGCTGATCTTTTTTATTCCCTATCGTCCTCTAAGTACAAGAATATCAAGTAGGGAAATATGGAAACTAGACTAGATTATAAGTGACCCATGTTTGTAGTTGCCAGATATTCGACGAACATAATCTTAAGCACTCCCTAGTAATATGGAACAGAGCCAATGTTTTTAGTATAGGTACATACGTCTATGCTTAAAATATTATATAAGGACAAATAGCGGAAAGCAAAACAATATTCTGTTCCTATTGGGAAGATTTCCTACAAACAACAATATTTTTCTATGATGTTTTTTTAACAAAAAAAAAAACCTATGGTTGTTTTATTTCTTACAAAATTGCACATTTTTTACGAATTTGTACCTAGAATTAGGGACTATGCATAGATCATGTAGGAAAACGACGAAAAGAGTAAATTTAATTAAGTGGGTCAACATAAGGGATGTAATACAAAACAATAACTAATGTACTATTTGTGTGAATTATTACTAATTATTACTAATATCAGTAACAAAGATCTTCAGCTTATGCTAGCACAAGGCCTCTACGTGAGATAACAATATATCTATATCTGTGAGCAAAACATGACAAGTGCAAGGTATTTGCCAGAGAACATTTAATAGGGATATGATATTATGATGATCGATGGAACACCATTAGAATGAGTCACCAAGTTCAAATATCTAGTAAACTTCTCTGACACAAAAAGCTTCGCTATTTCAAGATTATTTATTGAGGCGATATAGAATTACGAACATATAGAACCCGCAGTTAGGTCAGAATATATAAAACATGCCTCAGGTCAGTTATTAACTATGATAAAGAATCCAGAGCCAACACTGTCCGAATCAAGAACTTCTTTCATACTAGCGAGATGAAGATGGAGAAACATCTCCGAAAAGCCCTTGGAAAAACCCTTCGTCATAGAGTTAGAAGACGGAGATCCGAATCCGGAAAAATACAATATCCTCGATTTGATGGGTCGAGAACGGAAAATACGAGAGCCGCAAAATATTCCAGTATTCTACAAAGAATCAGACCACTCACACTCTGAAGGGATAGCAATTAGCTTCCCAAGAGAATAATGCAGCAGAAAAAACAGGCCAGTTTGACCTATTAAAATGAAAGATGAAGAAGTCACGAAGATGGTTGTCATAAAAGATACTTGAAAGTGGAAAGAGGGATGATTAACAGTTACTTGATGAAGTTGAACCTCAAAGGAATGAAAACATCAATAATAAAAATTGGCGTTATGGGGCGGCATTTATCTGTATCGATTTATAATAATTAATATCTTCAAAATATTGAAAGGGTTATCCGATGTTTTTTGCTATTGTTTTGTCATTGATTAATGATTGGGTCAGAATACCGTTGCTGATGATGATCCTGGTCATGCCATTATTATTATTGGCGGGGAGAGGATCAATCACGAGCAGAAGAGGGAAGAAGTTTGGGAAGTGTTCCGCAACATGGCGGCCACTCGTGACAATTCCTCTGACCTTGGTTTCATTTTATCGAGTGACTACAATGGAAAATATAACAACAATTGATTTAATTTTCTTTTTGTGTTTTTGTACGTACGCGTAGAAACTTAATTTTAAGAATCACGACAACTCAGCAAATTAAAAACACGAATACTTACCCACATTAACAAACTAAATATTATTTTCTAAATGAAATTTTTTAATAAAATTTATAAGTTGTTGAACATGCATTTTTCTTAGTGGAAGTAATTTAAATAATCAAATTTAAATAAAAAAAACTTTTTAACTATTCCACAAATTTATTGTACCTGACATGTTTCGAAGGGACACGTCCTTCATGGTCACAGGTTATTCGAATTCGAATTTTTTAATGTTTTTGTAGTGGTGCCAAATAAATGATAACCCATTTTTCTTGATAAATAATGTGAATTTAACAAACGGGATAGTGATTGAAATTTCTACTACGCACTTACTTACTAGACACGTCATCTCCTCTAAATCTAAAATCTATCTTTAAGAAGGAATATTCATTGTCATTACTTATGTATGCATGTAGAACGCAAGGGCCTGTCTTTGATTCCATATAAGTATTCCATGAATTTTAAAATCCTTTTTTACGGATTATTTATATTTAGATACCTTTACAGAATGAAGTGGTTGATAGACTAGCGGTTACGACGCCGCGCCGCCGGCTTTCTCCCTGTTTCGTGGGTTCGATCCCAGATGCCGACCATCTTCCTCTTTCACGACACAAGCTTTAAGTAGCTTACTGTGAAAGAGTCAAAGAGAGTATTATTGTGTTCACTTTGAGTGAACACAGATTCATTAAAAAAAAAGTTTTTAATTGCCATCCCGAGTGTTATTATAATTTAAAACACACGATTGAAGGAGACGGGAGTCGTTCGAAAACACGACATAACGTTTCGTAATAAATATTTGGCGGAAAAAAGTCACTTGTCTAGAATGTCTAGTAGCACATCAATACTAATTAAGACTCCTTCCCTTCGGATGTGTCAAATGCGCGATGCAGGGGCTGTAAAAACCATAAAAATTAAATGGTCGTTTAGATCTTTAGATTATAAAGATCTTAAACTTGCTTGGATTTATTACAAACCCTTCAATGTAAAGAAAAAATGTTGATTATAATAGATCAAAATAGACACTTCTTTTTAGTCAATAACACTCTAAAAAGGTTGCGTAAATAATTTTATTCAAATCTGATTCGAATCGCATTAGAGTTTTGACTTAAACTTTGTAAAAATACATATAAATAATGCAGGGTTATTTACATTGAACGGGAAAGTTAAAAATAACAGAGCTGTGCTGGGAGTGAGAGATGTGTTAAGTCGAGTGCTGGCATCTGCTACTCCGGTAGGTCTCATTGTGACATTATGCCGACCCTTTTTTGTCGTCCCGACGCTCCTCGTCACAGGCCACTGTACCGCTCCATAATATATTGATGTATCGCACAAACGAGCCGCTTTATTTTATTTTTTTTTTTACATAAGAAAGGATTTTCCTGTTCTTGAGCGTTATCATACACACACACACAATCACACAGCGTAGCTTTATTATTTGGAAAAGGTTACATCTTTATCCCCAAATAACGACCATTCGATGTCAGATATTGTGTTTTTCCCTTATAAAAAGTCAAGGCTAAAAATAAAGTAATTTTACCTTCGTAAATAATAAAAAGCATACATTTGATGTTATGTAGTTTGTTATTCGGGAATTCCTTGAGGGCTCAACGGTTCTTACAAAACAAGCTTCGAAAATAATAAAGTTACACGAATTTGATGACAAAAAGGTCTGTAGATTAAAATGTCGTGGCATTTGACATTTTTTCATAACTATTTAAGATGGCTCCAACAGAAAGTATTTTTAATGCTTTTGAATCTTTTTATCAGGATCTGATTATACCTACTTATTAAAAAAGGGGAGAATGATTTTTCTGATTTTAAGGACTATAATATGAATTAAGTATTTAAAAGTCGTTAGAGCAAGTAGATTTTCATAAGAGAACTTAAAAACGATTGTCATGATTTTTTTAAAATATTTTAAGGATCACTCTGAAGAAAAATACCTATTTTGATCTCTGTCTTATAATGGAAAACACTGAGTACTGCTTGGTAAAGGAAAATGTATAATAAACCAAACCTTAAGGTGACGTTAAAATAAATAAAGGTACATATATACATACTCCCTTTATGGCCTCCCGCACAACGCAAGCTATACCGGAGAAGAGCAATCCGCTGGAAACCCGACCCGCACGAAACCGACCCCCCAGCTCGATCAAAGCAATCAAATTGAAAAAGCTCCACACAAATCAAGCCCGACGCGGATCCCCCCCAAACCATCCCACAATGCGGGAGGCCTGAGCCCCTAAATAAAGGTACACTTAAGACTATTTTCAAAAACGAGAGCATACTTATAAATAATTTTAGTTCTCAAAATGACATATTAGTCGCATATTTCTCATTTGCCACACTTCGAACTAGGCGGTGAGTATAAATGCAAAATTCCAAGATTTGGTCATTTTTTTAACAACCAAACCTAAATATGAGTTGTTTGTATCATCGAATCCGAGACTAAATTTACTTAATAAATTGCTGGGTTCGAATCCCGGTGCCGACAATTTCCACTTTCACAACACAAGCTTTGCTTTATGTGAAAGATATCGAAAGTGTATTTGTGTTCACTTTGGGTGAGCCCAGATTAATTTTTATATAAAAAAAATTGTGGAAACAGTGGAATCAGTTTTATGTTATTGTGTACCTAAACGAATATCGTATTTGTATGAAATATTTCTTCGTCAAATTGACTACAAGAGATTTTCGGAGTAGATACCTATAAACTTTACCAATTTATAGTTGCCGCAAAATTTATACAGACTTACACAACAATTATTAAATCGAAGTACTTACCTGGAAAATAATTTGTAATATTTCAGATAAGTAACCAACTACAGTATCTACTTCACTACCGTAAAATTAAATAATATTTCAAAATGAGTAGCAAGGTGTCTTTAAAAAACATAAAACATGTGAATTGGTTTCTGAGGGGGAAAATATTGAAAAATTCTCTTTAAATGTAAGCAACTTTCTATTCCTTAATTTAAATAAAAAACTTTAAGTCGTTAAAATTATTAAAATAATTTGTTGTAAATTATCTATTAAGGCCATTTCAATCATAAACTATTTTTTACATGATAATCCCTGTATCGGTATTTTTTTTTTAATTGTTAAATTTGTTTGTTCAAATAAACCAAAAATATTTTCAGTAATAATTCAACGTGGAGCTATTGATAATTTCGTAAATAGTAATAATTCTGATAGCAAATAAATTATCACGAATAAAATTAATCCGATTTTGGATTAGCCAAATGAAATGTAAACTTTAAACCTACTGTTGAATCCAATAATAATTTAATTTTATACACGGTTTGTTCAACGTATACAATGTATTTATTTCGATTTTTTTTTTCAAATGTAAAGTTAAATAATTAATATTAAAGTTTTTTGGAGTAAAAGCTTAATATTTAAAGTTAAATGACTTATACAATATAGATTTAAAATAAATTCAATTAATTTATGCAAACGTAAAACAATGCATGAACTATTTCACTTATTCGTCTTACTTATCTCAGGCGGACGAAACCAACCTGGCAACGCTTTCATGTAATGTTTTAAGTATTTTTAAAATTGTCTGTGGTGTACCAGCCTTCTTACCATACAGTGGTATGTGTGAGTGGTGCGATGGTGTGTCGGCGTGCCTCGTTGTGTTTCACGTACCTGGACATTTGACATTAATAGATGTAATTTTTTTTTTGTTATTGTTATTATATTTTAATGGCCTATGGCCGTGTATGATTGTAAATAAATAAGTAATGTCGTATTGTGAAATACTGTTTGAGAATTATAAGAGAAATAATATTAAAAATATAGAAAGAAATAAATTAATTGTAAAGTTTAAATTTATAACGATCGAAGCGCGTCATTACAGTTAATATCAAAATTCCTATGGAACCTTTTAAGTCTCGCGACAACAGATCAAAATTGCAGCTCTTTGTATAGCGTAGAAATCGCGACAGGCTCCACCATAGGAGATTTGAGTGTGTGACGTCATTCGCATCAGAAACTCGACAGCCGTTAGTGACGAGTCCTGTCAGTTCGGTCCGGTACCTCTTAGAGGCCGGACCGACACACAAACTGCTCTTGATAATAGATTCAATTAATTACGCGTGTGAAATAATTTTCATAAAGTAAAATCTGGTTTTTCGTTAATTTGCGTATGGTGCCAAATATCTTATTATTGGTTACTAGTTTATACGTAGAATAAATTTGAACTGGTGTTAAATTATTAAAAATAGAACATTATAATGTATGATTAAAAGTGAATCGTAAATATTTGGACTGGTGTTAGAATTATAAAAGATTAAGAAAACATTTCGATGTAACAAATTTAAAATGTGACAATCCTTGGTTATGTGTTCCTCCCTCATGTGACTCTTTTGTTTGAACGAATGATTAAATGATAAATTTGTACAATGTGTTTTGGTGACTATAATAAACGATAAAATGAAACAGTGCCTTTGAATACATGACTCACAGTTGTTCTACCTTCAAAATTATATTCTTGCTCCCGGACTTCTCAAGACCCTGAGATGATGATGCAATCTTAAAACTCATGCTCTAAGACTTTGAACAGTGAAAGATAATAAGTATTATGATCTTATATCACCCTAATGCTAGCCAGGGTGATCGCAGTGTCGTGTGCGACTCCTTGCTTCTACTAGAGTCCGCCCTATCTCCAAGTTACAGCAGAAGATCCTCCTAGAGTACAGACAGGATCCTAGGTAAGATAACAGGGAAGGTTCATCCCACATTCCATCGAGTGACGACCGACCCTATCTTCATTGAGACAGATGACTTTGACGAGGAGTCGAGGCAAGTATGGAGTAGGAAAGGAGATGACTATTATACGACTTAGAGGTACCAGACATCTTACGACAATTTGGCGCCCAACGTGGGGCCACATGGAGCAAATGATGATGGAGACAACAGGAGTCAAGTAAGATCATGAACATTAATTGTGCATTTTAAAATCTAAACTTTAAATCAAACCCTTTTTGTATAATTCAACCAATTGACAAGATAATCTGACTAATTTTATTGTTGTATTTGCTTTCAAAAGAATTGTAACATTGTGCAAACCGAGTCCAATTCATTTGTTTCTAGAATCATAAATTGTACTATACATTTCTTTGTTCGAAAGATTTGCCCGCCTAAATCTGTTATTTTGTCAGACGCTCCTGACAGAGCTTCCTAAATCCGTTAGAACGCCGCCAGGCGAGAGATGACGTAAAACAGTACCTACCTAGTATAGTTCCGCGGTGAGAAAACCCGTCAACGATCACGGAATTATTCCGAAAAATTTTGTTATGCTCTTCTGATCAAATCACTTCAGAATGGCTTGCTTTCTTCAGCGCTCAGGTAATTTTCTTCTTTTTCTATTCTCTCATGACCCCTATGGTCAAACGACTGCGAGGCGTCTCGAAATTGTTTTTGTTTTATTTGTAAAAATTGTGCAAAGATTACTCATTCGGCTTGTCCACATTTTAGCTTTTGTCCTGTAAAATAAAGTTTGCATAGGAGAGTGGTATTTGGGAATTGTTGGTTGTCCTTCCTAAAATTAATATGCTCTGTAGAGATATTATGGAATGGTACAATTCTCGCACATTTTCTTGTCTTCTCTCTTATTCGTAAAGTTAGTAAATGCTAGAAAATTAATTGTTGTCTGTGTGTAGTTTTTTTTTTTGTATTCTGTTTTTTTTTATGAAAGGAAATTTTCTTATTGTCTTAATCTTGAAAAATTTAGTTAAAATTAAAGATTGTAATTACTAAACCCAGTGATCGGAGGAGAAACAGTTTGTTTGTGGGTAAAAGTTTCATTGTTGTTTTCTCGGAGGTTTAAATGATTCAGCGTTAGTCAGTGAAGAAATATCGCGCGATATATTGTACACCAATAGATTGTTATTATTTGTGATTTGCGTGTGTGAGTGTGGAGCGCGTGCCGCTCTGGACAGGTTTGGACACGTTTCAACCGGATATTGCGAGGTCAAGTCGGCAAACGTATAATGCAAGTGTATTGAACTCCTTCGTCATATAGAGTTTTTTTTGTGTGCACGAAAAATCGCCTCTGGGAACTAGTTCATTAAGGCGTTGCGCAGAATACAAATTCTTACATCCCAAAACCGTTTTTGTGTGTTCATAGTCTGCCAACTATTTGGAAACCCCCGATGTTTTGTAGAAATAATGTGATCGTACGAACCTACCTATTTAAGAATAATTTATTGCGCAGTTACGTACCCGCTGTATGTACTTTCGAGATCTGGAATATTCTAAACGTATTGATTCAATTTGCATTCTCCTCATTAGGTACTTTGGATATATGATCTGTTGCAGCCTTTTATTTTTTTTTGTTGTTTCAAATCGATAATGCCTACCTCCATACGAGTTATTAGCCAGTACACAGTAGTAAACCGACGTGCTTGAAGGATTTATTTTCTTCTTCTTCGTGACATTGTTTTGAATGGGTTAAATAATACCACAGTTTCGTTCCTTGTATGAGATTTCGTTCACCCTTAATATACCAGTGCTTCTTAATTATAAATTATTAGAGTTCTTCTTCTTCCTTTGAAAGTATACCATAGAGTAAAATAATTTTGGAATTCCTGAATGTACCCTTCTTGCGTGCCTTCCCCTGTTGATGCGAGGATAGGCGAGATTACGATTTCCATTTTCAGGTCTGTTATCTTATTCGTGTTAGCGTATTTTGTGGTCCGGTGAGTGACTGAATTCACTGTGACTAATATTTTATTGTAATTACTATGGATGAAAGGCATGACCCGTTTCATGAAGTATATGTTGCTCGGAGACCTGGCTTACTGAAGAAGTAAAAAAAAAACACAACAGGTGTATATGTAGTTTTGCCATAGTGAGGGTTGGAAATCCCTAATGAATCTGTCATCCATTGTACTGCGAGTAATCAGGATCCATAGATTGAAATAACAGTATTTCCAGAAAACTTAATAAACGTAATTAAAATTTTAATAAAGAAATCTGATTGTATGTGAGCGTTTGAGGGTTAATTAAGTGTGGAGAATGTGCTGTTTCGCGCGACCGGATATCGTTGACCTCGAGAACACGTGTAGAGTCCCAAGGTCTCTGACCTACAGTTGTTGAATTCACAAAAATAATAAAGCGAATATTCTTGCCGTAGAAGTCAGCGGAAATAGCTAGGTATCATAATATTATCATGCACTGAACTGATATTCTTTCTTTGAATTTAATTTCGCTCCATTTACTTTCGTGAGCCATTTTTCTAGGTAAATGAGTTCGTAAGACCGATAAAAGGAGCTATATCCTTTTGAGTGTAAATTCTTTAGTAAAAAAACTTCGATTCCCAATAGTAAATAAATTCCTGCTTGATGGAATTCAGATAGATGCGTTCATTTTTTTTTAATAGTGGTTTTGTTTGTTCGATGATTTGACCATCCGTGTGCAGTGGTTCTCAATCCATTTTAGAGGTATAGCATCTGGAGTGTTTAATTTCAGCAAGAATTGTTACAGTAATTGTTCCTTTATCAAATACGTCATATTTTGTTATTAATACAGTGGTTCCCAAACCATTTCAGAGATATAGGTTCATGGATGTCAAATTAAAGGAAATTTCATAGCAGTATTGGTTCCTTTATCAAATACGTCATATTTTGTTATTAATACAGTGGTTCCCAAACCATTTCAGAGATATAGGTTCATGGATGTCAAATTAAAGGAAATTTCATAGCAGTATTGGTTCCTTTATCAAATACGTCATATTTTGTTATTAATACAGTGGTTCCCAAACCATTTCAGAGATATAGGTTCATGGATGTCAAATTAAAGGAAATTTCATAGCAGTATTGGTTCCTTTATCAAATACGTCATATTTTGTTATTAATACAGTGGTTCCCAAACCATTTCAGAGATATAGGTTCATGGATGTCAAATTAAAGGAAATTTTGTAGCGGTATTGGTTCCCTTATCAAATACGTCAATTTTTATTATTAGTACAGTGATTCTCAAACCGTTTTTTGAGACATAGGTTCATGGATATCAATTCAAAGGAAATTTTATAAGGATGTTGGTTCCGTTGTCAAACACGTCATATTTGATTAATGTTGCAGTGGTTCTCAAACCATTTCTGATATATACCTTCTGTGATATCAATTCAGAGGAAATTTTATAGCGATGATAGTTCCGTTATCAGAAACGTCACATATTATTAGTATTCCAGTGGTTCTCAAACCAATTCTGAGATATGGTTTCATGGGTGTCAAATTTAATGAAATTCTATAGCAGTGCTCGTTCCGTTATTAGAAAGCCTCATATTAGTACTGAATTCCAGTGTTTCTCAAACTATCTGCGTATATACTTTCAGTGGTATCAAACTTCAGGAAATTTTGTGGCTGTAGTTGTTCCGACATTGAAAGCGTAACATTTTGATATCATACCAGTGGTTCTCAAACCAATTCGGAAGTATGGCTTGTGGGGTATCAAATCACAGCAAATTTTGTTACGATGATGTTCCAGTATGAAAGGATGAAGAGTGTGAATGGGTTGTAGTAGCCAGACGTGTCACTTGTAGTTGTTAAGACTAGGATGTCTTGTACCATAGTTAGAATAAGAGATTTTTTTTGTTTGTTTATTTAAAATGCATAACGTCATGAAGCGTTCTGTCTTAAGTGTTGTACAGATTTGATATCTAAAATAGGATAGTAGACATTAGTATAATACTTCATATAGTAAGTTGTTGTAATCCGCCTGTTATAAGCGTATTGCCATTATACTATATACCAAAGGATTTGTTATATTATTTATTGTTGTCATCTACTGACTGGAAAATCGGTGCCGCCATAGGGTGTCCCCTGATAATAGAATGGAGAAAGTATAGAGTGATCCTGCCAGGTCAGTCAAGATGTTATGGGTTACTCCTTGTATATATCTTGCAAATATATGAGGGAAGAATTATGGATTTCGGATACGAGATCATAATTTAGGTTTAAGATGTTTTGAGTTTTCTCCTTATATGCGAGGGTGTGGTGCGTATTAAGGAAAGAATTATGGATTTTAGAAATAAAATCATAATTTAGTTTTAGGATATTCTCTATAGGTTCAGTCATCCGTGATGGAGGCTAGAACTAGAGTTATCAGTTGTTTACCCTTGGAAGTATTGATCACACTTCAAGGAAGACCTTTTGGTTAATTACTAAATTGGTGTATACTTGCTGAATCAAAGAATTCAGAGGGTTGTACGCTAGAGCCAGGATCGGCTTACAATAGACTCCCCTTCTTAATTAAGATGGACAAACAAACAAGTTATTCCACGCAAAAGCGTCGAATCCTGTTAATCCGTTTGTGGTACGTTGTATATCGTACCTTTTGTTTTATTCTTTCGTTTGTTTAAATTGTATACTGTTTAGTGATCGAGGTACGTTTGGTAATCCCTCTCCAGCAAACAGGTACAAATGGATACTCCGATTCTTGTGACCATAAGTTCGGAAAGATTATACGAACAATTTCGTGTAATGTTGTGAGTCATCGAATACAGACTCATCCCTTTTGTTGTGTTATTTATTTGTTGAGATACTGACTTCCCCTTGTGAATGGTGGAGTCAAAGAATCATTTTGAAAAATGATTAGCGTTGTTATTATTTTTTTTGGATACTGACTTCCCCGTGTGAATGGTGGAGTCAAAGAATTATTTTCTTTTGAAAATAATTAGCGTTGTTACTTGAGTAATAACTAAAAATAACCCCGCTACAGTTTAGATCGACTTAGAATAGATCACCTTGTATCATTGTTTTGCAGACGAATAAATTGTTGTACACCAGTGTGTATAACTACGTAAGTCTGTCGTGTATATAATTTTAATTTATCGTAATTATTAGTCATATACCTCGTTCTTTGTATTACGATAGTTATCTCGCGTTTGATACCTGTCTCCGAATGCAGAGTGTATATTTATATGTCATAATCTATATATTTAGATATATCTTATATTTAAAAATAAGTAGTTTAAGTACACTTAGTATAGTTGCACGTGACAGAATTAGGGACGCCTTTTCTGCATATCTTAAGAAAATTATAATATTAATAGTGAGTAGTTCTTAGACTATCTTTTATAGAATTTTCGTAATTTTGTCTATAATTATTAAATTACGTGGCGTCCTTGAGCAATTGAATCCACGTACTCGTATATCTTTGGATTCGGCTAGCACGAGAAAACATCCTCGATACTCTGTTATACTTGGGCAGACAGAGAATTAGTTAAGATTAATAGATAAAAATTAGTGGACTCCGTTGGTTGCACATAAGTCAATTACTTGTCAAGGTTTAAATTAGCTAACATAAAAAGAAAAAATTTGGAGTTGAATAACTCATATTAGGCTGTGTCTTAAAGAAAGAAACTAGTGAACAGTGTTACAAAGTGATTCTTAGTGAATAACCAGTTTACATTTGGTATTCTGGGATGGCCAATTTAAAATCTAAACTTAAAATAAATTTACCGACACAGAAATAGGGTCCATTAGTTGTAAGAATTTGATAAATAAATGTATATTATGTACCTAATGTTAATCTAAGTTTCATATGTTCACCAAATACCTTGTATGTTAATGTGTTTTCAGCATACCATCTACGAATTTTTCTCTGATATAAATTCCATAACGTTGTTTAGTAAATATATTATTGTCTTAGAGTTTGGAGTACAAGATGAATGAATGAGTTAATTAAAATTTATGGTATACCAATTTTGTTGTATGAAAGTAGGAAATGAATAATGATGAATGTACAAAAGCTTTAGAGAATACGTATGTGGAACTCCAAATCTCCTGATACATGTAATTGTTTTGTTTGTATTTTTTTTTTAAATTATGCTGAGGACACATTCTTTATTCGTTTGACTATTCCAATATAATATTAAACTTGTAATTTACTCTGTATAATCTCGAGACGTGTCTCACTGTTTGTGTTGTGAGAATCTCTATATTCCACATTTCTTCTAACGATTACCTTGTCGGCACCACAGGTTTAAATTGTATAAAGAAATAAAAGTGTGAACTCAGTCTTGAATACACGCTGT
This sequence comes from Mystacides longicornis, assembly GCA_963576905.1. Taxonomy (NCBI): domain Eukaryota; kingdom Metazoa; phylum Arthropoda; class Insecta; order Trichoptera; family Leptoceridae; genus Mystacides; species Mystacides longicornis. The sequence goes on from OY756420.1 coordinate 23,155,850, forward strand.
TTGTTAAATTGTATAGACACCTGACTCCCTTAAGGACTTACCAAGTAATATAACATAAAAAAATTGCAGACATACCTTGTATTGTATAATGATAATGAATTTAAAGAAATTAAAGGAAAATTTTTGTTAAGACATGCTTGTTCCGATTAGCGCAAATTGAGGTTCGATTGTATTTATAGTGAAAATACTAGCTGTGGGGTCCGACTAAAGTATTGAAAAATTCTTTAAGTTTTTTTTTTGTAACTTTTGTAACCATTATGTCCTGTAGAAATCCATACTAGTTTTGCCACCCGAGGTTGTATTGTATATGTGGAAGTTTTGTTGAATTGTTTGTCTGTCAGATCATTGTAAAGGTTAAAATCAAAATACTGCTTAAGCGCTTCTTTTTTTTACTGATTTTTTTTCTGTTTTGGATAACTTAGAGGGGAATGTCGTATTGTGAAATACTGTTTGAGAATTATAAGAGAAATAATATTAAAAATATAGAAAGAAATAAATTAATTGTAAAGTTTAAATTTATAACGATCGAAGCGCGTCATTACAGTTAATATCAAAATTCCTATGGAACCTTTTAAGTCTCGCGACAACAGATCAAAATTGCAGCTCTTTGTATAGCGTAGAAATCGCGACAGGCTCCACCATAGGAGATTTGAGTGTGTGACGTCATTCGCATCAGAAACTCGACAGCCGTTAGTGACGAGTCCTGTCAGTTCGGTCCGGTACCTCTTAGAGGCCGGACCGACACACAAACTGCTCTTGATAATAGATTCAATTAATTACGCGTGTGAAATAATTTTCATAAAGTAAAATCTGGTTTTTCGTTAATTTGCGTATGGTGCCAAATATCTTATTATTGGTTACTAGTTTATACGTAGAATAAATTTGAACTGGTGTTAAATTATTAAAAATAGAACATTATAATGTATGATTAAAAGTGAATCGTAAATATTTGGACTGGTGTTAGAATTATAAAAGATTAAGAAAACATTTCGATGTAACAAATTTAAAATGTGACAATCCTTGGTTATGTGTTCCTCCCTCATGTGACTCTTTTGTTTGAACGAATGATTAAATGATAAATTTGTACAATGTGTTTTGGTGACTATAATAAACGATAAAATGAAACAGTGCCTTTGAATACATGACTCACAGTTGTTCTACCTTCAAAATTATATTCTTGCTCCCGGACTTCTCAAGACCCTGAGATGATGATGCAATCTTAAAACTCATGCTCTAAGACTTTGAACAGTGAAAGATAATAAGTATTATGATCTTATATCACCCTAATGCTAGCCAGGGTGATCGCAGTGTCGTGTGCGACTCCTTGCTTCTACTAGAGTCCGCCCTATCTCCAAGTTACAGCAGAAGATCCTCCTAGAGTACAGACAGGATCCTAGGTAAGATAACAGGGAAGGTTCATCCCACATTCCATCGAGTGACGACCGACCCTATCTTCATTGAGACAGATGACTTTGACGAGGAGTAGAGGCAAGTATGGAGTAGGAGAGGAGATGACTATTATACGACTTAGAGGTACCAGACATCTTACGACAGTAAATAAATAAATGGCGATTTTACTTTGATCTATTTTTCAGAAACAGGGTAAAAAAACCCACTGCAAATAGTAGGTAAGTGGTTGTTTCAAATTTTTTACTCGGGGTTTGAATCAAATTAGGTTAACATTTTTTTATAAAAATAATATTTTTATAGAACAAAATAAACAAAAGTAGGTACCGTAACTAATGGAATGATAACTAAAATAAACCATAAACACACAACATTATCGGTACACTGATTTTCTTGATACAACCTTTTGAAATAAATAAAAACAACTCTCCATCCCTAAATAAATAGGAAAACATTGTATTAACTCAAGCATATAAATATCTATACAAAACATTGTAACATCTGTTCAATATTTTTTTTGATGTATAATATTATTCACTACACGGTCGAGCGTGCTTGGTAGTAGTACATTTTCACTGATTAGCTAGACTAGTTTAAAGACGTTGCTGGATTTGTGGTGGTTTGTATGGATAAAGGTTTTGTCTGTATGGATCGGGTTTTATTGTAGAAAGAACATAGGTTTTATAAAATATGGTGTTCTGTGTTGACTCTATGAAGACTTGATGGTGACTCGTAGTTGTGCGGCTTTGTATGATGTGGTAGGCTGCTACCGGATGTCGACATCGTGGAGAAACGCTATTGGTGTGTGATGTCGTCATACGAGACATGGCCGCTATAATGTATTTATCCATCTGAGGAAGAGAACAATCGCTCCCGACAACTAGTTTATGGTTATAAATAAAAATGTACATAGGGGAGCCGTTTATGTCTATTGTTCGTAGTCAGATTATTCAATATAAATCTTTTTTTAAATAAAAATATGTTAAATTAATAATAGTTTGATTTCAACTCTGCGTTGCCGTATTATCTCAAAATAGTTCGGGCTGACTTAGAGTTCTGTAATAGAATTTATCTTTTTTAAGGCTAATTATAATATCTTTAAATTGTTCAATCTTCTTCTCTGGATCAGACACTGGCACGCATAACAAAGCTACCACTGCTTCTTTATTTTTAAAATATGGTTAGGCAAACTCATCAACATCTTATGCTACGCTGACAACGACAGCAGAAAACTTAAAGCTTGAAACACATGTAATCTTATCTATAAATTCGATCGAATTACATACAATTTTAGTAAAGATTTCAGTAATTGGTACAAAAATCGATCTTCTCTTGTGTGTTGCAGTACAGATAAATTTAAACAATTTATCGGTCACCGACTCGTTCAATTTATCATTGTTCTTTCAAACAGCACTACGTGACGTTTTATCTCTAAGATTTGCCAAATCAGCAATTTATTGGTCAAATTGTAAAGATAAATTGTTATGTCTGTATCCAACAGGCAGAAATACAAAAATAATTCATATAAGGCTGAAAGAAAAGGTGTAAGGAGACGTGACCGACTGAGAATGACGTGGACCGAACACATTCATTCCACCCTCAAAGAAGGCTAGGTCAGAAGTAAGAGAAATTGAAGAGGTTGTATGCGAAATGGTATGTCGGTAGAAGATGCGAAAGAAATGGGCTTGGATATAACGTGGTAGATGTCCGTTCTCTCTGTCTGCCCTAACGAGACACGTGATAGGTAGAAAAAAACAAATCTACAAATCTACAAATTCCATTATACGTCTGAGAGTTATATGTCTATATGTATAGATGAACGTATGTTTCTTACTATATCTAGACAACCTTTATGATATAAACTAATATGTACCTACTGTAAATTTATAGAGCAAGTCATAAAATTATCATCAAACAGTAGGTAATCTGTACGACAAAATAAGAGATCCAACTAAAGAGGCAGCTGTTATCTCCGGGTGCCTTGGATAAAATAAAAGTAGTAATAAGTAATTGTAATCTAACACACTGTAATTAAGGATTTTTGTGTGAATTTAATATTTTTCAAAAACTCGCTTTTGCGTAAAAAAATTATGGAATTTCACTGAAGGTAGGTTTTACCTAGGGGAGAGCAAAAATGTGAGAGATTTATAGGTGGCCTTTAATTGTATTTTATTTCACATAACAATTTGATTTGATGTGGCAAATAAAGAGTTATGTCCAACAGCGCGCACATATCTTTAAATTTTCGCTTGAAATTACATTCATTTTTTGGCTCTAAACGATATATTTGTTTGAGTATGAAAATTTGAGGAATTGGTTTATTGCAATATATTTTTTTACATCCATAAAACCGACATCATTTGATAAATCACAATTTTTTGTCGACCGTTTATATCAATGGCTGCAGGCTTCTGATTTTCGGTGTTGTAGGTTTTCAAATTTTTCGGATAAAAACGAATACTATTTAAAATTTTCTGTATAATATCGAATAATAACAAAGAGATTCACGGTTTGTTGTTAATTTTAACAAGCATGGCACAGGTAATCAAACTCATGTCAGCAGCCAGTTTATAAAATACTATCTGACAAGACGACATGTTAAAAGGATGCGGAATGAATGTTGACTATGGATATTATTGTTCTTCCTCCAATCAGTGACTCGAAGACACGAAAAATTGTCTTGTACTGTGTTCCATTCCTTCGAAAAAGAGTTGAGGGATTTCGACGTGGGAGTAGTTCATTGAGACTACGATCGATGTTGCTCTTTTAGCTCCTAAATGGTGTCACAAAGGAGAATGTCATTGTATTTATTGACAATGCTTGATCTTACTCACCATTTGAATTCATAATATATCAACAATAATTAATTTAATTCTGAAATCAATTTTAGGATAACTAAAACTAGCACAAACTATGAGGAAAGGAGAGCCAATCAAGAATAACGCGTATTTGCAATAAAATAATTAGATGAAAAGAAGTGAGAGAACCTGCTCTATTGGAATGAAAGGAACCAAAATGAGAGGGAACATTGGGAGTAATCCAAATGAGAGGTGTGTATTACGGTATTTCTTTTATTTATTTTATCTTCTGTCAAAATTAAGCATTGCTCACCATTACAGAGTAATCCTTTGCGGCGAGCAATGCACAATGTATAAAAACCATTCTGTCTTCCTGACCAATCTCCATACGCAAATGGTCAAGTATAGACTAAGAATCTCAGTTTTAGACATTTGACATAGTGGTTTGGCTTTAGCAAGTGGAGTTAGATGCCATTCTTGTTATTTTCAATTAAATTTCAAATGAAAGAGAATTAAAAAGACAAAAGGCGTTTGATTCGTCATGAAAATGTTAACTTATTATTGAGTTTAATAATATATTTCAATTTTAAAGGGGGATGGATTGCCAATCAATTGACGAAGATTGAAATATTTTCAGGTAAATTTATAACGAGTGATGTATCTACAAATAATAAGCCACACAAATTAGCTGCCTTCAACATTTTAACGCTTTCAAACGATTGAATCTTTTGATCACTTAGAAACCGAATGCTCACAAAGGACTTTTAAGAAAGGTGTTCAGACCTTTTCATGCATTAAAACCTTTTTAAACTCAAGTAGACTTTACCCTTTTCAGTAAGTATAACCTACCTTCAAGTCATAATATCAGTAGGCCTAGAAAAATTCAAATTGGCGATCGACTACAAACGAATTCTTCTACAATGTATGTAGAGTAGAAAGAAAATTAACCGTCCACTTTTTATATTTTTTTTATAAGTGCATTGTTCGGTTTAATTAATTATTGTTTGTATGTTCCAGTGGACAGTAAATTTTTTCGCACTATACATTGGCGAAATCTTCGTTTGTAGTCGAACATCAATTTGAATTTGTCTACGGGGGCAGATATAAAAAAACACAATTATTTAAACGCATGCTATTTTCAATACACCACATGTATGCAAAAAACTTCTAAACTTCAATTGAGAGCCAAAACTAACGTAAACAAAAAAGGTGTGTCCAGAACACTAGATACGAGTATTATCCAGTGCTTTTAGACAGACTTTTTAAGTATTCTGTTGCTTATTGCGTTTATTTATTTGCGCAGGAGTTTTCATAAAATTAACTTTTTTATTTCTGTGCGTTTATTAGGACTAATATATAAGATGTTTTTTCTTTAGTCATATTGTATGTATATTGGTCCAGAAGACGAGGAAGACCCTCTCATACCGTGTTCCGTTCTTTCGAAGCAGAGCTGAGGGATATTAAAATATTGTGGAAGGCGGTCATAAACATTACGGAAGATCGGGCGCAATGGAGAGCTCTTATTGTCTCTATATGCCTCTTAGTGGAGGGTAAAGGGATTTTGATTTTTTTGATTGATTACCAGTAATACAACGAGGAATTTACAAAACATAAATAAAAAATCATTCAAAATATTTATTTACAAGCAATGGCTAACAAATAGGAGAAAATAGAACCTCTATCTAGTTTTATAAATTTTTTCGCTTATTTTTCCTTTCAAACTGACCCCGGTAGCTTAAAATTTACCCGTAGATTACTTTTGTTCCAAAATCGGTTCTCAATCAGGTTGGAATTTTTTCGATGTATTTTTCCACACGGAAATCCCGCTTGCTATGGTGAAAACTTTGTTTACACTTTGAAACATTTTATCATGTCCTCTTTTTGAAAACACGTTTTAAGTAAATGGTTTCCATAGTTTTTAAATTTAATTTCCGGTAATAATAAGGCCCAGCAATCGCTCTCCAAGACGCTTCAAATCAAAACTTAAAAAATTGATTACCTCAACGCTTCTTAAATTTTACAAATGATCTGTATATTCTTAAAAGATAGCCTAATCACTCGAAAACGAGTGCAGATGTGTAGAAAAAATACAAAATGGGTGCTCTTTTAATCTTTTAAAGCTGTTCCATCTACATTTTTTGTTAAAAAAAGAGTACGCAAAGATGAACACTTGAATCCAAGAAAACGCTGTCATAGTGTGAGAAGAATTCTCAACATTACGGTTGGTTCTTGAAAATTACCAAGCTTAGAATAACATGGTTAATATAGTTCTGAGAATGCTAGCGCGGATTATACAGTAGTACATTGTAGAAATTTCCATCCACCATATTTCCAGCAGAATAATAAAATTTCGAAGGTATTAGGGAAAATGTCTTACAGGCACACAGCTTATATCCGGATAAGGAAGGGGGTGGTTTTAAAGAGTCGCCTACCTGGGGTGATCACGGGTTTAAGGGTGCCTCCCTGTAATTACATGAGTGGGTGATTACATCAATACTGCCCCAATTATTGCGATATGGACAACTCTTGGATGCGGATGTTGTAAACAGGGAGTATTGTGATGTTCCAGAGGAAATGTACGGTTAAGATTATTTTTCTTTTAAGAATGAATTTTAAGCTCACAAAGAACCAAAATGTTGTTTAAAAGAATTGTTAAAGTTTAGTCAACTTATAGGTACAGCTTCAAAGATTTAACAAAGTTAGCTTAAAATTATAAGCCGAGTTTTTTGTACAACATATTCTCAAGCAAAAAAAGTTTTTTCATAGTAAATAGGTATTATATTTAAAAAGTGTCGCTAATGACTGAAATCATAGTTTAAAAATATTAACTGCAAAAAGATTAGGGTCAAAAATTCTAATTGTATGTTAAAGTATGTTACTCATTCTAGTTAAAAAAGATGAACAAAAAATCCTCCAAGTGATATATTTTAGGTAATTGGTGTAATATGTAGCAGGTAAAATAATATGCACTCAATGATGATCCTCACAGACTATTCAATTTCATCCAAGCAGCACGATAGAAAGATCTCGTTCTCTCCTCATACTCTTTGCAGTCGCTTTAAGAGTAGAATCTTTTATTATTGATTAGGATCGTACCGAAATTTGTAGATTTATTCATTTAACATTTAATCAAATCTAGATTATGTCATGTAATGCTTCAGTTCTATCGGTTGGTTATCTAAAAAAATCACAAAAAACACTTTGTCTTCGTATTTTTTAACGACGTTTAATTAAACATGTAGTTTTTAAACCAGAGTAATTATAAAAATTAATTTAAAAAAATCGAGAGTTCTTACTTTCCATGTACAAGACGCGCCCTTATAATTTTTTTATTCCTAGTAAAAAGCAGAATTTTATTTCTCAGGAAACATAAATATGTAGAGGTTCTTAGGAAGGTAAATGAGAATAATTTCTATAATGATCAGATTCTTAATCCGAAATATGTGTATTGTGTATGTAAGTACAACGCAAATCCTAATGAATGCCTTTTGTTTGTGATTGATTACTCATATCCGAAGTAAAGTTCCTTACATCGAACAAGGCTCTTAATAACTCATTCAACCTCTCCACTATAGGGATGATTGCTATTGAGTTCAATGGGTACAATATTTCTCCGTAGGTAAACTTCAGATTCTCGTAGATAAAAGTGGATCACATTTTTATATAAGTAGATGTGCCACGCGGAACTAATTGAGAGCACAGCGGACCACTCCAACATATGCGAGAATGATTACGGATATAATGTGAGAGTAAGTGATTTTTTTTAAAATATAAATGTTGATAAAATAAAGTTGCAGGGCCCTTCATGGCTGTGAATATCAGGAAATACAGTGTCGCTTTCAATCTTACCTCGTCTTTGCAGTGCACCCTGGATCTGGGTTCAACAATAGACCTCGATCATCTCATCATCATCTTCAGCGTTACAACCCGTGGTGGGTTGTAACGCTGCTTCCAAAAAGCTCCTCCATCCCGATCTGTCACTGGTTGTCACCCTCTAGTTATGCTGCCCCAAAGCCCGATAGTCTGCGACAACGCCATCCAGCCATCTTAGTTTTGGTTATCCGACGCTTTTTCTACCGGTTGGGTTATTAAACAACACCCTTATTGGGAGCTCCAGATCCTCCATACGGTGCAACCTGACTACGCTGATATCCTGTTAGAGATCAAAGAGCTCCGTGTCGTATCTTCTACGCCAAGTTCTCTGAGGTCTCTGAGGTATGTTGTTAGGACTGGTCTAATTAATGTCTTATATAGAGTGGCTTTAGTCTTTCTGGATATAAGACGTGACTTTAACTGTCCAGTGAGACCGACATAGCTACGGTTAGCCGAAAAAAATCTTCTCCCAATTTCGGCACTCATATCATTTATTTATTTTATTTTAATCTGTTAAATATCAGTACAATAGACTTAACAGCTTCAAAAAGCCTTTGCGTCTATTACGCTTACAAGAAAATAGAAAAAAACAAACAAAAAAAAAAAAAACAAAGAAGAATAACTAAAAATACAATACACGTTATTTTCATATTTAAGAAGATCATTTCTATTTCTACACCAAATACTCGATTCGCCTGCAGAAAATCTCATATGTAACATTGAAAATATCAACCAGACACCTGATTCATCAAGAGCATCGCTCGGTTAATTGGTGAATGCTTTATAACATTTGTACGTCCTCTATGCACATAAAATAAAACATGGGAGCGAGATCTCATGTAATCGTCAGGGACGTAGAGGCTCAGCTCAACTAGTACTTGCGGGTTATTAATTATTCAATTTATAAGTTTAAAGAAGTGCCTACAAAGGTATTATCGTTAGGGACAACGGAGCCAAGATATGTGAACTCTTCAACTTGTTTCAAAAGGGAAAATATCCCCCTTTGCACGATAGATTTCTTGGACGTCTCCAAGGCGATAGATGGCCTTGACATTTGTAAGTCTGCTGGACCTGACAACATTCCCCCAATATTTATAAAAAAATGCAAGCATGCTTTGATCGTTCCTCTGGTTTCAATATTTAACAAGTCATTGTCGCTGGGCGTTTTTCCAGAAACATGGAAGTTCGGAAACGTAATTCCAATTCACAAAAAGGGTGACAGAGCAGATGTAAAAAACTATCGCCCAATATGCTTATTATCAACAATAGCTAAGCTCTTTGAGTCCCTTGTACTCGACAATATTATGCCATACATCACCGGCTTAATAACCCCTAAACAGCACGGCTTTTTACCTGCCAAATCCACATTAACCAACCTTCTGCTATATGAAAATTACATTGTTGAAAATCTGAACCTGGGCCTTCAGGTCGACAGCGTCTACATAGACTTTGCTAAGGCCTTCGACAAGGTACCACACCGTATTCTGCTCAATAAGCTAAGCGCTATTGGAATTAGTGGATTGTTGCATAGATGGTTGTCCAGCTACCTGGATGATCGTTATCTTTCTGTAAAAATTAAAGATTCTCTTTCCTCTCCCTTCGCGGCCACAAGTGGACTCCCCCAAGGTAGTCACCTGGGTCCAATCTTGTTCTTGGTTTTCATAAACGATATCGTGAAACAATTTACCGATATCAACGTTCTCCTTTTCGCGGACGATCTTAAGTTGTATTCGAAGGTTTCAAATGTTCAGGACTGTTTGACTATCCAGAGAAACTTAGACAATTTATACGGTTGGTGTGTCACGAACCAGCTATACCTGAACATAGAAAAGTGCCAATATATACAATTTGGAAGAGGGAAAAACAAGTTAAGCTTCGACTATACCATAAATGGGGAGAAACTGGAGAAAATCACAGAGGTGAGAGACTTAGGCGTGATCTTTGATGACAAATTGGCATTCATAGCACACATTAACGAAATTACCAGCTCAGCAATGAAGACTCTCGGTTTTGTTCTACGAACTGTAAGAGATTTTAATAACATTAATGCTATCTTACTTCTCTTTGTCTCTCTTGTTCGCAGTAAGCTGGAATATGTCTCTCCCATATGGTCTCCTGAATACCAGGTCCACATAAATGCCATAGAACGCATACAAAATAAATTCCTCCGCTTTATAAATTACAAACTTAAGATACCCAAGAGCGATTTAAATTACAATCACTTGCGCGCTTTTCTCAATATAGAAAAACTGTCCGATAGACGCATACTCCATGACCTAACACTGCTATACAGACTAACCAATGACTGTTTCAACGACACTGATCTGACCCAGCTCATTCATTATCACGTCCCTGCGCGAAATTTGCGAAGTGCAGATGTTTTCCACTGCAATAATAAATTTACCGCTAACTACCTGAAAAATACAGTTGTGCCGCGTATCCATCGTCTGGGTAATAAATATTTGCAGTGCATAGATATATTTGACTGTAGTCACGAGGCACTTAAGTCTCATGTATTATCTGCATTCGCCCGGGTAGAACAGACCTACGTGTGTTGGATCCATCGTTTTGAAAGACCTCTCTCTCTTTTCGCCCCGTTGAAAGTTTAAAACGACATTTTTGTTCCTCTCAAAATAAATATACAATTAATTAATTATTATAATGCATTTCTCGGTTTTTCAGGAAACGTGTGTACCTGAAAACAGAAAACTTTTGTTGTTATTTCTGTTGTGGTGTGTTTCATGAGGTGTATTGTTGTTGTCTCTGTTGCTTCTGTCTTTCTGCTGCTATTGTTGTTGTCATGTTGTGTAATTTTTATACCTGCTTATTATTGTCACTACTATGATTGTTATTTTTTTTTTTGTAAAAGGCATTATCGCCGTATATTGTGAAATAAATAAATAAATAAATAAATAAATAAAAAGTATAATTACTAATATTGTGGGGTGGCTAATACCGGGTAGCGTTGTGACTGTCATGTGCTTTGTTTTTGCTTCATTAATTCGGAGTCCTACTCTTTTGGCGGACGACTCCAATGAGTCCAATGACAAGAATGCCTCTCGCAGACTTCGATCATATGCGTCTATTGAACCTTGCATGTTCAAAGATTCTGAGTCAATGAAGATTTCGTAAGGCTCGGCACTTTGTCTTATTTTTTAGGTTTCGTCATTATATTATGGCGCTGAGATTTTTATTGATCAAACTTCATTTAAATACACTACATTTTACACACCTGTTATGAGAAACAACAACGTCTCACCATAAGCAATGAAACTTGTGCATAACGCAACCCTGTTACCATCGATGATGTATGGCTGTGAAACATGGACATGGATGGAGAGTGTAGTATACATGTAGCAGTGATGAAATCTCTACGTAGAATACGTGGAAAAACTTTATGGGATATGGAAAGGAATGAAAATATTAGGAAAGAATGTAAGTGTTGTGACAAAGATGAAAGTTAACAAGTTGGGTTTGGGCATGTGGAAAGAATGGATGCAAACAGAATGACAAAGAGAATACATTAGGCTGAAAGGAACGGTGTTTGAAAGCCAGGCCGACCGAGAATGACGTGGATCGAACACACCGACTCCGTCCTCAAGGAAGGCTAAGTAAGAAGTAAGAGAAACAGGAGAGGGTGTATGAGAAATGTTATGTCGGTGGAAGAAGGGAAAGAAGTATGCTTGGATAGAAAAGAGTGGAGGTCCGTTCTCTCGTGATTCTTACGGAACACGGCGTGATGGATAAAAAAAATTCCACACAAACTGCATTACAAAAAACACGCAATTATTTCATAGGGATTACTCTAAGTAGAAAGTTGGCTGTTTTCCCAATCCTCTATACGCCTACGCTTATCACACTAAAACTTTGTAGCTTTTTCTGAATAAAATAACAAGAAAGTTCTAAGTTAAAACGATGATTATATGTATCTTTAAAAAACTAAAGGGGAACAATAAGGCTCGGTGCTCACTTGCGCCGCGAACGTGTATCGTTACAACTATTTTATCAAAAGGATGCAAGTGTTCCGCTCGCGTTCGCTTTTCGTTTTACGTTTACACTTAACCTTTGATCCAATGTCCAATGTCACATCTTCGCGGCGCAAGTGAGTACAGGGCCTAACATTTTTATTTTAATTAATCAAAAGTATTTTGGGTGATCATTGTACGCGATAATTTTTCATTAAATTGTTGCTAAGGTTTTAATTTATGCGTAGATTAAAAAAATGAACAAAAGACCGTTTATAAAAAAGCTTTGTTAACATATTAATGAGAAAATGGAATGATAAAAATTTGAATTCCATTTGAAACAATTTTTTTGAATGATGATTAAAGGGAAGAATGAACCATTTTCGGAGATGCAATTAGACACGAAGCCATATTGAAATAATGAAAACCGTTTTTATTTATCCAAGATGTCTGTACCTTTATAACAAAAATATCGTGTTACTATTTACGTCAAACTAAAAATGTTTTATAATAAAGCCAAGACACGCCATTTATATAATTTGCTTCAATTAAAAATAATTGCTTAATATGAGTAAGCTCAAATTGTTTTCGTTTTCATCGTCTCTATTTATTCTCTTTGTATCTTAATTTCTATCATTTTCCTCCCCCACCGACCCTTGAAAAAACCCCGTGGTGGAATTTCTAATATTATGCTATTAAAATGAAATATAATTTCCCTGATGTTTGTCGGCGAGTATGAAAACGTTTAAGCTCGACCATTATCTCTGAAATGTTTGACACAAAAAATATCCTCGATAATTGATTAATTATTTTACGTATACAAATTTGTGTACCTGTCTATAGTGAACCTACAGCAAAATAATACAATTAAGATTAAAGACTTGATAAATAATTGTACTTAAATTTGTCAGCAAAAAGCCATTTCAAACATTTTAATCGTCGATAATACTTTCAAAAGCACGAACTTATAACATTCATATCATGTCCAATCAGTTTAGATATTTATGAACCAGCAAAGCGGCAACGGGCAATTTCGATTTCCTCCTCATCTGACTGTTTCGTCTTTATACGTATGCGTAAATCCTTAATCGCCCTCCTAGTTATTTGTATTGATACTGCTAGGTAGATGGGTCTACTTGTGCCCTTAGATTGTTATCACTGAGTAACTTAATTAAATAGATCAAGAGATATTTACATTTAATTAATTACAAAGCTTAAGCGATTCTCTCATTAATATAATAAACACTCTACGGAGATGTTTCGTTGTAAGAGATTACATGCCTGCCTAGGCTATGGAATGTTGCTTCTCTAATCGGGGCACATTTCTGTCGAATCATAATTACAATTATTGTCTTTTAACTGCCAGAATACAGAAACGTTTTGTCTCTCAAATTATGTATCGATCTAAATGTAGCTGTTTGATACGCACTCTGTCATCATCACGCGAACTTCAAACCTGCGAATAACAGGAGAAATAATGGTAAATTACAGTTAGAAAAGTAGTTAAGAAAACGGTTAAAAAAAAACTATCTTTACTTAAGATGATTTACAGTTCCTTCATTTCCAAGATTTGATGATCTCGTAAGTATAAACACTATCTCTGAGGGTTATCTCGGCTATGCTCCATTTCATTTCTGAAACTCATAGCGAATGATGGACTTGATCCATGTCCCGAGAGTGTAAAAAATTCAAGGGTAAGCGACAAATGCGAGGTCAAAGACATTGTGAGATGGCAAGACAACGAAAAAGGTTCTGGCTTGCACATGCGAGAATAATGTATTCTTCCAGACTCCTTCACATGGAATTGCACGGCCAAATAGAAGACGGCTCCCGGGCGGGCTCCACCAAAGAGGTGGAGGTTTAGCTCAATGTCGACATCTTCATATCTTGGCTGTGAAATATCCGGGAGTGGACCGGAATGGCAAAGGGTCGATGAATTCTTTAGACCAACGCAGGGTCGAACGGTTTAGCAGAGATGGTCGCGAATGTCGGGCGACCTGACAAGTATACAAAGAATAAGAAGAAAAAGTTTGATTAATATAAACTGTATATTATAAACTTAAATCTGATTTTGCAAATTATTACATTTATACTGAAATAACATACAATTTTAATGCATTTCTGAAATTATTAATGAGATAAGTAATATATAAACTATTTATAAAGTTATCAATGACACCTTTTACCTTTTTCTAGTTTATAAATTACAAATCGATTTAAAAGAATTACAGAGTTTGTGATTAAAATACTAGGTTAATAATTTAAAAAGATGTGATTGTATATCTTTAAACTCTATTACACAGCAAAATATTTACAAATGACGAGTGTCTAGCAGGTGTGTGTTTTAACTGTGATATCCATTCCTTACGCCTTATTCGATTGTAATATTTTGGGAAGATTATCCTTGAATGCTCCTTTGAACCCTCGATCAATCTCCACTTGATTAAGAACACCGAAAAACTTCACGACGGATTTGAAAAAGTTTTCTAATACTGGCAAAAACAGCTGCTGTGGAGGTAGGTTTAAGTTTGAAGAATTCTGAATTTCAAAAGAATTGAATAGAAAATCATCTTTTGTAGTTGCGTTTGTCAAATTTGCCAAATTTCCTGCAACCAATGAAAAAATATTAAATTCATTAAGCATTTATCTAGGAGAAAATCGAGATATAATTGTTTTTCTTTGGACCTTTGACATCAAAACTCAACAATAAAGTATACTATGTTCTGACTTTTTTCACACTATGAGTTCTTATATATAGAACCAACTATTTTATTAACTAATTCTTCAACATACGATATTAAGCCTTTTACATATTACAACTTACATATTATTATCAAGTACATAGTGGCTTTACTACAGGGTGGCAGGACTGGCGAAATGCCAAGCCCCCCTCTGGGGGTCCCCGGCCAAACAGACCGCGAGTTCACATTGTTCCATGCACCTATTCCATACTCAAAATTATCATTAAAATTCAAAACGTAAAACATGTCGATCAACTTAAATTTTAATTTGCATCATTTGTGGTTGCTTAATTTTTAAACAGTCTTTTTAACTGTTAAACAAATGTGGGTCCGCAGGGGGCAGGGAGTTTTTCGACATCTTAAAATAAATAACACCGAAGATTCTCATAATCTAGAATTTCAGGGAGTTCGACGAATTTGAGATGAAGTGATAACACTAAGTCAGCCTTTGAAATAGCACTAGAAGACGGTCGTAAGCCCAGAGAGGTTCTAAATTGTAAAAAAATCCCTACTTAAAAATCAAATAAGATCTTGTCTAGGAAAATGGCTAAACACTAGGTATATAAATGTTTGGAAGGTTGTGTTCATACTAAGAGAATTTTTTTAATGATCTTTAATCAATGGATAATCTGCCAAAATATTCTCTTTGTATGGATCCTATGCCGATATAATATCACTATCAGACTAACTGGATGATTAGTAAATGATAGAGATGGGTAGGAATATTTGAAAGCTTCAGCCCTTTAATGTTTGTTATTAATATTAATATGAGAAACCTTTTACCGCAAACTCTACAAGCAATAGAGAGTTTAATATCGTGCACATAAATATTTTATTGAATTGCAAACAAGAAAACGTTAGATACATGATGAACGTGAGCGAACACCGACTGACACAATCTAATGTTGTGACAATTAATATTGCAAAGGTTCGTCACGACCTTATGTACGTGTACCAGCAATAACTGACAACTGTGCCACCTCTACTTACATAAAGTCAATCTCTAATATAAATTAAAGTCGGGTTAGTGCGAACACTTATAACTCGAGATTGGCTCAACAGATTCTACCGATGTGTGATTTATTGGATTCTTCTCCGCTCCGGATAACAGAATAACTAATATAAAGTTGAAAAATGGATAAGAAATAATATATAATATGATGTTAAAGTTTGTATGGAACGTATATGATGCGACGCCATCTTTGAAATAATCTAACAACAAAATTATTGTCTTCTGCACCTGCACCCTCTCATTCTCGCATACGTAATTGTCCATTCTTTCCGTAGCCCATTTCACTTACTCCACCGTTTCTGGCGTTTTAGAAATTTTTGATACAAAGTCAACCAAATTACTCGCATATAATTATATTTTCGCGTTAATCCCGTCTGAGCTTTGAATACGAATGAAATATGGACGTTTTATATAATTAATATTTTAATGTTATTATCTAGTTAGTATATATTTTTTTCTGGAGGCGCAGTGCACAATGAACGGGCCGCCTCTGCTTAGGAATAAAGGGTCCACAGGACAACGTCTGCCGGGAAAGCTAGTTTTTTTATAAATTAAAGTGATTTCTATCCATTGACTGATATCTGAAAATAAATTTCAATCCTGAAAAAATCGACCATCTAAGTATCCTTGCCGTATTATGTGTGTTAAATCCAGGATAGAGTTTACACGAATTTCTTTCTGAAAGGGTCCATATAGAAATCCATGGGTGTATCGACCAATGATACTATGAAATTCTATACAGTGACTTGATCCATTAAATAAAAAGCACGATTTGTATCATACAAACAATCTAATGTTGCTCTGTATGTAAGTACATAAAATTTTCCGCAATGAATGAATTCGCCTCAAAAATTTTCTAGCATGATTCGTTCTAAGCTTTGTTCCTTCGTTGTACAACAAAGAGACGTATCCAAAAATGTATTCGAGATTTATCACTGTGGCCACTCCACAGTGATAGATCTTGTTGCTTCCCAATCCCTTTGAGATGATTTCGTTCTAATACGCATAGATTCTAAGATGTCATTTTATCTCTGGGTCGACTGGTAGACATTTATCAACAGTCATTTATTTCACTGTTCAAATGTTGTTCATCATATAATTGTACAAATCAGCAACAAATTTATATGTATTTATTATCTTAAAAGAATTTGAAAGAAATAAATAGTGTATTTTGTGGTTAAGTGAGCCAAAGTTTATTAAAAAAAGTACAAAGGTTTGAAATTAAGCGAAGAAATAAACCCCTTACACAAAATATATATTATTTAAAATGTTAATGTTTGTTTGTGTTTTAAAAAATAAATTTTTTATAACGTAAAAAGTTAGTTACATGTATAGTCTGATAAATAATATTAAAATTTTATTAGTTTTTAACAAATGGAGTTAATAATGTCTTTTGATAAATTAATTAGACCTTTAAAATTTAAAACAATTCTTGATTACATGAAACTATAAATTAAATAAACAGGTTTTCTAGAAAGACTTTTTTTCCGGCTAAATTTGCCACTTAATTTGTTTAAGCGGAAAATTTTATTGAATATTCGTTAAAGTATAGAGGTGGTTGGAAGACCAGTGATATCAGTCAACGGCTTTCGTATGTACAGCGGACTGAAGGTCTTCGGCTCGAGTCCAAGCACTGACCATTTCCAATTTCACGACACAACCTTTCGGTTAGTGTGAACGAAGTCAAAAGTGTATTGTGTTTGAGAGGGCAGATTCATTAAATGTAGGCAAGTATGTACGTTGTGTACGACCGTGAGGTTGACCACCTCACGTCCTTAAACCTCAACCGGTCAGAAAAGGCACAATGAGACTCGGACGCCTTTGAGCGCAATGGAGAGCTCTTGACGCCTCCCTATGCTCCTGAGTGGGACCTAGGCCTCCCGCATTGTGGGTTGGTTTGGGGGGGGAGGGAGGGGATCCGCCGCGGGCTTAATTTGTGTGTGGCTGGCTTTTTGGTTATCGGGTAAGGGGTCGGCTTTGCTGCGGATTGGTCTCCTCCGGGCTGGCTTGCGGGGGTACCTTAAAAGGGAGAATGTTATGTTATGTACGTTGTGTTACTTTAAAATCGTAATTTAAAAAATTAACAGCAGAGTGCTTATTTATATAAATTTAAATAAAGAAAATTTGTTTTCTGCATTATTATAAGAGAGGAGGACAACTCTTATAGCGCAACTTAGGGATAACCTTGGTTAGCTCGAGGGTGTTATCAGCTTGTGATAAATATATAAACATAAAAAAATATATGTACTTAAATTAAAACGCTGGCAAAATTTTAAAGGTGCTAAACTTTGGTTATTGTACCTAATAAAAATCATGTTTATAAAAAGTTGTTAATAAATACTAATATTTTCACTAACAACACCAATTATTATTCGGCTAACATTAAACAGCTCAAGTAATGAAAATATTATTTTTTTAAACAATGACAAAATTTTGCGAACACCCGGTAGTTCAAGTACGTATATATTGTATGACACAACCTACTTCTCTGCTGACACAGCCTTTGTACTACGTTTATATTATCTACGTCCGTAGCACTGCTATAACGAACGTTTTAACATTGTGGAGCTCAGTCGTTATCGCGAAGTGTGGCTCTACGGTGTCGCGGCGCTACGCCATTTCTCTCCTCTACGGATATTTGAAATTTTGCATTCGTAACTCGTGAAGGTTTAGCGGGCGTAACTCATTATAGCTGTTCCGTTCTCTGTGTAATCTCTCGTAACATAAGATATTCCACTGTAGCGGGTACTTCTCCTGTCTTCAACTTCCGCTAGAACCAGAATTTGAAAGCATGGTAAGTTTAATTGTTATTGTTTCTTTTTGAAAAAATTCAAAATTATTTTACTAAAAAAAACAAGAGAAAAAAGTTGATGAATAGAAAGTTAAACGTTTAAGAACATTTTAATCATTTAAAAAAAGGTATAAATAAATATAATATAATGTACCTACCTACTTATGTAAAAACTAGTTTGGTTATGTATATTTATCTAGTTATAACTAGGTACTTTTTTGGGTTTAATAATGGGGTAAAATTTTAACAGTTTTGTTGCCTTCTTCTCTTTTAGAAAAACTTGATGAATTATTGGTAAAGTAAAAATTTCTCCCGTCAATTTGTGGAAAATATTTCACAATATTACACAAGTCATAACTTTTTCTACATAAACACTCAGTCAGTTAACATGCAACGTTTCTCCTTATGTCACGTCTGTATAGATGTACATATAGGTGCACAAAGTCTGAGAGAATCCTTATGTTATAAGAGCAATGAATTTGAATATAAATGGAGAAGATGTAGGTAAAGTAGGGAAGCATTCCTCTAGATAGAGTCTTGTGTTTGAGAGGAGTCCGCGATATTAGCGTCAACTTTATGGCAACGTCCCTGCGATGATTATAGGTATTACGGTTAGCTTTAGTATAATTTGATAGCCCTGTGTCAAAATCTGAAAATTTCATAAGCAAATTTAATCACTATTTTCTCATCTTAAGAATTATTCATTCACACAGAATCTTTTTCAGTCTTTTTCCACAGAGACTTTGTACTAAAATTTGGTGATTCGTATTTTTGCCTTGCCAAGACGTATAAAATTTTGTTAATTTAAGAATTGCGCGTTGGTCACAGGTACACAATAGTTATTGAATTTGAGTAGGTAAACCATGCATAATCTACATTTATTTTAATACATAATTACATCATTTAATAAATTAGAAGAATGTTAATAAAATTTTCAACGGAGAAAAGAATATATTAGAACAGACAGCAACGTACGATGACACTGTCAAAACAATGAGCGCGCATGGGATGAAATGAAAATATTCCATGCAGGTAAAATTGTGCGTGACAGAGTTAGAAACACTACAGTCCGATATATCCGGAAGATCAAAGATCTTGCGTGGTTGGCAATGAGCGTGTTAAAGGCGGATGTTGTCATCAACATTGAATGACAACAGGATTACCAAAATCAGACCTAAATGGGCAACGTCTCACAAATAAAATAGAAAATTCGGCGTCTCAAGAGAACAACCCTTATTTTACAGACTCCTACGCTACGAAAAGAGTTAAGAAGATCAATACCTACTCGTAGCTAAAGTGGAAAAACAAATAAATTGATTTTGATAACGCAGTTGCATTTTCACGATAAATCCAAAAAACTGAGAGCAATTCCGCTTTGACCCTATGAGTCTGTTTATTATGTCAACGAAATATTGAAAAAAGCCTTCGACCTCATGAATATTTTTACCCATGGCGCCGTTTCCCGAAAGGGCTAGGTAGAGAGTACGGACTCTCATTCTTTCCTATCCAAACAAACCTCCGCATCATTCCGCATACATGCTCTTCTATTCCTTTTACTCCTAACTTGGCCCTCCTCTAAGATGGCACCGATATGGTCGGACCACGTAATTCGAGGTGGGCCTCGTCCGCGTGCACCCATTCTTTCAGATGCATATATCCAGTCATTCTCTCTGCATACCCAAACCACCTTAATTTAAGTGATTAATTTTTACAGTAAGAATGGGCAATCAAAAATGTAATTAATTAAATATTTACCGCTTGAGAAAAGATAGGAAGTAGTTTGTATGTAAAATATTATTAAGTAGGTAGGTACTTAAAGATCTCCCAACAAAATAATTTCGGGCGGATATTGATGATCTATTGAAGAGCGGGTCATTGGGGATTACAATTATGAGCTCCGCTGCTTGTATATTTCGATGACAACCAAAAGATTTTAATGAGTTTTGTTGGAATTAATTTTAGTTATTAACTTTATTCCATTTTATTGATTTGATGTTTTTTTACCAACTTGGCGCCGAGAAATTTATCTGTTTCGACATCAAAAATAATCTTTTCAACTAAGTTTAATTAAAGATATAAAAACCAATCTTTACCTAGAAAAATCAATATCATCCATGAGAATGGGTTAAACGATGTGCATTATATTGTAAGGTTTGTTTGGTAATGAAAATTAATCTACATTATTATCTTTCACAAACTTCTCCATTTTGAGCAAATTATCATCCATGTTAGGATGCTGAATTCCAAAACTTCGTTTCATATTTTTGACTCACCGCATTATTCATTTCAGATTGTTTATAAAGTTTCGGGACTAATATTGTCCGATTTTTATAACATCAATATTTTCTTCAGCAATTCTTTGCAAGTTTTTGCTGTCTTAGAGAATAAAAGTTTCATTCGATTAATAATTAATTATACATTACCAAAATTAATTAATTTTATAAGTTCAAAGTTAACATTCATAAGTCTTCTTATAAGACATCGAACAAAAAAAAACATTAAATAAAAAAAATCTGAACGTTAATTAGACTTGGAAATTTCCAGTTTAAAACAAGACCCAGTTTTTATTTCGGAGAAAAACCACTCCTCCTTTGAACTTCTTTGTTTATTTTCATTATTACTTTCTTCTCGCAGAGTACAACGTCTTGGCGATCCTTTCCTTGGTGACAGGCTGGTCTTCTCTTTAATCAAAATGTTTATAATCTCATTAAAATATTAAAGAGAAAGAAGTATGCTATCTGCTAGATACAGGAGATGAGCGCCTTATATAGTAACATCCAGGTTTTCAAACAATTGAAGAGCGTTGGGAGTAGCATTTTGGATAACTGAGTATATTCTCTCAGTAAATGCTCTCAGAGGGCAAGGGTAGAAGGCCATTGCAATCCATTATTTACCGAGATTTATGGGTTGCACCGGCTCATCACAATAACTGACCGGAGAAACTTCAATCACTGAATCGGACAAACGATAAAAAAATCACCTTAGAATGTCTCAAACTAGCTTTTCTTTGATCGAATAAATGGTATTGCAATAATCAGTACTTACCTACCCATCTTCCAAAAATTAAAATCCTAAAAATGCATAATTTTCATTTAAAAGAAACTGTTTATTTTTAAGCTGTAGGTATAAAATAATCAATTGTTTCATAATAATTATAAGAGATGGTTCTAGAAATTGAAACGCAGAGTCTCTGTTATAAAATGTTGAAGACTTTTTTGTAGAGACAATCGTCTCCAAAAATCTTTTTATGCTATCCAATAAATACAACGTGTTAGCAAAATGAAGGACTGTATTTCATTTAAATAACGATTTTTCTGCTTAAATCTGTAAACGATATGAAACTAAGGTAAATTATTATTCCTGCGAACTCTTACTAACAGAATCTTCTAAAGTGAACGTAATAAATTATATCACTAGAAAATATTTAAGTAGAATAC
Organism: Mystacides longicornis; assembly: GCA_963576905.1. Classification (NCBI taxonomy): domain Eukaryota; kingdom Metazoa; phylum Arthropoda; class Insecta; order Trichoptera; family Leptoceridae; genus Mystacides; species Mystacides longicornis. Next base: position 23,177,874 of record OY756420.1, read on the forward strand.
AGACGGTTGTACATGCATTTCATTCCAGAGCACATTGAGAATTTATGCGATGTGAAGTCATCAAATTCATCTGCGAAAATACGAATATTATTATAACAAAACAAAATGTGGCTCTAGTGCCTCTAGTTGTTAGTACCTAGGTGAAAAATTGATGGGCCTTGATAATTTAATTTCTTATAAAAACTTTTTTAATATTATAGGCAAAAATGTTGTTTCGAATACCTATTTTATTTTCGTTTCCCGAATTCTCGTTAAAAGTAATTATCAACTTTTCAGGTATCAAAACTAATTCACTGAACAAGGATTATTTATATTGAAATAAGACATCTTACTTTGATTGACGGCCAATATCGTGAAATAAGAATAATTATTATTTCTTGTATCCAAAGGTGTTTAATTTATTGATCCACCTTTTCAAAAAGGAGAAAGGTAATAATTGTTATCTTTTGAGCTACACCTACAATGACACGAAAAGCTTTAGAATCAACTTTCGAAGGATTATTTGTAAACGAAATCCTAAACAAATTTCAATAATAATTTATTTATTTTAAAGGTGAGCAACGCTTCTCTCGCCTGTGGAATTATCTGTACAGCACATAATAACAATAAAATAAGCTCGTCATAGTAAAATCTCTTCGACAAATACTCCTATTAAAAGGCTCATGGTTTTAGCGCCAGGTTTATTTTTTATCATTTTAGCATTTTATTTAAATTAAATTTTAAATATATTAATATTTAAATAAATAAATAAACAAAAATAATCATTATTATGTGGTATTCACAAACCACATACACAAGATTCTATTACATTTTACACATTGTATTGATGGCTTTATTGCATTTTATCTTGGAAAGAATGCGCATGTGGTTTTATTACATAGCTAGGTTTTTACACCCAACACTTAGCCCATTACAATGTGTCTGAAATTGATGGCTTCCAACACATCTTGTTTTAAAGACCCACTTTAGGCTTCAGTGGTGTATTATAGAAATATTATAAAATATTTATGCATATATAAGCTTTCTGCGTAGGTACTTGCTGACCAAGAACGTCAATTGAATGCAGATTAGGAAAAATAGACGCATACTGTTTATACCCGAGTTTCAATTTCAATTAACTTCAACCAAGGTTGGTTTAGTGTGATATTTTTGTCGTCAATCAAATTTTACATTAAAATAATCCAAAGACCGTAGTCGATTAGGATTTCTTTCTACATTTAGGAATATTCGTTTTGCAAAATTCAAATCGACTACGGGCACCGCGAGCCAGACATGCGCATTGCAGACATCTATGTATTTGTGAATTATTTCTGTTGTTTGAAGCGGGAGGATACAAACACAATAGCTTCATCAGTGGCAGAAAATTAGAATTAAGAGTTCTTTGTGTACAATAAATTATCACACGATGAATTTTTCTATCTTTTAGAAGGTAATATAGGTTAATTGCGCATTATAGTTAGGTAACTATCATTGTGAAACTTAAAAATGGACGACGTAATCAAATGGTCACGGATTACTCCTAGTTTGGCAATACTAATATAGGTACCTACTCGTTTAAGATTAATACTATTGGGTTGTACACATTCATATTCACCTTCATAATTACAAGAGTCGCATCAGAACATTCTAAATGGATTATAATGAATGACAATACGTTGACATCGCCCGATAATGACGCTACAACTTAAAGTCGTATTTTGTAACCCTGTCGTATTTTATCAACAGAAAACCACCTCCCAGCACCGCAGAGAGAAACTGCAGTGTGCTGTGTATATGTCTATTATGTTCATACACACGACAGCTTCAGTGCATCTTATTGTAATATAGTTAGGGATTGTTCAATTCAACATGGGAAATAATATTTTATCCTTATATTCTATGTAGGTAATACAAAGGTACATTTAACAACTAGGGTACAAAGCCGGCAGAAGAAATCGGTTATATGCAACAGTCTTAATAATGTCTATGCTTAAATAAATAACTGTCATTTTTGACCCAATTTGGGGTCCAAGATGCTGAGTTTAGTCCGACTGTCCAAAGCATAAATTTTCTAAAGTTTATGAACTAATTATTCAATTTCTACTTCTTTACATAACTTCTTATGATCTCATTTCAACTAAAGTAACAAGTTTATAAGGAGTTTGTTTAACGGAGCTGTAGGCCCTAGTATAAATTTTCGATGATCGAATATCGAAACGATCAACGAAAGAGTTTCGAAAAATTTTCTTACTTAAATGATCGAATGATTCGATCGTTTGATATTAGAACACTAAATGCAGGCTAATAAGCACTTATTTGCGTGCAATTAGCTTTCGATAAAACTTGTAATAGCCCCACTAGGAGGTAATTTTTCTGTCATTCCGTGTCGTGTATTGTTATTTTAAACACCACAAATTTACATTTATTTTATACTAAGGGTATAAGATTAATGCCAAAGTAACTTTGAAAAAATACTAATGGCAAAAATCATTTGCAACTAGTGCCTTTAATGTGAATACCGATATAAATTTTTCAGAATGATCTAAGGGTCTGTACACATCTGAACACGTGCGGTAACGTAAGCAATGCAACTTTGCACGTTACCGCGAGTGTTCAGATGAGTACCAACCTACAAGCCATAAAGATTTATTAATATATTTTGTAAGGTTTACGTAGTGAAGACTCATTATTGTGACTAAAAAACACAGTTGTACTTTCACGCTTTTTTTATTGAATCTCGAGCGCTTTTATAAATTTTTGTTCGGTTTTTCGGGTCTATGTAAAAATATTAACAACAATTAAGTAAATATTTTGATATTTTGAAAAGTTACATGGTGGCAAATTCAGGCATTCGAGATATTGACCACCTTAAAGTTCGGCTAAATAATAGCTGTAGGTATACGAAAAAAAATACAATTTAAAATCGACTATCAATAACTAACGCAATGATATTATGTATGTAGTTTCTAAGCGGTTGTAAAGTTTCTTCTGTATTGAATTTGCGCCTGCTTTATTGAATTTGAAATCAGACTATCTGTACGATAAGCACCCTCGTTAAACAGAAGGAACACTCGTGTATCTTGTAGGAAACATGCAAAATTTACGTTGCACGATGCAGAGGAAATAATGAATATAATATGGGGTTTATCTTGGAACGGTGTTCAGTCTCATTGTATTACTCCAAGACGCCTTGCTGGCTGTGAAGTAGGTACCTACGTTATACTGTACAGGGTCGGTGATTGTGTGGGAGGGGTGATACCGAACACTGAATGGATTACTTTCTGACTGAGAATTAATGCAATGAACAGAAACCAGCATATGGAGTTATGTAATATGTCACTGATCTACCCACTACTATAATATGTAACATATGAGGTTTACTGCCCTAATATAGAATATCATTTTCATGTTGGTACCTTACTTTGAATTTGAATACTTTATACGACTATTATTTGAAAACGAGGGATCAACATATTTTTTTATGACAGACTTCGTCTTTCGTTTTTACATCGACGTGTAAATGGTGACTGTATGTAGTGCATACTCCTCAAATTTTGTCTACACAAATCTAAAGATATAAAAGAAAGTCGGGTTAGTGCGAACACTTCGAGATCGGCTGAACAGATTTTTATGCCGCTTGGTTTATTGGATTCTTCTCCGCTCCGGACAACAGAATAAATATTAAAAAAATCGAAAAATAGATAGGGATGTTTATTAAAGAGGCAGATGGAAAGATCGCACCTACCTTTTTTAATTCAAGTAATAACGTAACACAGACACACACGTAACTCGCCTAACGCATTGACGTTTCAACGACGATACACATATAGACGATGACCCCACGGGAGCTCGTAATATTCTGAATTTTACGGACACATAGACGGAGTATCTACACACAGAAAAATTGTCACAGGTACGACCATATGGACGGGTATAAAGGAGAATATGAGGAATTTGGAGCTATGAATACGATATAGACAGAAAATAAAAAAAAAAAATATAAAATTTAATTTGGAAAGGGGCTCCTAATAACCTATGCCATCTATGAAAATTTCATCCCAACATCGGAAATTTTATTTTGTTTGTTTGTTTGATTAGCGAATTTTAAATAACCATGATGTTTCAGAAAGTAAGCAGATATTTTGGAAAGAATAATTATCGTACGAGGATGTTGAACGACGCGACGTTTGACGGGTCAGCTAGTATTTACATTTATAATTTTTCGTCAAGAACTCTGAATTCAAATTTTCAGTATTTGTTAACAGTATTTTTAGGGCATTCTCTCGTTTTCAGTATTTTATATAGCATCCTCTCATTTATAGGGTGGTTGCCAGATTATTACTTAAAGTTCTTGTCTGCAAAAAACTGATACCTATCTAACTGATGCGGTATCTATATGGGGTATATGTTTTTATATTTTCGAACAACGGAACTCACGCATCACAAAATAGATGTGTACATGTGAGGCCCCGTGGAATCGCTGGGTAGGCGGCGTTAGTCAGTCTTCCAATCATTCTCATAGCAATAACTAATGTCTTAAGAGACAATATCTTTAATAATATTAAATAAAGATATTCAATTTTTAAAAAAGGAGCAATCATTTGTTTTTAGAACATAAATCATACCCATACCACGTCATTTTTTTATAAATAAGCTCTGTCAATAGTGTTGCAATAGAATGAACCTAATAAAAAAATATTGCTCACAAATATGACATTTACGGAAAATGTCGGTGTTTAAATTTTGCTGAAAAGACTTCAATACGACGTGTGACGAGCAAAAACTGCTTTTTTTATTTTTTATATCTGATGATCATGAAAGTTGTTGTTAGTACCTATAGATTATCTAACCGATTTATCTTTTTAGATATGTGTTGAAGCTGAAACTCGATCACATAAATTTTACAACGTTGTTCAAAATTATGTTCGAATAATAAATTTATTGATTTTCGCAGAAATTAAGATTGTTCTTTCCATAAAAGGTGGAATGCATTATCATCGATAACAATGGTACAAACTTTGATTTATTTCAAAGGTATTTTTAGAAGATAAAAAATATGGTTTTAGTTTTGAATATAGATTATATTATAATAAAAGGGTGATAACAAATGAAAGGGTCATAGTGTTAGAATGTATGGCCCGCATGAATGATTTTTTGATGCTTATGGTGAATACAAAAACACTTTCAAAAAATCTCTAAGATCGAGCTTCATTTATCACATTGTTAAAATATGTAGAAGATTTCCTTAATACTTGCGTACTCATATATTTTTAAAACACGTCTTTAATAGTTGTTTTGATTTTCAAACATACATCTACATTTGCTTACTCAAAAAAACAAACGAAAAAGTTAGGATAAGACAAAAGGTTGAAGAAGAAGAAAACTAAAATCAATAACAAGAAAAACAATGTAATATTTTTGAAACTATTCATTTTTATGAAGGTACGTAAATGTGAATATAATATGATTAGTTTCCAAATTGTGTGTCGTAAAATCGTTGCGACTGGGATATGCAAATATTGAGAGGGTTAATCCGCAATATAATCATACTGGCTTTGAGACTGAAGTCACAACTCAACAGTCAATTAGAATTATTGTTAACTCACAGAAACTCTACGTTATGTTCGAGTACAGACTGGGGAATTTCGCGCGCATAATATAAGGAATAATAATTATTAGTTCCGTCCAAAAAAACATTGTTTGTTAAATCCTTTTACACTCGGATAAAAGTCAATTAAAAGTTACACGTAGTTCTTTGATTCAAAATGAAACCAATGGAATTTTTTTTATAGAAATCTACGGGATCAGCGCATACCGCTTAATACGATTCTATTAATGATTGGTTAAGTTCGTTGGGAATTCGGAAACATTTCTCATACATTATTTTAACACTTTAACCACACCATACCAAAATCCAATCCATACACCCTTGACCCTCCACTAGGATGGCAACAACAGCGCTCGATTGCGCTCGATGTGCGATTTTATGACCTCCTCCCACACCTTGTCCAAATCCTTCAGCTCTGCTTCGAAGGAGCGGAATACGGAATGAGAGGGTTATAAATCACGGTCTTCCTCATCTTTCATACATCTTCTTTCTTCATTTCAAGCCTTATCCATCTACTGCTGGATGACGGCCTCCCTTGCATATCATATCCAGACATTTCTGAATTGAAATGCCAGTGATAGCTGGCAATACATAACCACTCTTGCAAGCGGGTTGGCGAGGACGTCCTTCCACGTTGAGCCATGTTTCTACACTATCCACTTTCATACATATGGCAAATATTCTAACTGCGGGAAAAAAAATCATTCTTAAAGATATTTACATTACATTCGTCTGCAAGTGGACGGGAATATTAGATCGCAAAGTTTAATTCGGACATAAACCTAACTCAAATAAATGTCAAATTGTCCTCAGTTTCCAACGTGGTATAATGTAAAATTGGACAAAAAGACAATTAAACAATTGCCGACCTTTTTCCGTGCCTATCTAGACGCGATTCTTGACGAACCACAGTAGGATGGATGTGGAATGGAAATGGAATGGAAATTCGATACGTTGCATGCAACGTGACATTGGTTACGTTACCGCGCATGTTTAGATGTGTACAGACCTTAACAGGTTTTGCTGCTAGTATAATCATTGGAAGTTTTTGTGCAAAATAATAATATTTTGTTACATGATTTTTTCTTAACCCATTACAACATGGCGTCCGATATATCGGACGATCCAAAAAATATATAAAAATTTTTTTTTTTCAAAAAATCATTTTTGATTTTTATTTTAATCCACATTTATAGCAAATTAATGAAAAAAATATTAAAATAAATTCGACACACAACTTTATGCACTAATGGGTTAATAACATTACATTGTTACCTTTTTATAATCTTATTCTGTTTTGTTACAATGACATATTCGTATCTGTATCTTTTTTAAGGTAAAACAGTAAAATTTATAGCAGGTACAATGAGGGAAATAAAGCTTCCCTTTTGTTTCCCAGCCACTCTCCGTTAGATTGGCTCCGATAAAGGAAGAACATTTCTGTTGCAAAAGGTTTTGTGAAACTAGACAACTAAATTTTATTAACTAGACGATATCTCGAAGCTATAAATTCCGACCACAAAATCACAAACCAATAAAATTGGCTCCCAATTCCATCGCTTCAAGGATTCTCCAATCAGGGAAAGTATCGGAGGGATATCTCCTCGGTAGGTGGTGGCTGGTATATTGCTTTAATTCTTATGTCTATTGTCTTTTCTAATATTTTATAGCTTTTGGAAATTTATTAACTTTCTTATTCGTAAATTCAAGTATGTATGTGAGATTTTTAATAGTATACGCAAAAAAACATTTTTTTTTTATAATTTTAATTATTATAAATTATAAAGATGGTTATAAAGATACCCACATATATTATCCATTAAGAAACCTGCAGTATACAATTATTCCTCTATTTTTGCATCAATGTTCTATCCGTTATGGAAACAGGAATAATATTTTTTAATCACTTACCGTCTTATTTGTAAAAAAATCGTTTATCGTAAGATTACGTAGGTATAACTCACTGATCAGTTTTTACTTTATTTATAAAAAAATATTTAATCCTTGTTTGTTATGTGTGAAGATGTCATTTCATACAAAATTTTGTAAACAAACAAAATAGTAGCCTTACAACCAAGATGCGCTATGTTATATTTATTGATGCAGAATAGGTACCTATCTTATTTTTTTATTATTTAAAAATAAAGTTCAAATAAAAAATAGTAGGTATAACTTTTCCACAAATTTTTATTATCCTGACTAATTTCGTAGGCACAAGTCCTACATGGTCACAGGAGACTAAGAAACAGTTTCTTTTTTTGAAATTTGTGGAAAAGTCATACAATTTTTTATTTGAATTTTATTTTCAAATAAACTCCACCAAGAAGTGTTTTTTTTTTATTTTATATCATTTATTTTATATCAAAATATTGTTAAGTCATACGAAACCTTTATGTTTCAGCCAAAATTAACAAATTTATGTTTGATCACTTCAATTTTAATATGTGTACCTACTTAAAAAGTATTCTTTGGAATATTTTCTTCAAAACATTATATTTCTTATACATTTCGTTGGTACATCATGTTTGTAAGCCCTTCGAATGATAACGAGAATGCATATATATTTGCTTTATTTCTTAAATTTCCTAAACCAAAAATACAATGGACCAAAATATGAAGAAGCACATATTTAGACGGGGAAAAAACTTAAATGCAGTTTATTTATGACAAATTTATACAGTGTATTGGATTTGGATTGGATACTCGAAAAAAACTGTCAGTAGACGTTAAATCCGATATGGCGGGTCAAATTCTACAGAGACCAACTCACAATCAAGCGATATGCGTTAAACCATCTCGAGGACAGCTTGTTCGTAATATTTTCTATCGCTGAGCTATTTTTTCCACCGATCGTAGTTTTTAAATAAAGCAGTTAAGGATTAACATTCCATTATAATTTGTATTTTTACAATTATTATTATGTTATCGTGAAAGCTTGTTCTACACTCTTCCCATTTATTGGTAGGACTAAGATTTGGCACAGTATATATATATATATATATATATATATATATATATATATGTTTCCTAATAAATGTCTAATCGAATTAGATTATTTAATCGAATTAAAGAAAGTAAAAACACAGACATTTTAAAGAAATCTTTGCAGATGTTAAAACTTTCTCTTTCAAGTATTTTTTCGACACAATTTTTTTATTCAAATTTAACAGTAGTTTCGCCTAAGAAAACTATTAATAATTATATTAATGTTTATTTTGATAAATAAATAATAAAAGCATAACCTACAAAAATAGGCTCTCAAACCACAAAGCTACAAACTGTTACAATTTTATTTTGAGTTCTAAAAGTTGTATACAATTTTGGCTATAATAAATTCATGAAAGAATAGGTTTATCTATATGAATAATAAATTTATATTGCGTTGGTCTTTGAAAATAAAATATAAAAATATTTCTTAACGCCTTTTAAATATCCATCAGGCAGTATACAGGCATCGCGCCAATTCAGTATGTGTAGTTAGCTCGACATCAAAGTGAAGTCATACAAAGCCGCTCACAAACGCGATCTATATACCCATACCTAACTCGTAAACATCGCCGCTTGGATTAAATAATTGATCCAAAGAATAAAAGATATCTGAAGAAATTTCTACATGTGTAATGTGTATGGAGATCAACATCAAATAGGTACCTACCTCATGAAACCATGGAACTTCTAAAGGGTCATAGCTGTACTGAAATATTTGGCCAGAAGAATTTCCGGCTATATCCCGGCCAGCCTGAAAATATTTGCATTTATTGTCTCCTTTAATCCTTTAACTTAAAACAACAAGATAGAAAATGACAATAAACAGTCGAGCGAATGATAGTGACTCCCCATTTTGTAAATCAATTACAAAAAGTAAGAAAATATAAAACTTTCATCGATAAGGCATATACCTACGCTTTTGTGTGATAATTTTTTGATACCGTCACTATTCTTTTCCTTTCTCTAGTTCTCAATTTCTTTTCAATTCCGTTCCTCATAATAAAAAATTTGATATAAACTTTTGATTGATTTTTGAAAATTGCTGCATCTAGTACGTAGCTGTAGTAATCAAAAATACCGAAAATATTTCTCAAAATGAGTGGGTCTCTTTTGAAACAGGAATAAAGGTTTTTTGTTGTGAGTGCTAAGGCGAAACTATGTATTTTCACATCTCCTTACAGTTATTACGTTTGAAATTGATTTTACCCATCGGACCGTGTCCTTAATGCGGTAGGCAGGAAGAAAGCTCCACTCCTTTCAATCAACGCACATTTCTTTCGCTTCTTTCACCGACAGAACTCGTTCCTCTCCTGTTTATTTTGCCTCTGACCTGGTCTTCCTTGAGGTTGGAGTCGATGTATTCGATCCACGTCATTTTACGTTAGCTTTATAAATACTTTTCGTAACTCAATTTGCAGTCATTCTTTCTATATGCCCAAACATGTAAATCATGTTGACACAAATCGAACGATATTATGTGTCTTTAAACCATGAATCATATAAAAAAAAAACAATGGCCGGAACATTGTAGAAATATTTCAGTGAATGTATGGCCCGTTTAGGAACCCCATCTTTATCTGGCTTGACTTTGAAATCTAAAATAGACATTCGAATCCACTCTCCCAATCTACTGACCATTAATCACAATTGGTTGTAACATCTGAAGCTGGAACTGACATCCCTGGCCGGCACTAACCGAGTGATAAACGATTTCCCCATGTAGACACGTTGATTAGAGTGGAACAAAAATTTTTTTGTCGTATTTCGATTTGGAATAGTTGTATTATGTTGCCTATTGGCATCAATAATCTACATAAAAAATATAAAAATTCTCATACAACGGTAAGAGGCCCCGCTTTGACTTCGAATATTTACAAAAACGGCAATTTTGGGGCTGTTTTCGCGGTCTACGAAATATTACAGAATTTACTTAAATAGGTTTATTTTATTCAAAAACTAATTCAAACATGGTTGACTAGCTGTTGCTATCACTATTTCATCAATTTAATAGTCTTTGACGCTGTGAGAGAGGAGCAAAGTGCAAGACAAACGGGGGCGGCAAGGGCATTTGAAATTTTAGTTTCATCAAGTGCAGTGGATGATTATCGTCTTAAAGTGAAAGGTCGCATGTCAATTATTATTTCCAAGAGTGTGTAGGAATAGGTGATGTATGTTTTAAAGTGTATTAACATGACTTCTACGAGACAAAAGTTAAAATGGCCGATAATTGGTTTCATAGAACTTTTGTGCAGAGTTAATAGAATAAATCCTACCTACGTATGAAAATGTGATGTAATTCTATGAATGGGTTTGACAAAATGTTATAATTAAAATAAAAATCTGTGTAGAAACTTAAGGAAGTAGAGTTAGAAGCATTCAGAGTCCAAAGTAGAAAGCTTTTTGACATATCTACATGTAAATGTAAGGAATTTGTAAGATGTAGGTACTTATTTAAGAGATTAGAAATTGCCAAAAGAGGAACAAATATTTTTAAATGGCAACCAGCGGGTACGAGATAGCTTAACTGTGTTCTGTTTAATGAATCAGGAGTGCTGGATCCATTTATGAGAGCAGTAGTAATTGCTTGTAAATATTTTTGGTGTGCGTTGAGATCTGTTTATATTCGTGGAGGTAGATCTTCAATCTTGTCAAAGTGGACCAACGGTGAGAATTTTTATATTTTTTATGTAGATTATTGATGCCAATAGGCAACATAATACAACTATTCCAAATCGAAATTCGAAAAAAAAATTTTTTTCATACAAAAGTGTTCCACCCTAACGTAGATATCTCATTTTACGTTTTGCTGGACGTTCCACGGCCATCTTCCCACTGCTATTCCCTGAATACCAGCTTATCTGTTTTCAGCATTAAAAATTATTATATACGTACGTATTATTTGTGTCAAGACTTTATCAATGGCTCTTTAGTTAAATGGTTAAAGCTGCAGGGTGTCCCCCAATTATAACTGGCTATGAAATAAAAACAAACATACATATCGACGGTCAAAAGGTAATAGGGGATAAGCGACAAAAACCTAATTGTTCAGGAGAGCAGTTTAAAGTTTGAAATTTCATAAAAATGCACATAACTTTTTTATTTATTGTCATATTTTGAAAATTGAAACAGTTATCGGATGAAAAAAAATAAATGTAATTATTTTTAATTTCATCACTTTGATTCAAAGTTGCTTTTTGTGGTTTTATGTCGCTTAGATCAATTGATCTTATTTTTCTTTAGAGGTAATTCGGCATAAGTTACCTCATCACAGAAAATAACTAAGGGTAAAGAAGACTTAGCTACATTCGACATCCTCATACCAAAAGGTAATAGGTCATAAGCGACATGACTGTAGAATAGCTGAAACGGGTAAAGAAGGATAAGTGACGATTAACATCATTGTGCCAATTGGTAATGGAGCATAAGAAACAGTGCTTATAAAAAACATCGAGAGGTAGTTAGAGATTAGCGACACTGTAAGTGGATTGACCAAAGGGTAAAGAGGTACATCCGCACATCAAGATTTTTATACCAAATGGAAAATGGGAACATCCAACGCACTGCATTATCTGGACAAATTGGTAATGTGGATTGAACGCCACATCTTTAAAATTATAAAATCACAACCACCATGTTTTTTCTTTAAAATAAGACTTACCCATTGGTTACTGCCTGAATTTAAAGAGTCATACAAAATCATAAACGGATTACTTTATAAGAAGGTAATCTGATTTTTTTAGTTTCATTTTAATTTTCAAATCTTCGCAAACACACAGTTTTTTAATACATAATAACAAATAGACATAAAACCAGCAAATTATGCCAACATTATTTTTTTTACTTGATATACACTACCTACACAATGAAAAACACTTAAAAGCTAGACGGGCATGTCGCCGAGCCCGAAAACCCACAAGGGCGCATACCTCGACTCTTGCCATGACGGGTTCCAGACACCCGGCATCAGTACCCTCACCATAATGTATACAACATGGACACCAGTATGGGGATTGGGGAAGATAAGGAAAGAGGAAAAGGGAAGACGAAAATAGATCGGAGGGCCCCCGCCTATGCCCGATGAGACCCAGAACCTATCAGGGATCCAATTATGGACCTCTTAAACATAGAAAGGGATACATGAAAGATGTCTATACAAAAAATGCGTTAGAATTATCCGATGAAAGATGAATGAAAAAAATTTGCAGGTAATAAGTGCTGCACCTCGGTTGTTTAAAAGTAAGTGTCGTCCTGGTCAATCTGATTGGGCAGTTGAAAAAAAATATCTTAGATGTTACTGTCGATTATATTATGGGTTATTTTATATAAGAAAGAAGGCAACGCCTGTTCTCTAAGGTCATTATTTTATAAGAAGCATCTAAAATCTTAAATATAATAAATATTTATTCTGTACTTTCTCCAACCTGTCAATATACGTGATGTATTGGGGACTCCAAACCACAGTAGCAAAGTCGAGATAACTTCACACATATGTAAAGTATTTTTAGTTTTTCTATTGACTTTAATGGCTTAGATACTCTCATAACAAATCCCAGTTGTTAAAATGCCTTGTTCGTGGTCATATCAATGTGAGTTCTTAGTGTCATTTTGCTATCCACCAGTGCCTCGAGATCCCTGATAACGAGACATCTCCTCAAGGAAATTTCATTAATTTTATAGTGCTATGGAGGGGCTCCTTTCGTCTTGTGAAGGATATCGCGTTTCATTCATCAACTTTGAGGAACAGTTGGTTTCTAGCACAGTATTGAAAGAGGTCGACCTGAAAAGATTTCGCGTCCTTAAAATGACTTGTCCTTTGGTAGACTTTTGTGTTAAGAAGATCTATAGCATTGCTGGATAATATCATTAATGTACCTACATGATGAAAAGAATTGGGCCCAGATGAGAACCCTGCGGTACACCGGACACTCAACGTCTAAGCGTCTGAATAATCTAATCCAATCTATTCCAAACTCCTTTTACGCCCCACTTAAAGGCACATGGAGGCAACAAGAGCTCTCCAATACGCTCGATCTTGCGCAATGTTTATGACCTCAGATATAGCGGATCACGATATGAATGGGTCTTTCTCGTCTTCGGGATCCTGGTGGGAGGAAAAACAGCGCTCTCATTGGCTTACTATTATTCGGCATCCTTAACACATGTCCCAGCCAAGTCCATCTCCTCTCCATAATGGTTGTAGTGATGAGCTCACGCTGGGTTCGCCGGCTGCTGATGCGGTGGTACCATCTTATCTACTTGTTGTATACATGGGATTTTTCGACATTCTCATGATTAGGAGTTTCGGAGACTTGATCATTACCACCTAATGGCGAATGTTGTTAACGTAAAGTGATCACACTAAGTCAGCCTTCAAAATAACAGTACAAGACGGTCGTAAGTCCGTAATGTTTTGTTCCATATAAAAATCGGAAATCAGTAATGAATTGTTATTTATTAGTTGTAACATATTCATATATTATTATAATTATTTGTATAGCTCTGATAAGTCCATACATAATAATATGTACATAGATACGTAAATAAAGGTTTCTTTTCACACTATTATTTGTTAGGTAGGTATGCGGTATCTTTATTATTTACGTTAGCTAGACTCCAGAGTTTACAAAGGTACTTTTCAGACAAAAACTAAATATTTAGAGTAGGATGTAGGCAGTAGGTAATGGAAATTACATGACCTGCCCTTGTGGTTTAGTCGGTAGGTACCATAGGCCTATTATGTCTAAATTGATAATGATATGAGTGTGGAAATTGGGAGAAGATTTTTTTCAGCTAACCGTAGCTATTTCGGTCTCACTGGACAGTTGTTAAGACAGTTGTACTCTAAATAAGACACTAATTATACCAGTCCTAACATATGCCTCAGAGACCTGGACACTGTCTAAGCATGACGAAAACAGGCTGAACGCGCTTGAAAGGAAAATCCTACGCAGAATACATTGCCCTATATATTATGGTCAAACTTAGTGCAAAGGTACAACACTCTATGATCTCTACAAGGATATCAGCGTAGTCAGGTTCAAATAAATAATTAGTTTAGCATCGATTCTCTCATACAATTTTTTTCTGATCGTACTATGGCTGTAAGTGTGGGTGACGGCGTTATATTTGTCATGTCCCTGTAAGTGTTGTTGACTGCTTTGTATCATCTTGACGTGGTTCCTGTCCACTGATCTACATAGCCAGAATATTGTTTCTCTTTTTAATATAATTTTTGTTCTGACGTGATGCTGGAAGGGCCTTTTACACCCTTTTAGCATTAAACAATAATTACGGTATTATATTTATTTTTTACTGTGCTTTCCTATTGAAATTGTATTATCCGAATTGTGCTGATTTATGTATATTGTTTGTTTTCCTTGTAATTTAAATTCTTATGTATTTTGTATATCTATTTTTCTTTGCTATACTGATTTTGTATGATTTGTAATATGTGATGATCCCAAGAGTCTCGCAAGGGATCTACGGGTTGATAAGAGAGAATAAAGAATTAAGATTAACAGACTGCGCTGGCTGGGTCATTTGCACCGTATGGAGGATCTGGAGCTCCAGAAAAAGGGTGTTGTTTAATAACCCAAACGGTAGAAGAAGCGTCGGAAGACTAAAACTAAGATGGCTGGATGACGCTGTCGCGGACTGTCGGGTTCTGGGGCAGCAAAACTGGAGGGTGGCAGCCAGTGACAGATCGGGATGGAGAAGCTTTTTGGATGCAGCTTAGACCCACCACGGATTGTAACGCTGAAGATGATGATGATTATGTCTAAATTACTGGATTACCTACTAACCTACATAAGAGTTTTTATGCTCTGTCTAAGGTTAGTTGTTGATGTAATTTATTGGATACAAAAATACGTTTTATCACTTTATATTAGAAAAAAATATATATGTAGTTGTTAAAAAAACTAAAGCAGGAACTTATTGAAATAACACAATGCACCTTTGTATAAAGCAGGTTTCATTATTTTAAATATTGTAAATGATAGGTACCTTCTTACAAAAATAGAGATTTTTTCAAATTTAGTAAAATATGCGCTATGTGGTACTAAAGTAACTAAGCAATTAGAATCTTTGGATAAAAAAAACAACAGCTTTCAAGGCAACTACTCCTGTAATTGAATACTTTCAAAATATTTTTACTCTCACCTAAGCACTATGCTGTTTCATGCGCGGTGACCATTCATTCATTCACCATGTACTTATTTAGCTTCTATGGCGATTTTTTTTAAGTAAGTAAATAAAAAAATTATAATCAGTCACAAAGTGTGGTAGGAAGGTTATTAGAACTTTTACTTCGGGGTAAAGGAACTAGGTCTTATATTATTACTAAGCAGTCTTTAAAACGATTTAACTTATCATAGAAGCTAAGCAATTGAAACATATCGAGGATATAATGGCCTGTACAAGTGTACACATCTGAATACGCGTGGTAACGTAAGCAAAGTTGCATGAAACGCATCAAAATTCCATAGTACGCGGTGAGTAGTGTGGTTCTATGAAATAAGCGCCTCGAAAAATATCTAATTGAGTACAAAAATGTGATAAAAATTGCTGTAAGCACCAATTAATAAATTATCAATATAAAGTAATACGACGTAAGCGACAGGTTTGTATTAAAATTGTAAATGGTAGTACGATTTAAGCGACATATCAATATCAATTTTGATTTTAGTAATTGGGTATAAGCGACAGCTCTATTGTAAACTTGTAAACGAAAGTAAGATATAACCGACAGTTTAACATCAAATAAGAATAAGTAATTGGGTATAAGGGACAACTATAGAGTAAATTTGTTGGTGGTAGTAAGGTATAACCGACGCATCATGTTTTTGCCGACAAAGGTAAAGACGCATAAGTTCCAGCTTTCAAAACAGGTGGAAATGGTAAAGAGTCATAAGTGCCCGGAGTATCTATGCCAAGGAGAAGTAAACAGACATTACCGACTATAAATAAAAAATAATGCCATTTTTACACAGGTACAAGCGCCTTAAGGGTAAAAAAGACCTAAAAATCGGTCGGTTACACCAAAATGACTCTACGAAAATGCATTTTTTTCCCGGGGCATAAGTGACAAAAAATTCATCGTAGAGCCGTGGGAGTGAGCGCATTCGAAAGAGCGGAAAATTTTAAGTAAGATGGCATTCATAACTCATTTTTGACCAAAGTGTCGCTTATCCCCTATTACCTTTTAACCGTCGATATTTAGACATAAACGTTTGAAAAGCAGGAATATCGACCCTGTGCTACTCTATACCTTATTTTTATTAACCCTTTCCTGTAAAATTGTAATAACTGTGACTGGCAAAAGCTAAAGAATAGGTATTATCAACCTACAATGCACGTAATAATTACGAAAACATTCCTGGCTCAGAGGCTAGGGTCTCCGTTTGAGATGGTGAGGGATGCGGGATCGTATCCTGGGATTTATCCACTCCCTATATGTAGCATGTTATCGCCATAAAGCCTCTCTAAACAAATCCGTCTGTAAAATGCGTCTTTAAAAAATAGGTAAGATGGTTTTACGTATATTTTAACTTCACGAAATGGCAAACGTTATTAATGCAACGCGAATATTACTGATCACTCAACATTAGGTACTGAAAAAGGGAAAACTTTCGGGTATGGACGACTAAAATTACTATGTCATTATGTCATTTAATCACTTTGGACATATTATATATGCTTACAAGCCATTATATTTAACATCTTTTGTAAAGATGATTTTTGTTTTATTTCAGTCTTCATTATTATGAACCAACCTCTTAAACTGTGCGGGTAAGACAAAAAGTCACCTTGAGGTTGCCTGGTATCAGGGAGTTGCGATATGAGGGTTCTGCGTGAAGCTGATTTTTCAAAATCTCCGTTATTAAATGATTTTGATTTATATAGAAAATAATGCTCCAAAATGAATACACATACACACATAGATTCTCCCTTGAGGCCCCTCGCACACCGCAAGCCAGCCCGGATGAGACCAATCCGCAGCATTCTCGACCCGCACGAAACCAACTATGCAACCAAACCAAAAAGCCGGTCCCACACAAATTTAGCCTGCCGCGGACCTCCCTCTTCTCAAACCAACCCACAAAACAGGGGGCCTTAGCCCCACTAAGGAGCATAAGGAGGCACAAGAGCTATTTCCTGTGCCTTTGCTGGCCCGTTGGGGTTTAAGGACGAGAGATGGTCAATATCACGGTCCAAAATGAAGAAAAAAAAATATTACAGTGACATTAATAATTATTAACATTTTTATTTATTAAAGGTTACATCGATTCTCAGTAATTAATTAAAAAATCTGGTAAATGATTTTCTACCTTAAAACTTACATAACATTTGAAATTGCGCCGTATAAAAACACAATATAAATATTCTCCATCTAACCTTTTCTTAGTTATGTATTACCAGACGTACATAACATGTAGATGTGTGTACATAGGCATAGATATAATGTCTTTGCAAGGTTTCACACTTATTGCCTATGAAGCCATCTGCTAGGTCATTATTATACTGTGTTCCGAATAAAACGTCTTGTTTACGATTTGCTATTAAAGTTGTACCAAAATAATATATGGATTGACCTAACCGCTTGGTCGATTTTGGGTATGTTGGTTCCTCGTAATAGTTAAATGTTACTTACATGAAATCAAACTGTCTTTTGTTTCGTAACTGACATCGTAAACGTCGAGGTTAAGTAATAAAATGTAGTAGGTCTACCCAACTAAAATCTGAAAACACATTTATTCAAAGATAATTTTACAACCTTTTTCAACTATTCCACTTTTAAATTTAATGTTACGAAAATTATCAAAAGAACATCTCTCTTTTAATTATAATTTCAGTTAAGTACCTCGCCTAAGAGTTTCTTTTGTAAAACAACTTATATAAGTATGCTTAAGTGTCCGTTATATCAAATTCCCTTTTTAAGCATATATTCGTATAACAAAAATATGCTTAATTTGTTTCGAAAAGATGAAAAATTTGAAATAGAAGTCGTCTACATCACCTTGCAATATCAAAGAAATTATTTATCGTTTATTATTTTTTCTTAGTGCACTCTTGTGTAAGAATGGACTACTTGACCTGCAAGTTGCATTACATATGTTTATGGGATAGTGGGGAAAAGTTCTATTTCGATAAGACAATTATTTATGATGTGTGGTTCTTAAGCTATTCACGAGGAATCCTCCATGCCACTACTTTCTCTACCATAATATGCCAGTCATCCACTCTTACAGCCTGATGTCCACCGATACCAGCAGGTCTTCCACATCTACCTGAGAACCGACGACCTGCTCAAACTTCGAAAAAGACCCACTCAGTGGTGTAGACTGCAAGTCAAAGTGTCCCTATAAATGAAGGAGAAGAACTTAAAAAAAAATCTCTCATATTTTCATCGATAAACTTTTGTTAAATGTTCGCACAATTCATTTATTTTGATCAAGTGGGTAGCACATTGTATGAGTACTTGCGAAAAAATTGATAATGAATCCACAGCCTTGAGGTCTGATACCTTCATTATAATGGCACCACTTATAATGGATTGACTATTCCTAATGTGTACTCAGGACTCGGTGCGTGGGGTAGCGGTAGATAATTGAGAGCATCCCTTGGTTGAAATACATTTTTCATTCCTGCTGGTGGAATTTTAATATATTCCTGAAATCTAATTTATTCCTTAAAATGAAGATGGGATATTTTTTATGAAACAAATGTAATTCAATTATGTCACTCCGCGACGCAAGATAGATAATAATTATTATTGATTTTGGGTGGTGTAGTAGCTTGCCAAAATAATCAATTTTATTGAACATGACCTATTCTGATTCTCCAAGCTATGTTATATACTCTTAATTCCCAGTTTTTATTTTTCTCTGTTTTCTTGTTGCACTTGTGCTAAGAGTTTTTATTTTGAATAGTTTGTTTTTGAACATGTACTTGTTAAAATCAATATTTTAATTACATGTGACAAATCTCGATGAAATATTTAGTTTAAGGCCATAACATTATACCTACTGGTATTGTTTTTACTATTAATGTAGGTACAGTTGTTGTCCTCTGTAATGTGTTATGTTAAAGTAAATAAATAAATGTTAACAAAAAAAAACGAAAAGCGGCTATGTGGCCGAAGCTAAAAAAAACAGCTACTAAAATCAATTAGAAAAAGTGAACTAATAATATTGATGTCATCAAGATGATCGGCTTTTGATCCTAAGGTTCCAGGAAGTTTTTAGCTAAGCACTTGAATTAGTTTTTAAACTGAAGATGTATGTTTGAAAGAAGCCTATAATGTCGTACTTTCCAACACTATATTATACCGATCTCGGTAGCCAAGCGGTAAAGGCGCTGACTTCAGATCGAGGTTTCCGGGTTCCATTCCCGGTCGGGTTACAAATTTTATGAGTTTTTCTTTCACTCCTCGGCTCTTAATCTTGTCTCATTGTACGGGACCGGTTGACTTTGGAAATAAGAATTTAGTTCCGCCGGGTATATTAAAAACTATTTATAAAAGAGTGTTACTATTTATTAATCATAATAATATAATATACTCGTCAGGATCGGGGGACATGGAAGAGTCTGGAGGAGGCCTATCTGGATAAGTGAAGATGACAACATTTTAAAAGATTTAAAAAAATGGAGAGGATAATACGGGCACGGAACTTTCCAAATGTCACCGTAAAGACCGCCGTCGTAAGCTACCGTAATATACGGCCGCTGGAGACGGCCGCTCCCTAGGAACCCACTGCATAAGGCCTACTGTCCACGGCGGCCGGCCGGCGTAGCCTACGCGATGGGGCAAAGTATGCCTTGCAGCATTTGCAGCCCGGCTTAATAAAGTGTGTCCACAACGCGTACTGCATCCGTACTGAATCCATACATTTTCCATAAAAAAAATCATTTTTAAGAAATTCGTATATTGTTAATTTATTATATACTTTTCTACGATCTGACCAAAAATGAACACGTGAATTTACTCGCTGTACGCGCAGACGTATGAGATGCAATACAATATGCGACGATAGCGCGTCACTGCTGCACCGTGGACATAGTCTCATTTTGTTGTATGTATGTACGTACAGCTGCAAGCAATCGTACACCATGCGACAAAATACGAGTACGCGCTGCATACGCCACGCTGCCGTGGACAGTCAGCCTTAATATCAATCTGCACTACCCAAAATCATCAATCTGCCAGATATTTGGCACACTGATATTCATAATAATTGAATTTCTCTACGTATCTACAAGCATGATTTTTATTTCTAATGTTTGGGAATTCTTGTCTACGGTAACATCCTTAGATCGACCGTCGAACTTGTAAAAGGAGTGATGTGGGTAGCTACCCCTTCATACTATGTCCAGGGATATGATAAACTATAACACATGATTGGCACTTCAACTTTAGAGTATATTATATTCCTAGAGAGAAACTGCGGTTCATCATATCTCTCTTGGAACACTTATAGGTACTTACTTCACCTATTTAGAAAAAAAAATACTAATACTTATTCTTAGCTCGATTGATCAAAAACCATAGAAATTCAATACAACTGAGCACACATACCTATACATAAAACTAAAAACAAAGTGTTTTGTTTTTTTTTATAAAAGCTTTATGTTGCGATAGTTTTAACTCAAGACAGTCATCCAAAATGAAAAACACACCGAAGATTTTGGTAAAATAAAATGTTCATCACCCACGAATACGAAAAATAAAATTCAAAATTTGCTATGAAGATATTTTTTGATATAACCGCGAACTATAAAGAAAAACAAAACATTTCTGCCTGAATTGTTCCGGCTTAGACGATGAGAAGGTAAACTTGTTTCTTCATACATTTGTTTTGTCGTTGAGTTTTTCTTAGTTGGATTATATTATTCCTTATGAAAAATGTGATGTGAAAAGTTCATATTGTTTTTTTTATTAAAAAGTTTTATAGAACAATATAACAACGTCGCTTTTTATTGAAAATTTACACATATGTATATTTCTCACACGATGCTGAGTTACGATACATATTTATTTTATCATACCAACTCTAATGACTTTATTTTACCAATGCAACATTGATCAAATTTGTTTTTAAAAAGAAATTGCCTACTGGCAATAAGCCTGTCAATATGTTAATTATGCATTACACAATAAAGTGTTTTATTCTTATGTTAACTATAATAATTATAATAATCAAATAAACCATCATATTTTCACAAAAATAGTATTCTTTTAAAATATTTGGTTTTCGAAAGAAAATAAACGTGTATGATGAAATTGTGGTTTTTTTCTCGATCATTCAATTTCAGGAATTGGAAGCCATCTCTATATTTTATCTCAAAAGTTGGTACCTACCTTCCAATAAAAATTTCCATAAAAAACATTTCACAAATTGATTTTCAAAATATGCTGATGGATCTCACGCATCGGGGAGTTGGAAAATTAATATTTTTACAATTTCTCGGATAAACAAAGGGAGTCTCGTCTTATTCAAAGGATGAGGAATATTTCGCAAACAAAGTAAGCACTTGTAGGGAAAGTGTTTCAAAAACCGTAGACGGATGGGCGAGTGGGTATAATTGGATTTTTTAATTTATTTAGAAGTCGCCAAGGCAGTAAATTGAGTAACAATTTTACGTCCAAAAGTTTCCAAAGATGCAAATTGAAGATAATTTTTCTTTATTTAGACTTTTGTTTCGCATTTTTAAACGTACATAAGTTGTGTTTATTACGCCTTAAAAAGTTGCTTTATCCATTTTTTACATTTTATAAAGTTTCATATGCGATAAATTGAATTTGCGAAATCGCATTTATTTAGGAAGTGTATCTAAAAATATAATTGTATGTTTTTTTTTTCAATTTTTCTGCAATTCCACTCACAATTAATTGATTTATGCAGGAATAATACTTACAGTCAATTGAGGTACCTACTTTACCATAAAAGTAAATAAAAGCTTTTTATTTTAAGTCGGAATACTTTTGCAATTAATGAGTTGATTTCCATAGAATTTTGGGATAGGAGAAACGAAGTATTTATTGGGAAAATGATTTTGAATTTTTTAAGACAGTCAATAAGGTAGGTATTATCAAAACATGGACAATTACCTGATAAATTATGGTCAGTTTTAACGTTACAACATTTTCATTACAGTAAAACATAATTTAACAATCATAACTTTCATATAAAACAATCTTGTGTCGTAAAAGAACAAAATGTCAATCACGGAGTGTAAATCCACGACTTACCTTAGGCACCATGAATGTGGCTACCGGGCTGCCATTCATTTCATCTCGACGTTAATGCTCGAATAAATATCCCCTTTTTACAATATTTTGAGATAAAAATATCAAATTATGGAGCAATTTCATATAATCTAGGCTAAAGTGTGATATAAAAAAAATCCATTATAGGGACACTACTTATATACTATTGAATTTACACTCTTAATAATGTAGTTATCGATAATTTATTTTCTTTTGTCATTGTGTGACGATTTACGAGACCTTAAGTCGATCGTGATGAAAATTATGAGAGGCTCGACTCATCTCAGGAGAATGTAATTATTTAAGAAAGTAATCGGTGTAACTCCATGTGTGTGTAGAACTTAGGTTCTTTTCCTAAGAGAATATAAAAAAATAGGAAAATACAGAACTGTTTTTTAGTAGGCGTCCACTCATCATTGAGTGATTTAGAATATTATTTAGTATTTTATTTATTGAAATCAGTTAAATGTAAGTATTTTTGAAAATATTTTACCTGCCGCAAATGGGATTGAAATTCTTAAATAGATGGTAGTTACTGCTTTATACTGTCCAATCTTAACCTTGTTACATTGTTACGTAGGTACCCATCTCAGACAAGCTTCTATTGTAAGCATATGGTTGAATGTTTTTTAAAGAGCCTTTGTTCCCACAAGTGGTCCATCAGAAGGCAGGTAACATTTAAGTAAACATCCCAAAGGGATTGCTTATTGTCTTCACTTGTCTTCACAGGTGTTACAATTGTCATAATACTTCTCCCACATCTAACCCACCAAAATAATAGGAAGTATTGATATGTAAATATCCACTAAGGATTATTTGTACAGGTGTTCAAGGCAACCGTGAGAAGATGATGGTAGAGTAGGTACCTACTACCCCTACGGGTCCTATATAAGAGGTGTCAGCGCCTATCTTAACACACTCCACGCTCTAATTTCGACACTCATTATTGTCACTCTATATTCCACGTAGTGCTGGTCATCAGCATAATTGTAATTAGTGTAAGGTCACTTATAAGTAATGTAACTGTAATTTTCTAATAAACAACTTCAACTACTTCATCGGCCTTTAAAACTGCAATCCAACCACCTAACAACAGGATCCACATTGAACAGGACAACTGGACGTCACACTGGTGTCAGAAGTGGGATCCGATCCTTCCAATTGGTAAAATCGTCGAAACGTTGAATCATCATCAACTCGAAGGTGTCCACTGACTGTCCTGCCAGTTACTGCTCGCTGTGCTGCCCCGCTGGTTATTGGTGAACCGCTCTGCTGTTGCACTCACCCGCCGGTTGCTGCTTTGCTGTGCTGCCCCGCTGGTTTTTGGTGAACCGCTCTGCTGTTGCACTCTCCCGCTGGTTGCTGCTTTGCTGTGCTGCCCCGCTGGATTTTGGTGAAACGCTCTGCCGTTACACTCTCCTGCTGGTCGCGGCTTTGCTGTGCTGCCTTGCTGGTTCCTGTTGTGCTTGCTGCCGCCCTCTTCCGCTGATTGCTGGGAGCTGACTCATCGAGACAATTGCTTCTAGAAGAGGATCCGGACTAGGCAATGCAATTTTATATACCCTTGTAAGTTTTGGCCTTTGATTTAGTTAATATTTTTTTTTGTAATTACCCCAGTTACATATTTCTTTTAAAGATATTATTATAGTCATCGAATTGATTAAATAATATTGTTTAAGTAAATTTGAGCAAATTAGAGTCTTTTGATAAGTAATTTTTAAATTGGTATTGGATATTGATAGTTTTTGAGTTCTACAGTAAAGATAAAATAATATTATGGCTCTTAAGGAAGAGAACCATCAAGGGGAAACAATCCCTATAACTTTTCTAACCTCTTTTATTTCAATGTATGACGGAAAAAATAGTAATTTACACAAGTTTATTAAAGATTGCGACTACGCGTATAATTTAGCCCAAGGTTGGCAAAAAGACGTGCTTTTTAAATTCATTGTAACAAGAATATCGGGAAAAGCTGAAGCAGCATTATCGTGCCGTCAAATCAATAATTGGGATGACTGTAGAAATTTTCTGTTAGAGAATTTCTCAGAAATTAAATGTTTTACCCAGTTGCTTTCTGAGCTACAAAATTGTAGACAAACTCGTCATGAATCGGTCGTTGAATATACACAACGAATCGACAAATGCTATTCAAACTTGATGCGTGCAATTAAAAATGATACAACTGATAGCTCAGAATTAATAGGGAAGCATGCAATGATCAAGCAAATGACATTGCAAACATTCATGATGGGAATTCTTCCTCAATTCCAAACAATATTAAGAGCACGTGATCCCGATTCGTTTGAGGAGGCTGCTCAGTTCGCAATCAATGAAGAGAAGCTTACGCAAGCTTCGACTTCATTCTTACGTTTAGATAATCGCAATAAAATTACTTGTTCTATTTGTAACAAAACGGGTCATGTATCCAAGAATTGTTATAGAAATAATCCTAATAGTGATTATACGAGGGTACGTAATAATAACGAACCTAATAGGTTAAATAATAGACGTGTTTTTCAAACAGACAGTAGTCAGGGTAATTCTAAAAATGTGAAAAAAGTTATTAAGTGTTACTATTGCGATAAACCGGGTCATTTGAAAAAGGACTGTTATGCTTATAAAAGGTCTTTAAACCAACAAGGCCAAGCACCAGTCGCCGAGGTGAAGCTGGCCAATATATTAGAGGCAGAATTTTCACAATAAATAATATAACGGCTTACATAAAGATTCCTATAAGCGAGATTAGTGAGGGGAAAGAATATTTAGAATTATTAATAGATAGCGGTGCAGATATTAGTTTAATTCAACCAAAGGCACTTGATAGGGAAACCATGATAAATATTAATGAAAAAATTATAATAAAGGGTATTAATACGGGTGTAAACCTTACACAGACAAGAGGTTCTGTGATGACGACTTTTCAAGTCGGAGGAAAACCGATACGCCATAAGATGCATTTGTTGCCCTCGAGGTCAAATGTTCCACTCGATGGACTATTGGGTTCGGATTTCCTGAGGAGGTTTAGCGTACGGCTAGATTACGCGGAAAATAAATTATGGATCGGAGATACGAGCTTAACGATATACTTTCAGTCATCTCGAGACTCTAAACCAGTCATGGTTGCAGCTCGAA
Source organism: Mystacides longicornis (assembly GCA_963576905.1). Taxonomy (NCBI): domain Eukaryota; kingdom Metazoa; phylum Arthropoda; class Insecta; order Trichoptera; family Leptoceridae; genus Mystacides; species Mystacides longicornis. Next base: position 23,203,850 of record OY756420.1, read on the forward strand.
CTGAAACGGTCATCGAAGCTAACGTTCTTAATCCATGGATCCGGGAAGGATTGACACCGGATATATGTGTTTTAGATGGTGTCTATTTAAGTAGAGCCATTTGTAAAGTAAATGATAGTGGGAAAACTTTAGTAACCGTATTGAATACTACAGAGGTGCCAGTTATGTTAAAACAAGTTAGTTTAGTTTTGGAATCATTCGATGAAGTAAGCTCATCGAGGTTAGATGATTTCGGTTTGGTTGAAGGAAAATCAAAAGAAAATGTAAGAGGAAATAAACGGGCTATGGATAAATTGCACCGCGTAATGCAAGTTAAGGCTGTTTCTGCGAGTTCTTTAGAAAGGGTTAAATTGTTAAAGGAATCTTTAAGGACGGATCATCTTAATGATGAAGAGAAAGAATCTCTCGTTAGGACGTGTATTGAATTTAATGATATTTTTCATTTAGAAGGAGATAAGTTAAGTTGTACCAAGACTGTAAGCCATTCGATAGATACGAAAGATAGTAAGCCTATTTTCACTAAATCGTATAGATATCCTGAAGTTCATAAACGGGAAGTTAATGAACAAATAAGTAAAATGTTGGAGCAAGGTATTGTTAGGAGTTCGACATCCCCGTGGTCTTCGCCATTATGGGTTGTTCCGAAGAAGGCTGATGCTTCGGGTAAACAAAAATGGCGTGTTGTAATAGACTATAGGAAATTAAATGATGTCACTGTCGGTGATGCATATCCCTTGCCGAATATAACCGAGATTCTTGATCAACTCGGTCATAGTAAGTATTTTACAACTTTAGACCTTGCGTCTGGATTTCATCAAATCCCAATGGAAAAAGAAGATGCTATGAAGACAGCGTTTTCAACTCCTCAAGGGCACTACGAATATACACGTATGCCGTTTGGTCTAAAAAACGCACCTAGTACTTTTCAGAGGCTAATGAACAACGTATTAGCCGGGGTTCAAGGTATAAAATGTTTTGTCTACTTAGACGATATCGTTATCTATTCGGCTAATTTAGAATCGCACGAAAATAAGTTGATCGAAATTTTCAAATTGTTACGGTTGCATAATTTAAAACTACAACCAGATAAGTGTGAATTTCTAAGACAGGAAGTTTCATACCTAGGTCATATTATTACGGAAAATGGAGTTAAACCTGATCCAAGTAAAATTTCTGTTATTAATAAATTCCCGCTACCAAAATCGACTAAAGATATCCAGTCGTTTTTAGGACTTGTTGGGTATTACCGGAGGTTCATAGATAATTTTAGTGCAATAACTAAGCCGCTTACTAGTTTATTAAAAAAGGATAGAGTTTTCATTTGGGAAAAGGACCAACAGACCGCTTTCGAAAAGCTCAGGTCAATTTTGACAAGCGAAAGTATATTACGATATCCTGATTTTAGCCAACCTTTCAATCTGACGACTGACGGTAGTAGTTTTGCTATAGGAGCTGTTTTGAGTCAAGGTCCGATTGGAAAGGACTTGCCTATTGCTTTCGCATCTAGGACATTGAATAAAGCGGAAACAAACTACTCGACAACCGAAAGGGAATTGTTAGCAATAATATATGCAGTCAAACATTTTAGGCCATATTTGTATGGAAGAAAATTTAATATAATAACAGATCATAAACCTTTGGTGTGGCTTTTTAACGTTAAAGATCCAGGTTCAAGATTAGTTCGATGGAAACTTAAGCTCCAGGAATATGATTACGAAATAATATATAAACCGGGAAAGTTAAACTCAAACGCGGATTGTTTGTCTAGAATCGTGATACCAGAGTCTAATGTTTTACAAACAACTAAGATCGGAATAGATTCGTACGAAGACTTTTTAAAATGTCATAGCACTAAGCTAGACTTGAATATGGAAAAATTTGCTGAATTAGATGAATCCTTATTATCCAGGAAAGATAATGTTGGGTTATGCGTTTCAGCTGATTTAGAAATGAGCGAAGGAATTGCTTCTCAGATTAAGGGTATGATTAATAATTACGATAAATTAAAGGAAAGTAGTATTAAATTAGGTGACGTTTTAGTTAGTGAATTAGATGCTAGTTATAAGGTATATCATCTAGTAACCAAGACGAACTTTTGGGATTACGAAAGTTACGAGAATATATTTGATTGTTTAATTAACTTGAGGGAAAAATTGTTAGCAGATAATGTTAAAAGTTTATCAATAGAAAAAATAGGCTATGGTCTAAATTGGAATAAGGTTAGGAATATAATTATGTTTATATTTAGAGCAACAGATGTTTCAATATCTGTTTGTGGAGGTAAGGTAGTAACCCCCTCTAGAGAGGATATAGAAGAAATTCTTAAGGAATTTCATGATGCACCTGCATCTGGACATCCTGGATTCCATCGGATGTTAAACAAAATAAGGTATAAATACAATTGGAAAGGAATGAGAAACGATATTTTTAAATATGTTAAAAATTGCGTCACGTGTCAGAAAAATAAAACCTCTAGAAAGAAAAATTTGCAACCCATGGAAATCACCACGACGTGTGATAAGCCTTTCGAGAAAATCGCGTTAGACATTGTAGGTCCATTAACTTTAACGGAAAATGGAAACAAATACATTTTAACGTTACAAGATAATTTGACTAAGTATTCTCAGGCTTATGCGATTCCGAATCATGAATCATCCACGATAGCTTATAAGCTTGTTCATGATTTTATTTGTAAATTTGGTATTCCCGCGGAAATACTGACTGATCAAGGTAGTGATTTCACTTCAAATTTAATGAAGAATGTAGCGAAATTATTTAAAATTCGGAAAGTCCAAACAAGTGCTTATAGACCACAGTCCAATGGGGCTTTAGAGAGGTCTCATGCAGTTTTAGCAGATTACTTAAAGAATTATACGTCTGATAACCAATCTGATTGGGATGAATGGATAGATATGGCGATGTTTTCCTATAATACGACGCCACATTCTGCTACTAAATATACTCCTCATGAACTTGTTTTTGGATGTAAGGCAGAACTACCTAGCGCAATCACTCAGAAACCCGAGTTTAAATATACGTATGACGACTTCCTAGATAATTTGAAATATAGATTAAACAAATGCCATGAGATAGCTAAAAATAATCTTTTAGATGGGAAACAACGGTCGAAGGAAACATACGATAGAGGGATAACGAAGTCAGAAACTTATAATATAGACGAAATGATATTTTTAAAGAACGAAAATTGCAAACCGCGTCTATGTAAAAAATTATCTCAGAACTTTTCGGGTCCATACAAAATAATTGAAATAAATAAACCAAATTGTACAATACTTATAAAAAATAAACCGGTAACAGTCCATATGAATAGAATCAAACGGGCTTTTCTTGCAGACTGCTAATGCCGCTGGCAATAGCCGCTCAAGACTATACATGGACTGGGTTATCAACTTCCGGAATCTACTTCGACCAAGTTGGAGATTTAAACATGGTGGAGAGCCACTGGAATCTGGTAACTTTTATAGATTTGAATTTATATTTTAAGAAATTTGGGATAGTTCAAGATGCGTTAAACAACGCAGAAAAACTTTGTTTCAACAACAAAAGGTGCGATCCAACTCTTTATATATTGAAGCATAAATTTAATAATCTCGATAATCAAAAAACTACGTTAGTAAATCTTCTTAGTCTCGGGCATAACCGAGTGAAACGAGCTTGGCTAAATATTATTGGGTCTGCTTTTAAGACCATATTCGGAACGTTAACTGAGGACGATGCTCAGTACTATACAGAGGCTATCAATAACGTTAATAAAGATGAAAAACAGTTGTTCGAAATGCTTAAACAGCAAACACAAGTAGTTAAATCGGCAATAAGTAATTTCAATCAAACGATAACTAATTTAGATATTAATGAAGTACTTTTTGACAAAAATTTCAAGAAATTACAATCGTATTTTAGTGAGGTTAATAAAAACTTAAACGATGCTCACATTACCGCGGAACTAAATGAGCATTTAGATTACGTCATGTTAATTGTAAATGAATTAGATAACGAATTTAAATTGTTGATAAATTCTATTCTATTTTCTAGAAACAATATTGTACACCCTCATGTTATTACTCCTAAGCAACTGCTAAATGAGTTGCTTTTATCTGTGCCTCATCTACCAAATTCAATGTCTTATCCAATACCATTAAATATAGATAATATAGAAGAAATTGTAAAATTGTTGAAACTAAATGTATTTTTTGCTAATGATAGGATAATATTTGTAATGAAATTCCCGTTGGTAACTTTTGTTAACTTCAATATCTTTGAACTTGTATCTGTACCTATAAAGAGAAACGATGATTTTTATGTATTTATTTTACCGACATCAAGGTATTTAGCCTTGTCGGAAGCTAAATCACAGTACATTTTGTTAGAAGATCTAAAAAATTGTAATAACATAGATAAGGATAAATTCATATGTGATGACAAAAAACCATTGTACTCTACTAGCAATAGAAATATTTGTGAAATAGAAATAATAATGAAACAAGATATACTACCAAGTAATTGTGATGTAAGGATTTTAAAGAATTTTGATGAATTATGGCATAAATTACATAATAACAAATGGTTGACCATACTTCCTAAAAATACTCTGTTAACTTTTAAATGCTCTAATGAAAAACCATTTGATGTTTATTTAAAGAATACAGGAATTATGACAATAAAACCTGGATGTAAAATTTTTACCGGGTCGTCAGTAATAACTAATACTGATGATATAAATTCTCAGCAAAATATTACAACTTATTCTTTTTCACCTAAATTTGTATTAAATGATAATTGTTGCAATGATTTCAATATCAGCAAAAGTATGCTGGAACTTCCTACATTGTATTCTAAATTAAATGATTTGAGTAGAGATAATCTAAATGTTGCTAGCCATAGACTTGATGATATTTTGAGTAAAATATCAGATAAACAAAATGAATCAACAATGAATAAAATTATAAACAGTAGTTACTTCCCTTACTTTATAATAGGGTTCTTAAAACTGATTTTTATATATGTGTGTTATAAAATATTAAAAAGATTTTATGTTAATTGTAAACCGAACGGTGAATCACCTTGCACAACCATTTATAACTATGTAACTCTAAATTCGTGTAGAAAGAAGTTACATACTGAAATAAATAATCCGATAGAATTAGAAGAACTTCCTAGTTCTCCAATGTTAAGGAGAAGTACCCGCCTCAGGACAGGCATTAATTAATTGTGCGCAAGATGATACACCGTCTAACGGCGGAGGTGTTACGTAGGTACCCATCTCAGACAAGCTTCTATTGTAAGCATATGGTTGAATGTTTTTTAAAGAGCCTTTGTTCCCACAAGTGGTCCATCAGAAGGCAGGTAACATTTAAGTAAACATCCCAAAGGGATTGCTTATTGTCTTCACTTGTCTTCACAGGTGTTACAATTGTCATAATACTTCTCCCACATCTAACCCACCAAAATAATAGGAAGTATTGATATGTAAATATCCACTAAGGATTATTTGTACAGGTGTTCAAGGCAACCGTGAGAAGATGATGGTAGAGTAGGTACCTACTACCCCTACGGGTCCTATATAAGAGGTGTCAGCGCCTATCTTAACACACTCCACGCTCTAATTTCGACACTCATTATTGTCACTCTATATTCCACGTAGTGCTGGTCATCAGCATAATTGTAATTAGTGTAAGGTCACTTATAAGTAATGTAACTGTAATTTTCTAATAAACAACTTCAACTACTTCATCGGCCTTTAAAACTGCAATCCAACCACCTAACAACAGGATCCACATTGAACAGGACAACTGGACGTCACAACATAACCGAATTACCTATATGTATTTTTTAACATTTGAAAAATAACCAGCATGCTTTTTCTTCGTATATACCTAAAACTAGCTGACTCTACACTTGTTGTCCTGCTACACCATAAGGTTACATAAGAAAAGTGTTGTTATGTTGTCAAAAGCACTAAGAAAAATTAAAATGTCGTTCTGTTTTTTTAATTCTTAAATTAAATAGTTTTCCGCAATTTTCTGATTTTTATTTTCATAGAAACCTTCTTCCGGCAAAAAAAAACACGATGAAAATAATTGGTCAATTTTTACTTAAGCTGTTACGTGTGATGCAGTGAAGGAAAGTATAGGGACTCACATTTATATGTAAAGATGATTAAACACTTCACATTCCAAAAATACTTATTTACTTCACAGCTATAATGGAAAGTAGGCAGAAGAAGAAAAATGACGAATAATGTTGTTAAGTAATTGATTGAAATCCCTAAGGAAAAGAAGACCTCTGTTAAGTACCGAAGGCCCAGAGATGCCTGTGTAAGTGTGAGCACACCTCAAGGGTGGGTATACTAATAATATATTAATAGTAATAGTTAAGCTAGTAGCTACCTGAAACATTATATATGGAGGACGTGCCCATCACACGGTGGCAAATAGCCAACAAAACAACGTTCATATGTTGAAATGTCGTAATTCCAAGCTGTAATCAAAAGATACGATTCATATCCAAGTAGAAGGAAGTATTTGCTTAATCCTGAAACAGATGTTATAAGTAGACCATTGTTCAAGAATTATTATTTAGTTCGAATGGATTTTGAATTAATCTAATTTTAATTTATTTAATAACTACTTTATATGTACACACATTTTAAATAAGTTAAAAAAATGTTGCCAAAATAGGCTAAGCCTGTGCTAGGGCAAACTTAAAAAAGCTTACAAAACATATTCTGATTACAAAATAGATAAAAAAAAACACAACATACTATCTCAATTGAATTTTATGTTGTTAAACTTAAACTAAAATCATTTTTTTAATCTTTTTTTCTTACCCATCACGCCGTTTCCCGAAGGGTAGGCAGAGAGTACGGATTTCCATTCTTTCCTATCCAAACAAACCTCTTTCGCTTCTTCCAAACGCATAACATTCCGCATACATGCTCTTCTATTCCTTTTGCTCCTCACTTGGTCCTCGGTCGGACCATGTCATTCCAAGTTGGCCTCGTCTGCGTTAGAATCTTTTTAATCTTCCTTAGGATTAAACGAAGTTCTTAATGTAAAAAAATGATTTTATCAGTTTTTATGTTATAAAATTTACAATTTACCAACATATCAGAGAATATCATACTGGATTAACGTAGAAACCAAACCCTGCATTTTATATAATATATTAATCAATGAAGAATATTTATTATATAAGTATGTAGGTATATTGTAATGGTTTATTATAATACAAATTATTAATTCACAAAACAAATCAGATTTTTAATTAGGGTTATATAAGGTTCGTTTGGCTTTTAAAGCATTTTTCCTTTTGAATCCTTTTTTGAAATCACATCGGAAATATACAATAATGTTTGGCAAATTTATCATTTTATTATGCGTACGTTTTTGATTCGCAATCCGATACAATTTCCGTGTCGAAAGATTTATGGTTGAGGTACACACACCCTATTTATTATGCAAACAATACCAAGGGGAGGGTTTCTCGTTTCCTTCTGTCCATCAAACTGGTCGGTTGTCATTATCACAAATGAAATCCGGAAGCAAACATTATCACTAATAGTCAACAGCCGCGCACCATCAGGTTTATAAGTGAAGAATTCGATACCTACTTTTCCCTAAAAACTCCCAAGCTTTTTGCATATAACCTTCCAAAGGTATAAGTTATTTAATATGCAAAGATATCTGGTTCTTTTGTAATTAATTCGATATTACAATAACTACCTTAGTAATCCGAATATAACGCGACTCCGAAATTTTCATGTATATTTAAAAAAAAAATATTCATAAAAGATTCAAAGAATGCAAAGTTCAATCAGATAATCCTTTATTATAAGTGAAAAAAGTACATTCATTTCAATATTAACAAATGAGACAAAACATGTTGCGCAAAAGATGTTAAAGTATATAGGTACCCCGAGAGTACCTACATAGTCGCTATTCAGTATCGATTCGTGCTTAACCCCGCAATTAACGCGAGTCGATTTTTCAACTGAAACTAAATGGTATCGCGTTAAGTCGTTCTATCTTTCTTCAGTCATTCTTGGATATAGGCCTCTCACATAGAGTATGAGGTACAAATAATAGTCCAGCGGATCTTTGATAGCAAGTCCATCTGTTTGGGTAAAATAATCTTTAATCTTTAATGGATACAGCAAAAAATTCGAACCGAATCTACTGAGATTCAGACATATTATCTTCACGATAAAATAATTTCGTATTTCATGTTCAAGACAATTAAGTTGCTGTTGTATGGCGGTTGCGTGCATGGTGCAGAAGAGAAGCAGATGGCTTATACCAAACGTGACTATTTTAAGGTAAAAAAAAAAAACATTTTTTTATTCTGTAAAAAAGAACGAACTCAGGAGATGAAAAAAATATTCGGTAATATTATAAATGGTTAAGTTCGTCTGTATATCGGTATTTTCGTGAAAACACTATTCACCCCATATCATTAATTTTTCATTCTTGAATTTATTGGTGTGCATGTCGATATAACAGAACTGATTTACATAATATACTCTTAATAAAACACAGAAATGATAATAATAATTATTTTTATAGAACCTGCCTACATTTTTTTTTCAATAAAAAATGAATATGTGATCACTCGAAGTGAACATAAATCCACTATTTGATTCTTTCAAAATAAGCTACTAAAATCTTTTGTCGTTAAAGAGGAAGACGGCCGGCACCTGGGATCGAACCCACTCCCCCCAGAATAGTACGGAAGTCGGCGTCGTAATATAAATTCAAAAATTTTCATTTTAAATTATTATATAACCAACGTGGGCCCATCACCTCTACAATTGTGGAGATAGACCAGACCGGGGCTGGTGTTAAGGATGCTGAATGACAGTTGGTCTAGGGAAGCGCTGTTCTTCCTCCCATTAGGGTCCGGAAGACGAGGAAGACCCTCTCACACTGTGTTCCGCTGCTTTAAGTCAGAGTTTAGTTATGTGTACATTGTGTGGGAGGAAGTCATAAACATTGCGCAAGATCGAGCGCAATGGAGAGCTCTTGTTGCCTCCCTATGCCCCTGAGTGGGGTGTAAATGGGAGAGTTAGTCAGTTATAACATTTTTAAGTAATATTTTTTTAAATTTTTTATGAAGAGTGAAACTGAATAATGCATTTTTCTAATAAACTATCAAAATCAACAACGTAAAGTACGACGGATATCAGCTAGTTTTAAAATAAAACCAAAACAGTATGTAGGTAGGCCGTTTTATAAGAAAGCCGATGAGTCGGTGTAAAGTATGTGAAGAGTGAAATGGGTTAGGTACGAGTACCTCCATTGTATCACGTGTTTGGCGGAAGAGCCCTTGAAGACTCGACTGTTGAAGTTTGCGAACAAACACTTAATGTGCGTAACACACTCCAAAGATGTAGAGCTCGTTGTGGTGTGCATTCAGCTAACAACAATTCTACCTACAGTATAAGTTCTACCCACTTTGAGTCATTCTTTTTTTATTTTATTAGCCCTACTACACTTAATATTCTGATTAAGGTGAATTCTACTTAATACATAAACAAACTTCAGTTTTCGGGTTACTTAAAAGTATAGGTAAGAGATGTTCGAATAGCCTAGATCTCAAAGCTATGAGAATAATTTAAGATCGGCTAACGCTGCCTATCCTGAAACATAAACATCTATGTAGTGGTGCGTGAGTGGTCTGACATTTGAAACACACACATACCTATTCTGGTACCGTGCCAGTTAGATGGTGATTCTGTGAACACAAAAATATAAGAGACCCACAAGCATTAATGTCTTGCAACCACCCTTGCATCGAGGTAATGGTAAAACAAAGCATTCTACATAAAGCTTGGTACAGAAATTTTAACTATAAATTTTAACTAAATGTGTGTAGAAAAGTACTTTAGGTACCTACCTACTGCCATCAGTCATCATTTACTGTAGGTAGTCATTAAAAATAAATACTTTGTTCACACTGTATTTTTTTGCCATTGAATTACTTATCTTGATTAAACACGTAAAATTACTAGTTTTCTTGATAGGATGTGATATACCTACCTCCATAAACGCTTGCTTGCTCTTCTCAATAAGATATTTAGTAGGTACCTTATAAGGAATAGTCCTACCTTAATAACTTTTCATACATCCTATCCTATTTTTAAACGTCATTCACATTCAACTACGTCTTATCACACCTGCATTAAAAATTTGTTCGAGATTATTATAAATAAGCCGTGCATCCAGTCATCAAGTGTGGAACAAAATGTAAGAAAAATATCAGGTGGAAAAAAAATAAAACATGAGACTATATCGTGTTATTTCGTTGTACGAGGATAATGTGCGGACTTGTCGTGATTTATCTCAAGTTCTTTCGTTTCATTTAATCCTCAAGCAATTCCACTTCTCAATAAAACTAGCCATAAAACAACATAATAATAACAATATGTTGTCGGGGGAAGGGGAGGATCCCTGTGTCCTGTGTTTCTTGTTATGTGGAACCCACGTTAATTTACCGCTCACAAACAGGGTTTGATTTTGAAATCCCAAACTACAATTTATTTACAAGCGATTTTTCCTTTTTTCGCAATTGATTTTGCTTTCTAGTTTTTTTACTGTTTTTATTACTTTGAAACACATGTAATACATAAGCTAGTTTATTTTCAGAATGAATGTATCTTATCCTTTTTCTGTAGAGTCATGAGTCTGATATGTCAGGGTTGACCTTTTTACTGTGAATTTTCTACCAAACTCCAGTACATTTTTGAGTCAAAGGTATAGGTAAGGTTCAGTTATATTTGAAGATCTTATAGTTAATTGTTTGTTATTGTTCTTCTTCTTTTGTGTTTCAATTTGTTAATTGATAGTTATGTGTTAAGCAAGTCACCCTCCCTTTTGCTAGCCAGTTTAATTAATTTCAGCCTATGTCTTATCGTTAATCAATTATACAGTATAAAAAAATACACATTGATTTTCCAATACTATCCATAAAGTGCGTTTTTTATAATTCTATTAATTATGTACTTGAACTTATGGACATACATTGATAAAGAATAGATAATTTAAATCAATCATTTATTTATGATTTATTTATTTTTTATTTATTTATTCATTTTAAAGATGAACACTGCTCACCATTACAGTGTTTGACCTTTTCGGTGAGCAGTGGGAGAGAACATTACATACATGTCATAACATAATACAATACAAAAATAGTACCTTAAGTAGGTCTAGATATAAACAATAAAAAAAACATAGGAACATAGTTCCAATTTAACCTTTACTTCTTATACAGAACAAAAATTACAAAAATAATGCTACTATGAACAAAAGAGCAAATGACATTATATAAATAAATTGAAGATAATCAGTGTTCACGTAATAAACAACAAATAGCCAACCTCCTGTTTAAAATTGTTATAAGATATATGAAAGATGTCAATGTGCTGAGACAACCGATTAAAAATGCTGACCACTCTACATAAAGGAGAATGGATCAAAATGTTAGTTCTGCCACTTGGGAGATAAAATAAGTTATGACGTCTAGATCTAGTGTAAGAATCCGGAACATAAATATTAATTTCCTGTAAGATTTTTGGGTTGCTAATTATACCATGTAAAAGCTTAAAGAAATGTCTGCAAAGATATTCATCTCTCCGCATCTGGAGAGTCGATATACCTAGACATCCATTCACGAAAAGAGATGGAAATAAGTACGGGTAGTATCCGTAAGATATTCTGTACAAATGTCTACAAAATTTTTTTTGTACTTTTTCCAACGCGAGAATATATGTCACCTCGTGAGGAGACCAAACCATGGATCCCGACTCCAATATAGAGCGTACCAGGGAATCATAAAGTATTCTAAGGGTATTTGGGTTTTTGAATTGAACCGAATTTCTAAGTATAAAACCCAACATCTTATATGCCCTTTCTACTGTTAGCTGTATGTGTGAACCGAACGTCATATCAGGCTTGTACAAAATTCCCAAATCCCTAATCTCATCTACTCTAGCAAGAGCCACATCATTCATCCTATAATCGGCAAATAAAGGATTTCTTATCCTTGAGTAAGTCATCACGTGACACTTCGGTGTACTAAAGAACAATTCATTGGCCCTTGACCATTCAGTTACTCCGTCAATGTCTTCCTGGAGTTTCGTTGCGTCATTTTCACTTGAAATCTGTCTATAAAGTTTGAGATCATCTGCATAGAGCAAAAAATCTGAATTTTTAATGTACATACCAATGTCATTAATAAATACTGTGAAAAGTAGAGGTCCCAGGTTAGAACCTTGTGGAACACCAGAGAAAGTGAAAAAGGTGCCAGAATCATGATTTCCAAAACTAACATACTGCTGCCTATCTCTCAAGTAGCCAGCCATATATCGTAATAGTCTGTCAGATAAACCAAATGCATGCAATTTTAATAGAAGTTTATCATGTTCAACGCGGTCAAATGCCTTTTCAAAGTCTGTGTATATAACATCAACTTGCAGGCGGTTATCTAACCGCTTTTCGATAAAATTGTTGAAACACAGCAGATTTGATAAAGTGGATCTTCCAGGTCTAAACCCGTGTTGTTCGTCGACTAAAGTTTGACCAAGGCTATCCCACATTCTCCTGTGCAAGATAATCTCCAGAAGTTTAGCTGGAGCGGACAATATCGCGACCGGTCTATAATTCTGCACATTCGCTTTATCCCCTTTTTTGTGAATCGGACAGACCTTTGTGGTTTTCCATACTGAGGGGAAGCATTCCAACCTTAATGATAAGTTAAAAAGATAATATAAAATGTCTCGCAATTCAGTGCCCACTTCCTTTAGCACGTACGCTGGAATTTGGTCAGGCCCTGATGATCGTTTCGGCTTTATTTTCATTATGCTATAATCGATATCATTATATGTCACATTTGAAATATCACAAACAGTAGAGGTATTCGAGGGAAATGAGTGAAAAGAGTCAACATTCAATAGTGGCTTAGTTGTACTGTATACAGATGCGAAATAGTTCGAAAATGCATCAGCAATTTTTTGAGGATCCGAATAAGCAATGTTGTTATGGATCATCTCCTGGGGATCATTCGTTGTACTTTTTTTGGAGTTGATAAAACTCCAGAATTTTGTTGGGTCTCTACAAATATTATCCTCGTTTGACTCGATATGATGTTTGTAACAAACACTAATATCTTGCTTTACAGATTTACGCAATTCCGAATATCTAGAGTATGCCAGAGAAGATTTTGTCTTCTTCCATAGCTTGTGGAAAAAGTGTTTTTTCTTTATATTTTTAATCAAGTTTCGGGAAAACCATCGAGGATAATCATTACAATAATTGTTCGCATAAGAACCAAAACAATCGTCAAAAATACTATTTATAATCGAGTAAAAACCCTCAACAGCGTCGTCAATGTTCGTTGCACTGTAAACCTCAGCCCAAGTGTGCTCCGCTATTTTTTCTTTAAGAGACGTAATGCCGTGTTCATGGAACTTCCATCTTAATCTGACATTATTGCTATGAGTGTTAAAATATTTTATATTATGGGATGGCAATGCGATGTTCACTCTGAGCGTCGGATGATGTGCATCCTCGGCAACTAATGGAAAATCGTGCCTATTAACTACCACTAAATTGTCATCAATATTTGTATATACACAATCCAAAATACGATTATTAAAATTTTTAATGTAATTTAGTTGTTTCAAATTGAAAGATTCCAAAAAAAAAGACAATTCGTCACTAGAATATGATGGTTAAGGGTAACTCATAAAGATCTGAGAGTCTGATTCACTCTTAGGTGGGTTTCTCGATCGTTAGTAATAACAAAGCGTTAGCGATAGCAAAGTAATCGCAATATTTTTGTTATTAAAAAATGTCATTTTAGCATAATTTTGCTTGATAATTTTTTTAAGCATTGGGATGTTGGTATATACATGTTAGGTACTAATCGATTATTATTTACTTTGATATTCCTTACGATCAAGTAACACCTGATAGTAAAGTACTGTGTGCTAATACTTACTATTACTCGTGGCTTCGAAAAACCCACCCTATGTCACACCAAGTACAACATAATATAATTAAGTTTTGTATAAACACACACCCACATACTACAGCCTTTTTTCTATCGTTTTCTAACATATCGCGTCGGAGAAATCTCTCTTCCAATTTTACGGATGGTATGCTCTCATCTCCTATATTGATATTATTACAGTAAACATATAACTTCGCCACAAATATTGTTTCTTTTGAGCAAATCATCAATTTTTTCCTATTTGATGTAAAGATTTTAAGTGCTTTGCCTCAACGCAATCATATTAAGTATAGGTATATTATATTTGCACTAGTTTTAGGAAGGTCTCTTATATATAATAAGAAGTTTTTTTTTCATAAAAAGTAGTGTGGGCGAATTTTGATATTGTATATATTGTGACATTCATAAATACACTATGATGACATCAATAGACACAGTTGTTCAATACCGGCAATATTTCATAATAAAAACAAGGATGTCTGTTTTCGCGTTTTAATACAACGGATACAGTGAACGCAAGATGATAATAATGTTGTAAGAAAGTAACTTAGTAGAGTAGGTCTTAAAATGTTTCCTGGTTTCATGACACCGCGTAAAAAATACTCGATATAGTATGTTATATCGTGGGAATATTCACACTCTTCGCGTACTAACACTTTTTACCTCTAGCATTCTTTCAGAGAACTTGTTTGTGTAAACACAAACTGTTTTTTGTTGTTTATTGTAGACTGTATAACATCATATGGAACGTTGCTATAACAGCGAGAGAGTGTTCTCATCTTCAACAGAAAAAAATAAAACGTTTAAAATCGCAGGCAAATGTTGTTACTGTTACTGTTTTTAATGAATCAAGCTTTATTTATTACACATTTTACTAAAATAGCTTGTGATATTTCGTCAATATGACGACATTATGACATTTAAGAGTTTTTTTAAACAAAATAATGGAACACATATCATTAAACTTTAAGCAAAATGGTTGTAGGTGTATTTTTTTTTTCTGAGGTTTGTTTCAGCTTGATAAACTCTTTGAGTTTTTAAGCAGTGAAATATCTTTGCAATAGATTTCGTATTGTGATTATTTTTTATAAGCTTATGCTTAAAAAATTGTTCAATAGGTATTTTCTATAATTACAAAAAATCTATCTGAAAAAAACCCTGTCCGTTTCATACTAGCGCTTTTCGAATTGCACTGAATATATCTTCTGGATCTCTTTAGTTAAAATTGGCGATAATGGAATAAAATTTTTGTGATTCCATTTTTCATTAATACTTCCGTCTATTTTGATTTTGGGTTCGCAGATGCAAATACTTCAGCGTGTGTTTCGTTCATTTTAAATCTAAGGATTTGGGCAAAGTAATCAGCGATTTCATTTAACGGAGGAACGCCTGCGGATTTTATTTTGCCTCCCTAAGTGAGCTTGTAAAGGGGGGGGGGGGGGTGTTTTCTTTTACATGTGTGTGACTTTGTTCAAATTTTGATTAACATAATATTCGAATATGTAAATATTTTATTCTGTTTCTTCGGGAAAATTTAAAAAAAAAACATCTTAAAATAAAGTTTATTCCATTCTGTAGGAATATAATATTTGAATGTTTGAAATGTAAGACATGTTTACCTACGTGACACGTAATAACACATTTTGAAGCGAGATGTTGTCGAAAAAACTTTAAAGAAACATGAATTTATTATTTTTTAACAAATACAACTCATCACGTACGAACCAGCTGCTATTTTAACATAATACATCAAAAACAAAAAATCGTACATCCCTGATTAGACAATTTTATTCAGTAGGTATGTTTCGTGAATAACAGCATTAAAATGTTCTCGGTCTTATCTTCTAGTCTTGTTCGAAGACAAAATGTCAAAGACTTCTTGCTAGAACTTTTTTGTATAGAGAAAAACAGCATGAAATACACGTGTTGTGTTGCAGTTTTAAGGTATTTTTGATGGCTAGAGATACATTTTGTGGAGCATTGCATTGTGGTTCTTTGTGAAACTGATATGCTGCTGGCGCTCCACGACACAACACGACACAATAGTTTGTTTCTTTCATAAAATACTGTACTAAGTATGACACGTGTGGGTAAAAATGAGAGAAACACATTGATATGCTGTTACTCTGTATGAAATTATATGCTTTTGGCACGCCAGAACAAATAGTGTGAACTTATCTATCATGAGTCTCATTAAAAAATTAATAAAAACAACTTAGATTTACACTAATAAAACATGACAATGTGGAAAAATAAATACGCGCTGTTCTATGTGGGTGGAAAAAGAAATTCTTAACTACATTTTTATTAATTTATTTGTGCTTGAATTAATGAGAATGCCAAATAAAAGCCTTATAACATAATCTTTCCTCCAATCTTATCATACTCTTAATATAAAAAAGTATAAAAGGGCCTTTTTTGACAAAAAAATACGTTTAAAATTTTCGTTATGTTTTTCAATTCATTTAGTTAAGTAATTAACTTTGAGGAGAGAAAAATTATATTTTTATTAATTTTGTTTCAGATTGCAACGAGGATACACATTGGAATAAACGTAATTTTTTTATGACTCTTTACATAACTAATTATTTCCAACGATATTAAGTGAACAATAAAGTAAATAAAAAAAAACTTTTATTCTTATAACATAAAAAGACAATAATTGAAAACAATGTGATAAAAAAAGTAATTTTCTCACCCTTGTGTGTAATCAAATTTGATAAAAATGTCGTGTCCTTTTCAACCGCCACCCGGCCATGTGGCAAATGGAGGACCTGGAAAAATGAAGCCATCCGTATCAGCAAGGATCGAAGGATTACAATCACGACAGGGATCATTTCAGCTTCTGGGGGAAGAAAATACTGAAGAGCAGAACACCTTGAATCTGAAACATCTCAGCAGTGCTTTGCAAATCTTAACCAATCCAAAGGTAAGTGTTTATGATCACTTTTATACTGATATGAATTTTATATTTTCACCCTGTTTTGAATACACAGGATATATTATGAAGTAAAATCGGGAACTATGAGGAGACCGGGTTTGGATGTAACTTATTTTTCTTTGGCAAGATTCCACCACATAGTCGAGGCTTTGAAAGACGATTTATACATGAATGAATAGTGCTTTTATTCCGTTACAAATTAAGTAACAACTATTTCTCTAACTTGATCAATTGCAAAAATAATACAGTTTTGTGAAAAATGAAAAGTGTGACTTCTAACCCCGTTGCCGGGGATCGTTGTCTCAGTGTCTGCGCTAGGTAGTCATGAAGTAATTTACAGTTCAAACATAAAAACAAAAACGTTTTTAATCATTTTAATAGGTGTTTTTATTTAACATTGAGACTGTCTTTTTTTTGCTTCCTAGCAGCTTTCTTGCTTTGAACATCAGTTCTGAGACTGAGAGAGGTGAACCAAGCCCACGAGAAGACTCACTTATATAATAGCGTGGCATTTTTATGGATAGTTCTGAATTAATAGACGTTCGTACGGAAGCAAAAGGTCTGAATGGCAAGAAAAAGAGACTAGATAAATAAAAAATGTTCCTTCAAAACATACTAGAGTGAACTGAGGTGAAGTAGATGCAGAGAAATTGCTGTTGAGATACCAGAACCTCGATCAACGAACTAATTCGGTTGTTAAGTTTTCCGTAACGGCCGCTGTAATAACCTACCAGTGTGACAACCAACCCCGGTCTCCCCTACTTTTATATGATGTTGTACATAAAAGAGTCAGTTACTGATGAAAAAACGGGGTGTCCGGGTAGTATAATAAAGAAAATATGATAGGTAGAATGTTGGGATTGTTCTGTAGAAAAGTTCGGAGAATATAATAATATGCTAAGTAATAACATGTAAGTTTTTAGTTCAAAAATATAGGAATTTTCTCAAGAAATATAAGTACCATAGCATTTTTTTGGATTCAGAAAAAAACTTTTGCAAGTTTCAATGATAATAAAAAAAATAAACGTATCGCAATTTAGGATAGCCAGCGAAACTTTCACTATTGTCGATTGACGAAATAAACGTATCGCAATTTAGGATAGCCAGCGAAACTTTCACTATTGTCGATTGACGAAATAAACGTATCGCAATTTAGGATAGCCAGCGAAACTTTCACTATTGTCGATTGACGAAATAAACGTATCGCAATTTAGGATAGCCAGCGAAACTTTCACTATTGTCGATTGACGAAATAAACGTATCGCAATTTAGGATAGCCAGCGAAACTTTCACTATTGTCGATTGACGAAATAAACGTATCGCAATTTAGGATAGCCAGCGAAACTTTCACTATTGTCGATTGACGAAATAAACGTATCGCAATTTAGGATAGCCAGCGAAACTTTCACTATTGTCGATTGACGAAATAAACGTATCGCAATTTAGGATAGCCAGCGAAACTTTCACTATTGTCGATTGACGAAATAAACGTATCGCAATTTAGGATAGCCAGCGAAACTTTCACTATTGTCGATTGACGAAATAAACGTATCGCAATTTAGGATAGCCAGCGAAACTTTCACTATTGTCGATTGACGAAATAAACGTATCGCAATTTAGGATAGCCAGCGAAACTTTCACTATTGTCGATTGACGAAATAAACGTATCGCAATTTAGGATAGCCAGCGAAACTTTCACTATTGTCGATTGACGAAATAAACGTATCGCAATTTAGGATAGCCAGCGAAACTTTCACTATTGTCGATTGACGAAATAAACGTATCGCAATTTAGGATAGCCAGCGAAACTTTCACTATTGTCGATTGACGAAATAAACGTATCGCAATTTAGGATAGCCAGCGAAACTTTCACTATTGTCGATTGACGAAATAAACGTATCGCAATTTAGGATAGCCAGCGAAACTTTCACTATTGTCGATTGACGAAATAAACGTATCGCAATTTAGGATAGCCAGCGAAACTTTCACTATTGTCGATTGACGAAATAAACGTATCGCAATTTAGGATAGCCAGCGAAACTTTCACTATTGTCGATTGACGAAATATCCAACCATTGTAATTTGATTTTTTTTTAAATGCTCGGAACGCAATGATGGCCATGCGTTCTTATTTTAAGTGAGCAGATTTGAATTTACTAGACTGTATTGCTTTCTCACTCTCCTTATATTAAATTGATTAGTTGGAGTGTGCTGGGATATCGTAAGATCCACTGAATCTTCACTGCAAATTGGCAAAGTTCGTCAACAGCTCAGTATTTTCATAAGATCACTTGAACTTCATGCAAAATATTTTTAACATAGGTATGTAGGTATATGACAAGACCGTGAACTACGTGAAATATTTTTCATACTTAAAGTATAAGTCTGTAAGTCGGTATTTGCCATCGAAAATATATTATATTATGACACTTGATCAGAAGTTCCTGCATACATCGTTTGCTACGAGAAGAAATGTCAAATTGTCCGAAGTCCTTAACGTGGTAAAGTAAAATTGGAACCTGTAATGGGACTATTTTTATCTGTGTTATATGGCAACCAAAGATTTTCGGAACATTTTCTATGCATGTCGTCCAACAGAGTGTAACAATATATTGCTTTAATTATTAAGCAAACAAGTATTCAAATATTAGTACTTGCATACAACTGTTCGTATTGTTGTGTTCCGTCAACTTGTATCTTTCTTCAGAAATAAGCAAAAGGTCTATATTATATATGTATTTTTTTGTGTTTTATGAGTATCTGTGTGAGATAGAATTCCTTTATATACGAGCTTAACCATGGGCAGACCATAGAGAGCGAGTGCATTCTGTTTGTTAGCAACCAACCGTGAACGTTTGGTGCAACTTCTATCAGACGTGTGGATGGATGAAGTATTCAATATCCCTTTGAGACACGTTCAGTTAGAATTCAATGTATTGAAGTGTAAGCCAAAGACTTCCACCAAAGGATTACTTAGTCAAGACTTTGGACGACTATAAATAGAAGCACACCTTCGTCTGATTCACAAACACTGATATGCATTTCTAAATTTCGAGCGGTTAATAAAAAAATAATGTAGAATCCTAAACTTAACAAACCTTTTCTATTATTATATTTACAAAATGGAGAACACAAGAACCGTAAAAACAGCAGGTGCCCAAGAAGATAATGCGGCAAGAACAATAAGCCAACAGGCCTAATCAAAGAGGAAAAGAATTTCAAACTTAAACACACATGACTTTTGATATCCTTTCGGAAAAAAGACTGGATTTTTACAGCTAGAACTATCCTATTAGCTGCACACAACCAACTTTTTACAGCTATAGAAATCATTGAAATTCAAAAAAAATCAAATATAATTTTTTGTCGTAATCGTTGTAGTTTATCGGTATACGATGGGTCTGATTATATTTCTTTTTTTTTTTCAATTTTCTATAGCATCGACATCTTTTGGTGTTTGATATACTCCTATTGAACATATCAAACATTCCGAAAAGTGACACAGAAATATGTCCTCGATTGTTAATATAGGGATAGAAAATTTGTACAACCTCGCGCTTATTCATTAGAAATCCCCAAAGTAATAAGCAATCTACGAACTTGGCCAGAAAAGCACGCCCGTCGCGTCGTAGGTAGGCCCTAGATATAAACGGAATGAATGGGTAAATAATGTAGGCAGGAGGTGTGCGAATAAGCTGCTGTCTATAGCTGTGAGATAACAAAAACAAGAGGAGAATTAACAATAACAGTACGTTTAATTTACACAAGGCTTCTAGCGCGATATCAGCCTTCGCAGCGCCCGCAGGTTCCTATTGGAAATGAAATCGTGTGGAAGATAATTACGTTTGTGTATCGAAGTTTAATCCAGCTGATATGGACTTATAGCAGAGGCTCCCCAATCGTGGAAATACGCACCACTCGTGTATTTATATTTTATATTACGTTTGCTATAAAAAGTAAATTAACACATTTCGATTAGGTTCATTCCCACATCCATCTCTCGTTGTTTTGCCCGTCCTTCCCTCATCACCCACACTTGTGTAGCACCAGCCTTTCACGCGTTATGAATTCGATATGTTGTTTGCACGTGTTGTTGTTACCCTCACATATTAAAAATTGTAAAAACCAGGATATTTTTCTTCATCTACAATAATTTAGTTTGTTGTTGAACTATGTTCCATACATAAACAAAGTGTAAAATTAAATACCATATCTTATAAAACTTATAAATGGACAAATAGTAACTAATAGTTATGGTTGTCTCTTTAAAATATCTCGAAATCCTCTACAATTCACACTACAAAGATGTATGTTGCTCCAACTATGCGCCAGATTCATAGGTTAATGTAACAATAACGTTTTACATGCAGAAGTTCCTACAGATCAATTTGGTTCATTTGTGCTGGTTTTAAAAAAATCAATACATTTGGCTTGTAAGCAGATCCCTTAATTTAATTTATGCAAGAACATAAAATGTAGATTAGGCAGGGCCTACTACTTTGATTCTTTTGTTACCCTACTTTTGGGGAGTCACCGTCCATCGCTGCTAACCTCTTAAATTATTTGAATGAATTCTGTAAATCTAACAATGCCTCAAATTCAACAGATAAAGATCTTACAGTGGAACTGTCGTAGCGCGAGCGCTAATCGAGACGACATTCTACTTCTAATTAAAGAACACCAACCTGACATTGTTGCACTTTGCGAAACTTGGTATACATACAATTCTTATGTTTCCTTCCCTGGCTTCTCTTGTCATAGGAATGACCGCCTTGACGGGAGAAGTGGGGGTGGAACTGCAATTCTAATTAAAAATTCCCTCTACTACAAAGAGATTCCCATCTCCTCTCCTTTAAATGTGCAGCTATCGGCTGTAAATTTGGGAGACATTTCAATAGTTTCCGCATATATTCCCCCACGTAACTCCTTTGATGAAGTATTCTGGAAGAACACGTTCTCCAAACTAGGTAAAACGTATATTATTTTAGCAGACTTTAATGCACATGGCATGCCGTGGGGATGCGCTTCAACAGACTCAGCCGGAAGAGGAGTAATTGACGTAACAGATGAACTAAATCTGTGCATCCTTAATGATGGAAGTGCCACCCGATTCTCCCTCCCTCACCAAAACCAAAATGCTCTGGACATCTCTATTTGTACTGGTGATATCGCATCATTGACATCGTGGAGGGTTTTGGATGACACAATGTCGAGTGATCATTACCCCATTTTAATCGACATTAATAATAAATCACAACATCTTAGGCCCCAGAGGAATCGTAAAAGATACTGCACTCGATTTGCTGACTGGTCGAGGTTCTCTTCAAACTTAACCAACTTTGTTGACACGATGTCGCCGCTTCAACATGAAGCAGAAGCCTGCGCTTCGCAGATTTACGACATATTCGACAAATCGGCAAAAAACACTGTACCACGGACAACGTCCATGGCAACTAACAGAAAACATCCCCCGTGGTGGGACGTCGAGTGTGACGAAATGGTTAAAAATAGGGCACATACTTTAAAAAAATACAAAAAAAATTTGACACCGGACAATTATTTGGAGGTTAGAAGGGTGCAAGCATTGACAAAGAAATTATTGAGAAAAAAGAAACGTCACGGATGGTACAACTTCTGCAAATCATTGTCCCCGGATACCAACATTTCGGAGATATGGCAGTCAATTCGACAATTCCGAGGAGTTTACTCCCCAAAGTCAGATCCGTGGAAATATTATTCATCGTGGATTGCGGGCTTTGTAGGAAGGCTGGCCCCGGACTACGTCCCAAATCTGTCTGAGATTCAAAAAGAGAACACTTACAATACTGAAGACTCCCATTTTTTAACATCACCGTTTACCCTCGACGAACTGAAATCAGCTATTAATTGCTCAAACGATTCCACACCAGGTCCAGATAACGTCCCATACACATTTTTCAAACATTCTCCGGAGGAGTTTCTGGCTTGCATTTTGAACCTCTTTAATTCAATAATGAATTCTGGAAATATTCCTTCGGAGTGGAAAAGTCAACTAATTGTCCCCATCCCAAAGCCTGGAAAAAGCCCCTTTTTGGATAGCTCTTACAGACCAATCGCACTATCAAGCTGCTTTCTAAAATTATTGGAGCGCATGCTCAAATGTAGACTGGAATGGTTTTTGGAGAGCAATGATACAATACCGGAGTGGCAGTGTGGGTTTCGGAAAGGGAGATCATGCATCGATAATATTGCGATGCTTGTGTCGGATATTGTGCTTGCAAAAACTAGCGGAAAGGCGACGGTTGCATGTTTTATGGATATCCAGAGCGCTTATGATAACGTCACACTACCCATACTTTTTAAAAAAATGCTGCAGGCTGGTTTGCCGAAGCAAATTTGTTGTTTGATATTTAATATAATGTCAGAACGTAGAATTATCATAGATACCCCAGATGGAAGTATCTTCCGAAACGTATATAAAGGACTACCACAAGGGTCTGTTCTAAGCCCGATATTGTTTAATATTTACACACTTGATATTGGTCAAACAATCGCACCTGAATGCTCAATTTTGCAGTATGCTGATGATCTTGTTGTTTATTGTGCTGAAAGCGTTATATCTAAAGCTGCTGTTATGCTTAACGAAACTATGAACTCTATAAATGAAAGGCTCATTAATAACGGCTTTTCCTTATCAGCGTCCAAAAGTCAATTAATTGTTTTTACAAACAAGCACCGCGTTCCACCAATATCCATATCAATCAACGAGGAGGAGATTCCAGTCAAGGAATCTATACGGTTTCTGGGAATAGTATTGCAAAGGAAGTTATCCTGGAACATGAACATTGACAACATCATTGCTAAGTGTGAGAAAAACTTAAACATCATGAAAGCCGTATCAAGAGTGTGGTGGGGCGCACATCCCTCCACTTTAAAAACTCTCTACATTGCACTCATTCGTAGCCACTTGGAGTTTGGAGCCTTTTTAATGGAACCACTCCCACATTACCTCTCATTAAAATTAGACAGAATTCAATCAAAATGTTTGAGAATCATATTGGGAGCCATGCGCTCCTCTCCCTTGATAGCCCTGCAAGCTGAATGCGTTGAGATGCCTCTTTTCCTGAGGAGAAAATCCTCCGCACACCGTTTTCTTATAAAAAAAATGAACCAAAGTAATCATCCGATATTTCAGAAAATAAATTCACTTTCACAACGATATGCAGATTCCCCCAAGTATGCAAACAAACTTCCACCTCTACTGTGTAATTCATTGGAGTTAATAAATGACAAATTTGAATCCTGCTTCGCTCACACACTTCCAATATACTCAATTCCTTTCGACTCATTAATGTATTCCCCTTTAATTATACCATCCATAAATTTAGACAAAAGCCACGCATCTCTTTCCCCTAAACATGTGAAAAATATTTTCCAAAATGAAGTTTCAAACCGTTGGCCAAAATCAGTATTATTTTACACAGATGGGTCCAAAAACTCTGTTGGCGGATGCGGTGCCGCTTTTTATTCCCCCGCTCCCAGCATTTACAAGAAATTTCAGCTTCCTCAGATTTGCTCTGTTTTTACAGCGGAATGCTTGGCAATGAGAGAGGCTCTGAGAGAAGCCATCACATTATTGTCCTCTGATGTTGTCATCTTCACTGACTCCCTAAGCTTGGTTAACGCTTTGCAATCTAATTTCAATGCCCACGCCAACAACCATCTAATTTGTGATATTAAAAAACTATTGTTTATAGCAAACAGTAAAGACATACCTTTATCAATCGTCTGGATCCCATCCCATATTGGAATACCTGGAAATGAAACAGTTGACTTGTTGGCCAAAGAGGCCTGTTCCTGTGGTATTTTCCCCCCATACTTTGCACCCTCCTTAGATGACTGCATTAATTTTTCAGAAAACACAGTTAGAACTGAGTGGAACGCAGTATTTGTGGCGTCTCCACACGGTTCTAACTACAAAGAAATTCAACCCTCAATCCTGTCTAAACCGTGGTACCACGGGATGAAATTATCCAAGCTGACCGTCTCTCTCATATCAAGGCTGAGATTGGGTCATTGTATCATTGCGTCACATCTTGCCAAAATCAACATTCTTCCTTCTTCCATGTGTGAGTGTGAAAAGGAGGAAGAAACTGTCAATCATATTTTCTTCAACTGCCCTCTCCTACCTAACGAAGAATTTCTACTGGACATTCTGGCGCAGGGAACTACTTTCCCTGTGTCAGTGAATTTCCTATTAGCCCAAAATGACAAAAGAATAATATCCACAATTGCCAAACATTTAATAAAAAATAAAAAGATGATTTAATACATTAAATGATTTCCAACTTAAAAACTTGAATTTAATGCGCAACTTTTAATTTAATTTCCGTTTACATGACCAACCCCGTTCCCCTTAGTCTTCGCACCGCCTAGGTGTTAGTGACAACAACATTAAATCTATTTTTAGACGGCATCACATCGCTGACGCTCCAGGTGTAGATAACAAAAAATATGATTGAGAATATTTCCTAATTCATTTTGATGATTGTGCATTTTGAATTACTCGTGCTGTATTTTACTTTTTGGTGGGCTGCTTCACCCTTGTTTTGGGTGCTTGCCCAAATAAAATTAAATAAATAATAATACTTTTGGGGAGAAAACCTAGGGGGGGGGGAGAACTGTCTAACTAAATGATATGTAATTATAATTTAGGCCCATTTCAACACCATTTTTTTACAAAATATTTATATAAAGTAATAACTTCTGGCATAAAATTAAAACATTATAACATAGAATATTTTTTTAATGATGGCATCCCCAATATAAATTTTCGATGATGGAATATCGAAACGATCGATTGAAAGATTTTCGAATAAAATTCTATAAAAAATGGTCGTATGTTATTAAACACTATTTGCATGCTAATAAGCGCTAATTTGCGGGCAATAAGGTGCTCTTACTAAACTCGTACTAGCCTCAATGAATACTTCACAAACTTTGTCTTCTTATTATTATTCTAGGCGTGAAGACCTATTATTATTAAGAAGTGGAGTTTACGAGGTCGACTCCCAGCTGTCTTTCCATCCCTTTGGTAGTCTGCCTGCGAGTCGTCTTCCATGGGGTTGGCAGTGCAATGCAATGTGGGGGAGTTTGGATGAGTCCATTCTCCTCACATGTGCAAACCAGTATCTTCTTCAACCTCGCAAATCTTCTGTACCTTCGTATTCCTTATCCTATCTATGAGGGTCTCCCCAGGAATGCATCTTAGAGTATCCACTTCTGTGACTCTCAGTGTATTTTTTGTTATGATTTTGGTTGCTAAGTAATTTAGTTAAGTTATTTTGCAAAAATGTGGAAGTTTTCAAAGCACTCTGTCATGTGCATACTGCATACTTACCAAAAATTTGCAATGGATATAGATTCATAAAATAGTGCCAATAGTTTTGATTCGATTAAAAAAACTTGAATTCAAAACATTATATTCAATGGTATCTGTATTTATTCGTAAAAATAATTGAATTGCCTTAGAAAATGCTCTGTGACCTAAAAATATCTTACCATCAGCAAAAAAATATCCTTGAATACTTTTGTGGTGGTAAGCGCGTCCAATTCTCCCAACGCTAGCCATTTCGTGAAATTTCCATTCATACCAATAAATAAAAGAAAGCACCTTCGCATTTTCCAATAATAATGAGAAGAAAAAATATGCTTATTTGAAATTTCGATAACCAAATGAGCATTATAATACAGTGAGTACCAGTCGTTTCTATCTTGCTTATGGCTAACCAAATCAGTAACGGGAAATACGGTGAAATAAAGCTTAATACGAGCGCAGAGACCAAAAAACGTTATTGTGAATGCCCGAAAAGTGGCATTAAGATATTTTTGTTTTATTTTTTCAATAAGTATTGTGTAATTATGGTTAGTTTTAAAAATGATTTGAATGGTTATTAAATTGAATTTTTCTTAAAATGTTTATTTGCTTTCTGCAGCTGAAAGAAATTTCTATAAAATAGCTTGTTGATGTTCACTTGTTTTATATTTTTAAATCTGTTACAGTCAAAGATGGTTATTAAAACTAGTAACTTTGTAATCAAGTATATTATTGAGAAAGGAGTTAATCTAGATCTAAAATATATTACGCACTATTCAAAAGACCAAGGACAGAAGTGCATTTTTTTTTTTGTTTTAAATGAATCTGTGCTCACTCAAAGTGAACACAAATACACTCTTTGACTCTTTCACAGTAAGCTACTTAAAGCTTGTGTCGTGAAAGAGGAAGATGGTCGCACCTGGGATCAAACCCACGACCTCCGAACGAAACAGTACGAAAGCCGGCGTCGTAGCCGCTAGACTACCAACCATTTCAAATACTTTTATTCTCGACAGATTTCAACAAACTAGAAAAACTTTCCTTTCCTCTTTTATTATTTAATGGTTTTTTTATCCTTTCATCATAAAAAAAGATTTGAATGCTCCTCTTATTTATTTAAATGCATAATAAATAAACATTCCTTTTCTTTCTTAGCTATTTTTTTAGGATCACTTAGTATTCCATACTAGATAGTATGTCACACAAATATGGATTGAGACATGACTAACAATTGAATTGATATTAATATTTGATTCTTCTGCCTCTTGAAACATCCAGCCAGGTCCACCTGGATGAAGTACACTCCTAGTGGCTTGAAAAGGTCCCTGACAGTTTCATTACAAGTCAATTTTGTTTGATTGTTCATCCAAAATGAACAATTGAATCAAAACTTATTTTGTTGTGTCTCAAAATTTTTCACAATGAAATTGTTGTATTTTTATCGAAAAACAAGTTCGGAATCAACTCAGCTTCTACAATCGAATCCTAATCTGTCTTTCTTTAAGATTTTCTTTCTTATATTTTCTTTTGCGAAATAATGTTTAACGCTAAATCTTTGACAATTGGGATTTATAATACCACTGAAAGGTTTTTACATTTCCCCTTCTTTGCTTTCAAATCCACTTCGTGTACTTCTGAGCAAGGGCCTCTCCCTTATTTTTTCCCTCCTGTGACTATTTCGACGACTTTTAAATATGGCCCCGTTTTAATCATTCATAATATTTGGCAAAATGCATTCTCAAAAAAGCTTCAAACCGTATTATACGATTCAAACCGTATTATACGATTTAATTTTATACGCTTTGTGCAGCTTTGTTCAATATAAAATTCATCGTAAGAATGGGTTCGAAAACATCTTCAAATCAATTAGATTTTTTTTCCGCTAACGCCATCTGACAGTTCAGGTTTCCACGCTAACCTATGGAAGATTATATTTGTTCACTCCAATATTGTTCAATCAGTACTTATATACGTACACCCACACCTCCGAACAACTCTGTTCCAGGTACTATTAGGATTCATATTTATTTTTGATTAAAATTTCGCTGGTTCTTCAGTAAAGAGTAAAAAAACGTTTCGTTTTCCAAATACATAAAATGGTAATAATATTCCTTCTTCATAACAAACTCAATATGTCTACAAATCTACATCCATATAATAATAATATGAAAAAAATGTTATTTTATTAGGTAGATAGATACATCCAGTACCAGAGGCTTGGCTGATATGAGAACCAGATTATTATAATGTAATTTTATTTTGTAAGTCAGTATTGGCATCCGTCGTATCTCGATATATTTGTGACATGGCTAAACGTAACCCAATATTGATTCATTCTTTTTCTTATCGTATTCGATTTTTAGCCATTTACTCAATTTATTTTTCATATTCAGATATTTCTTTGAGTCTCGGAACTTTATTTTCCAATTAATAGGTCGCTTTGAGTAAAAATTATCTAAGGCACAGCACGGATGTCTTTTTTCATTAAAAATAAAACAGATTCATGACAATTTTCATCGTTGCATTTTAACATTGCGATTCGCAACTGTTTGATTTTAATTCCTTACAATAAATAAATTTTTCATATATAAAGTCATCTGTGACCGACGAACTCTATTCGAGTGCACTTGTATTTTTCCATTTTCATTAGCCTCGATTTGATCCAGTTTTGGATGTATCTGTATTTTCGATGGCAAATTTGTAATATTTAAATTATATTTCTTTTTTGTATATGTCTTTTTTTCTATCAATAAAAACTGTTCGTTTTGAAGAAGTGGTTATACGTTAGAAGAATCAAGACTAGGTTTGTTTTTCTAGACAAAGGATCTCTAGAGTTCAGCAAAGAGTACCTAATTGTATAAAATTAAAATGCGCTCTAGGATGGCTGAGAGCGTCAATTCGTACAATATTTTTCTGACAATAGAAGCACATTACTTTGTATGGTCACCTCTTTATTTTGTATCTCCGCCTTGTATTTTTCTCTCAAGTTTTTTTTTATTTTCTTTATAATAAAATGTTTGTATTCTATTTTTCTCTCTTTACGTTTTATTATTTCTCTTTCATCTACTTAATTTTCTTTTGTTGAATACACTTCCATTTTATCTTTGATATTTTTTATTGCTCCTTCAAAAAACATCTAGGGCGGGTCCCTCATTTAGACAACATGGTGATTTTCTTTAAATAACATTTTAATTCTACCAACGTAGCGGACTTATCTGGGAAACGTTTTCTCTCTTTCTTTTGTGATTGATGAAACAGACGATACAAAAATAAAAACTTCAGCACTTTCGTATTTTTTATATATTTTTTTTCCATTTCTTTAAAATCTCGAAAATAAATCTAGCTTTTATGTAGTCAAAGAAAGTCGATGTTTTTTTTTAAACAGATAAACAATTTACCAACTCATTGCTCTGAAAATAAATGTTTAATCAAAATGAAAAAAAGAAAATTTGCGTATAAAACAATAGATGAATGAAATTTTTCGAATACTTTATGTATCTTATTTTTATTTAAATAAAAAAGGTCCAAAACACAGTGGTGGATACTTTTATTTAATTTTGTTTGAAATGTGACAAGGGTGTCGCCTTCTCTATGCCCCGTGTTGTTCTTTGTCATTGTTCGGAATGTCAGCTTTTATTTTGAAAGATACAAAATAAGACAAAGCCTCCAATCCGTGTTCCTCCATACACACTGTAATATTGAACTGTCTGAAAGATTTCTTTTCAGTTCTACTGAACGGTGGCAGACTTCAACTGACAGTTTGCTTGACTGCGGATTTCCGGCGTTATGTTAACAAATATTTTTACAAAATTTCATTATTTTACAGAGCTGGAATGTATTAGACAATAGGTACACATTTCAGGAGAACTACGGCGCAGTGTTTCAAGACTCTGCGATGAAACAGCACGCTTTGGCTTTCGAGTCAATGCCAGTAAGACGGAGCTCATGGCGAATAATGCCTGCCCCGATAAACAACTACCGATAACTACCGATATTAAAATATTCAAGAAACCACACAAAATAATAAAAATGTACACAATATTATATTATTATGTAGTTCAAAAACATGACAGAAATAACCAGATACATGTTTCATTTCAGAATAAAATAAGTTTTTAGAATCAAACTACTTTTTCATAAAAAAAAACTTTTTAGGGGTAAATATGGGAGGCTACAAAAATCCATCATCATGAAAATTTGGATAGTTTTAAGACAATTTCAACTTTTTTTTTTCATGTAGGTAATGAGTTTTCATGGCTGTTATATTTTTTTTATTAAGAACGGAAAACACCAGACTTATTTCAGATAATCAGAAATCCAAAGATTTGTGATTTATGATTTTTTTTTTCATTAATTTTCATTTCAAAGCAAAATGATGTACAGCTTATTTGCGGTGAAAGTTTTTCAAGCAATGGTGATAGATTCATACCGGTATAAATAAACGGAAAAGTGTTTGAAAACTTGTATAGCATACTTACCTACATTATACCCTCAACGTCACAACTCTTGTTGCGTCAGGTACAAAATCATCTTACTAATGGGGGCAATAAATTTAACTTACTTTCGCTTTATTTACCAAACGCCTATACTTAGCAGAATTGCCAATAGCGGAGATCTGTGTCAATTTAAAACACACACACCAACTCGAAGAATCGTCTTAACATTGGCCCTGAATCATCAGAATTGATTAATCACATTTACACACAGCGGTACCTCTTCAAACGACAGAAATTCATTCTAGAGTCCAGTAGATCATCCGTTAAGTAAAAAAAAATGTGGGTAATGTTCACTACACAATATGATGCCTCCATTTTTACAGCAATTTGTACTATCATAACCAATAGTAGGTATCAAACACACCTTTAGGCCAATCGCCCACACTCACACCTCGGCCTCGCTGATATTTAATTCTCAATGCAGAAATAAACAAATGTTTTGGAAGATCAATTAATAAACAACAAGAAACCATGTATAAACATTGAGTTTAAGTCAGCTATCTTGTGTTTAAAAAAATAGCTATCTTGTGTGAAACATACTTGCAATTGAAACAATACAAGCGCTGACCAAAGCTTGATGCACTCTACTTCATAAAACACTCGTTTTTCTTAACATGATTCGATAAGAGACCAATTTTACAATGTGTTTTGCTCGTTACTCGAATAAGTTGTTAAAAGAGGTATCATTGCAAATTGTATAGAGGTCTACTCGCTGTTGTATTCCCACGCAACTCGTTTCATTGTCACTGAAATATAATTTATTACCGTGCCGGGAGATTCTTTATCTACACAGCATTAAGTACACGTCAAGTTCTCTTGATTGTCTGCTCAGGAAATACGAGGAATGCGCAAACTTGGGTTGTTTGTCATTTTGAATAGCATTGTTTAGTGCTACAAATATTTGTCGAACTATGATAAATCTAATAATACAGGTATATTTTCGCTTCTTTTATTGAAGTTTGATAATTTTATAAACATTTCGACGATCGCTGTGATAAAAAAATATAATATCAAGAAGATCTGTTTGACAAAACTAATTTTGGGAAGACCACGTTAAAGATTGAGGAGAATATATGGAACGGAGTGCTGAAATGACTTCGATCCAAAAAAACACAGAACGGCATTAAACGAAACGAAATTAACAAAAGTAGTTTGTAGCTAGGCAATGCTGTCGAGGAATTTCGTATTTTGAGGATTAATGTTTTGAACCTCAAAGTTGACTATGAACGTTTTCACAACAAAAATCACATATTTCTTTTTTTAACAAAAATTAGCGATTTAGATTAAGACACAAGTCATTTAAATCATCCTTGGTAGAGCTATTGAAATTCGTCGGTGTAACTCTACCTATCAAATGCTTAAGGGGAATCAGATAAATGTATCTACAGAAGTAACAGTTTCAAGCTAAAATTAAAAGCGTTAATCACAAAAAAAAACATAGTGTCTAGTGGAAATCGACTCCCTTTACTTTGGCAATCAAAGTAAGCTTCTATATTAATACACATCCGGGAAACATGTTTCCATTTAATTGGAAACATAACGAGTATCAATCCCAGGATACTTTTATAATTCCTTAGTCAATATATATATGAACAACACGCTCAATCGTTTCTATTTACAAAAATACCTTCATATTATTTTGGATTTTTTCTACAATCTATAAAGCTGACTATCTAAAAAGTACATATGTGCTGTTAATCTAGGAAATTGTTGTCCGGATTTGATTAGCGGCTCGTGAAGGACTAGGCTCCCTTTTAAATAAGAGCTTTAAAAAGCCTTGCATCATTAAAAGCTTTATAAATGATTGTGAAAAACTAGAATTTTAATTAGTTTATTGAATATAACGAAATTTTCTTGGAAAAGTATGTATGTATAAACGTATATTCTACGACGTACGACATACATAGGTTTCTCATATTTCCACGTATTGGTTTTCTACGGACGAGAGAGGAAAAGACAGACCCAAAGAAAGTTATTAGAGATAAGTGAAATGAGATTTGACCGGTTTATTTCAGATTAAAGCTGAGATGTTTTAAAGTGACTGGAAAACTAGTCAACTTCAAGTTTTAGTTTGTTCATTCTCGACGATAGAAAATACTTGGCATTCTTTCTTTGTTTTTCGACATCGCATCGAATACTCACAGACACAAACTTTAATATCTTTCATTTTTCGTAACACAAAACTTTTGAATGTTTCGGAATGTTTCAAAAATAGTTTTATTTATTATTTTATTTTCCAAAAGTTTAGCTGCCTTTCCTATTATCCCACATAATATAAAAGAACACAGAAATTTCAAAGGTTGCGATATTTTGGAAATTAATACTAAAGAGAAAGTTTTCACCAAATTCCATAAAGTAATCGTATAGTGTCATGGAAGACATTAGATTTTTAGATTTTAATCAAAGAGGTGAAGTTATGAATCTACTACAATTAAGTTTTCTATGCTGCCATTGTATTGTTCCCCGTCAAGGTAACCGATCAAGGCAAGAGATTTCTTCAAACGAGATCTCGGACGCAATTCCCAGTTGGGTCAGAATTTTCGTGGCTTTTTTCATTTGAGTTTTCCTATAATACTGTCATTGATTATACAGGGCCGGTATAATAATTCCGCTACATGCTAAAATTCTTTAATATAATCGCACGTTTTTTTTATAAAAATAACTTTAAATAAATAAAATATATTTTAAAAAACCTGCTTATTTTAAAATTTAGTAATTTCATTTGTCTCTATTCTTCTTCAAAATATTAGTATGCTGCGGACTTTTCAGCAGTGCTAAACAACCGTATGTGATTGAAGGTGTTTCTGAAAAAAAGTGTACCTACTTATAAACCCTTTACTTTCCTGTTTTTATCGTAAATATGCCAAAATCAGGTAGGTTCGTAAACCTTAAAAATGTTCCTGTAAACAAACGATACCTATATTGAAACCGCAATGGCCGACAGGGACTTGAATCCAAAAACAAAATCAAATATTTACTCATTTGTATCAACGAATTTTTTTCATTTCAGTTGAAATCGCACGGTCTAAATAATTACTCGGTATTCGAATTTCTTGGAAAAAAGCACAACCGTTATGTACGCGCGGGAATTCGTAATTGAAATTTATGAATTGGAACACGTACAAACAATATGAGAAATATTAGAAAATTTATGATTAAATGTTTATGTATAAAGATTGTGTTCATATATAAAGAGATATGAGAGAGTATTATAGGTACGAGTACAATCGGCAATGGAGCCTTTCCATACGACATCTACGATACACAGATCGTTATTTGAGTAGAGTAGAACGCCAGGTATTTCGATGGATAATCGATTTAGGATTGGGCCTGTTACAGAGGAATTTTTAATACAGAGAGTAACACGATTATTGCCAATACTTTCTAAACAAAACATTTAGAATTTTGCATGCCCAAATATGGTTCATCCATTCATTCGTTCTCCCTTAAAGACCCCCGCACACCACAGGGCAGCCCGGAGGAGACCAATCCGCAGCAAACTCGACACGCACGAAACCAATTCCCTAACTCAATCGAAGCAAGGCCTATGCCCCACTCAGTAGTTGAGTCGCCGTTGAGTCGAGTTGAGCCCAAATATAGTTAGCATTAATTAATTATTATGAAATTCAACGGAACTGTCACGCTTTTGCTTTCTAACTTTTGTAAACCCTTTAATTTATACTTCCATATAAAATGTAATCAAAAGATATCTCTATATATTTATATTTATTTTGAAATTATCTTTGTTATAGAATCGTAACGTAAAAAAACATATAAATGCGAAAGAATATTCTGTAGGGTCCATGTGGGTAAGATGAGCAACGATAGGCCCGTACACAGTAGCCAACAAACTACTATCAAGTAAAAAAAAGTTACCAAGCGGCAAGCCCTATAAGTGAATAAGAGATAGATATTCTTGGCTCGAATATTGTGATTGTGTGTGCTAAGGCAATAATCTAGACATTATACAGCTTAAAAACAATGCTTTAAAGTAGGCTCCTCAAGCTTGGCAAGCGAGGTGTTGTTTAGCCAAATACCCCTCGCATATATCAAGTTCAATTCAAAAATGTCTGGATATAATATGCGAGAGAGGCCTCATCCAGCAGTGGATGGTTAAGGCTTGAAATGAAAAGAAATGGCCTCAGTGTTTGATTAATAATTAGTTATTTAAATAGTTCAGGAATTGAGAATTTTTATGGTGTGGTGATTTTTCCTTTATTAGAGGTGATACATTGCCATACTCGGTAGAGCACGAGAGAATTATTTTCTGTTTCAGGGCAGGGTACTCTCATGTACATTGCTATCCATATATTTGTGCTCTATTTTCTTCTACAATAAGAAGAGAGAGGTTGTTAAGATAATGACTGGCATTCTCAAATTCACGTTCCAACCCAACGCAAGAAGCTCTTGCTTAGAACTTAATCGGTTGCCAGTAGTTACGCAACTAATGTATTGGATAAAACATTTTCAGAATACAGAAATGTCAAAAGTCTCAATAAAAATTGGATATGACGCAACTCAATCGTCTGTTTTTCATTTCAGAATAGCCGACAATATGCTTTAAATATAAACAAATTATTGAGCATTAATCTTTTATTGGCTTGCCCTCTGCCACGGTGGACAGAGGATGGGCTCAACGGCAAAAACAAAATATGGGTTGATTCAATATAAGGTGATTGCAAATCCTATTTATTATTGAGTTACCTGACCTTCTAACTAACGGAGCTTCTGTTTTGTTATCTTGGGCGGCTTCATTGCCCGGTTAAGGGCGACCTCGTCCACTTCTCGCTTTTCCTGGGTCCAGGACTCCTCGCGTACACTGGCTCCTAGTCCAACGTCTTCCTTTTCGTCATGAATATATATCACGGCATTTAAATTATATTAATATTTTGTTTAATCTTCTGCGTGCAGCACATGCGGTTGGCCACCATCTTTTTTCTTCACCAAAAAATAAATAACCCCCTCCGTGCTGCTCGGCTCCGTGCTTGGTCTGACCGCGAGGCCGCCCCACCGCTCGGCTATGTCGGCCTGGCGCGGCACTGGCACTTCTCGTTTTAAATGTTGCTATCATAACTATGTTAATCATATTTATCAATATATTCTTTTACAATGGGTAAATATTTCGTTCTTCTGATAATTCAATCGATGATTGGTTGCTGAACAAAACACCTTGCATAAAATAAACAAACATCAATAAAAAGAGATTCCCCGTAGATAAAAAAATCGTTCAGACAATCTGCATGCGTTGAAAAGCTTCCTATATCTCACCTAGGTAAATCGTGGTGTATATAATAATATGTACATATACATACATAATATAAAAACTTATATCAGCTTATTGATATTCGAATTCATTTCCTATTGGTATTTTCTTTATTTGATCTACGTAAGGGGATTATGTATGTATGTTTGAAAAGTATCATATTTAAGTAGGTACCTACCTATATTCGTATTTTTATCCAATAATAATATGTACAAGTACATAGAACCAATCGAAAGATTAGATATTTTTTCTTCATAGTTAAAGCTAGATATGTTTTAGAAAGTAACGACTTAGTACAGACTTACCGACAGATCCAAGCAGAATTTTTGACAGCTCAATAAGTTGGAAAAGTCGGAGTAAATCTGACAGATCACAGACTACTTATATGACTAGATATTTAGAAAAGTTTTCAGAAAAGTTTAAGTCTAAGTTTAGTTCGAAGTTCGATTCAAACTTTTTCGTGAATAGGGTTGCAGGACTCACAACCATACAGAAGAAAGGGCAACACACACGTATCAAACACTTTATATTTCGAGTCGACACTAAACGTAAAATGAAAAGCGCTTCATAATGGGCGCAGAAAGATATTCAAATGTAGGGTGGAGCTGGAAATGGTGGGATAAAAATTGAGAATAGATTAATATTGTTTGTCTTTGATAATATTTGAAAAAACTTTGTACAAATTAGACGTACCTACTTATCCGTGTCATTGTTTTTGAAAGAAAATTTAGAATTAATACTCTCTCACTTATTTCCTTTATAACTTTCAAACTTATAATTTTAATAAGTTATAACCGAATTTTGAACACTGGTCGACCACTAGTATATTTGAATTTTATCAAATAAGAACGCATACATTTATAGCTAGCTTCGTTAAGTATTTATAAAAGAAGACAATGTTTGTTTTCTTATATTTACATAATGATACTCTCTTATCCTGTCCCTTTACAAGCCCTTTTATATTATATCCTCAGAGGATCAAAAAAAATATAGATAAAGTCGGCAATATGTTCGACATTTTTTAGAAAACAGGAATGAAAAAATAGTTTGGTTGAAATTTTTTATAGATAAATAATTTTAATAACTGACATTGACGATTTTTGTATTTCATAATTTACTCATAGGTGTAAGACCAATAAGTAGATATAATAAAGATTTTATCATTAGGTATTTTATGCACTCCAGCCGTTTGACGAGTAATTTGTCGTAATGTAAAATTATACCTACCTATAGAAAAAAAAAATTTTGTTTGTTAATAATGTATTTTTAAGAAAAATAAAAACGATACCCTTAATAATAAATTATACCTATTATTTATCAATGGGATGTTTTTTTCCATTTTGTGCCACTAGAGGCGCCCTTGCTAATCCGGTCTATTGTCAAATTCAGTGTTGCCAAAGGGGGCGATTTACTGCCGTTTGGGCTATTTGGAACGAGCATAGGCGACGAAAAAATCTAAAAGGCGACAGGTAGCCACTTGGGTTACTTCCCTTTTAGCGAATTTTCACATTTCCGGATACTAAATGACCTTTTTTTAGTGAATTCCCACCTCTCTCCGGATACTAATTTTTTTTAGCCACATTTCACATTTCCACATACCAAATTTTCAGTTGGGCTACTTTGGCGAAAAGTGCCGTTGGCAACACTGGTCAAATCAATGTTTATAACCTCTATCATATGAATGTGCGTGTGTGTTGTAGTGGTTTGGTGTCTCTCGTAAATAAATACTTTAAATTTTTTTGTGTATATTTTGTGTTACAGTAAAAATGAAAAAACAATTTATCATTCTATAGTTTATTTCCAATTAAACAACTTATATTTTATGCATGATAACTTACAATAGGTTTAGAGTAATCATTGTACATTTCTTTTTACATACTATTACAAATAAAATTGTTTATCTTATTTTATTTTTTATATTTATATACATACACACTATGATTTACCTCCTAGATAAAGCCACTTTTGCAATCATCAATAATTAAAACGTTAAATAGTTTAATTGAGAAAACAAAAAAGAGAGGAGATATATTAGCATACTATTCATCAGTCAATGATAGATGGTATGTTTGACAGCTCTCATAATTTGACATAAGACCTGATTAGATGCGCTGCCACCTAGTGTGTCTTGTCGGAAGCTCCCCAGAAAACCTCCCATTGGTTGTTGAGAAAGGGTAAATTAATTATATTATTTCGTAAAAACAATCAATTTTAATTCCACTTAATTAATTTATAAGGACAAATAGTTAACCAATCAAGTAGATTTGAATTGGAATATTTTCTTCCATGATTTACTTTTTTTTTATTTTAGCTTTTCCATCGAAAACTTTACTATTCGGCAAGACTTTTTACTGTACCTACAGACTCTTAAAATGACAGGTGTGTTACAAAAGTTATAACCATATTCAGTATAAGGTAGTTGATAGTACACGTTAACTAAGTTAGGTATAATATTATAATTATTCGTGAAAACTAGTAAAATACATCACGAGCTTTTGTCTTAAACAAGATACGGGTCAGGTTAAACCCTCATTAAAATAATTTAAAAGGTCGTGGGACATACGTTATCCATTGTCTTGCTGGAGAGTCGTCCAAGGACACGGGGTACTCTACCAAACGGATTATAGCCGAAACACAAGGGTTTAGATGGGGCATTTCTGATTACCGGAGCAATTATAATAAATCCGTAATGAAAACTGAGAGATTTACAAACGGATTAACAGATTAAACAGCTATTAGAGGACCTACGTTTGAGGAGGCCCTGGCTGATAACACGACAACATATAATACGTGATATGTGCCACGTATTATAAGTATTATCTGAAGTTCATCGTTACAATAAGCACTTTGGGATGACATTCTTGGTGATTTTCTTTTTTTTATTTGACGGCCGCTCACCCTATGAGAGCGATTTGTCCCAAAAACAAGTTTCTACAATAAAATTAATAATTATAAAAAAAAATGAGTTTAAAAAATATAAGAGATTCAATTAATACTTTGAAGTGGTTGTTAGTCCAGTGGTATCAACCGGCGGCTGTCGTACGTAAATGTCGGCTGTCATGGGTTTGAACGCTGCCGGTGCCGAACATTTCCGTTTTTCGTGACACAACCCTTTTCTTAGTTTGCTTAGAGCGAGAGTTGTTAAATGTGTATTTGTGTTCACTTCGATTGAGCACTGATTCATTTAAAAAAAACAACAACAAAATAACTTTAACTATACACACTACACGTTGCTTAACTATGATATATTACTAGTTTTTAAAGGCACCCGTGGCGCCCACCTATGGCCTTTTCTTGCAAACTTTGCTTTCTTATAGCTGAATTCACATGTGAGATTTCAACTTGGTAGATTAAACTCTTTATGAAAACTCAAAAACAACTTAAACTTTTTATTACAAACTTTGCATTCAAATAGCTTTTAGCATGTGAATATTTAACTATTTGATTGATTAAATTTTTTATTGCAAACATTGTATTCGTAAGGATTTTCTTCGGATTAAAGTCGCATGTGTGCGTTAAACGTCTGATTTGGTAAACTTTTTCATGCAAACTATGCTTTCTTATGGACGAATTCATATGAGGGACTTTAAAGCACTTGATAATAGAACTCTTTATGAACATAAAAAAACTTGTACTAACAAACTTTGCTTTCAAATGGCTTTTATCATGAGAGTGATTAATTATTTGATTGATTAAACTTTTTATTGCAATTATTGGATTCGTATGGCTTTTCTCCGCTATGAGTTTGATTGTGATTCTTTAAATTTCTTGAGTCCGAAAACTTTTTATTGCACACATTGTATTAGTAAGGCTTTTCTTCGCTATGAAGTCGCGCTGTGCGTAAAAGTTTCCTGATTTGGTAAACTTTACTTTCTTATGGCTGACTTCGCATGTGAGTCTTTAAATAACCCGTTAAATTGTTTTTCTCCAGATCAAGGCCTTAAAAAAAGTGCTCAGCCACCTGTCATAATAATATGTTACTGTCAGCTGTCAGCCACATTAGTAGGACTAAATTTGTCATTAGTTGCGAGTGGCGCCATCTTCTGAGAAACACAGGAACTAAGTTTTCTTTAGTTGCGAGTGGCGCGCCATCTACCAGCGTTAATGACATCAGTCAGTCAGTCAGTCAGTCAGTGAGTCAGCGTTCAAGACAAATATTATATAGATTATTAGGTATATTTTTATAATGAATCTGGGCTCACCTAAAGTGAACAAAAATACACTTTCGACATCTTTCACACGAAGCAAACAAAGGTTGTGTCGTGAAAGCGGAAATGCTCGGGACCTGGGATTCGAACCCACGATCACCAATTTGGTGTAGGTACGTACGAAAGTCGTGAACTGATACGTATCTAGCCACTTCATTATCAATTATGACATAAAAAATCTATTCATTCAATAATTTATCTTACTGAACAACTGAATTTATTTATTTATATATTACATATACGGCAAGGCCATTTACATGTATAAAAGAAGATTAACAGTATTAAAATAAATATGACAAGATCCAATCAAGATACACAAAAAAGTCATAAATATGTTCGCATAAGAAAGTGCTAAAATTCAATTTTTAGCATTCATATTATTATTGCTGCGTTAATTCTATTGCAACCCTGGGCGAGTAAGAAACTCAAAGATTATGAAGCAGGTTAAGGCGATTCGTTTAATTTTAAGGAGAATCATTTTCATAATTATAGAGTGGACAGGAGGAAAAAATGTGATTCACTGTCACCTTATCTGCACCACATTGACATAGAGGAGAATAATTATTGACGACTTAAATTTTGCGATAGATACAATGTTTCGAACTCAGTTTAAAAAATAGTTGACATGTTGAATTTAGAATCATGAAATTTTTTTTTAATTTTTTTTTTCCAACAACATAATATACACTTCAATTACAAAAACAACATAACACATAATGGAATTTATTGCCTCACTAGACGCAGGTCTGTTCTGAGGCAATACTATACATCAATTTTATTCTGTTTCATGCGCTTCGCGGAATATATTATATTATATAGATATTGACTATTATTCTGAAATTCACGTTCCAACTCAACGTAATCAATGATTGCAATTGATTCCATGGCAATCATAACCTAATAGCTGATAAAATGCTTATTATGAACAAGCTAATGATTTATTGTATTTCTATGGAAAAGTCACAACAGCCCTGTCAAAAAGTGTGTAGCTGGCGCAATCCTTTTTGGCTCGCGGTGGCCAATTTCGGAACTACATACAACGTTATCTATGTACAAAGATCACTGCGCTATTCCCAAGTGACAAATAGAATGGTGCTTCATTGGTGTTTGACAATCACAATTCAATAAGCAATGAAATGGTTATTCTGAAAGAGCATTGAGTTGCTTATGGTATTTCTATGGAAAAAAAAACACAACAGTCCCGTCAAATGCGCTGTCAAAAAAGTGTATAGCCGCGTAATAATTTTTGGCTAGCGGTGGCCGATTTAGGAACTATAACGTTATAACAATAGATCACTGCGCCATTCACGCGTGACAAATAGAATATTCACCAAGTCAATATAAACAACGCATCATAAGGCCGGTGTAGGACACTGTAGGTACACATTGTTAAGTAGTATGTGCGAGTGCGTGTGCGGGTGCGAGTTAGAAGTGTTATAAGCATGTGAGAACAGAACTTCAAGTTGCCAGTGAACTTAACAGTGATATAAGCGGGTTATATTTTTGCGAGTACCATCACCGCCTTTCTTCCCCACATTTGCAGCATATTATGTGAGCGCACCCTGTTCGCAGTGCTGTCCCGGTGGAGAGAAAAGAAAATAAAGAACACATTGAAATGGGCAGAACAACTTTGGATCCGCACCAACTCTCACTTCACAGAAGTGGACATGCACTCACTTATCACCTGCAATTTTACTGCGTAACTCGCACATACACTTGCTACTTGACAATGTGTGTATGACCCCTTAATTGTGACAACACCAAAAAAGCTCTTGCGTAGAACTCGATTGCTTGCCAGTAGTCAGAATAGGTAGAACTGTCAAAAGATGCAACAACTATTGGATACGAGGCATTTTGTCATTGCAGAATAGAAGCTCTTGCTTAGAACTTAAACGGTTGCCAGTAGTTACGCAATTAATGTGTTGGATAAAATATTTTCAGAATATAGAGATGTCAAAAGTCTCAATAACAATTGGATACGACGCAACTCAATCGTCTGTTTTTCATTTCAGAATAATAGTCATCTTCTATATATTGCACCCATGCAACGATATTCCATTTATTTCATTTTTATATGTATTTCTCACTGTTTGTTGTGTTTTGATTTATTTCTTTTGGTGTTTGCTTCTTGGCATCACCAATTATTGTATTTTTTAAATGTTTTTAAAA
The DNA here is from genome assembly GCA_963576905.1 of Mystacides longicornis. Taxonomy (NCBI): domain Eukaryota; kingdom Metazoa; phylum Arthropoda; class Insecta; order Trichoptera; family Leptoceridae; genus Mystacides; species Mystacides longicornis. The sequence continues at coordinate 23,246,310 of OY756420.1, forward strand.
TTGCTTGTAAAAGCAACCATTGGTTGGTTAAATTCCGTGTATATTTTTGTGGATGAAGGTAGATATCACATTTTCGTGTCTACACGATCAAATAATCCGTTTGGTCGAAATAAACTCGTCGCCTCACGCGGTCATGGGATTACTCGGGTGAGATTACTTCGAGAACATTACACATTTTGCTTAATTGCTGTACTTTCAAATTTTGCTCGTTAAAACAAATTCGTAGCGAAATGAATATAAAGTTTAATATGTGCTATGAAAGTTAATGTGAGGTCAATAAAACTGTGCACGTATTGTTTGTGTACTCTTTGGTTTAAATTGCCACTCGTCCATTAGTTTTAAATCGTTCTCATTGCACATCGTATGTAAGTAGATAGCGTCCCTTCCTCTAGAGGCAGACTAATCTTAATAATATAAAGGTCGGGTTAGTGCGAACACTTATAACTCGAGATAGGCTGAACAGATTCTTCCGCATTTTGATTTATTGGGTTCTTCTCTGCTCCGGATAACAGAATAACTATAAAAAGCTGAAAAATGCATAAGATATTAATATAAAATATAATCTGGAACGGATTTCCAACAACGCCAAAGCCATCTATGAAAATGTTTATAATAACATTATTATTGTTTACCTAGCAACCATGGACATTAAAAATGTTGGTATGTAAATGAAATTTTTCCGAGCTTTCAGAAAAAAATTTTTTACATTCAAACATATTTTAAGCCTATTTTTGTATAAATTACAAATTCGAAATCAATTCGAACACGAGCTTTGCTCTATCGACGGAGTGTTATTGTATTTAAATGTTATGTATTGTGTCATGTTAATTTTATATACTTTGTAAATCTTTAATTTTAATAAATAAAAAAAAAATATTCATAGTAAGGACTACAGGACAACGTCTGTCGGGAAAGCTAGTTATACCTTAAACATATAATATAACTTATTTTATTTATTTATTGAATACAGATAGAGGTGATTGGTAGTCCAGTGGTATCAATCGGCAACTTTGGTGCGTACAGCGTATTGGAAGTCGTAGGTTCAAACCCGGCCGTGCCGACCATTCCCGCTTTCACGATACAAGCCTTTGCTTAGTAATTAAAAGAGAGAAAAAAAACAATATAATGTTTTACACAGATATAATATGATGAACTACAAGAATTTGAAAATATATAATATTATGTTTATCCCCCTTATAGAGACAAGTCTCGTGAAAAGGAGGAACGAATAAGGTCGCATTCGGTTATTGTCTAATTTTATTCGTACCTTATTTATATTTTATGTTTTTTTCTAACCTTATTTACATTTTACCACTAATAGGGCATTTTAAAGTAGATTTTCGTCCATCAGACGTTCCTGCTCGAATGTGCTAACAAAAAGCGTACCTTTTTTTAGCATGTTTTTTATTGCATGTGAGTGATGATTGGCATAAAATTCTTAGCTTTCTCATTAACTTTAGTGTCATGAATATTTACTATGGTTTCCACGTACTTTTATCGTTTAAATTACAGAAAAGACAAATGTAGAGCAAATCTCACTAGGTAAGTGCGTTCAAACAGTATTGGTAGATATCTGAGTGTTCCTATCTTAATATTTCCATTCATTCAATGTAGCTTTTCATTAATCCATATCAGGTTGATTCAGCAGCAGCTCTCCCGGTCTAAGCGTAACTGTGTATTGGTTCTTCTATATTTTTTCATTTTATTCTTGCTAGTCTTTTGATTTGAAATGCCCTTACATACATACATCCGTGGCGCTACAACCCTGTGTGGGTCTTTGCCTCCTCCAGAAGACATCTCCATGCCACCTTGTCCTCCGACCTGCCCTTACCTAGATAAAAAAATCTATTGATCGGGGTCCAACGTTTTAATCTACACGTATTGTTTGTGATTTTCAGCTTTAAATTTAAGCCAGTGTTTTATATCCGCATCAGCAAATTTAATGTATAATTATTATTGTAAATAGCACTCACTCACGATTAATTAAGCCAATTAAAACAACCATTTCAGCAAAATAACGAGCGGCATCCAACAAGGCCTCGCCCCATCTGGCTAACACCTACGGATTCGAGCTAATTTTACCGAACAAGCGGGACCAAATTAAATTTTCCTCACACTACAAAGTTTATCTGGCCTATCTAGTTAAGCACTGAGTTTTTTTTTTCAAGAACTAGTGATGACCACCTTGCATCAATTATTTTGAAAAGTTGGAGAAAATTCTGGAGGATCATCTTCCAAACTTCAAAGATGTTATCATCATGGGAGATTTCAACACGAATCTCCTTAGTAACGACGCCCGCAGCTCCAAACTAAAAAACTTAATCCATTCCTCCAACTTAAACACTGTGTCACATTCACCCACTCATCATACTAGTACCTCTTCAACTTTGCTGGACTTAACCCTACTATCTGAAAACCTAAAAGTGAAAAATCATGGTCAGTTTTCCGCTCCGGCTTTCTCCCACCATGACCTCATATTTGTGAGGTACATGGTCAAGTGCCCTAAGCCTAAACCTAAGGTAATCCCACTTAGAAGCTATCGAAGGATAGATGTTGGTGAGCTGCAAATTGATTGTGCAAATATAAATTGGAACGAGATCTTCTTAGCTACTACAATTGACAAAAAGGTAGAATTACTCAACACCTTTCTTAGAGAGCTATGCGACAAACACGCCCCACTAAAACTCGTCCGTATCAAACACCCAGCAGCACCTTGGCTCACAGTGGAGATTCAAACTCTCATGAAAAAACGTGACAGAGCCAAGGTTAAGTATAATAAATATGGTACATCTTATCATTGGGAAAAATATCGAACTCTCCGAAACCACTGCAATAAATTGTGTAGAAACTCAAAGCGAGCGCACTTTAAACACTTATTCGTTGATCGGCCATCGGTCGATATCTGGAGGAGCCTGAATGCCACGGGTTTGAATAGTAAGGGCTCGTCAGATAAAACTACGCACTACGACCCCAATGTTCTAAATCGACACTTTGCAGCTGCGCCCTGCGACTTTGATAGAAATATTAAAAGTGCTACTTTATCCGGCTTTCAAAATTTACCTCCCCTGCACACACCAACATTCACCCTCAGACATGTCTCCAATTCCACAGTCCAGCGACATATTAATTTTGTTCAATCCAAGTCGGTCGGTACTGATGGCCTAAGTATTATTTTCGTCAAACTTATAATCGAGCATATCTCACCTGTCCTAACACACATAATTAATTTCTCGTTTGACTCAGGTATCTTTCCGACTCCCTGGAAGGAAGCTTATGTCATTCCACTTCCTAAAAAAACATCACCATCATCAGTGAAAGATTATCGTCCAATATCAATACTACCCATTTTCTCTAAAGTTATTGAGAAGGTTGTGCATGAGCAACTGTCCGCGCACCTGTCATCCCACAATATTTTGTCTCAGTACCAGTCCGGATTCCGAACCGGCCACAGCACTACAACGGCTCTTGTCAAGGTCACGGATGATGTACGAGGAGCTATGGAGGATAAAAAACTCACACTCCTTGCTCTGCTTGACTTCAGTAGTGCTTTCAACTCAGTCGATTTTGACATACTACTCGCTAGACTAAAGTACTATAAACTCTCAGACATATCTCTTATGTGGTTCGACTCCTACCTAAGAGACAGGCGACAGTGCATTAGAACTGCCAACAGCGCCACTTCCGACTGGGTGTCGTTGGAGTCGGGAGTCCCCCAAGGTAGCATCCTTTCACCCCTCCTTTTTTCACTTTTTATTAACCCAGTGGTCGAACATGTGAATGCACATTACCACCTCTACGCTGATGACCTTCAGGTATATTCGCACTTTAACCCGGATCAAGCGACGCCTGCAATCGAACACATGAATGGTGTACTGAATCGCATATCCCGCTGGTCACGGCAAAATGGTTTGGTTCTCAATCCATCTAAAACCCAAGCCATCTTGATGGGTAGCTCTAGATTACTCTCCAAGGTCAAAACCAACTCCTCACCTGCCATAACACTCGACGGTACTATTATTCCTCTCTCCAAGAAAGTAAAAAATCTTGGCATATACCTCGATCAATTCCTATCATGGGGCCCCCAGATCGGTGAAGTCTGTCGCAAATTCTTTTATAGCCTGCATTCACTTAAACGCCACCAGAACTTTCTGCCCAAATCAACCAAAATTTTGCTGTCTCAAACTTTGTTACTTCCACTTTTGGACTATGCGGATGTATCGTACATTGACGCTACAAAGGAGCAAATCATGAAACTTGAACGTCTCCAAAACATTTGTATCCGTTTCGTATACGGTCTACGTAAGTTCGACCGTATCTCACAATTTAGGAAAGAACTCAAGTGGCTAACAATCTCGCAACGTCGCAACCTCCACGTCCTTTGTCTTCTCTACAATGTCTTGAACAGTCCATCCACACCAAATTATTTGAGGTCGAATTTCGTTCCTCTGGCATCTCACGGCCTGCCTCTACGCTCGGGAGCCCAACGCACCCTAACGATCCCAGCGCACCGTACAACTTTTTTTACGACTTCGTTTTCCGCACAGGCAGCTCGTTTGTGGAATGGCCTCCCAATAAATATCAGACTTTCACCTTCAATTTCCACCTTCAAATGTAGATTGAAGCAACACTACCTTAACAATCCCTGATCACCCCCCCCCTACCCCCGCCCCCAACCCCCACCCCCTCCCGAACTCCCTCTTATCTCATAACTAGTTTATATATTATTATTACTATTACTATACTCTTGCTTATTTATGTATATTATGTATTTTTTTCTATATCTGTGTATTATGTATTTTTTTTTATATTGTATTGTTTTTAATGGATAAAGTCCATTAGTTTGTAAGCTTTTAATGCGATATGTTTAAAATTAGATAACTGTTTTTCTTCACCTAGGGTTGGTTGGAAGAAATTGCCGTTCGGCAATAAGCCCGCCCTTTCCACAATAATATATTATATTTGTTATATTTTGTGCGCAATAAAGTATATTTTATTTTTATTTATTTATTTATGAATATGGGCATTTTATGGGGTTCTTACAATGTCAGACGCCTTTTATTTTATTGCCAGTCGATTTTAACTTCATTAATTATTTAATTGAAAATCGCTCATTATTGATAAAATCGAATTTAAAATAAAAGTACACTTTACCGCATGCTATTTATTAGAACGTAACCTCTACATGTAAGATAAGTGCATAATAAACATAAATATTAAAGAAGTTTTAAGAAAAGTAAAAGTTTAAGCTTCTAAGGGATAATCCGTCAGAGACTACTGAACGAGGCCATCTGATTTCTCCTTTAACAGCCTAGTTCCTACCTTTCGGTCTATTCAGCACTGTTAAATTTGCTTAATAAGTCATTGTTATCTCTATTATCTTTCATTTATTTTAACTACGTTAGCTAGTCGCAAACTTGACTTATGAGCCATCTGAAAATACCTTTAAATCTAATTTGTATTGGTTTTGTGCTATTTTCACAACCACCTATCACCATCTGATCCGAATATCATAAATAAACAATTTGCTGAATCATACTAAAATTTCCAAAACAAAAAATATTCAGGTAAGTTGGATTATTTGGCATGCGCTGAAATTGAAACATGACTCGTTTTTTTTATCGCAGACCATCGGGCTGTGGGACAGCGTGCAAAATAAGTGGGAGACATGAAAGACATACAAGTTAAACACATTTAGCAAAATACTTTAGAGAGAGATCGTTCATTACTGCTTATCTTATCCCATCTGAAAATAATCGAAACCTTAGAGTAGAATTAAACATAACCCGCCTAGTCTGATACGTGGATGCGATTTCGAATTCCGCAGTATATGAAAAGCCCTTTTCTTCTTTGCTAAAATTAATGTGTTAAGAAATAATTATATAGAGTCGAGTAGTTGGAAAAGAAAATATGTAGGGTTGTCATAAATTCAGTCATGAGATCTTCTTTCTCTATGAGATCGTCTTTATTAAGGTTCCGATACATTGTAGAGAATTATCCGAATAGAGTAGGCCCCAGGTTCATAGAGCGCTCTAGCGAGGGTCATACAAATATCGTTAATATTGTACAATATTGCTTTAGCTTAACCTGCACTCAAAATAGATAAAAAGTAATAAACATTGGAAAAATAGCATATTATACAATTATACATACATAATAATCATAACATAAGCTAACAGAAATAATATATACAAACAGGTGTAAGTAATTTTTGATCTAAGATCGCATATTCACAAATTAAACACTGGTTTTCTTTAAATTAAATTATTTATCTTCCTGCATCCTTACATTTTCTATTTAAAATTTTTATATCAACTCATTTGAGATACAAATTGTTTGTCAACATTCTAAAAACTCCATCAGTATACACGACGCCGTTAAATTAAGTAATTGAAATAATTTGTAGCCTATAATATGTTTGTACACAAAATGAGTTCGTATAGGCCAGAAGTCGGTAAATCGTGGTTCCGAAGCCACATTTGACATACCGACACTAACTTGGCGTGATATTTAGTTTTTGTATTCCTTGAGACGGTCGACAGAAAAAAAATAACAACCTACAAACCAGACTTGAAAAGTTATGAACACCATTTCAAAGCAGATCCAAGAACATTCTTCAATTTAAGTTGTTCATAATAAGAAAAGTCGAGGATGTCTGTCAAAGAGACGAAGTTAGGAGATGAAACGTTGAGCACAGAAAGCCTTTCAGCCCTTAAAATTCTACCACCAATTAGCAAATTATTTTTTACAATGAATAAAGTTGATTTAAAAAAAGTCGAATCTCGGACGCTTTCGTCGAATTCATGCAGACATCGCTAATGGTCTGTTTTTCTTTGAATACGATACTGCTTCAATACAGCGGTAAATGTGTCAGTGTAGAACATTGTCTATGTGGTTACCTAGCAACTAAAAACAAGTCTTAGGAACCCAATGCATAAGAGTCTCTTGATTATTTTAATGCACCTTCACTTAGTAAACCTACAAAAAAGTCAAATCAAGTTTCATTCAGCTAAGCCATAATTCATTGATGGTTTTAAACTACGATGAAGATATTATACTTACTTAATTTACACACAAATTTGATTGTCAATTTTGAATGTTAATATAAATTTGCAAATTTGTCTCTGACGTTTCAAGGTTGTCGACCACTGGTAAAGGCCGTGGGGAGAAATGGGATGAGAGCACAGGTGTGGTTCTAAATGTTTATTTTATTTTGTCGCTGGCATTGTGGCTGATGTACTGACACGTAACAAGTGCACGACACATCTAATGGGTTTGTACAGTGAAAACATCTCGTTTGCAAATGAGGAACGACTCCCGATATCGGGATGTGAGTGATTGATATTGATCCTCCGGCGAATGGGGGAATCTGGCGGTGACAGGGCCGCACTGTGGAGGGGAAATTACGAGTGACTTCTGAAGAATTGAGGAACGACAAATTAATGCTCGCGGAACGAGAGAAATCGTTTCATTTCCTAAATTGACATTTAAATTATTATTGACAAAAATATCAAATCACGGACAAGAGCCTATTTCGATCGTTGTAAAATTAACATTTAGAATATTTTTTTCTATCGATTAATCTCTATCATATAAAAGAAAGTCATGCTATATACCTATTATTGTTTTTTTTTACTTGTGTCAAAAATGATTGCTGTATAACTGCCTTTAGTAACATTTTTTTTACCTGAGAAATATACTTATTATTTCAAAACATTTATTCATTAAATCTCAATAGCATACATCATTGTATAAAAATTAATAAAAAAAAAAAAATTAAATACGATGCTATAATATGTTATTAATATAATTTAAAAATATCGATATTATCTCTCATGATACATCACGATGTAATGTAATCATGCGAGATCTTCGAACTACAGAGAAAGGAACTTTCTTAACATCCTACATGAGGACAACAGAACTGCTTTTTATTATTATTATTTCAAAACATTTATTTATTAAATCACAATATATCACATAAAGCATACATCATTGTATAAAAATTAATAAAAAATAAATTAAATCAAAATTAAATACAATGCTTTATACTAAATATAAAAATATCGGTATTATCTCTCATTATACATCACGATGTAATGTAATGTCATGAGAGATCTTCGATCTACAGAGAAAGGAACTTTCTTAACATCCTACATGAGGACAACAGAACTGCCTTTTGGATGGCATATCTGAGACCACAACAGATGCCAAGTTTCCCATTATTATTATTAACACAATTTTTACTTGACAACCATTGAGTTTCAAAACACTGGTACGCACTTTTTTAATAGAAATTCTTTCAAGCTTACCGAAATAAATGTTTAACATTCAAACATATTATTTTAAACGTATTTTTGTATAAATTACAAATTCAAAATCATTATTCATAGTAAGGACTACACGACAACGTCTGTCGGAAAATCTAGTTTAATATAATAATTGGTTAAGTTCCTTCGTAGCTCTGTATTTTCGTTGATAAACTAACCCCACGCGATACAATATATTATATACATTAAAAAATCAACGTTTTGACAAAACCAGTCCTACTACGGGAAATATTTATCACACTTTGAGTATTCCTCTTTAAGTCGATAGTTTCTATGACAAATAATAACAGGTGGGCGTGGGAAATATTATATCGAAGAAGTAAAAGGTATTTGATCAGTGATTCCAGCATACAACTCTTGCTATGGGAAGAAATATCAAATTGTCTGCAACTTTCAACATATTGGTAAAGTGAAAACCCTTAAAGTTTATTTATTTATTTAATTTAATTGATTCCACGCAACAACAATGTTGCTTTTACAAAACATATTAGCTATATGCAAATTTAACCATTACTTACTTACTTTCCGGATCCGGACATCATCATTCATCATATGCGTGAACCCCAATACTCGGCCACCTGTATACCACTGTTACTCGCTGTCACCGTGTCTTGGTGCGTGCATGTTGTTCCCATGAGGGGACATGCGAAGAGATGCTGGTTGTTTTGCACCTCGCCACACTCGCACATGTCATCCTCCCTGTAACCCCACCTCTTGAGGTTGCTGTAGCAACATGAGACGCCCGTTCTTAATCGATTCAATGCTCTCCATGTTGGGTAGGGCAAGCTACTCATCGGCATCTCTTCGGCAGGGGGTAAGTGTGAGGATTCGGTAGATTCGCACCACAGAGACAGCCGTCGGGCCCCAGGTGAGCCGACCATGGGGGCAGTTGTCTCCAAAAAGCTCCTTCTCGACTTCAGTCGGCACTGGTGGGGTTGACGGTCATGCATCGGGTGTCTGGGATCATTTTTTTCTTTTCTCTCTCGGCCTCCGCTGCAACACGACGTCGGATTGCAGGAGGAGCAATTCCCACTATAGGGTAGAGTTCTCGAGTGGGTGTCGGTTTTAAGCAGCCAGATATTATTCTTGCTGTTTCATTAATTGCCACATCCACCTTTCCCGCGTGTGCTGAATTGTACCATACTGGTGCAGCGTATTCGGCAGCTGAGAAGCAAAGTGCCAAGGCCGAGGTTCGCAGTACGTGCGGTTGGGCTCCCCATTTAGTTCCGGTTAGCTTCCTAATAATATTATTGCGGGCACATACCTTCCCAACGGTCTCCTCACAATGCCTCCGAATTCAGCTCTTTTTCTTTGCTCTGATGTGATGTTCCGGTGCTGAACCATTGATAATATATTACTGAGAATAATAAAATACAAGATTGAATGTGTCACAAGCAACACAATAGTTGTGATAGGTATAACTGATTAATATACCTAATAATCAAACAATGATTACCTCTTTCTATGGCTGTCATCCGACAGGTTTTTCAAGACTTTTCCTAATGTAAAATACAAGAGTAACGTCTGTTAAATGTTTTACACTCTTGAAATGCGAACCTCAGCTAATATTTTTTATGACATGAAGAAAAATAGTTCACCGATTACACATTGTTCTTATAGCCCGCGATCAAGAGAGAATAAAATACATCTGTATTCCGCGGAGAATTTCAATGTCACTCTCGACAAGTTAATATTTATTCTCTCCTGTATTTTTATTTATTATGACACCTCCCAAGCTAAGGTTTTGTATGCAAAGAGCGTACTTTTATTTTATGTCGAGCTAGATCAAACCGGATGGAGTTAAGTGTTTTTATAAGGATTTAAAAATAATCTTTAAGTTTTTAATGATTTCAAACAAATAAAATACAAGCTTCACGTGTGAAGTGATGAACAAGAGAAAAAGGGCTAAATTATTATGTTTAGAGATTTACACAAGAAAATATAGATATTTTCTGACCCTAAAACATGTGCGCGATGAAGGATATTTTGTAAATAAAATGGCGGAATCGTTATCTGAGGGAATTCAAATAGTTCTCAATAAATCAATTAATAGTTTTTTTTGTAATTACGTAATTAAGTAAATCAATTACTCTTACTTAATGTAATTTAGGATTTTACTGCCAAATGTGAATCAATTTTAACAAGTGGTCGACCAGTGTTCGATATTCGACCATAGGTAACTAATTTGTATAATAAGTTTGAACATTATGAAGTTTCCATCGTCAAAGACCGAGCGAGTGCTATTCATTTTTTTTTTCAAAAATCGTCAATGTCAAATACATCGAAGTATGTGTATCAAATATATAACATTACAGTAGTGTTTGTATTATTTTTGTTATTGATTTAATGTAATTTGTATGCTTAAATAAAAAAAAATAGCATTCGCCACTCAATGTAAACTATAAGTGTGCGACATTTCATACTCCTCCGTCCGCTCAATTTTCGTGAAAAGGTGTATAAGTTTATTCTTATTAATTCTTCGTATTATTAAAATAGATAATGACTGGAATTCAAATTCACGTTCCAACTCAACGCAAGAAGCTCTTGCTTAGAACTTAATCGGTTGCCAGTAGTTACGTAACTAATGTATTGGATAAAACGTTTTCAGAATACAGAAATGTCAAAAGTCTCAATAACAATTGGATATGACGCAACTCAATCGTATGTTTTTCATTTCAGAATAGCCGTCAATATAAGGAATTGAATCAGAGTTCTATTTGCTGCCTACCAATAGTGTAGGATTGCAAACGCCTTTCAACGTACCTACATAGAAAAAATAACAACCAATGACTCTTTCAACGTACCTACATAGTTCTACATATTTGCTTTGTAACTTAGCTGTCATCAATCACCCCGCGGCCAGGATTCACCTGTCAAATGTTTTGATAGAATCCAAAGTCAATCGTATTCATTGTTTTAAATCTTTTCTCTCACCATCAAACAATAAACAATGAGAATTTTCATTTATCACTGATTGACTCCTTTTGTCAAATAAAATATCATATTTTCAATAACAAGTCAGGTTCTGACAGTAAGCGTGACACTAAAATATTGCTAAGAAAATGAAAAATACATCAATTTCACGAGACAAAAACATCCAAAAGAGCCGAGTCAGCCATTTCCTTTTCAGACAATTTCGCCATCTTATTTATTATTCACAACTTTTCTTTGGGGTATTTAATTCTTTTTTGTTAACGGAGAAAATAATATATTTTCATGTTTCATGTTACATAAATGAAATATCGTTTTGTCATATAAAAAACAGCCTTGTTATTTTTAAAATGAATTTCACAAATATATGAAAAATTATTTCTTCTCTTATTACCATCTAATACAGCAAAGCTTACCTTTTCATGTTTTTGGGGAAACAATTGGCAGGGCCTGAGGCATATTTTGTTTCTTAATTTAGCGTTTAAAAATTAATTTTTCGCTCTCTGCCCTTAAATCAAATCAATTCCCAGAATACAAAAGAGCTGGTACATAACTCTAAAAAAACACGCAACTCACTGAAAATACTAAATTGACTTGTACGCATTTCCGATGAGTAATTCTTTATATCTCAATAAAAATGGTTTTAGCGTCGAAGAGAGTTTATTATTATTATCAAGAGAGTGATAAAAAATACGGATAAATAAAATCTTTAAAATATCTGGGGGTTTCACTTCAAAACACCATTCGAAATACTCGGGAAAGATTTTAAAATATGCTTCAAACGTAAGGAAGTTGGCTTTTAACATTCCGTCCTTGGTTTGTCACGCTCCGTCTATTTGTACCACCTACCCCCTCTAGAACTGAAGAAGGCAGGTACTTGCACACCTGGAAAATACGTGAGGCAATAAAAAATTAGTGAAGTTTCCGCCAAATCTCTAATAACCGTTTCCTTTTATCCCTAAATCCCAGCGAACCCATTAAATGACCTGAGAAACACAAATGTCGAGAAGATCCCCATCCTCAAGGAACATAACCATTAGACGGGAGGCGCGCGGCCAACCTGTACTGACACCTCTTTTGTCTACTTCTTATAGAAACTTGTCTAGTACTTACAACTTACACAAACCGTAAAGCTACGAAAGTTTCATTTAACAGATATGATGAGGGTCCGCCGAAATAGATGATAGATCCATCTTTGCATAAAAACAATCTTGCTACTTGAAATTTTGTTTTCATTTTTTACACACTAACAAATAATTTCTTACTTTGGAGGTAATCAGAGAAAAGTGAAGTCTAAAAAATGTAGAAAAATAACTGCGTAATTAACAAAATTAACCATTACTTACCATAAACATAACAACGAAAAGCTAGTCTTCGAAGACTAGCTTTCGTTTTCGACTGTTGGGTCGACCCAACAGTCGAAAATGACTGTGTGCAAACAGAAGTCAAATTAAATAATAATCAATAATTAAAAATCAAACGTTGTAGGTACTTAAATGAAAATTAATTTTCTAAATAAGAGAAAGTCGATTTTATAACAGGCATAAGTATGACAAAAAAGGAATCACAAATTATTATAATATTTCTATACTTAATAAGCCTTTCGAATTTGATAATCGCATCGTATGCGCTTGGTTTTCGTTGAATCCTTTCTGTTTTTTAAATCGTTTCTTTATTTGCGAAGTTCGATTCTTTTATTTAAATTTTGTTCATTGTGCGACTATTCAAACTGTCGAAATTAAAAAAAATAGTATAGGTACCTACCTATTATGTTATATTTGATGAAAAGTATATTATTTAATTTTTGCAGGTGAATATGGCCGTTTTTTGCAAATTTTTGAATTGATTGCCGTCAGAGTTGAAATGAGATTAGAGAATGAAATCTTCGAGTGTTCCGACTCGTCTGTTTTACGACACCTGGAGTCCCTTAATTTATATTAACGGACTTTTTACTGGGCACTTCTCTCTTGATTTAATTTTGAATAATATAATTAAGTAATTTACATTTTCATTTTTATTTTAAATCATTCCTTATGGACTTTCGCTTTAAAGTTAAAACATTATTTTGACGTACATGCGTATTTAAAATAAAATAGAGTTAATTAAGTTTTGCTTTTTGAAGTGTCCGTCTACATATATGTTAAATACCTTAATCTATGCAAGGCAAATGGCTTATCTTAAAATCAAACTAAATATTCCACTATGTACTTAATAATATAAAGAAATATTTGATGATTACTTAACCCTGTAACACAAACCTTCGTCAAATTGACGACGCCGCTTTAACAAAACCATTGTTATTTTTTTATGCGTACACGCACATGCTCCTGTTTCAAGCCAATATCAGCCATCCTTAGGGCTTGCGATGGCCGGTAGTGTGCAAGTTCTCTATGTGCCATTTCTGAAACGGTGACTCGTCAAAATGACGAAGGTTTGTGATAACGACACTTTTCTAAACAAAATCATTTTTGAATTCTAAAATTTTTCATTTTTTTATTTTTTCCTATTGATAAAATATGTCAACTTTTGTGAAGAGAACATTACCGAGAGGAAAATTCTTCTGGAAGTGAGCTGGAAGATCTCTTTGAGGTTGATCCAACTTGCAAAGGACATTATTGTTGAAATGTCTTCTTTGACCTCACAAACGTTATCCAGTGAAGATGTTTGTTATGAAAAAATGTCTTTTTCATCTTCACAACCATTTAAGGTATAGTTTCTGCAGAAAATAAAAGGAAAATATGTGCCATACGCCCCTCCTCAAAGGAAAGAATGGCTAATAGGAGGTGCTATTTTGGTCGTGTGGCGAACACAAACTTGACGTGTGTCACAAATGTATTAATTGATATTATATACCTAAACCTTAATTGATATTGAATACTCTTTCGAAAGTAGCGTAGTCAAAATGACGAAGGTTTGTGATAACGGGTGTAAAAATAAGGGTTGTGATCTAGGGTTAATATTAAAATAAAATCTTGGCTATTCGCATTGTTGCATAATATTCAAATACTTAGGAGCAACTTTGACCACTGCTGGTGACCTGGAGACGAGACGAGAGAAGCTTTCGACACGTATTGATATGGAAAATGGCACCTTGAACAATCGGCAGCAGCAGTTGTTACCCCGTGTATTTCAATTATGAATCCTTAAATTGGGCACTCAACTTTGTTGTCCATGGTCTGGCGGCAACCGCACTTACCTCTACTATTAAGGATATCATTGTTCTTCTTTCCGTCAGGATCTTTGAGGGAGGTAGACCATTTCATATCGTTTTTCGTTCCTACGAAACAAAGCTGAATGTTCGTAATATTTTTGATAACTTTATCTACATTACTATAGATGGTTCTTATTTATGATGGAAATTTTTTCCCAATATTTGAAGCCAATATTGAAGATTAACTTGTTGGATTTGGAACCATTGGGGCTTATGACCCTCGCATTAGCGGCTGGTTTAGAATGATCATTTTACACTATAGAAACTATTCACCATTAGGTTCCATTGATCCAGGTTTTTACCTCTCCAGCGATGTCGGAGGCAGGCTTTGAACCAATGCTCCTACGATGTTTGTGTAGAAGCCTGCCACCAGTAGCCATTAGGTCACTAGCGGGGATAGCTTGTTCGTCAATTTTTACATATCTAAACGTCTTATACAAGTATCTTTCTATTCTTTCTATACATTTCGATAGATGTCGCCTTTCTGTGACCCTAAGTTGGGTTGCAACGGGGATCCTATTTTTTTTTTAATTTTATCTTGACATCTTCAAAGAAGGTGACATATTGTCCCAGATTGGATGGATCGGTCGACCAGAAAAAATGCTTTTAAGCAAATGAGTACCTAAACAAAGATAGACGTAGGTATAATATGTATTTGAAAAAACTGTTCAGCAAACAAAATAAAATATTTGCAAACCTTGCCGTTGGAAATGTAATATTTTAATGAACTCTTATCGTGAGATATGAACAGAGTCGAGTATTGAATATTGCTATTTGTGATTATTATTTCCGAGAAACTAACATTTATATTGTAGAAATACGGAATGTTGGTGAATGAAATGTCTTTGAGAATATACCTACATCGGTGTTATGTACATATTGTGACCTCATTGAAAATCTGTTAGTATCATAAACTACATGTTTGATCCAAATGAAACAAAATAATCAGTTTTTTTAATGCCTGCCACACACGCTCCGGTATACCTGTGCAGGCGGCCTGCGCAGGTATACCTCACAACGCCCACACACGCTCCGGTCTACCGTAAGGTAGACCTGCGCAGGCGACCGGAGTGCCGCCACACACGCTCCGGTATTTATACCTGTGCAGGCGGCCTGCGCAGTTACTTAGAAAGATATTAATTCTTTTGATTACTGACTATATTTTTGATCGACCTCGGTACGGTACCGTAGTGGTTATAGGCGTGGACTTCAGATCACGAGGTCCCGGGTTCGAATCCCGGTCGGGACAGAATTTTTCTGTTTTTTACTTGAAATTTTTTTATTTTTTATTTTCTTTTATAAATGTGAAAAAAAAATTGCTACGGCTATAATCCCGCCATTGCCACTTGTCTATACACTATTTTTTGTACACTATTTTTAATATGCATAAAGTATAAAATAAATAAATAAATCTAAATATTTAAAAAAATTCAAAACTCCGAACTCGGTAGCCTAGTGGCAAAGGCTCCAACTTCAGATCAAGAGGTCCCGGGTTCGATTCCCGGCCGGGTTAGAAATCTTCAATGTGTTTTTTCACTTGAAATTTCTACTCGGGGTTGGAATCCTGTCTCAGATTGGATTGGACCGGTTGACTGGTAGAGAATGCTTCAAGCATTGAGTTCCGCCGGCTATACTGACACCTATGTATAGAAGAACCAACATTCCTCCGGAGAATTTTGGGTTTAATATGATACCACCGCATCACGAACGACGCTATACGTCGGTCACTTTTACCATTATGTGGAAGAGATGGACTTGGCTGGAACATGTATTAAGGATGCCGAATGACAGTTGGCCGAGGAGAGCGCTGTTCTTCCTGCCATCAGGGTCCCGAAGAAGAGGAAGAACCTCTCATACTGTGTTCCGCTTCTTCGAAGCAGAGCTGAGGAATCTGGACATGGTGTGGGAGGAGGTCATAAACAAGATCGAGCGCAATGGAGAGCTCTTGTTGCCTCCATATGTCCCTAAGTAGGGCGTTAAGGGAGTTTGGATTGGATGTATAGAAGAGTGTTATTTACCTATTATTATTTAAAATATTTATTTATTAAATAATAATATATTATATATGAAGTATACATCATTGTATAACTATAATAATAAAAAAATAATTAAATACAATGCTATACACTAAATATAAAAATATTATTAGGGGGCGTTCAAGTATTACGTAACGCAATTTGGGGGGGAGGGGGGGTCTTGCAAAACGTTACTGTGCGTTACGAGGGCGGGAGGGGGGGTTTGAACAACTCGTTACGTAACGGTATTTTTTTTCTTAAATAAAAAAAATTGGGAAATAAATCTTCCAAGATGGGCAATCCTTTTCGTTTATGTTTTACGGGGAATCCCTCGATTGTACCTACTGTACGTCATTTTTGTTTTTTTTTCTCCGAAGTTGGGCACCCTTTTCGTTTATGTTTTACGGGAAGTCCCTCGATTGTACTGTACATCATTTTTTTTCTCCGAAGTTAGCAAAGGAACCCTTTCCGACAATGTTTTACGGGAAGTCCCTCGATTGTACCGTACGTCATTTTTATTTTGTTCTCCGATGTTAAAGCTTTTGGTGGAAACACGTAGAATGCCGAATCCGACCCGCGCCGACCGGCGCAAAGAATGTTTCTATGCAGTTGAATGGGGATACGCACAGCAAAAGCAGAAACCTGCTTTCCGGCATGCCCATTTAAATGCATTGAAACCATAGACAACAATCTTTGCGCCGGTCGGAATCGGCTTTCTACGTGTTTTCACCCTAAGCGTAAGAATTTTTCGCTCTGCGAAAAAAGGAACCTTTTTCGTTTAAGTCTTACGCGGAGTCCCTCGACTGCATTGTATGTAATTTTTATTTCGCCCTTCCAAGTTAGCAAATCTTTTATTTTTACGGGGAATCCCTCGACTGTATTATACTTACGTCATTTTTATTTTATTTTCGTTGTCAGCATTCGTTAGTGGTCAAAAGGGGGGATTTACATCATCAACTGGACTTGCCAACGCAGCTATGCCAAAATTTGGAAAACAGCAAAAGAAAAAATAAAGATAAATTTATGGAACATATAAATAGTATTTTTTTTTTCTCCGAAGTTAGCAAAGGAACCCTTTGAAACCCTTTTATTTTTTTACGAGAGTTCAGTTTAAAAATAGTCTCTTGGGTGTTACGTAACATTTAGGGGGGGGAGGGGGGGGTACAGAAAAACGTTACGGCGCGTTACATGGGGGGGAGGGGGGGTCAAAAATCTTCAAAAATTGCGTTACGTAATACTTGAACGCCCCCTTATTTAAAAAAATAATAATTATGAAAAAACTCCTCTAGTTCTACTCTCGACTGAGCCATATGCAATTAAGGAATGCACAACCACTCCATGCAAACGCTGGAAAACTACTGAAAGACCTGCGCAGGCGACCGGAGTGCCGCCACACACGCTCCGGTGAACCTGTGAAAGAATTGATTTTCGATTCTTCTCCGGTCGCCTGCGCAGGTCTAAAAAACTGCACAGGTCTACCCCCACACACGCTCCGGTACACCTGAACAGGCCGCCTGCGCAGGCGACCTGTGCAGGTATACCGGAGCGTGTGTGGCCTACATAAGACAGAATGACTTCCTTTTGAAAAAGATTTTTCTACTTTATACTCAGTTGAAATCTAAAAAAAATTTTTTTATTAAGTTATAGAAGTTGCATTTTTAATGGTCAAAAATAATTTTCCCCCTATTGCACAAAAAACGAATCACGTAGCGTATTTCACACCTGGTGGGCGATACAGCGGGAGCTCCATTCTTTACGGCTGCTTATCCGATACCGAGTGTCGCAGCGAGTTTGACCGGACAGGGATGTTTAGACTAAAAACAACTAATGTACGACCAATCTACAATGTACGACGAAAGATCATCGTCTGTCAACACATCTGTGAGCAAAGGGAAAAACGGGATAAAGTAATCTCCTCCATTTTTTTTTACGAAATTGATTGTATCTTTTAACCATTATTAATCGAATGGCATATTATGTAACTCAATTTCTCTATTTTTTTACTCAGCTTCTTATTCCTTTTGCTCACAGATATTTGCAGGTTTTAATAGTGACAAGATTATAAATCATTCATTTTCACCTCTGACTTCCATCAGTCTAATAAACATGCCAATATGGAGTCTAGAATAGAATTGAGATGATATTATCTTGTCACATTTCCCTAGCTACTTAGAAGTCGCTACTTGGATAGCTGTTAATAAAGTAGCCAAGTGTGACGTAGGTTTTATACACAAAGATACGTCAGCGTGATGTTAGTAGGTGTATTTGTGTTCTCCAAGATGTCACTCGTTCATCATGTAATATCAAACATCCTAGGCAGTGTCTGTGCGACAAGACACCACAAAATAACCATTTGTTTTAGCCAACCCTCCCCTTGCAGACATACCGTAACGCTGTTACAACACATTACGTTTATCTGCCAACATAATAACACATCAAACAATGTTGGTACTGTTTGAAGGCTTAGGTACACACAATCTCTACTAGGTACTCTGTATAGTGCCAAAAATGTCATCTGCAATATCGAGAGTTCAAAATATATTCAGTTTTACAATACATACTTAGTTTGATTTTAATTTGAATCTAAGTTTTGTTAGTTTATTTTTTTCATTTAAATATCAAATGTTAGCGTTCTACTCAAATAAACAAATAGCGTAGGTATGCTTTTGTATAAAGTTTATTATTTTCCCGTTTTACAAGACTAGATCATAGTTATGTAAAGCTTAATAATGTTGAAAAAATGCGTTACGTAATACTTGAACGGTTCCTAAGCACTAAATACTATTAAAAAATCTATCAGTATATACACCATATTCAAAATTATTTGGTACAGATATGTGGTCAGATATTTGACGAACCCTGCACCCAAGCCCAAGACATTCGTGAAGTTATATTAACCTGCCAAAGACCTCTGTATCATTGGTGTACAATATAATTTTGACCTTTTAGTTTCTTTATGTTTATGTTTGTTTTTTAACCATTCAATAAGTAAAGAAATCAGTTAGGAGCACAACCTTTGGATGTTTTCAAAGCATATAACTATCTTACATAGATTTTTTTGTCTCTTTTAAATAAATTGGATAGGTAGATAAAATTAAAGAGTTACGTAAATAATAAATAAATAAAATATAACGTTATTGTTTAAAAGTACAGTGTGGC
Organism: Mystacides longicornis; assembly: GCA_963576905.1. NCBI lineage: Eukaryota > Metazoa > Arthropoda > Insecta > Trichoptera > Leptoceridae > Mystacides > Mystacides longicornis. The sequence goes on from OY756420.1 coordinate 23,265,953, forward strand.
GACAGTAATTTTGACAGTCTAAAGGGCGGACTTATCCTTTTTTACGTATATCGTTTTTTGGTGTAAGATTATTTATTTTCACATAAATATTTACAATCCTAGATGAATACTTTTATATAAGAAAAAATAACAACTAATGACTCTAACAATTCATTACTAATGTTCGATTTTTAAATGGAACAAACCACTACGGGCTTACGACCGTCTTCTACAAACATTTCTATTTTATTTTAATTTCATCATCATCATATTTATAATTATTTTAATGCACTTTTCTAAAATATAGTACGTACACATTTTTCTAATATTCTTGTTCTTGAAAAGGAAAACACAAATCAAAACAATATTAATAAATCTTTTATAAAAAGTTGCAATTTTGTTTACAACATTCCGAAATGGAATTTTATCTACGGAATCGAATTGATTTGATTTAACTCGATGTTTTTCTTATAGGTCGATGTAACTAACTACAACGCCTTATCATAACATTACATCATCCAGCATAACATAATATCTCGGGTAGATAAACTAATCAAACACTTTCCTTACACCACTTTATACACTAGCATGAGGAAATATGATTATACTACGTATAACATTATGAGCTTCATAAATTAAACTCTTTCATCTCATAAAAACAAAGACGTAATTTCATATTTTTCCCTCTTTCGCAGTCTTATGTTGTGGTGTTTCATGTATACCTACCTGATTAGGTATAACTTTCTTAAAAAAAATTATATTCGAACTTTAAAGACTTCCTCCACAGGGATTCCCCATAATACTTTGCGGCGCGCGCGGCGTAACGAGCAATGCTAACCTTTAAAACCATCTACTACTACACTTTGCTCTTTAAATTTACCCTTTTTCAATAAATAGTAATAGAATGAAATTTTTGTACATTATAACGCTAAAATCAGACTTTTCATTAAACCTTTAGCCTTAGGTTGGTGCGACGAGCAAGCCCCGCGACAGACACAGAGAATGCGAATCAAACAGTTACTACTTGTCAACAAGGGTTTGAATGAATGCCAGCTTTGAGTGGGTCTAGGAAAATTCATCGCGAACAATTCATCGTCAGTACAATTCATCGCATATACAATTCATCGCGAACAATTCATCAATCTATATTGTAAACTGTCAAATTGTTTATGACCTAAAAATAAGGTAAAGCTTCATATTAGTCACTCCTACAAATTAAAGATGGCGGCGATTTTGACATACGCTGGAGTATTTTAAATTACCATGTTATCACTCGGGGAGGTGTTCAAAAAGGTATGGGGGTTCCACCCCCCAAACCCCCTTTTTAGCTACGTTCCAACCTTAACCAAACCTATTTAAATCGTGTATAAAATAACCTGGAAATCATTAGGAGTGACTAAACTGAAGGTTTACCAAAAATAATTACAGATTTACATACCCTGTTACGGGTCTTCTTCGGAGTCGGATCTGCTTCAGTTTCTCTTCTTCTTTTAACCATGAATATTTGCCTCGGCTAGCGTTGGTAGAGCGGACTCCGAACTCTCTGGTCTTTGGAAGTTCGATCCAGGAGGAGATGATGATTTTTAATCAAAGATGTTGTTAGATAATTTAAGAAACACTTGTTTATTGCGTTTAACAGGAAATTGGAAAATATACAAAAGTTCAGATTTTTCACGTAATTCACAACAGTAATTGTATCAAATTTACAATCAATTAAAAAAGTTTGCTTATTCTTTTAAAACAACAATAATAATCACTTTTCGTATCTATGAATATAATTGGTTGGATTCTAAGGAAATCGCGGTAAAATTGTTTGAGTTTCTCCAACTATCAGGGAGTACTCCAAAATTTATACGTCTGATTCCCACCAAGTGAGTTTAAAGAATGCAATTTGAAACAAAGGAAAAAATACTTAACGGTCGTTTCTACTTGAGTCAACAGGTCCTTGATCATGTGACCATCGGTGAGAGAGATGGAAGATATCTGCCTCTCACATTCACCATACTCAGTAGCGAACGTCTGACAACCTCGGAATATAATCTGCGTCGCAAATAATTAAAAAAAAGGGGTGGAGAGAAAGTGAGTGAGTGAAATGCATAGGCATCCATCCCACTTGCACTCTTGCAATAATATTAACATTTGGCAACAGCACTTGTGGCCTACGTGCTTAATCGCACGATCAGCAGAAACCAAATTATATATAGATGCATACCTGTTAGTATAGGGGTAGGTATGCATAGCAATATCTGAAATTTAAAAATAATATTCCGTACTATGAGACGGGTGAAGCTTCATAACAAAAATACATGCTACAAATCGATTTTTAGTTATTAAAAGAAAAAAAAAGAAAAAAAAAAAGAAGATTTTGAGTACATAAAAATCTCTTAAGGAGTAACTGATCCAATAAGGTAGGATCAAGGAATTTAGAATAATCCTTGAACATTTAACTTCAAGAGTTCCAAAGTTGTAAGGGGTATACCAAAGATAGATACCCTAGTTTAGTAATTAGGTATAAAACAAAATTAAAAAAATTTATATTCTCATACATATAGATAAGGAGTTAAAGATGGCATGTGAAGAAAATTTGATTGTGGAAGTATGGGACAACCCTCCTGAAGAGTAGAACCTAGATTGGTAAATTGTTTGTCACCCTTTCTTACCTATTCATCCATCCCTAACGGCCTTCATTCATAACCTCTCACTCCTAGATTTATTCATCAATAATTACTATCACACGGTTAGACAAACAACACAAAAAAAATTTATTAAATAATGGTTCAAAGCAGAGACTGCAATCCAATAATTCCACAAAAAAAAATTATTAAAATTAATTAATACAATTAACAATCCAACTGTCAAGAAGTAGAAGGTGACAGAATAGTAAACATAAACATAAAAAAAAATATATAAATAAAAAAATATATTGTACAATATTTTTCCTTCATCAAGGACATCTCTTAAAAATATCTGATTGTGCTCACTTAGATTATTATTAATTTTGATTTTAAAATGCCCATAACATTTTCTCAAAGTGAGAAATGTCCACTGATTTAGTTTCACTGTTCACTGATTAGTTTAAGAGCACTCCTAAGGTTAGCTTGTAGGTCAAAGATTTGGAGAGAACTAATTTAAATGTTCTGGTGTTTGTACATAAAAAAATTATTATATCATTTACAATTGCATAAGAGTATCCTGCAAAGAAAGAAATTCACTTCAAAAAAAATTATATATAAAAGAAAGGTATCCGTTGCCCAAAGATTACGGATCGACAAGTAAGAAGAGATGTTAAACTTCATGCTAGCTGTTGTCCTGGTAATTAGGACACAATACTAAGTTTTGGAGCGCCACCTAGTTTGGGAAAAATACGTGGAATAAACTAGGAAAATTCCAATAATAAACCAAAACAGCAAAAAAAATATTATCTTACCTCTTGACAAGAGAGAAAGATTTGAGTATGCCAAAGTTGTATAAGACTGATCCGAGCGTCCTCATCTCAATCGAATAGAAAGGTTAAGAATATACTTAAATAAAAAAAAAACGAGTTGCAACTCAAAAAAAAAATTGTCTAAGATTATTAGAGAAGTAGTAACTACAAATTATCAGTAGACTAACGTTATGAGTCGACTAAAATATTAACTAATAATTAAGAAGATTTGTGGCCTTAATTAGGAACACAAAAAAAAGATTCATTGAAATTGATGTTTGCTCTAAGCCAACAATGCTGTGACGAAAGATGTCATTTATACATCAGATAGCGCTTATTATTGCACAGATTTACAAGCCTGGCATAACCAGAAATGTACAAAAAAAAATTTTTTTTATTCAACACACATTATCATAAGGGTGCATTGCTCATTTACAGCTCTCAAAAAAAAATTAGGAAGGTTGAGAGTGTACCAAAGTTTATTATTGCGCTCATCATAGCACAGATTTACAAGCCTGGCATAACCAGAAATGTACAAAAAAAAAAAATTCCTTCAACACACATTCTCACAAGTGTGCTTCGCTCATTTACAGCTCTCAAAAAAAAATAGGAAGGTTGAGAGTGTACCAAGTTTATGATTCGCACAAATTTTCTTAACGGGTGCGATTAGATCTAGGTGAACTGAATAGAGCATTCCAAAAAAAAAGAAGAGAATAACTAATTTGACCCCGTATGTAACAAAACAATATAGAAGGTATTACTACGATTATGGTAATATCATGAAGAAGGAATAGTTCCATGTGGATAAATCATGACTACAATTAACGTCCAAAAAAAAAATATTAACAATCGCAGAAGCGAAAGACAACAACACAGAATAGTATCCGTGCTCAATACCAAACTAGAAATTATATAGGACACCTAGAATTACACTGACCCAGTAAACAAAACGTATTCGACAAAAAAAATATTAGTGGGGAATTTATGAAAAGAGTCGATATTCTGACGCGCTTCTAGGACACAGGCTAGTTGAGAAAGACACACACTCAGAACATCCACAGTGTTTGAAACTACACCAGAAAATATTTGAAATACGCAGATGCATACTGTCCAGTCACCACTGCATCTCTAAACAACGGAATTGATGAATAGTGCCGATATAATGTGTCGCGCGTGTAAAAATATAATTCCCCGCTTACTCGGGTTGGGGGGAGCACGATTATTGTCGTAGGTCAGTAACATCAGAGCGGAGCGCGGTCCGGGCGGAGCGCAGCGCAGTTCAACACACCGCAGCCGCATGAAGAAACATTCAAGGAAACATACGTCTGTTTCACTCTCGCGCAGGTTTTAATCATGACATCTCGCTTACTCGATGGTCTGTGTGGGCTGTGTGTCGAGAGCGCAGCACGATTAATGAGTGCAAAACCAATAATTAATGAAGGGGGGAACACACATTTTTGTTAGTGATGTGAATTTACAATATGAAAAACGGAGCGGCGCAACGCACTGTCGTAACATTCATTTATTAAGATTTCTGGGAAGCATTTCATTTACTATAGTCACAAAAAGGAACCTAGAACGTAATTCTTCTACAAATTGTTTGAGATAATTTTAATTATAAAAATCACTCGACAACCTACAGGTATGTGGGTGGTATAGAAGATATGTTATTGGAATTCACATAATCAAAAGAAGTCTTTCATGGCTTAGCCTACATCCTCGGACATGGAACACGGTAATCTAATGAGAAGGCGTACCGAGTTCAAGTCGTTAGACGAAAAAAATAATTAATAAAAACATGAAGTTACACTTAGTGCAACAAAAAAAAATTAATAAAAAAGGTGGAGATCATGCTTCTTACCGGGTAAAACAGTATTTAAACGTGGGTTGTCCCAATATGATAGCCTGAAGCAAGAAGTAAGCTATTATACTGGACCACAAGGAAGAGAGATGCCAAGTAGCATCGTATACTTGGAATTCTCGCCCTGCTCCTCCCAAATGAATAGCCAACAGAAGGTTGGGTTCCAGGAGGCACACTTAGGATTTCTGAATATACTTTGATTAGAATTTCTTTGTTAAACAAAATTCACATGTATTGGGGTGAGCCCAATTTGACTTATGATTCTGACTGTACGAGACTAGTCAGGGTGTTAAAAGATAATAAACGTATGGGAACGGGTCCTCAGGAGCCCTTTAACCATAAATCAAGATATGATAAAACTTAAACTACAACTTTATTATATCCTTCGTATGGAACCTACCGATGGATCCACTATCACAATCCTTTAGTTCAAAAATTGTTCTTGATATTTTACGTACTACCTGAGACTTAATGAAGCGAGGAGCTAATTTTTTTGAAAAATATTGGGAAGCATTTGAGAGAAAATGAGATCTTCTCCATACCAGCTGACCAATTGACAAGAATATGTCTTTACGACGCAAATTATAACGGTCCTTATTTTTATTAAAAGCTTGTACTAACGTTTGTGAGACTTTATTATATAGATTTTCTAAGGTGGAAATGTCATTCAATCTTTGTTTTAAGGGATCAAATGTTTCAGACGGGGAATCATGATTTATCTGTAGTGGCTTATAAAAAGAGGCGTGGGGAATGTACTCTCTACCGAACATCAAAAAATGTGGTGAATATCCGGTAGCAATGTTAGTCATAGAATTTAAACAAGAACAGATTTTTGGAAGATGGTTACACCAATTGCGTTGGTCCTCCTCTACTAATATTGCCAACAAGGTTACTAGAGACTGATTATATCTTTCGGAGACATTATGCTGGGGATGAAAATATGCGTTATATCTAAGATCATTTATTCCGTGGGAGTGTAAGAATTCTTTAAACTGTCGAGAAACAAACTGTTTCCCGTTGTCTAAAACAATCTGTCGAGGGATTCCAAAGACTTTAAAGATTCTTTCTTCTAAGATTTGAATTATACTACTGGTATTAGCGGCTCGGAGAGGAAATGCTCAAGTTATTTTACTAAAATTACAAACTACAGTGAAAATGTAACGGTTTCGCTTATGACTCAGCGGTAAGGGACCTATGAAATCCATAGATATACTTTCCATGGGACGTTCAATTTTTTTAGGGTATTTCATAAGACCATGGGGCATTTGGTTATTATACTTGTAGGCCTTGCATATTTCACACTCATTCACAACCTGTCTAACAAGAGGTAATAATCGTTTACAGAAGTATGTACGGGAAATAAATTCGTAAGTTTTTTCCATTCCAGAATGACAGTTTCCCTTATGGTAGTCCAATATGAGACTTTCTATCTTACACGCAGGGACAACCAATTTCCAAAGGTGAGCGGGAGAGTTAGACAATGAATCTTTTTTATACCTAGAATAACGATACAAGTGTCCATCATTTATCATAAAATTAGTGAACGATTGGGGTTTTTGAAGACAAGAATTGTACACTTTTTTGTACCAGGGGTCTATAATATTTTCAAACGGTTCTGGAACAGATAGACTAGAAACAGGAATACGGCTCAATCCGTCGGCAAGGTTATTTTCGCAGCCACGCTTAAATACAAAAGTGAAATCAAACTGTGAAAGTCGGCAAGCCCATCTGGCTAACCTACCAGAAGGTGAAGAAATTGAGTTTAGGTATTTTAAACATCCGTGATCACTGACTACTGTAAAGTGTACTCCGTCTAAATAGCTTTTAAAGTGTTGTATAGAATCTACTATGGCGAGAAGTTCTCTCTCCGTGGTACTATAATTTCGTTCTGGACCGGACAATTTACGTGAATGATAGGCAATTATATATTCTACTCCATTAGAGTCTTTTTGGGACAAGAAGCTGCCCAAGGAAACTCCACTTGCATCACACGTCAATGTATACGGAAGGGAATAGTCTGGTGGTTTGAGGATTGGAGCGGAAATCATTGCTTGTTTCAAGGCTTGGAAGGCAAGTTCAGCTTCATTTGACCATTCGAATTTTTTACCGTTAAATTTATTACTCGTGAGGCGAGTCAAGGGAGAAGCAATCCTGGAAAAGTCCTTAATGAAACGCCTGTAATAAGACATTAATCCCAGAAATGAGCGGATTTCTTTACTGGTGGATGGTCTTGGGTAATTCTTCATAGCACTAATCTTATCTGGGTCCGTATGAATTCCCTCCCTGTCAATAATATGACCGAGGTACTTAAGCGATGATTTACAAAACACGGATTTACTGAGCCTAATTGTCAAGTTGGCTTCTTTCAAGCGCTGGAGAACAATTCGTAAGGTGGAAATATGGGAATCAAAATCTGAACTACAAACCAGAACATCATCAAGGAAACTAAATACTCGTTGTCCCAAATCGGAGAAAAGCTTATCCATAATTCTCTGCATTTCGGCGGGCACGTTTTTAAGGCCGAAAGGGCAGGTAACAAACTGGTACATCCCTTTGGATTCTACATAGAAGGCTGTCTTAGGTCTGCTTTCTGGATTCAAAGGAATTTGCCAGAAGCCGTAGCTCAAGTCTAAGGTGGTTAAGAACTTGGTGTCTCTCAGATTATCCAACATATGGTTGATATTAGGGAGTCTATAAGAGTCTGAGACTGTGACCTCATTCAATCTTCTAGGATCGAGAACGAATCTAGCTGTGCCATCGGATTTTGGTACACAGAAGCAGGAATTTAACCAAGGGGAACGTGAAGGTTCTATTATTTTTAAAGCTATCATTTTATCTACCTCTTGACACATCTGAACTCGTCGTACATGGGAAGCTGGATATAATTTCTGTTTAACGGGCAAACTATCACCTGTATTAATGACATGAGAAACTACATTCGTCCTACCCAAACCCATCTTCTCAAAAGAAATATTCTCGAATTCACTCTTAAGGTCATCCAAAATTTTCCTCTGCGACACTGTCAAATCGTTTATGGAGTTAAGACATTTTGGAGCTGATTCTACATTAGACGACTGTTGATCAGATATGGATGCTACAGTAACATGGGTTTTAGTGGGGAACAAACGAGGAATTATTCCTGACTTTTCCAGAAAGGGTGAACCCAAAATGAATTGGTCAGGAATGGAAGGAACAATAACAAATTTAACATGCTGAATTTTATTGTTGTAACATAATGGCAAAACTATGGTACCTATAGATTTTATGGAATTATTGTCAACCCCACGAATATTTTGCTGACAATATTCAGGACGGAACCCTATTTCGATAAAAGACCGATATAACTGACCCCCTAGGACATTACAAGCTGATCCGGTATCAAGCAAGGCTCGGAGTTGTATTTGAGAGATAGAAAATAGCAAATAAGGGCGTCGATCTCTCTCGTTTATTACGGAAACTTTATTGACCTGCAATGTTGAAAAGAACAATTTAACACTCTGAATCCACGACAATCTTTCGCGAGCTGAGGTCTCTGGGCTCGGGAAAATTGCAGGATTCATTATTCGTTTTTTGAATTTCTAAGTGGGGGAGGCGGTTTACTCACGTCAGGTAAGCGTTGGCGTGGCACAGGATTGAAGGGTTTCCTAAACTGAAATGAATGAACATTATTGGCACTGGGCCCTGACTTAGAGTAGCAGTTTCGAGCAATGTGACCTATACGTCCGCAGTGAAAACATTTAATCATAGGAGCAGAAGGCTGTTGAGAAGAAATTGATTGAACAGGGTGTTTCCTTACTATCTTAACTTTAGAGGGAGAACGGGTTGGAACTACAACCGAAACACACTCCAATTCCGTGCAAACTTCATCCAGCTCAGCAATTGAGTTCGGTCGCCTGGACACTAATACACTGGCATATCTGCTATCTAATCCCTTTCTGATGGCCTTTAGGATATCTGACATACGCAATGGAGACTGTAAGGACTGATTCAAAAGGGTTATACGTGAAATGTAATCACTAGCACTCTCCAAAGGTTGCTGTGATGCAGTTAAGATTTCCAATCGTTTGTTGCCTTCAGCATCAGGCAAATCGAAGCGCTTGATAAACGATTGTTTAAGCTGTGTCCAAGTTTTAACACTGTTATAAAATGTCCGGTAGAAGGTTAGTGCTTTTCCCTCCAAAAATTCAGGCAAGGCGGGGCCTAGGTTTTCCACTGGAAAATTTCGAGCTCGGGAAATTTCCTCCAATCTCAAAAAGAAATCCCTAACATCCTCGACACCGGAATAATGTTGAACTGGCCATGAACTAAAATTTACCGAATGTATAATGTGTGATTGGCTAACTGTAGGATTGGGTCTATCTAAATTTCTACGAACCGGTGTAATAATTAAATCATTGGAAACATTAGTATTTATCATTGTCACGGCTTGAGTGGGCGGAGAAGAAGGTACAAAACTATCACGAGGTGGATTAATTTCCGAGAGGCTATCAGGGCGTTGGATACCTAACAATTCCGAAGGGTGATTGTCACGCTGACCTACATCAGACAATAAGTTAGAATTGAAAAGTCTGCATTGCCTTCGCAGAGATTCAATACCTACATCTGGCTGGATACCTCTATTCAACAGTGCTTTAGAAAGTGTCTTGCATGTCGCCCTCTCCACACGCGGAATAACTCGATCGACCAGGGATGACATTATTAACAAATAAAACTACCGGAGTGTGACTATCTCAAACTTTGACTACCGTCGGGAATATTCGATCACAAGAAAATCAAAAAAAATTAAAATTATCGAAGTTTTATCTCGACTTCACTCACCCATCCAACACTCAAGGGAGAAAGACCCTTTCTCAAGGAAAGTTATTGAATTATTGTGGCAGAACAGAGTACCCAAATAAAAAAATAAAAATTTTCAAGAAAAATTGCAACAAAACACAAAAAAAAACTTTTCTAGTTGCCGTCGGCTGAATTTATCTGTAGGTATTGCAAAACTTTACGGCTCCTTGGCCCACAACAAAATTTTAGCAATTGCAGAAATTTAAATTGAGATAATAGAACTTGCTAATACTCAAGAGAGAAGAAAAGGAAAAAAAAGGCAACTTAATACACCATTATCAAAAAAAAAAACTTTAAACACCAGAACACTGTATTATTGCATTATTTAGTGATTTTCAAAAGAATTGGATTATTAATTACGTTTCGCTCACCAATTTCCTGTCCGGCATCTATGTGAGTCAAGGGAGACGCAGACAAGGTTCCTCTGGATGTCTTCGAATCTTGACGCTGCTCGCATTGCCATCAGCTCGTTCTGGATTTGATGCCCCACGTTGGGCGCCATAATTGTTACGGGTCTTCTTCGGAGTCGGATCTGCTTCAGTTTCTCTTCTTCTTTTAACCATGAATATTTGCCTCGGCTAGCGTTGGTAGAGCGGACTCCGAACTCTCTGGTCTTTGGAAGTTCGATCCAGGAGGAGATGATGATTTTTAATCAAAGATGTTGTTAGATAATTTAAGAAACACTTGTTTATTGCGTTTAACAGGAAATTGGAAAATATACAAAAGTTCAGATTTTTCACGTAATTCACAACAGTAATTGTATCAAATTTACAATCAATTAAAAAAGTTTGCTTATTCTTTTAAAACAACAATAATAATCACTTTTCGTATCTATGAATATAATTGGTTGGATTCTAAGGAAATCGCGGTAAAATTGTTTGAGTTTCTCCAACTATCAGGGAGTACTCCAAAATTTATACGTCTGATTCCCACCAAGTGAGTTTAAAGAATGCAATTTGAAACAAAGGAAAAAATACTTAACGGTCGTTTCTACTTGAGTCAACAGGTCCTTGATCATGTGACCATCGGTGAGAGAGATGGAAGATATCTGCCTCTCACATTCACCATACTCAGTAGCGAACGTCTGACAACCTCGGAATATAATCCTGTGGTGGCATGGTAAAAGGCATTAAGTCGCGTTTTTCAGCATTTTGAGTTATATGCGCTACATCATACATTATCACAAACAGAACAAAGTTCAAAAACATAAGTTTAAAAAAATCCACTTATAAAGGATTTAAAAGCAAGTTTTCATTCCGGCATAACTCAATATTAATTTTATTTGGCAAGGTAAAACGACGCGCATCGAATTTTGTATACCACGAAGTAAAACGGTGTTGTCTATGATAGAGCTGCCGTGAGAAGCCGTTCTTTTAAAAGTGAACCTTTTTAAAATGTGTTTAAATAATGTATTTTGTGAACTTTGTGGCAGGTATCTTCCTTATCTGTCGACCAATCTGTTTACAACTTTCGTTGTTTTTATTGTTAAGCTATAGACAATAGATCGGTAATACTATCTGCATATTATTATTTTTTAAAATATTTTTTCATTGCTATTTTAATACTATTATTGATATAATTTAATGAAAGTCGTGCTAGTGCGAACTATTATATCAACAACTGATGACTGATTATACAGTTCGATTTTAAAATAGTATGAACAAACCACTACGGGCTTACGACCATCTTCTAATATTATTTCGAAGGTTGGATTAGTGTGATCACTTTACGTTAACAATGTTCGCCATTAGGTCGTAATGTTCAAATTTCCGAATATTCATCTGGTTTGCAATGGTTTGATGTTAGAACCTCCCCTGCGCATTATTTTGTGCAGCTTGTATGACATCTTCCCAAACCGTGTATAAATTCCTCAGCTCTGCTTTGAAGGATCGGTACATTGTGAGAGACGGTTATCTTAACGAGGGTAATTATATCTATAATTAACTAATTTCATTTTATTATTCAAAGAATATTCTTCATTTATTACTTAACAATATTACATTCTGAGCAAAAAAAATATACCTACTGATGTTCTGGGAATGCTATGCTAGAAAATAATAATAGGTAAGCTAAAAAATAACTAATATTTATGAAGAAATGTTGTAAGTGTTGAAAAATAATAAATTAGCATGTGATAGAGAGTAACTGGGTATATTTCCTTGTAAAATTTGACCTAAGTACAAAATTTTTCAACCTATGAGCCAAAATTGTCAAGGTAAAAAGACACGCATTATAAATAAAGGATATAAACAAAGAAATATTGAAGAAATAAATATGAGTTATCGTATAGTGAACCCTTTTTAACGAAGTAAATGCATCAAAGTTGATCTATTTTATTTGTATTAAATAATATTTGACAAAAATGAAACCTCTTAAAATACTGACAAGTAAATCCGCCATACTGAGAAATGTCATCCCACTGACTTAATGCCTTTTACCATGCCACCACAGAATCTGCGTCGCAAATAATTAAAAAAAAGGGGTGGAGAGAAAGTGAGTGAGTGAAATGCATAGGCATCCATCCCACTTGCACTCTTGCAATAATATTAACATTTGGCAACAGCACTTGTGGCCTACGTGCTTAATCGCACGATCAGCAGAAACCAAATTATATATAGATGCATACCTGTTAGTATAGGGGTAGGTATGCATAGCAATATCTGAAATTTAAAAATAATATTCCGTACTATGAGACGGGTGAAGCTTCATAACAAAAATACATGCTACAACCCACTAGAACCCGGAATCGAATTGCATTCTAACAGTACTCGCGATGAATCGTACCTGCGATGAATTTTACCTGCGATGAATTGTACTGACCATGAATTGTTCGCGATGAACTTACCGGCTTTGAGTGAGACTGAGACAGGAGACAAAAAAGGTCTCGGTCCTGAAAAGTGGTGTCGCGGGTCTCGGTCGCCGCGCAAAACTTTACCTTTCGGGATATGATGTTTTTTTTGTCAAATATGGCTTAAAAATATGTGACTTTGAGTGCAATATATCCTAGGTAGGTACTTACTTTACTTTTCGATTGGCCAGTTCACCGCCTCCGGAGTTCATCAGCTTTTGCTTAAATTTTAATTTTGCGATCTGGGTTACTATTGAAACTCAATCCTTTTGATTCACAATACATTATTTAACAAATTATTTGAACGATGACGAGTAATATTATGATAAAGATTTTCATTGAAATATTAACTCATGATCTCTCTCAATGTTCTACCTAATACCTAACACAGGCATAGACTTATATTATTGAATAAACACACTTAATATTCGAGAGAAGGTAATCCCAAGATTAACAGCCCTAAATGATACGAAGCTTCATGTAAATTATTGAGAACAGCAATGAAAATATCCTGTGTAGTATGTAGATTGATTGATAAGACTTCAGCGTAAAATCCTTCATTCGAATCTTAATCGCACGATCAGTCAGCTTTCTTTGCCCTGTGATTATAATCATTTTATGATTTTGCTCTATCAATGGTTTAGATAGAACATATTCCTCTCTGGTTTGAATTTGGCAATCAAAGATAAAAAGATGGTTTAGGTATTTTTAGAAAATATTTATTTATTTATTTATTTATTTTATACTTTATGCATATTAAAAATAGTGTATAGACAAGTGGCAATGGCGGGATTATAGCCGTATAGCAATCTCTAACATCCAACCACACAAAATAGAGTTCATATTGCTCAAGAGTGTAGGAAACAACAGCCGCAAAAATTACCATGGATAAAATACCACAGAAAAACAAGAGAATAATGCAGCAGGAACAACAGAAAGGACAATAAAAAAATTCATAAAGAGAAAAATGAGAAGAAGAATATATTTATTTATTTATTTCAGAATTGTATGATTTAAGTCCCGGCGTAGTATCCGCCAGGGTATCATCAGCTATCCTGTCTTGACTTAGTTGGCGTACGTCCTACATGGTCACTGACACCTTTTCCAGTCAACCGTTCCCAATAAATCAGAAACAAGGTAAATTGTAGATTTATCTGTTGAAAAATTGGTCTATATAGAGCTTTTAATTTAAATGCAAATGAGTGGTTTTTTTAAATTTCCCACCGGTATACGAAACGATGAGACGTATAATTATTTTATATTGGGATAAAAGTTGGTACGAAATTGGAACTCGCCTTAGAAAAAATGGGGTAATACCTACCATTCAAACCAAATACAGGGTTTCAATTCAGTATTGAAATATATTCGATGTGTCTTTTCAAGGAGCACTTTCGAGCGGTGAATAAATTCATGTTTTTATGTATTAACCATTCAGTTCTTTTAGAGATCAGCTCTAGAAATTCATTAGCCCCACGGAACAGCTAAAACCCCCACTCTCTGCCTCTCAACCCAGTGCAGCTTAATTCATACCGTGTTCCGTTGTTAGAATCTAACTAAAGGAATATTATTGTAGTTAACCGTAGTTTCACATAGCGTAACAAATATCACAGTTTGTTCTCTCCGCACCAAATAACAATAGTTGGGAAATTGAAATCAAAGTAGGCACCCCGTTAATACAAAAGATACTAACACAGAGGATGCACTTACTATAGATATCCTCACTATGATATTATATATCTACCTATATTGACCTGCCTAGCATTCGTATTCTATCTACTTTAGCTAGCTTGAATTACACAATTGAGTTGTTTCATAAGAATATTAAATAAATAAGCTGAAGGAAGTTAAATTGCTTGAGCTTGAACGATTTCTTGGAATTAAAATATCAGATTGTCTTGTAAGAATAGTAAATCATTTTAATATTATTTATATAAGTACCTTCCCATTTTAAGAAATTAAAAAAAATTGAAACCCCGATTGTTTTACTGTTTTTAATTTTTTTTTCTTTTTATTACGGCAACTCACCCTATAAGAGTGATATGTGCCTAAATACAGGTTTATAATATATTACAATAGTATAATATTATATATCAATACATTTTCCACAACTAAAGATACCTTATTATACATAGGTGGTGTTTTTAACATATAGATTTTTTTTTAAACCTAATGTGTGACGATATACCTACTATAATTACAATAACAAATAAAATAAAATATAAATATAACAAAGTAAGATTCATCCAATCAAAAGTTTCTCTCATTCAGCTGGATGTACTTCATTATTGCGGCGTTAATTCTGTCACAACCCTGGGCGAGTAAGAAACTTATGGCCAGTGGGTAGGTAAGTGTTATTTGTTTAATGTTGAGTAGAAAAATTTCGGAGTCAAAAAGTGGGCATGAGAAAAACACATGGTCTAATGTCTCTTCCTCTGCTCCACATTTACATTCAGGAGAATCAAGGACGTTAATTTTGTTAAGGTGAGAATTTACTATACAGTGCCCAGATCTTATTCTAAAAATTGAGGAAACAGTGAATTTAGAAAAAGGTTCCTTATTGTACCATGGATTTTTTGGAATGTTTGGCTGAAATTTAATTTTTTTATTATAATTGGAATAGCTGGAACACTCGTGATATGGTTTTCAGTTTGATCACCAATTTTTGTTTTGTCACGAAGGTAATATGCACGAAACCCTGTGTCGACAATCTTTTCTCTTTGGGTGGGTTCAGGAAACAAAATATCGCTCGACGACGAGTGACTTTGGAACGAACATGAAGTTGCAGTGAATGGCGATCACCGTGAACGGTTTAGAGTGACTTTAATATGATTGTACCCAAATTATGTACCATGCGGCTTCAATCAAAATGAGAAAAATGTTTTATGTTGATATAAATTCGATAGTATATCAAAACGTACATATTTATGCATCTCAAATCAATTTTTGTATATAATTTGCAGTATGAAATAAAAATTAAAGAATGTTATTTTGAATTAAATGTAGCCCATTTATAACAATTTCTCTTCCGTCTTCGTTCCTAACCAGAAAATATTCAATTTTAATAATTAACTCGGAAAACCAGCTAGTAAAAATTAAACTCTACAACTGACAGCGGCTCGCGACAGTAACTTTGTATGAATTTTGACACAACAAACGTCAGTGCGACTTTCACCCGAGATTTCTTTGGTGCGTTTGGTCAGCGATCGCTCGACGATTCGCTGAACGCTTCGGAGCGTTTCGTCCGACGACTCGCTCCGGTACCCTGAACGCCCAGCGCGATCGTCGGGTGATCGCTCGACGACTTCCTGAACGCACCCTTTCACAACTTTTCAACCACTGTCAGACGGACCTTCAGGTATGAATTTTGTTTTTTTTTTACCTATTTACTAATATGAAAATGACACAATGGACACATTTTTATCGATTATACCCCCCAATATATTAATTCAATATGTCACAGACCTGCCCCTGTAGACAAATTCATATTTGGCGTTCGACTACAAACGAAGATTTCGCCAATATACCTATAGCCCGAAAAAATTAACTGTTCACTGGAACATATAAACAAATATTTAAACCAAAGAAAGACACTTATATAAAAATATAATAAGTGGACAGTTAATTTTCTTCCTACTCTACATTGTCGAAAAATTCGATTGTAGTCGATCGCCAAATGCAATTTGTCTAGGCCTACTATATTTTATTCTTCAGTGCTCAATAATGATGAGCTGACCATAGTGACCACACATAATGTTTAAAGCATTAAGAGTTTTGTTTGTAATTCATTACACAAAAGTTTTCTTTTATGATAATGAATGATTGTTTTCCCTTTTTTGTTTTTAATTTAACTTAATTGTGAGTAGTGACTCAAATTATTTTCCCTACGAGAATTGTCCCATAAATGGGAAATAAATTGCTCAGTATATCTACCTACAACCAAGTGACACTATGTTGGGAAATTTCTGCACATTTTGAAATTATGAAACACCACGAAAGGGTAACATTTGAAGGTTTTTTTTTTATTGTAATCATCAATTTTGATGAGATCACATAGTAGGTGTTACATACATACTTTCATGTGTCTAGGCTATTTTAACTTAATCGTTTGACAAATGAATGAGTGAACGCAATATTTTCGAAATTGAATGTGAAAAAAAAAGAATTGCCACATTATTTCTTCTTGTAAGGTCCCTATGATATCATTTTCGAGAGTAAGTAAACTTCTCTATCTTACGTTTCTCTGAAAGCTTCTTCAATCCAGAGTGGACCTACATACTCGTATACTCCATTGTGTGGGAAGTTATGCGGTGTTCACACGAGGCGAATATCGCCAGGACACCAAAATATCGCCAGCCAATTGAACCGTGTGAACAGTTTGTCGATAAATCTGAAGCGATAAAAATGATTGAAAGCGATATCGCCTCAAGTTGACCATCTTTCAACTTTTGTTTCTGGTGGAACGATGCACGTATGCGCAGATATGCGCGGCGTCCGTATCTATGGTAAAATTCTATTCTCTTCTTAGAATCGAATTCCTCACCCAATATCTGCGTTTTTTTCTTGATTTTTACTTAATTAGGAGTCTCCTTATATCGTCTAAAACAACATTTTCCACTAACCCCAAATACTCCGCGACTTCTACCTCGACGTCCGCCATTTTTAAAACTACGTCAAAATCAGCGCACCTGACAGATTGAATGTATGTCGGTGGACTCGTGTGACCACATCACACGATCAATGGGCGACCGAGCGATTTTTTTTATGCAAGTGAAATCGTCTGGCCTTATATCGCCTCGTATGAACACCGTATTATTAATTATTATGTAGTTCGGCCGCGTCGGGTTTAGACTACTGACTATTTATACTATTTGCTCTTACTCTGATTTGACCCACAACTTCAATTGAACTCATACTGACCCAAGCCTGCAATAATTGAACCCATTCTTATTTTGACCCAACCTACAAATGAACTCTTTATGATTTCACTCAAACTCGCAATTGAACTCATTCTGATTTCAAACAAATCTATACCTCACTTC
Source organism: Mystacides longicornis (assembly GCA_963576905.1). Lineage (NCBI taxonomy): Eukaryota > Metazoa > Arthropoda > Insecta > Trichoptera > Leptoceridae > Mystacides > Mystacides longicornis. Next base: position 23,283,940 of record OY756420.1, read on the forward strand.
ATTTTCGATGTAAAAAAAAATGCTGAGTAAACTTGGGATACCTAACTGCAAAAATGGCGAAATAAAATCAACACAAAATTTACAAAGGCCTAAAATATTCGAAATGGTCAGTTTGATTCAAGTGCATCGGATTTTTTAATTGCATGCTCCGAGCTACTGAGAAGCTTTATTTTTCTTTTACTAGACTTTTTATAGATTTCATATATTATGCGGAGGATATTATTTTTAATCATCTTTCAAATTAAAAAAAAAAACTATGTGGGTTTTCATAATGGGAGTGGTTAAACCGGTCCCAAAAATATTACGAAATATTATATAGAGTAAAAAATTCATACACGCTTTTGCGATCATAAATGGTTTTATTTCTACTAACTTAACTACCTACACCCGCTTTGAAATATTTTGCGGGGAGCTTAATAATATTTGTAGAGAAAACAGTATCAAAGCCATAAAGAAAATATGATGTCCCTTGTATAAACCTTCATCAGATAAATCCTGTCACATTCTATTTCTGTGTGCGAAGTATATTATTAAATAAGACACATTATAAAAAATAGAGATAAGTCACATCGTGGTTTCTAGCGGAAAAACGTTTTATCTGATAATTGATTGATCACCTGTAAGGCTGGATTATTCTCATCTTCACTGTTTTATTCGACGTGAAACGATCGATGTGATCCATTTTTTTTTATGAATCTGTACTCACTCAAAGTGAACACAAATAGGTACACTCCTTGACTCTTTCACAGTAAGCTACTTAAAGCTTGTGTCGTGAAAGAGGAAGATGGTCGACACCTGGGATCGAAACACGACGTCCGCACCAAACAGTACGAAAGCCGGCCGGCGGCGTTGTAACCGCTAGTCTAACAACCACTTCATAAATTGATCATTGATTAAGCTCATCGTAGCAAATGCTCAAGGAATTATTTATTTTATTGGATTTGATTTTGTTAGTCTTGTATAAAGCTTTGAAATGGTTTTGTAACAATGGAAAGCTGAAAGTTATGATTGTGAAATGTAGTCAAAAATATAAAACTTGTCGTTGAAATATCGATTTTATGTGCCTCTGCTCGGTGGGCAATAGCAAACAAGATATGGAAAATAATAAAATCCTGCTGACTAGAAAAATATTGCTGACCAGAGAAAATCAATTGAAGATATGTCATAAAATGGCAAGAAAACGATAGATTATAAAGTTTGCTCTATAAAAATTCAAAATTCATGAAAGATTTTGATATCTTTCTGCTGATTAATAAATAAATTAATCATTAACTTCCCCTCATACAAAAGTGCCAAACCAACTGACTTAAAATCTGATCTGACCAAGATCCAACTCCGTGACTTCTGATTCAACAGTTGGAACGCAAACAATCAAGGTTATCGAAGATTATCTTCACGGAAGAAGGTGATTTAACGAGTTTGATCCACAGATTTTACCTGTTATGGACTCAGGTCAGATCTTTTGAGCTAATTGATACATGTTGACACTGAAAAACAACTTTTTGAAGAAGTGTAGGGTAAAAACTCCTACTAAATTCATTGTGATTGGGCTGCGTCCAACAAAAAAACTCGCCATTGTTTGATACTTGTTCGTAAGTATTCATTATTTTCATAAAAAAAATTGAGTTTCGCTTCGGAACGACCACTAGATTTCCCGAGCCTTAATAAGCACTAGTGCTTTCGTTTTAATTAAATTATTGAGATAAAATTGTACAACCCAGATCAAACTGATAAAATACAAGCGTGCCTCTTGGAATATAGTGGTATGAACTAAACTCTCGAGTGGCCGTACATTCACATAATACTAGGAATAGGTATGGGGCGGATACGTACTTATTGTGCTCTTTCCTTTCCTCTAACTTCGTAAACGATATTACGTGACGATATGTTGACTTGAATAGAAAGAAAGCATCCTTTGGAAGTTTATTTTTATTTCATAATAATTATCGTCAATATATTAGATATTGAAATAAATCCTTGTAAGGCCAAGCCCGCAACGACTGTTGGCTTATTTTGCGCTTTAAGAGACTATCAATTCATCTGGTGGGTAATTTATATAATTTTTCAAATGTTTGCGACCGGTCGACTTAGCACTTAGTGTCTTTCTTAGTATATCCAAGGAAACAACATGTGGTAACTAGGAGATGCTTCATTAGACCAGGAGCTAAGCAAGCCTCCTGTCAGTGCGGACTTGACTTAAGAAAGTTCAAGGCGCTAGTTGACTAGAAAAGTTACGGCCCCTATTGTATGGATGGCAAAATATCGATGTAGGTTGAGCCTATGAGACTTGGAAAGGAATAGGATGTCTTTCTTCGCAATAAGGTGTCGCTGCACTGTGCTGATTCGATCGCCTCAGCAGTTTATTTTTCTTCACCTTAATCAGATTTTTTAATCACGGCTATTTTAGAGAGATAGCGCCTTGAAATTTATTTATTTATGGTACAATGACCTACGTCGCTCAGCGTAACAGTAAAATACCTTTTCGCTGAGCGCCGTGTAACAAATTTGTACAAAGTACACAATGATTAACAAAAAGAGAAAAAAACAACAACAAAAAATCGATAAATATAAAATGACAAATGTATACCTACTCCAATTCGCCTGAAAATATATTTTATTTATTTAGTATTTTTTACCGACCTCGGTAACCTAGTTGTACTGGTGTGGACGACAGATTCGAGGTTCCGGGTTCATTTCCCGGTCGGGTCAGAGTTTTTGTTTTTTCACTTGAAATTTCTACCCGGGGTTGGCCTGTCTCAGATTGGACGGGACCGGAATGGAAAAAATTGCCTCAGGCAATAGGTAAGTTCCGCCGGCTATACTGACACCTTTGTATAGAAAAGTGTTGTATTATATTATTATTATTTATGGCTTTAGAAACAATACCTCTCAAAGCGATTTCTCATGGTCATCTCAGGTAATCTTTGTCACACACCAGATATAATAAGCAGGTCATGAATTGAGAATATCTCATATATTTGTATATAACTCTGATTTTACATGAACACAATAAAACAAAATATATAAAGTGGCTTCACCTTCGTTATCCTTTGTCCCTCTGGACTAGTAATCCCTCTGTAGTGAATGGATTATTTTACTTCTTTGGTATTTCTTTATGAAACATAAATGCAAATCTCAACTTCAAGATGTAGATGAAAACATTTCCCCGCGATTTTACAGACGCAGATAAATTAAATGGTAAACAAATGCTTTGCTTAATATAAACGAGTCTTCAAATTTTATTTTACCATTTTTTACATCAACCATTTTTTCATTAATTATTAAAGATTATGTTCTTCATTTTTTGGGGTCCAAACTTGGCTTTTGATATAACACTTCCTTAACTTATCCATAGTTTCAGAACTTGAATAATTTATGTGCAAATAAACTAAAACTAAGCTTATATTTCGTCATTGCAGTTTTTTCAGTTCAAATTGGACATTTATCAAGTCAAAATAGATATTTTTCATATCAAATTTGACTTATGTAAAAAAAAAAATTGGACGCAGTGTTTTTCTTTTTGAAATAAATGAATCTGTGCTCACTCAGAGTGAACACCAAAACACTCTTTGACTCTTTAACAGTAAACTACCTGAAGGTTGTGTCGTGAAAATGAAACATGGTCGGCACCTGGGATGGCACCCACGACCTCTGCACTATAAAGAGTACGAAAGCCGGCATCGTAACCGGAAGGCCACTTCATTTCAAGACTCTGCACAAATGTTTTATTTTTAGTTATGGGTTAGTTACTAAAAAAAAAGATTCGAGGTACCTACCTTTGACATGAAAAAATCTATTATATTCAAAATAAACCTGTCAGTATGACAAAGCAAGCTTTCCTACGACTCGTACAAATTCGAAAAACTGCTTACTCAAAGAAGATATCGGTTGGTACCTTTATATATTATTATACCGAGAAGGACGTTCCAAAAATAATAATTCTAAAGTGAAGATTGGTTGGTGAAATTTCCTGCGGAATCTAAGTGGAATCGTATCTACCTGACAGCCAACCAATCTAGCTACGTTCTTATTTATCACAAGCGATTTTTCCTTTGAGGGCGTGGAAAGGTTTTGACATTTACTAATGATATAAAATTAACGAGGAGCCACAAAGTGTGGATACTTTTACGCATTGCATGCTTAGACTGGGATCTAACACAAGCGAGTAAAAATGTTTTCAATGCCAAAATATATACTTACATAAAAATAGGTGTCTCGTGTGATAAATTGTCACATTTCAAACTATGTACTACGCCGATGTTATGGTAAATGACCCGAGAAGTGTGATAAAATCTTTTTCTCTACACACGATCGGACACCAAATTATTTTCTCTCTAGATGGTGCTGCGATAAAAAGTGAATAAAAACTTACACACATAAAATATGGAGGGACACACACAGCCTCCAGAGCTTGATCAGCCTCCCTCATGTCTCCCTCATCAGGTATCATAATAATTGGCGTTTTTTGACTGTCTAGTTTACGACATGTTATGTACTAAAAATAATACGCTTCTACTAACGACTGCATTTCTTAAGAAACCAATACACAGTAAATTTTGGGGGGGGGGGCGCAACCCGCGCAATCATTTTCTCCTTCTTGCCACCATGGGCCTCTTTGAGCTTCATATTAAGATAAGGAGAACCCAAATCGTTGTTTTATTTTTTTCTACTTTTACTAAGTTATTGGCATCGCATCCATCCAAAGACGAATTAGGCATTTTTATAAAACATGCCTAACCTATTAATTCAACCTGTACCTAATGGAGTGTCATTTGAATTAACACTACGTATCAGGAACCAACACTGCTGCCCTCAGATTGTCAATATCCCGTATTTTAGCCATCAGTAAAAATGAGCCGCACTATAGGTTCTCGATATCTTGAGACAATTTGTTGTTGTGAACAACTTAAAGGAAATCCACCGGTAAAATAGGAACAACTATAATTTATTGATAACATGACATATTATACTAAGACAGGATAGATAGATATACAATATAGATAGGTAAATTGTAACGTATTCTATATAAAGATTTATATGAACATATTATCTTTCGAGGTCACAAAAGAAAAGTTTACTCAACATTTCAGGCGAATTCTTCAAATTCACAACTCTTCCACCTTAAATAAAATTACAATGGCTCTGTGCCATAATATCTATGTAGGACGTAGGTATCTACATATTATAAAAACACCATATTACATTCTTTTTGTGACTATTGGCTTTTCACGGAACATTTTGTCGTTGCACACAAAAGATTAGTCATATGTTAATTTTATTTCACACAAAATTAGGATTAAGTGCTAATTTAATTTAACCTGTTTTTTCACCCATGAAATTACTCAATAAAATTTTATTTAGATTTATCGAACTCAAGTTTGTTTAGATTTGCACTTAAATCAAATTTTGCATGAACTAAAAATGAACACATGACTCATTATTTGTTTGCAACTACAATTGACAAAAATTGGCAAGCTTACCCGTATGTACGCCCCTGCATCTATATAAGGACCTACTTACGTATCATAACTTATTATAATGTATGACACGACCACACTCTCAAGTGTTAAAAGATGCCTATACGTGGGTACCTATAAATATATGAATGTGGGGTGGTATTAATATAAAATGCTATGAGGGATATTATTATGTATGTAACTATCTATAATAATACACTGAAATATACACATAGTTATAATATATAGATGTTTGCAGATAGTACGACAGAGAATTGTGTTGTTACGTTGCTAGAATCTTTTATGAAGTCACTACTACTTGTCTCTGGTTGGCAATATTACATAATATATGACATATACCCACCAACATACATGCCAATCTTATTATAATATATCTTCTCCAGTTATAAGCACACAGATAACCATGTAAGTACCTACTATGTAAATACATTTGTCTACGATTTGTCTGGAAGAATATCCATGCATGGTTTGACCAAGTTTTGAAACTTCTTTCTGTTTATTCGTTTGTATGAAATTGTGCGTAGTTGCTTCTAATGATATTTTTAAATTTTTATTCAGGACAATTTTTAGAACAATGTAGACCCCGTTTCTAAAGCGCTTACACGGTTGTGTAAAAGACGATGCAAAAATATGAATAATCTAACTTTACTTAAACTTTAGATAGAATGCAAGTAGGGGAGAGTATCCATGAAACGGACGTCCCATGAAACGGACAAACGTTTGAACTCGGTTAGTATCGGATCTAGCCCATTGCTATTATATCCTTGTCGATCACGCAGTGCATGCTCTCACTCCACAGGAGCGTGTAAGTCGAGAGTTAGTATTTGAGTAGAGTGCACGCATTTATTTTTTTACCACTATAAAATTATTTTTTTCTTCCATTTTTCCAAATCTGTCAAAGGTAAGATTTTGATTTAAATTATACATGTTTTATATATTCTAAAAACTCGCTCATTTAAGTTAATAAAATTGTAACAGTAGAAACAATAACCTTCTAATCTGCAAAAATATATATATTTGTTTAAGATTTTACAAAATCCCATGAATCGGACAGCAAAAAGGACCATGAAGTGGACATACGATTCATCAAAAGAAAATGGCATAATGTTCTATATGTAATAAAATATACACGAACAGTAAAGAAGGTTGGCTAATGTGCAAAATCTGCCAAATATGGGCTTATAATAGTAGTGGTGTAACAGGAACAATATTTTTTTTTTGTAAAAAATGTTTTTAAATTGTATTTTTTTATTTGCCGTTACAAATCTTTATAATGTTTATAATTACGAATATATTGATTAATAAATAATAAATGAAATGTTTTCATACAACAAGTGTCTCATTTTAACAATTAAAACTTTACCTAAAGGTGTAGGTAATGATGTGTCCGCATCATGGGACCCCGTGTCCGTTTCAAGGGAACGGTTCCATGAAACGGACATAATTTACATATTTTAAAATTACTTTTTTATGTACTTTATATTTTTATTTTTAACATTTTTTTGATGTATAAGGGAAGAGAAAACTACATATTTGAAGATCACACTATTATCTATTAGAAGCTATTATAAATAAATTATCTCTGTGACATTTTTGAAAAATGTCCGTTTCATGGATACTCTCCCCTAATCTAAGAAAACTGACTTATTGCAAAATGAATCGTAGTTTATCACATAATGAAATAGAAAAAATGCTGTATTTCAGGCCTTGTTATCCAATAATATTTAGCACGATGCACATCATAGAATCAAATTCTGCAAGAGATACATACATGATAGTTTTATTATGAATAGAACATTATAAATCCATTTATTAAAGTTGGAACTTCTGATCAACTATCACATATTGCTTCGAATAATATTTCCGAAAATGCGAGGGTTCTTTGGAAATGAATTCACCCAAATGATATAGAATTATACTTGTGGTAATGTACATAATATATTACAATCAAGACAATGATTAATGATATACAGGCGAGCATTAATTACCTAAATAAAATGCACATTGCACATTCAGTATATTTCATTATATTATGAATAATAAGTCTTCTATGAATTATAGCCGAGTAAATATTGGATATGAATAAGTAGCACATTAAGCTGTGCAAAAGGATTCCACACGTCGTTTCCTATCAATGATCCGGTTAGATAATCCCTTTGTGTGTTCGAGTTGGATTAATCTCTTTACAGCATATTAAAAATGAAAATGTAATCCCATAAATAAAAATACCCCTTCTCTCTTTGCTTTTTGATATTTGAGTGTCATCCGCGTACACGAATGAAAAAAAAACACAGAATTCAGATTCCGTAAATATTATTAGGAAGCTGGGTTGCTTGGGAAGGAGGGAGGCTGTCGTTGGTAAAAGATACACGTCTCCACAGACAGGCTTCTAAAATACTCGGTACGGTCGTGTGTGTCTGATGGAATATTGAACGATCCACTTGAGAAGTTGTACATCTTAAGGTAAGCACATTCCCATTTGCGAACTCGTTCGTGTATCTGTGTGTATCAATATTTGACATGCTTTTATTTTCACCCGTATTTTATTCACCATCTCCGAACTCACTTCCACGCTCTCTCCGCAGACCTACACAACAACTTGCTATATAAAATAAATTTAAATAATATTATATCATAGTTGTTCAGAATACTGACCAACTAACGCTATGACGACATATCCGCGAATTACACATACACATGTGCATCTAGTGGTGCCTTGTTTCTGTTGTTTGAAGCAGACGGATACGAACACAATAGGTATCCTGGTGGCAGAATAGTGTACCTACTAGTGAAGGAAATTTTTACTACGAGTTGCTTATCTACTATATAAATGAAAGTCGGGTTAGTGCGAACACTTATAACTCGAGATCGGCTCAACAGAATATTCTGATGTTTAATTTATTGGATTCTTCTTCACTCCGGATAACAGAATAACTAATAAAATGTTTAAAAACTGGATAAGAAATGATGTAAAATACAATATTTAAGTTTGTATGGAACGGTTACCTATGACGCGCCTAAGGCATCGTGGGTAGTTCCCTCTCATTCTCGCATACGCTCTTACAGTAGCCCATCCCACTTACTCCACATTTTCATACAAAGTCATTGACAATATTATCGGGCAATTCGTATTGGTAATAGGCGAGGTAGGGTGTGTGCGTGAGCGCATTATTCTCAAGTTGTTCCCTCCAGTACTTTGAATACGAATGAAATATGGATGTTTCAGAAATAGTTTAATGTTATTATTTTATTAGCTTAACTTAATCGAATTAATTTTGTATTGTTTTACGGGGGCGCAGTGCACATTATGTACATATTAACGGGGCACTTCGGGCTAGAACCACAGGACAACGTCTGTCGGGAAAGCTAGCAAGCAATAAAGTGTCACTTTATTTCTGTAGACAAGAGCTTTACCTATCTTTATCAATCTTTCAAGATTTGAAAATTTATCAGAATTGTATTTAGCAAAAGTTGCCGCATTATTGTTTACTTTCGTTGTGTAACCGTCAAAATGAGCGACAAAGTCACACGATGACTAGTATCCCCTATACCTAAATTAATATTACGTGTTGATGTACGACGTACCTAATCGGTTGCGGTTATGTGGTTTCATGGTTTTAGTTGTAATTATAAACTCTACGCCTTACTCAAACAAACTTTTAGCTGAAGCGGTTAATAATAATTTTGTCATTCACTTATGCGTTAATTAGACATTCAATTCTCTTCTATTGGATCAAATGGGCCATGTATGTATTTGATGGTTTCATGTATTATACTTTCTTACCTACAATGATTTAAATACTTACCTACTTGGGAAAAGATCTATCCCCTAACTAATCTCTTCAACGAAATCCGCTAATAGATCACCAGAGTAGCAGCAATAGCCGGATGCTTGAAATATTTTATATGGAACTATAGCTGACCCGCCGCACTGTGGACAATAACTGGGTCTGGCTCTACTAAAATCTATAACTCCTTTATTTGTAAAGATATTCTTTGCAATTTTTTTACTCTCAAAAGCAGAAGGTTTGTTTATTATGCTGATAAATAAGTTTTAATGAACAATTATTTTTTTTAAAACATTTAAAAACTGACTTTTGTAAATAAAAATCAAACTCGCTTAATAGGTAGTCTATTTATTGACCTTTAATTCGATTTTAGAGTACGTAAAAGTAGTTTTGTACATAAAAGACAGATAAAATGAACTTAAAATCAAAATAAAAATGATCTATACAGGGTTTATAATATAACAAATCAAAGATACTTTACTTGTAGAATCACAACTAAGCAAGTATATTTTGTTACATTTAAAATTCAAATATCTTATCTATTACTAACAATAATTAATGGTATGTGTTACATATTTTTGGAAACCTTATTTTATATAGATAAATTTCAGCCATAAAAATTTTTGGTATTCTATTTGTTGTAAGTTTTTTCTTAATAATACTGTAAAATTATTTAAAAATAATATCTTCCATAAGTTTGTCGAAGGTTTTCACATTTACCGACGTCTTCCGACGCGTTGAAATTTATGTTAAATTATAGCCTAGATATATATCCTTAACACATCAAAAAATTGGCTGCTCGTTTATGCTCTTTTAGAAATTATGAATGATAAAATTACACCCAGTAATAGTAGAGTGCCAAAGAAAATCATATTGCGAAAACCAGGGCTGACTATCACAAAACTTATTTTTATGGTTAAACGTTGAACCATGAAAATAATTAATAAATTAAATAAAATTAAACTAATATATTGTTTCGATTTTATTCACAATAACTATTTAAAATCATATATTTTTGATGGACATAATATAAATATAAGCGTGTGCGTATTAGATTTTATGACCTTCAGGATCAAAAAAGTAGATACAGAGTACCTACTTCATCAAATTCGTTCATTTTTTAAGTTACCAACCTATGGATTCCCAATAGTATTATGTTATCATAGGATCTGGAGCATGAAGAAAAGTATAAAATAAACCTATCTTCTAATAGCATAAAGAAAGTAATTGTGGAAAAATATTATTATTATTATTATTTTAATTGTAGATATTGATCATGAAGTGTAATGTAAAAGCATGATAAAAGGGTTAAAGGATATTAATACCTATTATTTTCAGCATATTTACCATTGTAGTTTTTCACTAATATTAAAATTAATTGTTTGAAATGTTTATCACGTTACACCCTGAATAGAATATTTTCTTTAATTTTTTTTTTTAGTTTATTTTATCTATTTTTTATATATGAAAATTATTTTTACTTAATTTAAAATCGAATTAATGTTCAGTAAATATACCTATTATTAAGTGAGTATGATTATTATTTACAAAAAACAATTTTCATATATTTTAATAAAAATAACTACACAAAAACTTAAAAATATGTATACCATCATAATAAATAAATATTCTGCTATTATTGTGCAAAATTTGAAAACTATATCTTAAAAAATAAAAGAGTTATAGATTTTAGTAAAGCCAGCACCGGTTTTCGCAATAGGATTATCTGCGACATTCTACTTGTACCGAATGTACTTTTTTATTCATAACTTCTAAATGAGCAAAAACGAGCAGCCAATTTTTTGATATGTTAAGGATATATACCTAGGCTACAATCTAACATAAATTTCGGCGCGTCGGGAGACGTCGGTAAAAGTGAAAACCTTCGTCAAACTCATGGAATTGATATTTTTTTATGATTTTACAATATTATTAAGAAAAAACTTATAATAAATAAAATACCAATTTTTTTTGGGCAAACATTTATCTATATAAAATAAGGTTTTCGAAAATATATAACACATACAATTAGTTGTTAGCAATAGATAAGATATTTGAATTTGAAATGTAACAAAATATACTTGTTTAGTTGTGATTCTACAAGTAATGAATCTTTGATTCGTTATATTATATACAAATAAATGTTAAAAATGTAGAAATTTGATATCATTATAATGGTTAACATTTTTTTTATCAAATGCAATTAAAAATATGTGGAAAATGTGTACCTACCTAAAAAATCATTAAATATTTGCGACTGTTCTACCATATTCCACAGTGCGCCGGTCGATATTCCGACTAACCCGGAATAAAAAAAAAAATTTACTCCTAGTTTATGCAATGTTTATTACATTTTAACCTTTTCTACTTCGTTACTATCCTCTAAGGAGTGGTATTAAACCTATATTCCGCTTAAACCTTCCAGGACATTGGATAAATTTTATGGTTTTCGAATTGGAAAATATGTGTTGAGTTAAAAAGGCTCTAATTAATATTATGAACAGAATATGAGAGATAATATGTTTGTAATCGCACAATAAACTTTTATTTTATCCTTCTTATGCTACCGCTTTGATATTATTTTAAGGAATTATAATCTCCTTAATACAGGCATTTACAAACGACAAAGGTTTTTGTAATATTTTCAAAACTTTGGAAATGATTCTAAATATAGCAAAGTTAATTAATAGGCAAAGCTTTGTAAATGATCATTTTGATAAACTTGTTAAAATTTACATACCTACTGCAGAAAAAAAAACTTAACGCTAGTCCCTTTTGCTATTGGTAAAATAAAGTAAATTACAATTTTTCTTAGTAGGTAGTATTTACCTTTTAAATAGTATAAAAATAACTTTTACACCTTTATAAGAATAGCCCAGAACACTGGCAGATTGAAAATTGACCGACTAACACCAGTTCCGAGTTCTATAGATTGAAATTTCACACTGTACCCATAAAGATACCGCATCAGTTAGCGAGTGGATGGCGACCACCCCGACAACAAGAGAATTTTTTTACAAAATTAATAAACTATTCTGAATTTAACTGACCACCATAAGTGAGAAACTCGCGGAAATTTTGTATGGGCTGCAAAGCTTTCCGAAGTATTATGTAGGGGTGCTAAACAACGAAAATGTCATGGAAACTAAAAATAGGGCATGAAACAGGAGTTTATTATCATAAATTCTCACCGCACAAGAAGTTTAAGTAGCTACAGCTATCATTAACGCATTGTGTAACCGACAAGGCTACGACCAATATGGATGATTGACTCAGGGCAGCAGCTGGTCCAATAGAGAGGCTCCAGATCACCAGGGAAATGAGAGGGTAGAAATGAAACTAGCGGTGTATTCCTGAAGGCAGATGTCCGGCGAGATCACGAGTTCCAAAGTGTTCCGCCGAGTAATTCACAATTCGAACTGATGATCTGCCTTACAACTGCGCCTTTATTTATACTAAATCTCAAAAACAGAAAACCAATCAAAATCATTGTTTATTTTGACCAATCACAGGCCTCCATTTTCTAAAAATTCACCAAAAATTTTTACTATGAAATTCGTACATTTAGTTAAATATCTTACAAACTATACAAGATACAATGTCATCAGTATATAACAATCAAGGATATATAACTAGAGCATATGAACATTAAGCATTTATCGATGAGATGTTGCAGGTATTCGTGATAATTGATTAAGAACACCAAAAGTTCAACGTTCAATATTTATATAAAAGGTACAAAAATTGACCCCAATAGGAAACGGATCGGACGACTGCAACACAATTTTATTGATTCCGTCCAGGAATCGACCACTCAATAACCTTGAGTGCCAACACAAAATTTTTACTAAAAAAATGGCATCTCGAAATTGATTATTTCGATGTAAATTTGCATATAATATGTTCTTACTGAACAATCAAACAGAGCTATACAATTTGTTTATCAATTAAATCAAGTTTTACATACATGATCTTACAATAGTTACTCTATTCTGGTCATTTTGGATTATTTAATACATTTTATTATTTATATAGGAAAAACATAGTTACAGTGATAGTTTAACCTAGTTTATAACCACTAAAGTACATTATTTACAAATTACAATAAAAATAATAATACAATATTTTGAACATATTTCACCAGTTGGCAATCACTGTCTCAAATCCAAGAAACTGCGTAGTAAATTAATAATTGCGCATCATTTTTATTCCAAAAACTACGCAGTATTTAATTCTTATAGGTAAATTCAATTTACTTCCTAAAATACGTGTATTTATGTTTTAAACTATTAATAATGACTAAATAGATCGTAATTTGCCACGAAAGCATGAATTTTATTATTTTACAATCAGATAATCGATCTAACGTGATATTTAAACTAGTAACGTAGATACAAGGTGTTTAAGCTATCAAAAACATCCATTTTTATATCTAAATTGATCAGCTATATAGTGATCTTCAAAATACTGCGATAATACATCATTTTGATGTGTCAAAAATAAAATAAAACAATATAATTAAATTTTTAATCCCAGAGTCATGGGTCATCCTTCCGAAAAATAGATGCTCGCACTGCAGTGCCTATAAAATTCGATATCAAAGGTCAATAAAAAATCGTGAGATGCGCACACCGCAGTGTCTATAATATTTGATATCAAAAATCAGGGTATATGAATTCGATTAACGCTACCGCGAAACATCGCTAATAGTATAAATACCAGTTCTGATTCATTAGCGTAATTCTAAGTTTATAAATATAAGGCACATGTCATTGCGTTCGGTCAATCATCTTCGTTCACATTAACAAAAAAAATCTATAGTGTTACCTGTAGACTGTGTGTCTAACAATGGACAAAAAAAATCAAAGACCCTTTTATTATTATTAGGTACCTACATATAGAGCGATCGACTGCACTGGTGTGAGATATTATTGCACTGATGTGAAATAATAATAATTAAAATACGACCATCAAAAGGCGTTTTTTACACATTGAAACGAAATTATAATTGCGTGACATGATGACCTATTGTTTCTGCACTAATGTCCGTGTCTTTATAATACTTTATAAAAATGCAATATTCATTTGAACTGATAGCGTAACTTTCTTTTACTTTTTTAATCCGTCCATATTGCATTTCTGCATTACAGGAGATATATCGGTGCACCGTGGCGCTGCGCTTTGTAACAATAATAATACATAAATTACAGCACAATGTAGTTTTCCTTTTGCCTCTCAAAATGCACAATGCAGTGATGCAGACGAATGAATGAATATGAGACTCCCAGGTGTAGGATTATTTTACAAGTAGAAGTTTCATTCTAGAAACAAAACAATAATCCGAGTATAAAACGATCCGACGTCCTTCGTACTCTTTGCGAGGCTTCATCCAAGGACTCATTACGTCAAAGTGATTTTTTACGGCTTCAGTCCTGTTCATGTTGAATTTTTTAATAATCTTTTCCTACCTTCTGAAAAAGTTGTCAAATGTCATTTTATACGAGTTTTCTTTCTCAGATGTTTTATTTTAACGAAATTATCTTTGAAAGTCTCATATAGATTAGCACAACTTTATACGTGCCTGCCTACGCTGAAATGGTATTTATATTTTTTTAATCAAAAATTCTCTAAAAAAAGTAACATAGTGTTCCTTCTACATTTCACAAAGTTTCACTAACACTTAAATGTTAAGTTACGCAATATGTACGCAGTCTGGTAGAAAAGTAATGAGACTGTGAGAGCTGCAATTTTTCGAACAGCCCTGCCCAGCTGTCCTTTAGAGATTACAGAGCATATTGTGTATGACTATTTACCCAGCTCAATGCGAATTTCAGCTCTTTCCGTTTATTACCTACTTAATTTCTGTGACGTTGCGTTTTGATTGTGCGTCACGCAAAGGTTATTTCATTATATTTTGAGCCGTTCAAAAACTTAAACTGGACACCTGGATAACATTCTTCATACTCACCGTTTATTTGTCGACATAAATCATTTTTGGAAGCCAAGAACACGTTGAAGATGAACACCGTTCAAGGACCCCTTGATTTCGAAAACCGATGAAAACATTGAACTGTAAATATTTTTTTGAGATCAGAATATCCAAGAATTCGATAACAAAGGGACCATATGCCCCTGTGTCACCGCGACCAAATAAGATCTTTGTGACATCCTTCAATTCATTCATGGAGCGCTGCCTTATATTGAGTGACAGTGCCTCTTGCCGGATGGATCCTGCCGTCTGTGAGAAGTCTGCTCACAGCACATGGCCCAAATTAGAAACCTTCTTCACTTAAATATGCGACAGCAATTCTCTCCTGGTGTTGGCTCTCTCTAAGACTTCTGCGTTACTAATCATTTCAGTACATTGTATTCAAATCGTTATTGTGTACAGCCACATCTCATAATGTTGATGTTAAAAAAAATAAAAAATCAATCTTATTACTTACTTTTCTGCCACACCTCATATGAAGGTACTTATCCAACTTTTCGCTATAGTGAAGTCATGTGAGTTCTGATGGGGGTGACATGTTTCCAATGTTGACATAATTCACTGGGGTTGGGGTGTGAAAAGTAAGCGGATTCACGATAAAAGTGGCTGACGGCATTCTCTGATACAAAAAAAGCAGCGATAAAGATCTCACTTTGAGTGGCATTCACAATTGGATTTTTTTCGAATTTTAAGTTTTAGAATCTACTGCGTGGTATTTCATCTATATTTAAATCACCCAGAACAATGACCGACTGATCGACTAACGGCGCCTACAGTGTCCTTTTGTCAAATTCGTATAGACAGGAAATTAAAACAATCATATGCGCATCCTTTTATTTAATTCTTTTTTGCCTGTAATTTCGCTATCAATGTTTTCATTAAAACATCATTTTTTTTATATCTAGGGGTTTTTTGCCTAGATCTCACGTTGCACGACCCGAACAATAAAAAAAATTCTTGTTTTTTCAAAAGTGTTGTGTTCTTCGTCTGCTTACCAGGCAAGCTGCCCATTATTGCAACCATTCTTGAGAGGAGTTTGACATGGGAGGAGGTAGGATGGATAGATAAGTATATGCTTAGAATACCAAATGATAGTTGGCCGAGGTAAGTTCTATTCTTTCTCTCACACATATTTCCTTTTTTTCGAATCAGAGATGAGGGGATTGGAAATTATGTGGGAGGAAACCGCAACAGCGCAGGATCGCAGTGGAGAGCTGTTTTATTATCCCAATGCCCCTAAGGGGGGTCTTTAAGAAAGGATGATAAATACATAGATAATAGAAAAGTGATGATTGTGGATCAGGATAGAACTTGGAATAGCTGATGGGACAGGGAGTACCTACGTGAACACCAAAAACCCCGACGCAGCGACTATTTGAACAACAAACGAGTTGATATTAATTAATATTGCGTGCTTATCAGGAATTCAGTTTGGTTTTATTAACTGTTAGTGTATTTTTTTCGAAATTTGATAAATATTGTTAAGTTTTAGTTGAGTTTAAATTATCTGACGTAAACTTTGTTTCTACCTATAATAGTTAGGTTTTAGCTATGGCAGCACTTTTACAAAATCCTGAAGAGTCATCCGAAATGAGAAAATACATATTTTGTTTCTTTATTCGAGTTTTAGTTCTAAGAAAGTATTTTGCTTATTTAAGTTTTAATTTTTTAAACTCATTATGCGAAAATCTCTAATATAAATTAAAGTCGGGTTAGTGCGAACACTTAACTCGAGATCGGCTGAACAGATTCTTCCGATGTTTGATTTATTGGATTCTTCTCTGCTCCGGATAACAGAATAACTAATAAAAAGTTGAATAAATCGATAAGAACTTATGTAAAATACAATATTAAAGTTTGTATGGAACGGGTTCGGTATCGGTACCGCCACCGACATCTGTTAGGGTAAATAGGAAGATATCTGGTAGTTTGATATTTTGATAGAAACATTCAATGTTTTCCCTATTTTTCTACAGATGGTGGTATAATGATTGAAATTAAAAATATCGTTTTTGATGGTACTTTTTCAAGCTTTTTTATAATTTTTGTTAACATCTATAATAATTATAAAAGAAAGTCGGGTTAGTGCGAACACTTATAACTCGAGATCGGCTGAACAGATTTTTATCAAGTTTAGTTTATTAGATTCTTCATCGCTCCGGATAACAGAATAACAACTATTAAAAAATCGAAAAATCGATGGAAAATAGTATGAAATAAAATAATATTAAAGTAAGTATGGAACGGGGGAGCTTTGGTGCTTTTGAAATAACTGATTCATAATTACCACATAACTTTTGATTTTTTTACAAAGAGTAGTCATGTATGTTAGCTATGTTATGTTACCCAGCAATATTTGATTGACTTTTGATTGAAGGCGAGACGAAGTTCGATGGGTCAGATAGTAATTTATAAATTACAGCTTTATGTTAATGATTACAAATTTATTCCATGTCTTGATACTCTGGGTTTTGCCGCAAAAATTATTATTCGTAATTTGTTTGAATAAAAATTTGGTTTAAGTCCTTGTCAGGCTGTTCCTGTGTAGGTACTTCTTCTACATACCATATTATTATTCAAACAAAATTTTTGGAATGTCATATTCTTGAGTTTCTATTCTATTACATTAATTATTATCTTGGCCCTTGTTAGTCCTGAGGTAAATCTAAATTTGGACTCTTCCGATCAATTTCCTTTTTAATATATTATAATCACTGTTTATCTGTTTTATTCTGGATTTTCTAAGTTTCTAAATAATTTTACGAAGAAATCGCTAGATAGAAAAGAAAAAAGTGTATTCCTTATACATTAGTCTATATTCTATAGTGAAGTTAATGTAAGTGATCATTATGTATAAAAAATAGATATTTTCCTTTATATGTATACTAGCTAGTTACCCGTGGCTTCGCTCACGTGTTACTGTATTTGCTTTCTCTTCCTAAACAATGCAGAATTAATTATATTCGCATCAAAATTAATAATAATAAGAAACATCATCAACATTTCTTTTTTTAAATATATATTCTAAAATTTCCATTAAATTACTATATTTTTATTTATATTTGTCGTTATTAATCTGTATTTAAAAAATATGTGCTTCTTATACAAATAGAATCAGCCCGCGAACTTAAAAATTTCGCTAACTTGACTGACATTGTTCTATGAGAATCCCAAAAAATAACTCGAATAACTTTTATTCCATCAAATGACGTTATTTGAAATCAATTTTTATATTGCTGGATATGAATAGAAAAATATTCAGGTCTCGAAAAGCAATGAAATTAGTGATCTTTAAAACACTTATTTCTATCTGCTTTGGGCATTTTTCAAGCTACAGACGTTTTTTAACATTTCAATTTATATCTTTCACGTTGATTTGTTGTTGATTGTCTGGTCGTAGGTTCGAAATTTAGTTCATAAATATCTTATCCTGAGCAAACATGACATAAAAAGAATAAACGATATCGGTCCAGCCTTTCAGGTCGAAATAAATAACGTTAAACGTGAAAACTGTTAACGTTTACCAAATTGAAAATGGTTTCCAAACAAAAAAAAATGCGTTTCGTCTTCAATATAATAGCAGCGTCGTAATACTTCCAAATATTTTGAGGTAACGTTTAACGTTAATTTTGAATAACTGACAGAATTATTTTTTTGACTCAGAATTTGGAACAACATTGTTTAACGCACGTTGAACAACAGTTTTTACGTTATCTCTATGGAAATAACAACAAATTGTTAACGTTGGAGCTGTCGTTAATATTTCGACTTGGCCTCCAGGCGTGATGCGATGACCACGTAAAGTAGGTCTCCATTTTTATAATAACGTAAGATTCTCCCTTTTAAGCCCCCCCGCTCACCGCAAACCAGCCCGGAGGAAACTAAACTGCAGCAAACCCGATCCGCACAAAGCCAAACCCTAGCCCGATTGCCAAAAAGCCAGCCGCACACAGATCAAGCCCGTGGCGGTTCCCCCCAAACCACCCCATAATACGGGAGGCCTTGGACCCACTCAGGAGAATAGGTTAGGCATAAAGAACTCTCCATTGCGCTCGAAGTCGTCCGAGGCTCATTGTGCCTTTTCTAACCGGTTGAAGTTTAAGGAAGTGAGGTGGTCAACCTCAGTATTCTAATGGTATAAGTAATTGGCGTTCGACTATAAACGAATTTTCGACAATGTAGAGTAGGAAGAAAATTAACTGTCCACTGTTTATATTTTTTATTAGATGAAACGGATATCGGCAACTATCCGATATCCGGTCTATCCGGCGGCGTAAATAATATCCTGCCGGATACCGGATAGTAAAAAGAGGCATGTTTGGATAACTCATTGATTTGTTTATTAAAGTATCACTTAAGAAATACACCTTATAATCACAAAATAAATTCTACAACTTAGAAAATTGATTATCAAGCATAAGGTAAATTATGGAGAGTAATTCTATATAATATTTCGTTGTATAGACTATTAGACTATATAGAGGAAAACAGCAGCTTTGCTGGTCTTCGTAAGTAAGGGAAGTTTAATAAAACAACGTTTCGTCATATATCATCCTGGCTGAAGATGCAGATAGTTTCCGCGATTTTTGGAACAATAACGTTCCGGCAACGGAGTCAGTCCAATTGGTATATACCGCCTACGTAAGCGTAATTCATGCGTTGTACCCATGGTAATTTACGCACTGGCCGGGCTCTAGTAAGGACTTCTTTAGCATTCTGCGAATTTTATAAATTTTTGAAAATAAAAACACCGATATTTTAAGGGGAGCGCTTTTCTTCCTACCGCAAGGGTTCCGAAGACAAAGAAGATCTTCTCATACCGAGAGGGTCTTCCTCGTGTTCTGCTCCTTCGAAGCAGAGCTGAGGGATCTGGAAATGGTGTGTGAGGAGGTCATAATATCCGGCTAACTGCTATCCCTTTCGTCTCTATTTTTTATACGTTCCAGTGGACAGTTAATTTTTTCGCACTATACAGTGACGAAATGATGTGGTCATTGACTTGCCAGTGTTTTCAAAATAATTATTTACGATCTGTCCTAAAATGATGTGAGGTTTTGTAGATAATTTTAAAATTTAATATTAGGCGGAGGGGCGGACCGCCCCGGGCGCCTCTATTAGCAGGGCGGCAAAATATGCTCGCGCTATACTATAAGTCCGGTTTTTGAAATAGGCATGTACCAAATTTTTTTTTTTAGAAAATGTAATGTTTCCAGATACCAAATTATAGAAATGACCTTTATTTTTTTTTTAGGAAATGTCATGTCTCCAGATACCAAATTTTAGAAATGACCTTTTTTTTTTAGGAATAGTTATGTGGGGGCGCCAAAGGGTGTGGTTCCCGCCCCGGGCGCCAATAACCCACGGAACGCCAATGCAACTTGCTATTATTATATCAAATGATACGATTCACGGAATGCTGATAGAAAATAATATAATGATATGTTTTATAACAGATGCATCGGTTACAGTACCTAGTTAAAAAGGTATTAATGAATGTATCATTATACTAATTCATATTCAATAATATAAGGACCACGTCGTCGTCTGTGTTAAATAACTTTAAACTGAAATCAACTTAAATTTATACATAAAATCTCGAACATATTATTTATATTCCAAGACGGGACGAAGTTTGACGGGTCGGCTAGTTCAAAACTATATTAATATTATAGATTACGCAATAGTTTTGACACGTGTATTGGAGAAAGTAGGTTGGGCTGGGTAGGTACCTACCTACGTATATATTCATTGGGTAGGAACACGTAGAAAGCGGATTCCGATACGCGCCGACCGGCTCATAGATTGTTGCCTATGGTTTCAATGAATTTAAATGAGCATGCCGGAAAGCGGGTTCCTGCTTTTCTGTGGGTATCCCCATTCAAATGCATAGTAACATTCTTTGCGCTGGTCGGCGCGGGTCGGTATCGGCTTTCTACGTG
The DNA here is from genome assembly GCA_963576905.1 of Mystacides longicornis. NCBI lineage: Eukaryota > Metazoa > Arthropoda > Insecta > Trichoptera > Leptoceridae > Mystacides > Mystacides longicornis. The sequence continues at coordinate 23,305,133 of OY756420.1, forward strand.
TTCTTAGCCATACACCGCGGCACCACACCGGCCCGGCTCGCCGAATGAGATCCAACTGTCGATGGCCTGAGTCGGTATGTTTATTGTATGAAACGATGTCGTCAATAAATTAAATTTTTACAAAAATTGTTAAGAAAAGTTTGAGATGTACTGCTATGATGTATGTATTTTTTATAGAAAATGAAATTATCTAGTTGGTCTGTTTCGGCGTTTTTCGATATTTTTATAAAATTCTGAAATATAGGCACTGAAACTCGTAAATTTGTCATAAAAAAAATATTTTTCTTTATAAAAAAAGTTTGAGAAATCCTGGAACTTCTTCATTAAATTATATTTTAGATATTGTATTTTTCTATATACATACACAATTTTAGGGTTCTAGATTTTATGGTTTTCGAGATATATGGAAAAATTAAATAAAAATTCAAAGGTTGATAACCCCTGACTGAAAAAAAAATTCAAAATTCTGAGTATACAAATTTTGTATGCTTAAAGTATTCAATATTTTCTGAAATTTTAGGATCTGTGCATCAAGCAAATCAAAAGTTATAAAGAGGGGACGGATACACACACATACACGTTGGAAAAGTGCCCCTCACCCCCTCCCCTCTAATTAATGATATCTTTTGAAAACGAAATAGTATAATTTGACTCTTTCTGAAGAAATCATTTTTTTGAAATTTCGATAAAACCAGTTTTAAACTTTTTAGGAGGCACTTAAAAATCATCCCTTTTTATATGTGCCCTTTTTCGTCCCTTTTAGTTAAATTTTGGAAAAATTGCCGAATACGCTAACACTCATTTCTATAGAAGAATTCATATGCCAAATCTCAAGTTCGTACCATGTCTAGTTTCCGAGATATTCGCATACTTTGAAAAACATTCAACCCTATTTTTCACCCCCTTAGGGGTGGAATTTCCAAAAATCCTTTCTTAGTGGAAGGTTTTGTATTGAGACCTACCTGATTTCCAAATTTCACTTCTCTACGATTAGCCGTTTGGGCTGTGCGTTGATGAGTCAGTCAGTCAATCAGTCAGTCAGTCAGTCAGTCAGGCACTTTCCTTTATTATTATAGATTGTTTATCTCGTAGTAATGATTTTATTAACACTTGCACTTGTTGTCAAGTTATTCGGGTAAATGATTAAAAATTTGAAAATTGTGAAGTGTAAATGATAAAGAAAAATACAAAAAAAAACTTAAATACACTGGTATCGAGATTTTTTTGGTCTAATATGCGTCCGTCTAGAGATTTCCATGTCATCTTGTGGATGAATAGAATGTTCTTCCTATGTGGCAAAACCCATGATCCTTTCACCGCTTTTATCGTGTGTCTTGTGGGGGCTGTTGGTACCGTAATAACTGGTTGTGACATTGAGAGTTTTCCAACTTTTGTATTTATGTATCTGATTGTGATTAGGTACTATTTTGTTCCACCCATGTAAATATTTACCCAAACTGTCCTCTATAGAGGCATGCGCATTTATGATTCTGTGTTAACAAATTTTCCTCTTAATCTATTAACAAACATTCTCTCACTAATCGGCCTAAAATCTATAAACATTTTTCAAAATGTTAATTTTTGTAAATTAAGAAACATTTTGTAGAAATATAACTTATTGATTGTCATTTCCAAATTTTATATCATTTTCTATGGCATTATGTGTAGTTACGAATACGATGCACGTGCACAGTTTCCCACAATCCAAAGCAACTATGGAACTTTACAAAAAAGTTACGGTTTTTTTGCATAATTACAAAGTAGTTCTTTATTTTTATAAAATGTGTAATCTAGTCCATGCTTCAACTGGCTTTTTCTTTTACATCTCTTAGACGAAAAAACAGAAAAGGAGAGTTCGACTGTACAGGCATGTTTATTTTTCGATATTTATAGTTTCCTAGCTGATGATTTTAATGAGCATAGATGTATCAAAGTTAAAAGACACCTTTAGAGTATTTTCAGAAGGAATATGTGCAATTTTGGTGATCAGGTGAGTTTTTGTTTTTTTATAATAAAAAAACGCCACTTCATACACGCCATAAAATAATACATCAATCATTAAGAACTTGGACACTGCGGAATTTCAAGCCATTACACACATTCTCATTCGCCAAGCTAAATCTATTGTAGCTTTTATCATTTCCAATAATAAAAAAAATGTTTAAGAAATATGCTTTGATGCTTCAGAGGTAATAAAAACCGACTTCACATGCGGAAAAAACAACAGTTAATTTAAAGAGCTCCAGAGGTTCTTCAAACGGTGAGAAAAAAGGTTATAAATGTATCGCATCTAATGGAGACATCTTTGAAGATAACTAAAAGTGTAAATTAATTTGTGAAAAATTACTAAAAAAATATATATTTTATCGAAAAAATACTTTGGATCCCCTTCATACTTGTAATTTTGCAATATGCTTACATACATATTTAAAAATATCGCGTAGGTATTCAATGGATTTAATATAGACTTACTTTTAAGTCTGAATATTCTGAGCTGGCAAATCTTAATGAGAAACTTTTTAAACTCTTTTGACTGAATTTCAATTAAATATTTTCTACAGATGTTTGGAAATAAATGCCTGGAATATTTTACGAACCAGACTTATTTGCGATAAATACGATAAAGGGCTTACAAAATAAAAATAATTAAATATATTTCGGTGTATAATCTAATACTTTAAATCGAAAAAGTTTGTAAAATATCAAAAAATCTATTTAGATTAACTTAAAATAATATAAAGCACTAGCGGACCTAATAGAGGTTATTCTTTGAACATTTGATTTCACATTGTATACTTACATTTTGTATAAAATATTTGTAAAATTAAAACTTTTTCTTTTTAATTTGTCCCTTATGGACCTTGTTGACCACTTGACCAGCTGTCCCTCCAGTTTTTCAGTGGTCTACCTTTGGGTTTTCTGAACCTCGGGGATGTCTTGAAAGACAATTTTGCGCTTTCTTTCGTATTCCTTTCTCTCGACATGACTCCTCCAAGAGCGGCTTCACTCTATACCCAATCGGACAATGTCATTGATGTTACATTTTCGCCTTATTTCCTCGTTCCAAACTATGTCCATGAGAGTTACGCCCACTACAGAACGTTGTTTTCTCATTTCTGTCGTTTAGAGAAGGTTTTTTGTCCTCACTCTATCAGCTTTGGTCTCGAAGGCGTAGGTACATCGTAATAGGTCAAACAGGTTTTATATCCTGGATAAATAAGTATAAAGTTCATTATACTATGTTCAGTTATGTGACCATCGTTGATGATATTATTTACCCAGTCATATAATGAAGTGTTTTAACGAAAAAGAAGTATACTTCTTAAAATAGTAATAAAACAACAGTCCCCAGTTGGGACGTACCTATTCGCGTCGTCTCACAAGAACTAACGACGACTAAACTATCCAACTTCCTATTAATATAATGCACCCATAAAAATGTGTACGACTCAGCTGACCCACTTTGAACATAATATAGCTAAAGTCCGTGCCAGCAACTTACGAGGCTGATGTTTTCAGTTCAAGTCGTTTCATACGGAACTGTAAAAGTTTGTTTCGTGAGCATCAGAATAACGGCCCGAACAATATTTTTATTCGCTGTTTGAGTAAAAGAATAAAATACATGACGAGCATAATTTATATCATGTTGTTCCTATAATACCTTCTTTTTTTATAATTCTTACACGAACAGCTGTAAAATGTTTGTTACTTATCAGTTACCTATTAACAACTTTTCAATATTATTAAGTGGGGTCAAACTCCTAGATTGTCGACTGCCAGCTGTTCTTTTATCTCTTTGGCGGCCTACGTAGAAACCGTCTTCCATAGGGTTGGCCATGCAATGTCACGTTGGTAAGTATGAGTGAATCCATTCTCCTCACAAAAACCACATTTATTGCCTTCCTCGTCTTACTTTGTTCTTATTTGCATATTATTCCTCTAACCTTCGTATTTCTGAGTCGATCTCTGAGAATTTGCCCAGTTATGCTTCTAACAGTTCTCTACATTTTTGGTAGGACTCATATCAGCCCAGGACTCGATCTTGATGGGCCTTACACTTGTTTCAACAATTTTTATCTGATTTTTCATTCTCTTACCGGGATTCTTTCAAATTTAGTTTATCTGATATTCCAAGATTTGATCTAGTATTTCAGTCAGTACATCGGTCTGCCATCGCAACTCCTCTTCAATATTTAAATGTAGTTACCTAATACCAACTTCACCGATACGCTGCAATATATATTGATAACTTGCTTTCTCGAGAGACGTTGTCCTGTGTTCCTAATGATGAATATTGAATTCGAATTTGTTCAATGATATGCTTTTTACCTTTTAACCAATGTAATTTAGATCAAACCATATATTTTCCATCAAAATTTTGTCAATCGCACCAACTTTCAAACAACTGTAGTTCTTGTCAAACTTTAATTTAACTTAAATTTTTCGAATATGGAGTAAAAATTATATTTTTAAAAGTACTAAGAAGGTTACCTAATTAGAGTTTTCTTTGTTTTTCTAATTATCCACGCAACTATTTTAATTTTTTCTTTCATTAGAACCTTCTCCTGATAAAAGCCAACACGACAAAAAAGAATTAGCGAAATCGATTCAGCCATTTAGGCGTGATGCGATGACCACGGAAAATAGTTCTCCATTTTTATATATAACCTTATCAAATGATGCTTAAGGAACTTCAAAGATACAATTTTCTTTTACAATGTTTGGTCTAAGCTAACACATTGAAAATCATTTTTGATTTACAATTTATCTGTGTTTTTATAACAATTGATATTTTTGAACATAAGTAAAGATACCTTTGTTCGTTAAGGACTTCACCGGAAAAATGAGATTTGTAATTTTATTCATACTTGCTTGCGTATTCTGTTGAAGAGTAGCCACAAAATATATATCAGATGTTTGAATAAAGTAATAATCTCAAAAAATATAATCAATTCATATAAAACTTAGGCAAGCTTTATTTGTTTAAGGCCGAAAAAAATACTTAGTTTCAAATTTAAGTAGGTACTTAACATAATATTGTATGCTTTAAAGTTTTAGTCACGTTCTGTGATTATTAAAAAAACTCAAAGTATTAAATGGATCACAAACTCTGAGTCAAAACTTTTAAGAACAATAAGTAGACTTCGTAAAAGTTTTGTTGTAACATCAAATCTTTCCGTACAGGCATATCTGGGGTATTACTGCGAGATTCCTACCAGGCGTAGGTACAGTAATCTTATCTTTGGGACATAATAATACATTTTTTTTTAATAGATTGTTTCCATCCGTGATTATTTGACTGAACTATTTCTTAACAACACTGATGTAATGACTGATATTTTTATATTTATCTTTAATTTATTTATCTGGGAAAAACATTAAATCAACTTTAAAGTCATGAAGAGAAACTTAACCCACGTTCTTCGTAACGAAACACACAGTAATAGAATCACTAGGATACCAACCACTTTTTTTAAATGAAATCATTGATGTTTGCTTATAGTTTGAAAATTGTAAATATAATAATATGGATGAGTTATCTATATATAAATACGTGGAGGAAAAACTTTGTGACCATTTTTTTCGAAAATTGTGCAGACGGAGGAGTATGAAATTTCACACATTTATAGTTTATATAGAGAAGGTGTGGCGAATGCTAATAATATTTTTTTTTTAATTTTCCATAAAAATAGAATAAATCAATAAAAAACACTACGCATACTACTGTAATGTTATTTATTTGATACACACACACACACTTCGATGTATTTCACATTATTTGACACATATATTTTATTTATCTGTGGTCAATTTTCTTTTTAATAATCACTCGTTTGCGTTGAAAATAGATAAATATTTTTCGTAATACATAACCATAAAAAAACTTTGAACATATTATCAACATTTTAAATTTGACATATCCATGTCATTACTTTTATGTAAATTGTGAAATAGCGCTACGTCAGTCTTTGACAAAGGAATCTTATTAATGTTCAAACTTATAATCTAAATTAGTTATGGTCGAATTTCGAGCACTGGCCGACCACTAGTTTTAATTAATAGTCATTTGCTTAAAGTTACTGAATAATTTCAAATCCCAAAAATAGCCGACATTCTTATGGTTGTAAACAGAACGACATCTTAAAGAAAAAATAACAACTAATGACTCTAAAAAATTCATTACTAATGTTCGATTTTTAAATGGAACAAACCACTACGGGCTTACGACCGTCTTCTACTGTTATTTCGAAGGCTGGCTTAGTGTGATCACTTTACGTTAACAACGTTCGCCATTAGGTGATAATATTTGTCTCCGAAACTCCTAATCATGAGAATTCTCAACATGTCGAAAAATCTCACGTATGCAACAAGTAGAAATTTAATAATAAAATGACAAATAGAGATAAAAGTTTGGAAATTATTGAGAACAAGAGAGCAACCAAATTTAAAGAATGCAACTGCTATCACATATTTGGCGCCAGGATATGACTATATCCATTTTTGTTAATGTCTCATATTTATTGCCTATTGGCTTTGTTGGTGCACAACGTTCTAATTATGTTTAGATTCTTGTGACCTTTTCAGGACTAGATCTTAAAGAAAAAATAACAACTAATGACTCTAAAAAACGAACGACATCTTTCGAGTATTTAATAAAGTTTAAAGTTATCTATCTATAATCCGATTCTTTTTCTGATATAACTTCGGGTGTAAATCATTTTCTATTTATCTCACTCGGTCTTATGGATGGATGTAGTAATTATTACAACTATTTTTTACACCTGTCTATAAGATCAAGTGAGATAGATATAAAATGACTTACAACCGAAGTAATCTCAGTAAAAGAATCGGAATATTTAATAATAATTTGCCTCCAACATCACAAAATCTAGTAAATAGATGTTTCAATATAAACCGTCTGTTTTTCAATGTTATTGGAACTTTCTCCCTCGCCTGCTCAAGATGTTACCTGGCACGAGAAGACAAGATTGTCACTCTCCGAGTAAGAACCTTTGCAAATAGTGTTATTTAATAGACAATATTGAGAATATTATTATTTGGGGCACACAGAAAACCATAAGGTTCATTAATAAATTAATATCGAACTTGTATATTGAGGCTTTTACCTGTTTATACGGCATATTAACGAAGTTACCTTTATACGGATGGCTCAGAGCCACAGGTGCCTATTCGACAAAAACGTTTTTTTTTTTTAACTAGGCAAGTATTCTTTCACAAATAAGTGCATTTTATTTTATTCGTAGATACGAGTATCTACGTATCTAAAAATTAGCATAAGAGTATCATCACCATCATCCACCTCTCCAACCCTCTCTGCATCTCGCCCTCCTTATCCAACTTTGGCCGGCCGCTCTCACTACGTCGCCGTCGTCCCTCCATCTGGCTGGTGGTCTTTGTCTTGTTGCTCCAGCGACCATCCCGTGTCCCGCCCACCTTCATTTTAATGTAGCAACAGTTTTAACAATATCTGCCACTTCTGTTCGTCTTCGAATTTCGACGTTACAATTTTTTTTAATTTTTTTTTTATTCTAACAATATAATATATACTTCAATTACAAAACAACATAGGTAACACATAATGGAGTTTATTGCCTCACTAGACGCAGGTCTGTTCTGAGGCAATACTATAAATCAATTTTATTCTGTTTCATGCGCTTCGCGGAATATATGTTAAATAGGACATGACATAAGCTATTGTTTAACTAGGTGGATGCAGGCTGTGAGGTGAGGTAGACGATGAATAAGTGGGTTTGAACGTTTTATCTTAACACAAACATTAGTTCGTTCTCTGACTCCTCTCTGCCTAGGAGCCATCCAGTAACAAGACGTCCAATATACTTTGGGATAGGTTTTTGTTCGTTGGAACTTGGAATAATATCTGGAATTATCCTGTTATAGATTCGAGGAGCCAGGAACATATATTGTCTCTGTGCAAATGTGGTTCTTAATTTTGGTAGTTGGAGTATATGTCTATTTCGTGTGTCTGCTTTGAGTATGTACTGTGGAATGTATGGCGCAATATGATCTAGCAATGTGATTCCCAACATATCTTTTTCCCATAAAGAGTCTTGTACATTAATAATATTGCTATGAGCACTTTATTGAAATTAACTTTACTCTATGGACCTGTATGATGTTCTAAAGGCGTCTTTGAATTTTTCAGTCCAGTTGTAACGTTGTATCCTTAGTGAATCTTATGAAATTAAATAAACAATAACTTTTCGAGAGATATCTGTTATTGTACGATGAAGATTCTATGTTTTTGTCAAGATTTGTTGTTATTTGGATTGGTCAGTATTTTGTAGGCTTCTCTTATAACAAACAAATAAAGATGACTGAAAAAATATACCTTTAGTTTTTTACATTACAAAATATTATTTAAAGCTTTTGAACCAAATATCATGAATTTTCTGGGCCAAAAATTCCCATATATAAATAAAGCCTGTAATCGCATTGTTTGATTTTATTAATAATTCTTGAGTATTCTGCAAGTTTGAAATGCACGCACATATAATTCACAGACATCAAATTATTTATTTCTTAGAAACATTTTTGGTGTTCATTAAATTAATCATCCATCATTCATTAAATTATCAAAAAGTTGAAATAAAATCCAGTGCATAATTGTTGAATTTGATTTTAACTTATACCCTTTAGTTTTTCAAAATTGAATAGGTAATTGTTGGATGGACAACTTTGACTCTCAGCCGCTCAACATACATAGCATAGGTACAGGAGAATAGGGGACTGAGCGTGGAGAAGAGAAAGAATGAATAGAAGACAAGGACAGAGAGATAGAGAGCGGCAGATAACAGCCTTAATACACACCTTTACCTTTGTTATTAAATTTATTAGAGATATCGGGAATGAAGTCGGCAACGAAAGGTAAAAGATTATTCTTAGTTCTTAGTCGAAGATAATATTGAATTATTATTCCGCACTATGTTGTGTTTCTTATTCCTTCGGCAAACGTACCTACCTAGTCAGGCATAACTTTTCTAATTTTTATGTTTTATGAGCGGGGAACTTTTTTCTTGCCTCGACTTTAATTTACAAAAAGTTATTTTATTAAACTTAGAAGGAGTTCTCAAGAAGTCGCCCGAGACAACGTACACAGTACACACCCACTGCTCTTCCCGCACTACCCACCCATTTTGTTAACTCAAGTTATGTCCTTATTCTCTGAATTGAAGATATAGAATTATACTTAAACAAGTTGTGAAACCTATCACAATTTACTTCTTACACCAAAACTATTCGCATTTTATTCATTACATATACATAGGTGCGTCTTTAAATTAGATACTTAGAAAACCGAACGTATACGTTAAGCTTTTAAATGATGATAATTTTGAAATAAAAAAGAACTTTGCAATATCACTTTTTTTATATTTTAATTTGCCAAAATATTTTCAAGGCGGTGATCCTCAGTGACTGAGTGAGTTAACACTAGTACATTGTGCATTGAGTTAATACAGTATTAACTCACTCAGCCACCGAGGATGACAGCTTTGCGGTTGAAAATATTTTGGCAAATTAAAACATAAAATATGTGATATTTTTTTTAAATGAATCTGTGCTCACTCGAAGTGAACACAAATACACTTTCTGACATCTTTCACACTAAGCAAAGGCTTGTGTCGTGATAGCGGAAATGGTCGGCACGGCCGGGATTCGAACCTACGACCTCCAATACGCTGTGCGCATGAAAGCCGGCGTTCGAAACCACTGGACTACCAACCACCTCTTATTCTATGATATTGTAAAGTTCTTTTTTATTTCAAACTCATCAAAATGGAAAAATATCACAACGTTGATGTTAAAACATTTAGTGAATAAATTATGCAAAAAGCTAAAAAAACTCAATTATCCCATATATTTTAGTATCGCAAGTACATTTTTTAATTTACCTATTAAAACCATCAATAAAATATTTCTTTTTGAATAAATTTAGTAGTTGGTGGCCTAGCGGTCACGATGCCGTACCTACTGTTGTCGAGCGGAGGTCGTGGGTTCGATCTGAGGTACCGACCATCTTCCTCTTTCTCGACATAAGCTTTGAAAGGCTCAAATAGTGTATTTGTGTTCACTTTGAGTGAGCACAGATTCATTTACAAAAAAAAATATATCTCAAAATAAACAAATAATTTTTTGACTTCCCGGCTATACCTATACCTACTGATTTCAATTCAATTCAACCATTAAAGGATGACGTCATCTGACGTTTGCCGGGAGGCACAATGGCGGCCATGGCGGTACACACACACCACAAATGCATAAGCCTTAGTGATGGGTAACAAATCACTTTGCATAGCGACCCGAACTGCGCGAATCAATAGTGATCCGAATCAGTTATCCGGCTCACTTTGGTCAGTTTTGTGATACTTTCCAGGAATAAAACACAATAATATATTATTTGTCTTGTAAAATACAGAAATTTGGAATGTTCGTATTAATTTATTAATATCTAATAATTACCTGCACATTAAAATATTTTATTCCATATTAATATTATCAATGATTCTTCTCAGTCATAATATGTAATTGTTTTTTATAATTTTATTTATCAAACCCAGATATTTTTTTGGCATCTGAAAATTGATTTTTGTGTCTAATAGTTCCATTTGATGATTACCTATTTAATTATAACTACTAGTTATTTTAGTTTTTTATGATTTTATTTGTTTTAACCTTGATGATATTTACTTAATTGGGCTGTGATTAGTTCTCGTCTCTTGGAAGTTTCTCATTTTCCTTTTTTTATATTCTTTTTGCATCTATTATAGAATTACTTAGGATACTTATCTGTTTTGTAAAAGCAACATTGCTGTTGCGTAGAATTTATAAATAAGCTATTATCAATGATATTTTGTGAAATGTTAGCCAAAATAAAGAGTATATATGGTAAATAGTACAACATATCATTGCTTTTTTTCTCAAATTTTGAAATTTATTTATTTATCTCATACTCTAATTGACTCGTAACATCTGTAGATTCACTCTATCCGTGACCCAATAATCACACTCATACCAACTCTAAACTTTTTGTATCCGCTCGGCTAATATCAAAATCCACGTGGCCGTTAATGGTCTATTAAAAATGTAGTAAAGTTCCATTTCAAAATTATGAAGATATGTACCAATAACATAATGTGTTCCGAAAATCACTCGGATTCAGGTGAAAGGCCTCAATAAATAAAAAATATAATAATGTGTTCCACGCAATAAAATCTGACAACATTTAAAATCTTCGAATGAAAAAAAAGCCGTACGCCCATTTTGTTCGATCTATTGAAAAATCGTTATCTATGATGTAAAAAAAAAAGATCACTTTGTGTGAATTGAAATTCGACTACGTACCTGGTTGAGAGCATGGGACAAAATAAAGATAAACTTACACAAAATTGAACTTACCTTGGTAGGTGAGTATCCTATATTATCGTATCACATTGTTAGTGGTTTTCAACCAAACTACTTTGAAGAATTTGGTTGAAACGAGCGAAGTTGTTGTTAAGAACGAAATAGAATGTAATCGTTGTATGCAATGAACGGAACTACCAAGCAAATCTTCAGAATAAATCCTTTTAGAAAACTATAAAATATATAGGTATATACGACATATGTAATTTGTTAAGATAAATGCTAAATTTTTCATATCTATAATACCTTTGGGAATTTCATGCACATATCTAGTTTATTTTGATATCACTCTCGCATGATCCTTTACAAGTATTGATGCATCGAATTATGAAACGAAACACGTTTCAAAACACATTTTTGAACTTACAAGGATAAATCCTTAAAAAAGCGATGCTACTCATATTGTCGTCCGTTTTCCTTCAAAACAAATACTGTCGAAAACGTAATGACTTAAGAACTAGTCTTAAAAAACTCATTTCTTTGCACTCGTAAATGAGTGTGAGATCAAGCTAAGCTAAGCTAAGTGTAAGCCGTTGAGACAATTTTATGCTGAAAATATGACGAAATGCTTGTTATAAAGGCGAGAAAGGAACAGGAAAGCTACTGTTCAAATGCATTTGATGGATAGGATTAAAAATAGAGCGACGAGATACCGTAGAGAACGCTAAAAAATATGCAAATAAAAACGTTTAAATTTAACGTTATTTTTTGTCTTTCATTTTTTTATCCAAATTAAGTGAAGATTATTTATAAGAACTTTGGGATTCCACTTTTAACGTAAGGTAGTAGAGAATATCTACTCTTGAAACGTTTTCAAAGTTGCTCCTTAAAGTACGTACCTACCTAGTTGAATTAGTTCAGAAATGTTTTGAGCGTATAATAATATATCGCTTCAAAAGCATTTTAGCAGTATGTGAAACAGAGTTTGACAGTGGTGAAGGCGTATTTACGAAATCCTTAAGGAGTATTGGGTAGGTATATAATCTTATGGTACCTACGTACCATCTTAAAAACTTAATTTGAACGTAAACAAAGAACTTTCATAACGTTAAAATGAATGAATCAAATATAATTTTCTTCGATGTAATTTCTCCCCTAAATATTTAGGTACCTGTTTTTATCAACTGTCATATAACAAAAGTTTTATATATAAAAAAATATTATGGAGTTTTTCAGCGAAAATATCGAGTTGAGAACACCCTACACCAGTTATTTTAATTGATTTTTTTGAAAGACCTGTTTATACGAAATAAAACAAAATTTGAATAAAAACTTGATCAAAAAGTTTGTTCTCACATCGCATTTTCAGTTTTAAATTTTAACAAAAATAGATCCTATATTGAAATAAAAGACACCGTATAATTTTTTTTAAATGAATCTGTGCTCACTCGATTTTAACATTAAAGATTCACCACCGGAATGAAATTTTTTCCATTAGAGCTGTTAACAATTTAAACATTATTTGTGTTCTCTTAAGCCATGAATTTCAAAATAAGTTTAGTATCTACCCGTCTCGTAGGAAAGGTAGGTAGCTCTTGCGTAGGTCTACGTTGGGTTCCTCACCGCTTCCGTTCCGGTAGCTTCGTGATTTTGTGTCCGGTTAAGGTTGGTTGGTGAAACTCAATATGGATATTTGAGTTGGATTTTACTACTTAACTGCATTGTCATTCTTTCTTATTTTGTTACACATTATTTTTTTTTTCTCGTGGCCATTCAAATAGTGGTTTTTCTTTATTTTTTACTAAAAATTATAGGAATACCGGTATGACAATTAATTTCATATATCTATACTCCTAGTGAGGCAATAACAGGTTTACACTGCGCTCGATCCTGCGGAGTTGCGATCAGCTCTCCCTCGAAGGAATGGAACACCACAGTGTTTGGAGACTGTCTTCCTCGTCTTTGAGTCATGATGGGAGGGAGGAAGGGCTCTTGTCGGCCAACTGTTCGATATTCTGTAAGTTTTTTAAATTAAAATTGCATAATTGCAAAAGCTTAAATTTAATGTAGCTACTTAAGTAGGTAATTAATTATATTCAAAGAAGGCTTGCACCGAAATCGATTGATTTTAGAATTAATTACTCAAAAAAGTTCCGGACAACGCTGTCAATGTTGCAAAATGTCAGGAGTACGTTAAATTTCATAAGTGATAACTGAACGGGCTAGTTCTCAGGCAAATACGTTGCTTGATATTCGAGTATTTGCATTCAAGCTTTACGTTACCAAAATAACAACAACTTTTATAAAAAAACATCACAACGTTGTCGCTCTTTTTCTTGAACCAAAACATTACGACATATAGGACTAAAATTATTTCTCTTTACAAATTTACTTACCGTTATTACAAACATTTATAAAAAAATCGTTAATCGTTAGATTACATATAATTCACTGATCAGTTTTTACTTTATTGTAAAAAAATATTTGATCCGCGTTTATTATGTATTCATACATTGTATGAATATGACATTTCACACGAAATTTTGTAAACAAACAAAATCGTAGCCCGGCAACGCGAGTGCTTACAGCCGAGATGCGCTATGTCATATTTGAATGATTTCGAGTAGGTGCAGAATAGGTGCCAGACCTTATTTTTTAATTTTTTATTATATATTAGGTTGGTTGTAAGAAATTACCCCAGGCAATAAGCCCGCCAATTTTGGTTTGTTATTTTTGTATATTCATGCCAATAAAGTGTTTATTATTATCTATTATTTCAAAACATTTATTTATTAAATCACAATATATCATATAAAGCATACATCATTGTATAAAAAATAAATTAAATTAAAATTAAATACAATGCTATATACTAAATATAAAAATATCGGTATTATTTCTCATCATACATTACGATGTAATGTAATCATGAGAGATCTTCGAACTACAGAGAAAGGAACCTTCTTAACATCCTACATGAGGACAATAGGACTGCCTTTGGATGGCATATCTGAAACCACAACAGATGCCCAGTTTCCCTAGATTGTCTTTAAGAGACTTAGGAATAACTCCATTCGTCGATATCACTATAGGTATTATGTGGGTGGTTGGTGTATGCCACATATCCCTGATTTCGTAAGCAAGATCAAGATATTTAATTATCTTATCTTGCTCGGCTTTTTTCAAATTTTCGTCATACTAATTTTCGTTTATTATTATTATTATCAAAATATTGTTAAGTCCTTATAAAATCACACGAAACCTTTATGTTTTGGCCAAAATGAACTAATTTATGTTAATTTTAATATTTGTACCTACTTTAAAAGTACTCTTTGAATACTTTTTCAAAACGTCATTATATTTATCATAGATTTAGTAACTGCAACATGGTTGTAAGACCTCGATGATTACGGGAATGAAATGTTTGCTTTATTTGTTTAAAATTTCTATTATCAAAATGATACCTAAACCAAAACAAAATGCACCAAAATATGAAGGGAGCACCTAATTGGACGGGAAAATAACTTAAAAACAGTATATTGATTACAGAAAGCGTTGTTGTACACTCGAAACCATTGTCAGTTGGCATAAAATCCAACATGGTGGGCTAAAATCTACAGAACTCTTTTTTTCCACTGATCAGAGTTTTTAAATAAAGCAGTTACTGTTTAAAATAATCAAGAAAGATAACAAATACTTACATACTTATTTCTTCGATTTCTGTGACACTCTGAAACCTTTGCATTGTTAGGTAAAGCTTAGGCTATCTGTTAAAATGAACTTTTACTATGTACACGAATGCACAAACACTTCAATTATTAGAAGTCTTTCAATGCACACAATCTTGCATTCCATTATGACCTGCAAGCTTTCTCCCAATGTAATTGATATTTCCAGTTGTCTTTGCTGTCAAGTAACATAACGTTCTTGTATAGGTAATGTTTAGGGTGAAAATAGCTAATTTGAAGCAATGAAATTAACTTCTTTAAACCGAACCATGAACCTTTAGTTCATACCTACATCAGTCACCATATAATTGGAGCTTGTGAATGTTTAAATTACCTTCATGCGCATTTTGATGTTTCAATACCGTAATCATATTTTTAAGGTTTTTTTATATTAAATGATACCTTTTAGAGGTGATAGGAATGTAAAAAAGTTTTCCTTATTTAATTTTTTAGCTCTATCAAATTGCCAAGAATGTGTTTAAGTGTTCAATAATTCCTTTTTTAGCATAAAAACTCGAAATAAAGTTCTATTTTAAACGAACATCAATAACGTAAGCTGTCGATATAGACGTTACTAAAACTATTTTCTACGTGTTAACATGATGGGGGTTTTCAAGCTCAGGTAATTTTGAGATTGGTACTAACATTTTATAGAAATAGACGTTACAAGAATATTAATACATTTTACCTATCGAAGAAAAGGGTTCGGCAAGCACGTGAAAATTAACTGTTTTCATATTTCGAGATATGCCGGTGGAAAACTTCCAAGAAAAACATAAAATCAATTTTATATGAGAAAATATAATATGTAGATATTTTAACAATCTTTCCTAAAGAGTTTTTCGTAAAGAAAACAAAAGTTTTCCTTTTTGGAAATGTGAAGGGCAAATCGCAAAAGTCGTACATTTTATTTTATAGTCTTGAGAGGTTTTATTCTTTGGGGGAAAATGTAATATATTCCTCACAAAACATATTTGTTTGAAATGATTACTTTAACTGTGATAAATGTGTTTTACAACAGAAATATAAATTCTCTTTAAATGCTCATTTGGTGCCATGTTATGTAATTGTTGTCACGATGTATACAAAATGCTTTCACCGCGTCTAAAATGGTGGACAATAAACAAAAAAATATGTGAAAATGTTTTATGCGTATCTTCAAAAAACCTTATTCTAATTGTTTTAATTTATGTAGGTACTTTAATTTATTTATACAAAAATTACAGAAACTTGTTATATAATACTTGTAATTGTAACATTCGTGTTACACAATATTGATTTCACGCTTGATTTTATATGTATACTAGCTTTCCCGACAGACGTTGTCCTGTAGTCTTTACAATATGTACCTATATTGATTTCGAATTTTTTATTTCTACAAAAATACGTTTGTAATTATATGTTTGAATGTTAATAAATTAATTCTGAAAAATTGAAAGTAATTCTATCAAAAATCTGCGAACCAATGTTTTGAAACTTTGCTCCGACCTACAACATAGCAAGGGCATTGTTCTGTTCTTCTTTTGGTGTTTCAGTCTTTACAGGTTTTTTGTCAGGTCGGAGTACGATTGGTAACTCTTTACATCGGCCTATCAGTCATACCATATAAAGGTCGTCCTGTCTGGAGCAGTTAACTTCTCAAAGCCTCATCGGTTGAGAGCTTAGTTTGTAGGATTTTAGTATCTGTTTATTATTTCAGATTGTGACTATTTTTCCAAGCCAAACATTACAAAATCTCAATCGTTATTTTTGTACCTCATTCATTTCACATGAAAAAAATACAAAATATAAGAAAAATATCAATCAATCAATCCAATCTCCCTTTGAACTCCACTTAGGAGCATAGGGAGGCAACAAGAGCTCTCCATTGCGCTCGATCTTGCGCAATGCTTATGACCTCCTCCCACACCAAGTTCATTTCCCTCAGCTCTGCCTCGAAGGAACGGAATACGGTATGAGAGGGTCTCCCACGTCTTCGAGACCCTGATGGGAGAAAAAACAGCGCTCTCCTCGGCCAACTGTCATTCGGCATCCTCAACACATGTCCCAGCCATTCCCATTTCCTCTCCGTAATGGTGGTTGTGATGGGCCTGCGCTGGGTGCGCCGACGTATAGCGCCGTTCGTGATGCGGTGGTACCATCTTATACCCAAAATTCTCCTGAGGCACTTCGTTTCGAATGCAGATACTTTTTGTGCCTGGGCACAACAGTCAGGTGCCAGGAATCACACCCATACAGAAGAATGGGCAACACACACGCATCAAACAGTTTACATTTCGTCTCGACACTAAACGCCGACGCGTCGCGACACCTTCCATATCTTGATGGTCATGTTGTTGAAGTCGAATCGGCACTTGTCATACCGATACGTATCGGGAGCTAGAAAAATATACGTTTCACATATAATATCATGATGTGGCATTTTCACGAAATATGCATATTTTTAAATGAGTGTGCATTTTTGATATACAACATGCTTGTTTGATTTTCTGATATGTAACCCTGACACAGAGCTTGCATGATTATGGAATGAAGCCGTGGTTTAAAATTATTTCTTCAGCATGTTACCCTCCACAGGTGTGTGGCTAAGTGGGAAGTATGTCAGCTGTGTAGGAGCGTCCTTGCCGCCACTTTGGACGCCGCAATCAGCCATTCATTTCCCGCAGGTGCACCAACTACGTTCCTGATGAATAAATTTATTCAAATTGAATTTTCACGCGCCTACGCTACGGTTAGTTCCAAACTTTTCTAATGCATTTTAATATAAACCAATTCCCGTGGTTTGTTTAGAAATTTTTATTCAAGTTGGTCCCTGATGGCGTGTGTTATTTGTGATTTCATATGTTTGTACATTACATCAAATCTGTGTTTTATCCGAAACGAATTTCTCAAACAACACAAGGTGTCCCAAAAAGTATGGATAATCGGTAAACCAGGGATAGAGGACCCCTAGGGCTATCCAAAAACCTCAATGTATGTTCTACGATTTTTTGTCGTTTTCGAGTTATAATTTTTTTTTCGAATTTTTTCGAAATCTCCGACTGTCACGACATAAACGCCATTTTTTGAGATAAACCCTTCATTATTTTTTTCAAAATTTTTGAATAGTGTACATTTTAGATGTAATAATTTAATTTATCCAATTTGATACCATAGCTTAAAAAAATGTTGCATCTCAAAAATAGTCAAATCAGAAAATTGACAAAAATGTTTGAGGGCGATTTAAAAATAGAAGGTCACATAATTTTTTTTCTTAAACACTTTTTAAAAACTTCCTTATTTCATTTAGTATCTACCCTGTAAATTTCCTATTCCTACGGGATCATACTTAAAAACGGTTTGAAAGTACGAGAGGGCGATATCTCACGTAATGAAATACATACATTTCCATACAAAAATAATAATTTATTATTCTACGAGTAATACATGTAGGTACCTATTAGAATGATCAATTTCACTTTGTATCAAAACTTCACTACGTAAGAATCTAGCAGCAATACAAGCGACTTGCGATTATTTCAAACAAGGCACCGATCGGACGATCGAATTTACTTTTGTCCGTGTGCCCAGCTAGGACACGTTCATACAATGTTATATGTTTGAACAGGGCGTCCGCGTTCATGCGATTATCGCAATCGCACGATCATCCGCACATACCACTTCAATGCCACTTGCGAGAGGGCTATGCGCATGCTTGGATTTATGCTGAGAGTGTGCAGACCATTTACCAATTTGAACACTATTAAGATTATTTACATGGCACAGGTAAGAAGCATCTTAGAGTCTTCTTCTGTTGTATGGAATCCTTATTAAATGGTTCATGTGTCGTCAATAGAGAGGGTGCAAAGAAAGTTCTTGCGTCATATTAACTTTAGGCTTGGCATTCCCGTGGAACAGTTAAACTACGATTTTGTTTCTGGTTTGATGGGTCTTAGAAGTCTTTCTGATAGAAGAACAATGTTGGATTTATCTTTTTTGCACAAAATTTTCAATGCGAATATAGATTGTCCCGACATCTTAGAACTATTCAACATTCATGTTCCTAGTAGATCGACTAGGCAGGTACAAACATTTTATGTTGATTACACAAGAAGAAATTATGCTTTTAACTCCCCTATCATCGGGAAATCAATTTGCAAATGTTTCGGACATTTTTGGTGATTCGCTGGTCACTTTTAAGGCGAGGGTGGCAGCCAATTTGTAAAGGCTTTTGTTGTGGATGTTTGTTGATATGAATTTATTTTCTCTTACGTACTGGTTATTAGTATTTTTTTTTCTCTTTTCTTAATATATTTTGTAGTTTTGTAGTGAGTGAGTATAGCAATTGAATTTGATTTTTGGTTGATTGAGTGGTAATCATTTTGTAAAGTGCGGCCCTGAGCTGTGCGCGGACTGCGCCGGCCAGGGTGAGTGTGTATTTGTATTTGCAGTGCAGTGTGCATCATACTGTTCGGGATTGTTGTCACTAAATTTCTTGATTGTTGTTATTGCCTTATTATCATAACCCTTGTATTTTATACTTAGGTATATTATTATTTATATACCTATCTAAGTACCTACTGTATATTTTATCTATGTAATCTCTATCTTTCTTATACCAATTATTATTTTCCTGTAAAAGGCCTACGGGCCGTGAAATAAATAAAGAAATAAGAAGAAGAAATATGACCAGCTAGGACCAGCCTTACACATCGTCACACTTCATTGTGTCTGGAAGCTTTTTATACAGAAAGACACGATCTTAATGGAGAGCCTGTGTTCTATAGGTCTTATTTTATGATTTGTTCTTTTGTTGTGATTATGGAAATCTTTATTGGTGTGGTGTGCTTTTCAAATGTGCATAGCACAAAACTTTCATCATATACTAGAGGTCCGCCCCAGCTTCGCACGGGTAGATAGGTACTTAAAAATAATTTAGTTTTCATACAGATCCCTAACTTTTTCAAAATATTTTATAGCATATTATACGGTATTTCGTTCACTACAAAATAAATTTAATTAAATTTATAGCGTCAACAACACGTGGTAATTATGCTGTTAAAATGTAGCTTATATGACACGTTCGTAGATTTACCATAGCAGCGCCATCTATTGATTACTTACTCAACCCAGTCGAAAGGTATCGAGATCTGTTAGAATCATTTGGAGTTAACAGATAATTGTGACTGTCAAATAATAACAGACAAATAATTAGCAATAAATTAAAATTGCGACTATAATTTGAGATTTAAACTATCCTATCTCTCAAGTTGGATCGAACTGCACATGGTGTGCGAATTTTATTATAATCGGTTAAGTGGTTTAGGAGTCCATTGAGGACAAACATTGTGACACGAGATTTATATATATTAAGTAGGTCGACGTCATAGTTAGAATTCCTTGCTTCTCTGGATAGAGATCTGATTCTATACAAGACTCCCTATATTTTGCTCTTATTTCTCTCTTTTGCAAAAAAAAAATATTCAATGTCATTGTGATCCAGAAGCATTTCACCAATACATATACACCATATGATATCAAACTACGAAAATATGAAAAATAAACCAATCTTGGCAGGTCTCTCATACGCGTAATATTGTAAGTTTATGAGCGAATCATTATTCAACGCCGCGATCTGTGTAACCGAAAGAACGCATAGATAGGCACGCTGTAAAATACTTATTAGATTACTATATTATCGAAGCAGGAAATTCCGATGTGTCGAAAAAAGTAAATAAACCGTTCTAAGTTAAGTAGCTACATTGTATATTATTGGCAACCTAAGACACACTTCCTCGTGTGTGTAAAATGAAATGTTATATGGTTTTATTGATCATATCGCTTGAGAAATTGAGAGATAAATGCGAAGAATGAATCTTTGTTATGAAATATTACGCCGAATATATTCGCAAGAAATAATATTTCACATTCGGTTATATCGCTCTTAACTTCTTGTCGAAATGAATTTGTTTTCCGATCTTACACAAAGTTTACCCACGTGAGTCAAACACAATCTTTATACATTTTTTTATGAAAAAAAAAAATAGTGGTACCTAGGTATATAATACTGTGTTCCAAATAACTTGAGCAATTTGACTGGCCATTTAGAATGTTGATTAGGAATTTTTAAATGTTCCTAGTGATTGACCCAAAGGTAAAACTATGTCAAATCTTTAACTGACTATTAAATGTTTCATATCATAGTGACGAAGATACATAAAAAAAAACGTTTTTAACGATGGTTTTAACTAGTTTTTCGGATTTTTTTTATTTTTGTTAAGTATCAATTATCTTATATAGAAATTAATATATATTATTTTCATGCACTTCCTCTTGTGAAAGTCCATGTGAGGAGCAAGAGGTACACTGATAACACAGAGAGATGGTCTAATGAGCTTAATGTGCGATCTGCGACAGTGAAGGAATTACAGCGCAGTGTTTTGAGACTCTGCGATGAAACAGCAAGCCTTGGAGTTAATGCCAGTAAGGCGAAAAACGCCTGCCCCGATAATCATTGACGATCATCGGGTCTCCCGAGTGAATAAATGTAGAGGTGGTTGGTAGCCTAGCGGATACGACGTTGGCTTTCGGACGGTTGTCGTGAGGAGATCTTGGGTTCGATCCCATGTGCCGACAATCTTCCTCTTTCACGACACAAGCTTTCAGTAGCTTACTGTGAAAGTGTCAGAGAGTGTATTTGTGTTCACTTTGAGTGAGCACAGAAACATTTTATAAAAAAAAATCATTACCACCCCTAGTGACCATGGTCTGAGCTCCCGATACGTATCGGTATGGCAAGTGGCGCCTTTATCAACATGACCAAAATATGGAAAGCGTCGCCGTTTAGATTCTTGGGTGTTAGATGTTGGGTTTGCGCATCCCGAATAGTTCATCCAATCATAATAATATACAAAGATGCGTAAGATAAGATAAAGATGCTATTCACGTGGAAAGCTAGTGTACCTGTAACATAACAAATACCGTTGTTAAATTGGGTACTTCCTCTTCCACCGATTCGCTTCCCCAAATGAATTCAGGGGTTACATTAATTGAGGATGAAAAAGCCGTATGAATGGTATACGTTGGAAATAATAATTACTAATATTCTTCTCATATGTCGAATCACAGGTGTGGGCACGTGGTTTCACAAGTAAACCCTGTGACACAAATTTATTACCGGTGTTTCAATATAATACCTACGTTAAAGACGCGTAAGTACGATGGTTTACCTACGCACTTTGAGAGACACTTGTTTTCTTTGTTTGTTGTATAAACGAACTTTGAAATTGCCAATTGACTTTAATTAAATGAGTTTTCATAATTTTAAGAAAATATTAGTATTCGCCACCCCTCCTCTATATAAACTATAAGTGTGCGAAATTACATACTCCTCCGCGCATTTTCCGTAAAAATTGACACAAAGTTTTTCCTTCACGTATTAATATATAGATTCTATCAATGGCCAATATTTTTTTAAATTATTTTTCAAAACTTCAAATAACACAAACACCATCATTAAATGGTTTGACGCGTTTTTGTTTTATCTAAAATGCAAATTGTCGTACTTCTAAATCTACAAAATAATCATTTTACTTTGTATTTATTTTCTTATGCTATCGCATCACCGCAGACTTTATATTCGATTTTAATACTAGCTGAGCCATGCCATTATTATAATTGTTTTAGTTGTATAAATACCTGCTCAAGACCTTGTCCGAAAGACGTGCCAGATGGATCGGACACGTAATCCGTCAAGAAGGTCTCCCACACACCATCATGGAGGGGATGACCGAGGGGTCAAACGCTCGGGGACGACCGCGACGGGAGTTCCTGCAAGACGTGTACTCCGACGTCTGCTGCTCCTCATATGAGGAGCTCAAGAGGACTGCTATGGACAGAGAGGAATGGAGAATGAGATCCAATACTATTGCTGCAAACCAATCCCAGGATTGAAACTGCAGAAGAAGAAATACAAATTACCTATTTGATTTTCTAAAATAATTAAATCAGTATCTAAAATCATTGGATCTTCCTTGTAAAATATCAGTCAAAAGATATCATCCTTTGGAAAATTAATCCTCTTTGAAGATGTAAAGCACGACGGTTATCAGCTAGAAAATATTAAGAAAAAACTTGCGTTTTGAATGGTATCCAAAAGTTTTAAACCACAAAATTCCAAATTCCAAATTCCATTTATTTTTACGTGATCACAATAATACTCGTAGGTATCTAATAACAACAACACTATAAAAAGCGTCATAGAACTCTTATAAAAGTCTTAATATTTTTATGTCATTAACCTATTTTTATTAAAAAATATTATAGTTTGAGGAATTCTGTTTTTTTTTTTTTTAATAATTGCATAACCTTGTAAGTTTTCGATTTCAAAAAAGTATAAGTTCATTCGTTTTGGTAGGTAGAGTAGAAAAAAAGGTTTTGGAGAGCGAAATCTTGGCAGCAAAAAAATCTTTTTATATTTTCGACGGTTCTTTTTAATGCCAATTATCAATACATACATACTCACTCACTTTTGGACCCCACTTAGGGACACAGAGAGGCAACAAGAGTTCTTCACTGCGCTCAATCTCCCGCAGCTACGACGACTTTCTCCCACATCATTATATCCAGATCCCTCCGCTTTGTCTCGAAAGAACGGTACACGGTATGAGGAGGCATTCTTCATCAATTTTAAAAAGCTAAAAATTTATTTAAATTTGTAATATAAAATATGCATGTAGCAAGTAACCGAGTTCTTAACCTATTTATGAATCACGAAAATGAGAAGGTATAATCATAGTAAACTATTTTAGTCTATTTGCAAAAACCTATACTTATGTACGAGTATTCAACTGCACGAAGAATAAAATTCTCCAAACGAATTGTCTGTTAAAAATATAAGGTATATTCTATTGTCATACCTAATAAAATTTCGATTTAGGTTTGCTTGAGGAGATTGAGAGTGTTAGGTAGGTGTTCGATAAAGAAATAATAATAGGTATATAGCGTTGAACTTTCTTCTTTGTAACGTGTCCTTGGCAGATGTGCAAAAATAAATTTAATAAAAAAATCAGTCACTCGATTTATTAATAATTATATTAGGTATTATTATGTCATTTGAGTGACGAGGAAAAAACTTTTTTAATTTGCTCTTTGAGAAAATTATTTTCAATATCATGTTTAATAATTTGACAAAATTTAAATCGATGGCCGAAATATCAAATTTTTCATAGGTATAAATTCAAAAGTTCGATGACGCGATGGAAAACATCGAGAATATTTGTGTAAGAAGTTCTTCCTTTTCTTCAAACACATTATTTGTAACTGTAATATTTAGTCAATATACCAATTTATACAGAAAACTATCTTTGCGGGATAACTTTACTATAACTGTGTTATAATAATACTGCAAAGTTAGTTTTCTTTGTAAATTGGTATTTCCTTTTCTTGATATATTTTTTGTTTATGTATTTCAAACATGATACCTAAAAACCTACATAGATCTGAAGGAATCTATGCATAAATTATATAATTCGCTCGTTGTGGAACTCTTCCGGATAGAATGAACTCTACTAGAATAGTGGTAGCCGACGTCGGCGGGTGGCTCACATGTGGCAGGAAGAAGAAGGAATGTTTCTCTCTCCGCTTTTTTCATCCCCGACTATTTTCCGACCTCGGTTGGCTAGTAGCATAGGCGCCAATTTCTATAAGCTTCTCTGTGCTTTCTGCATGTGTATTGAATTTTCTACTGGGGGTTGGAATCCTGCCTCAGCTTGGACGGGAACAGTTGATTGGTAGAGAATGCACCTATGTAAAGAAAGCGTTATTTATTATTCTTTTATAATGGACTGGTAGAGTGTAAGGCACAGATTAATGATAATTTCTTTCATTATTATGGTCAATAGTTAGTCACAAGTAAAATAGGTAATCAAGGCTTGTTACAGTGCAAGTGTCTAAAGCATCGTCAATGGTTCATCTCTATCTCTTTTTTAACATTCTTAAAATGGGCACGTTATAATAATATAGTTCACATTTTGTTAATTATCGTATAATTTGTTACAAAAAAAAATTCGGTTGTTTTCTTTGCAATTATTATGTGTTTAGTTTAAACAAGAGATTGGTCGCCTTTGATATGGTACTCGTTGGAATCTAGGTACATGTGCTTAACAAAGGAATTCCATATATTGGTTAGAAATAATTGGAAACTCGCAGCTTTTTATGGGAGTTTCATAAAGAATTTAGCTCGTGTGGTGTGGATATATAGAACGCAATATTGGGGAAAAATATTGACGCTCTCAGTTTTTCAGCCTCGAATATAACAAGCTATGTTGCCAAAACTTGCATACAAACCCAAAACAACAATACAATTTCTAATTCAATTGGTATATATTGCTTAAAATTATATGCTTACTTTTTTAAAGACAATTTGTCATTTGACGTTATACAGTTTTCACGGGTAATGGGTTTTTTTTGGAGTGACCCGAACCGCCCAGATCAGCAGTGAGCCGAATCAATGACCCGAGTCACGGAATATTTCTGATCAAGCTGTCGATTAGAAGTAAACATTTTAAATGAAAAATTGTTGGTTTCTGAATAATAATATGTTTCACCAAGATATTTTTGTGAAGTGTTAACTGAAAAAATAAGTAAATATAATAATAAATAACATTCTTCCTTACATAGGTGTAAGTATAGCCGGCGTTACTTAATTCTTGAAGCCTTCTCTACCAGTCAACCGATCCCGTCCAATCTGAGACTGGATTCCCACCCCGACTAGAAATTTCTAGTGAAAAAAAAAAATGAAAATTTCTTGCCCGAACGGGAATCGAACCCGGGAATATAGTTATTGCAACATTTTACATACATACATATATTGTTTTAAATTAGTGCTATCGCGTTCTTATGTTTTGAAATATTTTGTTTATTTTTATTGTAGTTTCATTTTATGATAAACACTATAAGAGGCTAGCAAAATTTTTGGACACTTACACACAGCAATAAAACACATTATATTATTAGAATCCCTGTGGATGTGTTAGTACAAACGACCATTCTATTGAATTCATATTTCATTTACAGACCTTACAATTCATCAGCTTAAATGGATCCTACGTGTAATCGGATCAAATAGATCTTACGGGTCATAGGCTCAACACAAACGATTCATCCGCTCAAACAGATCATGACGGCTCAACGGGTCATACAGATCTCGTACTCATAATGACCCGTAATATATAGACATAAATAATCTGCAGATCCATGGGATCCATTTGGAAAGACCCGAATCCTTGACCTGATAAACGTCGTTTGTCCATCAAGTAAATGATCCACGTGTTCTTTAATTTGTTTATTTTTTGACTTTGATTTCTCTTTATGAATATTATTTATCATAAGGTTTGTTCATATTTGTCAGTAGTTTAATTTAGAACCCTCACAAAATAACCGAAAACACGATTTTCAACTTAGCGAAACCATAATTATATTGTATATGTATGAAAAACGCTGGAAGGCATGTATTTTAATAACAACTCTCTCATAATATACCTACCGATAAACAATATCACATTTTTCAGCCCAACAAAACGGGACATCACCATAATTAGGGTCTAGAAACAATAAAGACAAAAGAACAGATAACACAATAATTTGATAAATAATACCACTGGATATTATTTCGACATTGTGTCTTCCTTAGGGCTTCGTTAGACCGGACAGTTCAATTCAGCTTGTCATGTTTTTGTGTCGCTTTACAAATAAATACCGAAGCGCTTTTTCGATGAAAAGATTTTGAAGTTACTCCATTTTATTCTCGGAATGATTCAACGGTTCATCTATTGTCTACTCGGCTGATCTATTGTCTGGCGATTCAAATTTCCTTCCTGGACTTTTTTATTTTCTATGTTGTTTTTTTTTTCAAAAGCTACCTACTCGTAATGGGATTATGTGAATGGATTGCATTTTTATCTATTCGTAATTTTATTTGGTCTTCAGTGGACAATACAAACACGCTTTCTTAGTCTCCTGGTCTCTTTTCACTCCTGATGAGTGACTGTATATTTAATTTCATAAATGAACGCTGTCATAATTTTCTTCTTATAACTAGGTACATAATATTTAAAATGAATTTCAGCGATTGTTCGTCAAGTCGTAATCATTTGAATACTCGCAAATTGTTTTAAGTCAACCTTTTACGTTTTGGGATAGGAAATTATACCGATATATATATATATTTTTTTGTTAATTATCGAGGACGAGGCTTCAATTTCTCCGAAGGGTATTTGACCAATGAAAAAATGTCTAAAAACAATAGATTTATCCATAAACACATACAAAGGTAGGTATCACTAAATAGGTTCTTATAGTCTGCAAACTTTTATGCCCTGAGCATTTCTAGTAGAAATTCAATTCATAAATAGATTTTTGATGGTCTGTCTAAATTTGCTTTTATAATCTTACCATAAATATCGAATATTATTCCCTTATAGACTTTTATGAAATTCATATCTTGATTACTTTACAGTTATTTTTTTATAGTGTAACTACTTTACAAATTGTTTTAATTTATTATGAGGTTACCAGATTTCAACTACTAAATCATGAGGTTATTAAAAAAATAATAGGTAGGCTTATGGTTGCAATAAATTAAAATCAGTTATTTCATAAATATTGCAGTAGGAAATATTTAGTTATTAAATAATTCCTCCATGTTTGCATATTCAAAGCAACTCTAAACAGTTTGTTTCTTTTTAATTTCAGAATGAATCCCTGCATACTGCGCTGATATCCTTGAAGTCGAAAGAATGTCAAGAAAATTTCTCAACAGACAAATACAGATGTTTGTAAGTGGATTATTCTATATAGTGATTGCTTTTATTATTTTTAAATACTCATAAAGAACTAGTTTGGTAATGTTTCTTATTCGTCTTACTTTTTTCTACCATAACAAAAAACAAATATTCATGACAGTTTTTATTTAAGTTTCGTTTAGGTACTTACTTATTTCATTGTATCTTAATTTTTTGTTGTTTTTTTTTTTTGTTGAGGCATGAGTCTTGAGTTTCTTAGGTACTCTTAAATGGATTTTTATTTTCAAACTACCAAAGCAAAGGAAATTATACCTAGATACACAACATTTTTTTCTCGAATGACGCATATTATAGTAAAAAGTTGAATTCAGAAGCTTGATTTTTTTAGTCTAATATTAGTTTGACTTACCTTCCATCTATTTTTTCGTACAAAATAAATTAAAATTGACAATAATTTTCAATAAAAATATCTTTGTAAATCTTAAGCACTACACTCTCTTCCCAGATTCCACTGGTTATCGAAACCCAGATCTTTTATTTGGTTCCTAGAAAGTAATTAAAAAAATGATGTCAGACAAGCTAACTGCATGTACTCTTGAATATTAGGGAGGAATTATTGTTTTTATTACAAACTTATGGCCCATCGAACTTCATCCCGCATCCGAATAAACAATAATCATTGTATAATGCATGCAATATATATATAATAAGTTAAGTTTAATGCAGTTTTTGTTTCATAAACTGCATTTAATTCATATATTGTAATGAGCCAATTTCTTTTTATTCTGGGTAAGGTCGAAGTTTGACGGGCGGGTCAGCTAGTATGTTTATAAGCTTATTTTAGTACATATCACAATATTCGTCTTTGTCGCCCCTCATATTTGGTGCCTCGGGCATATGTAACCAAGTGTTGTCCCATCATTGCGATACGTTAGGTATGTTATCTAACGTTATAGAGCTAAAAGATCAACTGAAAGACCTGATTACCTCTAAGCTAACCAGTTACCATACCGAATAATCCTCTATAGTTTTTTTTATATAAAATGTTAATTAATTAAAGTTTGATAGCGCCATGCATTGTTGTAGAGTTTGTAAACGAAACTTCTCTTAGGGAGTGAATTCTTTCACATCTTGCCCATAACTATTCTCCGCTATCTCGGAAGCTGCGAATACTTATTGCAATATATCAACAGACACAATGTATACCTATATATACGAGTGCGCTATAGAAATAAAATAATAAGTAGTAAAACTACCCATAAGCACAAAAGAGAAAACAGTCATTTGGCGCCGACTTCTAGCCTTGGCACAGAAACAAACTACCTACTTATATGCGCCATTTATACATATCTATTAACACGTGAATAATTTGTTAGATGTGGTGTTTTTTATTTTATTTTTTTAATGATAGAAAAATCGTGTTTGTTTTTTTTTTTATAATTACAGCTTTAAATGTTTGTTTGTGTCAATTATTCACATTGAATTATGTCCCCATCTTGAAGCTTTTCAAATATTTATTTTCACGTAGGTGGTTTATCAAAAAAAAATGTGGCATTCATACAATTTCCCTAGTGGACCATTAAACTGGATGAGAGTCGAAATTAATAAAAAGTGATAAATTGTGGTATATGACAAAAAAAATCGCCCAATGTGAGCCGTTATATCTCATAAAAACTATTCGATATGAGGAAAACACTTTTAACCCAGTTTGTAATTAAATTTATTATTATTTGTCAAGTGTTGGCTCAATAGCTCATGGATGGCGTTTATCCGTCATTATATTTCATTCAATATAACGTGGGTACGCTTTTCTACTACGCTTTCATAGATTTCGAGTAAATTTACCCAACTTACATTTTAAAATAGCAGAAATAAATACTATTTTTGTTCAGAATTCGTTTATGGAGAGTTCCCATTTGATGCAAGCGATTTGGAATGAAATTAACTGTGAAACATCATGACAGCAGTTAAAGTTGTCTCTCTTGAAAATCACGCGCAAAGTATCTTTCCTCATTTGCATTCTCATAGTTATATAGCGATAAAGCTCAAATGTTATGGCTTCCCGTTGCTATTATCTCTGTGCTACGATTCACTGCATTTTGGTAGACTAAAATGTAGGTACTTTTATGAGTAAACACTTGTAAAAATTAACATTTTCGTAACAATATTGGGTAAATACTTATTATAATGATACATTTTGATTCCTTCAATTTAAACAAAATTTAAAAAAGATTATTATTTATTAATCACTTATTTCCATCGATGCTTGATAGCATTCGAAATCTTGTACATTAATTATTACATCCTTGTAAGAGCATATGGACATCAGAAATATTTGCGTGAGGACCTATCCACCGAAATATTCGCGACCCCACCATTATTACCATTCACTGGAATACTAATGCTATTTAGTGATGACGAGCTTGCAGATATTGGCAAGAAATGAAGTAGTAAGAATGAAATCCAGTCATCTTATAACTGTAAACGTCACATCAATGAACTACTAAAGCACGCAGCATGAGTTGGATGCCAAAGAAAATTTCGTCAATGTAGAGTGTGAAAAAATTGAACTGTCCACTGGAACGTATAAACAAATAAACAATGATTTATACCAAACAATGACACTTATATTAAAGATATAAAAAGTGGAAGGTTAATTTTCTTCTACATTGTCTAGAATACTACATATTATCTATATCTAGAATACTACATTGTTCAATAATTCGTTTGTAGTCGATAACCAAATGCATATAGAATAATTTATTTATTTATTTCGCAACTAAGTTGCTTTTACAGTACCTACATATTATATTGAAACAAAAAAAATAAGTACAGTGTAACAGTAATAATAGAATAACAAATTTGACAACAACAATAATAACAGATATGAGATACAACAATATTAACTGTGGCCGCATACACATTACCCATCCACAATGCAGTCAAAAGTGCACACACACTCACACTCCTTCAGCATTGCAATGATACATATGTACACATGCATACATATGTCCACAGTGGAGCGAAACGCCCCGCATATACAGAGCACCTCACTCCACTATGGACAGATACACCTCCTTTTTAAAAATAAACAGAGATGTTGCATTTGCAAGCCAACTAGAAAAGCCAATAGATTGGTAACCGTGGATATATTTATATCCACGGTTACCAATCTATTGGCTTTTCTCGGTAACCTCTGTAGAGGTGAATTGAAGAATTGATAGCATAGGAGTGACTTTCGAAGGATTCGACCGTCTACTTGTACAGCCGGCTTTCAAAACAACGGTTGAAGACGGTCGAGGGCCCGTAATGGACCAAATTAACCTCTAAAATTAAACTAATCCTCTTTCACCACCGGTAATAGAGTAAAAAATCCAGTTCACATAATATGGAAAAATAAGTCATAAAGCTGATATCCCTTCGTTCTTAATTCTAATCGACAGAACAATTGCGAAGGTCTAAGTATGCCTCTTCCACCCTATACCATTTATCATGATTTGTCCCTACTTACCCTTTCATGATTCTCATGACCACATGTCAAGCTGCAAATTGTAACGATAAAAACAGTATGGGTCATTTACTTTTTGTGATCTAAGGTGAACGCTTTTCTACTCTATACCCACTGAATCATGGCAAATATACCCATTATTCAATATTTTCATGCCTCTTTTTTTTCATTGTTTTAGTGACAAACTTCCCAGTGACGTCAGCAGCTGTCCAAACTACGCCTACTTAGAAGACATTTATGACTCTATGTTAGCTGACGACAGTAAGTATTACAGTTTGTTTATCTTTACTTAATATTTCACTGTAAGCCCTTAATTTTTTCCACTTCCTAGAGACTACATATTATAAATGGATCGCTGTTCGTTAGTCTCGCTAAAAGTCGAGAACGGCTGAAGCGATTTCACTAATTTTGGTTGTGATTTTTTTCTGAAATATCAGGGGAGTTTATGTTTTATTTCATCGAGTCATCTATTAACCCGTCACCCCTTGTTTTTATTAAAATCGTGTTGCAAATTCAGTTTATGAAAATGAAAAATAAAATCATCTTTTATTTCACAACTAAAGATTCAATAATAATTTGAGAACATATCTTATTTTATTCATCCATGGGTGAAGTATCTTGGAACATAGCTCACAATCGATCGACAATTTTTGATGTGCAATATCTTGCTGAGGGAGAGAGAGAGAGTACTAAATATAATCTTATGCTGTCTGAATTTTAAGCTAGTTCTGAGTAACGAGGATGTGGATTATTTTATTCCTAGATCAATCTCAAATCTTATTTGTTAGCAAAGTGGAAGTTTATTTTTTATATAGAACGTTAAAATCACACTTTACCCGCCCCAACCTTCTGAATATGTTTAATTTTCGTGTTCACGTTAGACGTATATACTTTATCTATATAGAACTTCTTTTAGAAGAATACTCCCACTCTGTACTTTGGGAATCCAATCCAATCCAATCCAAACTCCCTTTAGACCCCACTTAGGGGCATAGGGAGGCAACAAGAGCTCTCCATTGCGCTCGATCTTGCGCAACTTTGGGAATACAGTGCAATATTTTAACAGGTTACACCGCCAGAAGAACTAGCACATGGGAGATGTTTCCATGATATTTAATACATAATATTAACAATAAAATTCTGACAATAACTCCAAATATCAAAGAACCTACAAATATCAAATGGCAATTAAAATTCAACAATTGAAAAGTTTATGACGTAAAAAGCACTAAGTAGGTAACGTACTAATTTTTCCTTTCATAAGATCCATTTCCTGAGAATAGCAAATACAAAAAAAAAAGAATTCGGTCCGGTCGTTCACGCTTGACCAAGAAAAATTGTGCTCCATTTTTATAATAAGTATAAGTTGGTATAAAGATTTTACTTTTTTACAAGCCGTGAATAAATTAATAATATATAAATTTCTGTTTCTTAGATAACTTGAAGAACAATTCAGTTACCTATGTTAGATTTTCATCGTAAAACATAAATATATAGGTACAAAAAGACCTATTTATAATTTTATTAAAAGACTCGAAAGTAACTTCTTTGTATTTACATCAACAGTTTGAGCAATATGTCTCGCAAAGTCATTTTTCATGTAAGAATAATATCGTATTATAACTTTGTATATTAAATTGCTTTGTGAATATTTGTCAACACCCACCCCGCCACAAGGCAGGTACCGCGAGCTCAAAGAGGAAAAGTGTTTACCGACTCAACAGAATGTAAGTACCTACTTAACTGCGAAAAAGGACAAGCGTGAAGAAGGGAATAGTAATTTTATTTTTGGCAAAGGAGAGAGAGTATGAAGGAAGGCATATACAAGGACCCACCTAACAAGACGCACTCCAGCAGGCAGGCCCCCGAACATCCGCAGACGAAACGAAAAAATATACGATCAGGGGCGAAACTTTCCAGAATTTATTTTTGATATGAAGAAATGCCAATTAAAATAGGATTATTCGTCAATTTATAATTGATTAAAAGCTTTTCAGAATCAAACATATTTATGAAAAAAATATCAAATAGGTACCTACCATGCAGCATTTATTATTAACAACAACATTCTCCCTTTTAAGGCCCCCGCACACCGCAAGCCAGCCAGAATACTAATATTAGGTATTTACCTATGAAATTGCCGTTTTGTGTGAAAAACTTAAAGTAGATTTTTTTTCAACTTTTTATAATTTCTGTTATTCTAACTAATTACCCACGCAATCAATGAATCTTTTCCAATGCAGTAGTAGTATATTGATGCCCTTCTTGTGAAAATCAGCTGCAAGGGAGGCAACAAACTTTTCAAAGGCATTTTTTACTGTCTCTCGGGAATTGATTTTTTTGCCCGGTAAAAGTTTATCCAAATTTTGTAAAAGGTAATAGTCGATAAGTGTAAGGTCTGGTGAGTAAGTTGGATGAGGGAGAGCCTCCAACCGCAACTCTCGCAACTTGGAGACGGTCTGTTTTGCAGTATGGGGTCGCGCGTTGTTGTGAAGGAACAGCGGGGATGTAAGACTGACCACAGCTGGTTGTAGATGTGCGAGCTTCTCCATAATTGTCTTCAGTTCTTCACAATACACATCTGCAGTAATGCTCATCTATTTTAAGAAGCTTTCATAAGAAGCTGTGATGAATCACACCGGCACTAGACCACCAAACAGTGACCATCGCCTTTCTAGGGGTCATTTTTCGTTTAGGGCTTTGGTACTGAACCTGGATCTAACCAATTTGCTGATCTCTTTTTACTGTCCAACAGAATCCAATTTTCGTCGCACATAACAATTCGGTTCAAAATTTCTTCATTCCGCGCTTTTTGAGCAGCGCAAGGTAAATGTCGATGCGTACGTTGCACTGGCGATCGTTGAGTACATGATGCACCCATCTTGTCGTGTCTCTTAAACGACCCGACGATGTTGAGTATTTAATTGTACCTACCTATATAGTATATCTGCTCCTGCGCTGGTTTTAGTTTGCTTAAATGTCTACCTATACACCTTTCTTCATAGTCGTCCCCGTTTTCATGGTAACATGTCAGTAAACAAGCCCGCTCCTCGACTGGAAGCCCCCTGGTGTATTCATGTCCAATCGCTGGTCGTGTTAATACTCTGCCCCTTTTGATAAATATGCATACCTTTGCACTACTCGCGCGCGTAGGCTATCCCCGCCCCTAGACTTCGGATCCATTCCATTTCGTCCTGTACAAGCACTCTTGATTTACGATCTCTACTAACAGGACGCGCTCCTGTCGTTACGACCATGTATCGAAATGGTTGTGATCGAGAAATTATATTTGAATCTTCATGTGAATAAATCTATAATAACAGTGACGAAATTAATTAGTGAGCCGTGATATGTGCTTTATAATAACATAATAATCAATTTTTTTATTCTCACTTAATAAGTGCTGGCGTGGGTCGTGTTTCCCGCCCTATTGGTTTTGTTCCCGCTCCTTTGATTGAACCGTTAAGAAATACGAATTGAAATTCAACCGAACTCATAAACATCTTGTTCCGCACCTGTGACTCCTGTTTTCATTGTTCAGACAATTCAAAAGTGAACTACTAATATTATACATAAACTATCCTTGTGCCGAAGGCAAGTTCATCTCGAATCTTACTAAACTTTTTCAACATCGATACCAGCCGCTCCCAGAGCCGTTGCTTGTCTTGGACAAGCAAAGTAAAGGATTACTTTACCGTCTACATGATGCCTACTCCGTTTCGAACCTGATGACCGCCTCCTTCCATTCGTGTCTGGTCCCGAGCTTTGAACTCTTCGAAATCTACATCTATCTTGAGGACCACCTCTTCGTCCGGATTCTATCACGACGTACATACATATTATCGTACCGTAAAAGGCAAACACATCACCTGGAAATCTTCTCATCACATCAACCAAATTCATGTCATGTAAGCCACTATTTTATATCAAATTTTATTGTCTTTTTACATTCCGTACAGAAGTAATGTTCCTTTGAATGTACCCCTTGTCAATCAAAATCCATAATAATATATTGATTGTGTGTAAAATAACATTTAGCTCTTTGATTTGATATCACCTATATTTTCCATTCCACATTCAAGTACCTACTGAATGCCTAATAATGAAAGATTGCATCATCTAACCCTCTACACCAAGCACCTAGATGACTACTTATACATAAGAACGATCCGACCAGGATCTGCAAATCTATATATAAAACTTAGAAGAGTCCGAGTGACCACACACTTTACTATCTATTGCAATGTTATATATCATTGGACATAAGAGTATATCACAGCAACCCCTCTCGGTTGTTTGTTTTTTCCTCTCCCTACTGGACACCCTGAAGATCATAAAGGAAGATACTAATCTCTCTTTTATTAAGAAGTCTCCGCTCATTAAGAGTTCTATTCTTTCACATAGATATGCTAGCCAGGCAGAAGTATAACCACAACGGAAGTAAGTATATTTGTACAGTTTTTCCTTCCTAGGACTAATCTACTTTTTGTTCCATATTTCTTTTCTTTAACCAAATGCTGTTGTCCCCAAAAAGGACACGGCATTTATGGCGAGCCAACGTGGAGCTCGATTTTTGTCGCAGCCAAGCTGTGGAGCTCGATATTGTTTCACGGATGCCATAGCATTCATGGCACCCTTTCAATTAAAAGTTTCCGTTTGAAATTCCTTGCCCACTTTTGTCCAGTATTGTCCACATCCATTGCAATAGATAGGTGGATAACTTCTATTAATTTTCAAATGGTGATTTGGTATATGATGAGATCTAAGGTACAAGGTGGATGGAGATTTGGTGATTTAATATTGTAGAACATTTCAGAAAATATTGTATAATTGTTCAGATCCAATATTGAAAGAAAAAAAATAATTTAACAAAAAATTTTCTCTTTTGCACATCGCGAATCGTACACGGACGTTTCCGCTAGTATTCAACCACTCGTATTTGTGTGTGTTTGCGTATGTGTAGCGCGACGCTGGCCGCTTTCTCTCCACGTGCAGGAATAAACCTGCATAAAGAAAAAATAATAACGGCCAACGGACACTCTTACCTTGAGATTTTGCACAGGAAACCGTGGTACCTACCTATACTTCGCGTCAAGGTATTTTTCTGATATACGTATGAGTTTGTCTGTGTGTGTGTAGCGGCAGTAGATTATTGTTCTACCTCGGCAGGAAGTGCGACGTCGGAGGTATTATGTATATACCTACATAGCATCCAGTCTACTTATATAATATGGATATATTTGTTTTGTTCGCGACACGAGGCGAGGTCAAATCACATACCTGCATACTTAGAAAAAATATAACTCAATATTTCGTATGCCGAATTTTTGCAATATTCAATCCTTTTTCTCCGTGATTAAATTCATTTTATTTCTCGATTATAATCTTTACGCTTGTTAATGGAGATTAAAATATGGAGCGTTTGTCCATGTACACAGTTCTATGGAGACTATAAGCGAACGCGTTCATAGTTTTTTTTCTCTTCTTCTTTTTCCCTCCCGTAGAATTTTCATATTGTTCAATATGGATTTCTCACTGTATGGACCGATCCCCAATATTGAGCGAGCGAATAGCGCAAGTCTAGCCAAACAACTTCGCGAAAGAGGAATTCGTCCAGCCAGAGCTTTACAATCACTCCGTGCGCAAGCTCGTAACCTTAATGCCAATTTAAATCTTGCCCAATCGCCGTCAGTAGTAAGCACCCCTAGACGAATGCCAAATTACGAAAATTTAGTTGAAGCTCCAGAGTTGACCGCAATTCCTGAGAACAGAATTTGCCAACAGATTTCCTTGCCACCTTTAGCTCATAACCAAGTACAAGAAAACTTCATTCCTTGCCCTCCCAATACTGTTTACGTTGTTCGAGACCAGTCATGTAGTGTAGCAAATTGGAGAATTACTTTTGACGGTTCTTCCGGTTCGGACGTAAGAAACTTTTTGACAGGAATTGACGAGCTTTGCGAGTCTAGACGCTTCCCCAAAAACGAACTTCCCAGAGTTTTTACCGAACTGTTAAGTGGAGAAGCCTTGACGTGGTTTCGTCAGTCGTGTCGAAACATTTCGGATTGGAATTCCTTAAGAAAACTATTGATTGACAGATTTGACGACCCCTCGAGACAGTGGCATCGTAAACTCTCCATTGTAAATCTAAAACAAGGAACTAATGAGCCCGCTTCCTCTTATATTGGACGCGTCTTATACGAGAACGAAACTTTAAACAATCCCTTTCTCCCAGTTGATATTCTAACTACATTGCGCCAGGGTCTATTACCGAAATATTCCCCTGCTGTTTTGGCAGCTGGATCAGATACCATAGAAGGTTTAGAGAGGGCTTGTAAAGAATTTGATCTTATTTATGGTACTTCTTCACGTTCCCCCGTTCCTGCCAACAAACCATTTTATCGAGCGAGACGAAACACCGCGGTCGGAATCGTTTCTTCTACCAAGAACACTGCTAAACAGGATTCTGTTTGTTATAAATGTGGCAGGAAGGGTCATTTCCAAAGAGATTGTTATGGTCGAGTTCCCTCGACTCGCCCATCAGCTGTTATTCCCCGTAACACCTCAAATCCTCCGGTGGTAGTAGATGTCTCTCGTCCTCCACCCAATATTTCCAAATCTGCTAACAAACCGAAATTTGTAGGAAGCCGTCCGCCTGATTCTAAGTCAGCTGGATTATCATCTATTTCTTTCATCCCCTCTGCCGAATCAGCTAAATCAGAACGCGAGAAATGGTTGAAAAGTGTGGCTCTTTTCTTCAAAACACTAGAGGTACATAAACTCGATTCATCCTTAGGTAAAGACGGTCGACCATACATTGATTTTCGAATTTCCCAATTAACCTTCAGAGGATTATTAGATAGTGGAGCTGTTATCTCCGTGTTAGGGCGCCACGCCCACCAACATTTTCTTTCTCAAGGGGCGGAATTAATGCCTTCTCCCGTGCGCGTTGTTACCGCTGATGGTACAGTTCACAAAGCCGTCGGTCAAATAGAACTTGAGGTGACTTGCAACAATAAAACCGATACGATTTCCTTTGTAGTTCTTCCTTTAATTGAACCAGCCTTCATTTTGGGAGTTGATTTTTGGAAAGCATTCAATATAGCTCCCCAGTTATTTGGTCAATCAGGTCACCCTTCAAACGGATCGTTAGCCAGTATTTCCGTTCTTTCCGGTCCAGTCCCCTGTTTAAATGACATGTCCCATCTTTCAGAGTCACAGTTGAAGGAACTTCAAATAGTACAAGATAGTTTTGCTGAAATTTCTGCTGAAGCCGTAGGTTTAGGTAGAACTCCCCTCGTCTCTCACGAAATTATAACTCATGGTGAGCCTGTCAAACAGCGCACATACCCCCAATCCCTTCCGAAGAAATTAATAATTAATGCAGAAATAGATAAGATGCTCGAATTAGGTGTAATCGAAAAATCCAACAGCCCGTGGAACAACAATGTGCTGGTAGTTACCAAGAAATCAGGTGAACACAGATTTGTTCTCGACCCACGATTATTGAACTCTGTAACCCGTAGTGATTCGTATAGTCTTCCTTTCGTCAACCGTATTCTGGATCATTTACGTGATGCTAAATTCCTCACTTCCCTCGACCTTCATAAAGCCTTCTGGCAATTGCCTCTGCACCCCGATTCTAAGTGCAAGACTGCATTTTTCATCGAAGGAAAAGGAAAGTTCCATTTCACCCGCTGTCCCTTCGGTCTCAGGAACATTCCTGCTCAATTACAACGCCTCATGGACACCCTATTCGGCTCAGAATTTGGAGGTAGAGTATTTTGTTTCATGGATGATATTTTGGTCGCAAGTCCCGATTTCCAAACTCATTTATCCGACCTGAGGAAAGTTCAGGCCATTCTGAAGGAAGCTAATCTAACCATTTCCCTGAAAAAGTCAGTATTTTGTAAGAAAAGTCTCCGTTTTCTTGGACATGTTATCGACGAACACGGTCTTCGTTCTGATCCTGAAAAACTAACCGCCATGAAGCTTTTTCCTACTCCAAAATGTAAAAAGGATGTAAGATCATTTCTAGGTCTCACTGGATACTATCGTAGATTTATTAAAGATTATTCTAAAATTGCCGCTCCCTTATGTAAACTCACTGGAGGTAGTCGAAAGAACAAGTCTTCAACCCCTTTTGTATGGACCCCTGAAGCCCAAGAAGCGTTTGATTCCTTAAAGAAAGCCATGATTACTGCGCCATGTCTGAGACCTCCCGATTTTAAGGCGCCCTTCATTATCACATGCGACGCATCTGCTTACGCCATTGGCGGAGTGCTTAGCCAAGAAACTGATGGTCACAACCAACCCGTGGCGTATTTTTCCCGCAAACTTAACAAAGCCGAAATCAACTACTCTGTTACCGAAAGGGAACTGCTCGCTGTATTAGATGCTATTCACCACTTCAGAAGTTTCGTAGAATGTACCAAATTTACTGTGGAAACTGACCACTCTAGTCTTAAATGGTTGCGTACTCTGGACAATCCTAGTGGTAGATTGGCCAGATGGGCTACCCGATTAGCTCAGTATGACTTCGATCTAGTTTACCGTAAAGGCAGCGAAAATGTGGTCGCTGACTCCTTAAGTAGAAACCCAGTATCTTCTTTGAAATTCCCAGAGCCTTTCATTGACGTTTCTGACCCCTGGTATAACAAATTATTTCACGGTTGTTCCGAAAATCCACAGTCATTCCCCAGCTATACCATCGTAAATGGACATTTGTATCGAAAACGAATAAACGATAAACGAAAACCCGATAATTACATTTGGTCGTTAGTAATTCCTGCTAGTGAAGTCCCGCAATTAGTTCTAGATTACCATGCTGACAAGGAATCGTGTCATTTTGGTGTAGTCAAAACGTTTCATAATTTGGTAAAAAATTTCTATTGGAAAAATATGAAGAAAAGTATTAAGGATATTATTAGTAAATGTGAACTGTGCAAAGCATATAAAGTAAGTAACTCAGGTGCCTTAGGTATATGTTCATGTCCAAAACGTCCTGTTGCCCCTTTCCATACGATTTCAATTGACATCGTAGGTCCCATGGTAACTTCTACTGAAGGTTTTGTTTATATGCTGACCGTGGTCGACGTATTTTCAAAATACCTATTCGTATGTCCCCTTAGAAAAGCTACTAGTGGGCACATTATAAAATTCCTTCGTGAATCTGTGTTTCTCAAATACAACATACCTCACACGATCATACTTGATAACGGGCCTCAATTTACCTCAAAGTTGTTCAAAGATTTTTGCGATTCATTTGGCGTGTCCCAACTCTTTTACAATACTTTTTATACGCCCCAAAATAACCCAGTCGAAAGATATCATTTAACCCTAGTTACTGCTCTTGGTATATTGGTGGAAAACAACCATAGATTATGGGCTCAAAAGTTGCCAGCTATTGTTCATAACTTAAACACGTCTGTAAGCTTAGTAACGAATTATACCCCCCACTACCTAGTGCACGGTTTTGAGCATATACGGCATGGATCCTTCTACAAATCCCTCTCGGCCAATCCTTCATCAGAAGAAGAACCCTTTGCTAATAGATTAAAAACTTTCGATGAGTACGCTCGAATCCATGAAGAAGTCTCTGATGCTATAATAGCCGCTTTTAAAAAACATGCTGTTCGCTATAATTTGCGTCGTTCAGAAAGATTATTAAACGAACAAGACGTAGTATGGAGACGTAATTTCGCTCAGTCTGATAAGGCCGCGTACTTCTCAGCTAAGCTAGCCCCTAGATTTATAAAAAGTATAGTGTTACGCAAAATTTCTAACAATGCCTATTTGTTGGCTAATGAAGATGGAACTCAAGCTGGGAAGTTCCACATCAAAGATATATTAAAAACTAATTAGGAAACCCTTGTCTTATTGATCTCTCAGTTGAGGATCAATCGATCGTCTGTAACGTATTTTGTATGTAGTATATAGGTATAAAGCAAATATATTAGTTAATTTTTTCGATAGCGATGACGTTGAAGTGCAAAAGAGAGAATAATACATTGTCTTTTATTAGGCTAATACATATTGCCTAAATTATGGTCATCGCTACCTACTATGTATATATTATTATTATTAAGATATTTCTATGTGTGTGTATATAAATGTATCACCCCCATAAGTATTGTGTTCCCCTAGAGTATAATAGTTCATTGGAAAGAGAATCTGTGTTTCACCATCTGTTCATATTATTTAATTTCAATTTTACTATGTACCTTTTATGTTTCCGTCGACTTAGTATGATCAAGTTTGTATGTATGTTTATAGAATGTTTGCGAATGAATGACGTATGCCTTAGGCCGGCCTATGATTGGAAATAGAATAAATGTAGTAATGAGTGAAGTCGATCGAAGCATATATTTTTAAACTTATAATTAATTGCCTTGTGGAAAGCCCACGTTCTCTTTCCTAACGTCCGTCAAGACTATAATACTGTAAGTACTAAAATAGCTGTAATTATTATTCTAGTTGAAATCCTGTATTTTATAAATAGATATGTATGACTCGATAAGTTGTTTATTGGTCAAAGGTTCTTCCCAGATTCTAAACCTGACCATACATTGTAACCATAGTACAAGAATCAAATAACAATTGTAGTTTAAATGAGAATCTGGGTGGCGTCTAATTAAATTAATTTTTTTTGTATAATGTCTCATAGTCTAGCCGAATTAAAAAAAAAAATAGAATATTAACAAATATAAAATGTTGAAAACTGCTGTTTGTAATATTCCATGCTCCGTGTACCTACCTAGGTATATTGTATATTCTATGCTTACTGTGCCGAATATAGATTCAATAGGAGGTCATTAACTTACCTCACGGACGACCTTCGTCGCTTGTATCTAGGTCAAGGTATGACCGACTGTAAATATTCCGATGATGTTACGAATACTTTTGTTACCAACAAATATTCTTAGTTATTGAATATATAAAATGTTTCTTGATATATGCTGTGTTAAATTGAGCTCTTTTAAGATAATTAGTTTATAAAAAGCATATTTTAATTTCCATGGAAACTAGAAATAGTCATTGTGTTTATTATTACTGTTTATGTTATGTCATTTATTTTTTTTGTTTGTGCGAATGGATATCTGATCAATATCATTCGTACGGTGGAATTTTATTCCACGGACCAACGTTGAGTCGTTAGGTCACCGACTGTGAAGTCATGTTTTGTAAACCTGGTCTTTTTGAATTCTACATTCAAAAGGGTCACACGCTATGCGTGATGCTGTACGTTCTGCATGACAGAACTGGACATAGATCTCTATGTCAACAGGAGACTAGCCTTATTGCCATGACCTCTCCGTTGTCAAATCTATGAGATACTCCAACGTTAAATTTATTTTTGTGTATCTTGTTCAGTTACTTTCGGTAACTATTTATGTAATTGCCATCACTGGACCTGTATACCTTAGAGTCATTTTATTTTGTAAACATGTAACCTTTTAAGTGTATGTATGTGTTGCGCAACCCATAATGTGCGCTCTGCGCTCAGCTGTGATTGTATCTATGAATATGATCTGGATGTACCTCTTTACATCTCAATGTGTACTATAATCATTATTATGTCCATATTGATTGTATCTATATGAGGTCTCCAAACTAAAATTTCCTCTATTGTTTATTTGTTTGGCCGTGTTATCGGAAATCACGTGAAACGTGCTTCCCCTGTGCTGAGCACATAAATTGATGTTATGTATTTTATAGTTTAATTATATATTGTAAAAATGTTGTAATATTTTTGTTTGTATCCCGTCTGTCATCTGACCCGAAATTGTCGTCTTCAGCAATCGCAGAAGCACTGAACTCGAGTCAGGCCTCAGCGGCTTAATTAATTAATTTTCTGTACTTAAATAATTAACTTTCTCTGTCATCCAATTCCCAACATATTGTATTAATTGTCTTGACCAATCTTTCGGAAGCCAGGCGTGAGCCTAGCCCTCCCAAGCGTCAAGCCCCTTTTTCTATTATTGTAAATTTTCTCTGTGTATAATAAGTTACTACCTAACTACATTTTCTGTAATATGTATATTCATGCTTGTATGCCCTCTGTGGTCTGATCAGACCAGTGTCGTATTCCGCGCAAGCGTTTTACCTCTCATTACAGATCAGGTCGCAGTGGTGTATGTATTCGTATGTATGTTTTCAAACAAATTCCCTTCATGCATATGTACAATGTACTTTGTATTTCAAATATTTTTCTTTTACTTAATAATCTGTGCCGAATAATATCGTTGTCTCCCTAAAGAGATCAACTCTTTCGAATCAGATTTCCTCACTTCTTTTTGTTAAATTGTAAAGTTCTTTACTGTTCATAATATTAAAAATCATTATTCCACTGTACTGTTAACTTCTATACTGATCTATTCGAGATCTATTTTAAACAGTTTTTGTTAGACTTTCATAACATGCAAAATTGAGTGTCCATTTAATGTTCAAGTTTTCACTGACACTCGTGAGATAATAATGTAGGTATTTCATATGTGGCCCCTAACATCTGTAACTGGTATATAACCTTTGTTTGTATTATATATCGCTGCAGGGGAAATGTACTAGTAATTGGCCCGTCAATATTTGGCGACTTTAAAAAGAAAATAATTAATTTTTTTTTGTAACTTTCTATATGAAATCCACACTTGTTGATGTTATGTATGTATGTTTGTATTCTTTCAGATGTGATGGTTGATTTCTGGGATGTGTCTCCTCATGCCTTCGTGATTGTCTTTTTCTTTCTTACTGAGATGTTCTTATGTTAAACTTGCTCACGCGAAGTTTAAATTTAGGAGGGGGGAAATGTCGTGTCTCTTAAACGACCCGACGATGTTGAGTATTTAATTGTACCTACCTATATAGTATATCTGCTCCTGCGCTGGTTTTAGTTTGCTTAAATGTCTACCTATACACCTTTCTTCATAGTCGTCCCCGTTTTCATGGTAACATGTCAGTAAACAAGCCCGCTCCTCGACTGGAAGCCCCCTGGTGTATTCATGTCCAATCGCTGGTCGTGTTAATACTCTGCCCCTTTTGATAAATATGCATACCTTTGCACTACTCGCGCGCGTAGGCTATCCCCGCCCCTAGACTTCGGATCCATTCCATTTCGTCCTGTACAAGCACTCTTGATTTACGATCTCTACTAACAGGACGCGCTCCTGTCGTTACGACCATGTATCGAAATGGTTGTGATCGAGAAATTATATTTGAATCTTCATGTGAATAAATCTATAATAACAGTGACGAAATTAATTAGTGAGCCGTGATATGTGCTTTATAATAACATAATAATCAATTTTTTTATTCTCACTTAATAAGTGCTGGCGTGGGTCGTGTTTCCCGCCCTATTGGTTTTGTTCCCGCTCCTTTGATTGAACCGTTAAGAAATACGAATTGAAATTCAACCGAACTCATAAACATCTTGTTCCGCACCTGTGACTCCTGTTTTCATTGTTCAGACAATTCAAAAGTGAACTACTAATATTATACATAAACTATCCTTGTGCCGAAGGCAAGTTCATCTCGAATCTTACTAAACTTTTTCAACATCGATACCAGCCGCTCCCAGAGC
Organism: Mystacides longicornis; assembly: GCA_963576905.1. Taxonomy (NCBI): domain Eukaryota; kingdom Metazoa; phylum Arthropoda; class Insecta; order Trichoptera; family Leptoceridae; genus Mystacides; species Mystacides longicornis. Next base: position 23,350,109 of record OY756420.1, read on the forward strand.
CGTTGCTTGTCTTGGACAAGCAAAGTAAAGGATTACTTTACCGTCTACATGATGCCTACTCCGTTTCGAACCTGATGACCGCCTCCTTCCATTCGTGTCTGGTCCCGAGCTTTGAACTCTTCGAAATCTACATCTATCTTGAGGACCACCTCTTCGTCCGGATTCTATCACGACGTACATACATATTATCGTACCGTAAAAGGCAAACACATCACCTGGAAATCTTCTCATCACATCAACCAAATTCATGTCATGTAAGCCACTATTTTATATCAAATTTTATTGTCTTTTTACATTCCGTACAGAAGTAATGTTCCTTTGAATGTACCCCTTGTCAATCAAAATCCATAATAATATATTGATTGTGTGTAAAATAACATTTAGCTCTTTGATTTGATATCACCTATATTTTCCATTCCACATTCAAGTACCTACTGAATGCCTAATAATGAAAGATTGCATCATCTAACCCTCTACACCAAGCACCTAGATGACTACTTATACATAAGAACGATCCGACCAGGATCTGCAAATCTATATATAAAACTTAGAAGAGTCCGAGTGACCACACACTTTACTATCTATTGCAATGTTATATATCATTGGACATAAGAGTATATCACAGCAACCCCTCTCGGTTGTTTGTTTTTTCCTCTCCCTACTGGACACCCTGAAGATCATAAAGGAAGATACTAATCTCTCTTTTATTAAGAAGTCTCCGCTCATTAAGAGTTCTATTCTTTCACATAGATATGCTAGCCAGGCAGAAGTATAACCACAACGGAAGTAAGTATATTTGTACAGTTTTTCCTTCCTAGGACTAATCTACTTTTTGTTCCATATTTCTTTTCTTTAACCAAATGCTGTTGTCCCCAAAAAGGACACGGCAATCTAACAAGCTTTTTTATCTTGTAAATCTGTCGCAAATATACCAATATTGTTTTGATGTAAACATCAAAAGCTGCTGCTAGCTCAGCTACTGATTGAGTATCATCAGCTTCCACCATCGCCTTTAATAATTCATCATCCTTGACCAAAGTGTCCGGACGACCACGTGGTTCATTTTTCAACTCAAAATTTCCAGAACGAAACCGGGCAAACCAATAACGAGTTGTGCGTTCGTTTGTATGGTTCATTTCCTAAGCGTTGTAAATGTTACATGCCGTTTATGCCGCGTTGGTTCCACGATGAAACTCATATTCCATAATTACACTAATTTTAAAAGTATCCATTAGGACGAAAAATGTTCAAATATAATGAAAATAAAACACTTATCAAAAGACTGATTTTGAAAAAAGAATGTCTTCTTTATAAAACAAAATAAAAATGAATTTGAAATTCCTAGCCAATCAAAACTTTTTTTTGTTTGAAATGATCAGTACTTAAAAACGGCAATTTCATAGGTAAAGACCTAATATTATCTTCACCCCACTAGAATTATTTACCATGTTCGAAAAAAATATAAAATTTGAAAGGCTTTATCTCGGAAACTATTGAGTTTACAGAGACAATTCTAGTATCATAATGTAGCAAATTTAGTCAACTTTAAAACCGTTTTGGAAAGGTTTTTTCAAAAAATAGTCCTTCAGGGTTTTAATCGCCAAAATTTGAAAAAATAACGATATTTTTCGAGGTTTTTTCGATTTTTGACAAAATTGCGTTCAGCGCTCGAGGTCACAAACTTTGATTATTCATCAGGCCAACATCATAAACAAATCTGCAAAAAATCAGAACAACCGGATTAAAGAAAAAATGATATTTAAAATCATATTAAAAAAACCACGAACGTTTCCAACTAGCTATTTATTCAGATTGTTTCCTGTATCAAGAATTGAAGAAATATTCGAGAAGGCTTGTCTTATACAATATACAAGTACATAAAGACATAATACAAAAACCGGAAATCTACCAGACCAGCACATCAGTGGGGGGGCGAGGTCCATAACAAATCTTGAAATACCTAAATGCAAGACAACAACAGCACAAAACCAATATGAGTATAGAGGTTTATCTGTTTTCAATACATTACCAAATAATTTTAAGGATGTAAAGTGTGGAAAAAGATTTAAATCCATGATAAAAGTATTTCTAAAAAAAAACGCGAAAGTGTCGGAAACATCGCAACCGGTTCAATTGGGGTAACGGTTCGGCAACATTGATCGATGTTTGAATGAAGGTGTGTGTGAGCGTATTGATGGTGTGAAGGTGCCTTCTACTGTTTTGTTGCAATTTTTGAACGAAGTTGGTACTGTAAGAATTAGTAAGGAATTAGTAAGCTGGCGCAGCGTGTGTATCTAAGTATGTATGATGTATATATGCGTTTGCCTGGTACATAGATGCCCCGCACTTAGTGTGTTTATTATTAATAATTTAATTTTAGGTTTAATATAATTAATATAGATAAATTAGATTAATGTAATCCCCCTCCCCTTTTTACACAAGTGTTTACAATTTTTAAGGGGGTTATAACGTAGTTGTAAGTTTGAAATGTAAAATGTATTTTCATAAGAACTATTGTCAATCAAATTTCATTTAATTCTTTTCAAAAAAAAAAAAAAAACGCATACGACCCCATACATTCAGGCGACAAAGTTACTGTATTATTATTAGAAAGTCAACGAAAAACAATTGGGATGAATTAAACATCCCGGATGCGCCTCTGTTAGAGGGCACTGTTACTCAGGTAGTGTTGAATATTTTATGAGATTGAAAGGGACAAAAGTGATGTGTGAGTAGGGTAGGGCAGTACCCGTTAGGCATATTTACAGGCATCCCCCAGCGTGAAGAGGGTAGAGGTGTACGGCTGGACGCTGGGCTCTGGGCGCCGCGACGGGCAGGTGACTACAAACGACTCCCTCGAGATGACTTGAAACAAGTTCAGGTTGTCAGAGGTCCCGAGATCATCCCACGTGTACAAATATATTTATACTCGTTTGACTATAATAATTGTATATCAATTGGAATTGGAAAGGCTGGTAGCCAACCATTTTGTTATTTTTTAAGGGAGTTACTCCCTTAGAAAAATCGAAATTAAAAATGAAAAAAAAACTGATTTGTGATTTTAAAACATTTGTGTTTCTGATGTTTTTGAGAATTTTCTTCTTAATTTTTTACTTCAACCATTCCTTTATTCTTCAGCTACTGGAAACATGTATTTTAAATTTCTAAAATTGAGTAATTTGTTCACAATTTCCAGTTTTAGGTCAAAAGGTGGAAAATTGAAATAAAACTCTAAAAAGTTAAATAGTCGAAAACCACTGCCATTTGACCCCTGATTAACGGGAACAAAATTGTTGCAAATTTGCGCTAGTATAACCCCTTTCAAGGAATGTATCGAATTACCAGTCACCCTGTGTAGTTCGTTCCAACGTTTTTGTTGATAGAACGTTCGGACTATTCTTGTTCCATAAAATCAAACGAATGCCAAAAACCTCCATATTATAAAATGATCGAAATGAAAACGATGTTTTAGCGTACAATAATTATGCGCCAGTAAACTAAACTAAACCGCCTGCTTGTTCCTACTCGAATGTATTTGATAATTTCGCATTCTCATTGAGAACACATACGTATTGTACCTGATATAGCAGAATAAGAAGGAAGGACTGAGAATCATTATTGTCGGCACAGTTATTTGAAACATATCACGTGCTCACAACTCTTACATCACGTTCTTAACACTACCTGTACTTGAACATATTCTCAGTTTGATAATTATTATGCACGGCTAGTGCTTCATCTACATAGTTTATATCATATTTATTGTAGGAAGCTAACGCCCGTCAACTTCTTGACAATACGTGGAAGCACGTCATATTATCTTTAAATATCTCAAGGATTATAATATTTATTTATACCATACCAAGGAATTTTGACAACTTATTCGCCACTGGTATGAGTCGTTTAAAAATTAGTGGCAAATAATTAAATAAAAAAGTGCGTTCTAACAGAGAACTCTGCTAAACCATCGCTGTTTAGTGTTAATATCTGTGAAAAGGAAATTTTATCAACTTTTGGAGTTAATCCCAGGACCCCAAATCAAAGAATCAAGTGTTTGTGAGATCAACTCCCAACTCGACATCGATTTGTAATATCTTGATATTTCCATCAAGTTATTTTGATGAATACCCTGGTATCCCATTAAATCATACAAATTTTCATCATACCAAAACACCCCATTGTACAAAAAAGGTATATTTTTATTTCTCTAACTCAACTGACAAGTTATTTTATTTTTAAGACATATTTGTTATTAGGTATATAATTATTGTGGGTTTTGATTTAAGGCTTTTTTTATCAATATTTTGCGCATTTATACTTTCATCAAATGTTTAAAGTTCCCTGAAATACATTCGAGTAAAACAATGGTTTATTTATTTGGTGAGCAGATACCAAAATGCAGATAAAAACTTGCATCATTATTCCAACTCTAAGTAGATAAAGTGTGAGCGTCGATTATTTACTTTGTATGGTTGATAGTGTTGTGAATACTTTTTTATGATTTTGTTAAACGCAACACAACTGAAGCAATGACACCTGAATGACTGATACTATTCACTGCAACAGTGGATAACGTAATCAATTTTGTTTTCAATTTATTCATAGGTACATACCAAATACCAACATAATATGCCAAATATTTGCTCACTTAATACTTGCAAATTTTTCTACTCTCATTTAAATATTTTATTTTGCGCTGGCCATTTTAAAAACAAAATGAATTAAATTTGAAACCATAGCTATTTTATCTTTTAACCTGAGTAGTGACTGTATTATAATAGTTATCAATAAATACTCATACGTATACAAATTGTCGGCATCTACCGCAGAAGCGATTTCCGGTCGATCGGTTCCGGCTAATTTCAAATACTACTGCGAAACGGAAATCAAATTCAGGACCTCACGTTCGAAAACGACAAGCATTCACCGTGGTATTTTATATTTTTAATAAAATCCGAATTTTCGTTATTTGAGTTTATTCGTATTTTCTTCTTTTATACCTATAAGATATTGTGTAAGTTCGTAGAATTCTGTCTTTGTCGTCAAGTATTGTTTGGGATTCACGGCTAATCTTATTATTCGGGACAACCTCGCTTCGCATTTACACTTTATTATTTTTATTTTATCATTCAAAGCACCCAAAAAGAAAACGTGTTGGCATATTTTTACACCTACGCCTCGACAAAATCAAAATATCCATGTCCAGAAAATGTTACAAAGTATCAAGAATCAAAACACACAATTAAAGCTATATTGAGAAAAAAAGGTACTAACCTATATAAAATTTAATATTACAAAAATTTTTCAACTTTTCATAATTTTCTTATAAGTACCTTGTTACGTGTCTTCTACGGAGTCGGAATCTGCTTCAGCTTCTCTTCTTCTTTTAACCATGAATACTTGCCCGGCTAGCTCAGTCGGTAGAGCATGAGACTCTTAATCTCAGGGTCGTGGGTTCGTGCCCCACGTTGGGCGCCATAATTGTTACGTGTCTTCTACGGAGTCGGAATCTGCTTCAGCTTCTCTTCTTCTTTTAACCATGAATACTTGCCTCGGCTAGTGTTGGTAGAGCGGACTCCAGAATCTCTGGTCTTTGGAAGTTCGATCCAGGAGGAGATGATGATTTGTTTAATCAAAGATGTTGTTTGATAAATTAAGAAACACTTGTTTATTGCGTGTAACAGGAAATTGGAAAATATACAAAAGTTCAGAATTTTCACGTAATTCACAACAGTAATTGTATCAAATTTACAATCAATTAAAATGTTTGCTTATTCTTTTAAAACAACAATATTAATCACTTTTCGTATCTATGAATATAATTGGTTGGATTCTAAGGAAATCGCGGTAAGAAATGGTTTGAGTTTCTCCAACTATCAGGGAGTACTCTAAAATTTTATACGTCTGATTCCCACAAGGTGAGTTTTAAGCATGAATTTTGAAACAAAGGAAAAAAATACTTAACGGTCGTTTTACTTGGGTCAGCAGGCCCGTGATCATGTGACTATGGGTGAGAGAGATGGAAGATATCTGCCTCTCATATTCCCATACTCAGTAGCGAAAGTTTGACAACATAGGAATAGAATCTGCGTCGTAACTAATTATAAAAAAGGGGTGGAGAGAAAGTGAGTGAGTGAAATGCATAGGCATCCATCCCACTTACACCAGTGCAATTATATCCATATTTGGCAACATGACCTGTGGCCTACGTGCAAAATCGCACGATCAACAGAAACCAAATTATAAATAGATGCATACCTGTTAGTATAGGGGTAGGTATGTATAGCAATATTTGAAATTTATAAAGAATATTCCGTACTGAGACGGGTGAAGCTTCACAACAAAAAAATACATGCTACAACCTACAGGAAATGGAAATAGTATAGTCCCAACTTATCGCCGATTTTGTGGTCAGCATTTCTTCGTGATATTGACATTTCAACATTTTATGGGTATCTCCCCCATTCGTGTCGTTTCTCTGCAGGAACCTGTCGCATCACATGATTCTGGTCTTTCTTGCTCTTTCTTCATATAGTTGCAGAAGAAATCCTTCAAAATCGTCCGATTCAAAGTGTTTTCTCTTCGTTTTTAGATTTATTGGGGTGTCTCTATCTTTTGATGTGGTTTAGTTTGCAGAAGGCTACCCAGTCTTTTTATCTTAAGTATTTCACTCGTATATGGTTTTTTTCCCCAAACAAATTTTATTTATTTAACAGCTTTATTAATTCTTACTTAATATGTGTTTATTTTTTATTTTTATTAACATTTTAATTCAATTAAATTTATTTTTGTTTCAGGTATTGACGCTCCCCAATTTTTAGAACAGTTGGGTTCCGAATTAGTGGCCAGGTGCTGCACGGGAAGGTTAGAGAGGGCTCTGCGGTGTCTCGGGGGCGACTTACAAGAATTTTTAGCCACTTTAGACAGTGTTCACGATGTTTTATATAATCAGGTATAAACCATTAAATTATATAAAATGTTGTGTTACTATGTTCGCATGCATGTACCTAGATACATATCTGTAGCATATGTTTACATTGTATAATATTGCAGACTAACAACCTATAATAATTTGCATGCCTGTTATGACATTAAGTTCCTCTTCAAGTGGAACTATATCACTGATAATAATACTAATTACAACATTTGTCATTTCACATGTGTTTCAATGCATATGACAAATTTATGCACATGTATGTATATCTGTAACCACTTATGAATTACAATGGATATTTAATGATAAACCGATGAGATTGGACATTGATGACAATCAAATCCCTCATTTGACAAAATGATACGGTAGGTATACTAATGAACAAGCTGAAGTGCCTACTGCAATATTATCCTCTTCTATTCTTTCAATACAATTTTCATTCCTCAACGTGTTGAAAAGTCATTTAAATGACTTAACGGGTTCCACTCATTTGTTGCGCTGTTTCTGTGTATTGTGTAAATAAGTCTCTTTATTTTATTTTTGTTTGCTCATGTACCTATATTTGTTTTTTTAAATAAAAGTTATTTTATTAAAAACCATAATATCATAGATTAGATAAAATTCTAAGAAAATTGATCAGCATTATAATATTTTTTTAAAGTATGAAATATCATATTATATGAATTTCAAACCAGTTCTGTGAACGAAATCAATCATCCTCTGAAAACTTCTTGATTTCCCAGTAGTCATATGTTTACTCGCTTTTAACTTTAACTATTCTCCGTACAGGATGATCCATCGAACAACTTGGGTCAAGACTGCGAAGCTGCCTTCATCTGCAGTCCGCTAGGACAAGGACAGATTGAATTACACTTCACAACAGAACGAGAACCCGTAGCCTACTTGCTGGTTGGCAGTCTGAAGGCAATAGCGCAGATATATTACAACACAACCGCTGTGATTGAGTTCCACCGCCATGCCAACGATCCTAGACATTTTCGGTAAACTGTTCATGCATCATCATTAATCATCGCATGTATTTTATTAAAAGCTAATTAGTCATGTTGGTGTCAAACCCCTTATTTTGATCTGACCATATGGTTTTAAATTTTACTATGCAAATGCATATGGTTCGATGTCAATGTATGAAACAGTGTGCTATACATAAGCCTTTCTAACTCAACAGCATTGATATCATACGATTCAATTACATTTTTTTAATATATGTAGTCATATAATCATTAAAATGGATCAAATAATCAACACTTTAATTTGCTCTACGTCTCTTTTTTGTCTGGATTTAAAGTTTGTATGACCACTGCAAAGTCAAATTGCCACTAATCATTTTTATCGTTACTTTATTATTTTGATTGTTAATAAGATGTTTTAATTTGTAAACAGGTACGAAATCACCGCTATCCCACACAATTTACCCGCAGCATCAAAAGGTCGTCCACCGCCAGCAACCAAAAATAAAGCAGAATCTGACGAAGAGGATGATACTGTCGTTGACTTGAAGGGACCCATAGAACTTTCAAGAAACGTATCTGACCTCAAAATAGGAATCGCCAGTTTTTGCAAAGCATTTCCTTGGCATTTTGTAATTGATAGAAAAATGGAAATAGTACAATTAGGTAAGTACCTTGGAATGAGGAATAGGAACTTCTCTAAACTCTCTCTGAAAAGATAGCTCGTATTGAAAAATAATGTTTCCAATGGATTTTTTCTTTGTCAAATTTCAACAGATAGATGATCATCGTAATACAGCAGTGTTATTACTGGATCTAACAATTGAAGATCTTTAAGTTATTTTACTATACGCAGGTATTTAATCCACCTAAATACCTGTTTATGAAACCTTCAAAGGATCTTATAAACATTAATACGAATAAAGGATTATTTTTGTTTCATTTGCCTTAGAATATTGAATGAAGGAATTTTACCAAAGGAAGAGAATTATTATCAACGACTAAGTTTCCGTTTAAAAAAAACAAACTCCTTTCATTGAACATTTGTTTATGTAAACTACTTTACGTAAAATTATTATTTGGAACACACCGCGCCTAAAACAGAGTAATTTGCTTAATTAAAATTCACGAGAAGATGCCGAATAGAGCTCAAGATGAATTCGAAGAAACTCATTCAGGATAAGATGAATCATGTTAATTTAATTGGACTGGAGAAAACATGAAATAAATTTAAATTCACTTAGTTTCCTGTCTAAACGTATTTAATTAGGTAATTATAAATAGTTTTCAATGCCCACATAAAAATATCTTAATTTATTTTGAAACAGGTTCGGGTTTCATGCGGCTCTTTGGTGCAGCTCTGCCCCAGTGCGGCACATCTCTCCGAACATATTTTGCCATGCAGAGGCCTAAAGGAATTACTCTAACATTTAAAGATATTTTGCAAAGGGCGAATACGCCCTTTGTATTTGTCCTCAAGATACCGTCTGGAAAGGGACAATGTGAAGCTAATGTAAGTCAAATTAAACAAACGGGATGTCCCAGAATGTACAACTAAGCGGAAGTCAGGAGATGGAACACCCTTAGGGTTATCCAAATCCGTCAACATAAGCGATTCTTTATAGTTTTCGAGTTATAATTATTTTAGTACTTTTTTGTCAAACCCTGACTTACAGGATATAAAAAGTTAACAATTTTTGAAGTACATAACATAATTAACAGCAAATATGTTGAATCTCAAAATATTGTAGGTACAATTCAATTTTTTTATAAAACTTGACAGTGATTTAACAAAAATAATCACAAAGATTAATTTTTCTTCTATCTTTTTTCAAAAACTTGCCAATTTACAAACTATGTACCGCGTAAATTTCGTTGAGAACTAACTTGAGAACCTAAAAACTCTTTTGAAGCAGGAAAAACCTTAACTTACGAAAAGAAATTTCACACTATGTAAATGTATGAGGATAAAATTTCAAGAATTAACCTGTGTCTGCTAGAAATATTCATCCCGTACATTTTGTAGGGAGAACCACCCAAATATCCGTCGTTTTTTTTTTTGTTGCCAACATGTCATCAGGTAGACCTATAATTATTTTTGTATCTGCTAGGTACCTAAGCTATGCACGTACCTCAAAAATGACTTTCTCTGTGACCATTCAAATCCTGTAAGTCAGGTTTTGACAAAAAAATACTAAAATCACTATAAAAAATCGCTTAACATAATATGTTGACTTATTTGGATAGTCCTAAAGGTGTTCTATCTGTGGACTTCCGCTTAGCCGTACTTTCTGGGAAACACTGTATTTTCATTTCAATGTTATACGCGATGTATATTAGTGCATAAATGACTTAAAAACAAACTGGGTCATCAAAAAATGAATAAAATTCCCTCCCAAAAATTTAATTGTATAACATTTGACTATGTACTAGTAGTTACAATTAAGCTTAAATATCAATTCGCCTGCTCAACATTCGTTGGTTTTCGTAATGAATAAATTTAATATATTTTTCTCTGATGCTCCCCTAAATGGAGATCAAATAATTAATAGCGAATCATTTTCTTATGAATGTAATCCTCTTATGCAACGAACATAATTGAAATATAATCCTAATGAAAAAAAACCGCTTTTGTGGAATGTACTCGTATCAAATTGAAATCTTGAGTAGTCTCTTAGCATATTAGTTGAATAATACCTACCTAATAATGCAATAACTATTTCACCAGAAAAAAATAAAATTTATGGTAAGAATGTAGTAATGTGAAAGTGATAATTCTATAATTTCGTCAATAGGGTCTTGAAATAAAGGGTCAGATGGTGTTCTGTCCGGAATCAGACTCGATGCTGTTCATAGGATCCCCGTTTCTCGATGGGTTGGATGGTCTCACCGGGCGAGGTCTTTTCATATCAGATATTCCACTGCACGACGCAACGCGAGATGTCATTTTAGTTGGGGAACAAGCCAGAGCTCAGGTGAGAAAATTAATTCAAACATCTCATTAGGAACATATTTTAAAACTTTAATCCTAAAATAATAATACTGAATAATAATTCTTTCTCATTTCCAGGATGGGTTAAGAAGAAGAATGGATAAGCTGAAGAGTTCGATCGAAGAAGCACACAGAGCCGTGGATCACGAAAGAGAAAAGAATGTCAGTCTACTGCATTTAATATTTCCCCCTGATATTGCTAAGAGACTTTGGTTAGGTATGTACATTTTCCATGTTTATCTCGTTCTAGCTGATACCGTCATGCTTAACGTTGTTGATTTTGATAGCCAGGCTTGATAAGTAGGATATTAAACAGGCTCTTGTTGCCTTCCTATGCTCCTGAGTGGGTTGTATGTATGTATGTCTAGTCTAGCTTCCCCTTACTCAACAGATCAAGATAAAAAAAGGCATGAACAGAAATTCGCTGAATATCTATCTCATCACCGTGTTATTAAGAATTCGTTTATTACACTATTTGATCAAAGTGAAACTCCTCTAAGCACCTATCAAACAATTTATCTTCATATCTACGCATTATATATTCTCGAACGACACAGACAATTTCGCCTTCATCAATTTATTCTCGATCGTGTGTTGGAATTTGTTCTTCGTGTAAATGAATCGTTAAAGGAAAAGAGAGTTGTAAAAACCGAACAGACACGAAGAAATTTAGAATAAACAGTTCTGAAAAATTAATTTTTCTCATTAAACACTCTTTCATAATTGTTTGTATTCGTGTTTATTTGCTTTAGAATTGCTATTTTTAATTAGACAGTTTGGAGAAATTATTTTGCTACTAATTTTCTATTCCGTCACATCGAAGTCGGCAAATGGCAATTAACTATAGGCATAAATTATGTCATCTTTTGATTTAACAGATTTGGGGGTGGGGGACAATTTCATTTTTATAACGATGGCATCATCACACTCAGATTTTGGTTGCTATGCATAAAATTGTTCCACTCTATCTAGTTTAAATCCGGTATTGCTTTACGAAAAAAAAGATAATTAAGAAGTTATTAAAGTATTTATAAGATTAAAAGTATTAACGGTCGACATTGAGATCGCGATTGAGTTTCAAGACTATCTCCCCTGGACTCCTTGCAAGTATTACATTGCGAATACGATTGAGTTTCAAGACTATCTCCCCTGGACTCCTTGCAAGTATTACATTGCGAATACGATTGATATTACGAAACGGAGTTTTTCGTGGCGACAGGTTTGTTTGTAGGAGAAGAAAAAAATTAAGTTATGTTCCATACAATCATACTTAATTGCATAAGAAATCTAAGTGTAAAATGAGCGAACCAGAAAGATCAAAATTAAAATTCGATTTTGCTTACTTTCTTTCTGACAGATCTTTTAGACATGACTGTTAATTTTTATTCTATTTACACGTTCCGACTTCAATCTCTACATCCTTTTTTTATTAAATTTGTGCCAATATATTTTTCAAAATACTTTTTCCTTATTTCTTTCAAAATAATAAAAAAAAAAAACATCAAAACTCCTTGAGATAGGATGAAAGTTAAGAAACCTTTTACCATCTGATTCGTGCTATTATGCTATTTCAAGTACTCCTTACTTGTTAAGAACGACTTTTCTATCTATCGTCCTTTTATATCCCTTCATCTTTCTAGCCTCTATCATTTCACTCTTGGACGTAGGCTCTCCGCTTCTCAAAAAAATCTTACATACATAAGAATGCGACCCTTCGAATTCACAGCTGAGATATTTAAGAAAGGTTTGACTTTACTTGAAGTTGGTTCTCTCGAAATGTACCTAAGCAATTACATAATGCTATATAATAAAAAATAATATACCCGTTCGATAATTGAAAAAAAAGGTTTCAATCAATTTGACTGCCATAAGATTAATAATAATAATATAACACTTTTCTATACAAAGGTGTCAGTATAACCGGCGGAACTTATTGCCTGAGGCAATTTTTTCCAGTCAACCGGTCCCGTCCAATCTGAGACAGGCCAACCCCGGGTAGAAATTTCAAGTGAAAAACACAAAAATTCTGTCCCGACCGGGAATCGAACCCGGGACCTCGGATCTGAAGTCCACGCTAGTACAACTAGGCTACCGAGTTCAGTTAAATCTGACCTTAATATGTTAAATCTGACCTTAAATTATTGCAAATTGTATTTAAATATTGTTTTTTTTTTAATATAAAATGCATTTTTCTTAAACTGTACATACATGCATACTCCCTTTAAGGCCCCCCGCACAACGTAAGCCAGCCCGGAGGAGACCAATCCGCAGCAAACCCGACCCACACGAAACCGACCCTCCAGCCCGATCGAAGTAATCAAACCGAAAAGCCGGCCCCACATCAGGCAGGCCCATTGTGCCTTTTCTGACCACTTGAGATTTAAGGACGTGAGGTGGTCAACCTCACTGTCCCGGTAAACTGTACCTACCTTAAAAAGCAATGGGCATTATCAAAATACACTTTCATACAATAACTTTTAAAATACAAATTTTTATTTTATTTTATTCATTTATTTGAAAATACCTACAACACTCACTATTACAGTTTTTATAATTTTTTTTAAATAATTTAAAAATGAATCTTTGCTCATTAAAAGTGAACACAAATGCACACTTTGACTCTTTCACAGTAAGCTACTTAAAGCTTGTTACGTTAGAGATGAAGATGGTCGGCACCCATGACCTCCGCACAAATCAGTGCGAAGCCGGTGTAACCGCTAATAAAATACAGACTGCAAAAAAATACAGACTACAATAAAATAAAGACTACAAAAAAATACAGACAAGTAAAAAAATACAAAATTAACGAAAGCAAAATAAATAAAAACTGCAAAACACTGACATTCGACAAATGAAAAAAATTATAAATAAAATTTGCGATAACCCTTATGTGCATAAACCGAATCCTTTATCAACGACCTTAATGAACAACAAAGAGATTTAGGGTTGTATTGATCTTTTCAAAACAATAATTGTATTATTTTTATAGAAAAATTTGCGCGTTCATGGTCTAAAAATAACTGTAAGCCTTTAAAACTGAAACAGTATATTTTAAGAATTGTAAATCTAAAATAAAGAGAATGTGGATGGAGTCTAATAATAAACACCTTATAAATACATAATGAAATGACATAAAATTTTAACTGAGCGGATCTACAACTCGTACGCCTACGCAACTCCTTAATCCTAGTGATTAACAAAGGTAAATTATTCACAAATCCTTCTGACTTTTTCTTCTTCTCCTCAGTCTCAAGTCTTTTCGTCTTCACGGACTTTCAGTCGTCAGGATCTTGTGTCTTCATTATCCGCATCCAATTGACTATCAACGCTTCTTTTCTCAAGGTTACCTTTTGAGCATTTTGAATCTGTCATCATTTTTACCCGCTCCATTCATAGACAAGTTTTGTTTATCCGTTGTATTGATAAAAAATCCTTAGTAACAGTTTTTTTTTTATACAATTGTAATTTTTTATCTTTAAAAACCAATATGTGGGAAGAAGCTTCGAAATCGCCTAAGATCGAGCGCATTATTGTAATTCTATAATTTCTTTCTATGGCACTTAGTGAGGTTAGGTAATAAGGAATAATGATTGATTTATTGGTATAAAAACCATTCGATGTTTTTGTGAGGATGTATTGCGGTTTTTTTATGTTTATTTAAATTTTAACTTTTTAAAAAAAAAAGTAATCCATTTTGCAGGAATTCTTTTTATATCTTTCATACTTATGGTTTATGTCGTGAAAATAATTGATAGAGGATCGCATCGACAACCATCGATAGAAAAATCGGCGACTAAATGTCAAAAACATTTGTTATGACTTTTTTTTTCAGTTGGGCTCTTTAATTAAACATCTATATTTAAAAACTTCAAAAGCAATTTCAGAATAACAAAGAGCAGTTTTGGAAATATGATAAATAATTAATTATTGTACAAATATCTACTTGGTTGTTATCTACTTCCGGGCGGAAATTAAATCAGAAGGAAGTATCAACAGAATAAAAGAGCGGACCCTAACCAAAAAAATATTAAAACGAGCCACGGCGGGAATACCTTTTCAAAATGCAAACTCCCATTGCGGAATTTCAATCCCACTAATGGACGCTTCGATACAAAAATACCATGAAATAAATTTCCATCAAATATAGAAATAACATCAAATAAAAATCAATCACGAAATTTATAAACCACAAACTTTTTAAAAGGACAGAATCTTTTTTATTTTAGTAACTAGCTTATACCCGTCGTGCTTTACGTTTTTGATTCCTATTGTCAGGCTTGATCGGTAGGTAATTAAACAGGTTCTAGTCTAGCTTCCCATTGCTTAACAGACCTCTATAACTGACATAAGCACAGAAAAAGAAGAATAATACTTTTACAATTTTTGTTTTACCGACCTCATAATATTATACGAACCTACCGACATAATTTGCAAGTTTTACTCTCTCTATGGTTTGAATCTTAGCTACATTCCCTACACCCTCTAATGTGTGATAATTAATTAGGCATTCCACCCATAGAGGATGATTTGTGCTATGAAAAAGGCAGCTGTCAAACTTCAAAATGGAGGAATTATTTTGCAAATTTTTTCATTAAATCTTTATTTATTGAGAATAATAAGATTTGAATAACATTTATATGTATAACAAATCAATCTACAATTATTTTTTTTACATTTTCATACCGTAATACCAAGATTCCATTCAACGTTTACATGAGTAATTTTGTTTCCAAAAGATGGCTTACTGTCTTTTTGAGAAATTTGTATGAAGATCCTAAAAAATAGAGTTTTTTAAATAGCTCTAAATATAATAAAGTTAATGCAGCAAATTGTATTTAAGAACCTTCTCCAGCATTTTGTATGGCTCTGGGCATATTAATATCTGACCTTAACGTCTGTTTTCTACGATTGATGCGCCTTCAAAAATATAAACGGACTAAAATAGTATGTAGATTTATGAAGGACGTCCAAATGTGTCGCGTTTAAGAAAATTACTCGTATTAAATGAAATAAAAAAAGATTGTTTAATGGTAATTCCCATTTTTTTTTACTTTAAATCCTTGTTTACTCTTTCAAAGATCTATGTCTGCAAGGCTTTAATACATTTTCAATAAAGTACCCACATAATTCAAATAAAGCAATATCTACCTATATATTAATACGTGAAGGAAAAACTTTGTGACTATTTTTACGAAAATTGCGCGGACGGATAGTATATATTATAGAGGTGTGGTGGCGAATGCTAATATTTTCTTAAAATTATGCATAAAAATAGGTTAAATCAATGAAAAAACATTACAAACACTACTAAGACACCAGTTCATAAGAAAGGAGATATTTTTGATATAAATAACTACAGACCTATTGCAATACTATCGGCACTTGCAAAATTACTAGAAATTATACTGCACAGATTTATCTGGAACATTTTTAAATACCAATTAGTAGACCAACAACACGGATTTCGGCCATCTAGATCCATAGTTACGAACTTACTAAATTTTCAAAGCAGCAAAAAATCTTGATAATAGAATACAAGTGGATGTTAATTAAAACGATTTTGCCAAAGCATTTGACAGGGTTGATCATGGTATTCTTGTTGAAAAACTTGACAACATAGGCATACCTGACAAATTAACAGCTTACCTAGCAAATTACTTGCAGGACTTCCTATAGGGGTGTTATGTCATCTCGGTATTTAACAACATCCGGTGTACCACAGGGTTCCAACCTGGGACCATTACTCTTCTCAATATTTGTAAATGACATTGGGCACTCCATAGTTCATTCTGAATTTCTTCTGTACGCGGATGATCTCAAAATATTTCGTAAGATAGAGAATCCTCATGACGCTGCGCTCCTTCAGCGAGATCTCAATGCGGTTTACGCTTGGTCCATTGAAAATAAGTTGGACTTTAGTATTCCAAAATGTCACATTATGACATACACGAGATCTCGTGATCCTTTACTCCATCCTTACACAATGGGTGGAAAAGACCTAAGTCGAATTAGCGAAATAAAAGACCTGGGTATTCATTTCGAGGCAAATTTGTCATTTAAAAAACATATCGGAGAAACAGAGGAGAAGGCATTCAGGGTGCTTGGGTTTGTCCTTAGAAATTCTATATATTTCAGGAACAGTAGCACACTACGCACTCTCTTTGATACCTTAGTACGGTCAGTTTTGGAATCGGGGTCAATCATATGGGGGAACTGCCCCAAATCTACACCTACAATCACAATGAGCACCTACGTGGCCATAGCTGAGTAGAAGTGTGTTCACCCAGAATCCACATAAACACTTCTTAAGTAACAGAGTTGTGGATGCTTGGAATAGGCTGCCTCCAGATTTGGTTGTTGCTGGGAGTGTAAACCCTTTTAAAAATGGACTTGACAGACAGTGACACCTCTAACTCATTCAAGCGTACCAGCTTTGCTACCTGCTTGATAGCCTAATAATAATAATAATCAAAATCATCTTAAAGGTGCAATAAATATAAACAATAATTATTGTTTATTTGTTTGGTTATCTTAAAGAAGGAACGGAAAACAATGTCGCTACGTATATAAAAAAAATATTATGGAATCGTAAAAATAAATCCGTTGTGTACCCATTTAGCTTTTATTATATCTCGTTTTATTTTCCGTGTGACTTTAAAACCATCCTGGACGGTTGATTCAAAGACATAAATTCTCAATCGATACATACCTACCTACTACGTACAAGATTTTGAATCTTCAGGTTTGCTTTTTTTATTTCCATTAAATTTATTGCTTTTTTATTTTATAGTGAGGTCGATGAAACGTTGTTTGTGAAAAGCAACAAACAGACGAAAACGAAAACAGTAACAAAGAAATACGATTTTATATATTTGTAGTTTTTTGCTTGCTCTGATTTGTGCGGTTCGAGTTGAACCATGAGAACTTTGTAAATATGAAATTGAGAATAACAACAACAACCACAACACTCCTTTTTACACCCCACTTAGGGGCATAGGGAGGCAACAAGAGCTCTCCATTGCGCTCGATCTTGCGTAATGTTTATGACCTCCTCCCACACCATGTCCATGTCCCTCAGCTCTGCTTCGAAGGAGCGGAACACAGTGTGAGAGGGTCTTCCTTGTCTTAATTGAGAATAGTTGGACTAAAATACATTTTCTTGTTAATCTAAATTATTGCTTTAATTCTATTCTCTGAAAACATTACTTTTTAAAAACGGTGTTTATTTATGTTTGTAGGTACTTTGGATATATAAATGTGATTTCGTTATTTTACGCATATCCAAAATGATACGTTACATAATAAAGGGCCTTTTTATATAAGTCTGAGTAAGGCATATTATCATCCACTTACAAAATTTTACATTTTCGAACTTCATGCCCGCCGAGTAAATGTGTCTTGAGCTTATAACTAAAAAATTCAAGTTTTTAAAACTATAAAATTTGATATAGAAAAAAATACATAATAAAACAACTTGTTTCTTACAATGTTTTGTCATTAATATCGCCTTGAGTCAGTAAGGCGGCTATTTTGAGCAAAAACTTGGCATAAGAAAGGAAGAGATGGTGACGAATGAGGTGCCGGAAAGTTTCCCAACAAAACAAAAGAGGTTTTACATGGCTGTTGTGTTATCTCGCTCAGTGACTCGACCGTTTACAGGTGTCGACAATTATTTAGGTTCCTTCGAAAAATGTTGACTCATTTCAAAGAATATCATAATTTTATTAAGATATGATATTCATTCCCTTGTTCAAATTGCACGAACACAATCCAAAAACGAATACGTTTTTTAAAAATATGGGATATCGACTACAAATAAGACAATATCGAAACACAATTCTTCGAAAACTCAATTCTTCTAATCACAATTCTTCGAAAAATCTATTGTTCGAATTATGCACAAATGTTCTAAAGTGAATTAATCGAATGAATTTATTTCTTTTTTATTATTTGTATTACTTTAAATTAGTTCGGGGGAACATGTAAATAGTAGAACGCTTGCTAACGCTAACGTAAAATAAAAAATTTCGAAAAATTGTGCATTAGGAGAATTGTGATTTCGTTTCGACATTATGTGAATTGTGATTTCGTACAATTGCCATTAGGTGAATTGTGATTTTCGAAGAATTTTGATTCGAACAATTTACGTGTTACCCAAATAAGTACTTTTATTCTATCATATAAAAAACCGCTCCGGATAACAGAATAACTAATAAAAAGTTGAAAAATGGAAAAGAAATAATATAAAATATTATAATATTAAGGTTAATATGGAACGTATTTTCTGCGACGCCAACGTCATCTATGAAAAATTGATTAGCAACAAAATCATTGCTTACCGGACAACCATTGACATTAAAAATATTGGTACGATTATATACCTAAGCAGATTTTTTAGGGAATTTTTCGCGCTTTCGGAAACTAAAAATTGTATAAATTAGGAAATTGAAATCAATTTTCATAATAAAGACTACATGACAATGTCTGTCGGGAATGCTACGAGTTCAGAAAATCACTCTCAAAAATTCTAATTACAATTACCGTCCTTCCATAGGCGTTCAATCTATATAGTTTGTGTTATGGCGTTCAGATTGGTTGGATCTGATCCATAAGATGAGATGAGACTGAGATGAAGAAGGAGTACTGATTTCTTTTCTCAAGGTCAAATGATATTGGGAAAAATGGTCTTTATCAGAAGATGAGAAACTCTCTTATGAGTTTTTGGCAAGATTAAGAATATCTGGAGTACTCACCAACTTTCACTATTTCTTTATGAACTAGATTAATCAGTTAATAAGGAATTCCACTAACTACCGAAATGAAACTCGGTTTTATATTATAAAAAAACACAAGCACTATATTAGTGAATTCAAATAAAGTATCACAGAAAAATATATTTTAACTTAAAACTAATTACAATGTTATGCACTGGTAGGTTCTGAAGGAAAGAGTAATAAAATTGTATATTGAAAAAGCTTTTATAGGTGGGTTATTCGCGCAAGATAATTTTTCCAAAAAGGTGATGTGTTCTCCCTCTGGTGTGAAATATTCTAAGTTAGTTAACTTGGTACAGACGGTGATGAATCTACGTGGTTGATAAAATACGAGATGTATTCGGCGTATTCCGTTAGATGGCTCTTTATCCTGGATGGTTCTATACACTCGTTGTCATCAGATAGAAAATTAGTTTGTGTGGTATAAATTCCATACTGTCTAACCGCCATATAGCCTCCCGCAAGAATTTATGGCGTGCTATAAATTCTGATGTGGATCTGGTGATGGAGTGTGGAATGGAACTCTGCAGTCCTCTGGTTGAGCGGTTTGTAGGATGGTACGTACTGGATGTTGACATGGCTCGACTGGGCTGGTCGTTGTAGCGACTGGAACTTAATAGAAGTTGGACGGAGTGTTCACGACGTTAGTGCGGTTGCACTGGGGAAATATGATGGCTAAAATAGGTTAAAACAGCGTTGATGTGTTTTACCATATGAAGCGGCGATGTTGATTTGCGCTCGGCCATTAATGCAGCAGCGATGGTGGGTGTGCTGTTGTAACTGGTTGATCCATGATGTCGGTTGACGAGCAAGGAAAAATGCATCAGTTGTTTTCAGTGGGGTGTAATCGTGGTGTGATGTACATCTGCCACTGGGGAGAAGAAACAGTAGTGGGGCAAAATTCGTTGGAGAAGTTTGGCCTCCGAGCTACGAAGTCTGTGAGACAACTCGTGTAGTCCGCCTTTGCTAAGTACAGCAGGTGAAGATTGCTACTGAAGGCTTCCATCAATTGGATTGTGGTGGTGTAGTCCAGCGTTGGTTGAGTAGTGTCGTGATGAGATAATATGCAACATATAGAATAACAAAAAAAATGTACAATAGAATTGGTATAAGTATATTTGTTTTAGGGTGGTTCTTGAATTTAAAGGATTGTGAAATACATTTTAAATTTGAATTTGAAATTAAGAAATTGTTTGAGTATATTATAAACAAATGTTGATTTTGAAAAAAAATTTACAAGTTATATTTCACTAAGATAAATGTTCTAGAAAAATTTTTCTAAGTGTAGTGTTTCAATGTTATCTTTTGTTCAATATTCAAAATAAAGTTAGGAAAAATTATTTAAAAAAAATGGTATTGAATAGTTATGATACACAATTGGTATATGTTTTAATACTATGAGTGAAGTTACTATGTGAGATCCTTTATATATAATAAAATTTGTTACCAATCTGGTATTAGCAATATACAGTTGTTGGTTTTGTATTGGGATCTGTAATCATTTTGTAAAATACATATTAGAATTTTTATACAATAAAATAAGTAAAGAGTAGTGGGTAGACATAGTAATATAGTTGTACATAGTGTGTTTGAATTAAACTTTTTCATAATGTTTTATTTTGTCAATGTATGTGTGCCAATAATGTTAAATAAATGTTACTGGTTTGGGAAAATGAATATGACACTTTTTAGAATTCTGTTTTCAATGGTCTTTTGCATGAATGTAAATACATTAATTGTCT
Organism: Mystacides longicornis; assembly: GCA_963576905.1. Lineage (NCBI taxonomy): Eukaryota > Metazoa > Arthropoda > Insecta > Trichoptera > Leptoceridae > Mystacides > Mystacides longicornis. The sequence continues at coordinate 23,371,519 of OY756420.1, forward strand.
TTTTCTTAACTCGTTGAGTTGTATATTTGATGGTAATAGATTATACGTATGACGTTGTAGTCATGTGTGTATAATATGGACAATACGTATGACGTTATGTTCATGTGTGTATGTCCTTTTTAGACTATACGTATGATGCTATGATCATGTGTGTATGTCTGTTGCTCAGTCACTACAAGAAAGCTTTTGAGATGAGTATCTCTGCTCTTGTGTGTATGTAGTTAGCCGACGAAATGGGAATTTCGGTCTGAAAATGCGCGGTGCATTGTACTAGACGTGGCGTGAAATACATAGAGCTTTTATGAATACATGTGTATGAATACATGTGTATAAGTATTTGGCCGTATTTGCGTATGTAAGTTGACCTCGAATTGAATTCGGACTGAGATTCTTGAGATAGAATTTCTCTAGTCGCGGAAAACGTTAATAGCAATTGGCTAGTAGTAGATGGTAATATAAGATGGTAATTTTACATTGACAATTTAGATAGAATATTTTTATAGACCATTGAAATATTTGTATCGTTGATAAGTTGATACATAATTAATCATTTATTGACCAGAATAAAATAAGAATGTATGTGAAAAATGCGATTTAAATTTCTTGTTTTTCTTTAAAATGCAATAATGCGCTATGAAAATCTAATAAAAATGTAGGTATTTGTTTCGCTTGTTGTTTATGTAAAATATAAAAAGGTTACCTCAAAGTTTGGCAACATGACAACAATGTACTGTAAATCTGCAATCAGATAATTAAAGGTTATTCTTTTGTAAAAAATCATTTAAATTTGCAATTCAGCATGCGATTATAAATAGCTAATGTATTAAATTAAGTTTTATCAGTATTTAAAGACATGAAAAGTTTTATGAAAAAATCTCGATGTGACATTGTATCGTGAAAAAATTTTAACCTACAAATTATTGTTCACAAATTTTAAATTTTTTTTTTCTTTTTTTGAGGATTTTAATATCGTTTTTATAGCGTTTAGGCATTATTGATTAATTGTCTGTAATAATGTAATAATAAATAGAAGGCAGAAAAACAAGAGGCTTTTAATAATCCGATAGGTTGAAATTGTTTGGAAAAATATGGGCTGAATGCCGTTTTACAATGGTATTTTTAAAGATTTTACTTGCCTGTGACCTATCGGATGACTCATCCCTTCAGAACCAGTTGAATTTTAGAGTTTGCACATGATTTTACCCTATAATTTCATATATTTTGTCGAAAATTTGAAAATATTTATCGCGAACAAAGCGGCTTGTAATGCTATTTTGACATTTGTACTCGCAGTGGAGTGAAGTTTGCGTCGAATGGGAATGTGAGAGACGCGCTTAAAATTTGAATGTAATATGTGATATGAAAATTTTAAATTGTGGGACAATATTATTTAGATGGCTTTGTGAAAGAAATAATTTGGAATGAATGTGTAGATTGTTAAATATTCGAGATGGCTTAGTGGACGAAGGTGTACATGTGACAATTTTGTTAAGATTGTTGAGAAAAGTTTGTTTGAGAATGTTAATGGATTGTTGGAGATAATTGGAAAATGATGGATTAAGTAGGTAATTGAAGGGTGTTCGAACGTCGTGGGTCACCAATTTATGGGATTCAGATTGGTTGGATCTGATCCATAAGATGAGATGAGACTGAGATGAAGAAGGAGTACTGATTTCTTTTCTCAAGGTCAAATGATATTGGGAAAAATGGTCTTTATCAGAAGATGAGAAACTCTCTTATGAGTTTTTGGCAAGATTAAGAATATCTGGAGTACTCACCAACTTTCACTATTTCTTTATGAACTAGATTAATCAGTTAATAAGGAATTCCACTAACTACCGAAATGAAACTCGGTTTTATATTATAAAAAAACACAAGCACTATATTAGTGAATTCAAATAAAGTATCACAGAAAAATATATTTTAACTTAAAACTAATTGCAATGTTATGCACTGGTAGGTTCTGAAGGAAAGAGTAATAAAATTGTATATTGAAAAAGCTTTTATAGGTGGGTTATTCGCGCAAGATAATTTTTCCAAAAAGGTGATGTGTTCTCCCTCTGGTGTGAAATATTCTAAGTTAGTTAACTTGGTACAGACGGTGATGAATCTACGTGGTTGATAAAATACGAGATGTATTCGGCGTATTCCGTTAGATGGCTCTTTATCCTGGATGGTTCTATACACTCGTTGTCATCAGATAGAAAATTAGTTTGTGTGGTATAAATTCCATACTGTCTAACCGCCATAGTGTTATCGTTTACTTCTTAATTAATTAAGCAATCCACTCAAAGTGGTTTGTTTGTGCTTTAAATTTAAAGTTCTGTAAAAATCAACTTAATTTTAATCCAACTGTATCAGTCATTTTTATCGTCAGCTTTTTTTATTTGTGGTCTAAATTAATGTGGTCTTGAATTAAGATAAAACGTTGGATTCCCCTATTTTAAATCTTAACTCATTAGAATCTGGAAGGACATAACATGATATCGTGAAATGAGTATTTTGGTCTACGCAACGTTCCTCATTTAATTCTAAAGATAATTTGCCCCTCTGTTAGCACATACATAGGTATGTGTATTGAAACAACGGAGTCGGACATTAATTGTGAACAATTTGGTCTATCAAACTCTTTTTTAAAAAAAAGTTTCTCAAAAATTTGGAAAAAAAGTCATATTTTCATCCAACAAAATATACACAAGACTCAATTTTTGCGTGCAGCGAAGATAAGTAAATTTCTCTCTGGTTAAACAGAAAATAAAATTTGATAACCGTAAAGATCAGCATATTTATAAATTAACCAACCGAACCGAATCAACGGTACCGCAATAAGGAAATTTATTCGATGAAAATATTCAAATTTGACGTTTTCTTTCGTTTGTTAGAATAATCTGAATCGCAGGCAAATAATATAATTGAATAAATCCAGCGATGTACCCTCGCATTCAAGATGTTCCTAATTTTCTCGTCTTGAATTACAATCAAATCATTTTTCAATTCATTCGGTTCCAATTTTACTCTCAGTTGTCCACATTTTCATATCCTGTTTTTATTAAATCCAGTTCATTAATCGTAATAAAAGGAAAAACAAAAGTTATGCTATACATTAAAACATGTATACCTACGTAAACATAATATGTACGGCTGAATACGTAAACGAATCGTGAAAAGTCTCATTCACGAAAACAATTGTTTCGATTAGAAATTTTTCAAAACAAACTCTGTTTATGTTTTTATGCATGTGCTCAATTTGTTATACTTATCCGGCCTCGTCCAATTCCAGCCGGACCAATCCAAGGTAGAAATATTTGAAACGAACGAGTGTATTGCTACTAAACTATCGACCACAGTAGTCTGGTTGTCTATGGCGCAACACTCACTATCGAAAGGTCCCTGGTTTGATTCCGGGTCGCATTATGGTGGAACCATAAAAGATAAATAAAAAAGTTGGTACTAGAAAATCGCGGAGACGATAATATAGAATTTTTTTATTAGTTTGATGGAAACCAAAACAATAGTTGAATTTATTTTCTTCAATAATAACATAATAATAAGGAGTGCTATATAGGTTTTATGTCCCTCGGGTTCTCAAATCTTGGAAAAATGGGAGAACTCTATCAGTCTTATTTATAAAAAAATCGTTAATCGTATGATCACTTCGGATACACCGATCAATGTTTACCTGATTTATAAAAAAATATTCGATCCACGTCTGTTATGTAGAAAGATGACATTTTGCACAAAATTTTGTAAACAATCAAAATAGTAGCCGGGCAACGCGAGTGGTAACAACCAAGATGTGCTATGTCAGATTTGAATGATATCGAGTTATTGATACAGAATAGATAGGTACCTTATTTGTAATGATTTATTTTCTATCAAAATATAGTAAAGTCCTGTTTTTTATTTCAGAAATAAAAAGCAAAATTGAAAACAAAGAGTTCCATAGTATTAAATACACTGACTTTCGTATTTGTACATACTTGAAAAGTATTCTTTGAATTTTTTCTTCAAAACCTGATTATCTTTCATAAAATTTTTGTTGGTGGTTGGTTGTAAGCCCTCAAAGGATTGCGGGAAAGCATATTTGCTTTATTTGTTTAAGTTTTCTATTATAAATATAAAAGACCAAAATATGAAAGGAGCACATAATTGGATGGGAAAAAACTTAAATACAGTGTAATTATTACAGAAAGCGTTCTTGTACACTCGAAACAACTGTCAGTTGACGTAAAATCCAACATGGCGGGTCAAATCTACAGAAATGAGCTCACAATCAAGTGATATGGATTAAGCTACCTCGACGACGCCGACGGGTTGATCGCATGATTTTCTATCGCTGAGCTATTTTTTTTCACTGATTGGAGTTTATAAATTAGTATATAAATTCTAGGGACCTACAAGATATTTAAAATGATCTCTTTATACCAAATCAGTTTGTCTTACGTTCTACTTAACACGCTGTATAATTTTCTCTCATAACAATAATATGTAATCCAAAATATGCACATATTTTATACAAAGGAGAGCAATTAAGAAATAATATTTCGGGGGGATTGTATATTTCCAATCGACTCAATTCCGTTGTTATTTTATGAGGAATTAATGAACTGTATTGTGTACATAATAATATTGTCAAAAAATAATAAATATCTCGTAAATTCGTCTCGTTTCACCGTCAACTGAGTAAACAAAGTTTTACCGCCGGTTTTAACTGGAGTGATGTTGTCGGTTCTCGTAAAAATTCCCTAAGCTCGGTTTCAAATTTAATTATTGTTCAGTTTTTTTTTTCTCGAGTTTTCCCATTATATTCTTCTGGTTCACAACACAAAATATCCCAGCGTAATAATAATACGGTATTTTTTTATATCGATTTATATTTCTGATGAACAAGAGCCGTTTATTATAACTTGCTCGCAAACAAAGGAATGATATTTATCAAATGGAAAACAATTATTTTTCAGCAAACTTAAATCATTATTTATGTGTCTTTTTACCAATAAGACATTAAATAAATTTGGGTTTTAAATCATCAAAAAATAATATCGTTACGTATGGAATATTTTTTTAGCCCTTTTATTAAACTTCGTTGTTACTAACGTCAAAAGATTATTTTGTGAAATTTCTTCTGAACAAAACAATTTATTTTGCCAAGATTAGCTTCTTAAAAACTGTTTGATGTCACGCGGAAGGACAGTGACGTGTCTGACGGGGAATTAGCATAACAACCTTCCAAGACAAATCGGGGGTTGGATTTAACGGGGGTATTAAGCCCTATGTTTTGTGTTTTGACGTGTCGTGTTTTTGTTTCCTTTGGGCCCCATTTAAATGTTGATTTATGGCTAGAAATATAAAAGAAACTACATAAAACTAGGATAAAATAGTCCATGTTGCAAATCCTTTCCATGACATGACGTTCTGTTATGAAGAAATACGTAAAGAGTGTCTGAGTGAGAGTGCACATTTTAAATAAATTTTAATTATAGAGATAGAGATACTGAAATTTGACAGTTTTATATCGCCCATTTTTATTCCGAACAATTCATTATTATGATATTAATTATGAAACGTTACAACAAAAATGAGATTACACTGAGACTGATCGCAAACTTACTAAAATTTTCAGTCGAGAAAGAACACCTTAATGGTCAACGATTTTAAAATTGCTCACAAAATTATAATGTCCGGGAAGGTTTAAGCGGAGTTTGCGTTCTGAACCACTCCTTGGAGGGTAGTTACAAATAGAAAAGATTAAAATGTAACAAACATTGCAGAAACCAGGAGTAAATTTTGTAAAATAGTAAACAAGTTCGACCGGCGGGTCAGGTAGTTACCAATAAAAATAACACAACTCCTTAAAAAATATTGTTTTTCAAGTGAACTTTTGCTGAGACACCTTAATATTTGGATTTTAGCACAAAATATTTATGAATCAAATATGTCTCCTATCAAAGGGACGTTCTTTTCCCATAATTATTACGAACTAGTTTAATTTCCTAAGCTAAACTGTGAAGAAAGTGATTTATTGTCCATGTTCTAAACTTTGTCAATATATTCACCTATGCTGTTGAGGAACAAAGTTCAGATGAATTTAATTATAAGTTGATCATGTAGAAACTTACCCTTTATTTCCCCACAGGAGAGATGATAGAGGCGAAAACCCACGAAAACGTCACAATGCTCTTCAGCGACATCGTCGGCTTCACGTCCATTTGCTCCACAGCGACCCCCATGATGGTCATCAACATGTTGGAAGATCTTTACAGTGTATTCGACATCTTTTGCGGACAACTGGATGTTTACAAGGCAAGTAATTTTTTTTTTCAATGAATCTGTGCTCGCTCGAAAGTGGGAATAGTCGGCATCGGAATTCAAACCCACGACCTCCAATACGGTGTACCTACGAAATTTGCCGACTGATACCACTGAAATACCAATCAATCTTTATTACTAACAAGCGGTCTGCCCCAGCTTCGCTCGGGAAATAGGTAATTATTTAAAAAAAAAAGTTTTCATGAAGATCTCTATTTTTATTTTCAAAATTTTCTACAGCCTTTAAAATGTGGAATAATGTGGCATTCTAATCAGAGATATGGTTTAATATAATGGTCCCATCCCGTACGGCTCGTACCCCAGTGACGCTTTATCGCTGCCTAGCTAGATGGGCAGAGTGAGCCACGGAGAGCGGCGACCACTCTTTTTTCTAATACATAGTTGGTTATATTTTTAAACTCGTGGTACCTTTCGAATGGAATGTCTGAATTGAATAATTCAAAAAATTTTATATACGTATTACGTATTGAAGCAGTCTTGAATATGAACTAATTTATTTTGATAAGGAGTAATGCATAGATACAAATGAAGAGCCTTTTCTAGAGGCGGTATTTCAATTAAATTTTTAAAATAAATGAACACTTATTGTGACATAACTATAATAGTTAGACATATGCTGTCGCGACATTTTTTGTAAATAATTATGTCTTCTACAAAGTCGTAGTACATTATTTTATTCTATCATCAAAAGTTTTCACAGCGCACGCGATGTAAAGAATATTTTAGGTGATTGGCTGGCAGGGATCTTTGATAAGTCCGCTCATTGAATTGTACAAGCCTCTTTCCTAATATTGTAACACAGACAACAATAAAGTTTAATTTATTGATTTTATTTTTTACACCTTGGGTTGCATTATTTGAGTTTTATTAAGAATCCCAAATTTTATTGAAAATGCAATATAGCCTATGTTCACCGGGGATCGTGTAGATTTCCAAAAGTGAAAGAATTTTTCAAATCGGTTCGGTAGTTTCGGAGCCTATTCGATGCAAGCAAACAAACAATCAAATCTTTCCTCTTTTTTTTGTAAGGTTTGTGTATTACACTGCATAGAACATGACCACAAATTCGTCATGGAAAATGCTAAGGTCTTACACTCAGAAAGACAGAGAAACCGAAGAATAGCATTAGAAATATTAGAAATTCATAAAAACCGCGAACATATTGTGAATATACAAATCCCAGCACCGTCTCCACTATTTTAAATCAATAAGTTATAGTCATTTTTACTTTAAAATAATACATTATATTTCTATATAAATTCCCAACCCACGCACACCCATCCTATTGTCATCCTCGAACACATTTTTTATCATAATATCTTGCCCAACTGCATGTAAACGAAAGAATAATAATTTTGTCATCTGTAATATTATCTTCTACTGCCAATATTGTACCATGTCTTGAATTTTTTTTTTTTTAATTTTATGTTTCTTTAGTCTCTTGATAATGTCTACATAAGATAGACGAAAGAGCTCGAGCCCCAATAAAATATCGTGAAAGTGCAACTGTGTTTGTTTTAATTCTTTCCTCTTTATAATATATTAGTATAAAGTATAGATAGACTATCGATTTACTATAAAATAACTATCTAATAATTACTGTAACTTCATAACAATCTACATATATTTGGTATGTTACAACAGAGGATGCTTTAGTTGTCCATTTACACAGATTTACATGAGATGAATCACCTTAGTCTGTGATGCCCATACTTCTCTATGGACCTGAGTCATGGCAACTGACCAAAGTTTATTCACAAAAATAAGAAGAATAAAGCCCATAATCAATTATGATCTTATGTTCATATTGCATAAGGATTTGCGCCGAACCAACAGGCGAGAGTGCATGCAGCTAGGGCATGTGTTAAGGATACCAAATAACAGTTGGACGAGGAAAGCGCTGTTCCTCCTACCATTAGAGACTCTCTCACACCGTGCTCCATTCCTTCAGTGCAATGGTGAGAGATTTGGACATGATGTGGGAGCAGGTCATCGCAATTGCGCAGGATCGAGCGCAGTTAAGAGGTATTAATTGTTACCTCCAAATGACCCTTAGTAGGGTCTTAAAGGGAGTTTAAATAGATAGATAGGTATAACCATAAATTAGTTTTCAAGGGCCCCAACTCCCTTCTTCAGATTGACTTTATATACTTTATCTCTAGTTAGAATTTCTCCATCAATGTTATTCTTGTATGAATAAAATGTCGTCAGTTTAAATAACAATTAGTGAAGAACGAATTCAACTACATTTTTATTCAGAAAACTTTCATTTTGTTTTATTGCATACATTGAACTATGATTCCACATTGATATCTTCTTTTAAAAAATACTTCTCTCTGTGTTTCATCAGGTGGAAACCATCGGCGATGCTTATTGCGTGGCAAGCGGACTGCAGGGAACCACCCAAACGCACGCACAGAGGATAGCCTGGATGGCGCTTAGAATGGTTAAACAATGCGCTGACCACATCACTCATTTAGGAGACCCCATCAAGGTTTGTTACTTTTATTTTGGAAATGTACTTCCGAGCTTGTAGTTGACTACATGAGTATAGAAATGCTACGGATAACAACCCTATTGAAAGAAAAATATTAGGAATTCATATTATTAAAATCATGGTGATTGTTATACTCTCAAATGTTAGAGAAAATCTATTGTTTTTATGAATGCTAAGCCGTGAGTTTTCCACGAACCCGACTGCCAACAGCTTGCGGGGAATTATCGCAAATTATCAAGACCAATTCCATTCAAGTGTCACAAAACGATACATTGGCGTTACGAGTCACGACGACGTGGAAAGATTTTTATTGTTTCATTTAACGATAATGCGGCACTTAAATCGGTCTTTTTTATAACTTTACTACACTCGGTATAATGCTCTCATCAACATTCTTACTCCAATCGTTTTGAATAAAATTTTATTATTTGTTGTTACTCACAAGGAAGTCGGCTCTCAAATTTTATTAATACAAATTAAACATCATTTTGTTTATAATAGTTTACTTCGTAGTTTAGTGTAGGTATACCAATGCTTTGTAAAATAAACACGAAATATTGTATTAATTACAGAGTAGAACAAATTTATTAATTAAACATAAAATTAACATAGGGCAGATAAAATAATATTACTTTTTATCATTAATTATTGATATTGTCATGACTAGTGAATAGGCCCTCATTTGCGTATTCACATAATTAATGACTTGTGGGTGGTTTATAAATAAAACGACTACATAGATATTTCGTTTAATTAAATCGCATTTGTAGTGATCTCACATGATTGGTTATAAAAATGAGAATAGAATAACATTTTTCTTTTCATAACAAATGATAACTGTTTGAACCTTTAAAAAAGAATTCCGTATCAAGTCTTCTCAACGTAGTGACCGATGTAGGTACCTACAACGACTGCCGTCACCAAAGATGTGATCATTCTACATAAACCAGCCAACTCATTTACAAAATGTATCGATGTAAGGAAATTTCACACTAAAAAAGATATGATCTATTTTAAAACCGTACACAGAAAAATTTATACCATTTTTATCTCAAGTATTGGAAAGAAGACTATTTTACATACCTTTTTGCAATTTTTCGTATTTTGTACAAAACTGTGGTTCTTTGATACGTATAAAAATTTCATTAAAGAATAAACAATATGTTCTTATTAAGGAAAAGTAAGGAAAATTTATCGAAATCTTTTTTTGTACAGTTGGAAAATAGCTGCCATAAAAACTTTACAAAAGTTTATACAGATCATTTCATAGTTTGTAAAAAAAGTTTTTCTATACCTACTCTGTGATGTATACCTACAAATTATATTGCAAAATATCTCAGATTTATAAAAAAATATCACAGAGTAGTATTTGTGTACACAGGTATACACCTACTTCAATTTATTTATGTAGTTGGTAATAATAATATGGGATTTTGATATATGTTTATCAATTGCCGTCAGTTTAGTAATTAATTATTAAAAGGAAACAAAAATAATGTTTAATGTCCTGTATCCTATTTCAGCTACTGAAGTATGCTTAATTAATTTTGTGTTTGTCTCTATGTCGAAGTACTTGCTGGGAGTTGGTCCTCTCTAATGCTATTAAAGTTTGAGAGAAGAAACATGTTCTGTTGGAGGCAGGTGATGACTTAACTTTTAGACAGCGAATCCTTCAAAGTTCATAACGAGTTTGTGGTAGAATCTGTGCTGCTAGACCATTTAACATTTCTCGACCTATCGCTGAAACTTAAATGCCTTAAAATTTTCTAAAATAAGAATTATTGTGGGATTGTCTGTCTAATAGTTGTTAATTTACCTGACAGACAGCTGTGGATTCACTTTAACAACGAACATAACATGACCCAAATATATTTGTACTGTACTGTACTGAATAATTTGTTTGTTTGATGCAGATGAGAATCGGACTGCATACGGGCACGGTGTTAGCCGGAGTAGTCGGGAAAACGATGCTCAAATATTGCCTTTTTGGACACAACTGCACACTTGCAAATAAATTCGAATCTGGCTCCGAACCTCTTAAAATCAACGTCAGTCCTACAACATATGAGTGAGTACAATATTTTTACTTTCCAAAAATCTATTTTACATTATTATATTGGTTTAATACATTGTAATACGTTTATTTCTGTAGATGGCTCATTAAGTACCCTGGATTTCAAATGGAACCGCGCGATCGTTCGTGTCTTCCTAGCTCTTTCCCTGAAGATATTCCAGGAACCTGTCATTTTTTGAAACGCTACCGCCATCCTGGCATGGACCCTGCAGCATCTCAGGAAGAACACATCATGCAAGCTTTGAAAGATTACCACATAGGACAGTGCAAAGAGTAGCAGTGAGGGGGACGCCCTAGTCAATCGCCAGGGGCGTCACAGATCACAAAGATGATTAACTCTGACAAAAAATTAAACACTACTTCGAGACCTTGTCTTTTTTCTACAGGAGCGTCACTCGATCGTCCTTTAAATAGTCACAGCCTGTCCGCAAACAGGACATTATCTTTGGAATGTTCCCGTTCACAAGGCCGTATTGACATTGCTTCAAACAGTCGACATCCACGGTTGTCATTGGGTCCTCCTGTCCAAACAGTTAGAGCACATTGCTCATCGGAAAGCAGCATTGCTAGGAGGACTTGTTTGGAACCAAAAGCGGGTGTTTCGTTGATGGCGCATTTGAGAATGAAAGGTTCCCGACCAAAGCACGCCTCAAAGGCAGGACTTCTCGAGACGGATCTCTAAAAGTTTACCTACCAGCTATATATATTTTATATACATACATTTACTTACTGTAACTATTTTACAAACATTTCAGGTAAATATCATTTAGCTCACAATGTGTATATAATCACCTATAGGTACATAATAAACCTATGTTAACTTTTCTTCAAAGAGCTTTAATTGTTTCTAATATATTATTACTATAACTATAGTGTGAATGTACGTATATGCATTGTCTGAGGTAGAACTTACATACATATAATAAAATATTTAATTTTTCTACTTGTTCAACTTTTGTCCTAACTTTCTAACTGTGCTAATGCCCCTACCACACGCTCCGTCTTACCTGTGGTCTTGCCTGCGCAAGCCTGGCTTGTCAAGTAAGATGGAGCGTGCGGTGTACTGTTTTATACCAACCACACGCTCCGTCTTACCTGACAAGCCAGGCTTGCGCAGGCAAGACCACAGGTAAGACGGAGCGTGTGGTAGGGGCATAAGTCCGTATTTTCAAACCAAATAAGTACCTAGAGCTTAAATGCAATTTGACGACGTTGCCATATTTTATCTAGGTGATGTTTTTCTTTGAAAATACGGTATTTTTGCGAATGTAAGAAAATGTTAGAAATGTGCATACTGAAAAGAGACATAAAAAATATGTAGGATGTACAAATACTGTATTTTGTAAAAAAAATATGCATATTGAAGTCAAGTATATAATAACACAACATAAAAAATACTATGTTACAAAATCATTATTTATAGGCAGTTTTTTTATGTGTGGTAGATTATTCATTTTGTGTGTGATTTCAAACAACCTACTCATTTTGTTTTTTACTTTAAAATATTTGTGAGTTCGATCCTATTTTGTATACAGCTGACAAGGGACGTTTCAAACAAGATTTTATTCTCATCTTAAGGGAGCGTTCACACCATAGGTTCGATCTCGGTCCCGTCTCGCTCCGTTCTCGGTCTGGTCTCGCTCCGTTCTCGGTCTGATCACAGTTCGTTCGCGGTCTGTTCTCGCTCCGAGCGCGCTCTGGTAACATTCTAACTCAGTTCACAATTCAGTCTTCAACCGTGAATCAACGGAGTCGGGTGTGTTTGGTATTTAGTTGCTTGTACATATATTATTCGCATCCGAAAATGTCCATGAACTTATCGATTGAAGAATTAGGTGTTATGTGTTTAATTCTCGACGAAGAAGAAAATGTTAAGAAGGCTAAGTTAAGTAAGCCCGTAGTGGTTCAAATATGAAAAAAATACCTCTTAAAATCGAACACTAATTATTAATTCAATGATTTGCATCAAATGTTGGTTCTATAATATAAAACATAATAATTTATTAAATTTGCACCATTCGCAACTGTAATAAAATTCCGTTAATATGATGTGTTAGGACATGTGTTGAGGATGCCGAATGACATCAGGTTCCCGAAGGCGAGAAAGACCCTCTTAAGCTGTATTTCGCTCCTTCGAAGCAGAGATGAGGGATCTGGACATGGTGTGAGAGGAGGTCATTGAAACTGCGCATGATCGAGTGCATTGGAAGGCCATTGTTGCTTCCCTATGCCCCGAAGTGAGGTTACAAAGGGAGTGTGTTATTCTTATGTTATTTGTTAAAATCATTTAAAAAATCAATTATTGTTTATGCATAAATAATCTTTTTCAAAAGTCCAAACAGACTTCTTTATTACATACGCACACACACTCCCTTTTACACCCCTCTCAGAACCATCGGGAGAGCTCTCCATTGCGCTCGATCTTGCGCAATGTTTATGACCTCCTCCCACACCATGTCCATGTCCCTCAGCTCTGCTTCGAAGTAATTACATTACTTTATTACATATACTTTATTACATAGATATCTTAAATAATCAATTATTCAATACGGATTATTTAACAATAATATTATATTTGACGCAGTCGTCACTTCAACGGTTAAAAGCTGACTGAAGCAGGAACGAAAGAGTGTTCACTGACTGGTTCGTGACGGGAGCGAGAATGGACCAGAGCTTGATCGGAACCAGACTGTCACCGATAGTCTGAACACTTTCATTGGTTTCCATTTGACTAATTTTGACCAGACCGAGAACGGAGCGAGACGGGACCGAGATCGAACCTATGGTGTGAACGCACCCTAAGAAATTCACCTTGTATCATAGCAATTAGCTGGTGAAAATTTACATTTGTAAGTTAAAAGCTAGATTGGTTTTAGGAAATTATCACTTCGATATCTCAAACACACTGTTTTAAGTAACCGTTTTGTTTTTATAAATAGATTTTTATTGGTATCCTCGAATATTTCATTTTAATTTGCTTTACATTTTATTTATTCAATACTAGATAGCCCAACAGACGTTATCCTGTCTTAACTATGAAATATTGAAATGGAAGAAATATGTATAAAGATTAATTCAATAAAATTCCAACCTATTTTCTATTTTAAACGATATTTATAGCGTGCATTCTGGAAATCGCGCCAAGAATGTATCAAACAATAATTTTAGTCAAATTCCGTAAGGTTTAATTAGAAATGTTTACAATATGGTCGGTATTTTTTATTTAATTTTCTGTTTCACGAAATTTCTTTATTAATTCATAAGAATCTTCTGACAATAACAAACACAGCAACAACAAAAATTAGTCCAATTATTGGTCCAGACGTTTATATATGATTGCGTGGCCAAGGGAAAATATGATTCAATTTTTTTTTTATTTATTTATAGACCTCCACCCGGACTCGAGTGATTTTGGTATTTATTTATATATACAGATTTAATTCATTCCAACGAACCTATAATGTATACAAACATACTTTGATTTATATTTTAATTTTATCTGATCGAAGCTGATAATTTATGCATTAAATTTACCTCTTGCTTTAATTTAACTTTAGTAGCAGTAGTACGTAAATATTTCAATTTTGCTTATCAACAATTCAAAGGGTTCGAATCAGTTGAACCAAAGTTGCTCCTAATAAAATCTGAACTACTGTGAATTATTGAGACATTACTGCTCTATTTACACAATTGAGTATAATATTATAGCAAGCGTACCTACACTTTATCTCATATTTTATGGACTGCTGTTGTTAGAAATAAGATCTTTAGGTGGAACATGTTTATAATATTAAATTACATGTGTTTATCCCAAATTTGTTGGCTGATTGTATAATTTATGTACTGGAATTTACCTGTTTAGGGGCACTGGCTTTTTGGGTCGTTTTCGTTTATTTTTAACGTTATATACTTTAACATAATATATTCTAGTTGAAATAATCATTAGCTTTCAGAAAGCTTCTATACTCCATTAATGCTGAAGGTCTTTCTGAATTTATTTTTGCTAGATTTTTTAACTGTTTCCAAACAATATGTATCATCGTAATGACCAAAGTTTATAATTACCTGCATTTCGGCAAATGGAGACCTGCAGACCGGAACATATGTGAGTTTATACTGAGGAAAAAGTGTTGATATTGTACCAAACTCACAGTCCCAGCGCTAAGGCCTTCTCATATAGGTGGTGTTGTGTAAAACAACGGGTAGTTTATTTAAAAAAAAAATTGTGTTCCATTGAACTTATAATAAACAATAAAAATTTGATAATATGATTTCCCGTTTTATATGGGAGGAGCAAATATTCAAACCATGTTTTGTCACAAATACAAAAAAAAAATAGTTATGAATGCAGAATTACTCGTTATCAACAATAGTATCAAGTAGTATAAACGAAATCTACAAAAGATGATAACTCACACACACAAACTTATTTGAAAAGTGTTGTTTCAATCAAACAATGTTTTGTGAAATGAAAATTTTCAAACAAAAAGAGTTTTCTCCCGTTGACCAATCACAGAGCACAACGCGCCATTTTGTATTGTGACTTATCACTATTTGATTGAATCGGTCAGTGTTATGACATTTCATCAAAGTTATTTAAAAGTTGTATATCTAAATCTAGGACATTTTGAAGAAGACGAAATTTAAAATATTTTCTTGGTTAGCGAAGGAAGTTCCGGAAGTAGGAAAAGGAGATAATACACTGGAGGCAAAAGAGTTGTGCAAAAAAAAACAGAAGTAGAAGATGAAGTAGTTTTAAGAATTTAATGAATTACCGACTATTCACGTATTTGTTTCGTTTTCATAATATCATATAATGATTATTATTTTCAATTTTTTTGTGTTTGGATCTGGTTAAAACAACATCGGTCAGAAAAGACAATAGGATAAGCATCGGCGTTTAGTGTCGAGACGAAATGTAAACTGTTTGATGCGTGTGTGTTGCCCTGTTTGTATGGGTGTGAGTCCCTGGAATCTGACCAAAGCCCAGGCACAAAAAGTCTCAGCTTTTGAAATGAAGTGCCTCGGGAGAATTCTGGGCGTAAGATGATACCACCACATCGCGAACGACGCTATACACCGGTGCACCCAGATTGAGCCCATCACCTCTACAATTGCAGGGAGGAGATGGACTTGGCTGGGGCATGTGTTAAGGATGCCGAATGACAGTTGGCCGACGAAAACGCTGTTCTTCCTCCCATCAGGGTCCCGAAGACGAGGAAGACCCTCTCACACTGTGTTCCGCTTCTTCTTCATGGTGTGGGAGGATGTCATAAACATTGCGCAAGGTCGAGCGCAATGGAGAGCTCTTGTTGCCTTCCTATGCCCCTGGGTGGGGTGTAAAAGGGAGAACTGATTGATTGATAGATTGATTGGATCAGTTTAAATAGTATTTTTTCTTTCATTTTATATTGTTCATTAATAAAATATTATATAATTTTAACTGCTAGTTAAAATTATATAGCTACTTCTCATACATTCAAAATGTGATATGTCCACAAGTTTTAAATTATAAAGCTGCTTTTCATACATTCAAAAAGTGATATGTCCACAAGTTTCGGTCAAAACAAATTTTGTCCAAACTTTAAATCTTATTTACTCTATATTCATTAATAATAGATTTATGGCATTTATATACAAATTAATTTTACTAATGACCTCTAGGCAACAAAAGTAAACAACATTCTATGTGTTATAGTTTAAGCGGAAATCGTTTTTTGTCTCTATTTTTTTCATATCTCTGTGACAAAACACGGTTTGAATGTTTGCTCCTCTGGCAGGTACTTAAGTAAATTTTATTAATTTCAAAATAGATTATGAAAGATTTTAGTTTTACTAAAATAATTGCAAAAATCAAACAATATTCGTCAAAAGAACTTAAAAATAAAACAGCCAGCCTGCCCCTAATTTAAGGTGATAGGTATGTATAATGTATGTTGAGAAAATAAATAGATAAATTTTATATAAAAAAAATTAGGAGATATAATTATTGATATGTAGGTACTTAATAAAATGTATAATATTGCAGATTTAATCTGTTGTGAAATTTAACATTGTTTTTGTTTTATTATCAAGTGGTGTTGCACAACTATTAAAAAAACTACAATTTTATTTTAATCTAAAGATTAAAGAGAGATTAAAATTTGCGTTTATTAATAATGTTAATTTATCTGTTGCTTAAAAAGTTGTGTCGTTGATTTTTATAGCTTACAAAACAATAATAATTAGATATTTATATGAACACGGTGAGTAGGTATAGACAATTTTTACCAAAGCGAGTGTTTTTTTGTCGTTTTTTTTTATATTATCGTTGTATTCATTAAGATATTTTAACATTTTGTGTGTTAATTGTGGAAGTTTGATCGTTCACAAAAAACAATGGTTTCTTCTCACTCCCACAATCGAAATGAGAGAAGTTAAAAATCTAAGGTCTCCATTAACGATCACTCTATCCGACCAAATGGAGTAATGTCACTCCAAAAAATTACCGTGAGTTGGGAAAACCAAATGGATGATGTGGAGTGTTAGGGTATGTCAGATATAAATCAGTTCAATCGCGTTGAGCCATTCGTCCGTCACTCCAAACGGATCGTCACTGGGTAAACTCGAGTGGGCGTGGTCCAAGTCGTCACGTCACTCGATTGTCGAGGTTAATGATAGAACGCCCACGAGTCCTACCGGTAGGACTCGATGTTTTTGGTTATTGTAGGTTTTCTAAACCTGTTAGCAGGATGGAATAAAATCAAACGTATAGTTCATCTCTTTCTCTTTTGGCGAGTTCTTGAATTATGTTTCTACGTTCAGTTGGGCCGAAATGGCTGTGAGTTTAAGACGTGGTGTCCGCGTTCGCGCTAAAGCTACCCTTTTAGACGAACAAAATGGCGGAAACGCGTGGAGTCACAAACATTTTGGCGATTATTACGATGTTAGTTATTGTTGAGGAGCAGACAGAAAGATTGAACGCAACTTTGCAAGAGTAAGTATATTGGGAATTGGGATATTGACAAAAAAGTTTCGACCGTTCCCGTTGGAATTTTAGCTACAGACAACGAATCTGACCAAAACAATACAATAGAAACAAATATCAACGAAGAGTACAACCTAAGTAGGTACATTTGAGGTTCATCGGAAGTGGTATTCCTTGTAGACTTGATATTCATAATATAATAGAAATGTTACATACCCTTGCCTAATTTTATCACGTATGGAAATCTAGTACTGCCAGAAGGACAGCTTCTAATATTCAGACAAATTCTAAAATAAAATTAGTACTGCCGTTAGGACGTTCTGTCGTCGGACAGGACGCTCCTTCCGGCAGGACATGGGCTTTGACGTTCTATCATTAAAATCTTGGTACATACTTGTCTCATTTTGTCGTCATCCTTCCACCAGGGTACACGTGCTGCTATTTATTTAACTATAGCAAAATACGTGTACCTACCTATAATACTTAGTGAAATTTCGTTAAAATGATTGAAAAAAAAACTCAAGTTTCACATCTGTCACAATAGATGACATCCATTTGGAGTGATTGTGAATGGGAATTTTTTTGGATTTCTTTCATTCGAAGTAGTCGTGAATGGGGGGGGGGGGGGGCTAAAGAATGCAGTTAGTGGGATTGTTACGCATTATTATTTTTTTACTTTTTTGAATAATTGATTAATACTTAAAACACATTGTTTTTAAAATTACACTTTATGTGTTAGCCGATCACTAAGTAGTGAGTATATAGATAGATACGTTTGAATTATGTTATAATAGCACTGCTGAAAATATCGTCAAAATGTTATTAAGAGGAAACCATTTGTATCAAACATTCATTGGTTATTGATAACTAACGATTACAAAAGTTCGGTTAAAAATCCCGAAATTTTTTTTGACAATCATCACATCTTTAAAAATTACATTTATTTGGAGTTCTTTGTTAATTAATTGAACTACAAACCTAAGGGCATGTGGAAAGAATGGATGTACACAGAAATACTAAGAAAATTTACAAGGCTAAAAGGAAAGGTATAAGAAAGCGTGGCCGACCGAGAATAACGTGGATCGAACACATCGATTCCGTCCTCAAGGAAGGCCAGGTAAGAAGTAAGAGAAATAGGAGAGGGTGTATGAGAAATCGTATGTCGTTGGAAGAAGCGAAAGAAGTATGCTTGGATAAAAAAGTGGAGGTCCGTTCTCTCTGCCTACCCCTTACGGGACACGTCGTGATGGGTAAAATAAAAAACCTAATATCCATAGATGGATAAGATAAAAAATGTACTTGGGCCTATTTTACATAGGTATGTACCTATGTACGTTTATTTTTTGGTTGCTTCCGATAAATAGGTATATGTAATGATATACAAAGTCTCTCTCAAATTTAGTTCAGACAGTACTAACTTAAAAATAAGCGAAATCTCTCCTATGTGTATATGTGAAAAGGCTATACGCAGGGCATTATCATATACAATAATTAAAAAAACCTTAATCTGTGTAGTCGACAATACTTTTAATGCTACGATGTTTTCAACTAATATTAAGTAGCTTTATTTAGATAAAAAATACTTTGATTAAATCAAATTAAAAAATTCAATGTTAAAATTAATATTTTGAAATTAAGTAGGAGTCCATTTTGTGCAGTTACAATGTACCTACTCTGACTATTGTAATTGCTTGTACCAACCTGTCTAAATGTTTCATACTGTAGATACTTCATAAAATAATGAGTCTCATAGTAACTATGTAATATTAATATATCGCTATGTCATCAATAAAATATTGGCACATAACATTTGTGATTTTTATTTGTCTTTTCTCAATATGGATTCTTTATTTTCGGATGTTTAGATTTTTTTTTTTTTTTTTTTTTCTTGATTACCGGCTTTCCGTCCGATTTCGGACGATTTGAGCCCAGTTTAACAAAATTAAAGTATTAATATATTAAATAAAAACATAGTTTTTAATCATAAGAAGAAAAAGAAGTTAAATTAAAACATGATTTTTATTCATAAGGAGAAAAAGAAATTAGATTAAAACAAAATTTTTCTGCACAAATGTAATAAGTAATCTATTAACTTTGTTTGAGTTCAGACTCAGTAGGTACGCTACATTGATAGGATAATTAATCAAATCGTCAATATTAAAATACAATGGAACCGCACTTCTGATTGGGCAACCCAGAAATACGTGGTCCAGTGATTCCACATCAATACCACACTCACACCAAGGGGAGGAGACCAGGCCCATCTTGAAAAGATGGGAGTCCAACCTATGATGGTTGAATCTTATTCGTGATAAGGTTTTAATATCTAATCTAGAGTATTCGGTTTTCTGATACCACCACGGTCTCGTGGTGATACTGGGTTTTATTGATCTATAAAACAACCCCTTGGTGTTGTGCTTGTCAAGCCACTGGTTGCTCCAACAAGATAGTGCAGTTTCCAAACACAAACGTTTAATATCATTCAGGGGAAGGTGGAAATCCACCGGCAAGTTACCATGTACCGCCGCTTCCTTAGCCAACTCATCAACCGCCTCATTACATGTGATACCACAATGTGATGGTATCCATGCCAGAGAAATTGATTTGCCGCTATTATGTAAACTGAATAGTAATTTTATAATTTTAATAAAAATTTCATTATCGCAAAACAGAGAGCAAGGATCTGCAAGGAGCTGAATTAGAGAAAGAGAATCTGTTAGGACTAACGCTTTACATATATTATGGGTCTTAATTAAACGAAGAGCCTCGTGTAACGCTTCACACTCCGCTGTGAAGACGGAGCTTTCTTTAGGGAGTTTCAGTAGGGATTTTAGGCCATATTGTGGAATTAGAACTGCGGCACCAGTACAACCGGTGTCACCAAGCTTCGATCCGTCGGTGAAAATCCGGACATGATCCGGCCAGCTCTCCCCCACTTTGCAGAGAAACAAATTATTGATCTGAATGTTTGTCATTTTTGTATGCTTATCTAAGCCAATATATTCGTGTGTGTCCGGTAAAAATTTCAATGCGTTAAGCGGTACATCATATATTGGAGATGGAAATGGGTATTTTGGGGATTTCATTGAGGTTAGTCTGTTGTAACTGTTAAGTAAATTTGGAGTTGGTTTGTGGATTAGGTTACGTTTCGTCGAATATTGCTGATTCATAATAATAAGACGGTTTTGTAGCGGGTGATCGACGAATTTCATTCTTTTCATAAAGAATGTGTCCGCTAGATATTGTCGTCTTATATGGAGAGGCAAATCTGCACATTCTACTTGTAAAGCATTTATTGGCGTAGAATTCATTGCGCCAACAATAAGTCTCAAGCATTTGGATTGCACTCTTTCCATTTTTACAGCTTGTGATTTAGGAAGAGGATCAAATAGGAAGGTACCATAGTCCAAATGACTACGAATCAAGGCATTGTACATAATTTTCATTGTAGCAGGGTGAGATCCCCAATATACACCAGATACCGCTCTTAGCATGTTAAGACCAATCTCACACTTTGATACAATATGATTGACATGATTATCCCAACTCAATTTTCTATTAAAAATTAGACCCAAAAACTTTATTTCATCTACCTGAGGAATAATTAGCCCGCCCAACTCCAGTCTCACCGACGGGTTCGTATGCTTACGGGAGAACACAATAGTTTTGGATTTTTGAGGGGAAATTTGTAAGAAATTTTTAAACATCCACCTCTGAAGCCGACGTAATGCAGTGTTAATAGAATTAACAGCTCTCTCAGTGTCATTGTCTGACTTATATATGACAATATCGTCAGCGTACTGAATGATACGACAGTCCTCCGGTATTGCTGTAACAATATCCGAACAGTAGATGTTGAATAGAGCGGGGCTTAGCACAGATCCCTGTGGTAGACCTCTCCAGATTGTGCGACGGGTGCTGTCTGCACCTTTGTGTACAATAATTTCTCTTTCGCTAAATATATTGAACAAGAGTTTTGCTAGAGAATGTGGGACATTAATTTTGATAAGTTTATTATAAAGTGTTAACAAGTCAACATTATCATATGCTGATGTAAGGGATGTTTAGATTTCTATAGCAGGAAATACTTTACATTATTTAATGAACAAAAAGTGCTTTTAGCAGACCCAAAAAGTGAGAAAGTCATCTGAGTTTTGAGGAGAAAAGTACCGCATCCTCAATCTGACCCATTAAACAGATTATCAAGCGGTGAATCGATATTGAAGTGCTAAGGAGCTGTT
Organism: Mystacides longicornis; assembly: GCA_963576905.1. NCBI lineage: Eukaryota > Metazoa > Arthropoda > Insecta > Trichoptera > Leptoceridae > Mystacides > Mystacides longicornis. Next base: position 23,393,628 of record OY756420.1, read on the forward strand.
TTGAGCAGCGCAAGACAGAGACAATAAGTTAGTGGAAATGAACCCCGGCATTTCAAACCCCTACAGAGCATAACTATACAAAAAAATTGAAATAAAGGTTTACCAATACATACTGTAACCAAGATTACAAAACCAACTATCAGATTCAAATTTCACACAATTTTTATGATCGATTCAATTATCTCTGATATCTCAACTATCCAGTGAGACCAAAGAACTATTTTACAACAGTGAACAACACAGTTGGAAAAATTGACGACGTACATATTCCATCAGTATTCCAATTCTATTTTGTTCTCTATTGAGCTTTGATGTAAATTATTATCTGATCAAAGATTTGTGTCCTATATTAAGTTGAATCTCACGCCTCATATCAAATCCACATTGCAAACCCTTTCACGCTGGGTAGCTATCAAGATCCGGCAAGGGCTGATAATTTATTATTATGCCACCACATAAGTCATTTAATTAAGATATCTAATAGAGCAAATCTGCTAAAATTTTGAGAAAAAAGTTAGAAGACCATTAATTGCTTTGTATTCCAGCATGTTAGGTTAGAACACACCAGAAAAGTACAGATAAGTAAACGGTTTTCTGACAAAAAATTGGTACTGCTGAATGCTGCTGCTAGCAAGTACCAATGCCACCCCGAAGCAATAAAATTATTAAAAAATAACATAAAAATACGTAACAATAATAATTTGAATCGTAAAGGTACAATATAAAATGTCAAATAAACCTAAGCAGAACGTTACATTACAGAGGTTTCAGTAAAACTGGCGAGCATTAGTGCCTAAGCCATATTTTCTACCATTAATCAATACAACTATAGTTTGTTTATTATGTGTTTAATCTAAAATTTCTTCAAAAATATTGATGAATTCAAAAATATGGATAAAAGATAAATATTGATGATGATTTGTAAAGAAATATATTATTTTTAGCATTGAATTGGTGATTTTTCAAAATCATAATTAGCCTTTATAAATTCCTCTGACCATTCATCAGGAGGTGGGACATTGTCCAGGTCGTACTCTTCAGTATAATTTCTTATAGTTTGATCAATCCAACTTACAAACCAAGATGCTTGAACAAAGATTCCGTATCCCGGATAGTTGCATGTAGAGGACCTTATCGGCAGCGGTCTACTCGCTTTTTGTAATTCACCTGGATTAGCTGATATTGATGAGATATCTGGATTTTGAACATAAATACCACTTCGCTTAGAATGCTTGGAATTTAAAACATAGTTTGTAGCGTATAAATTATTCCTTGAACTCCCATCGTCATCACTTCTGATTTCTATCAAACCAAAGCTAGAAATACCGATCAATTTATCTTGATAGATCAATGGACCACCGTAGTCACCGAAGCACATATTATTTTCTACTGACACGGCACATATAGTTTCGTTTCTTACACATTCCACTCTACGAAATCTTGTTTTTTTAACCCGTCTATAGCACATTCTAGGCGATCGCGTCCATCTCCAGCCGACGGCTGTCATTGTTGCTTCCGATGGTAAAGGAGTAACGAGTATCGGGATAAGTTTAATGTCCCCTCGCATTAGGAGAGGAGCTTCTGCAACAGCGATGTTAGAATCAGGGTGGACTGCAAATATTCTTATGGGAGCGTATCTGCCTGTATCGAGGTCCCAAGAGCCGTACCTCACAGCGCATACAAAACCTTCCCCGCAAACGAAACTACATTTTGCAGCTGTCAATATCCAGTTTTTTCTTATGATGGCTCCCCCGCAGTACAACTTGGTGTTTTTATTGATCAGAGACACTACATATGACCGAGGGTCTTTTCTCGGGCTGGGACGTGCGCTTCTTGTCACGCCACATAGACACGCTGTGCTAAAAAATATCACCAACATCTTCAAAACATTTCTCGTTCTCGCATTCATCTGAAAAAAATTGGATTTTAATTAATTTTTCTGAAAGAATATTGTTTCGAAAGGTCTGACGAAATACATACTCCAAAAATGGAAAGTTCCTATATTAATTGATAATATTTTATATCTAGGTACTTCATTTAATTCTTCATTAATCTTGAACATTTTTCAACACCTTTTCAATATTACATAATTTGAATGAGAGAAACAATTGGTACGTATGAACAACATCAGCAAGTCATTCACAAGGTGTTTTTTTTTCACACATTTGTTGATTAATCTACTAGGTACTAATGGGCTATGATACAAGTAGAATAAAGATTTGAATTAGGTTTTGTGTCAAAATTGTTTAGACTATACAGTATTCAGCTGAAAGAAAATTTAGTTTATCTTTCAAATTTCACATTTTGTACAAAAAAACTTAAAATAAGCACAAGTACAAAATAATGAATTTTAGATTTAAAGTGAGATACTGTGAAATATTGCGAGAACCTGCACTATACAGCGCTTAACATATTGATAAACTCGGAGAAAATTTCAAAAACATAAATCACGAATCCAAGAGAGAATACAACTTTCTCTTCTTATCAAGAAACTTTGGCGTGTTCCAAGTACAGCCTCCGTTTACACCTTTAAATCTCTAGAGAGCCAGGGTTTTGTTGTTATATTATATACTTCGCTCAAGTGTCAACTGCTTCCAAGAGATTTACATCAACTTAGGACTTGTCGAAAATCTTTCTTGTAGGTATTAAGAATAATTGAAACATTTTAATAGCTAGTCGCGTCGCTGGGATTACGATTTTGAAACTCATTTATTTGATTCATACCTATTATCTATTCATATCCACGTAAGTAGCTCCGTCAGCTGACTAAACACCGTATAAGTTTAATCAAACTTTTGAGGAGGTTGGTATCCAATTTATGTACCTATTTATATTAAACGTTCACTTTTTTTTACTCGCACAGAAAATGTTTCATCGACACAATGATGATGATATCTACTTCACGGGTTATTTTAAATTTTATTGAAAAGCATAAACTAAAATTTTTACTGTGGAATTTTCAATGTGGAATAAATTGTTTTATTTAGATTTTATCAGTATTAGGTTTATTATTTGTTTGGTTTTTACCGCATTTCAGCAAATCATTTCTATCTAAATGTCCCAAAAATGCCAGGACTAACCAAAAGCAATCCCTATAAAAAATCCACCAGAGAAGGCAAAGAGAAACTACTCATGTAACTCATTCTCATAAAATCAGGAAAGCACTAGGTGAGGATTCTGTCCTTTGCTATGGTTATTTGCAAAGTCGGGGTGACCCAATTTAGCACTCCAATCCAAATCCAAACTCCCTTTAGACCCCACTTAGGGGCATATGGAGGCAGCACTGTTAATGGAAAAAGAAAGGTAAGTATAATATAAGAAAAAATAACAACTAATGATTCTAACAATTCATTACTAATGTTCCATACAATATAACCATGACATTATACGAGATGAAACAAAAAATATATTTTCAAATTAACTTAATGCATAAATATGATATAGTAAAATCAACACTCATCGTTGAAAATATCGTAAAAAATCTAAACATTTATCCACAAAGGCAACAAGACACGAGTATAAAATAAAGTCATGTAATTACCTGACAGGGATCCCAACGAAGGTGAGAGTTAGAGCAGGTGCCTGTGAGGCTAACAAGACGGTGAAGTGATGTGGGAGATTGTTGCGGCAGACCTCGACGGCGACGGATGACGAGGAAATTAGAATTTCACGCTCCATCCACCGGGAACGATTGTAACCGGGAAGCAGTACCTGTAATAAATACCGCGTGTGCCAACAATAGGTACGTGTTTCTCTACGAGTTATTAAATGATATCGTGCCCCGCTATGCAGGAAGTTCCCTATCGTTAAAATAATCAGCGACGAGGTCGATCGCTTTACTAGTTTTATTACAGGAAAATGGCAACTAGTGAAAAAGTTTACAGACATCAGTTTAAAACCCATATCATAAAATACGAAATCGCGATTTATTGTAACGCTTTTGAGAAAATTTAGAGTTCTGCTTCTTTATTGTTTGAAATAACTAAAGATCATAAATGGAAAAAAATCAAGCTTATCATAACCCACAACTACTGCTTATTTATGAACAATCCTACAGATATCTAGTAAGACGAGGGAGGCATCAAAGAAGATTCATCCGATCTTCTTTACATCTTCATACACTTCATACAGAGTAAACCAATGGGAAACTGTTTCCAAGCAGAGGGAGAAGCTAGAGTCAACCTCGCAAATTCTTAACTTATCTATATGAAAATATAGTCCATATTAAGGGGGAGAAGACTACGAATCAATCAGCGATCAACTTGTAACAAGTCTCTGATCATTGATACTTCTACATATTGTCAGATGTGCCAGTGTGTTAATTAGAATAAACAACACAATTCTTCAAGAATCTGCTTCAAAGTGAGACTATTGTCTCTGTGTCTCGTAAACATAAAGTTTTTTGTTTTGACAGGTAGGAAGACACATTTGAAAAGCTGATAGTGGTTGGAAAAGCGCCAGGTACCAAAACGCTGCATTGGACCGATCAAATAAAGCGGTACATCCACAGCGCTGCACAAGGAGCTGTAGTACCTAGGTACATCTTACAGTAGACAGAACTTCCTGGAGAGAAGTGGTCCGCTCGCGGTAGATGTAAACATCACGACCTTAAATAATATAGTGTTGACAGTAATACGGAAGGTATGATAATATTATTTTTTATGACATTATTTTACGAAGGTGATATGTGCGGACAGAGCTTTAGATTTGTATTTATGAAAAATATCCTAGGTGTTTAATTTCATTATATTATTCAACAACAAGAGCTCTCCAGCTGGAGAGCTCTTGTTGTTGAATAATATAATGAAATGAAACACAGCAAAAGTAACTCAGTTATGCGCATGTTATAAAATGGATACATCCATACTACTGCATTCATGGTCTGTCTTACGGAAAATGACTCCCAGAATAAACCACATAGGCTGCAAACACGAGAAGTTACATTAATATTATCAGAAGATCAAAATATATGTCCGTGGCGCGTACTTTTGATTGTATTGATGTAATGGCTCGAACGAGTACGCGGCTCGGAATCAAACTAGCAAAATGGCGAAGAAGATGAACAATGTAGGTATTCCCTATGCGGGTTTTGATTTCCACACTGGTAAACGTACATAGATAAAAAATATTTTTGGTTCAGTTTTAAAATACTGACAAATCACAGAATTATCCTAAAACATCCCAGATTCATAAAAAATTACATTTGAGATGCTTTGACGAATGTTTTACAGCGCAACCAACCGAATCCAAAATACCGCAGCAGTGATGAAGAAAGATATGTACTGTAGTAAGGGAGGTACACACACTAATGTCGGAATGTTGAAAATATTCAGAAAATCCTGCGAATCTGCTTATAAAACAAATTATAAGCGATAAAATAAATTCGTCTTGGCTCAGCTGGAAGAAACACCTCCCCGTCTCTCTTATGCGTTATATGTTGTACTAGCTAGTTACCCGTGGCTTCGCTCACGTGTTACTGTATTTGCTTTCTCTTCCTAAACAATGCAGAATTAATTATATTCGCATCAAAATTAATAATAATAAGAAACATCATCAACATTTCTTTTTTTAAATATATATTCTAAAATTTCCATTAAATTACTATATTTTTATTTATATTTGTCGTTATTAATCTGTATTTAAAAAATATGTGCTTCTTATACAAATAGAATCAGCCCGCGAACTTAAAAATTTCGCTAACTTGACTGACATTGTTCTATGAGAATCCCAAAAAATAACTCGAATAACTTTTATTCCATCAAATGACGTTATTTGAAATCAATTTTTATATTGCTGGATATGAATAAAAAAATATTCAGGTCTCGAAAAGCAATGAAATTAGTGATCTTTAAAACACTTATTTCTATCTGCTTTGGGCATTTTTCAAGCTACAGACGTTTTTTTTAACATTTCAATTTATATCTTTCACGTTGATTTGTTGTTGTTTGTCTGGTCGTAGGTTCGAAATTTAGTTCATAAATATCTTATCCTGAGCAAACACGACATAAAAAGAATAAACGATATCGGTCCAGCCGTTCAGGTCGAAATAAATAACGTTAAACGTGAAAACTGTTAACGTTCCGAACGTTAACGTTTACCAAATTGAAAATGGTTTCCAATCAAAAAAAAATGCGTTTCGTCTTCAATATAATAGCAGCGTCGTAATACTTCCAAAGATTTTGAGGTAACGTTTAACGTTAATTTTGAATAACTGACAGAATTATTTTTTTGACTCGGAATTTGGAACAGCATTGTTTAACGCACGTTGAACAACAGTTTTTACGTTATCTCTATGGAAATAACAACAAATTGTTAACGTTGGAGCTGTCGTTAATATTTCGACTTGGCCTCCAGGCGTGATGCGATGACCACGTAAAGTAGGTCTCCATTTTTATAATAACGTAATATTCTCCCTTTTAAGCCCCCCCTCTCACCGCAAGCCAGCCCGGAGGAAACTAAACCGCAGCAAACCCGATCCGCACAAAGCCAAACCCTAGCCCGATTGCCAAAAAGCCAGCCGCACACAAATCAAGCCCGTGGCGGTTCCCCCCAAACCACCCCATAATACGGGAGGCCTTGGACCCACTCAGGAGAATAGGTTAGGCATAAAGAACTCTCCATTGCGCTCGAAGTCGTCCGAGGCTCATTGTGCCTTTTCTAACCGGTTGAGTTTTAAGGAAGTGAGGTGGTCAACCTCAGTATTCTAATGGTATAAGTAATTGGCGTTCGACTATAAACGAATTTTCGACAATGTAGAGTAGGAAGAAAATTAACTGTCCACTGTTTATATTTTTTATTAGATGAAACGGATATCGGCAACTATCCGATATCCGGTCTGTCCGGCGGCGTAAATAATATCCTGCCGGATACCGAATAGTAAAAAGAGACATGTTTGGATAACTCATTGATTTGTTTATTAAAGTATCACTTAAGAAATACACCTTATAATCACAAAATAAATTCTACAACTTAGAAAATTGATTATCAAGCATAAGGTAAATTATGGAGAGTAATTCTATATAATATTTCGTTATATAGACTATTAGACTATATAGAGGAAAACAGCAGCTTTGCTGGTCTTCGTAAGTAAGGGAAGTTTAATAAAACAACGTTTCGTCATATATCATCCTGGCTGAAGATGCAGATAGTTTCCGCGATTTTTGGAACAATAACGTTCCGGCAACGGAGTCAGTCCAATTTGTTTATACCGCCTACGTAAGCATAATTCATGCGTTGTACCCATGGTAATTTACGCACTGGCCGGGCTCTAGTAAGGACTTCTTTAGCATTCTACGAATTTTATAAATTTTTGAAAATAAAAACACCGATATTTTAAGGGGAGCGCTTTTCTTCCTCCCGCAAGGGTTCCGAAGATAAAGAAGATCTTCTCATACCGAGAGGGTCTTCCTCGTGTTCTGCTCCTTCGAAGCAGAGCTGAGGGATCTGGAAATGGTGTGTGAGGAGGTCATAATATCCGGCTAACTGCTATCCCTTTCGTCTCTATTTTTTATACGTTCCAGTGGACAGTTAATTTTTTCGCACTATACAGTGACGAAATGATATGGTCATTGACTTGCCAGTGTTTTCAAAACAATTATTTACGATCTATCCTAAAATGATGTGAGGATTTTGTAGTTAATTTTAAAATTTAATATTTTGCACTTTTACTACATTTGATATAAAATAATTTACCTATTGACTTCATAATACTATTTACCTTTTTTCAACATAATATTATATCAACTTGCTATTCATGGTTTATGCAATAAATTCAAAGCAAGATTACTCACATAGTTTTTTTTTTGCTAGTGTTTTTATGAAATGGCTTCAAATATTTTGACAGATCAAGACATAAAGAATTGCAATACAATCCAGATTCTTTTCGTGAACTTACCGTAAATTATTTTAGTAGAGATAATAAATTACTAAAATAGGTAGGTACCTACATAATGATTTTAATGTCGATCGTAAAAAAAAACAATTCAGAATCGCTGTACAGGATGCATGGTACGAAAAATATATTGAAGTAGGTAGGTACGTAAAGTGTTTGTCTGAATTCACGGAAAGTGTATTATTTATCTCTTATATAAAAATGGAACGCTAATTTGCGCGGTCATCGTATGGGTAAGAACACGTTGAAAGCCGATTACGATCCGCGCCGACCAGCTCAAAGATTGTTGTCTATGGTTTCCATGCATTTAAATGGGCATCTCGGGAAGCGGGTTCCTGCTTTTTCTGTGGGTTTCCCCATTCAAATGCATAGTAACATTCTTTGCGCCGGTTGGCGCTAGTCAGAATCGGCATTCTACGTGTTTCTTACCCTATGAGAACAGCTGAACTTATATCGCCCATTTTTTTGTCGTGTTTGCTTTTGTCTGAAGGGTCTTATGAAAGAAAAAAGTTGCACGGAATAAAAATAAAACTTCCATATTATTATTAGATTTTTTCTAATTTTGAAATTAAATCAGGCGTTTGACAGGAATCAGTTGTTTGATGAATGATACGATTCATGGAATGCTTATAGTAAATAATATAATGATATGTTTTATAACAGATGCAGCGGTTACAGTAGTTAAAAAGGTAATAATGAATTGTATCATTATACTAATTCAAATTCAATAATATAGGGACCACGTCGTTGTCTGTGTTAAATAACTTTAAACTGAAATCAACTTAAAGTTATACATAAAATCTCGAACATATTATTTATATTCCAAGGCGGGACGAAGTTTGACGGGTCGGCTAGTTCAAAACTATATTATTATTATTATAGATTACGCAATAGTTTCGTCACGTGTATTGGAGAAAGTAGGTTGGGTTGGGTATACCTACCTACGTATATATTCATACACGCTGCACCGGACCAGCTCGCGGTGTATGTATGTTTATTGTATGAAACGATGTCGTCAATAAATTAAATTTTTACAAAAATTGATAAGAAAAGTTTGAGATGTACTGCTATGATGTATATATTTTTTATAGAAAAATAAATTATCTAGTTGTAGCGTTTCGGCGTTTTTCGATATTTTTATAAAATTCTGAAATATAGGCACTGAAACTCGTAAATTTGTCATAAAAAAAAATATTTTTCTTTATAAAAAAAGTTTGAGAAATCCTGGAACTTCTTCATTAAATTATATTTTAGATATTATATTTTTCTATATACATACACAATTTTAGGGTTCCAAATTTTATGGTTTTTGAGATATATGGAAAAATTAAATAAAAATTCAAAGGTTGATAACCCCTGACTGAAAAAAAAATTCAAAATTCTGAGTATACAAATTTTGTATGCTTAAAGTATTCAATAGTTTCTGAAATTTTAGGATCTGTGTATCAAGCGAATCAAAAGTTATAAAGAGGGGACGGATACACACACATACACGTTGGAAAAGTGCCCCTCACCCCCTACCCTCTAATTAATGATATCTTTTGAAAACGAAATAGTATAATTTGACTCTTTCTGAAGAAATCATTTTTTTGAAATTTCGATAAAACCAGTTTTAAACTTTTTAGGAGGCACTTAAAAATCATCCCTTTTTATATGTGCCCTTTTTCGTCCCTTTTAGTTAAATTTTGGAAAAATTGCCAAATACGCTAACACTCATTTCTATAGAAGAATTCATATGCCAAATCTCAAGTTCGTACCATGTCTAGTTTCCGAGATATTCGCATACTTTGAAAAACATTCAACCCTTATTTTCACCCCCTTAGGGGTGGAATTTCCAAAAATCCTTTCTTAGTGGAAGGTTTTGTATTGAGACCTACCTGATTTCCAAATTTCACTTCTCTACGATTAGCCGTTTGGGCTGTGCGTTGATGAGTCAGTCAGTCAGTCAATCAGTCAGTCAATCAGTCAGTCAGTCAGGCACTTTCCTTTATTATTATAGATGATTAAGTAGCTCGCCTAATAGGATGCGTGGAGGTCTGGAGGCATTAAGGCGAGATATTAATAACACAATTTCATTATTTAACAAAGACTAGTAGACGTGCTCTGCTCGTGATTTATGTCGGCAGATGAATGAGCCTCTAGGGGGCTGCGAAAACTTACGGCAGGGAACTTTCTTTCACTTAACCGCACAGCCTACACACGCACGCACACATACATGACGTTAAAACAAATACACAAACTCCCATTTCGTGACAAATCCAACATTTCGATTGTGTTTTATCTCCTGAGCTATGAGGATAAATATTTCAACTTTTCTTTTAGTTTCACCATACATGAAATATTCCTATGCATGTGTATAAACACGTGCAGTTATCGACAGCAAAATATACAATTTCAAAAATAATTATGAAACAGCTTTTTGAAACTAATTTGCAAATCTACTTGTGAACCACAATTAGATATTACTGGACTTACGTGACTTTTCGTGTCATTGTGGTGTTTCTCGCAGTGTTATTACATAATTTCGCAAAGTTTTAAATAAGGTGATTTAAATATCTTTCCTATATACCCTCAAACATATTGAATCTTATAGATAGAACATAATATTATTGTATAAAAATCTTATAGAATATCAATGAGATTTATATTTCATTGTAGAATATAATATAAAAACAAAATATGATTGTCTAAAAATGTTGTAACCCCGGTCGGTGATGATCGAGCCATTGACCTGTACCCCTAGTAGGTATAAGTTTTCAATGATCGAATATCGAAACGATCATCGAAAAAAATAATCAAACAAAATTATCGAACGATTCGATCGTTTGATATTAGAACACGCCAATACTCGTACTAGCCCCACTGATGTTTGAACAAAACAATGTAATACAAATTTTAAATCAAACAGAATCTGTCCAACCAAACTCCACTCTAATCTTCTTCATTGTCACAATACTAGGATTGTTTGGGAGCAATTTTCCCAACTCTTTCTCTCCACTCCATCCTATCCGAAGCATTCCTCTTTAGTTCATTACGTGTATATGCACATGTCTAAAAATAATACACCTCTCGTACCCGAGAGCGTGCCCCCTCAGTCATCTTCTCAATCTAAAGTATGTAGGTATATAGCAAATAACATCCCGCAACTAGTCAGGAAATGGAAGATTGAGAGCCGTAAAAGGGTCGGAAAAAGAGGTTTTCCTGGGTGAGCTCGGGTTTCTCAAACGAATCGATAGATTTGATACTTGTAAAGAATATGATCTATTTTTTTCAGTAAAGGAGTAGGTATTCGTTTCTTTCCATTTTTCAGATACTCATTCACTCAATTTGTTTAAAAAAAAATCTCACACCCATTAGTATTTATGTTCTTATAAACATTCAAGATTTTTTAATCAATATACTTAGGTACTGTGTTGTAAAACCTATCCAAAAATATTTTAGATTCGATCACTTTTCAACAAAACAATACCTTTAAACATTTAGAGTTTCACAATTGAGACTTGAAACAGATCTTCAGGGAATTCAACCATTTTTCGGCAATAATGAAAGAAGTAAATCGGAAGACTCTCGATAAAGCTATTAAGGCCTTATATACGACTTTAAATATTCACAATAATATAGGGAGACTTTTATCATAATACTCTCTGAAATGTAGTCATAAACGAGACAGCCGACAATACACAAGCATTTTTCTTTATCAACTGAAAATATTTTAAGACTTAATAATCGGTTAAAAAATTCGTAATTCCTTAAGTTTTCGTAAATGTTTTTTACATTATGTACCTACGTGAGACTGGCCGGGAACACCATACAAGGTGTTTTGTCATTTATAAAGGTGTCTCGGAAAGACGAGGTACACTTTTTATATTTTTTTTTTTTTTTTTTTTTTTTTTTTTTTTTTTTTTTTTTTACCCATCACGCCGTGTCCCGTAAGGGGTAGGCAGAGAGAACGGACCTCCACTCTTTTCTATCCAAGCATACTTCTTTCGCTTCTTCCACCGACATACCATTTCTCATACAGCTTCTCCTATTTCTCTTACTTCTTACCTGGCCTTCCTTGAGGACGGAATCGATGTGTTCGATCCACGTCATTCTCGGTCGCCCACGCTTTCTTACACCATTCCTTTCAGCCTTATGAATTTTCTTTGTCATTCTGTTTGCATCCATTCTTTCCACATGCCCAAACCATCTCAACTTATTAACTTTCATCTTTGTCACAACACTTACTTCCATACCACATTCTTTCCTAATATTTTCATTCCTTTCCATATCCGATAAAGTTTTTCCACATATTCTTCGTAGAGATTTCATCTCTACTGCATTTATACTACATTCTTCTTTTTTCGTCCATGTCCACGTTTCACAACCATACATCATCGATGGTAGCAGGATTGCGTTATGCACTAGTTTCTTTGCTTGTAGTGAGATGTTGTTGTTTCTCATTATAGGTCTTAATGCACCGCCCACCCTGCGACCAGCAACTTTCCTACGTTCGATTTCTTTTTCACACTTTCCATCCCGACTAAACATGCTTCCTAAATACACATACTCATTCACTTGCTCAAGACATTCATTTTCTACGGTTACTTTGCAATTCGTTCTTGCTTCATCCCTTTCAAATACCAACACCTTTGTTTTGCTTACATTCATTTTTAGACCATTTTTTGCACAATTTTCAAACACACTTGACACAAGTTCTTGCAAATCATTTTCACACTCAGCCATAAGTACTAAATCATCTGCATACATAAGCGCACATTCCTTTATACCATTCAATTCAACCCCTATATTTATATCTTTTAACCCACTGACGCAAAAATCAAAGAACAAATTGAACAACCAGGGTGACATGACGCACCCTTGCTTCACACCTTTCGTAAGATAGAACTCCGGTGAAAGGTGACTGTTCACCTTCACACACGCAGTACTTTCCGAATATAGCGAAGCAATGGCACGAATCAACCGGTTATTCACTCCATACATTGATAGAACTTCCCATAATTTACCCCTGTCTACCCTATCATATGCCTTTTCCAAATCTACGAATGCACAGAAAAGCTTCTGATGTTTACTCAAAAGCTTCTCCGTAATCATCCGCAGAGCGTAGATCTGATCGGCACACCCCCTCCCATTCATAAAAGCCCCTTGTGCATCCCAAACTTTATTTTCAGTTATTGTTCTAACCCTTTCTACTAAAATTCTACTGTATAATTTACCCACGTTGCTCAACAAGCTGATTGCACGATAGTTGCAAGCTGATTGCATGATAGGTGACTGGAGGACTTTTTATATTAAGTGCTATTTTTTCACTTGCAAAAGTAGATAAAAGTTTGATAGTTGTCGCCTGTATTTGTTCAGATTATTGGTAACAATACCAACTATATTAAATTTCGGGGATTTTGACAAATTTGATCACCTACATATATATGGGGAACATATACATATAATGTTAAGCCCGTAGTCCATAGTGTTTCAGATTTAAAAAAAATATCTTGAAATGGAATACTTATTGATTTAATGATTATTTCATATATTATATACTTTTTTTATTTTTTTATTCATTCTTTAGGTGTATATTGAAAGTATAATAAACAACACACAAAATTTGACATAGAAAATACATCACCGAATCAACATACAGAGGGCGAGCTTACCAGAACGAAGTTGCGGTCTCTAACAACTAACCCAATATCCTTCTTAATGTAAGATCTAATCCTGGAAAACGGCACAAGAACCATAAAAAGTGGTGTCCTTTACAAAAGAACGCATTATAATTGTGAAAACTTATTACCAAAATATGGTTACACTCAGACCGTTCGTAAAATTTCAAAGCAGTCAAGAAAGAACACCTATTTGTCAACCATTCGAAAAGTGGTGAAATAATTTACTTACCCGTCTGTTGAAAACTTTGCTGCAAGCAAGTGTGTCTCCGGAAACGTCAACTCGAAAGTAATTACCCGTTATCAGAGCCGTCGGGGTGCATTTCATTCCATAATTAATCAGAACATGTCTCGTTTGATTACCAATAAATATATCACAACTCCTAAAAAATCACGTTTCATTGTAAAATGAAAATGTGAGACACCCCTTATAATTATTACGCTAACGATCTCAGCAATTACATGACCCACAGATAAAGTCCTCAACATTATCATTAGCAGCGTCATAAGTTAAATTCATATCACATAAATCTCGTAATTGGAAATAAAATAGCTTTTCATGAGCCTATCTGACTATCAAATATACAAAGAATTCACTTTTCGCAGGTCGACAAAACGAATAAGAACTGTAATATAATATTTTAATGTGAGTCTTTCAGCGACACTGCAAGTGGAGATCAGAATGGGACTTTCAATAAGTACTGTCTAATACAGTAATTTGGGATACATCAGACGTCGACCACGGAAACACCGAGCGTCCCCAACCCAAGAACAAACTGGAGTTTCTACATTTAAAGATGAAAGATCTACGACGAAAAAAAAAACAAAGATTATTTGGGTATATATCGAATGAGAATAAGTGGATAGTTAAAGTTTTATAATTATTAGGATGTAGTCATAATTAAGACATCCTATCGACTTATATTAAAGTGCTCTGGGAGATATCTACTCTTAAACGGAAGTGGGGTTGCATAATTAAATTGTAGGTATCAATAATTAGATTATTGCGAATTATTTATACATACCTACTTTACAAAAAAAAATCGTAACATTTATTTGAATATAAAACTGAATGTTTGACTGTCCATTTGTGGTACATTTACACAAATATGTCGCTATAAGTATCTACTTATAGCGACATATTTGTGTAAATGTACCTATAGTTCAAGATTTCAGTTTTTTGGTTCGGGTGAATACACACAACAAATACTCAGGTGGTAGAAAAGTTAATTAATGCAGAAAATTGAATTAAGAGTTCTTTTTCATAAATTTTCACCATATTATAGTGTAGACATGGCATCTTCAGTTGCCATCATTGACGTCTCGAATCAAAAATTAAACGAAGCATAGCATAAACTATAATTGAGCAGTCATAAAAATGTTAATAAATATAAATGGTGTCACTTAACATTCGAGCATACTATAGCCTGAACAGGAGTGCCTACTTGCAGCTCTGTCAAAATAGAACCTGTGGGGCTAGTACGAGTTTTATCGAAAGCTTATTGCACGCTAATACGCGCTTATTAGCGTGCAAATAGTGTTCTAAAATCAAACGATCGAACCGTTCGATCATTTTTGTATGGAAAATTTTCGAAACTCTTTCAATGCTCGTTTCGATATTCGATCATCGAAAACTTATACTAGGGGTACAGCATTTAGATGACTTCGATATTCTAGCTATGAGCTAGAACAGTGGGGCTAGTACGAGTTTTATCGAAAGCTAATTTCACGCAAATGTGTGCTTATTAGCGTGCAATTTGTGTTCTAAAATTAAACAATCGAATCATTCGATCATTTTGGTATGAAATTTTTTCGATGATCGTTTCGATATTCGATCATCGAAAACTTATACTAGGGCTACAGGAGTTTCGGACGTTAAAATGGCGATGGGCCGGTCATGTCGCTCGATTAGAGGATAAATGGACAAAACGCCTCCTGTGCTGACGCCTTAAGACTACAATTAGAAACCCTGGCTGGCCATCCACAGCTTCGATGGAGGGACGACATCGTAAGAACCATTGGCTCGCAGTGGATGCAGGTTGCACAAGATCGGAGGACGTGGAATAGTCTGGAGGAGGCATATGTCCAGAAGTGGATTGATGCATGCTGGGAAGGAAGGATTCAATATTCACTCACGCAGGCTCTACACAAAACAAATGAGCAACAAAATAATTCCTTGTCATATAGAACAAACGAAATTCTTTTCGTAATGTTCCCTCTGTTTAACAAAACGTGTTTGTAGGAGTTATAATAATAATAAGGGAAGGAATCCTTCCATTATGAGAAGGAATACAAGGAAATTATTATTAGCCAGGGTTTGTTTCTTGGTTAATGTTTATTGCACACAGATTATCCTTAATGTCCTCATTCAATTCCTTGAGCATTGCGTGCTAAATTCTTGAATAGTTCTCACTGCGTTGAGATAACAATTACACCTTCTAACTGTGTCGATCTAACACTTGGGCTTTTTAAACTGTCAAGGGACGACGCTCAAAGTGTATCCCCCTTTATATAGTCCATTATACCTCATTAATGCATGATACTTTAACATGAATTCTGTTGGCATATTATCAAATGAAGAGAATATCAAGCCATATTCACGATCACACCAAATCGATGCCGTCCAATGGATGACATGCAAAAAATTTGTTCCATTCACGATAACTTCAAATAGATAATGGAAGAATTGAATCTTGAGTTTTTTTCAATCAGTATAACGAAATTTCGCTAAGTTAATACCTACACGGTTTTTGCTGGTTTTATTTTAAATTTAAAACAGCAACATTAGTACCCTGGTCGAAGAATAACGACAAAATGAGACAAATTTGAACAAAGTTTTTAACACTGAAAATCCAGCTATGTGAAGACTTGGTCCACGTGTACGGCCGCGGCAGGCCTTAGTAATCTCTTTCAAAACATGAAATTTGTACCGTATAAGAAAATAACACATAGAATAAATGAAACGCCTAAAAGTGTTTTTGCTTAAACAAAAATAATAGATACGCTCGCAAATACGTTTATATAATACATTTTGATGTCAAAAGAAAAAAACGGAATCGATCAGGAGTAAGCCATAATGTTAAAAGCTTTGTTAAATCGACGAGACAACACCTAAATAAGAGGTTTACTTATGTATAGCTGGAGAATGAATAACATATTGGTATAGTACCTAACGTCAAAATCATGAAAATAAGGAGCGTCCAAAAAGACAATTTTCCAATATAATTTTGTTCGAGAAACTCGCTGAATCTCAATAACTATGTCATTATGACATTTGGATTTTGATTGTTATAGCATTAAAATAGTTGTTCCACGATTAGGCTATTTTGAATCCAGTATTGCTTTGCGAAAAATAAGTAGATATCTATGTTATAAATAAGGATTTATACAAGTAAGTATTTTCCTAAATATGTATAAATTTTATTTTTATTTTTCACGAATAGTGAAAATATGCACTCAAAATGCAAAGATACACCTACTTTTTTAATTATAAAATACTTGATAATATCATCGAGTTCCACAGTTACGAACAGCTATAGCAATAGTTTAGAATATTCAGATTTTTTTTTATATAAATGTTAGATATGTAACATTTACAACACGAAAAAGTTTGCTATAGTTCGCTATTTAGTATTCTGACAGCACGACAATTTCAAACATGATCGGTCACTATTGAAATCGGGATAGAATATCAGAACACCCTTCCTGTTCATTATGAGCGCCAGTCATCTTATCACGAGCTCGAGATTTTAGAGAACTTGACGTAAATATTTTAATCATCAAATTTAAACGAATATCGTTTGATATAAATAACGTCTGATAGATTAATATTTTTATTAATCGAATATGTTTATCAGCTTTCGTTATAACGATCACCACCTCTATAATGAATAATGAGATGTTTTCTGGGGAGCTTCCGACAAGAAACACTAGGTGGCACCACTTCTATTCAGGTCTAAATATTATGACAGCTGGTAATTAAAACCTAAAAATGCGTTCGGAGATTTGTCCATTTCAAACTGTTTTTTTTTTTGTTATATTTAGCATTGCGTTTAGAAATGATTTTTAAAATGAATACAAATTACGGAGAATGATCTGTAATTCAGTTAAAAACGGAATTAAAAAGATAGAAAAAGGCCGTACTATTAGCAAGGTTAGTATGATTTTTATAATAAGATTTTTCGAAATATTTAATAAACATTACGGTGATGTTAGTTTTACTATTGAAGGCTTCATTCAAGATGCTTCAAGACTAGAGCACCGCAGCTAAAGTTTTGAAATGTCTGTTCCTGAACACAACACATTTTCGGATATCAACTGTTCTTCTGTTATTCATTTTTTATCTGAAGATTTTTTAAGTCGATTTGCCACTAGATGTGAACACAACGTGGGTAAATCCTTCAATATCTACGAAAAAAATCTTTAGTAAATAAATTCACCTTGTATAATATTATAATCCCAGTAAATGGACCGGAGTAGAGAATCTCTGTAATGACAATATGTTTGATGGCCTTTACACCATCTAGCATTGACTGATGAATATTATGCTAATATATCTCCTCTCTTTTTTGTTTTCTCAATTAAACAATTTGACGTTTTAATTTTTGATAATTATAAAAGTGGCTTTTTCTAGGAGTAGGTAAAACCATAGTGTGTCATTTTACACCACACACACAAACAAAAGCGCTTTGTCTTTGTCTTCAAGGGTGGATTTCCAGTGCTATTGTTTGAGAAAAATCTCAGTGGTGCTGTTCTGTATCTTCTTCTTTTATTGTTTTCTGATTCGGTATTTTTTCATTTGTATTTATGTAGGTATATAAAAAATAAAATTAGATAAACAATTATATTTGTAATAGAATGTTTTTATTTATCGTATGGTATACAGTACATCACATCATAAGTTATTCAAAATAACAGTCATTTAGTAAAATAATAAAAGTGTTTGGATGAGCGCAAGCAACAGGCTTGCTTGTCAAATGTTTAAAAGGTTTCTTATAATATATTCGGTCGCATGTAAAAATGTATGTACAATGATCACTCTAAACCTATTGTAAGCTATCATGCATAAAATATAAGTTGTTTAATTGGAAATAAACTATAGAGTGATAAATTGTTTTTTCATTTTTACTGTAACACAAAATAAAAAATAAATTTTAAAGTATTTATTTACGAAAGACACCAAACCGACCACAACACGCACGCACATTCATATGAATATTGAGGTTATAAACGTTAATTTGACCAGTGTTGCCAACGGCACTTTGCCTAATGTCACCGTTATTCAAACGCAAAGTAGGTAGCCCAACTGAAAATTTGGTATGCTGAAAGATGAAAAGTCGCTAAAAAAAGGTCATTCCGAAATTTAGGATCAAGAGAGAGGTGGGAGTTCACTAATCAAAGGTCATTTAATATCCGAAAAGGTAAAAATTCGCTAAAAGGGAAGTAGCCCAATTAGCGACTTGGCGACCTGTCACCTTTTAGATTTTTTCGTCGCCGATTCTCGTTAGTAGCCCAAATGGCCCACTCAAAAATAAATCACCCACGTTGGCAACACTGAATTTGACATTAGATCGGGTTAGCAAGAATGGCACAAAAAGGAAAAAAACATCCCAAGCTCCATTGCTTACAAAGTAAGTACTTGTAAAGGCCCACAGTTTCATTACGGTAAGCCTCGGTAATGGGCATCTAAAAATTAACAAATCTCATTATTTATAATGTATGTTTGTACTATAAGAGCTACTAAAGAAAATAATTTACAAAAAGGGTTTGTGTGTACGATTATAATACAATTGTTGTAGTTCCCAGTGACCTATCAACACAAAATCACATAAAACGAAATGTCACAGGTTCTTTCTGAGTACCTACGTCATATTAATAATTTAAAAGCACTTAATTTTCGTATTATTATTCGAGTTACTGTCCTTATTTACGTAATAATATGCACATGTGTATTGCGGTGTGGTAGTGGGGGCCTGCGGGTATTTTTATACCAAGGTATTGTGAACACATCATAAAGAAATGCTTTACACAAAAGCGAAAATACTTGACAAAAACACAAGCAGGTACGACGAGATATAAAGTGGGAAAAGTATTTTACGAATTTCACAATACGGCAATAGTATGTAGACTAATGTACCCGCACGATACACAATCCCCTAAAAATCCTTACCTACCCGTGAACTCATGTTCAGACGTCAACGTTCTAAGGAATAAAACTGATTATTCGGAAACATGGTTCACTCTATTCAATGGCTAAAATTGTTTTTTTTTAACAGGTAGATATGTAAAACTAGTGTTACCAGA
Organism: Mystacides longicornis; assembly: GCA_963576905.1. NCBI lineage: Eukaryota > Metazoa > Arthropoda > Insecta > Trichoptera > Leptoceridae > Mystacides > Mystacides longicornis. Next base: position 23,413,482 of record OY756420.1, read on the forward strand.
TCAAAAAATCAAAATTTCTGTTATTTTTAAAAAATCACTTTACCAAAATGGCTTTTTAAAAATTTGTTGATTTTTATTACGTTTTATTGCGTTATTGTGTAAAATTAAGATGGCCCATTCCCTTTCCCCAATAGTTCATCCCCTTTAATATTGCACAACTGTATTTTATGTAAGTACTAATTGTAGTGTGTCGTGTCCATTCATTTTATTGAAAATTTGTATTTTTTTTTTAAATTTTATCTTGGTCTAATATTAGTAGTCGAAGTAATTAGGGATCGAAGTCTTCCAAATTTCTATATTGAGAAATGGAATTGTATTAGATAAAAATTAGGCGCCTGAGTTGATCTCGGGACAGTTCGGGTTGTATCGTCGACGAGGAGTGTAGGGGGCGTGTTCTGGTGCGATGTCCTTTGGATACCCTTGTATCCAGTTAGTGATTTTATTCATTGATTATTTTGAACATTTTAAATGATATAATTTTGTGTGCTTCTGGGTGGTGAAATCTATTTGTAGTAAATTCTTTTAGATTCGAGCATAAATTTAAATTCAGTGTTGCATTTTTTCATAATTATGTGTTATCTGGGAACCAATTTGAATTAGAATCTTTTAAATATAGAGTCAGTGTATTCAAGAAAGAAATAACAAATCTGGATCATTGCTTTATTTTATTATTTATTTTTAATTTGTTTGCTTAGTTTGGGGAGGGCTTTGTGTTTTATCAAGAGGAATCATTCACTGCAATGTGTAATGGCGAACGTAGTTAACGTAAAACGCGCATAAGCCAGCCTTCGAAACCACAGTAGAAGACGGTCGTAAGCCCGTAATGGTTCTATCTTGATTTCTGGGGGGAAGGGGGTAAAGTTTTATAAAGAAGGGTTTATGATATCATGGTAGGATAGGATGGATTGTATGTTTTCATTCCATTTAGTTCTGTGTCGTGAATTAGCCGATCGAGTTCTTCTTTTACACATTATTTACTAGATAATAACCTTAAATAAATCGTGTGATCATTATTTTCGTTCACGATACAGACTTTTTCCGAATGGAATCTAATGTTTCATTTTCAGTTTACAATTATGTACAGTCCTTTGTGAGTATAAATTTATGATTTTGCTTCTTTTGTTGTTCTATGTCATTTCACAGACGGATACGAGGGTGAGTGCTTCAATCACTAACGTTGGTTGAAGATTTTTCTTAACATCACAAAGGGCTGTAAACATATTTTGACTGCTCTATCTCTTCGTTTGTTAGAAAAACGTTTCGATGTCATTAATATTATTTTAAATTCACTTAAACTCTATTCATTATTGATAGGTTTATAGGTACACAACGCGTTGAGTCCGTAAATTTAGGTTCCTATAGTTCATTTTTTTTAAATATACAGTGCTAGAAAAATTTCGGCATATTCCCATTTCATTCTTTTCATACATTAGAAAGAGACACAACACTTCTATAAGATTTATTGTTTTATTGGGAGGCGGTAACAGTAGCCACCCTTAACCAGGTAGCACACTCATAAATATTTTGAAGTCGAGAAGTGCGGTTGTCTTCGCTAACAACTCGATAAATCAGAGAAAAGTTTATTAAATTCTGCTATTGCATTTTTTCATATTTGCATATTAAAGTAGGTATTAATTAAAGTGTATAATTATTTTACCTAATGCTTTTTATCTGTATGTTTTTTCATTTTGAGCCTATTGCACTTTTTATATCTTCATAGCGCATTTTTTAATCTGTGTACAATATTATATAACAGTTTATACTTTATGAAATATATAAACGTATGTATTTTTAATAATATAACCTGTTGAAGAAACAAACATGATATAAAATATACCTACACCAGGATAAAAAATGCAACATAAATCAGCTGGGGTATTCTCGTAGCGTTCTTAATTCGAACTTGACTGAAATTTGTTCTTATAATGACGGATTGGACTAGACCGCGTTCTTAAATTAGTTTATTTTTTTGAAAATCGAACGCATTTAGGTCCGTGACTGCAGTTTTTAAACTTAAACTGATACTGATTGATTACGAGAATAGCCACCCAGTTTCGATAAAAATGAGAAGTAAAATACGATAAACTGACTGCATTTCATAAAACTCGTGCAGTGTGTATAGCAACCCATAAAAACAACTACCTGCGTAACAATAGGTTCTGTACCGCCTCTCGGCGAAGTCATAAATCTTATAGAAGTATTTTGTCTCTTTCTTATGTATGTAAAGAATGAAATGGAAGTATGCCGAATTTTCTAGTACTGTATCTTTAAAAAAAATGAACTATAGACGATTACATCATCATGGCCATTAGGTTCCTCGTAGCGATCAGAAGTCTTCCTGAAAGCACAGCCGATTTCCTTAAGTCCAGCATTCAACTCGTAATTTCAGGTGCGAATCATGAAGGTTGTAAGCTTCTTCATTTTGGTTCGTAGATATTCGTCTTAGAGTCATCTACCTTTTTATATAGGTACATTGATGCATTCTTTGAGTCGACTCGGTTTACACGGTTTTGTTAAACGTTTATTTAGCTAGGTATAGTTTCAAAGTTAGGTAGATTATTTTAGCATAAATCTAGTTAGTAATAGCTTTAGAAGGTAGGTTCCCATTAAAAGTGGTAGAAGTGTCAATAATAATAGTTTTTTTGGGATTTAATGGTGTCTCGCTGTGGAAATCTTTGTCAGGAGCTGTTGTTTAATGTATGTTGATGTGATGAGTGGTGAATGTCCGGTGTAGTGTTGTGCATTATTTGTGTGGTCTTGGTCGAATAAAAATTTCATTTTTGCCGTCGCACGTCAGACCGTCAATACTTCACAGAACGCTCATACCCTACACACTTCGACCAAGATCACGCAAATAATGAACAACACTACATCGGACACCGATCATCCTCATCACATCACACATCAACATACATTAACAACAGCTCCTGACGAAGATTTCCACTCCGAAATAGAAACGTAGAGTAAATAAACAAAAACTCAAGACACGACCATAATCCCAAAAAACTGCCAATATGCAAGATTCCGGTCGTGAAAGCCTCAAACAATTTATTGTCAACAATAAGCCCAGTTGTTAAATTAAAATTTGCAATTATCTTTAAAGACCGTTATGTGCAGATGTAGGTAATTAAACTAGAGATGACCTGGATCCTGGATCGTTGGATCCGCGGGATGTTTGATCCGCTGTTACAAACAGTACCTACACAGACGCGGATATCATTGAGACAAAAAAGAAAGATAACGATACTTAAACTGATATCACTTAATTTAACCATACAAAATTCACCAAACCTATCAGTGTTACCCAGAATGACTGTCGGTAATTTGACAAAGTCTCATCGTCGTCAGATGAACGGCTTAGCAGCATTTTTATAGACGTCACATATACATTATGCTAATAATTTAATAACTCTTAACTCAAATTTCTTGTATTTAGTCATTGCCAGTCACTAATTCACGGCTATAAGCACGAAAGTTCATATCTACACATAATAGGATGTTTTCTTTTTCCTTTTTGTGCCACCAGAGGCGCCCTTGCTAATCCGGTCTATTGTCAAATTCAATGTTGCCATTTGGGCTATTTGGAACGAGAAACGGTGACGAAAAAATCTAAAAGGCGACAGGTAGCCAATTGGGCTACTTCCCTTTTAGCGAATTTCCACTTTTCCAGATACTAAATGACCTTTTTTAGTGAACTCCCACCTCTCTCCGGATACTAATTTTTTTAGCCACATTTCATATGTATTTCCAAATACCAAATTTTCAGTTGGGCTACTTAGGCGAAAAGTGCCGTTGGCAACACTGGTCAAATCAACGTTTATAACCTCAATCATATGAATGTGCGTGTGTGTTGTGGTGGTTTGGTGTCTCTCGTGAATAAATACTTTAAATTTTTTTGTATATATTTTGTGTTACAGTAAAAATGAAAAAACAATTTATCATTCTATAGTTTATTTCCAATTAAACAACTTATATTTTATGCATGATAACTTACAATAGGTTTAGAGTAATCATTGTACATTTCTTTTTACATACTATTTATTCTTTATTCTTTATTATCTCCCCTAAGTCTCATGCGAGACACTTGGGTTCGTCTTTTTCATAACAAAAATAATAAGTACAATCTCAATAGTTTCATCAGATTAACAAAAATATTCATAGAAAAAAAAAAGAAAATTTAGAGATGACAAACTTTAAAATAAACCATAATTATATAATCAGAAGTCAATAGGAAGCTGATAAGAGGTAATAAGTATTAAATACCAGAAGAATGTAAAGGGTTCTTTTGGCATTACGTCAAATACATAGTCAAGAACGGAAGCAGTACATAGAATATATGAGGGAAACAGTGAACCAGTAAGTGCAGAAAGTGAGACAAGAACAAAGTCCAACACGGTATTACAAATAAAATTGTTTAAATTATTATTTATCTGATTAGAAGTGCTGCCACCTAGGCTGTCTTGTCGGAAGCTCTCCAGAAAACATCCCATTAACATCCAATTGTCGCGGTACCTACATATATGGGGTACAACAAAATAACTTCAGGTGCAATGTGTAATATGTATGTGTGTCCCGCGGGGAACATTTCGGATAGGCGCCATTATTCGATCAGTCAGTGTTCTAGACTATTCTATTATATATGTATAATTGGAACGTATTATGCGAGCACATTGAAGAAATGGTATAATATATTGATTAATAGCAACGAGAATCATTAATCTCCTTGAACATGTTCTATGGCTCAACACAATCGCTCTCACATCTCAAGGATTACACTACATTAATTTCACCTACTTCCACAATATTTCATGTTATTAGCATGTTACATGCACATCTAATATCCTCGACGTGCTCAACATTGTGATATTTCACAAAAGAAGACTAATACTTTACATTATCGTACTGTTGCGACACTGAAACAGGTTGCAGTGGCGTACTGTGTGTTCCGTTTTTTTTTTATAAAAAAATTATTTTATTTTTAAAATATCCGTGGCATCTTATGGAGAAAGGTAAAATGTAAATAGTATTGGATAATGAAAATATTATTGCTGTTCGTTAGTCTCGCTAAAACTCGAGAATGACTGAACCGATTTTGCTATTTTTTGTTTAGAAATATTAATTTGTAAAAGATGATAAAATATGTAATAAAATAAATAAAACCAAACAACAATTTGAATCGCTGATTTTAATGTCAGATAGCTTAGTGGAGGGCAGGGCTAGCTAAGCCTTAACTTTACACCCGTATTGCTCCCTACATATTTAACGAACGAAGCAAAGAAAATAATTTCCAATCCATGTGTCAAAAATGTTCACACGAACAATTACGCTTAACAATAATTCATTTTATGTTTCACGTAGGTACACTTAAACAATTCATTTTATGTTTCAGGTATACTTTAGCATTCATTGTGAATGCTTCTTACCGCCGATGCGCAATATCCAGAGCCCTCAAGTCCCCTTCCACTCCATCTATTAATTAGGCAACCTAAACTTCTTCTTCTCCTTGATTTTTTTTGACTGGACTGTTAGTATCTCTTCTTTCCATGAACCAACCATTGGAGAAGGAATATTTTGAAGAGATTAGTGATATCCACATCTTTATACGGCTGGTTCGTTGTAGAGTTGGTATAGACTGGTAGGTACACTCCATTTTTTTTTCAAAGATGCGTCATACTACCTAATACACTTCAATTGTTAACTTTTCACAGTTTACATTAATAAAAGTAATAAGACTAAAAATATATCTTATATAGAGGACGCCACTGTAAAAAAGAATACAGTTCAGAAATGTTTATTTTACACCGTTTTGAAAAAGCTTTTACTGGCATATTTTGTTTTCTACCGGATTCAGAATACATTTAACAAACACGCAAAAATAGCAAATGTGATAGAATTTCATTCACAACGAATCTAGTATGACAAAATATGAGGTAAAAAATTGAGAACGGCAATCTTCAAGGTCAAGGACTAGATCATGGTCGAAAGGCGATGGCAAAATCAAAGAAATAGGACTGAAAAGGTTTTTCACCATGTTCAATATTTTGTATAATTTTTTGTGAATTTTAATAAAAAAATGGTACCTTTTAATCTCATAAGTTAAATTTAATTTAGATACTAAAACCTTAAATTTGTTATTTTCTGTAGTGTTATGCGAATCTCGAAGCTTAAGCCAACTCTGTGGGATTTTTCATTATAAAATAACGTTGAAACTTTTATTATGAAGCCTGCAGCGAAGTCTGTGATGGCCCCATAGGCATAGAAATTTAATAAATGTGGTAAGTAAACTTTACAAAGGGATGCCACGATTTGTGTAAAGTGTATACTGTATAGTGCCTCGGAGCCTCGGTGCTTCAGTTGAAGACCAATCTAGATTGGTAGTAAGTATGGGAGATCAACACGATTTAAATATTCAAAGTACGTACATAATATTATTATTCATATATCGATACACAAATACAATTTAGATTCTCTTGGACTTTTTCTATCAAATCCCAGCTTTCAACCAATTTTAAATTTAACAAAAATGTGATAAAAGCGTAATATAAGTCATAGGTATAATATATTATTTTTAAATTTAAAAAGCACTAACCTTGAACTAAAATTAAATTCTAATTTTAACTTTCAATAAAACTAATAATATATTTTTCAGACAGACAACCCCAATAGATTAAATCTCAAATAGTTTTTAGTTTCCGTTTGGTTCCATAAATAACTTGTTCTTGGTAATGATTACGATTTTGATGTCTATTTTCAAAACTTTTTTCAGATTTCAGATTTAGTGGCTAAGTATAATTTTTGTGTTAATGACTGATGATTGAATTTTACGCGGTCGGTGGCCTAATGGTTCAGTCGCCGACTTTTGAACTTGTTATTGCATGTTCAATCTCCTTTTCATTCACAACAAAAACTTTGCTTTCTGCGAAAGTTGTCACAACTGTGTTTGTGTTCACGTAGATTGAGCTCAGAGTCATCAAATCGTTCTCAGATTCATTAAAAATATGTAGGAATCTACTATGCCATAAAAAACTTTGATATTTTTCTACAGGAAGAACAAATAAATAAAAAATTAAAAAAAACATCAGCTGAAACTCCCATGGAGCTGCCAGAAAAGGCATACCAGTACCCACATACCTAAGTGACTCAATATTTCACCCTCAGTAAGTAGAAGTTTAATTTGTTTATTTAGGCCGGGACTGTGTAATGTGTAAAATGACAAAAAGCCGTGGTTTCTCCAAACGTTGACATAAGTGGGTTCCCACTTAGTTAGCTTATATGTTAGATTTGGGTACACCCATTATTTCTCTTGGATACATCGTCAGATTTGTGGAAAATACATATAGGTATTTATTTCCATTCTAAAAACGTTATTATATAGAAATATCTATAATAAAAATTTTAACAATCTAGAAAAAAGACCAAAAATGTATTTTAGATCGTTTGATAAACAAAAAGAACAAATGCAAACACCGTGCAAAACTTTGTAAAAACATAAATATTTTTAGGAAAATTATTGTTCAACTCTCGAATAAGGGAAAGGTGGTTTATATTATTTGGTGGGTTGGGTATTACTGTACTGTTTATTATATTTTTATTAAATAAATGATTTGATTCATGTCTGCTATCATTGATCTTTCTGTAAATCAAATAATTATTAATTAGAATAAATTATACCTACTATAAAAATCATTAAGAAGGTTATCTTCTTTAAGTTTGCTTTAGTTTTCAAATATTCCACGAAACTTTCTCAACCTTCCTCAACCAACCAACCATAAGAACCTTCTCCTGACAAAACCAAACACGATAAAAATAGAAATGCGAAATTGAACCAGCCATTCACGCGTGATCCGATGACCAACTAAAATAAGGCTCCATTTTTATATATAGAGATAAACTGCAAATAAATAATGTCAATTTTAACTAGAGGGTTATGGAGAAATGAAGACAATAATATAGAAGTAAATAAACCCGAATTACCCGTTTTATATACTGTGCCATTATCGCAGACATCAGCTTTGTAATTTTATTAGCTACAAACACGCGTTAGGTATCTGAGTACTTACTTACCTACTTTACCGACCAGAGCCATTCCAAAATTGTTCATTCTCCAATTTATCCGAAATGCCAATTAATTATTCACCTTCACTTAATTACTGAGAGTTGAATATTAAACGTTCCCCGGAAGCCATTTCGCCATTTTACTGCACAATAAACGAACTCGCACTTGTTCCAAATAACACCGGACTCATAATTGTCTCGCTATACCAACTCGGGACTCTTGCGTTGATTTAAATGTTCTAGAAATGGCATTTGTAGCAATATTTTCAAAATATTTTGTCACATTTTTGTTTATGAGGAACGAGGGTGAACAGACCTCGAAAACACGGAAAAGCAGTGACTGTGTGCATAAATTATCGCGGATAGTTTTAATTAGAAATGAGGGTTATTCTAGGCAAGTACGCTACGGAGCGGAGCCAAATTTATTTGAACGGTTTCTTTATCCTTCGTATATGGATCTTTCCAACTTTTTGTTTTGAATAAATAAAATAAAAATATATGTATCTACCTACCTACACTTTTCCCGTGCAATCTGAGACAGGCTTACCCCGGGTAGAAAATCCAAGTGAAAAAACACTTTAATTTAAACCCGGGACGTCGTGATATGATGTCTACGCGCTTTACCACTATACTACCAAGGTCGGTACTCGGTAGTATTTTAGTATTACATATATGTACTAGAGAAGAAATGTTTGAAAATACATCAACTCTTTATCGAACAAAGATCATTACAAGGAATTTTATATGTCTACCAATTCCATTTTGAACTTCCACCTATTTATTTTCTAAAATTTTAGACCGCATTATAAACGAAATTTAATGTTTTTTAATCATTCTCGTTTCGAGGCAAACCTACAAAGGAAAATAGAGGGCTAAATGACTGTTGAAGAGTCGTTGAATGTGACTGATAAATCATCCTTGATAAGCCTGGCTTACGACCGAATGCCTATATTATTGATGACGCTGTTCTTTCTCCAATCAGAATCCAGAAGACCTGGAAGACTATCTTTTTCAAAACAAAGCTTAGGCAAATTGGACAGGGTGTGAGAAAAGGTCATCGAGAGTGTCAAAAATCAAGAGCGGTTGAAGAGTTTCTTTTCCTCCAGCTGTTTTTTTCCCCTAAGTAGCGTCACAAAGGGAGAATTAATGGACTGATTGAGATTCATGTTTGAAATATTTTAAGACATTTCAGTCAGTGTTTATTTGGATATACCTACTGACGATTTAATACATAGAAAAATATGTAAGTTCCCACCTATTTGTTATTGAGTATGTCTGAATAAATATGTACCTACTTTATCTAAAAAGCACTTATTTATTGTACCTAGCTAACTTTTTTTAAACTAGTATTTTGTACATTACAATATCGGGGTCACTTGATTATACATATTTATTAGTTTTAATATCTTTAAGAGAGAGTTGAAGAAGTTAATAATAAGTGAGAGATATAGTTTAAATACCTATATGTATATATACATAAATAGTGTTAATAACAGTGAGTGGTCAAACACCAAATGGCAAATAGGACACTACAGCTTGACCCTTATACCAGAAAAATTCTGATTGGACTGTTTTCTTTTTCTTTTTGTTTTATTATCCTGAACATGTAGTTTCATTGGCACTCAGACAATTATACATGGTAACAGAAAACGTAAATTATACCTAGGTAGGTAGGTACTGTTTAGCCTATGAAAATGTGTAAAAAAACTTAACTTACTTAAATTCTTTATTTCGAATTTTTTTTATGAAAATGAATCAGGGCCCACTCAAAGGGAATATCATCTATTGTACCAAAAATGCACATTGAATTGATTGAGTTGGTCTTCCATTAGCTAAGTCGACATGAACAAGGGGGGGTTAGGTATATAAAAAATACGAAATATCACAGCGCAAATGGAACGACGCGACGTGTCGAGAATACTACGTGAATGTCTTCTTATAGTTCGAAAAGCGGCGCAAAGCTTTGTGACCATTCACACATGTTTTTAAACATAAATATTTCTACTCTCCGCTGAATGTCTTTTGTTTCAAGATCTATAATACACACACTATGTACTCATATCAGCTTATAATTATTTCATAAACGTTCAAGTCTTCTCAAGAAGAACTCACGATACGACTCTTCTTTATCCTCGTGTCCACTCAATATCCATCCTTTCTGTAGCTCACAACCAAAAACACGATCATTTTTTGTGGCTTATCTGAGTATCATATGAGTAGTTAACATAATATAACCAGACGAAGCGTTCAAACATAAATATTTGTAGCGTCATGGTCGCAGGAGGTCGCCCGTGCGCCGCGCTAAGTCGCAAGGACTCACCTCTGGAATCCTCCCCGTAGCAATGGCGGCACGTCTACCTCTCCTAATATTTTATTGAGGTGATTACTTCACGGCGACGCTACGTGGATATATTTCCCTTCTTAATGAGATTTCCCTCACCTCACGCCGTTGACATTAACCCCATGAACCTGACAACACCGAAGGACAGATGTTCGCGTTAAAGAGAAAACATAAAAGAACCGGGAATATTTCACCATCACACTTTTAAACAGATCTCACGAAAATGTGACGATTTTTTCTAACGAGTTTCGTTGGGAGATATTTCTAACAATTATACCAAAATATGTACTCTACTGGATGTGACATTTTAGTAAATAATATAATGAAAAATTCTTCTTTACATTTACAAAAATATCACACTCAGTACGAAATATATACCTACCTATACGCTATTCTTATAAAAAGTTGACAAGGTGGAAAAAAACTCTTTGTAAAAATAACATGTGGATTATGTACTGGAGTTTTTGACCCTTAATTCTAGGTAATATTAATTATTTCAACTTTGATTAATGACTTAAAATTTCAATAATAGGTAGGTCCAAATTCAAACTCCCTTAAGGCCCCACTTAGGGGCATAGAGAGGCAACAAGAGCTTTCCATTGCGCTCGATCTTGTGCAATGTTTATGACCTCCTCCCACACCATGTCCATGTCCCTCTGCTCTGCTTCGAAGGAGCGGAACACAGAATTAGAGGGTCTTGCTCGTCTTCGGGACCCTGATGGGAGGAAGAACAGCTCTCTCCTCAGCCAACTGTCATTCGTCATCCTTAACAAATGTCCCAGCCAAGTCAATCTCCTCCACATAATGGTAGAAGTGATGGGCTCACTTCTACTACCGCCGCATGGACATTTTGTGCCTGGGCTTTGGTCACGTGCCTGGACTCACACCTATACAGGAAAATGGGCAACCACACGCACCAAACAGTTTAAATTTCGTCTCGACACTAAACGCCGACGCTTTTCATATTTTGGTCATATCACAATAGGTAAGTAGGTACGTACTCATCTTTATCTTTCACAAATGGTTCTCTATGGGTATTTTTTATTCTCAAAAAATATATAATGTATTTATATAAAAAGAATAAAACATACCTACTTCTATCTAAAGATATTTAAATGTCTCCTGAGAATCGAGTGATATGTAGGTATGTTGGAGATCGATCTATTAGCCGATTTCGGTGGACCGATTGTCCAACAATAATCTCTTAATAGTTTTAGGACAACACAGAATTAGTTTGTTATTCACAACATTAGAAATGTAAAAGTGTGCTTATCTATTCGATAAAAAATAAAGATCTTTATGGCTTTTTAATTTCTATACTGAATAACGTACGTGAATGGCCAAAAATGTACGTATGATATTTCCCATTCTATTTAATGATCCTATATTCGTCTTCGTATCATTCATATCATTATTGTTGTAATTTATTTATCGCCGCGAGGTATATCTACCGAAATGGCGGTTGATTAAAAATGATGAGCCGCATTGAACAAAAGAAAGAAAAACCAACAGCCTCACCATAGATACTATTCCTGGAACGATAATTTAAAAAACTTTGAAAAAATAAATAAAATAACCATATTTTATTGACCTTTTGTTTGAATTTTATGCATGCATAAAGCCAGTAACAAATAAATTTCTCGTTGACCTTACAGTAAAAAAGATAGCGAAATAATAATTGCAGTGACTGAAAATTATTCAACCAACAAACTGAAAAGAAAAATAACAACTAATGACTCTAATAATTCACTACCAATGTTCGATTTTTATATGGAACAAACCACTACGGGCTTACGACCGTTTTCTACTGTTATTTCGAAGGCTGGCTTAGTGGGATCACTTTACGTTAACAACGTTCGCCATTAGGTGGTAATATCTCCGAAACTCCTAATCATGAGAATTCTCAACATGTCGAAAAATCTCATGTATCCAACAAGTAGATATTTAATAGGCAATTAAAGAAAAAATAGAGATAAAAGTTGGACATTATTGAGAACAAGAGAGCAACTAAATTTAAAGACTGCGACTGCTGTCATATATTTAACCAACAAACTGTCAAAACATCTACGCTAGCTGAACACCGAACAGCTTACGTTTTATATGAGTCAGACGGTCTACAGCTACACAGTTTGAACTAAAATGATGACATGTAGAAATTATAGTTTAAGTTTATTGCATTCATAGACGTGATGTTAAATTTCGTTAAACATGGAATTCATTAATTAAATTAATTAAATTTGAATTCAAACTAACAGTTTGACATAACATGTTTCAATAAATTTATTATTATTATTATTAAACAGTGGAAGAGTTGTTAGCAAACAATGGAATAGCTGGAGGTGATACAATACAACATACCTCTCATGTTAATACTTAACATCACTTTGTTTATGATTTCAATAAAGTGAAAAAAAAGCTTAAATGTTGTGTTTTATCTCATAAGTTGTTTTATAACATGTTAAATTACCAACGACAATAATTATTATCAAAGTAAAAGCAACCACAAACGAATGCTGTTAACAGGTGGAAAAGAAAGAGTCAACAATGAATAACAGCGTGGGGTGTAACGAGTAAAATGGACAAAGTAATTAACATCAAATTGCCCGATTAAAATGTAACGAGGCAAGTTAAACAAATGAGTACAAATGTGAAATACAAACAAAAGTATATTAACGTTCCCGAACAATATTTTCATATACGTTGAGATTAACAATGAAAGCCTTATACTAACTTAGATGGGTTACGTGACTATATGGCTTATTACAGCGCGGCCCTGCTCATAAAAAGCAACATACATATTAATGTACACGAGTGTATACATAATATTAATATGGCACAGTGCTGCAGTCTAAACTGAAAGACTATATGGCTTTTCCATTAGTTCGAATATATTAATCTCTAATATAAATTAAAGTCGGGTTAGTGCGAACACTTATAACTCGAGATCGGCTGAACAGATTCTTCCGATGTTTGATTTATTGGATTCTTTTTCACTCCGGATAACAGAATAACTGATAAACAGTTGAAAAATGGATAAGATATAATATATAATATTAAAGTTAGTATGGAACCGATTTCCTGCGACGCCATAACAACAATATTATGTTGTTAGTTCCCTCTCATTCTTGCAAACGTAATTGCCGCTCTTGCAGTAGCCCATCCCACTTACTCCAATGTTCATACAAAGTCAACATCGGGCACATAGATGTAGAATGTCTGCACACGCATATTATATTCTCGCGTTGTTCCCGCCTGAGTTTTGAATACGAATAAACTAAGGATGTTTTGGAAATATTTTAATGTTAATATTTTATTAGCTTAACTCAATCGAATGAATTATGAACGGGCCGCCTCGGGTTAGAACCACAGGACAACGAAGGAGCTTGGTATATTTTCACATAAGTATAATGTAAAATTGGTTGACTTTTGACATTGGCTTTGTCAATCTGAGTTATGGAGCAGTCACTACTGAAACATCTGGATTATATTTACCCTCACTTTGCACAAGCTTTAAGAAAGAGGAAATGTTGTATAATATATTATTATTGATGTTTCATGTAAATATGTATTGTTATAACTCTGTAACTATGAGTTCATATAAAAAATAATATACTAAGTAATGTGGTTATAAAATAAACACATTGTTGTCTTAGATACATGATCTCTCCATCCATCTTCTGCGTAGCAACCTGTAGAGGGCCTTAGCTGCTTCTTAGAAACTTCTCCATCCTGATTTATCACTGGCTGCCACTTTCCAATTATGCTGTCTTAGAGCCCAACACCACCTATATAAGAAGGCCTTAGTGCTGCGTCACATCGTGAGGCCCAGCATTCGCTTGGCCTCACGATGTGACGTACTATGTATGTACTTACCTGTACGCTATGATATATTACCACCTAATGGCGAACGTTGTTAACGTAAAGTTATCACACTAAAGCCAGCCGATGAGAAAATATACAAACCAAATATAAAATGATCCAACGCTCTTCTAAAGATTTGTAACTTTTTGTAAATAGGTACATATTACCTATTCATGATATTTGGTAGATACCTACCTAACATATCATGTAAGTACCTACTTATTCTAAACTTTTCGACATCTGTATGGATTATGACATCTGTATGGATTATGACATCTGTATGGATTATGACATCTGTATGGATTATGACATCTGTATGGATTATGAACGAAAAAAGATTTGTCGAGTGCAAATAAAAAATAAACCTATTGCAAAACAGAAAAATAATGTAGAAAATAAATACATAATGTTTTCATTAACTCATTGTGTGTTGAGACCGCTAACCAAATTAATTATCGATGAATTAACCCAATAAATATTATTTTTTACCTGTATTAACAAACTTTTCTAGCAATGAGTATAAGACATCCAGGTATGCGACAATTGCTTATCGAATTTGGGCAATGGCTCAAAGAAACAAAAGGGCTACGGCCTTGGGAGACTAGACGAAAAACATGGCTTACGTCGGAGGTCGTCTGAGGTCGGAAATGATAAGAAATTAGTGTAGGGTTTTGGTTACCCACTTATCCTAATTCCAATGTATCGCACCACTGAACATCCCCCTCCCTGCCTGAAATCCTAAGCAAAATAATTTAATACGCCACTTCCCCGACCTGGCGGCAGGCACGATGTTTTTAGATAATTTAGAATCATCGTCCTCTCGAGCTCCACATTACGGTGATACACAGGCTGTGTAGAGTGAGAAAGGATTCTTTGCTAGGCCTTTCTCCCAAATCTGTCACATTATATTGTTTTCTTTGAATTCAAATTCTAGTGATTTTATGTATGTTGCAATTTAAAAAAAAATCGTAAAAAGGACATTATAGATTCTTCACTAGACCATTCGTAAACATCAAGTATAAATATCATACTCCGATAAGTCCACCATGTGCTGAATCTCTCGAAAACGAGTGCAGAGCTGAAAAAAAAACGTCCACCAAGTATGCAGTTCTCCTCATATTTATTCAGACATCATACAAAACTTAATAGATCAAAACTCTGATGTATATCCCAAGTGGTCATTTTCGACCACTCTTGAAAAAAATATTAATAGATTTATTATTTTTTCCCATATTTACAACGATCAACTTGTGAAGGATGAATAAAAGTATTCTGATATTGAATATAATATTTACTGGACTTTCAGGGGGTTCTAAAAACCGACAGTTCTGGGCTCAAATAAGTTAAATTTAATCAAGAAATTCAAAATTGTAATTTTTTCTCTTTCATTTTTTAAAGACTTCTCGGAGTTTGGTATTCATCAACACATTTGCCATTAGCTCACAATAACTATGTATGTAGATGTTTCCATCATATCATATTATTATTTGAAGACAGAATCGTAGCATTCTCCTTACGTAATTTGTTCTCGTTTGATAGCTCCCTGCTGTGTTAGTATGCGGGCAGTATTGACAGAATTTGGGAGCTGCATTTAATCAAGCAGTGGATGAACGGTCGCTTTGTAGATCTTTTCCGTCACGTGCCGATAAATAGAAAAAATTATTTGTTAGTGTACCCATGTTGAACAGAAGCCAAACTAACCCAAGGCACCAAAATGCAACAGATTCTTTGCAAGAGTTGGTCTACATACATAGCCAAAGCGATCTAATTTGAAGAGATTAGCTAGACGATCTACTATAAGCCACGTGGTTTTTAGAGAAACGCATTCTCAAAATGTGGATAGGAAATGGAGATCAAACCACTTTCTGAATGCAGCAATGACACCACCATAGTAAAGATAATTCTCACTTTTCTTTGATAAATTAAGTTTTCTTGATATTTTTATTTTCCTTTATTTCTTTCAATAAATCTACACATCACTGTGTAACGGCCTACCTAAACATCTCCAAGTGTCAATGTTCCAAGCAAAAAGTGGTTTCAATGATTATTTTACATTTTTTTGTAAATCATAAATCATTTTATTTTATTACAAACAACCCCAATTCCGATTCTTTCTTTTCCTATCCTTCTTCTCTTATATTGTTCTCCACTTTCCTTCAAAACAAGTTATAGCTTTATAATTTGACCAGTCACTGAATAAAAAACAACACTAGTAACAACACTATCATCATACCATATTCCACAAAACTGCCGGTCTAGACAAATTCAAATTGGCGTTCGACTACAAACGAAGATTATTTCGTCGATGTATAGAACCTACAAAAAATGAACTGTCCACTGGAACATATTTAGAATATGTAACAACTAATGACTCTAACAATTCATTACTAATGTTCGATTTTTAAATGGAACAAACCACTACGGGCTTACGACCGTCTTCTACTGTTATTTCGAAGGCTGGCTTAGTGTGATCACTTTACGTTAACAACGTTCGCCATTAGGTGGTAATGTTTTAGTCTCCGAAACTCCTAATCATGAGAATTCTCAACATGTTCAACATGTCAAAAAATCTCATATATACAACAAGTAGATATTTAATAATAATTAATGAAATATAGAAATAAAAGTTGGAAATTATTGAGAACAAGAGAGCAACCAAATTTAAAGACTACGACTGCTGTCATGTATTTGGCGCCAGGGTATGACTATATCAATTTTTGTTAATGTCTCATCTTTATTGCCTATTGGCTTTGTTGGTGCACAACGTTCTAATTATGTCTAGATTCTTGTGACCATTTTTCAGGACTAGATCTTAAAGAATATGTCTTATACATTCTTTAAGATCTAGTCCTGAAAAATGGTCACAAGAATCTAGACATAATTAGAACGTTGTGGAACATATTATTTAAACCAAACAAAGACACTTCTTATTATAAAAATATAAAAACTGGACAGTTAATTTTCTTCCTACTCTACATTGTCGAAGAATAATTCGTTTGTAGTCGATCGCCAAGTGCAATTTGTCTAGGCCTACAGGATTGTTACTTATTTAAATAAAAACAACAAATATTTGAAGTTTGGTAGCAAAGAAGAACATTCTTCAATAGATACTAAATGGAAAGCTTTAAGATCAATTAAGAAGTCAGGAGGCAGATATCCTTTGGCTCTATGCAGTTTGAATTTTGCGAATGAATTTTTCGTCAATGTAGAGTAGGAAGAACATTAACTACCTATCCACTTTTTGTAATTATTATCTAAAAATATAAAAGAAATTCGGGTTAGTGCGAACACTTATAACTAAGGATTGTCTGAACAAATTTTTACCATTTTTTGGTTTATTGGATTCTTCTCCGCTCCGGATAAATTTGTTAATTTTTCATAAATATAAACGCGAAAAGTAAATAAATCTAATTTTGAAATCAAATTGTCGTTTGACACAAACTGTCAGTTGTTTGATAGTTGGTGCGACTGAAAGAATTCGGATGGAAAATATGTAGTTTAAAACAGATGCATCGGTTAAAAGTAATTTTTATCATTCTTTTAAATTGAAATTCAATATTCATAGTGAGATCACAGGACAACGATAAGAATCTTTGTTTGGTTTAAATATATTTTTTTATATTTTTTTGTTTAGGTATATGTTCCAGTGGACAGTTTATTTTCCCACACTTGACGAAAATTTCGTTCGCTAAATTCAAATTGTCTACGGGAGCTGGTTACCTAAAATAAAAGAACGAAATATGGTGCTGAAGATTGATTGAATCTCGGTGACCAGACAGCACAAGGAGAAGAATTAATTTTATTGAATTCATTCATTCTCTCTTTGTAACCACACTGAGTGGCGTTATGAGGCAACAACAGCTTTCCACTGCATGCGTTTGATCTTGCGCAGCTTCAATGACATCCTTCCACACCGTGTCCAAATTTCTCAGCTCTGGATCGTCTTGAGGACTCTGTTGAGTAGGAAGAACAATACTTTCCTCGGCTAACTGTCATTCAACATTCTTAACACATGTCCTAGTAGGTAATTATATTATTTCTTTTCAATAGTTGTAGCGACGATGGGTCTGCGCCGGGTGTGCCGGTAACCGGTAACACATTTAAAAATGTACCCATGTAATTCTTCTGAGGGACTTTTTGGACACATGGAGACTTTTTGTGCCTGGGCTTTTTTAGGCACCAGGACTCACCACATCAGAATGAGCAACAAACATGCACGCATCTAAGAATTTACATTTTTATCTACACCAGCAGACCAGATAGAAATTATTCCCTGATCCTGAGAAAAAAACAATATTAATAGACGGCAATGACTTAACCAACGATAATTGAGAAAATTTTAAGTAGGCGGGTATTTTCTTTTATTCGGATTATCCAGACACTTGTAACAAATTTCAATAGATATTCTACTGAAATAACACCCTCTTAAACACTTGATAATATTATGTTTCTATTATACTCCTACTCCTACAATGACCTGCGATGAATATAAAAATTATTATTAATCCAGCCATAATTTATATTTTAATGTTTAAAATCAACTAGGCCCTAAAATATTATTATTATAAATGAACTGTTCAGATAGAGATAAAAATACGGCCTACTACACAATTTCCTATCCGGCTCCACGTACGCCCTACCTGAAAGAATAATTCATGCCCTGACCTGGCTGGGACCACCGCAACCCATCCCTTCCATTAAATCATCCACGTATCTTAACACGAGCCTGCTGTATGACGTTATCAGATGCTTTTGGCACTGGATCCTGCGGTAGGAAGCTGCAAGGTATGTTTAAGGGCTGCACATGGGTAAGGTTTCTACCCTGCAGATGGCGACCAAAATCGCGATAAAATCTACCATGAATGAAATTAGAAATGGTAAATACGTTATTATTATCATATTTTTCAACAATAAAAAAATATGATAATAATAATATGCTTTTTTGCTATTTGTATTACTCGTGAGTACCTACCTACCTACCTATAAACCATTCCTTGGGCACTTTACAATAAAAATATCAAATGCTATTGAAATTTCCATTCATTAACTTATATATTTTTCAATAACATATTTACCTACATAAGTTTAATATATATGTTTACAGTAAGTTGGGTAAAAGTACAGACTGATTTAAAATGCTCTAAATTTATAGGGAGTATGTATATTTATATTATGTATAATCAAGCAGTGTCCCTTGAGGAGTAAGGAGACTCACAGCTATTGAGACAAATTTGACAAAAAGACAAATTGAGACAAAAAAAAGGTGTTGATAAAACATAGGTTGAAACTGCCGTCGATGGCTTTCGAACAGTGTAAGAACAAGAAGATAATAGGCTCGACTCCGAGTAACGATCAAATTTCTTTTTAACAACACAGGCTTTTTGAAATATATTATGTATTTCCATTTGATTACCCAAAAATTATTTTATATAGGTATAGAAAAACCAAGCTTCATATACCTTTATAATAGGTACATATGTCGCTGGTTTAAGGTACTTATCTAAGGTATGTAGGTACTTTGAAAAGATTCTAACTAAAATTTTTGACAAAATGAGTTTTTGGTGTGAATTGCTTCTAACCATCGGAGCTGACAAGTATGTAGGTAGCCATCCTTTTTATTATAAAAGGACCCTTGATAAATTCACCTAATATACACACATTACTGCCTACACACATTTCCCATCTGCATACAGCCACAGCCATGTATGGCTACTTAAAAATAGAGAAGGTGCCGGACCATGGAACCTCCCTAATTATCTAATTAATCCTACGGAGATTCTGTATGAGCGAGTCCTAAACAAATAACTTCCTGTCCCCATAATAATTAGGGAATGATCAAATAATGATATATTAGATACCTAAATAACTTAGCATACTTTATAAATGTCTATTTTCTACTACATCACCATATCTTGAAAAAAATCTAGGTGAAGTTACCATCGTAGCTAACTCTTTGAACTTCTAATACCACCTCAGAATCAAATATAAATCATTTAGGAAGGAATACAAAATTAAAGATTTTGTTTTTT
Organism: Mystacides longicornis; assembly: GCA_963576905.1. Classification (NCBI taxonomy): domain Eukaryota; kingdom Metazoa; phylum Arthropoda; class Insecta; order Trichoptera; family Leptoceridae; genus Mystacides; species Mystacides longicornis. Next base: position 23,433,768 of record OY756420.1, read on the forward strand.
TTTTCAATGATCATGACCTGTGCCTGAGCAAGGACAGTTCGGTTATAGTTGCTATTTTAGAACAAAGTGAACTATTTTATTTTTGTAGCCGATTGGGAACAAGATTGCGGGACAAAATTTAGCAAACAATTGCTCATAGATAGAAAGAGATAGCACAAACTACCAGTAATAATTTTTCAATAATTGTGATTTGATTAATTTGACATGGTGAGATTTGATTAATCCTAGTTTTATTTCTGTATGTAGCTTTTTTCTTTTACCAAGGCGTTGTTTATGAAATGTTTTGTAAATTATATTTTGAAATGTAAATGCAACTCTTGTTGCGTAGGACTAAATAAATAATAATTCCTCGAACATTTTAGGTAATACCTAATCATCTTTTATTCTGGATATATTAGGTATTCTGAGAAAAACTAAATATTATTAATAAATGAGCTACGATAATAATAATTTTCTTATGCTAATGAGCTATTTGAACGGAATATTTTACCCTGTAAAATAATAATAGCATGCCTCATATCTTATGCAGATTAGGTAGGGTAGGGCGGGGCTAGTTGAGCATAGGGGCAAGTTGGGCAATCGAAATATCTCGAAAACTATTCACCGCACACGAAAGCATCAAATAGCGAAAAGAAGGGTTTGCGGGAGGGTAATACATCGCGCGACCGCCGGTGACCACTTATCAATCAAGAGAAGTGCAAGCGACCATTGTTTGTTTTTTGACAAAAAAGTAAAATAATCGTTAACCGAAAAAAATCATCTGTATTAGTCAAATGTTATCCGTTTCCAATTAGGTAAGTGTTAAATTTACATAAATTTATTGTACTTTTGATATGTATAGAGGTTCTGGTTATAATTCGAATCGTTTTTACATACCCTCATCTTTTTTTTTAAATTTCGGATTGGGGTTAGTTGAGCAATAGTTGCTCGAAAAGTAAAATATGTTTTTTATTATTGGTTTTAGGATGCGGACTTATAAAAGAAAGACTACAAGATGTTCATACTCTATATATTCACGATTTGAATGATGCTGTTAAGGCTGTCAACGATGAGGGAAAAGTGTGAATGCCGCTGCCAAAAAATTCGGTATCAAACGTTTATCGATTTATTTATTCAAACAAAATTGTTTTTAGTTTTGTTGTTTTGTCATTAAAAGACTATAAACAAAAAGTTGATTGTCACACATAAATTTTATTTCATGTCTAGTTAACATTGAATCCATGATTTGGTTAGACTTTCTAAGTGCTCAATTTGCCCCATACCCTTGCTCAACTTACCTCACCTATGGGGTACGTTGAGCATACATGAGTTTCTGCATTTAAACAGTTGTAGCTCTTAAACTCGACGTGTTAGAAATAAATTACTATAGACACTTTTGCAAAGGGATAAACTAGCAATCCATCAGTATGCATAACAAGCAATTAAAAAGATTCGTTGAGGAGCTATAACCGTTTAAGTAAAAAATTGCTCAACTAGCCCCGCCCTACCCTACACGGAGTTACAATAAAATGATAACATAATCCGAGAAACGGCGGTTATCCAGTACTAGCTGACCCGCCCGTAGATATTCGACCCAATACAGAATAAGAAATTGCCTTTTTATCTTTATTGATGAATTAAATACAACGTAAACGTAAGACATCAAGAAAACATGGATGATTTTTAATATGAAAACAACATTTTTTCTGGTTCCGATGATTCCAGTATTTTGGTGATTTATATACAAAATGTAAACACAATAAAAACCAAATTCAATTTAGTTGATAAGTTGTTGATTTATACATTAGGTATGTGCCTGTATGAATTTGATGCGGGGCGAAGTTCGACGGGTCATCTAGTTTGTAATAAAAACCATTCCTCTACGGTTTTGTAACTTTCAAGAGATGGCGGTGTAGCAAAAAACAAGCCACATACGAAGTATGTTAAATGTCAACTTATGTAGTATTGCAAGAACAGACTCTGGTAAAATCATAGTAAGCATTATTGTAAGATTATTCTGTAGACGTACGAAGACTAGGATAGGTACACACACAGAGATCCACTCGCTTGTGTGCTGTAGCTGAAACGTTTCTACTAAATATAATTAGATAGAGAATAATGATATTCTATTGAGATTTACGGCCGTATGAATAACATGATAATGATACCAAACACGAGTTGTGATTAAATAGGGTTACTCAAATAACATCGGTTCTAGGGGTGTAACTCACCCACATACATCGTGGTGTTGTGATATTATGAAGACCGCTGATAGCGATTAGTGTATCGCTCCATACAATATATTGTTGTGCTGATGTGGTGGTATCTCAGAGGTTTGCAATCCCACATTAATTGTGATATTTATTGTTAATAGTAAAGTAACCATCTATACATTGTTACCACCTAATATTATTATTCAGAGCGTTCTGAATTAGTAACCAATCAAACCTAATAATTTATAAATACTTACTTACCTACCTATCTACAAACCCCTACTATAAAATTGTATACCTACTTACATAATACGTATACCTATAGGTACACCACAATAGCCTAATTTCTGCTCGGCTAGTTTTGTGTCCACTAAGATTTGAAGCACTTAAACTTCATTATTTTTATTTTTTATTTTATATTTTAAATCGATTTTTCCTAGCTCATCAAAGTATCGATGTGATATTATGTAAGTAGGTACCACAAGAAGTATTCACGAAAAAGCTTAATTCGAATTCTTATGCCAATAAGAAAAAGGGACTGCTCAATATATCCCTCCAAAAGATGTGAGAGCAGATGGTGTTGACTATTAACCTAAATGGCACAAAAGAACAAGGAGCTTCCAGGATGCACGGGATACACCCAAACAAAATGCGCAGCGTGGGATTTCTTTGTGCTTTAGGCCGCCTTTAGGTACTAAAATTCATAATTCTTTTTTTTTATTTCCATCGTTAACTTATAATATTTAGCCATTTTATTAGTTCACATTACATTATTACTTTATATTGAATAAGTTCTTATAGTATGAAATTTTATCTCTCATTTTTTTTAGTCACGGCATTGCCGTGACAGATATTTAATCTCTCAAATGCATGGTGTTACAGATCTGCAACGTACTGTTTTTTTTTTTTAATAAAACTGTTAAACATGACTTGGGACTTTTTTTACTATTTTTTTCCTAAATCTATGACCAATAAAGTAGTGTATTCCCTGTTTTATTCACGAATTTCTAAAAAATCATGCAGTTAAGGGTTAAAACTATAGATAATATCTATAGTTTTAATACATATTATGTACTCATATTCTGAATGTAAAAATCAAATAATGCTTCTGTTATCTATGTACGGCAGGTTTGACGTTGACGTATTCAATATTTTTGTTTTGAATATTTTGTTATGGTTTTCATTAAAATAATATATATTTTTAATGATTTTATGTGTATATTCTGATTATAAAGCCTGGTGTTGATAGTATTAAGGTTTAAACATAGCCAATAACATTTTCATAATATTGCTATCTGACGTTAAAAAGAAAAAAACATTTTATACAATCATGGAACTTTTACACGGCAATGAGGAATCAAAACAAAATATATTTACACACGAAGAATATGTTAATTTATGCGCTAAAATTAAAAGTAGAGACGAACTCAAAGCAGCAGGCTTATCTGACGATGAAATATCATTTTTCTTCGATTATTTATCAGGGGAAAAGAATCTTCAAAATATTCACAAAAACATGAAAAATGAAATACTCTCTGTGAAAATAAAATCTGTTACTGATAAAGTGAAATCTATTAGTGGATCAGTAGTGATGTCTGGGTAACTGGTTGATATATTTAATTATATTCTTATTAATGTGGAAAATTTTGTTCTTATCTATTCAATCAATGAAGGTAGGGTGAATGTTTTTAAAAATTGGTAATATATAATATAATAAATTTACGGTTAAACTCTGATTTTAGATCATGTGAACAAAATTTTGAAAAGAAATATTCAATTGACCCAAAATTTCAAATGAAGGAAATCAATAAAAAAACAACAATACCAGAAACTCACCCAATAAACCATTTGGAAGAACTGAAAAATGATTTATTTGGTCATTTGGATGAAGATAATAATTCACCTTCATTTAACAAAAGAAGAAAGATTTTGAGAAGAATGGAAAGGAAACTAAAAAGAGATATAGAATTACCACAGCCTCTTGCTTGTGTTGAAGAACCTGAAAAACATTCGCATTCTTATAGTGACTTCATCAAGAGTGCGCAAATAGGCTCTAGTAACAGCCACATAACCACCAAAAAAAATCCAAATAGTCAATGGGATGTAAAAGATGTAAATAATGTTTATAATAGAGAATGTAAATTTGATATACCTTCTTCAGCTTTTTCTATCACCGATAGTAAACCAGTAGTTAAAGGATGTAAATTGCAGAGTTTGTACACTATCAAAGATAATAAAATAGTTCGTTTAGAAGAAATATCACAGGAAACAGATATAGGGAAACAATATCAAACGATTGAATTGAAATTACCAGTAAACAAGGCTGAAGAAAAGTTATTAGAAGGGACTAAATTGACATTAGATGAGATAAAAAACATTCCGAGGTTCCAAAACTATGATGCAGGAGAACCTTCCAATGTATGTTTGATTAAATGTTTATAATATTTTTAACATAACCTTGATGTACTGTTTTTTACCTGTGTGTCAATGTCTTGTTCAATAACAGTAAGAACATGTAAACCTTTCGGCTTAACAGCTTCAGTTCTACTGAAAGACTTCTTGTATAATCCTTTACTCTTCCTGTGACATTCGGCTTTATTCTCCTCTTATCCAGTTTAGACCGGATCATCACAAGACTTGTAAGCGTCAGTGCTATCAACCAAGCAACCTATTCTGGTTTCCTCTCATAGATGTCTCACCCAAGGGCGTCGCCAAGGGGGGTAGGGGGGGCAGGCCCCCCCTTGGCGACTTTTTAACTGTCTAGGGGGGGCGGCTGCCCCATATGTAGGCAATTCATATTTTACTAAAATGTAGGCAATTCATATTTTCCTAATCCTCCATATAGAAAATAGCCTATGAATGGGTCAAATTGCCCCCCCCTGGGCCCCGGGCTGGTGACGACCTTGGTCTTAACTACAAACTTATAATTCTATAAAAAATTCTATTTAGAGTGTCAAATATATAAATTTCATAGTAATAATTACTTATGGTTGCAAGGTATCTTTACAGTGCCAAGGCATACCCTTTGACTGATTGATTGATATTTATAATTGAAACCTTTATGCAGGATGAGTTTCTAAATAGATTCTTCTCTCCTACAGAGGTTTAGAAGAAAATAGTTTGCCCTCGTGATCCAAAATCAAACTATTTCCACATTAGCCCGAATATAACACAATATTTCCGATAACTTAATTTCGGTAAAAAAATCTGTAGTACGGCTAAGTATTTATATTAACATAACTTGACAATTGTTTTGTAAATTCAGGTTGCGTTTTATTCTGACCAATACGGTAATAATGAATGTTGCGAAAGTAATTTTTACCATTAAACTAGGTTTTTTTTTTTTTTTTTTAACAAATGAATCTGTGCTCACTCAATGTGAACACAAATACACTCCTTGACTCTTTCACAGTAAGCTATTGAAAGCTTGTGTCGTTTGTTTGTTTGGCTTATTATCAGTTTGTGGATTTCAGGTTTTATATATAAAGAATTTATCAAAAAATTTTGAAAAAGATGATTTGGTAAAATTATTTATAGAATTTGATGAAGGTATAGAAGTGAAGCTTTTAAATGGAAAGATGAGAGGACAAGCCTTCATAACATTTTCTAGTGAGTTTATTTTATGCACTATCAAATTATTTTTTATGCAAAACTTTCTTGTTCTGAGCTCTTGTTACCTCCCTATGCTGAGTGGGGTGTAAGAGGGAACATTGATTGATTGATGCAAAACTTGAGATCTTAACATATCAAAACTTGTCAGAGATCAAATGATTTTTATATTTGCATAGATATTTGCAAATCTGCTTATTTTAGAAAATATTAATTCATACATTTTTGATTTCAGGTATAGATAATGCCATCAAATCGTTACGTGAAGTCAATGGGACTATAATCAAAGGCAAGCCTATGATAATACAATATGGAACTAATAAATAAAGAAAACAAGGAAATAAATTAAAATAATAATTTAATACAATTATTATAAAATAAATTATTTCATTAACATAACACTTGTTTTTAACCATGTATCATTTCCAGAAATCTTCATCCTCCACATTGTCACTCAGAGGTATAGATATTGAATCATTTCTTTCTTCTACACTCAATGCAGAAATATTGTGAGACTCTGATGAAGACAATGAAACTTCTGATTTATTAGTTGCACTTACAGTATTTGATAATTTCGGTTGTTCATTGCCACCTACTAATATGCTTTGAGGTTCCGATGACGATAATGTCACTTCTGATTTAGTGATTACACTTTCAGTATTTGATAATTTTGGTTGTTCATTACCACCTGCTAATATATTTTGAGGTTCCAAAGATGATAATGTCACTTCTGATGTGTTAATTGCACTTAAAATATTTGATAATTTCGGTTGTTCACTACCACCTGCTAATGTGTTTTGAGATTGTGATGATGACAGCATAACTTTTGGTTCAACAATAGCACTTAGAGTATTTGATACTTTAGGTTGTTCAATACGAGCTGCTAAAATGTTTTTATTAACATCCTCACTATTAGACTCCTTATCCATATTATCATTGATAATAATTTTGTCTTTAATCTCTGTATTTGGCAAACGTTCTATAATTTTGAAAGAATTGTTTGTAATTATATCCTCATTCGTCACATCGGAAGTTTTGTTTAAAGGTTCAGCATTTCTTGTAATATTTTCACCATGTTTATCAGTCTCTTTAACTTTGGTATTTAAATGGTTCTCAACTATCAAAATAGTTTCGGGTTCAATTAACAATTTTGTGTTATCTACTATGTTTTGAACTTTATCAAAATTATCATCAACGTAACTTTTTTTCAGACTGTTTGATATAATAGGTGTGTTTAAACTATCTTTGGTATCTTTATCTATCTTTTTGAAATTAATCAAATTTTTGTCTGTTTTTAACGGTTCACTAGTAGATGTCTGAATTTTGGCACCAATGCTGTGTGTAGATTTTATGCTTACAGCTTCTTCCGGAGATTTGATTTGTTCCAAACCTTTGCTGTTTTCGGGGAGTTTTTCAGTATCATTATTCATTGTTGGATCATCATTATTAAGTTGATATTCACATTTTTCTATTTTATTATCTTTCTCAAGCACATCACTTTCACAGCCTACTTTGTCATCAGATGAATCGCATGATTTGCTCCTATTAGTGATTCTTTGTACTTTATGTATATTTCTCCAATGGATCAATGGCTTTATTTTATATTGTTGATCAGGCCTTCCGATATATTTGCTATACTCATCATGGACCGAGTTCAGAGTTGTGTGTGCTGTGTTTTTTATATTAGACTTTAATTCTTTCATAGTTTCAGAAACTAAATCATTTTGAAAAGTGTTATATTTCTTTTCATTCATGCTGTATTTTCTGTAGTTTGACGTGCAATTTTCTATTCTTTTCAATAACAGTGCCGTAGTTCCTGAGAATCTATTTGATGTGTTTTGTTCAGGGGGTTGAGAATATGATTGTGTTAATAAAGGTTTTGTGGCTGGGTACGAATTGTGTTTGATGGAGTTGACTGCTACGTAATTGTGCAATAAATTTTTATCAATATTCATGGTGGACTCATGCACTCTTCTATAAGTGTTGTAAACAGGTGAAGAATACTCTTTCATCAAAGATATATCAATATCAGTTTTTGGCTCAAAATCAGCTGCAAAGTTAATTTCATTTAAACAAAATAATTGTAAGGAAAATCATGATTAACCCACTTGTTACTACCGTTTGATATACGGATCACCATAGAAATAAAAATATTACAATTAATGTGGGTAGTTTGGAATTACATTATTTATGTTACACGTTAGCTGAGAGGTCCCTTTATCGGTCAGTTGTGTTTTGAGCTCGATCGAGTTCGAAACTTGAACTGTGCTCGCATTGTTATTTACTTCAAATTGATGATGAGTATTTCAAGATGAGTACTGAAATATATATTTTTCATAAACAGTATTTCATTTCAAAATATGCAACAATGTAGTATACTGTTTATTAACTGATAGCAATCTAATAATCTTTCTAATATTATCTATTTGTAATTGAACTATTAATTTGGTGTTCCGTAAAAAGAACGCTAGTAATATGGGTGTCGCATTTTTGTCACGTCACAATTTTCGACACTCAATGAAATTATCGAGGAGCTGGAGACAAATGAAAACGAGCCTGTTCCTGATTCGATTACAATTATTTTTCCGCTGGAAAACTGTAATGCTGACAACCGATGAGGACTCTGGTGATGAAAATGAAATGACCCTACACATATTTCCTGGGTCACAACCTCGGGCCCATGCAGAAGTTGACGATGAAAACTCTTCATCAAGTAGTATGATGAAGAATACAGCGTTCCATTTGTTCATTTACGAAAGCAACCAAGACTGAAACCAACTAGTTAAGCGATACATTCAAATTGACCAACCAGCTGCTACCAAACCTTTCAAAAAAATATGGGAGGCGTCGATAGATTAGACAGGAACATTAGTTTATATCGCAAAAGTATTCAAGGCATGAAATGGTACTTCTGCCTTATTTTGCATTGCCTAATGTTTAGCTAGAAAATATATGGCTTTCCATAATGCCTGGCAACTTTATAAATAAATTCAATCAGGGAGAATATGACCATCTAAAAATCCGAAGGAGTGTTCCAACGAGTTGGTTGGAAACCTATGGTAAGGGTGTAGAGCGAAAACTAGGGCTCACATCACACAATTTTAAAGAAATATCCCGTTTTGATTGAATAGGTCATTATTATAAAGTACAGAAGTGAACATCTACGATGTGCGGTATGTCAGAAAATCGCTATGTTCTATTGCAAAAAATGGAAAATCCTAAAAACTGTTTTTCTCTATACCATACTGCTTCAGACTGATTAGAAGTATGCTTGTTCCTAGCATTTAAATCGGTTTACAATGTTACATATACATACTTTCAGAAACTAGTGAATTATTTTTGAAGTGCCTAAGTTCTATGAACATCCAATAAACAGTAGTCCACATTACTAGCGTTCCGTATATCAAACACCATTTTCCCGCTTTTCCGTAACAGATAGATTTTTTTAACAATTTTTCCTAATTGAATAATGCCTTGATTAGTCTGCGTATCAATAATCACAGTGATACTACAAAAAAAGTTATATCCGTAACAAGTGGGTTAAATAAATTAACCGGGTTAAACCAAGAATTGTTATAGTAATGAGATACGATTACAAAATGTGATGTTGTACCAACCTGATAGTTTAGTTTTATGTTGATTACTCGAGCTGGCTGATGAGTCGGTATTACCCTTCTCCTTATCTCCATGCTGTCTCATTTTAAACTCTTGGTAGGAACGGTCTACTGCTTCAGTTTCCAATTCCAACCTAAACCAATATTACATGATAAGATGACCGAGTATTAGTATTAGTCATAAAAAATTTGATACAATGCATCTATTTTAAAAAACTCACATTTTTAACCTTATTTTAGCTTCTTTTAAAATTTCGTCAGTAGGGCTTTCATCTCCATCGTGGTGGGCAGGCATTTTGTTTTTAGACTGTGATGTTGATTGCTTATTTTTACTATATCGCCTAAAACATAAATAGAACAATAATTAGACATGGCAATTTATTTTACATTCGCAAATGTCACACACAAAAACAAGTAAAAAGATTAAGTATAAAGGAAAAACCAAAGAAAAATAAAAAAATATTAAAGGTACGAAAAATAAAAAAAATAAAATATGTAATTACCTTTTGTCAAGCAGCATGTCTTCAGAAGATGACCCAGAGATAGATAGTTGCAATTTTTTATTTCTATTGACTGAAATTTAAAAGATGTTTTTGGATTAAAAATTTATTAAATAATATAAAAACAAAGCAAGAGAATGAAAATAAACAATTTACCAGCGTGAGGAGTTTTCTTTTTATATTTTTTAATATTCTTCCCCGATAACAATTCCCTTACAGTTTCTTTTCTTTCAGACGAAGGAACAGTTCTAGAAATATGAAATTCTTTACATAAATATTATTTAATAAAACTTTTACTAAAACTTATTTAAAAAAAAAAATAATCCCTTCACCAATAAATTCTGTAAATCAAAAAATAAAATAAATAATAATTACACAACAAATTCTCCTAATTGTTTGGAAAGCTCGTGGACTTGTACCTTAGCTTCATTTACTTCAACAGACATATTCAATTGTTTTAACATGAGTTCTTCTATTTTGGTATTTTGCTGGAAGGATATGAATTCACAGTTTAAGAAACCTCAATAAAAAGCAGTTTATTTTCAAATGCTGGCATTATGGACCTTGCCATCACGTCCTTTTTGACTTAGTTGTAAATAATGAACAAACCAAATATGTTAAATTGTCAACAAACTATGTACATATGTTACGCATCAAAATGTCTGTAAATATAAAAAAAATATATATATTATATAACCTGTGTTGTTAATGACTTAAGGTATGAGTTTTCTTTCCGTAGCTTATCTAGAGCATCTTCAAGTAATTTATTATTCAATAAGTTTGAAGAACTGGGATGAGATTTCACTGGCGTCTGAACATTCTCTGAAACTTTAGCTTCATTGATGGTGGGTATAGACACAGTTTCAGTTTGGGTTTCTTTACAAGGAGATATTTTTTCAGCACTTAGACCCGCAGCGGAAATTTTATACTTCTTCATCTGTTTCATCACATTTTCCAATTGAAGCTTTAATTTTTCAATACTCATTCTATCTTTGTCACAGTCTGCCGGATGAATTTGTGTTTGTTTATCATATTGAATTTTTTGAGCCTTTAATAATTTTTCTTCCGCTTCCTTCAGTCTTATATTCAGTAGCTCTTCCTACAATACAAAATTAAGATTAGACAATTCTACTATGTCTGACTGAAAGAAATCACATCAAAACTCAGTTCTATAGACAAACACGTTTAACAGCTTTGCAAACGAACAGTATTAACTATTATTTGGTTGTATAATGCAATCATTTTGGAAAAAGAAAAATTTATAATTCAAAGAAAAAATTAATACTAACCTTTTCTTGTAATTTGTTTGAATGACTTTGTACCATATCTATAGCCCTATTCAAATAGTCATGTTGTGTATCTATTGCTTTGCCACTGATGTCATGCTTTTTATTATCATTTATTATTTCTCTGTATTCATTTAAAATTTTATATCTTTCCATTTCTAATTCTTTGGCCACTTTCCGTTCTAAATCTATCTCTTTCATTCTGTATTCGACAATTTTTTTCCTCTCCGTTTCTATTTTCTTCACGATACCTTCTTTCATTTTGATTTCTGCTTTTTTCAGATCATTTCTCTCCTTATCTAATTGTTCTTGGATCAGCTTTTCCTTTTCTTGAACAATCGCCAAACACTTTTGTTTTTCTTCCTCCTGCATAATTTCTATCTCGTGATCAAAGGCTCGCTGCATATTTTCGTGAATCTAAATCAAGATACAATATCATATTAGCAAGATGATAATAACATAAAAAAAATAACAAATATGAACCAAGGAATAATTTAAATAACTCACTTGCAACAAAATTAATTCTAAGTCAGGTTCATGTTGTCTGAGAAATGCTTCATCTGGTTGTGTACTGGAATCTGTACACTTTATTCTTTGTTCCTCTTGGTTTTCACCTTGGTTCACATCCTTACGGTTCCTCTTTCCATCATCTAAATCAGATATTTGAATAAAAATATAAGCCATGTAAGAAAGCCGGTTGGAAGATGGACATAAACTTTGATGTTTGCAACATGATTATTTAACAAAGATAAGATTACAAGACATGCTGTAACATTTTGCAAGTGCCACTGAATTATTACAAATTATTAGGTTACACAAATGCATAAACTAATACAGATAAATAAATATTGCAGAAAAATTAGATTTCTAAAAGAATACTTTACAGAATGTAATAAACTCATGAATTATATGGCTTCTTTCAGTATACCTGACAACTTATTATGTTTACTTCTTAATGCTACTGGTAGCATTCTTAGCAAGCAAAGCAATAAGCAATCCTTTACGCCATTGCCTTGGCTGTACACTGAGAGAATAGATTGTGCTTCTTCATACTCCATTGGTAAACCTAAAAACACAGTAATTTATTATGTGTGTGTCCCCAATCCATTAGTATATTATAAAGATAAATTTAAGGCATTGTGTTTATAAACAGTATGGTGATCTTATTATAAAAAAAATGCGTTATGATGGTCGATAAATATTTAAGACATACCTAAAGACTCTAGTATGTCACATACGTCTCTGCTGTGAAACTTAATTTGATGATTTTCGTACAATGCCTGCTGCGGCAGTGAATAAAGAGTACCAACTTCGGAACTAAACACAGACATACTGTATTGATAGCCCTGTAATTATAATAATATGCTTAGAACATTTAGAACCATGCCATAATCAAAAGCGAGTGATAGCAAATAAAAATGAAGAAACATATTATAGCAATATTTCAAAGCATACAGTGAATTATGAAACAAATCTCTCTAACCAATCTACCAAAAGAAATAAGCAACAACGATTCTCCTTTTCAGAGCCACAACTGACAATTCTGTTGATTAACATCCAAGTATTGACATTAAAAAAAGGATCCCATTTGTCATTGATAACAGCACTACTTGTGATATACAATAATCAAAGATATTGAGGTAAGTTGACAAAATAGATAATGGATCATACAAATAATGTATCAAAGACATAATTTACTGCATAGACAGCTTTTTCAGCAGAATCATCGAAACCACACCTCATCACCCATATGTTAATGAAGGGGAAGAAGATATGGTTGGAATCTGTGTAAGCGGTAGACGATTGGCTGAGGAGATTGCCCATGGTTTAAAAGGAAGGTACACTTCCACTTATTGTGTTCTGTTTCTTTGGAGCAGAGTTTCCAAGTAAGCAGGAGTACTGTATGCCACTGTTAAAGGGAAGCTGGTCAAAAATAAAGAAGCAAAATGTGTCAAGGACTGAGATGTAATTTAGGGAGCGTTCAAGTATTACGTAACGCAATATGGGGGGGAGGGGGGGTTAGTCTTGTAAAACGTTACTATTGTATTACCAGCGCTGCAATAAAGGTATTTAGTGACTTTCCAGTAATAATTGTGATTTGAGGCATACATAGCTGTAATATGCGCTTTAGGCAACGTTTAGAGAATTGGAAGAGGGGTAACAAAGAGCGTTACGGTGCATCTAGGGGGGGGGGTCAATAATGTTAAAAAAATGCGTTACGTAATACTTGAACGGTCCCTTACTTACTTACTTTAGTAATTCTTATTATGTATTACGTAAAATGCACTTTAAAATAAATGAAATCAACTTCTTCACATAAAAAATGTACTTACCTGTTGTAATAAATATTCAGCTATAAGAAGGTTTACTGCTTGATGTTTGGGAGATAATGGCAAATTACCTTTCTTTTTAGAAGATATTTTTCTGCCTGTTTTAAACAAAAAATATTAGAACAACTAGCTTCTATTATCGTATCATAGTATAAATTAATTTTTAAGATATAAATGAATAGTACATTAATTATTTCATATTAACAAAGTATTGGCAATCATCCGTAACGTCCCAAATGTATCCCTATTATTTTTTCTTTTAAATTTCGTAATGTATCCATAATATTGCTATAATGTGCAACGACTGACATCTGATTGGGGAGCGTTCAAGTATTACATAACGCAATATGGGGGGGAGGGGAGGTTATTCTTGTAAAACGTTACTATTGTATTACCGGCGCCGCAACAAAGGTATTTAGTGACTTTTCAGTAATAATTGTGATTTGAGGCATACATAGTTGTAATATGTGCGTTAGGCAACGTTTAGAGAATGGGAAGAGGGGTAACAAAAAGCATTACGATGCATCTCGGGGGAGGGGGGGGGGGGTCAATAATGTTAAAAAATGCGTTACGTAATACTTGAACGGTCCCTTGAGAGATCTCGGGTTCAATTTCCTGCTGTACTAATTTTGGAAAATTCTATTTTGTCAATTACATTCAGTATTTAAATATGTGGGGCGCTTCGGAAGAGTGTCTCAAATATAATTGCCATTCAAAATTTAAAAAAATACGAAATCGACAAAATTAGTCCGGGAACTCGAACCCGAGATCTCTCAATCAGGTGTCGGTCGATGCACATTATACCGGTATTACGGATACGTTAAGAAAATAAAAAAATATATATTAGGATTGAATAGGGATACATTTGGGACGCTATCGCGGAGGATTGCCAAAATATTTAACTGTCCTGTCCACTTTCGAACAGTAAGTAACTTATGAATATTGTTTTAAATCCTTTTTTAATTAATTTTTAATAAAAGCTACTAATTATAAAACGTTAATCATATATTGTGCGTGCATACCCATAGGCGAGTCCTTCAACGTCTCTATCATTTGATGTCTGAGGTAAGTTCTTAGCTCTGAGAGAATACCTTTTTCTTCGAACCAAATAATCAATTTGTTCTGGAATTCGTCGGTGCTTAACATGGAGCTCTCCTCTTTGTTAATATCAACACCCTCCATAATATTAATTACTTAAAATCAAGAAGTTATTCTTTATATTAAACAAGACAATGATCAAAGTAGGAACATGAACAACAAAATTCAAAACAAACACCTGTCAAATAAGTTGAAAACTCATAGATACTAGAAATTGAAATCTGGAAATCATAGACAATGCATAATATTTCCGAATTAAAAACTAAACTAAATTATTGTATCTTTAATCCGAAAATAAGCCAAAAATAGGCCTAGATTCAATTCAATAATAAAATTTAGTATTATAATTTTGATATCTTATTCTCACAATAATTGGCAACGCGCTATACAATTTGTTTTGTAAATATGTATACCTTGAGGGCCATAATTATTGGAATAATTATTTTAATTTAATGTATTTTATTTTAATTGATTTATTATTATAAATGAAGCCGGTGACGCGTACTATTTAGCTTCGTATGCGATGTCTCTCGTTTTAGGTAATTAAAAAATACCTAAAATGAGCGACATCTATCGAATACTCTTGTATACAATATCTTGTATCAATATATATTCATATTTTTTTTGTAGAATCAAAAGTGTAGGTAGAGAGAAAAGCATTTTCAGCGTTAAATGAAAATATAGAATAGATAAGCTGTGTAAACAAAAAAAAATTTTATTTGTAGAAATGGTAGTAAGACAGGTTATTCAAAATTTACCATAATCTGACCATAATGTAGAAAAATAACTCGAGCTCTGGGGCTATAAAAAGTAAATAAAATAATGAGTGGATGGCTAATAAAAAAAAAAGTAAATAAAAATATCTACTTTTTTAAAATCTTATAGGCGTTCTTCTACCCAAGATCGAATGATTTGGATTGTTGTAAAGCGACATCTATAAGAAAATGAACTTTGTTTATGATGGAAAATACTGCAGACATCGCCACCTGTCCCTGTGGCGCAGAGGATAGCGCGTTGGACTTCTAATCCAAAGGTCGTGGGTTCGATCCCCACCAGGGATGCAGTCGCTTTTTTATTTATTTTTTTCTTTTACAACAACATATTTTTTACTTTTTATTTATTTGACTCATAATCATGATTTAATATTGTGAACATACATCTGTACCAATTTCAGGAATTAATATACTTTACTTGCCATGCATTCTGCAAATTTTACTTTATGCGGTATTTTTTGACTTGATAAATGATTATTTTATTTTTTCTAATAGGGAGCGTTCAAGTATTACGTAACGCAATATGAATAATATGATGGGGAGGGGGGGGGTCAATAATGTTTAAAAAAATGCGTTACGTAATATTTGAACGGTCCCATACCTATGCCAGATATTTTTTCTATTAAGTTATTTATAGTTTTCGGATATGTAAGTATTGAAAAATTTAGGTTATGCGATAAAAAAGCAGAAGTCATCGAAAGAAAATGTGCCGTGGCAAATTGCAATCATAAACAAATTGATGAACACGGGGCTATTAAATTTGTGCTGAAAAAATACTTATTTAATTTTAGTGTAGGAAGGAAACAAGATTACAATATAATAGCTTTACCTGGTTCCAACTTCCATGGACCATGATTCCTAAATAATATAAGTAGGCTTTTTAAATTTGGCCATTAAATATCTCTTTTGTAGCAAGGTATCTACTCCTGTTCATACAAATTATATTCTGTTATCAGAATTGGGGGTTCTGTACGATGAACTTCCTAAGTCTGAAGATTGTTAAATAATTGTGCAGTCCTCTGCAGGGTGAGTCGGATGACACACAACGTCAGTAACGTACCCATATCTCCATGGCAACCAACGTTAATAACTAACGTAGGGCATAGTTCCGAGTCGGAACACCCGCGCGCCCATGGTTACGTTTCTACTGTTACGTTAGATTTTTTTTTGTATGGCAACGTGGCGTCGTGAGGTGAAATGCGAAGTCCAATCACCACTTTGACAGCTATTTTGCGTTAGAAGCTAACGCAAGTACGTTAGCTCCTAACGTAGATTCAACGTCAGCAAAATAGGTGCTGTTGCAGTTCATTCAGTCTACTTTCTGTACTTATATTTCCTTTTTTGTAAGTTTTTCACGAAAAAAATTGTAAGTAACTATTTGTTTTTAATGTTTATAAGTGTTGCGTGTATGATTAAAGTGATTTATTTTTGAAGAAAATAATACATAACCTCGTAGCGTAGTCTGCGATTTTCCGCTATATTTTTCGTTTAAATTACGATTTTAAAAGTAAAATTCCAAGTATACATCATTAATTAGTTACTCATAATATGTGATATTGAAGTCGTAGTAGTAAAATATAAGTTTTTGTGTATGATTTGTTTTTGAAGAAAATAATACATACCTAACCTCTAATTCTAATATGTCGCTTACTATGTGATACCCCGCTATATTTTTCGTTTCAAAGTCTTTAACATTTGTTTTAGCATCATGCATAGCTTCTTTCATTTAAGTGCAGCGTTCTAAGTGGTGATTTAACGAGGACCATATATGGATTTTATTTGGCAATTCATTTTGTTATACAGTGTAGGTATACCTTTTCAAATATTTATAATGTACCTATCTCAAAGATCGCTGTTTTATATTATGTGTGTAATTAATTTCAGCTGCTTTTTCCATTATAAGTTTCCTCGCCAACGGGCCATATCAAAAGATTGTTGGCCTTTCCCGTCACAAACCCCAAAAGACCGTAAGGATTGTGAAGAAAGTGGTGTGAGCATTGGCTTGCCTGGAAATTGTTAAATGGATCACGTTCCCAAGCACTCCTCATGAAAGAACCCTAATTAAAAACAAGTAAGTATGATTGTTTATAAGTTTTTTTCTGATAAATGTATTAAATGAAAGCAAATAAGTTGTCTTCTTTGTTAATGTGAAATATTTGGTTTGAATAAATCAATCTAGTTATAATGGTATTGAAATCTTTTATTTATTAAACAAACTATATAAATTTCCCCCTCTCGATTGAAAGATATGCCGATCTAAAAGGACATCATGAGGAGAGTCACATCTGGAAAATGCTTGGATTGATGTTTGGATAAGACCAACACATAAGAAATTTACTTACCAAGGGGAACGATCACACAGGTTGTCTTCCATAGAGTTGAAGCCTCTGCTTAGACATACCTACCTCAGTGTGAGGGTTCCACGTTCCACCTTGGCTTGGTGAGGTCTAGAGAGCTTGACAAAACCTGTCACATACCTTTAGCTTACATAGTAACTTTAATCAGCCATAAGGCTGAACTCAACAAATAAGACTTCAGTAAGTAATCAGAGTGAGGGTCAATACCTCATAAGAATGAATACCTCTTGAATGTGGAATTAAGGAGAGATCTTTTAGATTATTCAGTTTGGTTCTTACCAGCTAAGTTTCTCATCTCACAATTGAGTTTAAGGAAATACTTTCTATCCACTACTGAATAAAACAATGTGTTTTTCAATAAAATATTATAATAAAACTTATGTGCATAATGATAAAATTTCACTTGTAATAACAATGAATATTATCCCTCTGGTCGTAGAGCGTCAGGTTTAAATATCCCTCTGGCGAATTATAGAGTAATTAAATTGCTTGCGAGAGGTGTAAATGGTAAAGGCAAATTGGTGTCAAATTTCTTCGATAGATGGTGTTTGATATTCTTCCCTGTAAAATGTTGATTGCGGCCAACACCTGAAAACAAATTAGCTTTTGTTAATATTTATTCACTTTTTTGACATTCTCATTGATTCTACTTTGAAAAACAGAATGTAAAATGAATAACAAACCTTTTTCCAACTCTCGGCGGTCCTCGCTGATACGGCCCATTCAGCATTCAAAATTTATTTGTGAGAATCGATCACAAATTGTGGGATCTCACACGCGCTTGAGCTCCAATCTGTGGTCGGGACAAATAATCTCCATGTCTGTAAAATAGAATTGTGGATATATAATATAATACGTAGGAAATGACAATAAAAAGAAATAAAAATGTAACTATCTGTCAATTATTTTGTTAATTGTGTTGTGCAATGATAGTCGACCTTTTTTCGTCTAGCCACATACATACATGTTATGGATGTTAAAAGTAACAAATATTGTTCAACGGAATCTTACTAGGCAGAAAACTTATATCAAAAACTATGATTCTACATGGGAATGACATTGGACCATTTTATTTTTGTGCTCACGCTGCAATTTTTAGCAGTTAAGTCAAAATAATAATAATAAACAGTCACTAAGTTCTATACAATTGTGCTGAATAAAAGTAAAATTGAAAATGTACTTACTGTTTCATAAAATCACAAATAATGATACACTGTGTGGCGGATGTCACCTGCTTTGCCGCCATTTTTTCAATGTTTACAAACAAAAATGCGAATATGATACGATAATAATATGAAAGATGATTTTTGCGCATGCGTAGTATGAGTGTTGCCATTTAAAACCATAGACAGGAGTTGTGACTTTTCCCAATTATTCCTTCTATGGTTGTAACGACGCCGTCTAACGTAACGGAGTTGCGTTATGTAGGCCACACACGCTCCGGTATACCTGCACAGGTCGCCTGCACAGGCGGCCTGTTCAGGTATACCGGAGCGTGTGTGGGGGTAGACCTGTGCAGTTTTTTAGACCTGCGCAGGCGACCGGAGAAGAATCGAAAATCAATTCTTTCACAGGTTCACCGGAGCGTGTGTGGCGGCACTCCGGTCGCCTGCGCAGGTCTTTCAGTAGTTTTCCAGCGTTTGCGTGGAGTGGTTGTACATTCCTTTAATTGCATATGGCTCAGTCGGGACTCGGGAGTAGAACTAGATGAGTTTTTTAATAATATTTTTATATTTAGTATATTGCATTGTATTAAATTCTTTTTTATTACTATAGTTATACATGATATTATATTATTATTTAATAAATAAATATTTTAAATAATAATAGGTAAATAACACTCTTCTATACATCCAATCCAAACTCCCTTAACGCCCTACTTAGGGACATATGGAGGCAACAAGAGCTCTCCATTGCGCTCGATCTTGATTATGACCTGTGCAGATTCCTCAGCTCTGCTTCGAAAAAACGGAACACAGTATGAGAGGGTCTTCCTCTTCTTCGGGACCCTGATGGCAGGAAGAACAGCGCTCTCGGCCAACTGTCATTCGGCATCCTTAATACATGTTCCAGCCAAGTCCATCTCTTCCACATAATGGTAAAAGTGATGGGCTCACGCTGGGTGCGCCGACGTATAGCGTCGTTCGTGATGCAGTGGTACCATATTACACCCAAAATTCTCCGGAGGAATGTTGGTTCTTCTACATAGGTGTCAGTATAGCCGGCGGAACTCAATGCTTGAAGCATTCTCTACCAGTCAACCGGTCCCGTCCAATCATGACATGAGACAGGATTCCAACCCCGAGTAGAAATTTCAAGTGAAAAACATATTGAAAATTTCTAACCCGGCCGGGAATCGAACCCGGGACCTCTTGATCTAAAGTTGGAGCCTTTGCCACTAGGCTACCGAGTTCGGAGTTTTGAATTTTTTAAAATATTTAGATTTATAAAAGAAAATAAATAATAAAAAAAAATCAAGTAAAAAAACAGAAATTCCGTCCCGACCGGGATTCGAACCCGGGACCTCGTGATCTGAAGTCCACACCTGTAACCACTACGGTACCGTACCGAGGTCGATCAAATATAGTCAGTAATCAAAAAAATTAATAGCTTTCTAAGTAACTGCGCAGGCCGCCTGCACAGGTATACCGGAGCGTGTGTGGCGGCACTCCGGTCGCCTGCGCAGGTCTACCTTACGGTAGACCGGAGCGTGTGTGGGCGTTATGAGGTATACCTGCGCAGGCCGCCTGCACAGGTATACCGGAGCGTGTGTGGCAGGCATTAGGCGCTGAGGTGTGCAGTGGACTACCAACGGTGAGAAATATGACGTTACAAACGGACGTGCGTTACGGACGGAGTGCGTTAGTGGGGGAGTAATCCGACTTAGCACCCAGGGTGCACTGGTTTTCGAGTGATTCAGCATGTATGAAGACTTTGTGCGTCAAAAATAATGCCGTCAAATACCTCTGGGAACAACCATTTCCACCACTGGTGACCTCCGGGCCGAGCAGACGGTTTTAGACGCAGTGTGGTTCATTGATAGTGCGCTATGTTCGGCGCAGTGGAGAGCTCTTTGCCCTTAAGTGTAGTGACTAAAGGTAGAATAGATAGATAAATATTTTGAGTAAGTAAGTATGTCATGTAACTTTATAACAAACTTACAAAAGACAGCTGTCTGGAACAAATTATTGAGAAGTCACTTTAGACCCCATGTACTTATCTCCTTTTTGCCTGCCAATGATGCATAACAGGCATAAGAACCTGGGCTGATTTAAAATATGCTCAAAGAAAATCCACAATCCAAACAGCGTCTTGGCCTCCTCCAAAATATCTGTACTCCTCCTACTAGCTACCAGAAGCAGTTATCACAATAGTCCCACAAAGGGATGGAGGACCGCAACTTATTAGGAAGGTTAGTGAACTTTTTGTTGGGTCTGACACAAGGCAAGTGGAAACGAGCAGTCAAAAAGCTTCAAAAAGCAAATAACCTTCAACTTAAAAATATTATACAAATGGCACAAGATCAAAAATTGATCTTGCATCCGTTGTTTACTCATGATTGGAATGTGAGTTTTAAATAAAGAATCCTTTATTGTCATTATGGCTTCGTAAATTAACAATGCCCAGACCAAATTTGTGAGTTTATAGCTCATTGTTCCTTAGGATACATTTCTGCACAAAGTATATTTTAAAATAGATACATATCTACTTAAATCTATCATTTTGAATACTACCTATTATTATTGTAGTTTAGACGGGGAGATTATATGACGCCGAAACTTGGAGAATGTAATAAAACATAGAGCTGTATATCTATCAAGCTCCCAGGCTCTCTGTGCATGCAAGATTGAAAACACTACGATGGGCCGGATATACAGTAATACCACCATCGCAGGCACCAAGGAGAATTATGGATGGACACCCAGGAGGCCGAAGAGGCATTGGTAGGTTGCAATGGGAGAATGAAGCCAGGAGCGATGCTGAGCTCGAATTGGGCCGTAGCACCTAGAGGTGGGCATTATAACGAAAGCTGATAAAAATATTTGATAAAAAAAAATAACCTCTCTAACGTTATTCATATTAAACCTTATTCGTTATTCGTAAGCTGTGAAAATAAGTCTAACAAAAATAATGTCTCAAAAAAAAAAGTTTATACCTTCAAAATAATCGTCTAAAATATTCCACTATTATTTTGCACCTCTAGATATCCGCCTGTTAAAAATAATCCACTATTATTTTGCACCTCTAGATATCCGCCTATTAAAAATAATCCACTATTATTTTCCGCCTTTACGTCATTCGTCTGATTTCTAACGTGGACGTCTAAAATAATCCACTATTATTTTCCGCCTTTACGTCATTCGTCTGATTTCTAACGTGGACGTCTAAAATAATCCACTATTATTTTCCGCCTTTACGTCATTCGTCTGATTTCTAACGTGGACGTCTAAAATATTCAAACTATTATTTTGCGCCTGTACGTTATTCCTCTAACGTGGCTGTAATAGGCGTATACATATCACCGCCACTCTGCCGTGGCCTTGCAACTTCCCGGGTACAAAAGAAAGTGTATGGGTAGGTAGGTAGGTACCTATGTGTGTGTGTGTGTGTATGCCTTGATTTACTTATAGACTATTAATTATAGAGTGTTGTATATTCTTGTAGTAAGTAACTCTCCTAAGTCCATTTTTTTGCATGAGGTTAAAACGTTTGTTTATTTTCAATATCAAGTATAACTATTTTGACGACTAAACCAACATATTATGAAAATATTTATTTTATTTTATTATTCATCATATTGAGTTTTTCACTATTAGTTGTGCAGTACTGAACCAGGATTTATGAACTTTCTCTATACAACAATAATATTAAAAAGTAATAAAAAAATAAAATGGAAAAATTGTACGGTTGATAATTTTATGTAAATATTGTTCCTATTACATATATAAATTATTGTTATTATTCTTTAATACTTGTTTGCTGCTTTTATTGTTCTTTTGAACTGTTGTCAAAGGCACTTTGTGCCGGATTATTATTTTGATAAAATAAAATAAAAAGTATCATAGGCTAGGATTCGGTGTGGTCTTTTTCACCTCGTGCAAATCTTGGTAATTTCTCCTTAAAATTAAAATACGGATTGTTCGCAGTGATAAAGTGCTTCTATAGGATTGAGAAAATTTGATTTTCCAAATATCTTTAACAGTAGATTGTAATTTATGGATGAATCGATTACTTTTTTCTTTGGGCCGGGATAATTCTTCATAAATGACGCACTTATACCTATTTATTTTAGCGAGTTTTTCATTTTGGTGAATATGAATATTTTAGCGAGTTTTTCATTGTTAGGAGTTTCGGAGACTCAAACATTACCACGCAATGGCGAACGTTGTTAATGTAAAGTGATCACACTAAGCTAGCCTTCGAAACAACAGTAGAAGACGGTCGTAAGCCCGTGGTGGTTTGTTCCATTCAAAAATCGAGAATCAGTAATGAATTTTTAGAGTCATATTAGTTGTTAGATAATTCTTGAAGAATATGAAAAAATTAAGTAAAAGTGATATTGATTTGAGAGTTTCATCTAGTGGTGAGAGTTTCACCTAGTGGTGAGAGATACGAGGAACGTTAAAACTGCACCAAAAACCCGTTTTCGACAAAATCGGGATGTGCGAGGTTTACAAAATAGGTTGACCTTGTTAGAGACGAAAGGCGCGTGAATGTCCCTATGAATGAACATTATGAAATTATTGCTATTATTATTTTGAGAACTTTTGTTTATTTTTTTAGTATCGTTTGTAGCGCGTATAGGTTTGGTTCGTTGTTCGTCGTTGCTTTTCTCTGATTATTTTATTCTCGCATACAAAATTCGTTTTTTTTTCTATTAAAAATGCTTTATAATTATTTGACCTAAAATTGAGTCTTAATTAATAGATCGTGTGATTGTTTATCTTCGGGGGGTAAGTTGTTAATTTTTTTACAACTATATAGGTATATTTAATATACGCTACGAAATAAATAAGCCTTTTAGGTTTTAAGCTTTTAAAAATAACGTTATTTAAAATTAACGAAACTGCTACAACGTTTTTTAATTTAAGCCGTTATTCCCACCTCTAGTAGCACCATAGAAGAAGATGGGGAGATTACAAACTGCATATTTTTTAACATCAATAGTAGAAAGTCAGACCTGGGGCTGGAGTCGAGTGCCATAAAACTAACAGCTTTTTACATTGTTACCATGGAAACACTCACCACAATTCAATTTCTTTTCTCTGGTTGTTTAGTACCATTTTCCGCAGCAGCCAAAAATATCCTTTCAATAAAAGTTCTTCTTTTGTAAACAACTTCCTTGAGATAGACCATCTTACATAAATCAGAATTAAAGGTTCTTAGAGCTTCTCCGATCCGCCGGTTTGGTCATGTTTAATGTATTGTGCATGCAAAGCTTTCATTCTTTTTTTTTTCATACGAGTCTGGGCTCATTCAAGTGAACACAAATACACTTTTGATATCTTTCACATAAACTAAAGAGTTGTGTTGTGAAAGTGATCGGCACCGGGATTTAAACCCACGTCCTTCAGTACACTGTACGAAAGCCGTCGACTGATAAGAGGGCTAGGGTGAACTTCAGCCCTGCTATAACGATATGTTTTTTTGTAATGTGGTTAGCACATAGAAAGCACCTCCATTATTTCACACATTATTTGGTTTATCAGACAAACCATTTTTCGACCTGACCCTTCAGAAGGCAATTAATAAACTTTAAACCATCCTCCTTTATTGTAAGTAAATTTAATTTTTAAATGACCATCCACATAGGTAAGACCATAACCAATTTAAAAACAATAATAATTAATGACAATAACGGTGTTATACAGTTATACTATACAAAAGTGTAAAAAAAATTACTAAGATGGGAGATTAATATGCCCGATTCTATTTCAATTTTAGTGTGCATTAACTAAAATAAGAATGTTCCAATTTTAGTAAGTGCACATTGGTATTCTTTAAAAATTAAGAACTTCCTATTAGTTCATTTTAATTCATGTGAACTTAATTCTTAAATTTTGGAACATTCTTATTTTAGTTCGAATCAAAAGCAGAATAGGAGGTATTTCACAAAGTTGCCACTGAAAAACCATGTTAATAGTTCATGCCTCTCAGTAATTAGCCAGCCGGAATTGTTTGCGACATTTTTGAAAATTTTAATATCCTCAAAAAATCTATAGGTGTTTAATTCTGGTTTTAGCAGGAGTCAACACTGTAATGTGTCTACATGCCTGTTTCTGCATATAAACATCTCATACGCAATTGTTTTATTTCATTGCAAGTGACATTAAACTAATGTAACCAGTGTTGAAATTACCCACTTAAAGGCTTATCAGCTGATTGAATTTTACTTTTTTTTTTTAATTCTTGTAGGAATATGTTTTTTTCTAAAATATTTATGAAAAATTCAGTCCCATTGTATTCAGGCTAATAATGTATTAGATTATTTCTTCTTATAGATCAATTATGTCCTATTTTTGCTGTAATAAAGACTGCCTAAATGTCTTATCCGTCAGAGGTTGCTGTAGTGGTCTTCCAGAAGGTACCTTTCCCTCCCAGTGGTTTAAGCATATGATTCATATGCAGTGTATATGAATAGATCCTAGAAATATCATTTAACTGCAACATTCTTATTGTGCATGCCTTGATACCAGTAAGGGAAGTTTGCACTATACTTTAAAATATCTTCCACTAGTGAGAACTTTTAGGTAATACTGCAGCCAAAAGTAAATAAATACTTTACAGCAGAAAGTTACAAACATCATCTGGTCATGACTACAAAACAAGAGGCAAACAATTACTTCAACATCTATTGATAGAAAAATAATAGTTCAAATTAGTCATTTTGTACTGGTAACTTTCACCTATACATAAACAACATAATTGTGGATCCCTCAAGATACAACAATGTGTTCGAGTATCAGTTTCTAAGTAGGTATATTTGTATAGAAAATTGCACATGTCCAGTATCAATTAACAAAAAATAATGATTATGTTAAAATGAAATAAAGAGAAATTTGATTTTAACTTATATTATTAAAATAAGAATGTACATAAATATGTCAAAGACATACTGTGAGTTCATGTATATTAAAATGTATTCCGGATGTCCAATACAGATGTTTAAGATGTTAACGGTAGGATTTCTGGTAGCGGGCACGAGCACCTGGACCACCAAACTTCTTGGGCTCACACCTTCTGGGATCTGCTAC
This sequence comes from Mystacides longicornis, assembly GCA_963576905.1. Classification (NCBI taxonomy): domain Eukaryota; kingdom Metazoa; phylum Arthropoda; class Insecta; order Trichoptera; family Leptoceridae; genus Mystacides; species Mystacides longicornis. Next base: position 23,459,782 of record OY756420.1, read on the forward strand.
CAGCAACGTCCTGTCGTACTGAACGGAGATGTCTCTGATTTCATTCTTGGATGCTTCATCAACATCTGAAATAATTGAAATACACTCTTATTATTAAGGACTTAATGATAAATAACGTGTCAGTTAAATAAACAAAGACTTCAGATAAATTGTTACATTTCACATCCAAATGATCCTCATATTCGGGATAAAGAATATCATCATGTAAACTAAATCAATAATAAACACACTAGGCACTGGATATTGTGATCATGTTTTGATTCTAATCAGTGGCGGCCATTTTGCATACATTTCACATAAATATAGATACATATTGTAGTATTTGTACTATTTTTTATTCTTTGATATTTTGTAACCTAGAAGGCAATGCATTGTTTTTATTGTAAGTTTTATTTGAATGTTCTTTTATTTTTGCAGGTAATCTTGGTTAAAATGTGGCATTTAAATAAATATTATATACGAAAGAAAAAGCTCTGTGGGTAAAAAAAAACATCGCCAAAATTAAGGCATCTTTTTGTTATAAGTTACTACTGTACTGTCTCATAGCCTCTGATAGTTCCTGAGAATCTGGGACATCATCCAAAATTTAGTATTAGAATTGTATGTCACCGGCAACTGTTTCAAAACTTTGAAACATATGGGAGATTTGTTCTTACCAAACTAACTTTTAACACGCAACTTGACGGGCACAAATAACACACAAACTTTTGTCTTTTTGCCTGCTCCAGGGTTTGAGTTCTTTTTTTATATTAAACACATGCACACACAACTGGACAGCTTATGACTGTCTTTGACTTTTTGCTACAAATTGTTTCTATTACAAAATTCATCTTATTGATTTCAGGTGAGTAAAAACAAAAATATACAACAATGTATTAAAAATGTGTTGTAATATTGGAACAATTAATTCTATAAACTGAACATGGGATTTTATTATCAAATTTAAATTGTATGAATATGGCCTTTGGGAATCTAGACTGTGCTAATAAACACTAATACATTTTCGACATCTTTCACATAAAGCGAAGCTTGCGTTATGAAAGTGGAAATGACCACCAATGAACTCACGACCTTCGATAGGATGAAAACACGTAGAACGCCAATTACGATCCGCCGATTCTAATAACCAGTGATCACAATAACAGGTGCCTGCTATAGATGTTAAATAGATACAAAATGACTTACATTTTTGATAGTAAGCCACTAGAGCTTTGGATATGGCTTGTCTGATGGCGTATACTTGAGACACATGGCCACCACCGTTAACACGCACTCTGATGTCTACATTGGAGAACTTTTCTTTGCCCAGTAACAATAATGGTTCTTGTAATTTGTACTGGAGAATTTTAGGTTCAATCATGTCCAAAGGACGCCCATTGACACGCAAGTTGCCCTTCCCTCTTTTGCAGTATGCAACTGCAGTGGCTGTTTTCTGAAAAAGAAAGTTCAATTTAATTTCAAACCAATAAAAAAAAAGTAAGAAAATCCAGAAAACATGACATGTTAAGTAATTCTGTCTTAACACTGTTAAGACAGAAGTATGCGAAATATTGATTTAACTGTAGTCTACTATGTACCTAAATAATCATATATTTATTAGAATAATAAAAGTTATGCTAGAATGAAGTATGAATGAAGTAAAAAGAATTGGGGCAATATTGTCTAAATATCAAAATTAATTTAGAAATGATATATATTTTTAAACTTATTTTTGTGTTATTGTGTGGTTTCTGTTTTCAGACTACTATTTATAACATTACTAAATATTTTGTCGGTATAGCTCATCAAAAACGATTGAAATAAAACAAAATATTCTGACATTCTTTACGGGTTTACACTATTGACATAACCTAAATACACATACACAGTAGGTGATGCATGAAAACATTGTCATTAAAAACACCACTTCCGAATCATAATATGGCCAAACCAGTATTGTTATTGAATTAATGGTAATTTTGATTGAAAAATATCAGTTCAACAGACCAAGAATTACACCACGTGGAAAAGCAAAACGAGTGTCAGTACACATACCTTCTTGCCGAAGACTTGCACAGCCTGGACTGGATCACGTTTAGGCTAAAATATAAAACAACATTACTCAGTTTGATTACAACATTTTCTTTTTAGTTAAAACATAAAATATACTCATAAAACGGAGTATAAAATAATTACCTTAGCGGGGGCGCTCATCTTGATCGGAAAGAATTACAGAAAAGAGCCGTCACAGACAAAACGTGTTTTTAGAAGCGCTGTTCGCAAAATCGTTAAATATACTTTCTATGATCAAAACAAATTAGATACAAATTTATCGCACGCATTAATTTATTTTGAGAAAAAATAACAGGTATATGAAAACAACAATACTGCTAAATGATATTTAGTACGTTTAAATTTATTTTGATGTATTTAATATGTCTTTAATAATTTTTCACATATTTTATAATTGGGACCATAAGTAACCTAATATTGTCGTTGGATCTGTTTATCTATGGATTGGTAAAAACGAATTTTAACGAAGTGGTTCGTAAACATTCGTAAGGGTAAATATTCACCAATCAGAATTGAGCATTTTAGCGCTCAAAAGAAAACTCATTCTAACTTTTCACATCACGCTGTGTTGTTTCGATGCGATGGGTGTCGATGGAAATTCTCCGTAGTAATTTTGAACTTAAAAATAAATCAAAAAGACTTCATTGTTTGTGCAGAATATTGTGTTTTTATTTGTGTGTGAATGATACCATAGTGATAAATAAATATCATACTATTTGCTGGATTAATTGATACAATTTTGATAAGGTGAGTAAATTTTTATTTTCATGAAGTTTGAAAATAATATTATGAAACTTGATGATTCCTTTTTTTTGTTTACTATATTTATTTGTTTTTATCGCTATTATAAAGTGAATATCAATACAACGAACTTTATTATCACGCATGTTTGTATAGTTATAATAAGTAATTATTGTTTAAATAATTAAAAAAAAACATATCTATAGAAGTAGTAATTAAATATTTACGTAGGTAAATTGAACTTAATTAGTAAACAGTTTTCAAAATAATTTAATCGATGATTCAATAGGAATACAGTTTATTGATTTTCCTTTTAAATTTTTTAATAGAAATAACGTATTTATAGGTTCGATAAAAAAACGTGAACCATTAACATTTGGGTAAGTATATCTTAATTTACCTATCAATGCTAATGTATAAAAAAATCTAATATTGTTTGAACGACATTACAAAAGAATGTGATTTGAATAATAATGTATTTCTTAGTAGCAAACATAGTTACCTGTAATAATGTATATTATTTTATTATGGACTTGTTGACCATTTGGCTATAGCGGTAGACAATAGTGACAAATTCCAAATTAAATAAATGAGGTGAAAATAAAGTTATTTTTGAGAAAATATCAAATAAGAAAAACTAATTATTATATTTCGTTTTGTTTTCATTAATTCGAAACGTTTATAGATAGATACTATATACATACTTGAACAGTACCTATATTAATATAATAATGATTAGTTCGTTTTAAAATAGGTAGGTACTCAGATGTGCAGAAATCTGATCATCACGAACTTGATCAGTCCAATCTAATAAATTACAATGTTTATTGGCTAGTTGAGTAATCTACCTGTCCCAAGAGAGGTGAAACATTCACTTTCTATACACGTTTATTTCGTTTAGTCAATAACATCATCAATAATCATCATGTTTTAAGTTTTTACGACCTGGTATAGGTACATCCATCCATCTTGGCAAGGTATTTTCGTGAGATTCTAATATTATAAATTGGTTCCAAGGAAATTATAGATATAGTTACCCATCACGCATTATCTCTTAAGGGTTAGGCAGGGAGAGATGACCGTAATCCTTTTAATCTTCCATCCTTATAGAAGCAGCATGATTTTTTTCTTTAGGAATGCGTAGTGCGACCTTTTCGTCTCTACTCACAGACTAACGCACCCCTAATAATTCTACTTTTTACCACTTTCCTACGTTCGATTACTTTTTCACACTTTCCACCTTTTTTTAAATAATTTTTTATAAATATAATACTTACTATTGTCTATTTTGTTAGTAAGTAAGTATAGATATCTATACCTATTGCATGCATGACTCTTTTAAAAAACAACACTCTTGGGTAAGTACTGCGACGATCTGCATTGCGGTTGTTTACAGTAGTTACATTACACTATAAGATTCTTGTCCAGGGTTCGGTTTCTGCCGACTATTCTGACATTTTTGTATTATAAAAAAAAATATTTAAACGGATTTTAAAACTATTAATTAGTCTATGAGTTGGTGATTTTTTAAACACCCCTGTAAGGAGCCTCTTTTGAGATTTACGAGTATTTATTCCTGTTGAGTTGTATTGGATGCATGTCGTCCAAGTCATGAGACAGCGTGTTTATTATTCCTTACGAGGAATACCTATCTACTTATAATATGTTTAAGTATATAATTTACTCGTTCATAAGTCACGTACCTACTCAATATTCCATGAACACACCCATGTCTACATAATAATATGAAGGTACATTATCTTTATACACGACATATCATTAGGTACTAGAGACTGCTATATGATATACTTATATTAACAAGGTATTTTGCATCTATAGGTATATCTATCATTTTAAGTTTTTTTTAATCCCATTCCCTGCATGCAAGGATACAAAAATATGGACAATCAAAATAAGGGAAAGAAAGTTCATTCGAATATGTAGAAAATTTGTGCCCACTGATGGTGGCGAATGAGGTTAAAGAAAGTGTAGCCTACACCTAAAAGTGTCAAAAGACGATGGTTTAGAGATAAAAACGAAAATTTTTGGGCAAGTTTGAGAGATGTACCTATAGTGTTAGAAAATGCGAGGTCGATCAAATTAATAAAATAATTAATATCAAGTCCTGCACTCAGTGTTCTCGTTTTCAAGTGATTTGGCATATCGATGGCTATGTCACTGGATGAAGCGATGGAAGCACCTGCCTACTTATGCCTGAATAAAAAGAAAGAGATGGCCATTATATTCTATCTCCTTATAAAAGCTAAATAATAATTAATTATTGTAAATAGGTATTATTCTCAAAACATATTACCCCAGAATATACCTTCAAAATGAATAGGTTCCTCATTTGAAATTATGCTACAACAAATTCGTAGATTTACATGCCAATTTATTGATGCTTTAATTAATATTGAATGAAATTCCAGAGTTTATTTAGAGTTTCATATCTTCTTAGCATATATTTAGTTGAGAATATGCTTAAACTCTCACAAAATACTAAAAATAAGGTTGATTATTGTTCAAGAAAATATTCCCATTGCTGTATAGTAATTTAGCATGAAAAACGTGTGTAATGTTTTCAAAGAAATTAATAATTAATTTCAGTCGAGCGTAGGTATGTAGGTACCTACCTACCTCCGTGATTTACACTTTTTATATCGGCTCTATTATTTGATAAATGTGTGTAAACATAGAGAGAGAGATATCTAAAACATCGCATTCATTTAACATTTTACCGCAAGATTAAAATAATAATATTATGGTTGGATACGGTGTCAAGTCAAGGTACGCGTACTTGTCCTGAATGAGTTGACTGGTGACAAAGCCAGATTTTCAGGTTTGCATAGCTGGATTAGATATCGCGATACTAAACACACAGTAGGTAGTGTTGGACCTTATACCTTCTTGTTAATAATGTGGATTGTAAAATGGCTTACTCATCAACACCGTGCATCAGTGACGTTCCTTGTCCTTGACTGTATGGCCGCTTGTCTAAACTGCTTTCAAAATTCAATAACTATATATATTCGGTCATTTATTTACTCCATCGACCAGTATTTTTATTAGTTCAGCTACTGAAAACTCGATCACGGGCATTGTGTAAAATCATCATATTTTTTCAGTGTCTCCCTTAATTTATCAGAAAATTTTCAAGTTTTTACATCGTTTAGAGACTTTAGAAAACGATCGGCAGGTTAACCATCCCACTCGCTCAAAATAAACCTGTCGGACGCCTGAAATCCGCTAACGGGAGGGGGAAGGTTTTCGGGCAGCACCTATGTATTGCACCCCTATGCTTTTTAATGGGGTCTTAACAGGAGTATTGATTGAGACTCAAAAAAAATGGAAAGCTCACATATTACTTACACAGCAGCTTATTCCATGTACAGCATAAGAAATCTTAAACTAAAAAAAACGAATCCCATAACATAAGTTAATACATGGTCATAAATGCATTAACACAAAGAAACGCTCAAGTCTAATGGTGGTATAATGCATCACAGCATATAGGACCATAACATCACATCACGGCACTGACGCACGAGTGACGTAGTATTCGGCACTACAGAGGCTGAGAGTGACTCGCATGAGTCACATATGTAGGTACCTACCTCTCATCTAACTGAGGTGCGGGTTAAATCTAAGCAGCAGCGTGTCGAGCAGGTAGTAATCCAGCATTTTTATCTCATTACGTTCACGACATCTTGTCCGGTGCCTTCGTTTAAGAAGTAGGTAGGTACCTATACCTTATATACAGCTCACCAAACAGGAAAGATCACCGGATTACTTACAACACACATTTTTGTGGCTAGCTGCTATGTACATTATAATATGTGGGGTTCAGGTTTCAAAACAATGGAATGTATTTTAATAGGGATTATCTGTATTGAAGATGGGGTCATATTATTATATTCCCTCGACTCAATAAAACAGCCGCTGTGAGTTGAGGGTCTTGAAAATGTTGTCTGCTCTTTCTAGTAGAATTATTTTTTCTATTGCAGCTTTTTTATTTTGTATATTGTGCTTTGCGGCTCACAATTCGCTTTAAGTCTATTTCACACGGGTCAAGTTTAGCGAATAATTTAGTTAGGTACTAAAAAATTCTGAATAGCTATATAAAGTCGAGTGGAAAATTTATGAGTCGATCCACTTTGTTCTATATTTTTTTGGAAAAGTATATTGAGTGCATCTCACCCGTCCTTCGAACTTCGACCTAACCCAGAATAACTAAAAAAAATTTTTTGACTAATTACATGAATTAAATACAGTTTATGACATAAAAACTGAATTAAATTCAACTTATAATATATTGCATTATGTAACAATTATTATTGTTGATTTGGATGCGGGTCATATAAGTTTGTAATAAAAACAATTCCTCTATAGTTGCAAAATTTAAAAAAAATCCAAGAGATGGCGGTGTAGTAGGAAATAAGTCACATGTGAAGCGTGCTACATTATTGTATAATATGTTGTTGGACCCAAATTTTACCGAATTATTATGGTAAGATTTCAACGTGTGTGAACATACCTACATACAGTTTCAGTGGAGTTCCTTAGGTACCTACCTAGTTGCAACAAAAAGCGTATCGTTAGGGCTAGTGAGAATGATTTTTGCTATTAGAGAGAATGCACACACATCTGCTGGCGGTCTATTGTCAAGGTCATGGACATCAGCTGTCTGCCTTTCTCTGTTTACCCCGCACTGTGAGGGAAGCCGCAATGATGTGAATGAATGAATAATAGCTAATGAAACTTATCTCGTTTAGGTAACTATTTTATATTCTTACAATTACTATTTATTTGTTTCTTTTCGATTCATACAATCCAGACGTTTTTCGCACGGTATACCTACATATATTGTAGACGTCGACAATCAAATCCCATAAAAACTAGGCAAATAAAACTAATCTGGACACACATAATAATTACCGTATCTTCATAGGCAGATAGATGGATTGGCATTCATCTACTCTACCACTACTTTCTTCAACTTTTTTACTCATTGCCCTGTATCCCGTATCTTATGGGGTAACGGATAAAATGTTACTTAATCCATTTATTTCTAAGCAAAATAAATAGTATATTCTCTGTGCTCATTTCAGTGATGTGCAAAAATTCTTTCTCGGTTTTTTTACTTAGGACGTTTTTATGATCTGACTCGATTAATAAGCCTTTTCTTCTAGACGCCATAATACGTATATTCTCCTTGTCATTCCATTTCATATTCCGTTATGTGAAATAGACAATTACGTACCTATCTATATTTCTATCTACTGCAATTTCCCACACTTGCACTACCCGTAGTATGTTAGATAAGTATAGACACCAGATTATTTACAAGGCTGACAGAAAGTGTTATGCGTGCAGTAGATTTTATCACTGTTCTCCTATATACATAACAATATACCGACTCTTATTAGGTTTCTGCGAACTATAATAAGCTACACACCTGTGTAATTTGTGTTTTTATAGAGTCAAATAGTTTATCAGGCATTCACACGTGTGTATATTACAAATAAGGAATGCTGCTGTGAGCCACTGTGAGTCACTTTATTAAGCTGAGATAGGCTCCTACCTAGTCATGCACTCATGCGTGAACGACTAAATTATTTTAACTAACTGGGAAGGTAAACACGGAATGTTAAATAATATTGACTTCAAGATTTGTTATCATCATTAAAATAAAACTAAAATTGGAGATACTTAATTTGTATATGTGATTATTATTAAATTATTCGCATTTGAGGTAGGTACCTATATCCAACAGTGAACTGGACCCCTATTCTGTAGCAAGTGTAGGGTAGTCACTTGAAAAAAAGTGACTATTAGGCGATACATTTTGTATGAAAAACGTCTATATGCGATTCTCGCATTCGATACGTATAGACGTTTTTCATACAAAATGTATCGCCTAATAGTCACTTTTTTAAAATGACTAACCTACACTTGCTACAGAATTGGGGTGAAAGGGGTACGAGTTGAGGCGAAATCTTTATTCTCATACCGTTGTGTGTATGAGCTCTATCAACATATTTCGTGTATGGTATGATTGATTTGATTTGGGCGTCTAATTAACTGCGGTATCCAAATCTATGCTTAGTGACACTTCACATATAGCTTTTTTAATTAAAATTTATGAAACATAAAAATTATATTATAATTTATTTTTGCCGCCAACTTTTGGCGGCAAAAATCAAAGAGAAATGATGCGTGTTGCTTGTATTGAGATAAACAAAGTATGCTTTTTACTTACTTGTCTCAAAGAATACTGCGTTCGCGATGTTACAGTCACTTTTCTTATCTAGGAAATCATAGGATCAGTGCGATATTTTTTTCGTTAACAAACGTTCGCCATTAGGTTTATTTATTTATCTAATTTTCTTACTACTAGGTCACATGTATAACTACTTGTCGTAGAGCGCTGAATCATCGTGAACAATGACCGAGTCATCATAACCAAAAACACTGACTACTGAAATATTTGCATTACAAAATATGTACCAAACACTGATCTGAAACAATCGTGCACTATTGAAGGACATACCTACACCTGTGTGAGCAGGTATGTGTTGTGTCTTTGCTCAATCATTATTACAATGTTCTGTATTTAAACAGCTATATATGACTAATAATACTACGGACTCGTAGTAGACAATTCATTTTAAAAATAGGTCGCCATTATCGGAAATAAAAGCAATAGGTACCGATAAGAATAATTTTATTTTGAGATTAACAAGTAGCTAAAAGTGTGAGTCAAAATAACACGATCGAAATAGCCTGATTATGTTACAAGATTGTATGCTAACCTTCAGAAAATATTCTTGATCCTTCCCAATGTTATACTAGTGAGTGACAATAAAAAATCATCAAATAATAACTGGTAAAGTTATTATATTCCTCCGATCATGGTCCAGAAAACGTGGAAGACCCTCTCATACCGTTCCTTCCTGGCCCTGAGTGGGATTCAAAGGAAGATTGTTGCTTTTTGCTTGCTTTCCTACTTAATTTTAACCCATCAGCCGGTGACCTGTATTCTTTAAGTTTTGCAAACTTTTTTGTTATTGACAAAAGTGTAGAGAAAAGTGAAATTTGACCAACTAACGGTAAATCTGGTTAACGTAAACGATTAAAATATCGATATAGAATGACTCACGGATCGAAATTATAATGATGAAAGGAAAAATGTAAGTAGCTCACTAAAACTAAAAAACAACTAAAGAAACTTGCTTCCTTGTTAATTTTAGAGACCACGGAATACGATTAAAAAATTAGACCCTCTTCCATAGATCCATCAATACCAATCGTTTGGATATTTTTAAAAACAAACAAAAATGATGTCACACGAATGATTTGCTGAGCCGTTTGACGTAACGGGTCCGATGCTATAAAAATTCACTGCTTATATTTACACATTCCGCTTTGATACTGAACCCACCAGTGAACTTAGGTACCCAATGACAGTTCATTCTACTTCTAGACTGAGTAATGCAAATTCCTATGTAACTACACCTCATTGGAGCTTGGAGCACCTTATAATATCTCTTTATTGGGAACTAATTGTTATTAGAGTTATGTATTGAAATGCGTTGCACATAGTGAGTGACTATAACTGTCCACAAATGGCGCGGAATTGCTATTAAGTCATTACTAAAATATGTGGCAGTTTAATTATCAAACGACTCTGTATAGTTTACAGTGAGATGTGACAGTTATTCGTGACCTCGCACAGATTATAATTGCATATTATTTTGAATGTCTGTGAGTTTAGGAAGATTGGTTGAGGTAAACCAGTTTGAGTTATTGATGAATATTCGTCAAATAGTTGATAAATTGTACGAAGAAGTGTCTGATGAGGGAAATATACGATTTTTCTTAGAGACCTATTCTTTAATTTTGGTGCAATTGATTTTGATTTAATGTTAGCAATATACCCTCCATTTATTTGTATAATCTATATATCTATCTATAAAAGACAAAAATAATCTATGTCCGTTACAGACCCCGAAGCCATCCAACCGATTTCATTACAAAGATAATACCAAATGCGAAGATGGTTTTAGAACCCTGAAACATTGGAAATTAGTAGATCTTTTTTATCAGAGTAGTACCTACACGCCGGAATTCGTTTTAGCGTGAATTCGCTATATCTTGTCTTCTTCTGTCATTCAGTTCGTTTCTTCTCCACTCATTCGTAGCAGTTTCCCTGAAATTTTATTCATTAACGGATGATAATAAGTAGGGTAAAGGTATTTTTGAAATTTTTATAAACAACAAAGTCCGCTATTTTTCACTCAACCTGAATACATACCTACCAAAACCAAACCACATCCGTCTCATTGGGCTGGTGACTAACGCGATGTCTCACATCAGCTAAGCGCTATCATATAGTGTTATTAATACCATACATTATTTTATTACGAAATTAAGGAAACTCCCGTATAGAACATTAATAACAGTTATGCTTTTTGTTTTTGCTGGCGATCATTTAATTCCGTCTCCGCCAATAATTAATATTAGCACTAGAAAAGCCTCACAAGAAATAATAATATATCCCATCCAGTTACGAACAAACAACACGTACCATCACTATCTCTTCCCAAATAAATGTCACAGGAATTTTCTCATTCGGTTTTCTGTCCTCACCACGCGTTCGCAAACATATGCTACTATATTATACAAAAACATTATGTTAGCGATAGACAATGAGAACTAGCAGTGAAACCGCGACATCTAATAAGTAAACCATTGTGAGCTTAAATTCTAGACGTTAGAGTCACTGAAATGAGTAATGTGCATAGTAACTTATTCCTTATTTAAATATCATAACAATTTACTTACCACAATATACGGAGACGACATTCCTTTTGAGGATGTCTTTACTCATTTGGTTTCATGAGTAAACAATAAAGAGTTAACACTTACAGATATTAACATAGGTTAATAACACTATTGTATTATTAATTACAAAATGTCTCTCTTCTTTTATAATATATTCAAGGTATTTTATTAGTCCTGCCATGGGCTGAAGAGTTAAAAATACCATATTAGATACATTTACAGTTTCACTAAAATTGACAAATTTTAAGACCTCCTCCCTTATAATGTTCTGAACAAAGGAACGAAACTCAACAGTAGGTATGGGAGAGTTTACACGATATCGGAACCTGACGAGTGGAAGAAAATCGCCCTCATCAGTCAACGTTAATTTGACATCCGTGTAACGTGTCGTGTAACACTTTTTATATTTACTTGTTCCACCTCTCTTTACATTTCCTCAAAGCATGGTAGATTTAATCCTCCTGTGCCATTATTAGATATTTGCGAGCATTTTAGGAGGAAGCTACCGTGGGTAATCAGAGTTTGCTATACCTACGTTTTTTTTGCTGGACGACATAATATAGTCTCTAGATTGTACCTACTAGAACTAGAAAACGTAATACAGTAGAAGTTGGTCTTTGGCTACCAGTAGTTCAAATGTAGCCCTTATTGTTAGTTTGTGAATGATATTTTTATTTATTTATTCGTACAAGAGAGGAGGCGGACCTGGGCGGAAGTGGTACGTGTGCCGTTCTTCTTTATGCCAGCTCTATATAGAGACAGTATCACCATGTTTTGTGACATATGGTGCCTTACCTGCGGCAGTGACACGTGGCCGACACGTTACACCCATTAAGTTAGAGTTAGACCCTACACATAGGTATACACAACACTAATTATCATTTTAATGCATCACTTACCCAAGTGAACTTGTAAAGGCCGTATTATAGGAATGTTAAAGATGAGCCAGTTAAATCGGGTAAGGTAATTCATTTCGTAGCCTCTCGGATTACCTCTCTTTGACCAGTGGAGCTAAAAACTATCTACACGAGAAAGTTGGAAAAGGTTATTTGACAAGCATGCATCAGGAAAATTGCCCCTGCTCTCAAATATTTTGATTGCAATAAAGTTTATATAAATTATATTTTATATCTTATTGTAATGAAATAATGGCTAAACTTATAAGTATATTTATTAATAAATATTTCGTGTAAAAAACTCTACTTATGTTAATATTGTTCAAATTAGGACAATAATAATATTCTCAACAAATCATATCTATGTGTCGACATTTTATGGAGCAAAGCAGGTTCTAGAAAAGTTGTCAATCGCTAGTAGTAGAAGGCTACAGATCTTCTTGACAAACTTTTCATGGTGTGCTGCTTGGGATGGCAGTTATAAATACCTGTGTCATTTTTTAAACACTCTGTATAGTCGTTGCGTAACCGCGTTTAATCCTATTTAGGCTCAGAAGAACAAAACGGTGAAACACCTAAACGCATTAAACCAAAATCCGCTATTATGTAATATTATAGAAACGGTGTAAAAGCCCGTATCGGTTTCGGGGCTGCATCCAACATCAACTCATCAACTTCTATGGCTTCTTGCTTTATATTATCTATTTTAAAACACTACGCTTTTATAATATCATGTCCTCGGCGTATCTATTTAATCCATTTAAAAATTAAATTGTTGTGTAAATATTTAAACCTTTCGTAATGAACTTAGCGTTGTTATCTAATAATTGTTGTATAAATACACTCAGCTCTGCAAAAAATAAAAGCAAACACATAGGATATTATTTTTCTAATCAATTCCTTGAAAATACCTACTTATAATCTTTATCTTGGATATTTTATCAGTCAAACATTTTTACTTAGATGAACCAGAAATTGATTGCCGTTTCCTTTGGTAGGTAGGTATGTAGGTACCTAGCGCATACAAAGCTGTCACTGTTGGATTTTATTTTAAATAGGGTGAACTTTGAATTTCTTTGGGCAAAGTTGACTTGTGACTGTGTAAGTATGTTATCGATGTCCCCATTCTTAGAGTAAAGTAAGAAGGGTCGATCTAACAAGAGTTATTGAGGGGTGCCTTACTGGGAATGAGTGCCATTGGTGCTTTACCAACCAGCGCACATCTGCTCTTTGGGTACCCACTCTCAACACTTCGAAATAGTAACGGTTTTATTTCGAAATTTCTATCAACAAACATATAGTTGACGCTTGGGAGAGCGATTAAGAAAAACAAATGGAGAACATAAAATAGCTATGTCCCTATTAATACTAATATTTTTTTCATTCCACATACCTACTTAATTAAATTTTTTACACCAAGGATAATAAGATTTTTTATTCATTCAAATAATTGAATCCCGTTCGATAAGTGCATTATTTTCTTCAATTTACTTATTGATAAAAGGAATCTATGTCAAATGATAAAGAAATTTTAAAGTAAAACATTACTAATTAAATTTGTTGAAACTATACCTATAAAAGTTGAATTATTACGCACCTTTTAGCAATAATATGAAAATTATCTATACCTAGAGCAGATAACTATTTTTATACTTACTTACCTAACATCCAGCAGAATGTATGAAAGTCCTTAGATTATATATGAACATCATAATTCTATGTGAAAGTCGTTTTGTTTTTAATATAGTATGTTTACACCCGGTACCCGCATTGCTTTCGTTTAAAAAAAAACATCTTTATGTTTTTAACGAACTTTGTAACTATTTTGTAGGTGTTATAGATTCAAGTTTGTTAGAAGGGAGTTGGATAGTTGAATCTGTATAAAAAGCCACAAGTATCTTTTATAATCAAGAGTTTAGGTATGACGGGTACGAATAATAATTGGTCATGTCATAAGGAATTGCCTGTTAAATTTTTATTAAACCTAATCTAAAATTTTAAGTGTAATTTTTTTAAATGGCAATAGGTATATATATATACCTAGAGTAGGTATAGACCGTATCAACCTGCAAAATTTATTTAAGTATCTAGAAGATGATTATTATTATAATCTACTGTTTGATGCTTAGGTATCTATATAGATATTACATACATACACATACATTCTCCCTTTAAGGCCCCCAGCACACCGCAAGCCAGCCTGGAGAAGACAAATCCGCAGCAAACCCAACCCGCACAAAACCAGCCCTCTAGTTCGATCGAAGCAATCAAACCAAAAAGCCGATCCCACACAAATCAAGCCCGCCGCAGATCCCCCCTAAACCAACCCGCAATGCAGGAGGCCTAAACCCCACTTAGGGGCATAGGGAGGCACCAAGAGCTCTCCATTGCGCTCAAAGGCGTCCGAGGCTTATGGTGCCTTTTCTGACCGGTTGAGGTTTAAGGACGTGAGGTGGTCAACCTCACGGTCCCGATCTGATTTTTCGATTTCCTGCCTCTTACAGGATGCTCGGAAAACCACCAAAAAAAGCAGAGGTGCTATTCTTAGCCGGCAACCACACAGCATATAGACATTAGATACATTAATTTTTTTCAACATCGTGGTTTTTATATTGGATAGGTTTTTTTAGACAAGAAAGATCCTCTCATATCCGTTTCACACAAGCGTCTTTGCTCTTTGAAAACGGGGTCTATATTGTTTTAATAAAATATAAACCTACCGTGTTCCGTTTGCTTATTTCCCAAACAATTGACATTGTATAAGCAATGGAGAGCTCTTGTGTGTAAAAGAGATTTGATCGATTGATTGATTATTTATATTTTATTTATACTGTACCTACTAACATTACATTGATTATAGATATAGGTACATTGATTATAAACAACAAAAATTACAGTTTTCATGAGAGCATAAACAAAACAATAAAAATTACGGTCTCAAACAACTAGCATCGCGGTGGATTGCCATCAAATATTCTATAGGTATAGAAATTCTGTTCCATAATTCTTTTCACCTATTAATTTCTAGGTTATTTTGAGCTACCTACCTACTTAAAATTGAAAAAATCCTAGATGAAAAATATACCTAAATATAGATACTTTTTAGGTATATATGTTATCGAAAATTCATAAAAATGTTAATAGACAAGATAACAGAGGATGAGCGCATCATAAGGAATTATTTTGTCAA
Source organism: Mystacides longicornis (assembly GCA_963576905.1). Classification (NCBI taxonomy): domain Eukaryota; kingdom Metazoa; phylum Arthropoda; class Insecta; order Trichoptera; family Leptoceridae; genus Mystacides; species Mystacides longicornis. The sequence continues at coordinate 23,475,505 of OY756420.1, forward strand.
ACATATAAATTTTACTTCCGATACCATAGGTACCTACTTACTAAGCATGTGTTTATATGAGTATGTATGTATGTATGTTGAGCAGATGTACAAATAATAGTGCAGAGTACGGTATATCACAGGCACCAGCAGATAGCACCTGGACTAACGGTCGGTCGCGTGCCATCAGGGCTGGCTGCACCATCTATGGGCCCATACGCACACACACATACACGCCAATCAAAATAATTTTATTATCAGTAGGTATATGTACAACATATAGATTCCTATAGGTATCTATTTTTTCAACAGTGCATAGACGCACCTATATTATGCATCAATGTTCATAATCTGTTTACTATCGAGGCCTCCGCGATTGGCTGTCCCTTTAGTTTAGAGAATGAGAGACATCAGCCAAACCTACAATAATTATTCATTATTGGTAAATTCGTCCAAAACTCAGTATTTTCATTTAAATATCGACGAAATATATGATAGGTACCTACTCGATTAGACGTTCCTACATAAAACATAGGATGTTCGCATATGGTCGAAACATTTTTTTTTTCGAAAATTTGATACCTCAGTTTTTTATTATATGCAATAATCAGTGGCGAACAGAAGGGGGGGGGGGGAGGAGCGGACCGCCCCGGGCGCCTCTATTGAGAGGGCGGCAAAATCTGCTTGTGCAATTAAACACGACCAGATTGATAAGATCAGAATTTTTATTTTTACCTAAAATAACATTCATGCAGTTGCGGTGATTCCGCAGGTAGAAAAATCTGTGTCAGAAGTTAGCTCTGTCCCACTCTGTCCTAAAATTGAATTTTTGTACTATATTGTTGTGCTGTAAGTATGTAAATTATAATAAATATGCTATACCTACAAACTTTTTTATTTTGAAATATTTTTTCATTACGTGTTTTTTTTTCAATTTATATAAGGGGGGGGGGGGTTCCAAATAACATAAGGGGGGGGGCACATTTTAATCCCGCCCCGGGCGGCGAAAACCCACGGTACGCCACTGGCTATAATTTAAAGCTACAGATTATTTTTTCACCAACCTCAAGGTGTCGACCTAACCACTAGGCTACCAAGCTATTATTGTGCCTTGCTAATACGTCAAATTCATTAAAGAGAACATTTATTTTTATCGATACATAATTAAACCTTGAATAGTAATTTTATTTTCATTTTCACCTCTTTTTTGCTAAGTGAAATTTAAACGGATATGCAAAAAAGCAAATACATGTCAATGTGTCGCTATGTCAAAGGTACCTACCTACCTAATAGTGTCAAATACAGAATACTCTGACATTTTACCTCTTTTCGGCAAATCATTACAAAAAAGTGCACTGTGACTGTACCTACACCTATACCTACAATTTTCAAATGACCCATTGTTTAGGTATAGCATTGATAGCATCAGTATCTATCTATACCTACTGTTATATTACTTCTTCCTTGCTGGATTACAGCCCCACTACAGAGAAACACACATACATACTCCCTTTTTGTCCCTACTTAGGGGCATCATAGGGAGGCAACAAGAGTTATCTCCATTGCGCTGTTTTTCATAACGTGCTGCACATCTAATCATTTTCGCTTCCCACACCATCGCACGATAATAATTTGGCAGTTCGATAAGTCATTTACTTATTGACTACAATAATAATTGATGGTTGTTTTTTTCGTTTTGATGCGGTTACTTTCTCATAGATGTTTAGTTACAATGCGGTGTCCTGACCGCATAATAATTACAGACATTACCGAACAACTCGAAACAACCAAACGAAATTATTGTTTAGGAAAACCTACAACTTAGGTAGGTACTAAGTATTTCCTATCGATCAGTCAGTTATGCGGTAATAATCTTGTAATCAGCTAGTCACAAGCGTCTGAGGGACTGATATCTACCATCAGTAGCAGAGTAGGTACCTAATGATGCATTGCCCTGTGCGTATACATACAGTCCTACCTAAGTTGTTACTCTCACCTCTTCTCTACCTACCGTGGGAATGCGACACACTACAGTAGGTATTCTACCTACCTACCAGTACAGCCTATCAACATTAGGGTGTGTTTATGCGGTGATTTTTAAGCAACACCTGTACCCTTGGCACTGCAATCTACCAACCCTCTTTATAATGAGAAGAGCAGTGGCGTGCCTCGGGGCCTTTATACAAGCTATCAATCTTGAAAAAAAAAACAAGTGTTGCATTTAGTTTGAACTCTTTTTACACTTTCCACTCTATTCTATCCATACACACTTCTGTGAGCAAAAGGAAAAAGGGCACGAGTCACAAAATGGCACTAAAACTTGTCTTCTTTTGCTTCTTCCATCGATATACCTACCATTTCTCATACAACCTCTCCTATTTCTCTTACTTCTGACCAGGCCTTCCTCGAGGACTTGATGTGTCGATCCACGTCATTCTCGGTCATCCACGCTTTCTTTTCGAACTTATAATTTTCTTTGTCATTATGTGTGCATCCAATCTTTAAACATGCCCAAACCATCTAAACTTATTGACTTTCATCGTTGTCAGAACCACATCACAACACTAACTTCCACTATTTTTATTTTCGGAAATGTCAAAGCTATATTTCTGGCGGCCATTTTTTATGTTTCCCTTGGTGTAGGCAAGTTTGAATTTTACATATCCTTACGTAATGGGATGTTTATTTTCCTTTTTGTGCCGCTAGAGGCGCCCTTGCTAATCCGGTCTATTGTCAAATTCAGTATTGCCAACGGGGGCGATTTACTTCTTCTTCTTCTTATGGTCGCTCACAATCTAACCTCCAAAATATCATTCTAGTTTATTTCAATTAAACAACTTATTTTATTTTTTTAATAAAATAAGTTGTTTAATTGAAATAAATTATTATACATGATAACTTACAATAGGTTTAGAGTAATCATTATACATTTTTTACATAGATACTATTACAAATAAAATTGTTCATCTTTTTTATATACCTACCTAAATACAAATAAAAAAATACAGAACAGCACCCCTGAGATTTATTCTCAAATTTATGCGCAACAAAATCAACAACTTCTTAGCAACTCAATCAACAACTTCTTAGCAACACAATGGAAAACAAACTTCCCAACGTTGGCATCACTGAAAAAAACATCTCTACGTTGGCAGCACTGAATTTGACAATAGACCTGATTAGAAGTTCTGCCACCTAGTGTGTATTGTCGGAAGCTCCCCAGAAAACTTCCCATTAATATGATTTTATAAAATTGGAGAATAATTAGGTAGAAAAAAATCAAAGATGCTGCCTACACTTGCCCTATTTCTCTATTACGCTTACGCTGCAATAAACAAAAGCGGGGGTAGGTACCTACTGATTATTTATTTATTTTTCAACTTTTACATGAGTAAATAGATATTTTTGGTAAGTAGTAACACAACGAACTTTGGTAGATTACACAACGAACTTTTTGTCCGCCCCTGATTTTTTCCTTAATGATAGTCATCGGTTACCACAACAAATCGAATTTGATATTTACTTACTTATGTAAAAATATGCGGTGTCTTCCAAGGGTACCATATCCCTATGTCCTATGGAGTTGACTTTATCCTAACTATATCATATACACAAGTTATCAAAAATTTATTAGTTACCTATTCATTATCCTGATGAATATCCTCATATTTTATTATGACATCCTGCCTTTAACCAAGTAAGGTGATTATTAGTAGGATTCATGGATGATTAGCAAGAGGGCTATGTAGTGAAGTGTAGGAATATATTAGATATAGGAAGTAAGTACCTACATAATATCATTAGGGGTAGGTATATAATTATGCTATCAAGCAGCTATCAAGTAGGTACATATACTCAACCTTCAAAGGTTAATGTCAAGATCCCGTCGACTTCAACACACCCACTAAGTTTTCAAAACACTTGACACAAATTTTCTCAAAATCAAAACACAAGCAAGCAATACATTACTTTTTTTTTCATAAAAATTTTATAAGTACAGTGCGTTTGACCAATTTGCAGATGAAGTATCATAAATTGTTTTATTCTGGCTTCTACAAAAAACTTAATAAAGTTCATACTTACAGTATGCCTGTTTAATTGTTTCAGATGTCTAACTTTCAAAGAACCAGAAGTAAAGTATGGTGGGGGGACTCCCCTCCAAATATTGGCAGTCCAATACCAGGAAGATTCAGACACCAACAGGAAAATAACAGAGATGCTGATATGGAAGAATGGGAACCACAGTTACCAAGATGGGCGGGTGAGGAGCAGGATGAAGAAGAGGAGCAGGGAGCAGTTGGTGGAGAGGTGACACCACCACTCGCCCACAGACATTCTAGTCCAAACAGCCATAAGAGCCAAGACTCGGGGTTTTCAGATTCTGATAGTTCACCACCACAGCCACCTCAGCCTCCAGTTCAAAATACACCTCGCAATGATAACTGCTGTTCTAGAAATGAGATGAAAACTCCCGAGTCTCTCCCAAAACACTGCTATCACCAGGAGACTCCTGTGAGGAGCGTCATTAAAACTCCGAGAGATTTACATAACTACATTGAGGCACATTGTGATGTTGGACATGTTGCCTTTGATTCAGTCACTCGCCACAGAGATAACACTCCAGGGAATCCTATCAAAGTAGTGATCACTCCTCACAAAAACATCAATAACAACAACATTAATATAGAGAAATGCACCAAAAAAACAAGCCTTTTAGAAACATTTAATAAATGCAATGACAGAAAATCAACCATGGAGTATATTGATGTGGGGTCAGAAGGTATGGTGAGGCTAGATAACCAACCTGGTGTTAGATCACCTATCGACTATACTAAATATAAACAGAGGGGAGAAACATATTTTCACGGGACAAGTTACTTTCAACGCCAAGATAGATTCAACAGATCCTTTCATTCTACTTATACGGAGAGAAAAGTGCACGAACAAATATCAGATGAGGAATCACATTCACTGGGCTACATCGATGTACTGAAAGATGAAGATGAATATGACATGAAGGAACCAAACCTTGTTGGCTCATTTGGTGGAAGAAAATTCACAGACAGTTTACATTTAAAGAAGTCAATGCTAAAAACAAAACAAAAAATTCAACATAAGGCTACAAAAATTAAACAAAGTAGGGGAATATTTAACTTTAAGCCCAAGAAAAATGAACCAATTAAAACAATATACGACATCACTAAGGATTCTGAGAGAATACCAGCATTGGGTCTTTCAAATGGATCTTACCATGAATGGATGGACAATAATTCAAGAAATTACAACACAAACTATGATAAAATAAGCAATGGCAGTAAAGAAAACCTTAAAGGAATATTAAAAACTCCAAAATCAGCAAGAAAAATCACTCCACCGATTCAATTTCAAGATGAATGTGCTGTAAGTATGTACAGAGAAAGAAGAAATATTTTGCATGCAGATAACTCCTCTTGTGAAGATTTGTATTTTAACGATCAAGATCTCAGCACATTGTGCACATCAACACCAAAATCTTGTTTGAGCGATGAACAATTGAAAAATTCTAGTATGAAACCAAAAAACTTACTCCAAACTTTCAATAAGTGAGTATTATTTCTCCTATTACTTACCTTTCTATTGCAGCAATGGAAATATAATTAACCTTTATTTTAATCTTTGTTTTAGAAGCTTGGAAAGGAGTAATAATACTTCAGGCAACGACAGCGAAATATGTACAACCCCATTGGAACAAATTTGTCGAGACAAAGAACTGCCATTGCAACAATGGTTATGTTCCTTGGTTGGACACACAGAATCGGAAGTTGGAATATTATTGCAAAGTAAACCCATTGCTCGAAACGAGAATAAAACTATATCACAAACATCAAACACTATAACTGGGAATATAAGAAAAGTTCACACACATGCTCTTATCATTATACACACCACTCAGGATACACTCAAGTAAGTATTTAAAAATATCTAAACATCATTTTTCAATTTACAATAAAATGATAGAATGTTGTTTGAAACCATTTTATTTTTTAGGAGTTTGGTGACCAGCGACAGAAATATTATAAGATATAAATCCAGTGATATTAGTGCAACAGTAGCCAATATGAGTGAATTTATACTCACGCATAGTATTACCTTGAAAATTCGCCCACCTGGAGAGACACCTGAGAGATGGGACAAATTATCCGCAGCACTTGAAGGAAATATTCAAATATCTAATGAAATTGTGCAAGATGTCAGTATAGAGTTGAATGAAACCAACCCAGAAATCTCAGTTTTGAAGAAATATATCAAGTCTATTTATAGGATATTCATAGAGACCACAAAAGCAGTTTTAGTACAACAGATGAAAGTAAGTAACATCTGTCTTTAAAATTTATTTATTTATTGAATCAACGGCAAAATCAAAATCATATTAAATCAACAATTTATTTATACACAGTTTGTAAATCTATTTTTTTTTTTAACTAATTGCAGACTCTAGTGAAATTAATAGAGAACCCTCCATCTGATAGAGTACTAAAGAGCACATTGACGTCATTAGGACAGTTGGGAAGATCCGGTATTAATGATAATGGGCCTTGCAGTATACCATTGATAGAATGTGGCATTCCACGTACTTTGCTAGAACTAATTATACATTCCAACAAAAGCTCTATCAAAGCACTCAGTTTAAGAGCTTTAGCAACTATTTGTACAACCAGTGAAGCAGTGCAACAATTTGACGAAGGCGGTGGATTGGAAATCTTATGTGAGATTCTAGCGGAAGAAAATATTCCCGAACCACAAAGTAGGGAAGCCGTTACAGTGTTGGCACAAATAACAGCTCCTTGGCTTCACGGTCATTATGTTCTATCATCACTCAACAAGCACATAGATGTTATTGTTAAAAATTTAACACGTAAGTATAATAAAAACACAACTCTACCAAATAGCAGATGTGAATATAGATTAGAACATTGAATAATTTATTTTTCTGTTATTCAAAATTTGCAGGTATTTTATCAGATACGTCATGCTGTCAACTTATTCTACTGTGTGCAGCCGCATTGGTCAATGTTGTGAGGAGTATGCGCAGAGAAGGAAAAAGTGCAGGAGGAATTATTGAAGCTTTGAGGGAACATTACACCATCAACTCACTTTTAGAAGCTGTTAAACGAAGAGGACCTAATGCTTCAGTTTTCCTTCAGGTACCTATTAAATAAATACTTTTAAAACTGACATCAACCAATTTACCACTCTGTGTAAAAATAAACATTTTAACATGAATTTTAGGAGCAGACGGCAGCATTACTTGATTTGGTGACATGTTGTGCTGGGGGGCGTGTGTTGGTTTGTGAATGTTCAGCAGCCTGTGTGGCTCTACTATGCTTTTTGCGCCCATCATCGCCCGTTACACCAAGACCTTCATCATCGTCACCGCTGCAACAGGCTGAACTACGCCTTCTAACACACACTACAGAAACACTAGCAAGGTAACAAACCATTTCATTGAATTTCTTGAAATAGCCATGATATTAAAACACATCAAGGAAAAATTGTTACAATGCGGTGGTGTAGCTTACCAGACGGGCCCTATATCTAAGTATGTTGGAGGGCCCAAAGGAATTTATGCGAACACACTTATTGGGGCCCAGTAATATAATTGATAAAAAATTCATACGTAATTTCTAAATTATACTATCTTTGATGTTTTGGGCAGAAGGTGCTTGGTTATAGTCCATTTCAAAATAAAAATGAAAGAGTCTTGTACAGTTCTATCACAAAATGAATAATTCAAATATGAACCGGTTTTACCGTCTAGTCTCCGAAAACCGGTGCATGTTTGAATTATAAATTTTGTGATAGAACTACACAAGACTCTTTAGAAGCATAGTACCTAGAATTGTCTATTTTCATCAAAACATTACTGACCTCGATAGCCTAGGTACTGACTTCTGATCAAGAAAGTTTGTCCTGGTCAGTTTACATTTTTCCAAGTGTTTTCTCACTTCAAATTTTTTATAAGGGTTGGAATCCTGATTCAGATTGGACAGTGGAGAATGCTTCTAGCACCTATGTACCTACATAAGAGTTTTATTTATTTTTTTATAACTTAAGCAGAATTTTTAAGCATTATTTGGGCATGAAGGTTTTTCAAGTCAAAATCTGATCAGATGCTTTTCGAGGATTTTACCAAAAAATATCTCCATGTTTGAGGATGAATTGAACATTTACTAATGAAAATATTTTTTCAGGCTGTGTACAATACCTGAAGTGTGCGAGAGGATGATCCAACTAGAAGGGCCCAGTCGGCTGGTGCGAGTTATCTTGTCACATCCTGAACGCGGAGTACTAATTCCTTTACTACGAACCTTGAGGTCATTGTATCATTACAAACCATCGTCTTCTCTGCCGGCACATTTGCAGCCACATATACAGCAGATGATACATCCACCTCTGATGGAAGCAGTAGCCTATTATTTAAAACAAGCAAATAAAGAAAGTTATGTTTGATAGAAAGTTGGAACATAAGAAACAAATAACTTTCTGGTTTGTGTTATAAGTAAATTATCTCTATATAAAGGAATAAGAAGTTTTTACCCTACCTCACACATATGATAGAGATGTGGCTGTGTACCTATATATTATAATATGTGTACCCCTCGTTTAAGTTAATATTTATGAAAGAAGAAAACACTCATGAGATTTTTTAATATAGAATTCTAGTCATATTATTTATGTATATTATGTAAGTTCCAAATAAATAAATGATATAAGATTTTACCCAAAATGGTGTTTTTTTATGGAATTATCTAAGGAAAGTTTTCTGTATAAATAAATTGTTAGCTTGATTTCATGTTTGCACAATAGCATGTTACAAACTTTGATACTAATGAAATCCCTATCATTCTTTTTTTATAACCCATCACGGTGTTTCCCAGAAAGAGAAGTCAGAGAGTATGGACATCCATCTTCTCCTATCCAGACAAGTTTCTTTCACTTAAATCAACAACATAATATTTTGCACACATTTTCCCCAATTTTATAATTCCCCAAAATCACTGGAGCTGAGTGGAGGTCTTTAAAAAAAATAAACGTCTGACTTAGCCCTTCTTTAAGACTGCAACCATATGATCAGTCCCATTCATTCTAGGTCGGCCAGGTCTCCGTGCTCCGTGCACCATATTTTTCAGATTTATAGATTCTTTTTGTTATTGTCTCTACATTTTCAAACCACCTCAATTTACTTTCATTCTTGTCACTGTTAACATTCATTCCATTGAATTCATTGTAACATTGTTTTAATTACATTCACTCCATATAAAATTCAAAACAGTTGTCATTAAAGGAGTCAATATTTGCACAACCTGGAATAATTCCACATTCTATTAACAGGTGACATATTATGTATTAAATAATTTAAGAAATATTGAAAAAAAAAACATAATTTATTTGCTTATAGTCCTAACATCTTTCATATGAAATATATCTATTTGTGTCTCGTGGCATGGCCTAAAATCAAAATCATGATTTCCTAATGAAAATTTATCCTCCATTGGTTTGTAAATATCCAAGCCACGGCCTATTTTAATGATCCACCCTGTACTTAACCTAAAAGAAAGTAAAAAAAATTAATAAGATGCTTTTAGAAACTGACTAAACTTTAGAAGTTGACAAAAACTGCAATATCTTGTTAGTTTATTTATTTAACAAGTTAATTTGGATGCAGTGATAGTCACTAGATACAATGTTTTTTTTTTGTGAAAAGCAACTCCGTAAGTCACGAAAATAATTTGTCGGAATTATTTATTTCTTTGAAAAAAAATTTACTCATATCCCTACCAATAACCTGATGAATTTATAGAAATTTTTAATTATAAAGATCCTCTCGAGCTGTTTCTTCAAAGCACAGCTGAGAGATTTGGACATGACACTGCCAAAAAAACAGCAGTGAAGAACTCTTGTTGCCTCCCCTAAGTGGGGTTACAAAGAGAGTGTTCTACTTATTTATCGAATTATGAACTTTAATATATTATCTCTATTTGGAAGGCTGTTTTAATGAGAATGAATATATTAAAATCTAGACTTGGATATATTCATATTCTGGTGCCAAATACATGACAGCAGTCGAAGCCTTTAAATTTGGTTGCTATCTTGTTCTCAATAATTTCCAACTTTTATCTCTTCTCATAAATTATTAAATATCTACTTGTTGCATACATGAGATTTTTGATATGTTGAACATGTCGAGAATTCTCATGATTAGGAGTTTCGGAGACTTAAACATTACCACCTAATGGCGAACATTGTTAACGTAAAGTGATCGCACTAAGCCAGCCTTCGAAATAACAGTAGAAGACGGTTGTAAGCCCGTCATAAAAAAAATTGAACATTAGTAATGAATTGTTAGTCATTAGTTGTTATATATTCATAAAGACTTAGAGGGACTACAGGAATCTATGAAAATGTACTCTTTGATGTTAAATAGTTGTTGTACATAAACTATTATGGCTCATGTGTTAATAATTTACGTTTACGCAAAGTAAGGCTTAAGTGCATATTTTAACAAAATTTAGTGTTAATTAAAATTAATAAATTTATACTAAAGCCAAATTTTGTGTTTAGTATAAATTTCTTAATTTCACATTTTGTTTTTATGTGCAACAATTCTACGTACACACAGCTTGAAGAAATATGTAAAGCCTCTTAGGAATACAATAATTCCAAATAAAATTATTAACGGATTGTTTCACCACCTCAAATAAAGTGCTGGATAGACAATCCAGCACAAATCTAATGGACAAAATGAAAAATGCATTTCACAACTCTCTGACAGCTCTATTCGAGAGATAAAGTTCTAGATACATTATACAGTGAAAAATGTTCGAGATAAGTAGATATTAAATAGTGTTAATTGTCAAAAATTATATACATCTGTGTTTAATTTTTTGAGAATGATGAACTAGTTTTATGATCAAATCGACGATGATGTCGTAATTTTACACACACACACCAACTCCCTTTTACACCCCACTCAGGGGCATAGGGAGGCAACAAGAGCTCTCCATTGCGATCTAGAACAAGACAAATCGCCATTAGATGCAAGACCACAGAAAAGCATGAAATTACAACGTTGCCGCTGCTATCTGTCGGAACACAATCCATAAGAAATTTATGGGGTGGTGAAACGCTCGCTTCAATTTATTTGACAGATAAATTTATCCTAGAGATATTTGACTAGAACTTTATCCAGAGGTGGTGAAACAGCCGTTAAAAGAAAGAAAAAGGTAAAGTAAAAAAAAATCAGGTAACAAGTTTTAGACAAAAGTTACTTACATTATTTTTCTGTCATGTAATGTTGTGGAATAGTTTACTATAAGTTTGACTCCATAATTTTTTAGATCTGTTTCTAACAAATTAAACCATTTTATTTGATTACCATCGGGCTGGCTACCGTCATATGAGGTAGTTAATTCTATGTCTTTTATCTTTGGACAACTCGAAACCAAAAGTTCACACAAACGAACTAAATTCTGACACTGAAAAAACAAGTAAAATTCAATCAAAAATTTAATTATGATAATTTCAAACAATTTAGAAAACTAATGCATGACATTTATTATTGGATATAATGAATGACTAAATGAATGAAAGGAACATGATTCATAAAAAAATATTCAAATTGATTAATACTTAAATACTATGTGTTAGAACAAGTGAACTGTATGGATAGGGAAAAAACTAGGAGATTATGGGTACAATATACTTGAAGGGATGCACAAATAAATGTATAATAATTGCGTACTCACCGCCTTTTGTCCTTGAAGTCACTTAGAACTTAGAAGTACACAACACTTGAAGTAAACACGAAGTATAGCACGAAGTAACACGCAATATAGCCGGCCACTGTAGTTGAAATCTTTCGTACGTCTGCATTTCTTCAGTAGTGCGGTGGTGACAATAATTCGGCAGTAGTAACATTATTTGTGCGGGACACAGGTAGGTATAGGAATAGAAATGCCCTAACATACCGCCCACCAATTTTACGAAGTAAAATTCCCACACAAAAAAAAAAAAAGAAAATAAACTGAAAAAACCCCAAAGAAAGAAATAATCAAAATCTACAACAACAGCGCTGTACAAAACGCTGATCGAAATACAAACAACAAAAATAAATGTATAAGAAAACGAAAGAAATAAAATCTGTTCTCAATGCTTCACAAGCGAAAGACAACCGAGCATTCACTGGTTCTCGGTAAAAAGTAGCATATAACATCTATCAAATAGTATTTGCAAATTAACAACAACGTAATGAAAATAAAATAACAAAATAATAAGACTTGATAATATCAATTCAAACAAAGAAAACAACTAAGAGACACTTTGATAAGTGTATACTTAAAAACTAGAACATGAACCTTTTGCATGTAGAAACAGCATTAATTGACATTGAAGGATTTAGTAGTTTTAGCTCCTCGACGCTTATGCTCTTTGAGCAGAAAGGGTCCCCCGAAGTCAATGTCGACACACGAAAAGGGACGGCTGGGGTTAACTCTATTCGAAGGAAGGTTTCCCATTAAAGGTGTTACAGAAGATGCCCTCAGCCTGCCACACAACAGACACTTAGACAGACGACACCTTATCCTACATCGAGATGAAAAGATCCAAAACTTCTGCTGGACAAGGAATTGCAGAACTCTTGGTCCAGCCTGAAGGTAGCTCTTGTTGTAATCCATCAAAATATCGCTTAGATGGCCCTGTTTGGATAAAACCACAGGATGCTGCTGGCTTTCCTTGAGATTAGATTGCTTCAACCGCCCACCCACGCGCAATATACCCGATTCATCAAAAAATGGACATAACTTTTGAAGTTGACGAGAACAGTTCGCACCCAACTGGATGGCCTTTAAATCATGATCAAAGTACTTACTTTGATCTATCATTAGTATTACATCAACTGCAGGTTCACGCTTAGATACGATGTTAACGTGAACTGAAGTTTTGGTATCAGGAAGATGTTCCGTTTGAATCACTTTGGGTGAGTTAGTATGCCAGTTTGACATAGGAAGTTTTAACCACGTTGGTCCAGAAAAGCAAGGGTGGTAAACAGTAAGTTGCTCAGCAAGCAAACCTCTAGAAGCAGGATCATCATGTGACACCACATGACGCCAAGATGCGTTGTTGGTGTTTTCATTTATTTGGATTATACGATTGGCTATAAACATTTTTAGCAGATAAGGAGGAGTCCTTAGCCATGACAAAACTATAGTAGAATCTGTAAATAAACAGACATTGTTTATATTCACAGAACCATTGACTGAAGAATGAACGTAGTGTATCAACTTTGGCAAAAGAAGAGCTCCCTGCAATTCCAGACGTGGAATTGTCAAGGGTTTTGAGGGAGCAACTTTAAATTTAGCTATTAGAAGATGAACTTTAGGAATAAAACTATGAACAACAATGCAGACCACGGTGGTGTAACCGCGCTCAGACGCACCCGAAAACCCTACTAATGAACACGGAGTGTTTTCTGTGGTGCCCAAATATCGGGGAATATAAAGGCCTGACAGAAGTCCAACGTTACCAGCAATTTTAGCCCACTCTTCTGCAACTGTTGCAGGAATGAGACTATCACAATCAATCTTTTGCCGCCATAAGGTTTGGATTAGACATTTTGCCAGAAATATAACAGCAGGACTCTTCGATAATTTACGTTCTAAGTTTTGTAATCGATGAAAGGCTATGTTATAAGAATCACGGAGATTTAACTCCTCGGTGATTAACGTAAGGGGTACTACATTCTGACCATCACTCTGCCGGTAATGTTTATTTACGAAAATCTCTTCACACTTAACGTCATCAGGATTTGGCATGTATTTGGACGGTGGTTCTTCAATGGCCCAAAATCGCTTAATCGAGTCGTCAAGGGAAAGCTGAAGTGAAGTACTTGGTGTATTTGGTATGTCACCTATTAGCACCAGACCAAATATTGTCGACAAAATCGAAATATTACTATTGACACTTTTGAAGTTTGTGGCCCGCCCACCGTCAAGAATTGAAGGAAGTAGAGTGGCTCCGAGTAGGAAGTCGATTTCACCGGGAACATCGAAACCCTCGTCAGCCAACTCCTCTCTCGAAATACCCATTAAAGCCAAGTCCACATGTGGTCTTGACGCAGGCATCTCACCAGAAATATTTGAAATAACAAGAGCCCTCGATTTTATCTGAGGACCGCTCTTGCGTGCTGGCTTGAGGCAACATTTTACCTCACCTATTATATCTACGGGGTTCTGACCAACCCCCTTTAAGCCACCACTGTAAACATTGATCCGCAGGCCCAGAAGTTTTGCGCAGCGTTCAGTCATTATGGAAACCTGTGATCCGGTATCTATTAACATTCTAATACATCTATAAGTGCCGGCACTGTCCTTGCACCCCGCCGAAGCTGTGCCCAACAGTGCTATGTTGGAAAAAGCAGGTACAGCCATTAAAGTCTCATCTACAGACGTTGAGTTGGCAGAATGCGATGGTTTCACGTCTCTATGCAGCAATGTGTGGTGACGACCACCACACCTACTGCATGTGAATTTAGACGCACAATTCCTCACCTGGTGAGACTTAATGAAACACAACTTCAATGATTTGACGATTTCCATCCGTTTGACATCTGTATTTTGAAGAAACTCAGAACATTTCATTATAGGATGTTTATCGCTTTTGCACAATTTACAAGTTTTCGTAGTATAACCATTTGCAGTATAACCATTTGTAGCAACAAATGCGCGTTTATAATGCGCACTTGTATTCGAAGAAGAAGAAGAAGCACTCTTATTAGAAGTAGAACGAGGTAATGTACTCGACATTTGTAGAACGCGTAGATGATTATGTAAGAAATCTAGTACTTTCGTAGCGGTAGGTATTTCATCAATTTTCAATTGTAATTCAAATTGACGTTTCGTAGGTGGATCTAAATTTCTAATGATAAGATGAGCAATAAATAGCTCGAAGATATCTTGCTTTTTAAAAGATTGAAGTGCGGTAAAATTGTCTTGAAAGTAAGCTATAAATTTCGACAATCCTTGTACAGACTCAAAAGTAATTGGTTTAATGTTAAGCAATTGCTCAGAATAGTGACAGAAGAGAACTCTCGAGTTTTCATAATGCTTGACCAGCGTATTCCAAACAATAACATAATTTTCCTCCACTATCGGAAATGATTTTATTAAACTGAGCGCTGCTCCGCTGACACAAGATAGTAAGTAATGATATTTCTCAATGTTAACATACGCGTCGTTTTCGTGAATCATGCTTTTGTATACCGAATGGAATTGACACCAATCCTCAATTTTTCCATCAAATTTTGGAAGCGAAATTGGAGGTGGCCTAACATTGAGTATTGGTTTATGCGGTAATATTGGCTTGGTGTCGGTTTCTTTTTGATCTGATTGTTGACACAAACGTTTGCCCACAGCTTTGATGTTAAAGTAAATTTCATCGAAACACGACTCTGCACTGGTCAAATCATCATGATTTTCATCCCCACGATACTCGCATAAAGACTCTTGTATTTTATCCTGAATGTCTTGAAAACTACTATAAATATCCTCGAGTTTATCCAATCTCGCAATAAATACTTGACGTTTAGGTTCATCCCCTAAATGCGGAATCAGTTCTGAAGTAACTGTAATTTTGGAAATAATTCTTGACCGTTTTGCCTTTAACATATTGATTTTACGAATTACCGTCTCCATTTTATATAGGTATTATGAATAATATGCAGGTTTAACACAATGAGAACGATATAACAGAAAGCAAAGCAGGTAAGAAAAGAGAAAGAAGTAGAATAATTTCACGTAACTGTAAGAACTGTAACGTATCAGTAATGTTATATTGTTTTTGCTTTTAAATTTTGACAAACAAGAATATAAATGTGCAATCGAAGTTTATTATATGAAATACGAATTAACTGAATGACCATAAGACAAATTAGTACAAATAATACTGTTTTTACACCAAATTATTGTACGAATGTTTTGTGAAAATAAACAAGATTCACTCATACAAAATAATATTTAACTCGTAGGTATACGATAAATTAAATATCAAATTAAACAATAATTTACTTCTGTCCCGCGCAAGTAATAATCTTATTTATAAGATTGAAAAGGACAGAAATAATTTTACTATTAAGAAAAACGAAATAATATAATGTCTTATGAAATATGAAATTGTAAACAAAGAAATCGTGTAAGCAACTTTTTTACTAAAATGTATGGAACCTCGCGAACGTTCAGTCGAAATTCGCTTGTACTTGTACGAACATTTGTACACAATGAACAGATTGAGAACTTAGAAATATTCGTAGTTAAAGGCCGGTGAAAAAACACAATTAAATTATACAATCGAAGTTTAAACTATTGAAATATTGTACCCGAATGAATTCTCTACTTTATTAACTAGTTTTTAACCCCAAGCTAAGAAGTAATCCGGTTCGAAGGACCAAAAACGAAGGGATGTTAGAACAAGTGAACTGTATGGATAGGGAAAAAACTAGGAGATTATGGGTACAATATACTTGAAGGGATGCACAAATAAATGTATAATAATTGCGTACTCACCGCCTTTTGTCCTTGAAGTCACTTAGAACTTAGAAGTACACAACACTTGAAGTAAACACGAAGTATAGCACGAAGTAACACGCAATATAGCCGGCCACTGTAGTTGAAATCTTTCGTACGTCTGCATTTCTTCAGTAGTGCGGTGGTGACAATAATTCGGCAGTAGTAACATTATTTGTGCGGGACACAGGTAGGTATAGGAATAGAAATGCCCTAACACTATGGTTAATGTCTAATACTGAAGTGGTTGGTAGCCTAGTGGTTACAACGCAGGCTTTCGTACTGTTTCGTGCGGAGGTCGTGGGTTCGATCCCCGGTGCCGACCATCTTCCTTTTTCACGACACAAGCTTTAAGTAGCTTACTGTGAAAGAGTGAAGAGTGTATATGTCTTCACTTTGAGTGAGCACAGATTCATTTTATAAATAAATGTCGTTTTACCAATATTGATAATAGAAAAAACAAAATATATTGTTAGCTTTTATGCATAGCTAGAAGCAAACCAACATTGTCCTACACCATATTCAGTATTTGGACAAAGAGGAACATAAAAAGCTGACATTTAATAACAAAAGATTGTGCAAAAGCAAATTTTTTAAAGAGAACTGTGGAATCATTTTTTACCATTGGATGTATAAGTGATTTGGCTTCTGATTTTGGTTTTCTTTTGTTGGATACAAAAATATATAATGTTTAAATCTCAAATTCACCTGGTGAAAAGCCCTAACGTATGGATCTTCTATATCAACCCTAGTTACAGTCTCATCCAGAAATCTTCCAAACAAACTTTTATAACTATGCCCTTTGGAATTGTCATCAATTTTCAATTCTTCGTGAAATTTCCCACTATCTTTTTGTTCAGTGATATGTTTTTTGATTTGTTCAGCTCTATTCATGTAACCTTCTATTTTGCTCCTTAAATATTGCTTTTTGGTCGCATCAAGTTCACCTAAAAAAAAAACAACAACAAATTAAATTTAATTAGTTTGCCGGTTAATTCAAATAGGATCGCCACGAACCCCAATCGGGGATTGGAGTAATATACATTTTGTATTTGGCAATATTCCTCTGGTGTTCAGATTGGAGTGTTGTGTGTATAGTGGTGTGATGCATGACCTCAACTTTTCAATATAGAAGTGGTTTTTTACTACTAAAATAATAAACAAATTTTATATATTGGCCAATTTTTATTCCATGATTCCTTACGTGATCCCTACAACAAAAGCTTAAGAGTTGGATAATATTTGCAATGCAGAATGCTTTGGACTTATAATGTTTGCAATGCAGAATGCTTTGGACTTATAATATTTGCAATGCAGAATGCTTTGGACTTATAACTATCGGTATATTTTTAACAACCTTTTCTCAAAAACTCCATCCACCCTCGCTACATTTCATAACTTCAAACAAACTACCGATGTTACAGATAAACAGAATTCCGGAAATTTGTACACTTATGATACATACACCTTATTGCGAAAAATGTATAGTATAAAGCGATCACACTAAACCAGAAAAGTAAAAACGGCAGGAAAGAGTCGCCGGTCTGTGTGGGCCAAATTAAAAAATATCCATTCAAATCAATTTTTATAAATACTATGGGGCGCACTCATAGTTTCTGCAGTGTATCATATAAAATAACCTCAAAATCAAAAGGAGTTGTGAAATTAGTTTTACAGAAATTTTGGAAACGTCTGATCTGAAATTCATCCGCAATCAAATAAATGATAAAAACCTACTCGCCATAACATCCATAAGCAGTTGCAAACCTTCTTGATAGCAAACTAATGCTTCTGTATACCGTTTGGAGTTGTCTAATATTACTCCTCTCTGCAAAATTTTAGACGCTATACCGTCTATATTCATTATTGCTTTATTTTGTTTTTAAATAATTATAAAACAACACAATTTTGAGATGTAATATGTGTCATAATATTGGGCACATAATTATTTGACGTTTGTAACGTCATGTGTCATAAGCAATTGTCTATGATTTTAGTCTTTGAGAAGAAATGATATTGGAGAAATAATGATTGTGCTACTGCGCATGGTCCCAACAAGTACCACGTGACTGCTGTTAAACTCATACAAACTGTGACATTTGTCGGTAACGGCTTGTGACCATACGATAAATAAATAAATGTGACATATGAATTTTTGTTTTTAATATTTTAGCATTAACACAGAGGAATTTTATGTTTTAATCATATAATTAGTTAAAGGAAGTACCTATGGATTTGTTTTGTGTTGTCTTGTGCTTGTGGATGAAAGTCAACGGAACATTGATAATTTATCTTCAGTCATGTGACTGTTGAATAAAGCAACCAATGTTCGGTTCTGCGCATCCAAAAAAGTTCTCTAATAATATTTGTATTCAGTGGATAGAGCAGTGAGCAAAGTGAAGAATTTAGTCTATGACGCATGCGCAAAGTAATGACGTTTAGGGATGGGCAAAAAAAAATCGAATCGAACTATCGATATTTTTACCCCAAAACCGCAACTAACTAAATTAGTGTCATAATATTCGAAAATAAAAAAAGCATGTTTGGTAGTTCTATTATCATATCAGTTATAATTTTTAATAAGTACTAAAACATAAGGTGCAACCTGTGTGCAACGATTACACAAGTCGTTATATTCGAAAGACTACGCAGTTTTTCTACCGAGCTCGATAGACTAGTGGCAAAAGGTGAAAACACGTAGAACGCTGATTCTGACCCGCGCCGACCAGCGCAAAGAATATTGTCTATGGTTTTAATGCATTTTAAATGGGCATACCGGAAAGCGATTTCCTGCTTTTATTTGCTGTGCGTATCCCTATTCAAATGCACAGTAACATTCTTTGCGCTCGTCGGAATCGGCGTTCTACGTGTTTTCACCCATAGGCGAAACTTACTGTCGCGAATCATACTTAAAACATAAATAATTTAACAATGGAAGATCCGATAGATTGAAATGAAGTGCCTCAGGAGAATTTTAGATATATGATGGTACCACCGCACAGGGCCGTCGCGTGGTTTTTAGGCGCCCAAGGCGAGGCTTTAATCAGCGCCCCCCCCCCCCCCCCCATAAAAATAAGCTTTTAAATAAAATGAATTAAGTCAAGATATGATTTGGAAAAAAAAACATCTATATTGCAAACTTAAAAAAACAAATAAAACTTTTTATTACAAACTCCGAGATGATTTAGCATATGGGTGTTTATTAAACTTTTTGTTGAAAATATTGCATTAGTATGGCTTTCCTCCGCTATGAAGTCGCTCGTTCCCTGGATTGGCGACGTCTCTTAGTCAAACTTTCCTGTTGCTCGCTCAGTTGCAATGAAAATCAAGGATGAAATAAAAATAAAATTTAGTTAGAGTTTTTTTAAGATTTTAATTTAAAAATTGATGAAATTTTTTATTGCAAATATTGCATTCCTTTGGCTTTTCTTAGCCATGAGTTCGCATGTGAATCCCTGGACTGTATTACAAACAAAATAGAATTTGTTTTATCCACGGCGGCGCCCCTCGTATCGCGGCGCCCAAGGCGACCGCCTCGGTCGCCCCACCCACGCGACGGCCCTGCCACCGCATCACGAATGACGCTACACGCCGGCACACCCAGGGTGAGTCTATCACTTCTACCATTATGCAGAGGAGATGAACTTTACAGGAACATGTCATTGTGTTTCATTATTTCATTTATTTGCAAAGAAACCCTCAAACAGCAGGTAGAATCTGTTGGTTGCAGAAGGCCATTAAGATACAATACATAATATATTATTACAATTTACGTCAATAGAACACACTACAAACATATTTATGTTATTCACTTAATAACATCACTCTCAACACCGGACTGCAAAACATCCACCCACCATCCTTATCATTAGCTATATTATGTTATTCTTGATGAGATCTTTGATTTTCCTTGTAAACTCTTTTATGTTCTTTAAGTTTCTGGTATCCTTTGATATCCTGTTATATAGCAATGTAGCAGTATATTTGAAGCCATTTCGTTTTCTATTATTTGTTCTAGGCAATTCATTTCTTAAGTCAGGAGCCGTTCGTGTATTGTACTAATGTACATTGCTATTCAATGCTAATTTTAAATTAGTTTTTCCCATATCATTTTTTATTTTCTGAAGATATTTCATTTTTTCTACTTTTATCATTTGATCCAGGTTATGTTCATTGGGCAAATTATATAAATCATTTGTTCTAGTTAATCTACTTAATCCATGAATATTCTTTAAAGCCTTATTCATGATTCTCTGCATTGAATTTCTGCATACTGCATTGCGACCAGGCAAGTAGTCCGTAGGTGTAATGTGGCACGATGAAGGCATGATATACACTTTGTTTTATTTTTTTATTGAATAATAATTCATTCCTCCTCATCACACCAATAAGTGGGGATAACTTGTTATTTTTTTTTTTTTTAAATGAATCTGTGCTCACTCAAAGTGAACACAAATACACTCCTTGACTCTTTCACAGTAAGCTACTGAAAGCTTGTGTCGTGAAAGAGGAAGATGGTCGGCACCTGGGATCGAACCACGACGTCCGCTGTACGAAAGCCGGCGTTGTAACCGCTGGGTCACCAACCACTTCATATTATTTACATTTACATGTGATATTCAAGTAAGCTTTTCGTCAATTTCTAGTCCTAAGTATGTAAGTAATGTTGTCAGTTCTACCAATTGGAATTTCATTAATAACAATATTTAGCTGAATATTAATCTTGTTTTTCATTTTAAATACAATATATCTAGTTTTCTTTTAGTTAATTGTGAGAAATTTCTTTTTTAACCATGCCACATATGTTTTGAGATCATTATTTATTTCTTTTTCAAGTTCTCTTTCATTGCTGGCGCTGTATATAAAGTATTTTCCCTTAATTGTATTAGAACTGAAAAAACGAGTCTAAATTTTGTAATACCACGTTTTATTTTAATTACCATTAACCGGTTTTCGAAAGCGACTGCTTTCTTCCTCAGATGGAGTTAGACAAATAAATATGGATATAATCAAATCAATCAATAAAATCTCTCTTTATTCCCCACTCAGAGGCAAAAGGAGGTAACAATTAGGGATAAGCAAACGGAAAAAAATATATCGATATAATATATCGTATCGATTATTTAAATTTTCTGGAATTCCACTCATAATTGAGTGATTTGTGATTTCAGAAATTAAAATGATATTTCCATAATAAAAAATAGGAAGTGTCTAGTTTGCCGCAAGCGGTATACTAGCAAATCGCGCTAAAAAGCCGCCAGTGGCAGTGCAAAGAAGAAGTGCGCATGCGCGATAATAATAGTAGATGTTATAGTTTTTCGACGTCTTACGTAAGTCCACTGCGGATGAGTGGTTACCATCGCCGCTGTTCATATTGATGGTTGTAGGTTCGAATCCCGGTGCGGGTGATCTTTTTTTTCTTCTATTTATCCGTTTTTTTTTTGTGAAAGATGTCTAAAGTGTATTTATGTTCACTTTGGCTGTGCCCAATTCATTAAAAAACAGGTTCGTTAGCACGCTTTCTACTATTTTCATGACTAACAGTCAGTAGGTTAGGTTTGAACATAATCATTTAGGGGGGTTTGGGGGGCAGGACCCCCCATACCTCTTCACATGTACCCCGAATCCATTTTACTTTACCCTCTGCAAACCGAACATATTTGAATTGTTGACGCATTTGAACTTTTGTTCCGAAACTAGCGGCTTTTTAGTGCGCTTTTCTAGTATACCGCTTGCGGCAAACTAGCCACACCCTAAAAAATATCGACGATAATAATACAATAATTTATATTTTTTTTTTTTTTTTTTTATTGTTTTAAAAATGCCACTGTCTAGCATGACGGTAAAAAAAACCTTTGCGCCAATTGTCATTTCGTTGAAACTTGTATATATACAAGGAATATTTTCCCCACTCACTGTATATTATACAAGTTTCAACGAAATGACAATTGGCAACAGAGAACAGCGAATGTTTCCTAGGAATAGAAAGCGCTTTTAAAGTGGCCTAGGAGGTTGTAAGCCCTCAGCTCTGTTGTCCAAGATCTGATAGACTCATTGTCTGTTGAGATTGTTTTCCAATACATTGGAAAAATATCGATATTTTTTGCCCATCCCTATTCCATAGATTTACATCAAAACGTCAAACCTCAGATTTGTTTTTGTGGTTATAATTTGGTTTGGTTATAATCTGTCAGCCTTTTCGCATTGTAATAATTTGCTTATAAATTACAAAATTACACCCGACTTTTTTGTGTAAAATTACGATGAGTGTCACGTTACATACCGACGTTGGTGATATTAAAATTGAATTATATTGCGAAGAATGCCCCAAAACTTGCGAAAACTTTTTAGCGCTTTGTGCTAGTGATTATTATAATGGATCTCTATTTCACCGAAATATAAAAGGTTTTATCGTGCAAACTGGTGATCCATCTGGGACAGGGAAAGGAGGTAACAGTATATGGGGAAGAAAGTTTCAAGATGAGTTTAAAGAGCATTTGAAGGTAAATTATATCACTAATTGATTTTCACAAAATAGTAGAGCAGAACATGAATTATCCAGTAAATTGTTTCTCCAACGCACGTTTGCGTGAAATTTTATTTTTTCTAATACATATAAAAATGCATCTAAGTGAACTCCAATACGCTCTTTCACAGCAAGTTACTTAAAGCTTATGCCGTGAAACAGGAAGGTAGGTGGTCAGCACATCTAACCCACAACCTCCCCATCAAACAGTACGAAAGCTGGGTCTGTTACAGCTAGTTTACCAAGCATTACTATAATATGCATCAAAGCAGATTATGAATTTCAGTTTTTAATGAAGTGGAACAAATAAACTAATAGCTTTTTCAATTGTCTACTAACTATTAATTATTGGCTAATTAGTCTCACCCTAAAAATCATGTTATCTGGTGTAGGTACATTCTTGATTGTGTAGTATGAGATATTCTAAATATCAAAGATTGTAATTTTTTCCAGCACACTCAGCGAGGAATGGTGTCTATGGCTAATAATGGACCAAATACCAACAGTAGTCAGTTTTTTATAACATATGGACCACAACCACATTTAGATCTCAAATATACTTTGTTTGGAAGGTAAATTAATTAGTTTCATCTAATATTCCAATACTATTATAAATAAAATAGCTGGTATGTACCTGCTCATTTGGATAGAGCAGTTAAAAATGCAACATTTTTTAATTTTGCTTCCTCATTTTGAGCTAGTAGGTAGATGACTATTTGAATACTTCTGGTTGCTTAAATATGTTTGAGATGAACAATAATTTATACACTACTAAGCATATATCGTCTATCTCCAGCAAAAAGTCACCAAATACACACTTTGGAGATATTGTCAATTAACTAAGTAATTTTATGAAATTGAAACATTCGTAACTTTATAACCAAAGGTGATAGAAAGAAGATTTCTTTTATGTTTTTAAGCTAATTGGTGTAGTATTTTCGTCAAAAACTAACCAAATACGTTGGTGATTTTTTGCTGGCACACATTTATTCAGAAACGTATTTGGTGATTTTAATAAATCATATTTGTAACGAAAACTACTTATAGTTAAGATTTGACGATTTTTTGTCTAATAGATGACGATACGACGAATAAAATTATGTATACAACTCATTTTTGACCAAAACTCAATTTGGTGAGTTTTTGCTGGAGATAGACGATATGAATTCAACATTGTGTCAAATCTTTAAAGTCTGAGATTTCAATTTTATATTTATTCATCAACGTGAATCTCCCATGCCCCCCAAAAGGAGAAATGATTGGTCTTTAGGCAGAATTATAAAAAAATGCCATTAGTTTAAGAAAAATTACAGGAATTTCTCATAATATTATTCAAGAAGTTATTATATTTAATAAACTTTTAATTTTGATCTTTTTTAGGGTCATTGATGGATTAGAAGGCCTTGACGATTTGGAGAAACTTCCGATTAACCCGAAGAATTACCGCCCCTTAACTGACACTAGAATATCATCTGTCACAATACATGCCAATCCTCTAGCTGGATGAATTAAAAAACTAGCAAGAACATTAACAATTATCAAGCAAACTATGATGAAATCACATTTCTTTCTGCATACATTTTCAAGATACTCGGATATCTGAAAATGGTTGTAATATTATAATAGATCAGAAATCAAGAATGTAGAAGAACTGATGAAGACTGAGAGTCTAACAGAGAAATTATTGAAAGTAGTTTTCTACTCAGCCAATAATGCACTAGATAAGTTCTAAATAAACATTACTTTGTCTTGTGTGATATAAGAAATTAACAAAGTTTAATAATCATATATTTTTTTACTGTAATGCCTTAATAAACAAAAGTCAGTATATCGTGAAAATCTATGCCGCTCATGTGTTTATTGTATTCAATAACCATGTTTGCCTTACAAACCTCCTTTCCTCGACGATTGGTAGTTTTCGTTAATTGCCCATCGAATTCGGAAGATATCGTCACATTTTCACGTTGATCCTTCCATTTTGTGACGCATATCCCTTCATTTGTATACATGCTGGTAGACTCTCCGGTTTTAAATTTTTTTTAAATGACTTCCTTTGGTGTTTCCTTCCGGTTTGATCTCAGGGTCCCAGTAACAAATGTTTTATTTTCTAATAAATGTTCCGTCAATGAAACACTATTATAAAAATTGTCCATATACAAACTATGCCTGACTCCAGTCTTCCCTTCCATCAATTTCTTCACCACTTTGTTAGTATGGTCTTTACCACCGAGTTCGGTGTTTGCTGCACCACCATAAACAATTATTTTTAGGGCCAATCCATTTGACTGGTCCAACATATACAGTTTTATACCATATTTCGCTTTTTTCCCTTTCATGCACTGACGGATCAATAATCTCCCTCTCCAAAGCACCAGCGATTCATCGATTGAAAGATTTTTACTAGGAGTATATATCATCTCCATCCTATCATTGAAAAATCGGTGAGTGGCTGAATTTACCCTAAACTTGTTGATCCTTCCAATTTATTGTTGAAGTGAAGCACTCTTAGGATAAGTAGAAACCTATCTCGAGACATGTAGGTATTGAGAAAATGTCGGCAGCTTGAATAAATGGTCTTTCTTGTGGAAAATAAGCCCTAAAAACTTCCTCGATTGTTAGGTCCCTCCATCTTGTGATTCGGCTTCTATCACCTTCCAACTTTGATAACACCTCTACCGCATAATCGTTAGTGTGTTTGATGACAATCTCACACAAGTCATCATTGGCGATGGCATTGAAAAAGTTGATTGGTTCTTTTACAGCTTCCGTAAAATTTATGCCAGATACACCGGTAAATGGGATGTGTTGTGGTGGTTTGGGTGAATTTGACTACTGTCTTGGTTCGGACGTTGATGGTTGGCCTGGAGGCGGTGGTGATGCTGGTGGTACTTACTGGATAATGTCATCTATATCCATGTTTTCCAAGTCATCTTCATCCGATTCGGGGAAGATCTCCAAGTCGCTTCCCGAATCGTCGAAATCACTATCAGTGTCACTAAAGTCGTCATCTAGCCTAGCTCTTTTGGATGTTGATGGCTGATCCATTTTTCAAGGTAGGTGCGTATTTCTATTATTGAAAAAAAATATCAAGTCCAACACAAAAAAATAATAATAAAGACACTTTATACTAAACGAATTCAATATAAATTACAATTATATCACGTAGTACAAAACACAATAATATAAACAACGAAAAGTCTAATAAAAAAACGTATAAACAAGAAGACAATTGTATAAAGTCAGTATAAAGGTCTTCAAACTTATCACATACTCATATAATTCGTTGTATGAAACGTTTAGAAAAACTCGACAGTGTAAACATGCCACAATGGTACTACGGTAGAAAAAACACAATGGGAAGTGACCTGTACAACGCATAGATGTATACTGAAGCTATAATACATGCTGAGGGAATTATATACACAATCCGTCTGTGCTAAGGTTTTTTAATTACCATATCCCTTAGTTATAAGGTGTCCGTA
Organism: Mystacides longicornis; assembly: GCA_963576905.1. Taxonomy (NCBI): domain Eukaryota; kingdom Metazoa; phylum Arthropoda; class Insecta; order Trichoptera; family Leptoceridae; genus Mystacides; species Mystacides longicornis. Next base: position 23,502,087 of record OY756420.1, read on the forward strand.
CCATGTACGGGCAGCGCACCCCGAGAACTTTGTATCGCCCGTGCCTGCTACAGGCTCAGCACTGGACGTGTTAACAAAAATAAAACCTGGGTTTGGAATGGATTAATGGCATCAATTAATTCCAAAAAGTAATGTAACCGGAACAACTCAAACCTCAGGATACTATTGTATTCTTATTCCACCATCCACTAAAAAATCAATTTAAAATACACAACACACAACAAAAAATATCAGGATTACCAGTTGTTCGTACATGGAATTGAACTAATGTGAAAAGTTAGGAACTCATTTCATTAGTAGCTTACTATGGGGTTCAGATTGGTTGGATCTGATCCATAAGAAGAGAGGAGATTGAGATGAAGAAGGAGTACTGATTTCTTTTCTCAAGGTAGAATGATAGTGGGAAAAATTATCTTTATTAGAAGATAAGAAACTCTCTTATGAGTTTGGCAAGATTAAGAAATATCTGGAGTACTCACCAACTTTCACTATTTCTTTATGAACAAGTCTAAACAGTTAAGAAGGAATTCGACTAACTACCGAAATGAAACTCAATTTTATATTATAAAAAACACAAGCACTATATTAGTGAATTCAAATAAAGTATCACAGAAAAATATATTTTAACTTAAAAACTAATTACAATATTATGCACTGTAGGTTCTGAAAGGAAAGAGTGAAAAAAATTGCATAGTGAAAAAGTATTTATAGGTAAGTTATTCGCGCAAAATAATTTGTCCAAAAAGTGATGTATTCTCCCTCTGGTGCGAAATAATCTAAGTTAGTTAACTTGGTAAAAACGGTGGTGAATCTACGTTGTTGATAAGTACGAGTTGTATTCGGCGTATTCCGCTAGATGGCTCTTTATCTTGGATGGCTCTTTATAGGTGGCGCTATACATTCGTGGCATCAGATAGAAAATAAATTGTGTGGTATAAATTCGATACTATATAACCGCTATATTACTATCTTTCCTCCTACATTAATCGCTTGTACCTACCAATGAATACAGCTGTTATTTTTTTCAGCATTGTTAGTTTGCATTCCACGCTATGAGAACACAACTGCATAATCTATTATTGTTTCTTCACCAAGCTGTGTAGTTATTTGTTTATTTCAAAATATGATGCTTTATCCAAGACCAGGCAGTATGTAATTAGGAATGAGCATATTCTAAAACTGTTTCTGGAAATTTTGAAAATTCATATGACACACCTTATTTTCTTTTCATTTGAAAATCAACAAACGCAACCAGAAAGCCTGCACTGACTTCTATATACTTATGCTCCACATTTGGGTTGTCCAGGGGTTTTGGAAGTATTTTATCACTGTAGATTTAGAATATACATATTTTTCCTAAACCCTCAAATAAGTCTACCTTCTTGTCTGTGATCCACAAAATTATTACAGCCGTTTGAAAACCATGTCCTAATCTTCTATAAGAGGCACTCTTCTTGATTGTAATCCAGTTATCTATGATGCTACCTGGGGAGAAGTGCCCCCCTTGCCCTCCTGTGTGAGTGCCCCACACAGATTCTTGTTAGAAATCATACACGTTACTGTGTGATTGGCCAATTAGTAGGGAAGCACCATCTTGCATTATTGAGTGATTGGCCATAAAATTGTAAGGAGCTCCTGCCATTCTATTTGATGTTTGTAGTTCATTTTGTATGCGTGAAAATATTGTTATTGGAAGATATATTACATCTGCAAAAATAATGTTCTCATTAAAAAGAAATAATATATGAAAATATTAAGATTCCGCATAAGAAAAAGTGATTAAAAATACAAGCATATTGAATAAGAATGACAACATAATATAATTTTTCCTTATCTCTTGATTTTCAAACAGAGAAAATATTAGGCAATAACAACTACATACCTATTATAAAAATCTATGGAAGATGTAAATAATCTAACCTTCTGAATAAAAATCTTTTTGGATCTTTGAACCATTATTTTACTGATTTTATGATTGGTAAGATGTCACCAGAAGTATACCCATGGTCCATTGATAGTTGCTATTCTTTGTGGCTTTTATATTTTTTGTGGCTTTAGAAACTTCTTTTCATCATTCGTTTATATGAAAACCTGTAACATAAACATGTCAGTATGTATGCATGTAATAAATTATTAATCTTTCAAATCAGAATATTTTTTTGTATGGAATTAGTAAGTAGTTCTTGGAAATTTATAAAGATGTGTAAGTTGAAAGATAAATAACTCTACTCACCTGTAATTTTACTAGAGCCATCTTACTGCCATATTTAGTTAAATTGCATAAAAGGTTCCTTACTTCTTTATCACAATCCTGCTCAATATCTATATTGCCTAAACTCCACGGAGCCAAAATGATTTCAATATAAATGTGTAGGCACCTATTTTTCTCGAATCACCTTCCATCTGATCTGATCATCAAACCGTTTAAAACTTGCTCATTTTTATCTGTATTATTTTTGTTCTTGAACTTTTTATTTGAGGTTTCTGGATTCTGAATCAAGTCTAGGTCGTCTTGATGGACTTCCAAAGAAGGTTTCTGGTTCTCCTCCCTTCCATGGCTCAACCGTCATATATCTTTTGGAGACAGGTAGCATGTAAATACTAAATATATAAGTAAAATCAATTTATTTATAGTGAAAGTTGACTTTTCAATGATTTTTCACAACAGGTGAAATTATATGGATGATAAAGTCATTCTTGTACGAAAATTGTGGTTTAAAAAATATTCTTTTGTTAGGTTTATTTTATGGAATCTATTATTGACAACCAGATCGGTAGTGCTGGACTCCCTGATTCTTCCTTTGTGTACTCTATTCCTACCTCGTAGTCTAATCAGGAATGCAGTTGCTGCTCTCTTTCATTATCTCTGGGGATGTTAGAGACTTAAAATCAGGTAAATACATTTCAACGATTTCCTAATTTCTGATAGGTAACTTATAAGTGATGGGTCTTGATTTATACTCTCTCCAAATATTTTAATATAAGGATACTTTTTAGCTGTTTTCCAATTTCAAATTCAGAACCTGCGATTTTTTATTTGTTCTTTAATTTTTGATTGTGAATTTTAACGTGTGCTATGAGGGTTCTGTGTAAGTGAAACATTTTTCCACATAATTGACAAGTATATGAACGTTTACAGTGTTTCGACTGGTAATGCTCAGAACATCTAGAAGGTGAAATGAAGCCTTTCCCACATTCCTGGCAATGGTAGGGTCTCTCACCAGTGTGCAGCCGCTGATGAAACTTCAAACTTTGTCCCGTAACAAAATGTTTACCACAAATGGAACATGTGTACTGTTTTTTACCACTGTGAACTCTCATATGTTCTTTTAAACCTGAACTTGTTATAAAAGCCTTAAAGCAAAGATGACACTTGTGAGGTCTCTCTTTAGTATGTTTGTGTTTAATATGAATGTCTAGGGATTGTTTAGTTAATAAGAAGCGATCACATGGTGAATGAGGACAGGGGAAAATCTTGGGTGGAGTTTGTGAGGGATCATGGTGTACAGAAGACAGATGCACTCGGAGGTATGATAGTCTTGTATAGGAGTGTGGACAATGAGGGCATTTGTGAATGCGACGTGAGGATATAAGGCTGCTATGTGTACGCATGTGTCTAGATAATGAAGTTGAAGACAACATTTTTCCGCATTCGGGACAAGGATTCTTTGTATTAACTGATTTGTTACACTCAACACGTTTATGAAATTGCAAGTCTTTACGTAATGTAAATGAACTTAGACATAAATCACATTTAACAGGTGATTGATTCGAAGATGAATGCACTCGAAAATGGTATTTATACCCACTTTTACTGTTAAAACATTTCCCACACAAAGCACACAAAAACTGTTTGTCTTTTTGATCTGTTGATGGATTTTGTATTATATCAAGTTTATTATTCTCTACCTCGTGTGAAGATGAATCTCTTTGTTCTTTTTCAAGCAATAACAAATCCCCATCGCCAGTCACTTCATATACTTCTATAGTGCTAATGTTATTCAATTGTTGTGGATTATAGTTAGTTAAGTTTAGGTTTGTAAATGTCTCATCAACATTCAGGTGATTTGTAGATGTTTTCATTTCAAACTTATGGTCGCTGTTTTCATTGCTATGGTCTGCTTCATCTTCATGAATATCATAAGGAGTAACTGATTTCGCAGTAGGTGTTGCATTATTTGATTTATTATTTTCACCACCTCGTAGTAACGCATCTGACTTCTCACATAAAAGTTTGAAATTGTAGGCCGAAATAGTTTTCTCTATACAATTTTGACAAATTTCTTCAGGGAGAGTGTCGCCTTGGTGAATCTGTCAACAAATGTAATGGTTACAATTAGAGGATTTTATTTATCGCGAACACTTATAACTCGAGAACAGCTTCACAGTGCCCTTATTCTCGTAGCGGTCTTAATACGCTCTTATCTTGATTGACAATCATAAAATGGCAGATTGGTATTCACAAAACAAGATATCTAGTAGATATCTTAAAAATTCGTTATGTTTGAAATATCAGTATGAAAATGATCCAGTTTAAGATAGGATTAACATTAGATTCCGATAGTTTTGTGAATATGACTGCTTGCGATCGTGTCTTAATCTTATCGTTAAGTGATTTTTAAAAGCGATTGATTACGAGAATAGCCCTACTGATTCTTCCAATGTTTGATTTATTGGATTCTTCTCCGCTCCGGATAACAGAATAACTAATAAAACATCGAAAAGGGATAGAAAATAATACAATTATAATATTAAAGTTAGTATGGAAAGGGTTTATTGACAACAACGCCACCTGTGAAAAAATCCATAACAACACAATTTTTATTTATTGACCATTGAGTTTCAAAACATTGATACGCAGATTTTTGATAGAATTTCTTTCAAGCTTTCAGAAATAACATTCAAACATATTTTAAACAAATTTTTGTATAAATTACAAATTTGAAATCAATATTCATAGGACAGCAAAATTTTCTAAAGTCTTGTATATTTCAGGAACTTAAATTCGAAAAATCGAGGTAAGTGCACATTCTTAAATTTAGCATGTAAAACATCAAGAGTATATGCTCATACTTTGACTTAAAAAAACATGAACAAAATACTTTAGTTGATGAAAATAATCATAACAAATTGGACATTATATAGGTAGCTATTTATACTAGATACTAATTATCTCAAAAAAAAAAAATAATAATGCTAGTTGGATATAAGAATTAGGGATAAAGAGATTTTCGATGACAAAGTAAGATCTTACGTTATTCTGGCATTTTCAACAAATTTTGTTTTTATGTGCTGCTTTTCTGTTAAGGTTATTGATTGCGGATAGTTATAAGATATTTACCTCTATATAAGCAAATGACAAAATCATTTCTGCAAGAGTGGTTTCATATAAATCATTAACAAGATCATGTATTGAATGGAGAGGCTCCTCAACAGTCAAGCAAGTTCTGCAAACATTAATTCTCATGTTTTTGAAGTAAGCGGGTACCAGTCCCGATATAAATGAATTTACATGTAAATATTATTATTTGCTTTTTTTTAATACAATAATCATTAAACCCCAGTGGAAATAACAGTTCTTTCGAATTGTTTTGGTTTATTATTTTATATACAATTTAGTCATTTCTCATTTTTACTACTATTTGACAATAATTATTGACATTGACATTTGTGCCATAGAAAATGCTTTGTTTTGAGACTTCATACATCCATGGTTTTGAACATTAATAATGGTTGGTGCAACTAGACCTTAGTAGCAGAAGTATTTTTTCACCTGAGCTCTCTGATTGGACGGTACGGCGGAGCGTACCGTCCAATCAGAAAGTACGAGAGTACGTGAAATAACAGCTAGCTGTCAAAATGCAACCTACGCGCGAAAATTTAAATGAAGGAAAATCTTTTTCATAGTTTTTTTCCCTTATGTTTTACTTTGTAACTTGTTTATTACAATGAGGTGTTATCATTGGGGCTTAGGCCCCCCGCATCGCGGGTTGGTTTGGGGGTGATTCGCGGCAGGCTTGATTTGTCCGGGGCCGGCTTTTTGGTCGAAGCTAGGGGGTCGGTTTCGTGCGGGTCGGGTTTGCTGTGGATTGGTCTCCTCCGGGCTAGCTTGCGGTGTGCGGGGGGCCTTAAAGGGAGAATGTGTGTGTGTGTGTTATCATTGAGAAAGGACTCCTTATTCCGTTTTTGAGAGACAGAACCCTTGTTTATTTTTATTCACTATTTAAATATGTAAATAATGAGATTATATTTTACTCATAGTATATGGAATATACATGAGTCTTGTGATAGGATTTCAAAAAAAAAAATAGATTTCGCTGAAATTAATTTTCTCGACGTTTTCGAGGGTGTAGATTCAAAAAAATTTTTATTTTTTTTAATTTCCGCGTAGCCGTACGCGTACGCCAAAAATTTGTGCGCACCCATAACTCATAGTAATTCTTATCCGATTTGATTGAAATTTGGTAGAACGGTTAGCCCTTTTTTTTTTTTTTTATTTATTCCCAACCATACACCAACAGGTACAACATAAAAATAGTAACACATGAACAAACATCAATAAACAGATCATGCTGCACCCCATTACAGGTGTAAATATATTATGACTCAGGCCATCCACCCCCGAACCCAATGCCCACCCCGGCACACCAAAGCGCCCACCAAACCCCCAGATCCTAATGCCCCGGAGGTCCCATAGCCGCAATAGGGAGCCAAAGCAGACAAGGAGAACCAAGGGGAAGACGGCCCGAGTTCATCAACATACATATTATACAAAAATTAACAAACTCAAATAATGTCAACTTATATACTAAGGTTAGAAAAAGAAGAAAAATTGAAAATAGATTAATATTTGGAATTTAAAAATAATAAAAGAGTTCAAAAAGTAGTGGGGAAGAAAGGAAGGGGGAGGGATACTCACTGCTCAAGTATAGATAATATTGATCTCCTGAATGTATAGGAGCTACCGTGAAACATATCGACATCTTTAAATTTATTATTGTAGTTTTTAGTCATTCTTAGCAGAGGATTTCGCAAACCTGCATTAGTTAAGTGACGATTAATGTGAAAGGGCCAAAATGATCGTCTAACTGTTGGAACCGCGAAGTTAATCAATTTCAATAATTGGGGTGTGTCCAGTGTGGACATGCAAATTCTACGTAGCAAACAGGCGTCAGCAAGTTCACGCCTCGACGAGAGGTCCGTTAAATCATTAAAGCGTGATGTCCCAAATCTGCGATTTCCAATTCGTACTAATTTATGTTGGATTTTTTCTAATGCAATATTATATTTGTCATATAAGGGATTCCACACAGGGGAGCAATACTCAGCTCGAGAGCGTACAAGTGAGACATACAGGGTCATAAGAGACGTAGGATCCCTGAATTCCTTAGTCACTCTTAGGATAAAACCGAGCATTTTGTTGCATTGTGTCAGAATGTTTTCAACGTGAACGTCGAAATGCAACTTGGAGTCGAAGGTAACACCAAGATCCCTCACCGAGTCGAGTCGCTGCAGAATAGTATCGTCAATCGCATAATTATGAGAAATAATATTTCTGTTTTTAGTAAAGGATATGGAAAAGCATTTTTTCAGATTTAGTTCCAATCTATTACGAACACAGTAGTCGTGGACCCTACCGAGATCCTCCTCCAGTAAAGCAGCATCATCATTAGATCTTATGGGACGATAAATTTTGAGATCGTCTGCAAATAGTAAAAAATCCGAATGAACGAAGCAATTTCCTATGTCATTGATGAAAGCCAGAAACAGCAGAGGGCCCAGGACAGAACCCTGGGGTACCCCCGATGTAACACACACGCACTCTGACTTGAAACCATTAAGAGTTACTGTCATAAGTCTATTACTTAAATATGAACTAATCCACCTCAATAGGTCACCGTGGATACCATAATATGAAAGCTTTTGAACCAGTAGTCCATGATCAACCTTATCAAATGCCTTCCGAAAGTCTGTATAAATTGCGTCGATTTGTATGCGTTGATCCATCGCCCTGAAAAGAAAATCCGCATATACGAGAAGGTTTGAGGTGGTCGATCTATTAGCCATGAAACCATGTTGCTCCTCCAAGAGTTGAGGTTTGAGAAAATTATAAATGTGATCCTTGATTATCATTTCAAAAACCTTGGATACAGAGGAGAGTATTGATATTGGGCGATAGTTCGTAATATCATCCTTATTACCTGCCTTATGAATAGGGGTAACGTGAGCTGTTTTCCAAATGGTTGGAAAGCAGCCCTCCCTGATACTCTTGTTGAAGAGAATATGCAGAGGTTTGGTCAGGTGAGACGCACATTTACTCAGAACAATGGGGGAAATCAAGTCAGGTCCAGCGCCCTTATTAGTGTTGAGGTTGATAAGTTTGCTATAGATTTCGGAGCTTAAGATGTTAATCGATGAAAGTGATGATGCATTAGGACTAGACGAATCGTGATCTGTGCCAGTCATGGTTTCCGCAGAGAAAACAGACTTAAAGTATTGACAGAAAAGTTCGCATATACGTTCAGGATCATCAGATACAATATCCTTGTAATGCATGTTTTTGGGATACGAGTCAGACACCTTTAAGTTGTTAATATAGGAGAAAAACGGCTTTATGTTAGTTTTGATAGATTTTTCAATGCTAGCAATATAGTGTCTATGATCATTTCTGTGTGCAATTTTGAGTTGAGATCTAAAGTTAGAATAGGCAGCGTAGTCAAATTGATTATTATATTTTCTCCATCGGTCCCAGTATTTATTCTTGTCTCGAACCAACGCAACTGTAGAACTTCTATACCAAAATGGGTACTTGGACTTTTTGGCTAGTTTCTTAGGTGTATGTAAGTCAATTATATTAACCAGCGTATCGTAGAAAATTTCCACAGCACGATCAGTATTTTTGTCATCCAATAGAGCATTCCAATCAATTAGGCTGAGCATATGATTTATTTCATTAAAATTGGCTTTGAAAAAATTATATTTGGGTACACTTTGGGTGTCCAACTGCACATTCGGTTCAAGGGGAATATCAATCAACAGAGAAGGATGATGACCATCCTCAGGCACTAGAGGAAAATCTCCTCGAATCACAGTACAAGCAACATCAGACAGAACCAAATCCAAGATTTTATTATTTTTGTTGGGAATATGATTGTATTGCTTAACATTTAAGAAGGAGATTGATTCAAGTAGTAATCTGGCCGTATCGCCTGGGCTCGACTCAACAGTGGCTTCCGGGTTAATCCCACCAGTCATCCACCTAATTCCAGGGACATTGTAATCGCCTAAAATACATATATGAGTGTTTTGGTCATGTTTTAAAATATTGGCAGAAAGACTATTGAGATGTGTTTCATATTCGGAGATAGGGGATGACGGCGGAATGTAGACAACACCTAGGATGAGATTTGGTCTGGACAGGTTTATATTTGCATTAGAAGACAGAAAAAGCGAGATAAACAAGTTCTCACCCAGGGTTTCCCACATGGGAGCACGCGAACACTTCAAGGACCTCTGAACCGCTATCAGAACACCGCCACCATCCCTCTTATTTGTGAGATCAAAATCTCTGTCTCTGCGGAATACCACATAACGGTCATCGAACAATTCCGAATCCGAGACACCAGTCCTAAGCCAGGTCTCCGTCAGAACTACGATGTCAAAGATTGTCTTTGATGTAGATGAGTCAGTAAAATGTGGTTGGTGACCCAGCGGTTACAACGCCGGCTTTCGTACTGCGGACGTCGTGGTTCGATCCCAGGTGCCGACCATCTTCCTCTTTCACGACACAAGCTTTAAGTAGCTTACTGTGAAAGAGTCAAGGAGTGTATTTGTGTTCACTTTGAGTGAGCACAGATTCATTTAAAAAAAAAAAAAAAAGTATGTTGAGATCTGTACCCTCTTAAAGTATCCAAAGAAAATTTCACTTGTTCTAGAAAAAGGGATAAAAAAGAAAAAAAAATGTATACGGGTTGGTCTTGTGCTCCTACACAAGCACGTAAAATTTGAGGTCCGTAACTTCAGTGGGTCCCCCTTAAAGTACCGATTAATATTGAATATGTAGTTCTAAAGCAGACAATAAAAAGCTCCAATAGTCGATATCATTTTAAAGTTTCTATAATAATTCCAAGGATAAATTCATTTTAATCGTAAAATTATGAATTTTTATGCAAAGATATGTTTTACACAAAAAGGCTTTTAACTATGAGTTTTGGGCTACCCTAGGTTAACAGCTTTTTTTTTCATTTTATTAATTTCTACACAACTAAGTTGCTTTTACATTGTATTGAAACAAAACTAAGTAGGTATACTAGAAATTGGAACAGTTTATCATTCAGACATTGATGTTCTCGAAGACCACAAAAACAGCGCAAATATCATTCAACAATAATCTTTTTGAAATAAGTACCTACAATATCAAATCGCCGTGGCTTTACATACAGTTATTTGGGATTAGAAGTACAGAAATCCCGATCCTTCGATACATTTGAAAAAGCAAATTTAATGGAACACCCCTTTACAATGAATCAATCAAATCAAAACTCCCTTTGAACTCCACTTAGGAGCATAGGGAGGCAACAAGAGAACTTCATACTTTCATATTGCAGTTAATATTTAGATGCTCCAAAACAAAATGCTCCTTGAGTCCTCTAGTTGATGGAAAACTAACTATTGTTGCACTCTGAGCACAAAAAGGTTTTCTTTATTATCTTTGCCCTTATAGATTAGTTTTATGTTTGATTTGTTTGTGATTTTTACAATTTCTCTGAGTATCACGCAATTTAGGACAAACGCTGTAAAGGAATTATTGTTTGTCGGAATTCCATGTCCAGAAACATGAAGACTATGAAACTGTATAATGAATTTTGTATTTTCGAAAGTGCGATTTACTTTTTAAAGTTGTTGCATAGATTGCAGGATTCTAAACTGGAGTTTTTATCGTGTTTTGTGAACTTACACTACTTTTATACCACTAATCATAATTATTTGATTTACTACTTGAGTTTGCTGATTGTCTGCTTCTGCGAAATGTTTATTTTTAGTATACAATTATATATCAATTTTATGGACATGGGATTCATGTCTAATGTCATGGTCTTGGGTAAGACTTTTCACATAGATAATGAATAACAAATGTGAAATTACAAATGAATATAATTATTATTAATTTTATTAATGGTGAATAAAAATATGATCAATAGTCATACTAAATATTAATTCGTTATTCACTATGCTTAATATAAAGAGTCGCTTTCTCATTAATAATATTAAAGAATAAATAAAAAAGGGTCCTGTCTCTCAAAAAAGGAATGAAGAGTCTTTTCTTAATGATAGCACCTCATTGTAATAAACAAGTCACATAGTAAAACATTGGGAAGAAACTATGAAAAAGAATTTCATTCATTTAAATTTTCGCGCGTAGGTTGCATTTTGACAGCTATAGCTGTTATTTCATTGGATGGTACGCTCCGCCGTACCGTCCAATCAGAGAGCTCAGGTGAAAAAATACTTCTGCTACTAAGGTCTATAGTTCATTTTTTTTAAAGATACAGTACTAGAAAATTCGGCATACTTCCATTTCATTCTTTACACACATAAGAAAGAGACAAAATACTTCTATAAGATTTATGACATCGCCGAGAGGCGGTACAGAACCTATTGTTACGCAGGTAGTTGTTTTTATGGGTTGCTATACACACTGCACGAGTTTTATGAAATGCAGTCAGTTTATCGTATTTTACTTCTCATTTTTATCGAAACTGGGTGGCTATTCTTGTAATCAATCAAAAACTGCAGTCACGGACCTAAATGCGTTCGATTTTCAAAAAAATAAACTAATTTAAGAACGCGGTCTAGTCTAATCCGTCATTTTAAGAACAAATTTCAGTCAAGTTCGAATTAAGAACGCTACGAGAATACCCCAGCTGATTTATGTTGCATTTTTTATCCTGGTGTAGGTATATTTTATATCATTTTTGTTTCTTCAACAGGTTATATTATTTAAAATACATACGTTTATATATTTCATAAAGTATAAATTGTTATATAATATTGTACACAGATTAAAAAATGCGTTATGAAGACATAAAAAAGTGCAATAGGCTCAAAATAAAAAAAACATACAGATAAAAAACATTAGGTAAAATAATTATACACTTTAATTAATACTTTAATATGCAAATATGAAAAAATGCAATAGCAGAATTTAATAAACTTTTCTCTGATTTATCGAGATGTTAGCGAAGACAACCGCACTTCTCGAGTTCAAAATATTTATGAGTGTGCTACCTGGTTAAGGGTGGCTACTGTTACCGCCTCTCAATAAAACAATAAATCTTATAGAAGTGTTGTGTCTCTTTCTAATGTATGAAAAGAATGAAATGGGAATATGCCGAAATTTTTCTGGCACTGTATATTTAAAAAAAATGAACTATAGTGTTGGTGCAGACGAGACAATGAGAGAAAAAAAAAATTTATAAATAAATGATTTTGACGTTGCCGACATAGCTTAATTCGAAAAAGATTAAAAAAAATGTAGCGCAAAAAATGTAGAGTCTCGTTTGCCTTCTTTGTATTCCCGTTTAATGTAATATATGTGTTATTAATTTTATATAAAAGAACTTTCATTTGTTTAAAAGAAGAACCAAAGCTCCTACACTACAATTTTGGCGCAGTCGGTAGGATTAGTTTGGAAGCGCAGTGTAGATCACATCATGAGGAAAGGAGTTCGATTCTGTGATGACGTAGAGCCTGTCTCTGATAACCATGCTTGGAAGAAGCAGTTATTGCTCGAGGTAAGTGAGCCGAGGGGGTCTGGGCTAATCGAGGATTCTCCTTGTTTCAGAGACCGAGCAGACTGGCTGAGGACTCTGAGACCTCGAGGTGTGACGACAGGATCTACTTAGGATCGTACATTCGACAGTATATAAATAATGAAATTTCAAATATTGATTTTCGATTGTATTGTATAGAATCTTCTTCAGGCAAGAGACTACAATTAAATGTGTATTCAATATTAGAATAGGATAGTTTTCAATTAAGTGCGGGAGAGTGTAATGAATGTGTTATTGGGGAAGTTCGACAGAGCGCCCCGCGGCCGGGACACTCTGCTACGCACCGATATACAGTTAACATCAAATAGAATTGTCTCCGTCAGTTATTAGTTTTAGAGTCTCGTTTGCCTTCTTTGTATTCCCGTTTAATGTAATATATGTGTTATTAATTTTATATAAAAGAACTTTCATTTGTTTAAAAGAAGAACCAAAGCTCCTACACTACACGAATTCGTAGAATGGCGCCTTTAATATGTTCGAAGTAGGTATGGAAAGTTTTGACTTTAAGAGTAAATACGAAATACAAACTGTTTGATGCATGTTTTATATTTTCTTCTGCAAGGAAGTGAGTCCTGGAACCTGATGACCAAAGCCTATAAAGGTGCATAATGCCAAAAGAACACCGGCCGAGACTGAGCAGATAACAGAACATTCATTCTTGATGTCCGATTATAGCGAGCATACTCATACACGAATGATACTAAGAACTGACTGAAAGTGATGACCTAGGATTTGTCACGAACTGCATGTGTAATACATGCACCTCGATAGACAAAAAAGGTCATCAGCTTTTCACAGGAAGAAATATTAAGATGTAAGTTTTACTCCATTTCACTGTGATCAGTTAGGCAGAGACTATGCTACTGCACTTGCATATGGGACGAGACTGTGCCCATCACCAGAATATGCGTTGGATTCGTCAAAAAGGTGTAGTGTTTCGACATTGTGCGCATGTGTCTCGTCAGGACCATCTCACAAAATGGCCGACACACATCGTGGAATCCGATGAAAGCGGGGAGCGCCGCATAACATGACTGGAAAGTGATGACCTAGGATTTGTCACGAACTGCATGTGTAAAACATGCACCTCGATTGACAAAAAAGGTACTAAGGTCTTGATACTAAGAACTGTTATATATTTTCCTAACTACGCTATAGTGATGGGCAAGAAATATAGATATATCAAAATCGTTTTTTTTTTTAAATAATCGATATTTCCTGTCGGTATTTTAAATCTGAAAATATCGATAGGATTTGTTTTCGAATATTTGAGTCCGTATTTTCTTAATCAATTTTATTCGCGATTTTTTAAAAATTTATTTCAAGATAATTTATCATGTAATAGGTAGGTATATACAATTACATATTATTGTGTCACGCCAAGTCTCGGCAGAAGACTTTCTGCAAAAATAATCAAATGGTAGCTACTCAAAAATATTCATTTTACCTAAAAATAAATTTTCATAATTGATCATATTATGATCAACAGAGATTACATCAATTATTTATGGATTTTGTTATGTAAATTTCTCATTTTGACAAAATATCCATAGATTATCTATTTTTTAATGCATATGGTAAAGACCTGGCTATCACAAATTCAATGGAAGGTCTCTTAGCCAATTGGCTGCGTCAGAAGTGACCCCGTGGATTTCAGTCAGACCGCGCTGGAAAATAATAAATAATAAAATAATCTATTTAAAATTGAAATGAGTCTTATTTTATTTTTTATATAAAAATGAATCTGTGCTCACTCAAAGTGAACACAAATACACTCTTTGACTCTTTCACAGTAAGCTACTTAAAGCTTTAGTCGTGAAAGAGGAAGATGGTCGGCACCTGGGATCGAACCCACGACCTCCGAACGAAACAACTATGTAATGAATGCCGTAAGATCTTCGTCGGATACTTGTCGATTGGTGTTTCTGTTACATTTTGCTGTCGTCTATAACATAGTTCTTGTAAAAGATGCTTCAAAATTTACTTTCGGTAATTCAAGGATCAAAGGTGCGTGTTTTTGGGTGATTCGAGCTTTCACTATCCGGCGAGCGGTTCATTCTCTTACTACATAGTGTATTTTGAGCGAAATAGCTTTTTCTTTTAGTAATTACAGTTTATATAACAGATTATTTGATCATCTGATAAATATATGGATAAGAAATTAAAGTTCCATAGGTAACGGGATCAGTTGCGAGGTAACTTGGTGCACAAACATTAACAATAAAGATAAGTTAAGGTCATCAAACTTTCTGAAAGAAACGCAGACGCAGAATCCTATTAGCTTAGTTTAGCGATCTAACATGGAATATTTTTCCTGGAGCTCAGTTGCCTAAATCATTAGAAAATGTTTCTGTTGGTATGACTGTGCCAATTTGGAATAAATATAATTGATCTTTTCGTAGATCTTGAAATGATAAAATAGTATTTTCTGTTGTAATCACCTGGAACATATCAATTATTGTTTTTTTTTCAGTTGTTTTCCAATTTAGCCAGAATGCGTATGATGATTTGAGAAAGCACTATCAACATATTATACAAAAACCTAAATTAATAATTGTTACTTGTCGTTTTTTTCTAGATTACCGGCGACTCATTCAATTGGGATTACTTGTGGTTTGCAATAAGCAAAAAATTCATTCTAATGGTTTTATTAGTCTTTTCTCCTGCAAACTAATTATTCAATCATGTTTTCCGGTATTAACCTACACTTTTTTTCATCACATCAGACGACAAGTAAAAGATCAAATGAAATATTGCTTTTTGAAAAGAAATCTGTAATCGATCTCTCTATCGGTTTCGGTTTTCCAAATTTTCCATCAGTTTAGAATCAGTTTCCTTTGACACTCTCTTAGTTATTATTGTTCATCTGTATTTTTGACCACTTTTTCTAATCACTAGCTAAAAACTTTGGCTTTACGGCCATCAAAATATAATACTGGTATTTTTAACCCTTTTCTCATTTTATGAGATTTTCTCTGGTTTTTCGCGGCGCTCTATATACTTTGTTGCTATCTAAAATTCCATTTTTATGCTTTATATCATACATAACTGATTATTCCGTCATTTTTATGACATACAATTAAGTTAAATATATTTTTAATTTATTTATACCTACTTCAAAATATGATAAATTTAACAATTTTTTGAAACTTTGACCTCAATCCGGAGACAGAAGATATCCTTCAAATTGAAAAATATTTTGCATATCTATTTTAAACAGCATTTAGCACTAAAATATAACTATTACGTTAGCAATATTGGAAGAAACGCAAATCGACCCGCCCTAGCGTACGGGTACGCGGAAATTAAATTTTTTTTTGCATTTTTGGAATCTACGCCCTCGAAAACGTCGAGAAAATTAATTTCAGCGAAATATATTTTTTTTTTGAAATCCGATCACAAGACTCATGTATATTCCATATACTATGAGTAATTTGATAGTAAAGTATCCATAAGCCCTAGTTATGTAATGCTACTATATTACTAACTGATATTGCATCTTATTTGAAAGTTAATTCAAGACCGGTTTATATAGGTTACCGCTGAACAGTTAAACTCACTCAATTAATATCGTAGGGCTGGAAAAGCCTGTGGGATATTTGTGCCAGAGCCACACTCAAGAGGTTGAAGAGCCATCATATTGCATCGGAACCACACTCTGCCCTAGAGCAATCTAAAACTTAATGATGATGTATTTCCATTAGGAAAAGTTGATCGTAGCCGGGAAAATGATCTGTGGAATAAAAGTTGCTTAAATATTACTTTGAACTGTTTTTTTTCTTCACAAACGCAATATAAATGACTTCTGATAAATGAAGCAAAACGATTAGGACTGAGACTGAAAAATAGGAAATGAACCGAGTATATAATATAGGTATTATAATGACCTACCTTTACGAGGGGGGCGGTTAAGTGTACCGGATACCTCTAATGCATTCAGCGTTCAGTCTTCATTATCTTTTCAAAAAGAGAAGCAATTAAAAACAGAAATGGAATAGAGGATCTTTTATGCGGATAATACCTAGGAGGTAGGTACCCAGTACCCACTCCTCAATGTTCAGCCTCGACATATCCCCATTATATTTTATAGATCCTGTGGTGGGATCATTATGATAATTATTATTTTTTATTGGAGTGTACGCGGGGGTAGGTAACTCGTAAGGTAGAGGTTCCACTCCAGTGTATTATACCTACCTATTTATGTATTGCCAGCTAGTCGAGTGTACGTAAACGCAATATTATAAGAAGAGTCAAGTAGGTACACAGAATTGAAAAAGGGGCACACTTTTGCATAAAGTATAGGGTAGTATTATTTGCTCGAGTCTCAGTTAGTACTTACCAACCCACATAATTAATTAATTTATCCGCGTTCGTGGATACTGATTTGTCTGCTACACGTTCTTACTTTGAAAAAGGCTTCTTATAAACATCTTTGTAGTCAACTATTTTTAGATTTCTACAACGATTTTATTTTCTTTCTAATAAAGGTCGTTATAAAGTTTGGTAGATTCTTGTAATCTACATTTTCAAATCTTTTTTCCTGTTGTTTGGTACTTTTTTCCTTTTCTTCCTTGCATTTAATTTCAGGTCTACATCACGTCAAATTCTTGGAGAATACAACCCTGTCGTTAGCATCTCCTACTGTACAGTGCATCGTAAACGGGTAGGTTCTGAGTGTAATTATGGTGTATGGTGATTGAATTTATTAATACACCTTCAGTAATAAACTATATTTCTTGAGAGAATAGAAAAACATCGTCGAAGGTCTTTCAGCACTTGTTAGAGTTAGTAAAATTATATGTACGTATACATTTTATGTTGTGTAGTATTACGGTATGAAAATGTAAAAAAAGATTGAAGTTTGATATGAAATACAAAAAAATAATAATATTAGTGCAAATTTATTTTATAAATATTTTAACGGAAAAATATGAAAATATAAGGTAAGCTATTTTTGACGCTTGACATCAGGTAAGTAAAACAGCGAGCGCTCGGAACATACCAACACCACCTATATAAGAAGGCCTTAGTGCTGCGTCACATCGTGAGGCCCACCGTTCGCTTGTCTATATCTGTATGTACTTAGGTACCTGTACACTATGATATCTGTCTACATGCCGGCGGACGTGACGCGAGAGGCCAAAAATGGCCGCCAGCACTAAGGCCTTCTTATATAGGTGGTGTTGGGAACATACTAGGGAAATGGTACCGAAAGCCAGCAAAGTAGGTCAAACTAACAACAAGGTAGGTAGGTACCTATATATAATTAGAAATTAAAGTAAAAATATCGCATTTACTAACAGTAAGATATGGACACGGACATTTTGTTCCAATGTGAGTGGCTGACTTTTTTCTTCTCATAAACATTATAAACATTGAAAATGAGTTCACTATTTCTTCTTTTGGTCTGATAATGGCTGGTACCCGAAACCGGTAACAAAATAAATAAAAAAGAAAAAAACAGCAAAAAAAAAAGTTTATTTTTCAAAACATAAAAATTGAAAATGAGTTCTTATTTGTATTTTTTCGCGTATTTAGTTAGCATTGACTCTTAATTTTTCCTTTTCTTTTTATAAAAATTGAAAACGACATTTTACGATTATTTTTCTGTATGAAACATCAACAGACAAAAACCTGTTCAATAACCCATTGCTGAAGTTTGGCTATCCGAATCAACAACGTAAAGCATGACGGGTATCAGCAAGATTATATTAATACTAAGTATGTCAAAGCTGGGTGAATTTGTCACACTGTTTTTGTAAATAAATATTATAACTATCGTGGGTTGTTGCTGATATTGAAAGAATGAACAGAAAAAAGGTACTCGAGATGTTGATACATCGTAGGAAGTATGGATTCCAAAGAACGACGAAAACAGACAGTCGCTATTTGAATGATTGGAAGTTGGTCCAAGGATGTTGCGAATATCAGCATCAGGATCCACATTATTTGATGCTGATGCTGATATTATGTTCGTGTCTTGTCACGATATATAATATTCTCGCGAATATTCTCGCGATAATATTCCACCAATCAAACGTTTAAAAAAAATATTAAGGTAATATTATTTTGTGCACTATATTGCAAGTATAGGTACCTGGCACCCACATCTGCCAGTTTCCCCTGCAAACACCTGTTTAGAGGCGCATAACTGATTTTTTCATTACTTAATTATCAATCGGAGACACCAAGAGAACGCTGATTAACACAAAACAAATCATGACACAGAATCTTCTGGGTTCAGCATACCTACATATTTATGAAGCTGCGCGTAACATATTAAATCCTGAAAAAACTTCCAAATCGTTATTCTATACTAATTTGTGTTAAATAAAACTTAAATTCTGATTATTTTTATATACCTATCTAACAATAAAAGAGGTGAACTTAATCGTAGGTGCCATTTACTTTAAATTTCGTTCTTGAATATACTATAATAGGTAGTTCAATAAATACGAATTCAAAAAGGCATTGCAGGACTTGCACGCACTAACGAATTATTCGATTAAATGGCTTCGGTCTCTAGAGGTCAAATTTAACTGACCATAAGAAGAATAACAGCATCAGCTGATGTTAATTTAAAAAAATCAGCATTATCATCATCATCCGCTGATAATGAATAGACCTACATCAGCAAAAACCCTGGTTTACCTATATATTTTGATGATATTTCATCCACTCAACTTGACCCAAATGCAATTGAAAAAAAAACTCCCAAACACTATTATAAGCCGATATCCCGCTCACTGACATACGTTTATTATGTACCTACCTACCTACCTACAAGCAACGATTTGTTATATTTTTTATCGCTCGAGTACAAGATATGAAATATGAAGTTCATAATATGAGCAATTTTCAACAAAGGAAATTGGAAATATGATTGCGTTTTTCGAAATGATCATAATATGAATTTTTTCATTTCACAAAGTAGGTACTTATCAATAGTGAACCATCATTGAATGAAGATTGAAATATTTTTTAAAGTAACATATTACCTAATTTGCCTTGGCGTGTGGTGTAAAATGTTCAGATATTGCACTTCCAAACTTTAGAAATTGCATCAGGTACAATAATATGAATACATATTGCATATTCTATAATATTGTACACCATTTAAATAATAGCTTAATACTTATTGAATCCATACTCGATTAAGTATTAGTATTCCAATAGTTTGCGGTCACGTGGTGAATAATTTACTCGGAGCAGATATTGCGGATAAATTAAATAATAACTCAAACTCCAGATGGCGTTTTGCTGTGATTCCCGGTTGCATTGTATTCATTTCCGTACACAAGCCATGCAGATACCCATAACACATTCACTATTATATCTATTATTATTATTTTCTTTGTGAAAAAATGGGGAACATACATATGGCTTCTATACTCAGTTAAGTACCTACTTATTTATAAACAAAAATAAAAAAAATACTCAAATCCAAACTCTATATTAAATAAGTAAAATAAAAACATGGACTTGGAGTTGAAACAGGTAAGATATTTTTTTTACCCATCACGCCGTTTCCCGAATGGGGCAGGCAGAGAGTACGAACTTACATTCTTTCCTATCCAAACAAACCTCTTTCGCTTCCTCCAAACGCATGACATTCCGCATACATGCTCTTCTATTCCTTTTGCTCCTGACTTGGCCCTCCTGTATGACGGCACCGATATGGTCGGACCATGTCATTCGAGGTCGTATTTTTTATTAAAGATATCTTACATATTTTAATGATGCAATGGAAGACACAATACATATTTCCTTCATTTATAGGGAAGACCAGGCATGATGGTTGACACAATTTATTGTAAGATTAATTTTTATATTACAGAAATTAAATATTGCTGAAATATTACAGGGGCTTATAATTATTAATAATTATTAATAGGGGCTACAACTTATAAGTCACAATATGACTAAGTCGTTTTAAAGGTTTGGAAATTTATAGTAGGTAGGTAAACTAAAAGTAAATTTGGATGAGTAAGTACCTACTTATGTAAAGAATTTGGTTCTTTTGATTATCAATTCGAGTTGTAAATTATGGCTATAGGCAGGGCCGTCGGGTGGGTGGGGCGACCGAGGCGGTCGCCTTGGGCGCCGCAATGCGAGGGGCGCCGCCGTGGGTAAAACAAATTCTATTTTGTTTGATGTACAGTCCAGGGATTCAGTTCACATGCAAACGCATAGCTGAGAAAAGCCATAGGAATGCAATTTTTGCAATAAAAAGTTTAATCAATTTTTAAATTTAAATCTTAAAAAAACCAACTAAATTATATTTTCATTCCATCCATGATTTTCATTGCAACCGAGCGAGCAACAGAAAGTTTTGGCTAAGAGACGTCGCCAATCCAGGGAATGAGCGACTTCATAGCGGAGAAAAGGAGCAAGTTTCTTCAACGATTCGCTACGTTACTGAAGATTATGATGGGAATATCAAAGTAGAAGAAACCACTGGAGAAGCTCTGGCTAAAATTAAGGGATGCCTTGGTTGAATTAGTCGACAAAATTGATGACCCCCAAACAACC
This sequence comes from Mystacides longicornis, assembly GCA_963576905.1. Lineage (NCBI taxonomy): Eukaryota > Metazoa > Arthropoda > Insecta > Trichoptera > Leptoceridae > Mystacides > Mystacides longicornis. Next base: position 23,523,452 of record OY756420.1, read on the forward strand.
TCTGAAGCTCAAAGCATAATACACCTATATTTTTCTTCTCTCTTTTTTTATAAAAATAGTTAAATTTTGTCTCTTAATTTTCTTTTTCGTCTATCCTTGATTATTAATATTGAAAATGACAAAATTTTGAAAAAAACCCGAAACACGGCAGGACCAAAGGTGGTGGATAATGGAGTGGCTCTAAAGAGCTAGGATAGAACATCCTCCCGAACCAAAACTGGAATTAACAAAATTACAAGATTAATGGGGGGAGGGGGGGAGTGGGGCCTTGCCTTGGGCGCCTAAAAACCACGCGACGGCCCTGGCTATAGGTACCTAAAGTACTTACTTGTCTAAGCAAAGAGGTATGGTATGGTAAGAATTTATTGTAGGTACTTACATAAAAAAAAAACTCTCAATTCAAATTTCCTGCATTAGTTTACTTTTCTGCCACCTAGGTATTTATTGTGTGTGTATCTTCCCGTTTCATTTAAATTACCTATTTCTTAATTATTGCTCTGCTCAAAGGATAAACCATAAAAGCAACAATATCTCTATCGTATTGTAAACAGTTTAAAATTTAGAATAAATTTCTTAAAATGTTCTAAATTAAAAAAAAATAATCGTTCGAATTATGTTGAAAGTTTAGCATCGTGAAGAATGCGAAAGGACACGAACTTTGCCGAATCATTTGCGAGAATTTTCGAAGCAAATTTAGTATAACAGAAGGAGTTCGCGGAGTGGTGTCGCCTCGTAGTGTCTGCGCGAATACTTTGGACCACGAATATTTTCCGAAATCATTCTAAAATTGTTGAACATTGCGGGTAAAACTTTGTAAAATATTTAAAGTTCTTTATAAAAAAAGTTACTAAATTTAAATATAAACATAATTCTTTAATAATACAAATAAAGTTTTAAAAGTAAGGAGTTAATAATAGCAAACTTTGTTTGGACGATTCAAATTTAGGTACCTTTATTATACTAACTTATAGACAAGTGGATAACAACCAAGTTCACATAAATAGACTATATTTTTATATACTTATATAATAGGTATGTGATTATTGTTGTAAATAATATTAAGTCGGTCAACAATACAAGCGAACTTTGCACTTAACTAGGGTTTCGCGTTTGTATTTATTACAGTTAAGAATATTATACATTTTACGGCATCTTATTGTGGATGAATTATTATTACAGCGCTTTTGAGTCAACCAAGCTCAACTCTGAATAAAGGTAAGTTCAGTTTTATTGCTTCATTTAATATTTGAAATTCAACAGGAAAACTACTTAGGTATATCATTATAATATTTAATTATATGCTATTATTTTTGTAGATCACAATATAATATGCAATGAATTGCGTTCTTATTAGTCGAGTAAGTAAAGATACTTTGCTGAAAATATGTGTAAATTAGCTACCTACGATTCCATAATTTGATTGAAATTCCAAGCTCTCTTTGGCGCTACTCTTAATAGGCAATAATAAGTGCCATCTTTTGCGCAAGATTCTGCGCAACGACCTCTCTCAGCTCTCTTTCAGAGAAACTGAGTACAGTATGGAATTGTCTTTGAGATTTAGAAACCGCAATCAAATAGTTTTCGATTCCTTAACTCATTTACCAGCGAAATCCATCTGCTCTCCATTAATGATGTGTAGGTGATGGCCATAATTACTCGTGATGTAGTGGGTTCATTTTACTATCATGGTCTCAGGTAGGTACTGATGAACACTCATTCGGAAGTATGAACAATGTCGTCTCGATGATAAAAAACCGACGATTTCCTATCTTTGATCTTACGTAGAGCTTGCGCGCTGTAAGTATTTACCAAAGCTTAAATTGCGGACCCTCCTATAAGTTTTAGTTACTGGAATACTCTAACAGAGCGAATGTTCTACACTTGTGGGCACTATTTCCATTTGAAAGTGGTTTTGCATGTCATTGTATTTTATTTCATAGCTGCAAAGAAATATTGATGACTTTGAGAGAGGCTTATTTTTTCATAACATGCTTCGTTGTTACACGCCATAGGGGTCACGGGTCACAGGACACTTGAAGGCTTTTTCTATTTAGGACACGTAGGTACCTAAGAAACGTGTCACAAAAATTAACAAGTGTAAAAAGTGCTGAGACCTTTTTTTTATAATAACGATTTTTTTGCTTCTATTGTTATCAAAATGACGTATCAGATGGGTCGTTTTTTTTTTCATCAATCTGTAGAGAAAATTTTTCTCCGTTTAATGGCGTTTTTCAAAATTTAAATATAAAGTCGTCTTCAAAAATTTCATAAAAATCTCTTTAAAATTGTTTTGTATGATTCTATTTTTTAAACCACAGCTAGCCGCCCTTATCGCTTTCCAGCGCACCTGCGAATATTGATCGTGTGAAAATATTTATTTTCATATTCTATAAGAGGTTATGTATTTTTCATGGACCGCTAGACTATATTACCTGTTTGATAATGTGAAGAATATAATTTTCAAACCGGTACTTCTATTTAAAAAATAGGGATTCCTTTGAGCACATACATGCGCTAATTCCTTTCAACACCCACCCTAGTGACAAAGGCTCCGACTTCGGATCAAGAGGTCCCGGGTTCGATTCCCGGTCAGGTCAGAAATTTTCAATGTGTTTTTTCACTTGAAATTTTTACTCGGATTTGGAATCCTGTCTCAGTTTGGACGGGATCGGTTGCCTGGTAGAGAATGCTTCAAGCATTAAGTTCCGCCGGCTATACTGACACCTATGTATAGAAGAGTGTTATTTATTTATTTATTATTATTATGTTACAACTACTGTTACAAGACACCCTGTTCATCTCAACGTGAACACAGAAATTTACAAGTATTTTTCTAGTGATTACTAAACAACCCAGCAGTATTAATTAACTTTTTTATGCTTTTAATAAATCCACAATTTTCTCTATTTTAGTTTATTAAATTATTATCATATCATGCTAATTTATTAAATTAATAATTGAAAATACCGTTTTAGCGGGCACCTACAAATTTTTAACTATTATATTGCTGATTTGTTATCACAAGGTTTTCAACAAAAAAAAACTTATTGATTATTCGCTAGTAATATTAGAAATAAATTATTTGTTAGTTTTTTAGAGGTCATTAAAATTCGTTTAGAATTTTTTTAAAGCTTATAAAATATTTAAATATCCCTCGGTATTCATACTTGATTTCCTTAGAGTTTATTACGGAATACAATTTTAAAAAAAATGTGTGGGTTGATGGTACCTACTTGAATTAAAAAAGAGCAAAATTAAAGGCTTTTGAAATAAAAATATGCAAAGTGATTCATTGTTGAAACCATCAAGGGATTAGATATCTTTTTATGTTCCCTTTGTTTTCTGAAAGGACGAGTGGCTATGTACCTACCCAGTTCCAGGAGGGCGCGTTGAGGTAGGTTGGTAGATAGGTATGTAGGTATATATGTACATAGATATTATTATCTCCATTTACTGTGCTTTTTGGTCAATAGATTAAATCTGTAACGTGCGGCGCTGATGAGATAGGAAATAATAATAATTGGGTACTAAATGGAGCTAAGCAGCTGACCTAAGGATAATATATTACCGGCGCAAATATTTACTCACCAAACAAGTCAGCTAAACTCTGCGTCAGGTTATGTCTACAGTGCGACCTCTCATAACGCGTTGAATTTACAAATGTGCGAAAAAAATTATCATCAATTGATTTTTAATGATTATTCAAGTTTCACACTTAACCGTTAGTAAGTACCTAGGTACAATTGAAAAATTAAAAAATCTGGGGGCCTAGACAAAATGCAGCTGGCGACCGACTACAAACGAATTCTTCGACAATGTAGAGTAGGAAGAAAATTAGCTGTCCACTTTAATAAGTGTCATTGTTTGGTTTAAATAATTGTTTATATGTTCCAGTGGACAGTTAGTTTTTTCGTACTATACATTGGCGAAATCTTCGTTTGTAGTCGAACGCCAATTTGAATTTGTCTACGGGGGCTGATGATTTGAAAGTGCATTTCTACAAATAGGTACTTTTGTTGGACAAAACACTGAAAGTTGCAAAATAAAGATAAAATATGGGGATCAGTTATAGAGTTTGTTTTTGATTGACTTACGTTATCATAACCAGTCAACTTTACGTAGTGTTTGAACAGAGTATAACCCCGTAAGCACACCTCCGCTGCGGATTAGCCGATGCGACCTAATGAATACTTTCCCTCATCGCGGGTTTAACAATCAGAGACAGAGTAAAAAATCTTTGAAACACGGAGAATTTGTGATTTCGAGGATGTCTCATGCTGCATTTACACGCTTGCCATGGCTTGGCAAACCACTACAAACACCAACGTGTAAACGGGGTGTTTGTGTTGGCTTTTGTGAGCTTGCCAACGCTTAGCAAGTGTCGGTTTTTCGACACAGATCAAAGGAATTTGCGGCAAATGTATTAAAATACCGACGCGCACGCCAACGTGTAAATGGTGTCCAAGTGTTTGTGAAGGCTTTGTGGTGGCTTGCCAAGCCATGGCAAGCGTGTAAATGTAGCATTATGATGGTGTAGAAATAGAAGACGTTACCTACTGTCAACGTCAACGTTTTGGTGGAATTTATCTCCATGGTGATGTCGTAATTTGCGGAATGTTGTATCAAATATGAATCTGACAGTTCTTCATGTTCACTTTCCCTTTCTGTTATCCAGGATATCCTTAAAATCCGAAAAGTCCATGTTATATTGGGATTTTCCCCATCCGGATTTGTTATTCGATACGCGTTTTGCCCCTTCGTAGAGGTATCACTGTAGCTATATATTCGCTTACAAGTGGACTACAGAAATTTGCTAATACCTAACCAATATGATAAAGTTAATTATCGTGTTTTATTCGAGCCTTTGTTTGAGGTTAAGTCATCCATCCGGACACGTGAAGAGTATCAAAAGCCCCAATGATTGATTAGCTCACTCTTTATATGGAAATTATTCCTTACAGTTTTCAACACTTTATAAACAATATTTTGACTGACCATTCAAAATAAATCATTAATCAAACTCTAATGGGACTATAATTTGAATGGACAGATGACTAAAATTTTAGGAAACTGTAATTGTGAGATGTGACCAAATCTTAATATGTATGAAACTTTATACAAGTTAACGTACATAATATAATGTATTAATATCACGTAACATATTAAGCAAAGTTTGAAAAGGTACAAAAAAAATTGCTATTTTTTGTGCAAAGGTGTCACTATAGCATGTGAAACTTCTTGTCTGAGACTCTTGCCAACCAGTCCAATCTGAGACTTGACTGATATAAATTTAATATAATAATCAGAATATATTTAATGCCTTTACTACTAGGATAACGAGGTGGGGAAGGTTCCAAAAAACAGATTTTTTTGTTTATCTCCATGAAATTATAAAATAATATCAAAATATGTCATTAAACAGTAAAAAAGGGCTAAAGAAAGGTTTAGAAAAATCAGTGGTAACTTTATTTGAATACTATCCTGACCCTAGATTAAGTGTTAAAGTAAGAAAGAAGGAGATGAGTGCATCCATGTCCAATGCAATCTATGCCTAAAGGGAAAAATATATTCCTGTGATGCGTTGATAGATCTTTAAATTTCTTTACCCTTGTTCAGGATCAATGTAGGCAATACCTACTACATTCAAACCAATAATCAATGTTACCAGAAAAAGTCGAACAATTTTGTGAAATGGATAATTAATAATCTGGAATTTCGTACACTGTTGGTTGCATGATTTAATATTTATTAGGTATAATAAGTAGTATGTACCTACTGTCCCAGAACAGACTTTATCTAGTGGGCAGTAAATTACAATAATGTGATGTGTTTTTGTATATTTGGAATTCAAATTATGTATTTCACAGTTGAAACTTCTGAAGTATTGAAAGCTCAACGATATTTACATATATTGAACAGACCCTTATTATAAGGGGCACACATACAAACTACCTCTCTACTCTACACATGCATGAGTTGGTTAATGTCGAGATTCTACACTGTAAACAGACTTATTCGGTACGTACCTAATAATATAAACTTTTCCTAAAAGTTTAATCCAAACGGAAATTCATCGGGTATGTAACATCGTTATGTTTCTTTTTAGAATGAAATGGAATTTTAAAATTCAATTTGTTGTTTATTTGAATCCTTCGAATCTCCTGTCCGAGTAGCTACCCCAAAGTTTGCGATTATTTTGCGCACAGAAAAACATCCCCGAATTTAGTTCGACGTTGTAAGGTTGCGATTTCAAATTCTGACCTTCCATTCAATTGATTTGTTTTTTTTTTTTTATTATTATTATTATTATTATTTTAGAGATGAAACGAGTTGGTATACGGTTGCCGTAAAATACCATCCGGTCGAATGCGGGATAACTAGCGCATATCTGGCTGAATACTGGATTTAAAAAAAATCTTAAGGTAATCAATTGCTTTATTTGGTTCATCACTCAAGGAAAGCAATAAATAATCACAACTTACAACTTATAAAATGAATCAGTACTTATAACGCAATTAGGGCGAATTATATATGGTTTAAGGAATAGGTACTGATTTCTTTGCATTAAGGGGAGCAAGCGGTTCCTTTTCTCTTCATAAACTATTAGGCCAGCTTGCGAAAAATGTCATGCTGATAGTTCACTTTGTCAATAAACGATAAGACACAAATCGGACCGCCCATGGTAACGTTCTGTCGGATACTCTGCGGCCGAATATCCGGTATTCAGGCTGACTTGATTCTTTCTTGATCTTTTAATAATATGTCAAATTAAAATAATGATATCCTTTCTTAGTTCTTACGAAACACCTTGGATATGATTCGTGTCACTAAAAAAACTGAATTTTATATCTTTGACATTTTCCAGAGAATTCTTAAGTGAAGTGATGACTCTACGTGTTCTTGCACTTTGTTAACTTTCGAGAACTCTTAATAAACAGACAACACGTTGCTCTTCAACATGCCGTGTGAAATTGTCCTACTAAAATGTATGTTTGTTGAGCGGGAGAAATTGTTCCAGGGAATACGCAAAGTCGGTGATACGAAGGAATCTGTTAACTTATAGGTACAAACATACCAGATTTAACTGCAAGATTATTTTAGTTCAGTGGAGTTCTATGGACATAATCCGGCGATATTATTCTATGATGAATTAGGAAACATTAGCAAAATCTTCAAGCAGACGTCATCATAATATTAATATGCTGATGAGATAGGGCAAGTATTATCGGCTTAATTTCATAATTATGCTTGTGTAGGTATATTTTTTATTTTTATACTAGTTTTCCCGACAGACGTTGTCTTGTGGTTCTAGCCCGAAGTGGCCCGTTGATATGTACATAACGTGCACTGCGCCCCCGTAAAACAATACAAAATTAATTCGATTGAGTTGAGCTAATAAAATAATAACATTAAACTATTTCTGAAACATCCATATTTCATTCGTATTCAAAGCTCTGGCGGGAAGAACTTGAGAATAATGCGCTCGCGCACACATCCTACCTCGCCTATTACCAACACGAATGTGCCCGATAATATTGTTGACTTCGTATGTAAATTTTCTAACGCTTGAATCGGTGCGGTGGAGTAAGTGGGATGGGCCACTGTAGGAGCATATGCGAGAATGAGAGGGAACTACCCGCAATGGCGTGGGCGCGTCATAGGTAACCGTTCCATACAAACTTAAATATTGTATTTTACATAATTTCTTATCCAGTTTTTAAACATTTTACTAGTTATTTTGTTATCCGGAGCGGAGAAGAATCCAATAAATCAAACATCAGAAGATTCTGTTGAGCCGATCTCGAGTTATAAGTGTTCGCACTAACCCGACTTTAATTTATATTAGAGATTTGTTGTCAATTTTTGTTTATTTTCTTGTTTTTTCTGTTTTTTTTGGTAGCTCGGTTATCATTACTGTACTAGCTGATACCCGCTTTAGTTGTTGATACGAATAGTCCGACTTGATAAATAGGTTATTGAACAGATTTCTTGTCTATCTTTCCGCTGCTCAACAGACCAAAATGGAAAGACTTTCTATTTTAAAACAAAAAAAGTTACTTTCAAATCTTTCAATATTTATAAAAAAGGAGATGAAAATATTTTACCAATCAGCCCGTTAAACTATACTAGTGGTCGACCAGTGCTCGACATTCGACCATAACTAATTTAGATTATAAGTTTTAACATTAGACTGAGCGAGCGTTATTTTACAATTTTCTTTCCAAAACAATGACATAGATACGTCAAATTTTAAATGTTGATATTATGTATATTTTTTTTTCTATTATTAAAAACAAAAACAATAGTAATCAATTCTCAGTTTGTTGAAATGAGTTAGAATATTCCGCAATTTCCAGTTCCACCTTCCATATACCGCCTTCAAAAAGCTTTCTGCGCCCATTATGAGGCGCTGTACATTTTACTTTTTTTTCTATGGAGTTGATCTTCTTTATAAGTAGACTGTGGAAGTGTGTGTGAGTATACAATTGATAAGATTACAGTAGTGTTACTTTCGAACTTAATTTCTTAAATTAGATTGCATATTCACTTTTGTTGAAATCGTTTAATAATAATTCAACTTTCAACACACCAACAATCAAAATGTATGAATTATTAAACCCGTTTTTAGGGTGTTAGCACACTTCCGCCGCGAATCGCGGCACACGAAGAAAGCGAAATCGCACTTAAACGAGTAGCGAAAGAGAAAAATGCACATAAGTAAGTATTCTATGGTTATGTTTTGTTGGGAAATATAAATAATTAAAACCACAATATTATTTCACATTTCATACATATTTTTAAATATTACAACATTAACAACGTTTTTACTTACAATTTAGAAAATATGCACATCCAACTTCTGCAAACCATCCCACAACAAAACGCAATTAACGTTTTCCATCTGTCATTTCTATGGAAAACATGACGTTCGCTTCAATTTCGCTCCAAAATTCTGTCGATTTTGACAACTTCAAAAGCGGGCGGAATGCGAAACACACGGATCCGCGAAATATCAGGCGGAGGTGTGAATACAATTTGAAGTAATCTATGGCGAAACACCGCAAGAGAGAGATGAATGTATAGAAAACAATACGAGTTTGAGCATGCTATCTCACTCTCAACATGGCGCGCAGAAACTGACAGATGAGACCGTCGTCGCTTCGGCTGATCCGCAGCGGAGGTGTGCTAACGGGGATAATAACCATTTTTATGAAACTCATATATGGAATAATGATGTGCCTATTCTATAACCATCAGCCACGATTTTTCGTTAAAATATAACACAAACCTTTCCAAATTAAAAATAAAACCCCGCAATATTAAATTCACATATTTGATTAATCAAATAGAGGTATTAGGTACCATTTGAAAGTTATGGGATTTTTAATTATAACAGTAAAAAGAATTTATTCTGATTTTTGAATTTGATATTTTTTCATTAATTTGGCTTTCGTTACGCAATTTAAAGATTAAGGGCGTTTCAATAAGGGTGAATTTTAATTTTACGACTAAACACAAATATTAAGGAGTCATGATATTTTTATTGATAAATAGCTTTTCCGATCGACGTAGTTGTCCTGTAGTCCTTACTATGAATATTGATTTAGAATTTGTAATTTATACACATATAAAATCAATCAATCAAAACTCCCTTTGAACTCCACTCAGAAGCATAGGGAGGCAACAAGAGCTCTCCACTGCGCTCGATCTTGCGAAATGCTTATGACCCCCTCCCACACTATGTCCAACTCCCTCAGCTCTGCCTCGAAGGAACGGAAGACGGTTTGAGAGGGTCTTCCACGTCTTTGAGATCCTGATGGGAGGAAAAACAGCGCTCTCCTCGGTCAACTGTCATTCGGCATCCTCAACACATGTCCCAGCCATGCCCATCTCCTCTCCGTAATGGTGCAAGTATAGCATCGTTCGTGATGCGGTGGTACCATTTTATATCCAAAATTCTCCTCAGGCACTTCGTTTCGAATGCAGATATACTTTTTGTACATATACGTTTTTGTACAATACAAAATTAATATACCTACCTACTTTCAATATATGTTTGAAAATCTGCTTACTGATGTTTTAAAACTCAATGGGATCAAATAAATACAAATTTTGTTGTTATGGAATTTTCCACAGACGACAGTTTTGTCAGTAAATCCGTTCCACACTAACGTTGATATTATATTTTATGCATTGTTTAAACTTTTTAATAGTTAATATGTTACCCGGAGCGGTGAACAATCCAATAAATCACACATCGGATGAATCTGTTCAGCCGATCTCGAGTTATAAGTATTCGCACTAACCCGAGTATCATTTATATTATAGATTAGCTTTATCGACAGACGTTTTCCTTTCTTTAGTATGAATATCGAACTATGTAGAATTATTTGTTTAGTGTTAAAATAAATTATTATGTACCTATTGAAAAAACAATTTCGACCGATGCATCTAGTTTGATTTATGTTAAGAAAATATAAATGTTTATACTGTCAAAGGGTAAGAACACGTAGAAAGCCGATTCCGACCCGCGCCGACCGGCTCATAGATTGTTGTCTATGGTTTCAATGCATTTAAATGGGGATGCCGGAAAGCGGGTTCCAGCTTTTGCTGTGCGCATCCCCATTCAAATGCATTGTAACATTCTTTGCGCTGGTCGACGCGGGTCGGAATCGGCTTTGTACGTGTTCTTACCCAAAAGCAATAAGAAGGTTACCTTCGTTAAGTTTTCTTAAATATCCTAATGTTTCACGCAACTTTTTAATTTTTTTCTTTCATAAGAACCTTCTCCTGACAATAGCAAAAGCAACAAACAAAGTATAGCGAAATCGGTCCGGACCGTGCATGCGTGATGCGATGACCAAGGGAAAAGGGCTCCGTTTTTAATTAAAGATATCAAAGAGACATGTTCGGATGCAAAATGTCATGGAACAAATTATCCGGTAAATGATCCACATGCCTCTGAAAACAGGCCGTTGCTCTTTTCATGTAATTTTCCATGACATTTTGCATCGAGGAGTTCGTATTGTTGAGAACGATGGTGAATTGATATTTTCGGCGACTCTTGCTTACAACAGCAATGTTTTAAAGACACCTACTGATAAATTTACCGAATATCTTCAAATTAGTTGCACAACGAAGTTTGCGAGCGAACTCAGCTTAATGGAATTTTAGTAATAATTGATTGGTTGAAATTGTTCTAGCGCTTAGCGCACCATTTCTTTTCAATCGGAATTTGTTAATTGTTAAGTAGGTAATTAATTATTCACTTTATTTTAAATCTGTTATTTGGCACAAATTATTCTAATAGGGTGAGTTGCCTTAAAAAATACGGAATAAACATAAGTGACTATATATCGTCTAGTTTAGTTTTGCCACATTCAGGAAAAAAATAATAAAAAATTCTCTCATTTAGAAACACCTTTTATAAATAGACATGTTTTTACGTGTATGTAATTATAGAAGAATAATAAACTGTAGGTGTAGAGTGTATACGTATAGAATAGGGTGGTTTCTGATTGCCTTGCACATATATAAATGGTATTATATCACATTTAAAATAGTGGACCCAGAATTTATGACTTCCGAATCAGGAAAATCTCTCTCTCCGCCTTGGCGTACACTCGCTGAATTATCTAAGTTTGTTTTTGTTCATAATAATATTATTGTTGGGATTTGTCTTTTTTTTTTATCTATTTTTATTATTTGTTTTACTGTCGGTTCTTTTTTATTTTGAAATCTTAAATATTATGTTTAAAAGAAAAATGTGTTGAAAGCTAACAAAAAAAATCTGCAGCAACGCATTCTACCACACGTGCAATTACTTCTTCTTCCTCTTTATACAGGGTGACTGGTAATTCGATACATTCTTTCAAAAGGTGGACAATTGAAAAAAAAAACTCTAAAAAGTTTAATAATTAGAAAACCACTGGCATTTGACCCCTGGTTAATGGGAACAAAATTGTTGCAAATTTGCTCTAGTATAACCCCTTTCAAGGAATGTATCGAATACCCAGTCACCCTGTATAGATCTTGGATCTGTTCTGTTCATCGTCATTTCTTCGGAGGCCCTCCCGGTGGTCTACAACCTTCGGATCTCTCGCGCATCATTTAATTTCATTGTTTTATTTATTTATTGACTTTTTTATCTACATACATACGTTTTCATCTTATTTCATTCGTGGTGTCTATATTGTTGTATTAATCTTAGTTATATCTGATTTATTTTATTAAAATTTTATTCGGCTAAGCGAGTCGGCTGTTCTTGGCGATAAGCTTGACAAGTCCTTAAGACATACATACCTATATTACTTTCTTATTTAATTATTTATTGTCCTTGCTTCTATCATTTTCTACACCTGGTAATTGTGTTGTCTTTGTGAATTTTGGTTTGTTTTATGTAAATGGCGTGAAATATTTGAAAATTGACATGAATTTGTTCGATCGCATGTATTAATTATTCTGATCCATTATTTTGTTTGCTTAGTTTAGTACCTAATATTTGACTCTATTTTATATTTGGGTATATTATCTCATGATTACCTATTGTCAACCTCGATACAGACCTAAGGTCTATTGAGGTGACAAAATTCACTGTGTTAAGTATTGTATCAATCATGTTTTTATGTTACATATCTTGTTGTAAATATTCTGATTAATAAATTTATTATTATATATTCGGCAGTCTTTAAGGACCCATACAATCATGTTTCATTATAGATATAACCGCAAAATTAGTTAGGTGCTTGTTTGTTTTTGTGCATGACATTGGCCGACCATCATGTTTATCTGCTGTACATTATGTTGTTTCTATAGACCTCACTTAATCAACACAAGACTTGTTGTTTCTGAGAAAACTAATGATTGTGCAATTTTTTTAGATTTTGAATCTTGTAATGTTTTTATCTTTCTATTAGTATATTGTATTATTGCACCCAATTTAAATAATACATTAGCACAATAATGTATTTTCTACAAATGGTTTTTTCCTAATTTAATTTCTAAAAAGCATTTTGGTTCAGAGTCAAATCCAATCATTAAAGTTAACCGATCGAACTATCGCTTATGTTTTTTATTACTACATATCTACCGGTATAAAGAAAAAGTTACTTTGCTTTCCGGTATCCCCCGTTACGTCCACACCCGTGTATTTCGGCCTGAGTACACGGAGTAAAATAAATTATTGTTCATTGGATGAAAATAGATAAATTACGCTCGCCCGAGTGATTTTTAGGGCCATTCTGAAATTACTCCGGGTCTGTCCCCTCGCGTAACATCTCCTGCCAGCGCTCGACACATGACATGTCCTGGTGGTTCCGATTTACAATCCGAAATTAAAATAAATACCCTGACGGGGTGGAATCCGATTTCGGGAAAATGTGAAAAATATCTATCAAAATACTTGCCAGCCTCTTTTTGAAATCTAAAGTCAACCTACAGGAAACGATTTTTTATAAAGTTATAATTTTTTATAGTATCTAAATAACGAGCGGATATTGAAAAAAGTGGTCCACACCGTAAAATTATCAATATGTATTCAATTAATTGCTCCTGAGGATTGTAGCTTAATACACTCACATTAGGCTAATAAAATGATAGTTTATGTAGTTTAAAGTAGGTTAAATAATATATATAAAATAAAATGAGTAATTAAAAGTAAAACTCCAAATGGACGGCCTATTTTTTAGGAGATTGGACTTTCGATTCTTCTGATAACTTATTTCTTTACTCTTATATATTTGTACTAAATAACCACTGATTAATGTGGTTGATTTTTGCCGATCACAACGTAGAAAAAAGTTTCCTTGGATTTTATTCAGTTTTTATGAAGTTTTATGAAGTTATTCTAAAGCCCTACGGCGATATCAGTACGTCAAGGCGTTTATTAAGAGAATTGGTAATTTGGTAAACAACTTGACAATAGGGTTGAGATTGACGTTCTTTTGATGATTACAGGATCAAGCAATCTCTCTCAAATTGGACAAAACTGTGGAGAAATTTATAAGTAGGTACCTAAGTGTTAAAACAAAACAGACAAGCGAATCTTTCATAAGTATAAGCAGGGTGCAGTCCAAAGACAGAACAAAAAATCTTCATTTCTCATACCAAATTCGGATTATTGATTGAAAAATAACACGATGATACCCTTGAAAAAAAAAAACTAAAAATGTTAAGTAACTTTTTAGTTATTTTATTTCGGTTAATTGAGGTGTAGGAGGGTGAAATTGTGGAAAAATAATTGTGTTTTGTTACGAAGTAATTCAATAAATTTTGGAACGAACCTTAAGGAATGAAAAAACATTTAATATTATATTTCAGGTCAGTGGAGTAAAAAATAAACAATAGTCCTAGCGTTATCTCACCCCCATCTTACTCCAGTGTCACCACTTCTTACGCTGCTCGTTCAATTTATTTCTAAAGCTTTAAATATTTCGAGAAAAAAAGATATATGTGTTGTTACTAGTTATTTATATGTAGTGCGTATTTCGTAACAGACTTTTCAGATTAATAAGTATGTCATGTTCCGTTTATGAGCTACTGAGGTGCAGAGACGTAAAAAGAAAGGAAAAGCAGTGACTGCGTTAAAAATTATCGCAGGTAGTCTTAGTTTGAAATGGGGATTATTGTAGGCACGTGCGCTTTTGTTGTGAACCCGAGTTAAGTATTTGTTATAGGCGGAGCCATATTTTGTTTGAACGGTTTCTTTGTCTTTCGTCTGTCCCTTTCCATCTTGTTGTTTTGATTAATTGTTCTAAGCGAGATAGCAATAGGTGGATAATAATTGAATGAGTGTTTATTTAAAAAAAAACTTTTAAAAGTAGATAGTTTTAGTAATTAAAAAAAAATATTAGCGAGAAAGAGTGCGTTTGAAAATATTATTACTTTTTATCCGATGAAGACCATTGCAAAGGTGACGGTTATTCAAATTTTGGATGAGAAATGCCGCTTCTAGAGACGTAATAATACTAATAAACGACAATATATATAGCGCCCTTAAGTGACAACAGTAGTCACCTCAAGGGTGCTTGTAGTTTGCAAAATAAAATAAAAAACTGTACTAAGGCTTACAACTTAACATTTAAGATAACTAAAACTAAATTAAATACCTTGAGGTTAAAAGTATAACATACCCTAGATATAAAACCTAGTACAAATTATAATTGATGTTTAAAGTAAACGGATAACTTTACAGTTTAAGAATGGAAAAGATTAAATAAAATAAAAGAAAACGAAAATTGAATACCTAGAGATCAACAGTATAACATATCATTTACCTAGATATAACCTAGTACAAGTTATAATGTAGTACCAACACATAATTCAAAAGTTTCAATAACATAGTAGGTTGTTTCACTTACATAAGCACCACACATTATCACTGTTACCAAGGTTACAAAAATGCTGGTAATATGTTGTCAAAGCAAACATTTAGGGGCGTGCGAAAATAATACACCTCCGTCAAAAAGAAAATTATGAAATTTATTCAATTTGCGTGTTCCAAGGCTTCACTTTTCTCTTCAAAGCAAACATACTCAAACTGTCTTACTTTATCATCATTTTTTTAACCATCAGCCTTTTGTCTCCATGCTGATTACCAAGAGCGGCGCTTCACTGATTGGAGATTCAGATCTGTCACACTACTCTATCCAATCTATCAACCAAAACTGAGCAGGTTGATATTCGGATATGAACAGTGAACGTACTACCAACGTAGTTATTTTTAAAGAATTCTCAAAGTGTTTTTCGAGCGGAAGGGGAAGAGTCGGAAATATTAGGTTGAGACTGTAGTCCGTGACGGGATAAAATGTTGCATTACTTCTGCAGATGATAGATAAAAGACCCCTGTGGACAGGAGGAGATTGATTCGATGTCTATGATCGATATTATTTTGCCTCAGCATCACTGGGCTTCATGAGATTTTTTTTTAGCTTGGTGGATTACAATGAATGACCAGATTAAAAAAAAACAGCGGCTTAAGTTCGTCACGTGATGTATTAATTAATACACAGAGCTCTAAGTTTATCTAGATTCTAGACTAGATCGTAACGAATATATCAACATTTATTTATTTATCGAATTGTATATGCAGAGGAGCTAGAAGAAGGCAGATGTACTGGCTGCGCAATATACGGGAATGGACGGGTTTCCGTACTGTGGAACAATTATTGTTCCGAGCAGCCCAGGACAGAGAAGGATTCGCCGCAGTGATCGCCTACGTTGGGAATACCTAGCATGGCACCAAAAGAAGTATATACAGTATATCACATCTAAAGTTATTCAAAATAATAGTCATCAATAATTTTTAAAATAATAAAATAAATTTTTTTTTGGATGAGTTGCGCAAGCAACAGGCTTGCTTGTCAGATATTTAAAAGGTTTCTTATAATAAATTCGGTCTCTGGGGCATTGAAGGTGAAAAAGTCTTCTGGGTCTCCATCATAATATGCTCATACGTTGCACTCAGTCACAAAATGTCATACTGTATGTCTCTCTGCCCCGCATTCGCACTCAGGGGAGTCCATCAGCCAACCACATTTGTGGAAACAGTCCGCACATCTCCCATGAACTGTGCGGCCTGCACTCTGCGCGACTGGGTGTGGTCCGCATATATATCAATCAACAACTGATGACTGACTGATGACCATTGTAAAATCGAGCACTATTAGTCAGTCATCAGTTGTTCGGATTAATCATAATAATCTTGACAAAAAAATCTGACAACAGCTCGCCGGATAAAGGTTTGAGTGAAGCTGATTTAGAGACTCACAACATTTCACGCGAACACGAACTTTTGTAAGATATAAAAATGAGTGGTGGTGGAATAAAATATTCATCTCCTAGAACAAATTGTTTGACAACCACTTATAGTTTGTTGTTTCATAACTTTTATAGAAAAAGAAACTTATAAACAGGAACATACGTTATATTAATAATACTCGTATATTATGATTTTGTATTGTTCACATTTGTATTGTGAGTTGTTGAGATGGTGGTAGGTACAAGTTTCTTTCATATTTAGCCTTTGATGTTTGAGAGCTTATAAATATGAAGGCAACGAATTTAACTTTATTGAATTAGAATTGACAAGAAAGTAAAAAGCATTGGTTCGAATATACGAATTTTGAAATGCTCTTTGTTTAGGTTCCTCCGTATGAGTAACGCCATAAAAAGTGCAATGATAGTATAAATCTGATTAAATCTTCATTGATTAGCGAACAATGGCAGTCGTGGACATGTGGCTATTGTTAAGGTAAAGAGTTAATGAGATCCTAACGGAATTACTTTTAAATGAAGACTTCTTATTAGGTACATACTTACTGAACACTGAACTGTAAACGAATGTGAAGCATCAGGATTAATTTGTCAGCTTGGGTCGACTCGGCGCTGCATTATCTCGACATAAAATCATAAAAGAATATGGGTGTTTTGCAATGATTTCTGAAAATGAGTTGTTAATCATAATGGTCCGTTGATTACTGAACCAATTTCCTTTTATTTTTCAGTTTTGATGTTATAAGAAATTTTCTAAATGATGTCATAAGAATGAAGACGTCATAAGATACTCTCGTCAGAAGAATTTTTTTTGTAGCACCTTGCCAGAGGCCGATAAAATCTGATATCTCCAAAGTATTTAAGTTGTATCAAGATTTTGTGATGGATGTTATTTGTTATTTTTAATCCCTATATTGTCTCTCAGGTCCATCATATCACATGCATAAAATGCAACGGTGGGATTATGAAGTGCAATTTTTATAAAATTATCGAGTTGTAGCTTAATTTTTCAATAAACCATTGTGGTTCATCTTTATATTCATTCATATTCCGTTATTTCAATTTTACGTATATTTCAACCAAGCTATGAAATGTATTATTTTTCATAAAAGAAAAAGCAAAGTATTTATAAAAAAATCGGTTGTTGTGCTCTTAACGAATATGTAACAACTAATGACTCTAACAATTCACTACTAATGTTAGATTTTTAAATGGAACAAACCACTAAAGGTCGTTGTGATGTCGAAATTACGTACTGTCCGACATTTTATGCTCTTTATAGATAAAAATATCCATCTACCCAACTTCTTGGTTGGCGCCATATATATCTAATAGTTTGATTGTAACATTCCAGTGTAGCGTGTGGAGCCTTTGTGTCGTTGTCTGAGTGACAGGTCTTTGATATGAAGTTAGCCGTAAGAAGATCCGGATAAGTCGTAAATAATGTAATATTGTCGTTATCTGTCAAACACAATGTTTCAACACTTTGAATCATTTTCTCTGATGTTGGAATATTATTGTTTGGAAACCTTCATGCTGTCGATATACTATGTACTTAGGTACATATTATATTGAGGGATAAAATACAATATAAACGGAAAGGACACAAACTTTAAGAAAACAGAAAAATACTTTATCCAATATTCTCGAGATATAATTTGACTACATTTGAAAAATAAAATGTAGGTAGGTACCTACCTATTTTCTTTCAGTCCATCTTATCACTTTCACATTACACAGCATTGTCTTTATGGATAAATTAATAAAAAAAAATCTATAAATGATTTTGTTGGTAAAATGAATTAAAAAAAATATTCGTGAGTGACTTATTAAAATAAAAATACGTTATTTCAGTTACACACTTACTTACTTTTATTTCTCCTGAAGAGACGTCTTACAGAAAAACGTCAAACTTATAAGTTGAGAAATGTAAATATGTACTGTATGCATGGGAAAACCAAAAACGAAATCGTTCACCAAAATTTTATTTGTATAAGATTTAGCGAGAATAACGTTTATAATGAATTAAGTAGTGTCAATTATATTAGAGGAATAATGGGTTGATGCCCTTCATAATTTGTTTTAAGAAGATGGTTATTATACCAAAATGACTCAAAATTCTAAAAAGCTGCTAACATAGGGTAGCCCAGAACTCATAGTATATTATAACAGCCTTTTCGTGTAAAACATATCTTTGCATAAAAATCATAATTTTACGATTAAAATGAATTTATCCTTGGAATTATTATAGAAACTTTAAAATGATATCGACTATTGGAGCTTTTTATTATCTGTCTTAGAACTACAGTCATATTCAATATTAATCGGTACTTTAAGGGGGACCCACTGAAGTTACGGACCTCAAATTTTATGTGCTTGTGTAGGAGCATAAGACCAACCCGTATACCAAATTTTATTAAAATCGAAGATTTTTTTTTCTTTTTTAGCCCTTTTTCTAGACCAAGTTAAATTTTCTTTGGATACCTACTTTAAGAGGGTTCCCCTGAAGGTACAGATTTTCTCAATCAGATCTCAACATTTTACTGACTCATCAACATCAAAGGGGCTAACCGTTCTACCAAATTTCAATCAAATCGGATAAGAATTACTATATGAGTTATGGATGCGCACACATTTTTGGCGTACGGGTACGGGTACCTACGCGGAAATTTAATTTTTTTCTCATTTTTGGAATCTACACCCTCGAAAACGTCGAGAAAATTAATTTCAGCGAAATCTATTTTTTTTTTGAAATCCGATCACAAGACTCATGTATATAACCGACCTCGGTAGCCTAGTTGTACTAGCGTGGACTTCAGATCCGAGGTCCCGGGTTCGATTCCCGGTCGGGTCAGAGTTTTTCTAAGTGTTTTTTCACTTGAAATTTCTAACCGGGGTTGGCCTGTCTCAGATTGGACGGGACCGGTTGACTGGAATAAATTGACTCAGGCAATAAGTTCCGCCGGCTATACTGACATCTTTGTATAGAAAAGTGTTCTATTATTATTATTTCAAATCATTTATTCATTAAATCACAATATATCATATGAAGTATACATCATTGTAAAAAAAATTAATAAAAATAAATTAAAATTAAATACAATGCTATATACTAAATATAAAAATATCGGTATTATCTCTCATGATACATCACGATGTAATGTAATCATGAGAGATCTTCGAACTACAGAGAAAGGAACCTTCTTAAAATCCTACATAAGGGCAACAGAACTGCCTTTTGGATGGCATATCTGAGACCACAACAGATGCCAAGTTTCCCTAGATTGTCTTTAAGAGACTTAGGAATAACTCCATTCGTCGATATCACTATAGGTATTATGTGGGTGGTTGGTGTATGCCACATATCCTTGATTTCGTGAGCAAGATCAAGATATTTAATTATCTTATCCTGCTCGGCTTTTTTCAAATTTTCGTCATACGGTATAGTGATATCCACGAGATACGTTATCCCGTTCCTACGATCAACCAATACAATGTCCGGACGATTTGCGTTAATCGTTCGGTCAGTTTGTATTGGTATATCCCAATACAACTTTGTATTACAGTTTTGCATTACCGAAATTGGGGTGTACCTATAATAAGGTACTTCAAGATCGAGCAAACCATATTTCAAGGCAAGTTTTTGATGAACTATTTTAGCCACATCGTTATGTCTGTGCAGATACTCAGAACCACACAGGAGAGAACACCCAGACAAAATAATATGTCTGAGTGTTTCTCCTGTTTGGCCACATGCACGACATTTATCAATTATATCAGGTGTTTTAATAATATATTTTTTATAATTATTAGTGACGATGATCTGGTCTTGTATTGCACAGACAAAACCTTCTGTTTCGCTAAATAGTTCACCAAACCTCAACCATCCAGTCGAATCTTCAAGACTTACATGTGATGAATTTAAAGTTTCGAAGAATCGACCGTGGAGAGACTTGCCTTTCCATATATCAACCCGATCTTGTACCTATCTTGTACTTATCTTCTTCTTATTATTATTATTACATATACCTACTATGAGTAATTTCAAATAAGAAATTACACAAGTGAATCTACTTATTCAGCAGTGAGACTAGTCATGTAAGTAGTAGTCTATTTTCACAGATGCAAAAATAAAACGAATCATCCACAGAGGGAAAAGGACTAGGAAGGGAGCAGTCGCTCCCAATCAATCAATCAATCAATCAATTCTCCCTTTTACACCCCACTCAGGGGCATAGGGAGGCAACAAGAGCTCTCCATTGCGCTCGATCTTGCGCAATGTGTATGACCTCCTCCCACACCATGTCCATGTCCCTCAGCTCTGCTTCGAAGGAGCGGAACAACACCCAAAAACTAGTTATTAATTATTTGTAGCAGCACAATTCAAAAAGTAAGACTTTTAGTAATTTTTCGTGAATTACGCTACACTTTGAAAAAATGTCGTGACGATGTACCTATATAGGTAGACGTATTAAATTTTTAGCTTAGAAAACAACATTTTGTGTCAATGGCTAATATTGTTTTCCAAATTATACGGAAACGAACAGCAAGCTATTTATCTCTAGGACACATGTGGCAAGAAATCAATAGAATATATTGTATTGTTTCCTGCTTGGTCTAAATCTCTTAATTTATTAGTCTTACTCTAAATCCTAATAATTGTACTATAGGTTCGTTTGCATGAGCTATGATTCTAATGAATGAACTGACTGCTTAAGAAGGATTGCCTTACCTAACAGACAGCCGGCATTGTCTGTCCAAAACAGATTTATAACTCGTATTGTGTGTCTGGTTTAGCTTCCTTCCAAATTCTTGATTTTATTAACACTACATAATATCTCCGTGGATTTTGTCGCTTGGCTGAATATTTCAGAGTTTGAGCTCATCATTCAAACACTCGGCCAGCGAGTCAATTATTCCGAATTCATTTAAATAACCAGACATTATTCGAGAAAATTCAAAAGACAGAGACAGTCCCCTAGGAAATAACCCATCGTGCGCCGCAGTGGAAAACGAAGAAGATAAAATAAATCATTTAATTATATTTACTTAATGTAGAAGATTCAACATATAGTTGCTTCGATGTTTCTCTTACCATTTATCAGAGGCACATTTAAGCGGCTAGTTTTTTTAAATTATGGCCGATTTGCACAAGGGAACTATGAAGACAAAAAGATTTGTAAGATTTTGACAGATATTATTCCAAATTATGACTAAAAACGCATAGATAAGCAACGATAGTTCTTTAAACTTAACCGAAAATTAAGTAAAGAAATCCTGATTCTCAACGAATATATTAACAAAACTGATGCCTGACTTATATTTTTCAATTTTTAAATGGTATGAACAAAACAATACGGGCTTACGATCGTCTTTTATTTCGAAGGCTGCCTTAGGGCGACCATTTTACGTTTAACAACGTTCGCCACTTATTTATTTAACTGTATTTTAATACCTTTATTCTCTTTATAGAAATTTCAGAACAGACCTGCTTCTAGTGAGGCAATAAATTCGATTATTTGTTATGTTGTTTTTGTAATTGAAGTGTATATTATGTTGTTGGAATAAAAAAAAATAAAAAAATATTACAATATTATGCAATTAGGTGGTAATGTTGAAATTTCCAAATATGAGAAATTTTTACATGTGGAAAAATACCATGCCCCGGGCAAGATTCAAACCTGCGTCCCTCGTCGTACCGTGCAGAGACGGTAAACACTGGGCTAACTGCCCGACGCTAATTCCTTCATTATACGTGTTTATATCAAGTAGTAGCTAACTGCCCGACGCTAATTCCTTCATTATACGTGTTTATATCAAGTAGTAGCTAACTGCCCGACGCTAATTCCTTCATTATACGTGTTTATATCAAGTAGTAGCTAACTGCCCGACGCTAATTCCTTCATTATACGTGTTTATATCAAGTAGTAGCTAACTGCCCGACGCTAATTCCTTCATTATACGTGTTTATATCAAGTAGTAGCTAACTGCCCGACGCTAATTCCTTCATTATACGTGTTTATATCAAGTAGTAGCTAACTGCCCGACGCTAATTCCTTCATTATACGTGTTTATATCAAGTAGTAGCTAACTGCCCGACGCTAATTCCTTCATTATACGTGTTTATATCAAGTAGTAGCTAACTGCCCGACGCTAATTCCTTCATTATACGTGTTTATATCAAGTAGTAGCTAACTGCCCGACGCTAATTCCTTCATTATACGTGTTTATATCAAGTAGTAGCTAACTGCCCGACGCTAATTCCTTCATTATACGTGTTTATATCAAGTAGTAGCTAACTGCCCGACGCTAATTCCTTCATTATACGTGTTTATATCAAGTAGTAGCTAACTGCCCGACGCTAATTCCTTCATTATACGTGTTTATATCAAGTAGTAGCTAACTGCCCGACGCTAATTCCTTCATTATACGTGTTTATATCAAGTAGTAGCTAACTGCCCGACGCTAATTCCTTCATTATACGTGTTTATATCAAGTAGTAGCTAACTGCCCGACGCTAATTCCTTCATTATACGTGTTTATATCAAGTAGTAGCTAACTGCCCGACGCTAATTCCTTCATTATACGTGTTTATATCAAGTAGTAGCTAACTGCCCGACGCTAATTCCTTCATTATACGTGTTTATATCAAGTAGTAGCTAACTGCCCGACGCTAATTCCTTCATTATACGTGTTTATTTATTTATTTATTTATTTCTCTCTCTACGCAACAATTGTTGCTTTTACATTAAAAATATATTATACATTTTGTTACGCTTTGGATAAGATGACATAAAAAATCACAATTTCACATTAAAACAAACAAAAATAAAACCATGCAAGAGGAGCAAACACAAAGGCCTCGCTGCCCTAAAGATAAAAGGAAAAAACTTAATAGTATGTAGGTAGATACACGAGTACCCACCTATATAAATTTGTACATAAATTTACACTTAAAATAGTTGCATTGGGAACCACAAATATTCAACCCAAATAATATTATTATTGTTAAACATCATTCGTCACACTGACATACACACACATACACGCACCGCCTACTCTCTCACAAAAAGTAATGGCTGACATACAGGGAGTTCGGTTCAGTGATATTTTTCAAATAATAATTTCTTTAAATAATTTATATTTGTAGTGAATATATCTATATCGTCCAGAGCATTCGCATTTCTAAGCAGACGCTGCATAGGTGCGTTATAAGAATAATTAGTTGTACAATTTGCCGTATTAAAAGTAATTCTACTGCGTGTACTTCTCCGCGGTACTAGTAGTTCAACTCTTTCCAGAAGCTGCGGTGCATCGATTACACCCCCGATAAGTTTATTCAAAAAAGTCATGTCGAAAACATTCCTCCGTGCTGAGAGCGACGCTAGCCTATACGAGTCTCTGAGCTCTTTGTAGTTTATGTCTTCCACTGATATGCCCAGCTTAAAGTTAATGAAACGAAGTAATTTATTCTGGACTTTCTCTATGCTATTTCTATGTACCTGGTAATATGGAGACCACAACACGGAGTTATACTCAAGTATCGGCCTCACTATACTTGCAAAAATAGTCACAAAGGTCTGAATATTGCGGAAACTTTCACACAGGCGTAGAGTAAAGCCTAATGATCTGAGAGCTCTGTCCACCATAGCGTTTATGTGTGGAACAAACGTCAAACTCGCGTCCATAATTACCCCCAAATCTTTTATTTTTGTAACCGATTCAAGCTGCTCACTATTAATCAAATATGGGTACACGATAGGGTTCTTGATTCTATAGAATCGCATTACCTGACATTTCTTTATATTCAACTCTAAACCATTTTTAACGCACCAACCAAAAAGCACATCGATATTTTTTTGCAGTATTTGACAATCCTCAGTACCGCTAATCGCCCTATAAATTTTTAAGTCGTCTGCGAACATAACAAAATCCACTCCATCAAACTCTCCTAGAAGGTCGTTGACAAATAAGTTGAACAGTATAGGGCCAAGGTGTGAACCCTGCGGTACGCCACTTCTCGCCAAAAAGGGGGAAGAAACCGCGCCCGATACACACACTCTTAGCTCTCTCCCAGTGAGATAACTGGAAAACCAGTCATGGAGATTACCGTCAACGCCAAGAGACCGTAGTTTTGCCAACAGTAGCGTGTGTGAAACACGATCGAACGCTTTGGAGTAATCTGTATATATACAATCTAACTGTGCCCTATTCACCAAAGCATCCATGATATCACAGTGGTATCCCAGAAGGTTTGTCAGAGTCGATCGATTCTGCATGAAACCGTGCTGTTGGTCTGATATAGCAATCGTTAAATCATTTTTAATCTTACCGAGCAGAATACTCTCAAACAATTTGGGTATGCACGACTGAATACAAATCGGACGGTAGTTAGTTATATCCGATTTATCACCTTTTTTAAAAATTGGAATAATATTGCTTGATTTCCAAGCTGCTGGAAAAATTCCAGACTCCACCGACATATTAAAGATTCTCTGCAGTACACGACATAAGATGGTTGAACATTTCTTTATCAATAATGGTGGCAGATTATCGGGACCCGCAGACTTATTTGCATCAAGTGAATCAATGCCACGCTCAATGTCCGACACAGAAAAAACTATACGTGGCATATGAATCCTATCAGTCACTGGAAGCACAGGCGTGTCACCAATCACAGGAACGTCTACGTAAGTTGACATGAAGAATTTCCTAAACAATTCCGCTACGACATCCACACTATTGGCAGATTCATTTTCGAAATGCATTATTTTTGGATATTCACCTTGATTGCCTTTAAGAGATTTTGTCAACTTATGCAGACTTATAGAAGCACCTGGTAATTGGTCCTCGATACTTTCGTAAAACTTTAGCTTCAGCTTTTTCGTAAGTGTCTGACATTCCTTCCTTATCGAGCTAAATGCCTCATAATCACTAGAACGTTTTGTGACCTTATATTGGATATGTAGTCTCTTCTTTGAATTTATCATATCAATAAGTTCGCGTGTAAACCATTTCGGATATTTACTACATACGGGCCGCTTAAGAGGTACAAATTTTTCAATTGAAGCATTAATTACCCTATAAAATTCAGTAACAACTTCATCCGTATCGACAAATGTGTCAAGAAAGGACCAATCAGTAACAGAAAGATGGTTGTTTAAGGAGTCGAAATCACACATTTTAAAATTTCTAGAGACTTTGTCCGACAAGATTTCGGTATCAAAATCCAGGACAAAATCAATTTCCAAAGGAGGGTGATAGGAATCAGCCGGTAGGATAACATCAGCAGCATTACCAACATTAAAATTGTCAATATCAGAAAAAATCAAATCCAGCATTCTGTTGAGACTATTACGCAATAAATTACATTGAACCAAACCAAGGAAAGATGACATATTTCTTATTTCAGCTGTACATTCATCATCACCAATCATTACTTCTGAATCAGGTATATTCCATTCAGCATTTGGCAAATTGTAGTCACCGGTTATCAATATTTTTGCATCTGGATGCTTAAAACGGATTCTTTCCAAATCCTCACAATGATTAGCATACGCTTCAACGCCAGAATTTGGTGGGATGTATATGCATCCCACAATTAAAATACCTATTGGGAGAATAATTTTAACGAATATTTGCTCTAACGAATTATGCAAACATTTAATCCTACATGACCTAAACTTATTCGCAACACATATCATAACACCACCTCCCCTGGCTTTGCCACTACTTCCTCTATCCCGATCCCTCCTAAACACACAATAGCGGTCAAATCCGAGCTCCTTATCATAAACCCCCCCATTCAACCAAGTCTCCGTAAAAAACAAGTAGTAGCTGATGTTAATGAGATAGTTATAGAGCCATCTGTTAGAATTTTTGAGAACAACTAGAGCAACCAACTTTTTATAGATATATAGCAACTGCTGTCATATTACAATTAATTGGCGCCAGGATATGACTATATCCATTTTTGTTTATGTATAATCTTTATTGCCTATTGGCTTGATTGATACACAACGTTTCTAAGTTTGTCTAGATTCTTGTGTCCATTTTTTTAGGAGTAGACTGTATCAAATTCTGATTCGCTCCTTTGGTTTTTGTTTGTGGTATTTCAAAATATACCTACTAAATTCCAGACGTAATTATTCCAGTGAACCATTCTGGCTAAGTCTGAGATAGGACGAAACCCGAGGTAAAGATTACAAGTAAAAAAAACCTTAGATGATTTCTGACCCAACCGAAAAAGACGTGTGTGAATAAAAAAACTTTAATTCTTTTTAATGTGTACCTATTAATTTTAAAAATTTGTTCATACAAATCGAATCGTTAAAGGACTTAAACTACATTCTTGCACAAGAGATTATTACACATATTATTTAAGCCCAGTCGAACAGCTTATGTGAAACTATTTCATTATTGGCAATTTTTTTTCTTTTAATTATAATCATTCAATAATTCAAGTATTTGACGTCGAGTTTATTTTTACTAGCATTAATGAATTTTTATGTAGAGTTCATACTATTATTGTGGTTATTTAATGTTAACACCTCGATTTATCAAAATAATACCCCACGTCAAAGATGGATTGAAGTATTTAATTTAATTAACAGTTATTATTGTTCTATTATTGAACTGCTTTCAAGATTGATACGTTGTGGTAGAAACTCCACGACTAAATTTAAAAGCAATTTAAAGGTTTGCTTATAGTTTTTATGTAAACAATTTCCTTACTAAAATCAGTTTTTGCATCATATTTTATTTTCAGAAAAAGAAATAAACCATAAATTTAATAGCTGTGTTTGTGAAAGACCGTGTTTCGTTACAAAAAATTGTATTATCATAAAAAGGTCAGCTATTAAAATTAATTCTATCGCTTTAACATTCTCAGATTTTGAGTAATACTTATAATTTTCGAAAAAGTAAGTATATTACAGCAATACTGGCCATGTCCGGCAAGTCTATCCTTCAAACAAACGATTAAAAATATATTATATTATACTAGCATTTGGCTCTTTGCCACATAATTGTTCTACACCAGACAACCTAATATAAGTACAAAGGAATGTTTATAAATTATATAAGTGATGAATATACGTACAGTAAACGTGTAGCATGTCAATTATAATTGTTTAATAAGAATTTCTCAGCAATAAATAGAGCTTAAAGATTCTCGGTATTAATAATTATTATAAGCCTATAAACCTTTTTGCGATAATCTTTCAATTGATGAAGTATGTAATACCAGAATTATTGGAAGGGGGAATGAGTGGAAAATTGTGCTTTCTTCAGTGTAGGCTGATCCTTTGAACTAATGGTGGTTAAGAACAAATGCACTGAATTTATTGATCAGCATTTATTTCATTAAAAATGTACCTACGGAATGTCATGTCATCTCAAAAAAAAAAAAACGTCAATTGGGTCCTGGTTTGGTCCATTCTCTTATAAAATTTGCAAAAGTTATAATTTTATCGTAAATAATAAAGAGAAAGGTGGTGAATATATGTATGAGTTTGGTTTAACTACGAAAGTTTATGAAAGAAAGGATGGCATACATTGACCTGAATAATATTGGTCAAGAATTACCATGTAAAAATTGTGCCTCTTTCACTATAGGAACATTCTTTGGGCTAGTGATGGTTGAGATTAGAAGAACTGAATTTATTGAGCAATTTCATTCAAAATTTACGTATCTATATTAAACAATTACGCGTTCATGTCGGCACTGCAAAAGGTTCTGTAAATGAAACAATACTAAATTCATAAAGTTGACCATAGATAATAAAATAATATATTAATTTTAAAAAAGTGAGTAGGTACCTATATATATTATGAAGACATGACAGAATATATGCTGGTAACGCATTATACGGAATCACTGTCACGTTTATACCAAAAAATAACAACACAGCAGTAAACACACGATTTCCTCTAAATAACATTCGCAACAGAGACTTCCTAATGACAAAATTATGTCACTATTTAGAAATAAACTTCCCAACATTACTTACACACAATCTGTATCTACCGTCTATTCTCTCCGTATGTAATATAAATGCTCCGTTTGTACGATATGAACAAATGCTTACTTGAAAATTAATTAAATACCAGAATACCTAAGTGTAAGCTCCCCGTAATGCTTACTATAATACACGGGTGAATTAATTGTAAAACGCTACAGAATGTCTTATGGTGAATTAATAGGTATTCCATGATTACAGATCTAGTTTAATTATGTATTATCTACGGGTATTAATAATAATCAGGTATTTAGCGTCCTGTTAAGTGAGTTCTTTGAAAACCAATACCCATGAGGATTGTCGTAAATTAAATTCTGTAGGTATTAAAGAAACATCTGTACAATAAGCTAAATAGCAGGTGAAATGCAGAATGTAAATATTTCATTTGTATATTAAGTTTATTTTTTTCATAATGCGAATTGTAATGACTGTCTTGTTTGTGGTTTTCTTCATTCCTGAAAGGCGCACCAACGCCAATGCCTTGCTGTTGTCTGTCGAATTAACTGTCTACAAGCGCTCTTTTCCTCAGCTCACCTTATCGCCATGAACGGACTACATCAGGGAGACCGGCGATCGTCTCAATCTGGCCAGTCCAGCAGACTGGGAATCACCCTCTTGGTTTTAAGCTCGCTCTAACAGTTAGCTTTTAGATACTGGCAGGCTTCCTCTTCCTCTGGTAAATCGATGAAGGATGTCATCGATTTACCAAAAAAACTTCTCGAAATATATAGTTTTGTCATTATTCCCAGCAGTTGTCGAAAATAGCTTTGAGGTACCAACACTGTGAGTGAACATTTGAATGCTGGAACTGTACGAAAAAAACAATGTGCAAATTATAATAAAGGTTCAAAAGGTATATGAAAATTACTCAGAAAAAAATGACTAAGAAAAAAAAACCGTAGCTGTCAGCAAAAATGATATGTATTTTAGAGAAGGCCCGAGACCACACCAGTCTGTAAGATTTTTCATGATCACAATAAAGGTAAGACATAATATTGTTGGAAAGTAATTTTTATATTGGCTTGAATTTTCTCCCGACGGCTCTGTAATGAAAGTTCTTCTATCAATTAATTGTGGTTGGGAATCTATTTCCTGTAGTGAGAGGTTGATGTTTTTCATTAACACGTGAAGCCTCCACCCAGTATGTGCGGAAGAGACTACTTGAATTAAAACGTGAGAAATGTTAAAGGTGGTTATTTCGTGATTTAATTAGTATTTTACTGTGTCTACCTCCCCAGTACCCACCCATATCTTTGATCATTTTGAATCAATTGCCGTGGTAATGAGACAATTTTTGACAGGGTTAAAATATATTCAAGTGCCTACTTGGGTTACAAAATAGATAGATAATATAAGAAATGATTTTACCATGTTTTATTAACTCGTATTCTATAACAAAACAAAAAGTGATATGAAAGTGTATATTTGCTATATGTTTAAAACTTATAGAATATAAAACTTTAAGTTATCTTTATTTTAGCATTATTTAAATTATGATCTTAAAGCTGCCTTACTCCTATTTCTATGTATTAAATAATGCAGTTTAATTAGGAGAGAACAAAGCTTTCACGATAGACGTTGTCCTGTCTTTAAGATGCATGCATATTGAATTCAAATTTGTAATAATGATTAATGATTCATTAATTCCCTATTCCCTAAGTCTTTTCTTCAATCCGGATGGGACAAGAAGGCGAGGCAGGCCGAAATTAACAATCAAGTGGACATTCACTGCGATTCTACAAGATGCTGGACTAAGCTGGGATGAAGCTGTGCAACTGGCGCAAGATAGAGAGGCTTGGAGGAACTTCGTGGCGTCCACATGCTCCACACTAGGAGCGAACGTGGATTAAGTAAGTAAGTAATTCCCTATTGAACCAATATAGTTCCGACCGATGTTTCTGTTTGAAACGATGTTTACATGTCACGTTTTGTGAATTGCGCCCACTATCAAACAACTGTCAGATGTCGAACGCCAATTCAAATACAATAATAGAGAAGTTCATAGTGTCAAAAGTACTTTAAAGGTTTCAGACGTAAAGTTTTTTCTTTCTTTCTTAAGAACCTAGAGACCAATCTTATGCCCCACATTCGGTTAAGATTTCATTTCAATTGATTTTACTCTATTATCTTGAAATTAACGACAGTTTATCACAATCTAATTAAAAAGAAAACACATCAATATAAGACACATTGGATGAATATAAAATAAAATTACAAGAGAAATACACAACAGAAGATTCTTCCATAGATAAAATCCTTATACCTACTTACTTAATTATAAAGATGGCTACATAAGACATATTATTGTGTTTGTGGATATATAATCATATAATGTAATGAGGTATAATATAATATCATAAGGATGTGACATCCTTTGTTATAAGACGTTTGAGTAAATTGTCATGTTGTAATTATTATTATTTACTTTATTATCCTTCTGTAGTAGTATCTACTTACATAGAAATCAGTTTCTTTAGCAAACCTACAGGTAGGTACACCTTATTAATGTGTGTTATTGTGTTCTGTCTCCAGAGGATATCATTCCGACGTTTATTAAGAACGGAATAAAGAAATGACAAAGCAGAGTAGGTAGGTACCTAATATCGAAGTATCAGAAAGTATATTTTGTAATATTATTTATAGGGATATGAGGGATGAAAAGAGCTGTGATATTGACAAAAAAAAAATGATAAAAAAAATAAGATTGATTATTATGATTGTCGTACTAGCAGCGATATCTGACGGACGACAGTCATACAAAGGGGTCATTCCTATTAATCAGTTTAATCGTCCCTTAAGGATAATTTGACATTTTTTATTATCGTCTGAGCATAGGTGTATGTAGGAATCTCTCGAAAATGAAATATTTTTCCTGTAGTTTGCTTGGTTGTGTCATTTGTATGAAAAAATATAGATATGATAAATATATCGCGTGGGGCTAGAGAATACCGAGATACGGACGAACTAAGCCAATTATTATATTTGATTTCTACTTTTTTTTTCTTGCGATATCGTCACTTCATTTTTCTCTATCAACACTCCTTTTTTGAGCAATCCAGTTGTTGGAATATTTCCAAATCATCACATAGCAGGGGTCGGCTTTTTCGTAACTTAGTGGGGATCTTTTGTTTCCATTCAATAGGTACATATCCAATATCCACATTCTAATTATTGTTTGTCTCATAGTCAGTATTATGTATAAATTAGGGTATCCACAAATTAAATGCCTTGATTCTTTTTATCCCCTTGACGGGTGAAATTTCAATTCCTTTCTGTTTTGCATAGGTACAGCCTATTCGTTCAATTGTCAAACTTAGCCTTCGTTCGCGCGATATTTAAAAAAAGCGCTGCGTTTAAACCCGTATTTAAAATATTCTTGGTAAAACTTTTCATACCAGCGCGCATCGCTTTAAATTCACTTTGGTACTTACTCTTTCTCGTTGCAAATGAATTTATTCTAGTTCAATAATTTGCATTAATTAGCGGTCTGTATTGCAATTGAAAAAAGGAAATGATTACCTGAATCATCCAGAGTCTGAAATTTCGTGCTTATTTTCGCCTCAGTGTCGTGTGTCGTATTTTCAAAGCCAAGTGGTTACGTAACACATGTGTATGAAAACTGATGGCGTGTTTTAATATTATGGTATAAATAATTGTTGGGTGCCGAGAGTCCGTCAGGGTAAGCGTCATATTCTGGTGGGGTTTCGGGCTCGGTTATGTGTTTATCTAGTAAACATTACAAGAAATGTATCTAATATGTTGGCAAACTTTGATGTATTCTTTTTTTTAATGAATCTGGGTGGTTCACTCAAAGTGGACACAAATACACTTTCAACATCTTTCACATAAAGCAAAGCTTGTGTTGTGAATGTGGAAATGGTCGGCACGGCCGGGATCGAACCTACGATCTTTAATACGCTGTACGTACGAAAGCCGCCGATTGATACCACTGGACTGCCAACCACCTAGTAGTGTTATTTTAAAAACTTTGTGTTTGCAAATATATGAAAACAAAACATAATGCGATAAGGTATGATAACATGTCCTTCTATTATTCAGAACAAATAAATGATAAATGTGGTCTTCAAAATATACTTTTAAATCGAATATCTACATATTTCATTTTTGATTAGAACTCTTTGGAAAAATAAACAAGTATACATATATTATGATATAGTTGAAACTGTTAAACGCTGATGTATCTGGTGATGTAATAGCTAAGTGTTTGCTCTGAGGTAAATCCGCAGGTAAACATGTCGTGGTTCTGTTCTAAGTAATTAGTTGAGTCGTCCGGATAAAATCTTACTGTCACTTAGTTATATTGGCAGGAAGTCCCACACCCCACCCGGACCCCGCGTGGGGACACAGGGACGCCTACACGGGCTGAGTAGGTTAAATACCTCACATTCTTGTTTATGAAAGAAACTTAAGTCGTTCCTTTGAAACGAGAACAGGGCATAACTACCTACATCTTCTATATCCTGTGAACAAAACTTAAATATTCTCTCACTTATTTATATTTCACATCTTATTATATTTTCAAACTTCGACTACCTATGGTAATCTAAATAATAAATCTATATTCAAAAATGTTACATGTTCACAACGTTCCAAATATTTATGGATTATTGCTTGTTTTCCAGGACTAAATCTTTCATACTATAGAACCAAATATTTTACGCTTAGGTACATACCTTCATGAAGCAATAATTATGAATGTTAGATTTTTAAGGGGTATTTTTTTTACAAATTCGAGCCACTGGGGGGTGGTTGCAGTCTTCCTCTACTGTCTCAAATGCTGGCTCAATGTGAAAACGTAAAGTTATCAAACTAAGCCAGCCTACGAAACAGCAGTGGAAGACAGTCGTAAGCCGGTCGTTGTTCAAATTTGTAAAAAAAAATACCTCTTAAAATTGAACATTAATAGATTTAATGTCTATATTACCAAATACCTAGTTTATTTTTTTGTAAAACAATCATTTATAAAATATAGTACAGGACGAATCTCGAACCACTAGCAGTTGCACAAAGATTAATTATAAAAATAATCCTTAAAAAGCCCTCAGACTTTGCAACGTTAGAATTGTTTAGGTTATTCCCGGTGATGAATATCGGTATGTTATTCGCATACTGTGGACTGAAACAAATAAAAAAAAGAACTAGCAAAAAACAAGTATGAAATAAGTGGTCGACCCCGTACACATGGCAACATAGTTAGAGCGAAGCTGAAAACATCTGCCGCACAGCACCACTATGCCTTTGCCTGCGTAAAGACGTATAATTCTTTGCCACCGGACATAAAATCAGAACGAAACAAGTACACTTTCAACAATATTTGCTGCGGTTCAGTTCAATTATCCGGACCATTGCCGTCTAGAACTATGGTTTTATCTGTGGTTTTAACAAGCCTCACTCTAGTCTCTGAAATATTTAAAATGGCGACGTAAATAGTTGATGTTTTCGTTGTAGCTTGTACCGGTTTGTACGGGTTCTTGCTGTCGTTGTGAATTTTATATTTAGAATTGGTGGTTTGTTGGGTGAAAATAGACGAAAAATATTGATTAAAAGTGAAATAAAACATTGATGAACAGGTAGGACTAAAAAATTTGTTATAAAATTTGATATTTGAGTGAAATTGAGTTATAGAAAGTAGTGCATCTATTCCGCATTGTTCATGTATCATCAAGTTGATTTGACACATTCATAAACTTGTCAGATAAGTAAGTAAATATAAATGTTGTTACGTATACGTATGAATTTACAGGTTTTCTGGTATATTTAACCGTATTTCAGTGTTATATGATATGTGACACGTATATAGTTCATTTTAACAACCTAACATTATTGTTTACAGTTATGGTGCTTTCATGCTGCGCTCCTGGTTGTAAATCCATTTATGGGAAAGAATACTACTGTTTACAAATTTCCTCGTGATTCGGAACTGAGAAACAAGTAGCTGAGAAGAATTCCTAGAGATCTTCAATTCACCTCAAATACTGCTGCCTGTGTGAACCATTTCAAAGTTGAGGATGTGATCAAAGAAGACAAATTTCCATGTGGTGGTAAGTTTATATAAACTGATGTACTATTTTTACGAATGTCAATTAGTTAATATAGCTGCCATACATCTAAACTGTTGTACTCTTTTTAAGAATGTCAATTAGTAAATATAGCTGGCATAAATCGGAGTATACCGTGACATGTTCAGTGATATGTTAAAAATATAATAACACGTCTCTGGACATGAGAACAACAACAACAAAAATTTGACAGACGTATTTTTTGTCGCTCCGTAAAATTAATTGTTTTATCATAGTGATACACATTAAAATTCATTAAAAAGTGACACAAAATAACAAACAAATTAGTGCGCGTCTTTTTGCAATACATATTCAACACAGAACTTCAAAAAAGGTACGATTTCTTGCATATTATTCAAAATCATTATGCACTAGTACAAGTACCTTTTCATTGTCTATGCACCAACATCAAAAATAACATCATCAAGTGGGTAGAAAATAATAAACTACCAAACATTTCAATATAAATAGACTTTCTATCACGTTCGTGTCGTGACCCGTCGTAGCCGAGTTGGTTAAGACGCCAGTACACCGCTGAAAAGAACGACGTGAGTTCGAATCCCACCCAGCGCACTTCAAGTGAAGTTTTTTTTATTTCAATATTTACATCAAAGATGGACAGAGAACCCAAGATGCAAACCAGAGGACGGAGTTCAAAGAATTCAACCACGCCATCTAACGATAAAAATTCTAAACAGAGGACATCTATCGTACAAGGGCAAAGTTACAGCAGGAATTCATCGCGTAGAACATCAACGCCCTCCAGTGACGACACATCAAAACAGAACAAAATCACTCGTAGTAAGCATATAAAAGAACTTGAGAACATTGACACTATTGACAGTTCCTTAAAAGAATATTTATTAAATCTAAATAATAGTGTAAAAGATGTCAAGTATCAGATACAAACACAAAATCAAGACCTAATAACCAAAATGAATGAAATTACTGCAAAACTTAGTGTAATCGACGAACTTGTGTCCGAAAATAAAATGCTGAAAGAAAAAGTTTGCAACCTTGAGGAAAGAGTAATAAATCTAGAATCCAAGGGCCCTAGCCGTAGTATTTCACAGATGGATTCACTAGCATACGAAATGGAGGACAGGATTAAAAGAAAGAATAACATCATAATTTGCAATGTGCCAGAGAGTATACTCGAGAATAGAGATGATATTTTGAGAGACGATAAGTCGAGGGTCTACAATATATTGAAAGAGGCTGATAGAACCCTAGTGCATGGAGACTTGAAATGTTTTAGGTTGGGTAAAACAATTAATACCAAGCCACGTCCAATCAAAGCTATTTTGAACCACCCTAGCCAAGTGAGCGAAATATTTAAGAATAGATGTAAGCTGCCACCAAACTGTACAATATATCGTGACCAAACAGTTATCCAACGAAACCACTATATGACACTGAAAGAGGAGCTCAACACACGGATTCAGAACGGAGAAAAAAATCTTACTATCAAATACATAAAGGGAGTTCCAAAAATCATGAAACCCAGTCTATCAAAAAACTCAACTGCTACTACCAGAACATCAGAGGGTTGAAAACGAAACTTTCCGAGCTTCGCCAGTCCATACCATCTTTCGGATATAATTTAATACTCCTGACTGAAACATGGCTGGACTCATGCATAAATTCTTCCGAACTTGGTTTTTCAAACTACAATGTATATAGAGTTGACAGAAATCAGCATACTAGTAATAAATCAAGAGGTGGAGGAGTTTTAATTGCTGTAGAAAAATCTCTCCCTAGTAAGCAATTGATCAGCAAACATAAAAATATAGAGCAAATCTACGTTATGGTAAAGCTTCCACTAGAGTCAATAATTTTAGGATGTACTTATATACCTCCTGGTTCCGATTTTGCCTTGTATAAAAACTACCACGAGGAAATAGAGTTAATCAGATCTAGGTACGCAGACAAAAAGCTTATACTAACAGGTGATTTTAATCTACCTGACTACATGGGAAACTATTTATGGGGAAGAAAGCGAAGAATGTAATTTAAATCTACAAATTGTCAACAACTTAAATAATGACAAAGCATCCGAGCTGGTAGACATGGCAAACTTTCTTGGCCTTGTACAATCAAATAATGTTACTAATAATCAAAATAAAACTCTCGACCTTGTCTTCACCTCCGATCCTGAATTGACAATTGTACGTCGATCATCAACAGAATTACTTCCAGTAGATACCTACCACCCGCCTCTTGATATTACAGTTAGATCTGAACTGTCCAATTTAAAAAATGATTACATTACCAGGCGGGACTTCCGCGGAGCTGATTATCCTACTATAAATACCTTTTTTAATAGCATCGACTTTTCTTTCTTGAATCACCAAATCGATTTAAATGCCTTAGTTGAAATGTATTATGAAAAATTATATATGTGCATCGATAAATATGTTCCTAAAAAGCTCATAAAGCCCTCTTGTTTTCCAAAATGGTTCAGCACTGATCTTAAAGAACTAGTCTTTAAAAAGAAAATAGCCCATAAAACATATAAAGAAACCTTGAATATTCACGATTACAACTATTTCTCGAGTCTTCGCAGTGAATGTTCCTCCTTGTCAAAAAGGTGCTATAAGCAACATATTGATTCTTTAGAGAAAAGTATTCCAAAGGATAGTCAAGATCTGTGGAAGTTTGTGAATGGTATGAGGAAAGATCGGGTGGAGATACCCACAAACCTAAATTACAACAAACAATACTCGAGATCACCCCAAGAGGCAGTTAATCTCTTTGCCTCTTTCTTTAGGAGTGTTTATGATTCTCCATCTATACAGGTCAACCCCGATTTTTCCTCAAAAGTGGTTATCGACTTGCCCAACATAGAAATCTCCATTGACGACGTCAAGAGTGCGATCCTTGCTCTGGATATATCTAAATCAGCTGGTCCAGACGGTATACCTAATATATTTATAAAAAATTGCATTGATATTATGTCATATCACCTTCAAATAATTTTCAACCGCTCATTGTCATCCGGTAATTTTCCTAAAACCTGGAAAACCGGATTTATAACTCCAATCTTTAAAAAGGGTGATAAATGTCATATTCCAAATTACAGACCTATATGCATACTATCGGCAGTCCCCAAACTGTTTGAATCTATTATAGTTAAGAAGATTAGCCCAGGTATTAATAGAATGATTTCCAGTCATCAACATGGTTTTGTCCAAAATAAGTCCACACTTACAAACTTGCTGACTTATCAACAATATATAATGAATAACCTGTCGGAGCGAGGTCAAGTCGACTCCGTCTACACGGACTTTTCAAAAGCATTCGACAAGGTGTCACATGACAGGCTACTAGTGAAATTGCGTGCTTATGGGGTCGACGGAACCTTTCACCGATGGTTGGAAAGTTACCTGAAAGAAAGAACACTGATAGTGAGAATTGGGGACTGCACTTCTGACCCCATTGATGCATATAGCGGGGTACCGCAGGGATCGCACTTGGGACCATTATTATTCAATATATTTGTAAATGACATAGTCACGATTTTCAGAGACATAGAGGTCTTACTCTTTGCAGATGATTTGAAACTATATAAAGCTGTACATAACATAGAGGACTACACCATTCTCCAGAATAATTTAAAGAACCTAAGTAACTGGTGTATAGAAAACAGTCTTTATCTCAATGTTTCGAAGTGTCAGGTCATCAGATTCCATAGAAAGAAATCTCCTCTAATATTTAATTACTCTATTGACAATGTCGTACTTGAGTGTGTAACTAAAATAAAAGACCTCGGTATCTTTTCTGAAAATCTGACTTTTAATGCACATATAGAGGAAACTGTTGGAAAAGCGATGAGAATTCTGGGCTTTGTATTTAGATTGTCAGCTGACTTGCAATTGATTCAGTCTTACAAGCTTTTGTTTGTTTCCCTGGTTAGGCCACTGCTTGAATACAACTCCACGGTGTGGTCTCCGAACTATACCATTCATGTAAATAGTTTGGAGAGGGTGCAGAGGAAGTTTTTGAGGCTGGTCAACTTCAGAAAGGGCATCCTATTGGATAAAATAGACTATTCTGCCCTTATGAATGAACTCGGATTGCTCAGCCTGCGAAATCGCAGAGACATATCAGATCTCTGTTTCCTTCATAAGCTGATTAATGGTGCCATAAACTCCCCGGAACTTCTCGCACTTATTCAATTCCACATCCCAGCTAGATCAACTCGACAGACGTCTCTGTTTCGGGAGCAGACTACTAGAAATAATTATATGTTCCACTCTCCTATGATACGTATTCATAGACTTGGAAATCTGGTGGATGGTTGTGCGGACATCGTTGCCGACAGTTTCCTCAAATTCAAATCTGACATAAATATTTTCTTCCACTCCTTGTATAATTGACAATGGGCAACTCGATAACCCGATTCAACGCTATTTATCCTTTTTGTTCCTATTGACACATGCTTGAATTAATTTAATTTTTTTTTTTGCGAAATCACTTAAAATGGACAAACTTTATTTAATTATATAATAATTATCTACATTTACCATATTCCCTCTGACTCATCATTATAGTTTTTACTCTGACTTCTCATTTTATTTCTCACTTGATCTGACCAAAATTTCACCACGTTGACTTAAATATTAACTTTCTATTTATTTCATTTATTTAACTGTGATAATTACGACTGGAGACTATATATTTGTTATTTGTTATATCGTTATTGTTTTTATGTGTTACAAATTTTATCTTAATCGACGATGGATATAGAATCGCATTAGACCAAAATGACTGGCGATGCGATTTTATACTCCTGATTATCATCATAATGTATATTACCCCCTTTGATCTGTTCAAGTTTTGTTGTTGTTTTATATGTACGAAATCAATACTTTATTAACATGTAAATGGCTTTAAGCCGTGTGTTGTTGAAAATAAATAAATAAATAAATGTCTCTGTTTTGATATCTGTCTCGCTCCATAATCTTTGATGTTTTGGGCAGAAACATAAGGTGCTTGGTTCATGATTCATTCAATACGCGGTACTGGTTCATGTGTGAAAATAAATGTTCGTTGTAGATCCATATAAGACTTTTCATTGCATTTCTGATTAAATTAGAGAATGTCATAACAGGGGTTTGTTTTTTTTAAAGTAACATTAATGTGAATTGATCAAGTACACCCACTAGAACATTAGACGAAACATATTTTTTTAATGTAAGGATCTTCATACTTATAATGATTTTACGGATATCCTGGTTCGTCGTTTGAAAGCATTCCACCATTTTTAGAATTTTGTGTATTTTGTCTAAAGTGTGTAATAATTGAAAATATCTGATGTGTTCTTCCATTGAAAGTGTACATTAAATTTCAGATGAAATCATTGTGTTGCCGCGTAAGAAGCTAAAACTGAAGGAGAGTGCAGTGCCATGTTTGTTTCCTAATCTCCCGAGCTACCTTTCAACAAATGAGCAACCACCACCTCGGAGGGATCCTTCAGAAAGAACTTCATCATATATCCAAAGAGTGAATGATTTTTACTTAATGATTTACTGTGGCCATCGGGGTCATTGTGCCCGAACTTTTTCATCAAAAATTTGCAACCGATGGATAGTTAAGGAAGCTTATTATGAAAAATTTATATTGAACTATTGATATTTTGTTTGATTGATGTATTTTTTTACCTGAATAAGTTCCCATGTTGGGAAATAAAATAATAACTCTGAAATATGGTCTTTTATTCTGATTTTCTGTTAATATAACCTTTTGTAGGTTTTCCAAATCCCTGTACAAGTCTGTAGCAATCATAATAATCTCTTAGTTCTACAAGATGAAGATGAGAATGGTAAGTATCTACTTTAAGCAACTGTTTCTAAACAATTAGATCTTTATGATATTTGGCGTTGATTATGTATCTTGTAATCAGCATCTTTAATTTGTATTCAGGTGTTCTCGGGTTTGAAACCCAGTTGAGACATGTGGAATTTGTACTAGATTTTTATTTTTCATCTTATGGTGGGAGATTGAATGAAGTGTAAAAATCAATATGATTAAGTTCAAGAACAAGTTATTGTAAGAACTATAAATAATGAGGTAGGAACATATATAGAAATAACTTTGAGGCAGTTAACTTCATTACATATTATGATGTACTAAAAGTATGCAGCAAAGATTTTGCAGTGAAAGAGGTGTGTAGTTTTTTTCCAAAAAAATATATCCTAAACGAGAATACAAGTATGTAAAATCACGTCATATTGATGTTCACCACTGTAAGTAGTCTGTGTTCGCCACCCTACAGCGCGCCATCTTGGATTTAACACTACGGCCTGTCAAAGGGAATTGTTTCTAGACGGCAATGTCCGGACGGACACTATTGCAATTCAATCTATTTTTGTAGAAACCACGCACACAGGTACCTAGGTATGTTAAAATAGTATTGTTTGCATTGTGGGCGTGTCTTTGATTTCTGGGTGATTACCGGGCGGCGGTGTACTAATGATGAAGAAATGTAAATATGTATAATGCCTGTTAAGACTTTGAGAATGTACTGTAATAAAACAGGTATTTGTATTTTTAATGTTTTTGTGGATAACTAGTTGTTGTATGTTTTTTTTTCTTGCATTGTCGTAGGTATAATTGAAGCCTTCTCCTACACACAAGCTTATAGCTTTAGTGGGAGAATAATAACGTATATATTAAAGTGAATGTAAATTATTTTAAGAGATTATCGTATATGCATAAATTTATTGTTTAAATAAATAAAAAAAAATAGTTTTGTGATCATTTAGCTACATATCTTACATACGTAGATAAAGTTAGATACATGCATTAGTATAACATTCTAAGACGCCAAAATTTAATGTGACATTATATTGATCAATTTAATGTCACATTTTGGCGTCTTAAAAAGTTTTACTCATGCATATATCTAACTTTATCTTAGATATGTAACTATCATTTGATAATGATTTAGGTGCACATATCTCTTGGTATTGTAACTTTTGATAAGGTGTGAATATGAAGTTCTTAGGTAGGTACCTATGTTAATCTTTTTTGAGATAATTTGGGAGAAGTCGCATACTATAGAACATATTAAATAAGGGATGTTTGCTATACAACAATGTCGAGGACTCAGAAGCTTTCTCCAATTCCATAAACGTGTCTATAATATGCTCAATGGAGAGGCTATGACCAGGGGCTAGAATGTTGAATGAAAGTTGTTGGCAAAGAAGAGTAGGTACTGTTTTTTGTTAGACATAACGCTTCATTGTGCAATTATGCGAAAATAATAATTGTTTTGTTTTGACTTTTAAGCTATTTTTTGATGCATGCATCATAAATAAAAATGTACCTAATATCTTAGAGTATGATCGATCACGTTAGTAGCCAGTATAGATACACAAAAAACTCTTTAAATTTTTGTTAAGTAGAATTTGTGCATGTTCATACATGCAAAGGCAATAATAGATACCTATCTACTTTTGTTTCCACTTCGGATATCATTGCTTGTTAAAATGGCATATGTAGGTACATCTTTTTGTCATATTTTCGCAAAAAAGTTTTTTTATAAACGATCGATGTTTGTAGGCTATTGAAGTAGCGTATATTTTGCAAGTAGACTCCATAAAATACTAGATAAAGAATATCGAAGGGGGGGGGGGGGGGGTGAATTGCAGTGTAGAGGTTGTGAGGAGGGGCCTTCCCTACCCAGCACGTGTATTTAAGCTAACGTGACATTCCCCGAACACACCTCGATATCTGTTTCAACAAATTGTTTTTTTTATGACACATTTTGTTCGTGACGTGTGTACTTATCCATATTATTTTGGGAAACTTCTTGAGTAGAAACGTGTTAATAAAAGAACACACTTAGGCTGGGCTTCAGTACAAAATTGAGACAAAATAAAAATAAATACTGGGTATTCTCATAATATTTAAGCTACGTTGCAAGTTTAGTTTAATGCATTAATTTTCATGCGGTTGGTAAGTTAAAAACTATCATAAATTTTTGTTGGTCCACTAACTGTATATTGTTAAGAGTTAATTACGTTTACGTTTTTAAAATGACAGTTTGTTTACATTGATAAATAAATAAATATAGGTATATAAATTATAAAAATAAAACTAAAAATGATAAACCCATTAGGTATCTGCATATTATTATTTGAATAGGCCTTTTTGATGTGCTATTTTTTAGTGAAGTTAAATCCCAATAAGGTATTAAACAGCAACTTTAAACAACTTCGTTTTAACTTTTAAAATGTAATTTTATACTTATTCAGATATAAACAGTTAAAGTCTCTATGTGACTCCCTATTTGGAGTTTAAGGAAGAATGAGACTCTAGGGATATTAATTAATTATTTTTTTTACTCTGCCGAGAAGTTGTTCTCGAATCCCTGTTCTACAGTCCGTATTTATATTTAGTAATGATGTCAGTTTGGTAGTTACCCGATAATGAATACCCGTTACTTTTTGTTATCGGAATATCGAACCGGTAGTGTTCAATATCCGTCGGTAGAAGTATCGACTCGGTAAAAAAGTAACGACGGATAC
This sequence comes from Mystacides longicornis, assembly GCA_963576905.1. Classification (NCBI taxonomy): domain Eukaryota; kingdom Metazoa; phylum Arthropoda; class Insecta; order Trichoptera; family Leptoceridae; genus Mystacides; species Mystacides longicornis. Next base: position 23,566,859 of record OY756420.1, read on the forward strand.
TCCGTCGGTAGAGTATCGACTCGGTAGAAAAGTAATGACGGGTACTCTGTCGGTAGAAGTATCGACAAGGTTCTCGGTAGAAAAGTATCGACAGATACTCTGTTGGTAGAATTGTACTGTATGCCGGTATTGCAGGTAGATATCTACCGACTACCGAGCTCCGAGCAGTATCCTTACAGAGTTGTGTTTTGGTTCTATGGAGGTGAGGTACTTGTTTTACACGTACGGTGTAGCAGTAAAAGTACCTACTACCTAGATACGAATAATAATATACAATCATGATGCAAACGTAGGTATCGTGGTTTATGGATGTTCTGCGTATTACTTTTAAATATGACTTTTTAACTACATAGGTAGGGGAGACCGGGGCTACAATTAACAGAGGTAAGTATTAACAAGCATTTTTCTCTAAAACTATACCTTCGACACCAGTCAGTGCTTAAGTTAACTTGTCAATTAGATCGCGCCGCATGCTACAGTAATGGTCAGATGCGCTCCGCGCGTCATTTCAGTGAGTTATGTGCCGGTCGATATTTATAAGCAGGTAACGATCATTTTATAGTTTACGATATTTTGATTAGCACAATAAATATAAAGTGTTATGATTATGTTTTTTGTTTTCCTAGTAGCATATTTTATACTTAACAATTCCACATTTCAAATTTGAAATAATTGTTGTCTTACATTTTATTACGTAATTTAATAATAAAAATGTACCTTTGGGGTTATAATTAACAAATCGAGGGGGCTTGTATTAACGTGTTAAAACCTACCCCACATATAGGTTTAGACGATGTGCCTAATTTAGATATAAGCCTGACTGAAGTGATATCGCAAATGTCTAGTGAACCAGTAGCTGGACCTTCAGGCATGCAGAAAGGAGCTACGGATTTTGCAGTTGAAATCATAAGACCTCTGCCAAAAGCTCTACCACGAGTTTCGTATAATAAAAGACGACCTAAAAAGTCAGCTATCCTTACTGATACTCCGGAAAAAAAATTTCTAGAAGTAGAACATAACATCAGAGAAATGAAAAAGAGAAAAATGGCAACAAAAAACCAGAATAAAGAGAACAAAAAAGATAAGAGAAAGGGTAAAGGAATATAAATAGAGACAAAAAAGTAGGGAATGTGAATTATTAAAAGTAGGGATATTAAATGAAAGCGATAGCTCTGACGATGACTATTTTTGTATCATTTGCGGTGTTTTCTATAATGATGAATGGATACACTGTACCTATCTCTTGCAAGGACTCGACCCAAGCAGGATGTATCAAAGATGATATGAGATCCTTGAATTGTAATTCAGATGATGAATCCGAAAACTTTTAGTACGTAGGCATTTAAAATAGTTCCTTATCTTTGATATTTTTGTTGATTTTGTATTAAACTACATTTTATGTAGGTACGTTGTTTAAATCTAAAGTAGATGCTAAATTTTTAAAGAAGATGATCATGAAAGACTCGTTACCTAGCTTTTAAGATAAAAAAATGTGTCATTTTCTACCTCATTGTATGATGTGGTTTAAGTAATATGACTAGTTAAGTTTAAATACAAAATTGTGATCTGTTTAAGACTAACTATTTATTATTTTCACTAGGTAATTATAATTAGGTACACGTATTTATTTTTCTTTATATCAGTGAGTAAAAAATAGCACATCAGAGGAAAAAATAGACAAAGTTAATTTTTACCCCTTATGTTAATACCTGCCCCACACCTGTTAATTCTAGCCCCAAACGTGAGGTAACAATTAACAACTGCCATTTTTAAGAAAAAGCGTTCTATCTTAAGCATCTTTTCTATTACGGTTCTTTTGAGATAAGAACATAATAGCTGAATGATTAAAGCATATGTATCTCAAAAATCAAGTCTAAATGTTGAATAATTTCTAAGATACAACTAAAAATATTTTTTTTGTTAATTGTGGCCCCGGTCTCCCCTACTTAATTCATACCTGCATAATTTATTTTATTATTTCGAGGCGTATATTACAGATATACCTACCTAATATATTTTACAAACTAATAATTAAAAAATAATAAAATAACTAATATTTTTTGGATAATAACCTGTAGTATCGTGTACTAGCTAGGACACCCTAGAGCGCGCAAGGTCTCTTGAATTATAAATATACTTTTTTATATTTATAATTCAAGAGACCAATAAATAATTATTCAAAAATAATAAATGTAACTAAAATAATTTGGCATAAAAATATACAACATTATAGATTATATATAATATATATTGTATTATATAGCTATCTAAAAACATGCGTAAAAAATATTCAATAATACTAAACAAACCAACAAAAGTAATTTATTACAAAACCGAGGAATTCGTTAAATGTAATATTTGATTTGGGGGGGGGGGGGGGGGGTATGAACCGGTAAAAATACCCGTTACTTAATACCGGGTAGTTTGCTGGAATTACCCTCCGGTACTCGGTATGAAATTGTATCCGGTTCTGACATCACTAATATTTAGAGAACATCCACGAAACTAACACTTTAATATAACATAGTCTCGTTGATAACTTGCTGACAGGTCGAATAATAATAGGTATAGGTACTCGTACAAGTAGGTGTCAAAATATTATATTTTTTTACGCGCGTTTGTAGGATACACCGCACTTATTGTGAATATCTCGAACGTCACTGTCAAATGTCACATGAAGCGCCGACATAAAGGCTACACAACAAACTAAAATGTTACAACCATCATACTTGCCCCCATATAGAACTTAATATTATTATACTCGTATCTCGTTGTTCTCGTAGTTTGCATGGCATGTCTCCATAACGCTCTAACAAGTATCTTAATATTTCATATTCATTTAATCATTTAAACTAAAAATGTGCTGTCATATCATTTTTGTTCCGACAACATTTTCTTTTTTTTTTTGGGCTTAGGTACCTACTACATATTTAGAATGAAAATTTCTTTGTAACGGTGAATGCCAACTTAAAACACTGTCAATATTGTAACCGTAGTAACGAAAAACATAATCATTTTATATTATTTTGAAAGACTGCCGTCTAGTCAGATGACGGACCGCTCCCTAGGAACCCAGTAGGTATCCGGATTCGCCTATTGTTTGCACGAATGCTCCCTGATTTATAAGACTCAAAAGAGTGTCCAACTATAAAGATACATTCCCAAAGTCAAATCATTAAGAAAATAATCTCGAAGTTCATTATTATCCTACTATTAAATGTCACTTTTTTAAGTTTTCGTAACTTAGAAAGGCCTTTTCAGGGTCCGTAATCTAATGAACTCCGTCGCAGTCTTTAAATTTGGTTGCTCTCTTGTTCTCAACAATTTCCAACTTTTATCTCTATTTTTCATTTTATTATTAAATTTCTACTTGTTGCATACATGTTGCATACATGAGATTTTTCGACATGTTGAACATGTTGAGAATTCTCATGATTAAGAGTTTCGGAGACAAACATTACCACCTAATGGCGAACGTTGTTAACGTAAAGTGATCACACTAAGCCAGCCTTCGAAATAACAGTAGAAGACGGTCGTAAGCCCGTAGTGGTTTGTTCCATTTAAAAATCGAACATTAGTAATGAATTGTTAGAGTCATTAGTTGTTATTTTTTCTTTAAGATCTAGTCCTGAAAAGGTCACAAGAATCTAAACATAATTAGAACGTTGTGCACCAACAAAGCCAATAGGCAATAAATATGAGACAGTAACAAAAATGGATATAGTCATATCCTGGCGCCAAATACATGACAGCAGTCGCAGTCTTTAAATTTGGTTGCTCTCTTGTTCTCAACAATTTCCAACTTTTATCTCTATTTTTCATTTTATTATTAAATTTCTACTTGTTGCATACATGAGATTTTTCGACATGTTGAACATGTTGAGAATTCTCATGATTAAGAGTTTCGGAGACAAACATTACCACCTAATGGCGAACGTTGTTAACGTAAAGTGATCACACTAAGCCAGCTTTCGAAATAACAGTAGAAGACGGTCGTAAGCCCGTAGTGGTTTGTTCCATTTAAAAATCGAACATTAGTAATGAATTGTTAGAGTCATTAGTTGTTATTTTTTCTTTAAGATCTAGTCCTGAAAAGGTCACAAGAATCTAAACATAATTAGAACGTTGTGCACCAACAAAGCCAATAGGCAATAAATATGAGACAGTAACAAAAATGGATATAGTCATATCCTGGCGCCAAATACATGACAGCAGTCGCAGTCTTTAAATTTGGTTGCTCTCTTGTTCTCAACAATTTCCAACTTTTATCTCTATTTTTCATTTTATTATTAAATTTCTACTTGTTGCATACATGAGATTTTTCGACATGTTGAACATGTTGAGAATTCTCATGATTAAGAGTTTCGGAGACAAACATTACCACCTAATGGCGAACGTTGTTAACGTAAAGTGATCACACTAAGCCAGCCTTCGAAATAACAGTAGAAGACGGTCGTAAGCCCGTAGTGGTTTGTTCCATTTAAAAATCGAACATTAGTAATGAATTGTTAGAGTCATTAGTTGTTATTTTTTCTTTAAGATCTAGTCCTGAAAAGGTCACAAGAATCTAAACATAATTAGAACGTTGTGCACCAACAAAGCCAATAGGCAATAAATATGAGACAGTAACAAAAATGGATATAGTCATATCCTGGCGCCAAATACATGACAGCAGTCGCAGTCTTTAAATTTGGTTGCTCTCTTGTTCTCAACAATTTCCAACTTTTATCTCTATTTTTCATTTTATTATTAAATTTCTACTTGTTGCATACATGAGATTTTTCGACATGTTGAACATGTTGAGAATTCTCATGATTAAGAGTTTCGGAGACAAACATTACCACCTAATGGCGAACGTTGTTAACGTAAAGTGATCACACTAAGCCAGCCTTCGAAATAACAGTAGAAGACGGTCGTAAGCCCGTAGTGGTTTGTTCCATTTAAAAATCGAACATTAGTAATGAATTGTTAGAGTCATTAGTTGTTATTTTTTCTTTAAGATCTAGTCCTGAAAAGGTCACAAGAATCTAAACATAATTAGAACGTTGTGCACCAACAAAGCCAATAGGCAATAAATATGAGACAGTAACAAAAATGGATATAGTCATATCCTGGCGCCAAATACATGACAGCAGTCGCAGTCTTTAAATTTGGTTGCTCTCTTGTTCTCAACAATTTCCAACTTTTATCTCTATTTTTCATTTTATTATTAAATTTCTACTTGTTGCATACATGAGATTTTTCGACATGTTGAACATGTTGAGAATTCTCATGATTAAGAGTTTCGGAGACAAACATTACCACCTAATGGCGAACGTTGTTAACGTAAAGTGATCACACTAAGCCAGCCTTCGAAATAACAGTAGAAGACGGTCGTAAGCCCGTAGTGGTTTGTTCCATTTAAAAATCGAACATTAGTAATGAATTGTTAGAGTCATTAGTTGTTATTTTTTCTTTAAGATCTAGTCCTGAAAAGGTCACAAGAATCTAAACATAATTAGAACGTTGTGCACCAACAAAGCCAATAGGCAATAAATATGAGACATTAACAAAAATGGATATAGTCATATCCTGGCGCCAAATACATGACAGCAGTCGCAGTCTTTAAATTTGGTTGCTCTCTTGTTCTCAACGGTTTCCAACTTTTATCTCTATTTTTCATTTTATTATTAAATTTCTACTTGTTGCATACATGGGATTTTTCGACATGTTGAACATGTTGAGAATTCTCATGATTAGGAGTTTCGGAGACGAACATTACCACCTAATGGCGAACGTTGTTAACGTAAAGTGATCACACTAAGCCAGCCTTCGAAATAACAGTAGAAGACGGTCGTAAGCCCGTAGTGGTTTGTTCCATTTAAAAATCGAACATTAGTAATGAATTGTTAGAGTCATTAGTTGTTATTTTTTCCTTAATGAACTCCTACTGTATTGAAATTATCTTCCGATTCTTTGGATTGAAAAAAAAAACAAGTCTTCAGTGCAAAAGGATGTACCTACTCAATATATCTAAGTGATTAAAACACTCTAGTCTCTCTCTCAATCTGTTCTGATCTCCGTCCAGTCACGTACCTAAAATCGGAACCTATGAGCCCCATCTCATCCTCCATTTTCCTCTTCAATGTTATTATTTAAACATCGCGAACTAACCTGCTTGACTACAGAACTTGCTTTGATACGAAAAGTAAGAAGAAATAATTCCACCAAGAATGCACGTTCAATTCGTTAATTTCATTTTAAACCTATTTTGAAAATTAAACATTATTGTTACCTGTATTTGCTAAAAATATTGTTAACTGTAAACATATTACATTGGACTCAGTAAAAGGTATTTGGAATTACGTTTTCAAATACAAACGTTTTCTATAGGTCATCTTGGTGTATCTTTTTGAACCTTACCTTACCGCATAGTTTAAATTATTGAGCCTAGCACATCGAAGATCATCCTCATACATTCATGTTGTTTGAAAGGAGCTTACTACAAATTCTATTGCCATGTCAGTGGTATCTGAGGCTTAGCGGGGTCAACCGATGGGATTTCGATACATTCTGATAGCTGCATATCGAGTTCAAGTCAAACGAAATTCTCCTAAACGTATTTTACGATAAATCATTACCCCAAAAATCATTCAGGTAAAGTTATTTTGGAACGAAAAGAATAACAAAATTTCCATGAATGTTATTTAAGTAGGTAGGTATATGATTATTATCATTTTATTATTTTTGATCAAGGTAGGCCCACTTAACCCAAAATTTTTGTAAATTGATATGTTATATTTATTTAGTAAGGATTCAACCCTAAAAGAGGTTTTTAAAGGTTGAAGGATATCAAATATCCATAACAAACAATCTCATGTGATAAAATATACCTCTATAGTAAGAGTTCAATGGTTTGTTTTTTTATGTAAAAATTTCAGTTTTAGGATAACTTTCTTATTCAAAGTATCAAACGGGATGCGCAGATGTTGAAACAGTTTCTTAAATAATAATATGTTTCAATAGTAGTCTATGTAGTATGCATAAAGTAGTCTGGAGTACCTACATCTTTCTTTCACGTCTTGTCGCTCACTGCTGAGTGTAGGTATGTAAGGCCTTGGTGCAGTGCGAAGATTCAATATTCTATGAGTCCTTAGGTAGGTATGTAGGATTTTGTCTTATTATTCGCTTGATTCAACTAATATAGTAATATTATTATCTGGAAATCTTCCAAAATGGTCACTCACTTATAAGTTGGTACGTCACAATTCTATATTACTCAAAAATATAGCAATATTTCTATTTTGTATGTAGATGTTAGTACTTTTAATAAATATTATTCTTGAAATTTTTCGGTGAAACCAGCGGAACTTCAAGCCTTTTAAACAATCGATCTTGTAAAGTGTACAATTTGAGACAGCATGACAACACCAGGTAGAAAATGAAAGCAAAAGAACCTATAAAAATTTATTGCACAAGAGAACAATGGCTCGAGTTCTTAAAAATATTCGCACATAACTGTTAGGTATAATAAGTCTTACTATATAAATATGTATCTTTTATACAAAGGAGAATAAATATTTGAAGTCATATTGTTCGTATGTGCAAGCGTCATATTTGTACCTACAAAATATCTGTGTCTCCAAGCGCCTGTGTCGAGTTTCAAGAGAATATTCTTTTACGGTCACATTAAACGTAGAATATTAAGGGTGAATATTGCAAAATGATATTGTTTTACTAAGGGATTGTTTCATCACTGTGACAAAAGGAAGGGATGAAAATGATATTTACATTATTATGCAGGGTGTTCGGTCACAAGCTGGATTTCTTGTTCGAAATTTTCATAATTTTGTTGAATATAAGTTTTGTCATAAATATAACCACGGCGGAAACAACGCCATTTCAAATATTCATGTGAATTTCAAACAAGAACGAAATACAGCTAGAAAATTTTTGTATTACCAGAATCCATCACCAACCAGCCTCTCTGTATGAAATTTAAATGAGAGGGAACTCATTTCATATCAAGCAAAGAGGTTTTAAAACTTAATGTTATTTTTGCACAAATGTTGATTTATAATATTCAGAATGGCGGATCCCAGTTTTGTGATATTAATAATATTTTTATACGGATATTTCTATAATATCTTATTTCGGCAACCCTCAGCCAAGGCAGTCCGTACACGTGGTATGAAGTTTTATATTCGTACATCAGATGATTTACGCAGTTGAAATGAGTTTGAAATTGAAGGCAGGGGAGATCGCTGTTTTATATCGGGGTAATTTGATAAAATTTCAAAGAAAGAGATATAAATTTTGTTAATTTTAATTCGTAATCAGATTAGAGACTGACGATGCTGAGAAGTCGAATTCAAATTAAATTGGGCATTGATTGTCGCGTCCGGTGGGTTGTTCTCAATTATTAAAGGTATGAGCGGGTTTTTGGAGAATGTGGATGTACCATTACACGGGACAGGAGAGAGGTGAAGTGGAGAGAAGAAGATACGCCATCAATAATTACCATTTTCCATCCCTTTTGTAATTTTCTATCTGATTTTATCTTTACCGCTACACCGCATCACATGGACTCAAAAACCGCACTTTTTGAACGAATTATAATTAGTCCCCGCCATCTAGCAAATTAACCCGAAGATTCGGGCTTTGTAGGGATGATAATAATAACTAACAAATAAGTTATTCAATAAAACGTTGGTAGTCTGTGTGATAAGCCAGAGATAATTGTGTGGTCGTGTAGTGTCTGCGGACAGAAGGAACACCCCCGAGCATTTATTGGCTCTCACGACTACCTACTTACTTCAATTTTCGGAATGTTTTAAATAGGACGGTGGCATTTAAAATACGTATAACATGAAAGCATATTATAGCCAAATCAAATAACTCATAAAAACAATATTCTGGCTGGAGTATATACAAAAGATATTTGTTTTTACAACTGAAGTATTTTCAAGTTTTCTTTGCCCATTTAGGATTTATGCCTACTAAAACAAAACGCATTTAAAGTTATCAAAATTTTTATCTTTTTTTATTGTTCTACGCAACCATTACCACCACTGGTGACCTCGGGGCTGAGCTCCCGATACGTATCGGTATGGCAAGTGGCGCCTTCAACAACATGACCAAGATATGGAAGGCGTCGGCGTTTAGTGTCGAGACGAAATGTAAACTGTTTGATGCGTGTGTGTTTCCCATTTTTCTGTATGGGTGTGAGTCCTGGCACCTGACTAAAGCCCAGGCACAAAAAGTATCTGCATTCGAAACGAAGTGCCTCAGGAGAATTTTGGGTATAAGATGGTACCACCGCATCACGAACGACACTATACGTCGGCGCACCCGGCGCAGGCCCATCACTTCCACCATTACGGAGAGGAGATGGGCATGGCTGGGACATGTGTTGAGGATGCCGAATGACAGTTGACCGAGGAGAGCGCTGTTTTTCCTCCCATCAGGGTCTCGAAGACGTGGAAGACCCTCTCATTCCGTGTTCCGTTCCTTCGATGCAGAGCTGAGGGAAATGGACTTGGTGTGGGAGGAGGTCATAAGCATTGCGCAAGATCGAGCGCAATGGAGAGCTCTTGTTGCCTCCCTATGCTCCTAAGTGGAGTTCAAAGGGAGATTTGATTGATTGATTATTGTTCTAAGGTTTCTATAATTATGCACGTAAGAAAGATCATTATTATGATTAAAAAATACACAGTTGCGTTTTGACAAAAGGAAAACGAATCTTGAGTGACATTATCAAGATTCTCTTAAGTTAAAAGAAAGCTTGTCATGGCCTCCCATTTAGATCAAACAGCGAGCGTCTTCTGGAGATACCAGCACATACATCATCGTTCTTTAACTGCTCCTTTGCTATTCATGGTGCTCACTGTTGGAACACCCTCTCGTCGCTGGTGAGGTTGGAAGAAACACCACACTTCTTCAAAATACTGGTAAAAAACATCTAATGACTAAAAAGTATGAAAAATAAATAAATGAATAAGAAATCACTTGAGATTTTATTGGATTCCGCGAAGGTATTTTTTCTTCCACAAAAAACAATCATAAAGTTTTTCTCTTAAAAATGTCTATCATCTAGAAGAAGAACGTTTCATTGTTTTAACCTTTGTGTAGTCGGTGAAGATCAGTCTTTGCAGTACAAAGAAAATACATAATTTCAAGTATGATACTTTACAACAACTTTTTATTTACTTTCACTCTTTCAAAAGTTCTTTCTAACTGATCGTATCCATATCTTAAAAAAATTTAACCGGCTAATTATGTACTTATGCACTTTCAAAAATGTTTGGAAAAACTGTTTTGTTGTTTAAATTTGTCATAAATGACAATACTTACTTACTTTCCGAATCCGGATCGTCAGACCAAGAATTTCCAGTGGTTGGCCACAAGTATGGTCCTGTCATTGGCATCAATAAGGTGGTCATGGTCCTGCACTTCCCCACACTCACAAGTGTCGTCCTCTCTGTATCCCCATTTTTTAGGTTACTATAGCAGCGCGACACTCCTGTTCTCAGCCTGTTTAGGGTTCTCCATGTAGAACGGCATCCACGGCAGGTTGGAGCCAGCGACCATCTCCTCCTTCGGTTGAGCATGCATACAGTCGGACGAGTCTCCACGCCACAACTCAACTCGGCGTGCCTCCGGCTCGCCAGCCAACGCAGAAGTCGTTACAACGAAACCTTTTCTGGACTTCAATCGGGACAATTGGACTTCGCGGCCGAACATGGGATGTCTGTGGTCGAACTGTTGTTTATGTCTTTCTGACTCAGCTGCCACTTTTCTTCTGATCGCAGGAGGAGCAATACCGACAATCGGGTAAATCTCCTTGAGTGGCGTCGGCCTGAGGCATCCAGACACGGCACGGACTGTCTCGTTCACGGCAACGTCAACATTCCTCGCGTGCACGGAGTTATACCATACAGGTGAGGCATACTCAGCCGCCGAGAAACAAAGAGCCAAGGCCGATGTACGAAGGACTGGGGCTGGCCCCCCCATCTTGTATTATTCAGTTTTCTTATTATGCCGTTTCGTGTGTTGACCTTCTTAGATAAATGACAATAAAAACGTACCGTGTTTATACAATACCAAAAAACACTTTTATGTGAAAAGCTTTGTTTTATGTGAAACATGTCGAAAGTGAATTTGTGTTCACTTTGGGTGAGCCCAGATTCATTTAAACACAATAGTTGAAGTGTTAAAAATATTTTTCTTATACATGCTTAAATGTTTTGGTAGCTAAACTAGTTAAACGCTTGACATTAATATGAATTCTAGAACCCACTCACACACTTCTTTCACTATATAATGCATAATTGTTAGGTGTCAAAGAATTTTTGATTGCTAGTGTCAATATCATTAAATACGAGTAAAAAAATATTTTATTTTGATAGTTCTAATGATTGTTGAGTTTCTGGTGACGTGGCTCAACTGTTTAATATTTAAGAAAGTGTCTTCATTGATGGTATGTAGTTCGTTGGATGCAGTGGACACTAGCTTGTCCTATTAACGTAGCTCCTCTAGAAACTTCTACTGGATTTAGTATCAATTTCCTATCAACGTAGCTCCTCTAGAAACTTCTACTGGATTTAGTATCAATTTGCTATCAACGTAGCTCCTCTAGAAACTTCTACTGGATTTAGTATCAATTTCCTATCAACGTAGCTCCTCTAGAAACTTCTACTGGATTTAGTATCAATTTCCTATCAACGTAGCTCCTCTAGAAACTTCTACTGGATTTACTGAAAAACTTTATCATTGTGACGCTATACTTTTACGTGATTCTACGTTTCGTTATCTCTCCTGGTCCAAAATCTGTTTTATGTATTAGAAATAACATAAAATATTTCAACGGCATGACAAAGCAACAAAAACAAATATAAAATTTTGTTTCATCTTGTTTTTCTATATTTTTTATTCGTTTTTGTACTTAAAGTGATACTGCAAATTACGTTCGTAAGTTCTTAATCCACGTTTGTTCTCAATGTGGAGAAGGTGGACGCTACTAACTTCCTCCAAGCTTCTCTATCATGCACCAGTTAATGGTTTAGCCTCTTGTAAAACTGCAACCAGTGCCCGGTTGAGCGTTAATTTTGGCCTGCCTGTCTTCTTGTCCTATCCAGATTATAGAAAAGGTTTGCGTATTCAAGAGATTCGGGCGACATGTGGTGAACATGGCTAAGTCAGCCCAATCTGCGTTTCTAGATCACTGAAATAATTGGCTGTCGAGCTGTTCCGGCGCGTACGTTCTTATTTTTGAGACAAAGCGGTATCACATAATCTCTAAAATTTGTCTCAAAACTATTGTCAACACTAAGGATTTTTTTTGTTGGTGTCAGGATTCACTTCGACACTTACTTTGTTGGAGAAGTTTGTGGTATTCCACATTTTCTACTACTATTAGATACTACGAATTAAAAAGTGTGATATTAATTTACGATTAACCGTAAACTTAATTACAAAAAAACTCACTAGTTTGGGATTGAGTATTCTGACAGCACGATAGTTTCAAATATGATCGGCCGAGATTGAAATCGAGATTGCATTTCATAGTAAAACCTTCTATGATAATATTCCTGATTTCACGCAACTTCATTAACAATGTTTTTTTTTTTGAAGTTTTGGTGTAGGTAAGTAAGGTTCTCTTGATTGTAGGTAGTAGTAACAAAACCGCAGTGTTTCAATTTGTTGTATTAAATACGTATCATTATATTAAACTATACTGTTACTCCCCTCACCTGTGGCCTCCTCACCTCCAGGCCCCTCCTCAATTATTCACCCGTGGATTCTTCGACAGGAAACAGCGATTGAAAAGACGCGATGGGTGATTTATATGGCCAGAAGTAATAATAATATGACAATGTGAATGGTATATTTACATTCTATTGGAAGCGTCGCTGTGTGCGAATAACTTGGAGTAATTTATAGTGTTCCTGGTCGGGTATAATTTTATAAATTGTCATCTCAAGGATAAGTGGTAGCAAAATCGGAACAAACGTAGTATAATAATACATTTTCAGATATCCAAGTACCTATTGGTTTACTATCTTAATATATATAAATCTCGTGTCACAATGTTTGTCCTCAATGGACTCCTAAACCACTTAACCGATTATAATAAAATTCGCACACCATGTGCAGTTCGATCCAACTTGAGAGATAGAATAGTTTAAATCTCAAATTATAGTCGCAATTTTAATTTATTGCTAATTATTTGTCTGTTATTATTTGACAGTCACAATTATCTGTTAACTCCAAATGATTCTAACAGATGTCGATACCTTTCGACTGGGTTGAGTAAGTAATCAATAGATGGCGCTGCTATGGTAAATCTACGAACGTGTCATATAAGCTACATTTTAACAGCATAATTACCACGTGTTGTTGACGCTATAATATGCTATAAAATATTTTGAAAAAGTTAGGGATCTGTATGAAAACTAAATTATTTTTAAGTATCTATCTACCCGTGCGAAGCTGGGGCGGACCTCTAGTTGGTTTATAGATTTTTCAGCGTTTGCTGAATGTCGGTTCTCATATCGTAAAATATAGGTTGTGCGTTGATAACATACTGCCAATTATCTGCATCTTTAAAAACACAACCATAGCTTTTATAAGAAACACAAAACAACTGCTTTAATTTTTTTTTTCAGTTACATGACGATTTGATAACAAAAACACTTAAAAAGCCGTCTACTCATCTACGAGTTGCAACCGTAACCAATGATATGTAGATACTGTTGCAAAAAGTGGGCACGTAGTTCACAAACCTGTGTCACAGTAGTTCTAGTGTCTATGGCGACATTGTTGAGCTGAATGGCAAACTCTTGTCGAGAGGGCTACATTACGTCATCGTACGCCGACAGGATAACGAACTCGTAAAGCGACAGTCAATTGTAACATAGACTAGATTAGTGTAATCACTTTTGATAACAAAATTTGCCATTAAGTTGGTCATATTCGTCGAAATTCTGAGAAAATTATTGTCTTATACTGCTGTTTCGTAGGCTGGATTAGTGTAATCACTTTCGATAATAAGATTTGCCATTTAGTTCGTTAAATTTGTGAAAATTCCCAACTCTTCAATTCACAGGAATCTGAAAAAATCGAACACGTATTAATAATAGCTATGTATCCATTATACATATGTGCGAGTATCGTCAAATTGAAATTCGAAAGTAAAAATACCTATGTAGCAATTTATGAGTTATTGATAGTCATGAAAATAAAATGCATAGTAAGTACTCGATGATGTGCTGATGATTGATTCGGGTACTAAGGGGATGTTCCGGCTCCCATATCCCAGATAAAACCTACAAGAAAGAGGTACCTACGTTATTTTATTTCTTCGTATCGAGTGTATATCCGCAGGGAGGTAATGAATTGTAAAATATTCAAATATATTATGATCGCGATACAAGTGTAGCCGATCTTCAAATTATGACTTTTTGTTCTACCTTGTAATACATCATTACGATGGTTCTTGGAAGTGTTAAATTTTAGATAAAATAATGAACTAATATTTTTATTGTTTTTTTTTCTCATTGTTAAGTTTTACAAAAGTAACTGTAGCAGTCTTATTTATAAAAAAATCGATAATCGCACGATTACGTATGACTCACTGATCAGTTTTTACTTTATCTGTAAAAAAATATTTGATTCGCGTCTGTTATGTATGAAGATTTGTCTTTTCTTTCTTTTTTTCTTTATCATTTTTAGCACCATTGCTGTGTAGCACCACCTATTTGTTGTCTATCTGCGTTACCCGGGGTGGACCACTAGGAGGTTGACAACTTCCCACCCCACTCTTTTTAATATCTAGACGACTGAAGCCAAGGATTGGATAAAAATAATAAAATATAAAAATTCTATTTTATGATTTTAAATTTTATAATTTGACATTTTTATAATTCATTTTATTTTTATTTATTTTGTGAAAATTTTAATCAAAGCGCCATTGACACCATACGCATATATACAATATGTATGAAGATGACATTTCATAAAAAATGTTGTAAACAAACAAAATAATTTTTTTTTTATTCATCACGTTGTATATGTATATTTGACTGTTTTTACCGTTTCTAATATTTTTATAAATTATTATTGTCATTGGAATTGTTCTTTTTGCTTATTGTATGCTGTTATTTATGTTGCTGTATATGATTTATCTTGTTTAAAGGCACATTTGTGCCGTGAACTTAAATAAATAAATAAATAGCCGGGCAACGCGAGTGGTAACAACCAAGATGTACTATGTCAAATTTGAATGATTTCGAGTTATTATACAGATTAGGTAGGTACCTTAATTTTAGTGATTTAAACAGTTTTTTTTTCATAAAAATTAGAATAAAAAGTTCCATAATGTTTATTACACTGAATTTTATATTTGTACCTACTTAAGTATTTTTTCTTCAGAACGTCATGTTTCTTATGAATGTAGTTGGTACATCATAGTTGTAAGCCCTCGAATGATTAAGGGAATGCTTACATATTTGCTTTATTTGTTTAAATTTCCTATTATTAAAATTATAAACCAAAATACAATGGAACAAAATATAAAGGGAGCACATAATTGGAGGCGAAAAAAATATAGTGTATTAATTACAGAAAGCGTTTTTGTTCACTCGAAACAACTGTCAGTTGACGTAAAATCCCACATCGCGAGTCAAAATCTACAGAGGTCAGCTCACAATCAAGCGACATGCGTTAAACCATCTCGACGACAGCTTGATCGTAATATTTTCTATCGCTGAGCTATTTTTTACACCGATCGTAGTTAATAAATAAAGTACCTAGTAGATTTTTGAGTCTTAACTAGCATTTGAGTTTCACTTGAAATTCAATCCAGACTTTTCTTTCTATAATAATATTATTAAAAAAGACAATTGGTATTGAGTGGTTCTATTACCCTTTTGTAAAACATACACTGAAATATTAAAATATAGTCTTACATAAAAAAAATATTACAAATTACTGGAAAAATATCGTTAATACCTTCCTTTATCAAACTTGTGAGTTTTCGAAATAAATTTTTCAAAAAATATAATTGAAATTAGTAAGCAACCAACAAGCATAATCGCAATGTTTAATTAAACATGTTGATGGTAGAATTAAAAATAATTCGTCTAAGGATGAGAGGAAACATGCTAAAAATAGATTTTGATGATTGTTCTTGCAATTCACTTAATTATTAAGGGAAAAATAGAGGGTCGACGAGGGGTGGGCCGACGGCAGATATCCTGCCTCCGAAATATTGGTGAGTGGACGGGGATCACGAGTGTTGAGGAACTATTTCGTGTCGCACAGGACCGGGATGAATTCTCCAGAGTGATAGTCGACGTTGGGGCGACCTGACACGACACAGAAAGAAGAAGAATTGTCAAGAAAAAACATTCTAAAAATATCGGAATATTCTCAAATATTGCTATTTTTATCGTGAAAAAACGTTAATAGTATCAAGGTACGAGTGTATTTTAAATAAAAAAATAAATATTTTTCCATTTGACTTATGTAGGTACTTTATTTCACGTTCGCTCGTAAGGTGAAGAACGTGGTCGCTGCAAAGCTTCTCAGATCGTTCTTTAATAACCCAAAATTATTGTACCTAATTTAGATATGAAATGATTATCTTTCTAATTAGATTAACACTATTTTATTGGAAATAGGGAGATATTTTTGACAATTGTTAGATAATATTAGAAAAAGATTTTAATCAAAAAACCAATCTGTTTCGTCGCGTGCTTTATTCATGTTCGTGTTAACTAGTTCACGAGAATACTTTTATAATATTCTGCTACCCAATATACTTAGTGTGAAAATGAAGAAAAATTATAAAGTGTACAGATAAATAACAATAATTTTATTTGATTAGTAATAAATAGTATGGTGATAATATTATATAGATTCCTACATTATTCATGATGTACAAAAAATCCGTGCAGAAAATCAAGCCGAGAGATTTAAACATTAACTTAGGATCCAAACCTCGATCTTGTGAATCTTAATGCTTTCCTTTCTTACTATTCAGACTTCCCCACATAGTAGTATACGGCCAAGCTCACCGGAGACGGCTCCCATGCAGAATATCAAAGAGGTGAATGGACAGCTGGGTATTGACGTTGCAAGAGGACAACTCTACATTTTGAATTACAAGCAACAAGACTGAAATTAAGAGGCAAAAGAATTGAATTTATCTTGATCTAGTAAGTAGAAAATTTAAAATCATAATTGGTATAAAGTACCAATGCCCTCTTTATAAACTGTTGCGTCATCGCCAGAGGAGTTTTCCAGAGAGCAGAGCTGAGTCAGAGTTGTTTAGCTTTCAGATACCTATCAAGAAAAACACTAAAAATGAGTTTATTTTTACCACAATTATTCATCTAATTAGGTTACATCGAAAAATGGATATCAAATAATATAAAATATGATATTAAAGTTAGTATGGAGCGAATCTCGATACAACAACTCCATCTGTGAATTATTCTATAGAAACACAATTTATATTGACTTGACAACTGAATTGACATTAAAAATGTTTCCACACAGATTTTTGATTGATTTTTTTCAAGTTTTTTAAAGCTGCACATTGTAGCGCATTTTTTAAATAAATTAAAACGTGAAAAGTGTATAAATCTAATTTTTAAGTCAATTTTTCGTTTGATACAAACTCAGTCAGTTGTTTAATTATTGGTGCGATCGACATAATTTATGTGGTTTCAAACAGATGCATCAAAATTCATTTTTATTATTCTTTTAAATTCTTATTCAATAGTTCGACCACAGGACGACGTCTGTCGGGAAAGCTAGATACACATAAAATACATTATTTTATTTTGTATTACATGAAATCCCTTCCTAACAAACTTATCCAATTCAGAGTTTTTAAATTCATTAAGTAACTGATATTATTTTCATAAAGTAATAATTACAGAAAATATTCCAAATTATTAAAGTTGATCAGTGTAACTAAAGCCTACATATGTCAGAGTTAGCCTGCGGTAACGCGTGTTGTAATTAAACCAAACTGTCAGAAGTTTCCAGAACCACCCTGAGGGGATTTTGTTTCAAATCTTTTTAAGCTCTTCTATTGACTAACATCCACGTGAAGTATTCATATTTGAATTGCCGCTTTATAGCACAATTTAAAATTAAACTTTTTACCCAGTAATATAAAATAAGAATTAGGGTAGTAAAATATGAATTTTATTACATACCTTCTCTTTATTACATTTACGATTCAATTAGGCCCATCTGACAAAAACGTTTTTTTTTCAATATAAAATTTTAATTTTAGGCATGTGGTAAGCGGCTGAAAGACGTGGATCTCAAACCTACTTCGAATATTCTGGTTTTAAAAAATCTGTCATATTATAAATATAAATAACACTCTTCTATACATAGGTGTCAGTATAGCCGGCGGAACTTAATGCTTGAAACATTCTCTACCAGTCTGAGACAGGATTCCAACCCCAAGTAGAAATTTCAAGTGAAAAAACACATTGAAAATTTCTGACCCGACCGGGAATCGAACCCGGGAACTCTTGATCTGAAGTCGGAGCCTTTGCCACTAGGCTACCGAGGTCGGCATTATCATTTTGTATTTTTGTAATTTTCATAAAAAAATGGCTAAGGATTAAACCGTTTTGAGTGAAGCTACCAGAAGATTTTTCATCTTCTGGTAGCTTTAGAAGGACGTATTGATCTTTCCTCAGTGTGGGTAATTTCTTGGTGTAATGTTCAGGAGAGATTCATCTTATATGACGAAATTCACTTCTTTGAGATCTTCGAGCTACAAGGAAGAGAACTTTTTCATAAGAAGCAACAGGACCACAGTTTGAATCGCGTATCTGAGAACTTTAGATATATAGATGCCCACCTTTCCAGATATTTTCGAATAACACAATTCGAGAATATCATATTTCTATTGTTCGAATTCTTATGATTATTTTTTATTTATTAAAGAAAATATCATAAATATACAATTGCACTATTGTGTTACGCCAAGTCTCGACAGAAGACTTGTCGGCGTGTTCACTTATACACGGTGTTAAGTTGGTAGTGGATAATCCGAAGCAGGGAGGTAGAAGACCTCAATACCTATCGATTTGATTCCATGTATGTTCAGCGATATTGGGTGGTTCAAAAGTTATTTACATTTTTGTGAAATTTGAATAAAAACCGGATTTCTGACTAAACTACGTAACTGTGGCTAAACTATTTAGATTATGATCATGATTTTTTTTCTGGAAATAGTCCGATAGTGATCCTTATGCAATGTATTATTGCTATGAGTCAGCACCCGATAGCTTTTGTTCCAAAAAAATTTTTTCCAGTAATTTTTTCCAAGCAATAATTTTCTAAAATCTTTCAAAGGCTCTAGACAAAAAATTACACGGAACATTTTTTTCTACAAACTATCTTAAAAACTTCTACTATTCATGGAGAATCATCCTTGCAAATTTCATTTGGCTTGTACAAGGGGATCATGCTAAAACGCTCTCATAACTTGTGCAAGTATCAATATTCAACATTTTTTCATTAAAACACAGCCTTGTTATCTGGGTGGTAAAAGCAAGTTTTTAAATTATTTGTGGTACCTAAATGTGTAATTTGATGTGATATTTAAATGAAATAAATTATTTATTGAAATAAAGATAAAAAAGTATGTTTATACACTCATAGAACTCTAATTAAAATTATAGTATTTTAGAATAAACATATGGTTCCTTTGTTTAGCCTGAAACCAATATTTCCCGTTATTGTTCAATAATATCAGGTATTTATTTTTATAAAATAGCTTTTAATAAGAACTTCCAAAGGCGAAAGTCCATCGGCTTTAAGCTGGGGACCTTAAGGGCCAGTTTTTGGACCCCCATGGCCACTCCATCGGCATAGGTAAATTATGTCGAAAATTTTTCTCACTTGATAGTTCTCAATGTGGTCCCTTTGAATCATTAGGGGGACTCTAAAATCATGATCGTAATCTAAATAGTTTAGCCACAGTTACGTAGTTTAGTCAGAAATCCAGTTTTTATTCAAATTTCACAAAAATGTAAATAACTTTTGAACCACCCAATATCGCTGAACATACATGGGAATCAAATCGATAGGTATTGAGGTCTGCTACCTCCCTGCTTCGGATTATCCACTACAAACTTAACACCGTGTATATACACACTTATAAATTCGACATAACAATAACTTACATCGTTACAAACATATACA
This sequence comes from Mystacides longicornis, assembly GCA_963576905.1. Lineage (NCBI taxonomy): Eukaryota > Metazoa > Arthropoda > Insecta > Trichoptera > Leptoceridae > Mystacides > Mystacides longicornis. Next base: position 23,587,079 of record OY756420.1, read on the forward strand.
AACACTTAGCATATTGAGTTTATAAATCAACATTTATTTAGGCTCAAAAGCGTTCATCAATAAAAAAAATTTCCAATTAAAAAATATCGTGAAAATGTGACTGTGTTTGTTTTAGAACTCATAATTGTGAGTTTTCAATAGTTTTATACACCAAGAACTGAAAGAAACCATCATTATCAATTTTATAATTTGAATTTTTTTCACATTCAATGCATTTGGGTATCACAAGGAGAATTCGTGTAAGTTATTATGTAAGATTCCTTAAGGGGTTGATAAATACAACTTTCGCCTAGATCTGAAAAACCCGAGATTTTGTCTGTGAGTTTTTTCCTATAATGAACTAAAATATACACCAAAATAGCTTTTCTCAAACAAGATTGCTTCTTCTCTTTCTCTCAATCTCCTTTAATCTCCGAACATTCTCTATCCTTTTACCCATCCTGCGTCTACCACGTCCCTCCCCTTCCACTATACACTTCATCCCCCGTTCACAATGTAAATTATCTTTCCATACTTCTGTTGCGCTACACACTCACACGTTTCTTCGTAAATAAACATACTTTCGTTTGTATCTTTTTTTATGTATTTTTTTTAAAGATTATCCCTCTATGAATCTACTTTGCATCAATCAACCCCGTATTTTTTGATAAGTTTACCCAATATCATATCTACTTATATTGTCTGTTCAATTCTAAATCTAATACATTGACTTGAAAAATATATTTATCGTGAAAATCTTCCATGCGGTTATGAATCGAGTCAGTGATTCCGTATTAATTTTTCACCATGAACGATCTGTCTATACGATTTTTATTTTCATTCAAAATATTCTTGATGAAAATATCAGGAAAAAATATGAAAGGATTTAATTTTTTTTGCAATCCTTTGTCGTTCCGTGTCATCTGTTCGATTAAAAAAAAAAACGTTAAACGTCGCTATTTGGCCTTCTACAACCGATTGAAATATTTTCCTCAATAAACTTTTGAAACCAAATTTCTCTCGAGAAACTATTTATTTGTATCATTATAATAGTAGCTAGGTCCTATTACTCCTATTAGAATGATAGGAGCATCGAATGTAATGGAGTGGAGTCTTTTAGATCCATTCGAAGAAACGACTTACTTAGTGGCAATACTCGTGTGGAGAAATGTGCGTTGTAAATATTCATTCAAGCTCCCTTGTAATGACCTTAATGTGCGTGGAACTTCTGATATAGTGGAAAGTAAAAGAGCAAATAATGAGGAAAAAATATATAGGAGGCTGAATCACACAGGACTGTTCAAAAGTAACGGCTTTAACAGTTTTTTTTCTAAAACTCAAGAAAATTTTATAAACTTTAACGTATTTATATTTAGTTGTGGATAATGGTGTATTTGTACATATATACATTTTTTATACTTCAAGGTTCTTCAGAATTAGCAACATTCTGACAAACAATGTAGATTCAAATTACTAGGGTAAATTCTACAGACCTCAAGACAAGATTACCTAAACCACGTATTTAGAATACCTATCTATACCCTAAAATGCCGTATTTAACATTTTGATTTAGCCAGGGTGCTGAGGCGGTAAATTATATATTCATTTGTTAATATAATAGGGTCCGTTATTGAAGCGGAATTTCGGAGTATAAATTAAAACGGAACAAGTAGGTACACGAACAAATTATACGTGGATGACAGTTTTTTTAAACTCTTTGGTTAACGCTTCGGGCAAAGAAGAAAAAGAACTTTCATTAACGAAGTTTTTTAATTTATTCATGAGTCGAGTGAGTACCTCTTTTAGCAAGCGTGTTTCTAGAACCTATATTTTTTATTACACATTGAAGTACTTTCTGAGTATCTTTAAATCCAGGACAATAGAACACACTTTCAAATGATTGTGATACGGAGAAGCACTACCGTTAAGAAGTTCCTAGATGGTCTAATGATAGCACTATAAGGAATTCGCTATAATAACAAACTTATTCGCCGAAAGTAGCAGATAAGCGAGGAGAGAATAATTCGTAGATATAAGATATTAAAATATACGAGAGCGTGTGCGTGCAGGAAGGAAATGGGGATATGAAGAAATATTGATATGGGAGGTCATTGAGGCTCTTATTAAATACATAATATATTGTGAGCACGTTTTAAAAATGTTTTATGATTATGGGCAGGCAAACAAGGAATGTTTCTGGTTGAAATCTAACACTTAAGTTTCATAAACCAAGACAGGATTTCAAACAGATGTTAAAATATACTTCTCGTATTCATGTACCTACCTTAATTAACTTTTTGTTTTTGATAGACTTTCTATCTATCCTGACTTTCTGTCCCCAGTTCTGTCGATGCAATAAGGTCTAAACATTGTGTTCAATTTTGGGCAGTTTTAATTAGCTGCTGTATCAGTTGTCTCAACTAAATAATAATAAAAAGTTACTTTTATCATTCTACCACAAAGTTTATTATAACAATATTATTTTTTCTAGACACACAATCAAACTGAATGTATGATAATAATAGACGAATCGATCATTGTTTTTATTTCATTCGACGTTCACGTGTTCTAGAAGGGGAATAAGGGTCGAAAATTGCGTTTTTCACATCTAAACTGGCGGTGAATATTACAACAAGAAAGAAAATACCCGAAACTATTACAGGAAATCTTGGCGTTGTCTTGTTTTAACTATAAATATTGAATTTTTATAATAAATATAAATAAATTACCTACTTACTTTCAAATTTAATTCTGTCCGATGCATCTGTTTTAAACGGTGGTTAAGGTCAATCACGCCAAATATCAAACGATGACAGGTTTCAAAGTGAACACAAGTACCTACCTACCTGCTTTCTTTTGGCTCTTTAACAGCAAGCTACAAAGCTTGTGTCGTGAAAGAGTAAGAGAAGAGAGAAGAAGGTCGGTAGCTGGGATCGAAACCACGACCTCCGCACGAAGCAGTGTGAAAGCCGACGTCGTAACCTCTAGGCTACCAACTACTTCGAAATTTGTAGCAAATAAATAAATGAAGATTTGTAGAATAAATTATAAAATTTTATAAAACGTTTAAAAACGAATTAATAATTACAGACCACGACATTATTTTTCCAATGAAATTCTTGATTTGAACGCAAACATATGAATGATTGTTATAATAAAGGGGAGATCTGTTACGGCTTATGATAAAGAACAGAAAATAATAGAATAATTAATTGATGAAAGTTTAGAAGAAGAACGAACGCCTCTCTTCTTATGTCGGTATAGTGTTAAAAAAATATCCTATCCACCCAAAAATACACTTAACATATACAATAATTATTTGTATAACATTCTTACATTTACGTATAAACTAAAATTGTGTTTATAATTAGATTTATGAAAATTAGGTTTTTTCCTTTCCTCATTAAATATTAAGACGTGTTAGTAAGTATCTATGGTACAAGTAGAAAAGTTATTTTAACTTATTGATTTTCTGGGAATCAGTAGACCCAACTTTTTTATTCCTTAACAAGTTTATAAAATAAGTTGCAAAGTCGTTTCATATCATTAATAGTTTTGAAACAATTTAATTAAAAAAATAACTGAACATTGATAAAGTAAATTGTAAACAAAGTTACCTCTAGTAAAGTAATTTTCGTTAAAACTTTTCTTTTCTCAATTTTCAAATTTTTATTGAATATCGACTTACAGATGAATAATATAAACATGAAAAATTATTTCCGTAGTCGGATTTGTTTTGTCAATTATATATAAAAAATATTTCGCGTGATGGTAGTGTTTTAACGAAAATTAATAGTTACGGATAAATCAATTATGATATGGGATACCTAAATCGTTTTACTTTTAACTGAGTAAATTTTATATTTATCATCACTTTGTAAAAGTGTCGATAAATGAGTAGGTATATATAATTAAAGCACGACCGGTTTCGAGAGAATCAGACCTATAATCATCAGGTGCAAAGTTAACACTAAATATTACTAAAACATCTATTACTATTTAAGAAATTTCAACAAGAAGAATATTGAGAATAATAGGTATATCTTATTTGTAAAAATGTATGTTTTTTTTGGATTGGATTGGGGTAAGTGGGACCTGCGAGCGTAGCTAAAATTGCTCTCAACGACTATAGTCTGTCATAGAAAACGACTTCTCTGTTAGACAGACAGACGACAGAAAACTCGTAGTTAATTTAGCTTTTTCTGTCATAGAGTGTTCTATCTGCGTCTCTCTGGCGTCGGATTTTATAAAGAAAATTTACACTTTTCACACATTTCGCTATTATACACATAACTTTTATGGTTGTGGTAACGTTCAACTATCAATTTTTATTTATATTCGCATAAATTATTATGAACGATACACGTAATACACGAAACACTAGATTCATAGAACTTTGATCTACAATTCCATCGATACCAATATAATGAGACTTTATTTCGATTTTAAAATAACTCTTTAAACTATTCTGTGATACATAATTCTAAGAGAGAAATTCTGTCACCTGTCACAGAGTATTTGCATGTACTTGTAGAGTAAAACGTAGCCCCGCCTGCCGAACATACAAAAATGACTAGATGACGAAGTTTATGATAAATGTATGGGCCCATTCGGGCGTCGTTCTGCAAAACGACTAGCCGTTGAAAATCCACAGACAACTCTAATTTGTGTTAAAATTACTACGAAACCGCCATTTTGTTGATAGAGTTGTCTGGAATGCGAAAAATCGCTTGGCCTACTGATCCTATCAAAATGAGTCGTGCTTTATGAATACTAATTTATTAACACTTTTACAAAGTTATAATAAATATTGATTTTACACAGTTGAAATGAAGTGTTGCAAAGTTACTACAAAAATCATAAGTGATATTTTTTTTAATAAAACACTCAATACATCCAGGTGTAGTGTGGAATATAGACAACATAACTCTTCCTCCTGTGACTATATTAGGACTGTGACATTTTGAAACATAATCTGTATGTTTTCCTGGTGTACTGTATCTCATCTCTCAGGGGTCATTATCAAGAGAGTCTTTGTGTAATCAGAGTCAATCCTCTTAATGAACTAGAACGTTCTGTGAAATCCTAACCAAAATGTTTCGTTCATAGTTAAATTAGATACATGTAAAGTATACTCGACGAATATGTATAATGTGTAGGAAAAGGTCAAAGGTGTTTTCTCAGGGCTTAATGATGTCGACATGGAGACCAACAAAATGTTTATGTTGATATTCTGGCGTCATCTCGTATCAGTGATGACTGAAAAAAAATTAGGTTCTCATAAAGGACAATAAGTATCTCATAATTAAATTAACTGACTAATAATATTCAACTACTTGGCAGGTTCGTTCACACGGCTGGTTGCCTGTTTAAGCGCCTCGGCATCGCACAGCTAGGGGTCGTAGGTTTGAATCCTACTGGAGGACTGACATTTTTTAACATGCTTGACGTGTCGAAAACACTCAAGATGGGTTGGAGATTCAATTTGACCACCTAATGGCGAACATTGTTCACTTAATTGTTCTTGTTCATAATTTGTTGAATCTGATATAGGTCTCATAACAAGCTATGAAACAACAATTATTACATTTATAATTGAAGAAAAGTCTTTATTGAAACCCCCCCCCCCCTTGGGAATGTGAATGTCAAATCAAACATGTTTGTTTGATAAACTTCACACCAAGGAGAGCAAGGACACAGAAAAACAAACAATGGCGACGGACAAAAGATTGCTGTCACACAAGAGACAACATTAAAAAAAACCGTAGGAAACTGTTGGCTCAGCCCTGCGGAACAGGAAATTGTGAGAGTCAAGAAGAAAATCCTGGCGTGGGAGGGCCAATGATGATGTGTGAAATATTCAACTACACAAAATTGCGTCTGCGTGAATTTGGATAGTTGTTTATTAAAATATTCTTGCAATTTTAATAAACCGTTTATAGTTTGTCGCAAAATATCAAAGATTTGTATCTTATCATTATGTTCACTTGTAAAAAATTACGTTGATTCTGCTAAATTTAAATATTCTGTCAACAGCTTTTAATTAGCCTATTCTGGGAGAAATGGATTAAATCATAATTAATTTTCAAACGATTCCCATTCAAAGCTTAATCGACTTTTTTTACATTTCTGTAATTCCTGCTTCTTATTTTGTATCTATTAAGAATTTCAATTAATCACGATTGCTCTTTAAGGTGTTTGTTTGATGGCATTGAGAATCGGCCTTTCCAGTGAATCTGTGTCGACATTAAACAACAAATTAAAAATTAGGTATAATATGATATTTTTATACTCTGAAGTCTACATTTTCCTCACGATTAATAACAAAATACAATAATTATTTAGCATTTATGGAAAATTGATCACTTTTAATAAATTTTGCGATGAGTAATAATTTATGGAAGATCAAGTTCTTTTAGTTTTTTGTCGGTAGGCCTAGAAAAATTGCATTTGGTGATCGACTACAAACGAATTCTTCGACAATCTAGAGTGGGAAGAAAATTACTGTCCACTTTTTATATTTTTATATAAGTCCTATATAAGTATTTTAATTCCTATATAAGTTTTATATAAGTCTTCTTCTTCTTGATCCATGTCCGCTCCCTAGTTGGAGCATATGGACTCCACAAATCCTCGCCATGCGGTCCTGTCCCCTGCGATTCCAGCAGTCGCATCCCAGTCAACACCAGCGGCCTGAAGGTCAGCTTCGTAGAGCCTTTTAATTGTTTGGAGGGGCCTACCGCGTCTTCGATTACCTTCTGGATGGTAGTTGAGACTAAGACGGGTTATGTCCTCTGTAGGCTTCCTGAGTACGTGACCCAGCCAGGTCAGTCGGCGGAATCTTACAGTGGTAGTGACCAGTGGTTGACCTGTTAGGTCTCTGACAACTGTGTTCGGCACAAAGTCATTCCAACGTATGCCCAGCATTCGTCTGAGGCACTTGCTCTCGAATCCTGCTATGCGGGTGTTTTGAGCGCATGTTGGGTGCCAAGATTCACAGCCATAGAGAAGGACCGGTAGGACACAGGCATTGTACAGTCGGACCTTAGTTTTGATGCTGAAGGCATTAGACCTCCAGACTTTCCCAAGCTTGCTGAAGGCCGCTCCAGCCAGTGCTAAACGCACAGAGAGTTCTCTTTGCATGGTGCCATTTTCTTCTATGTGGGCACCAAGGTACTTGAAGTACTGAACATCCTCTATGGGTCGGTTGTTCAATGAAAGCCGCGTGTCTGCGTCTGTAACACTACCATTTTTCATACAAACCGTTTTGGCTACATTTATATTTAAGCCCACGGCGGCCGATTGCAGCTGAAGACGTCCCAACGAAGAGGCAAGATCAGCCACGCTTGATTCTATTAGAACCGCGTCATCAGCGTATTCCAGGTCACATAGTCGTGTATCCGACTGCAACTGAATTCCCTCGCCATTCAAAGTAGATAGCCTTAGAATATAATCCATAAGTATCACGAAAAGGAAGGGGGCCAGTACGCAACCCTGACGAACTCCGGTTGTTACTGGGAACTTCTCAGTGATGGTTGATGCTAATCGCACTCTCGATTGGCTGTTGTGATGCAGTGCTTTGATAAGATTAACTATCTTTGGTGGGACTCCATACAAATCCAGCACACTCCACAGTGTTGGGCGGTGGGGGCTGTCAAAGGCCTTCTCGTAATCAACAAAACAGCATGCGATTGGGCTATTGAACTCGTTGGCCTGCTGCAGTAGACATCTCATGTTGTGTATATGATCCGAACATGATTTCCCGGGAAGGAATCCCGCTTGGTTCTGCCTGACTATTTTCATTATTGGCTGCCGGATACGTTCGAGAAGGATGTGAGCCAGCACTTTCCCTGGCACGCTAAGCAGAGTTATTCCTCTGTAACTGTTACAATTCGTTTTATCTCCTTTCTTATGCAGTGTGATTATTTCCCCATCGACCCAATCCTGGGGACACGTTTCCTCACTCCATATTTGTGTAACCAAAGAGTGGAGCATTTGACTAGTAGTTTCATTACAGCATTTCAGAAACTCGGGGTAAATCTGGTCCTCTCCTGGCGCCTTACGATTTTTAAGTTTATTAATCGAAATAGAGATTTCATCCAGAGCAGGAGGGTCCACGTTAATTGGTTCTGGATGTGGGATATCGAGGCTTATTGCAGCTTGGACAGGGTCAAACGGTTGTGGCGGTGGAGGGCGATTCAAAAGATTTTGAAAATATTGTCGCCATACTTCCCCAGCGCCCTCTGTATCCGTAATTAGGTTACCGTCGCCGTTGCGCACTGCGTCAGATGACGCTTGCCTTTTTTCCCCGCAAATTTGCCGAGTTATTTTAAAAAGTTCTGCTGTGTCATTGCGTTGGGCCGCGTCCTCTGCCTCCTGGATTTGCGAGTCCAGGTGTCGCCGCTTGTCGAGCCTAGCAGATCTTTTAACTTCCCTATCTTTTATACGATATTGCTGTCTATGTTGTTCCACCAGTATAGGATTTATATAAGTATTTTTATATAATCCAGTGGACAGTTCATTTTTTCGCACTGTACATTGACGAAATCTTCGTTAGTAGTCGAACGACAATTTGAATTTGTCTAGACCGGCTGGTCTAACATTAGCGGATTGCACAAGATTGAATGCGAATGGTTCGAATCACGAAGCCAATCTTGCTTTGATGTCAAAATGTTTTTCTCTTTACCTAGAAAAGAACTGATTTGACAATCAAAAAGAGATGAATATTAGTGTGTGTTCTAAGTGGATAGCGTCCGCGCGTTCGTTCAAACTGAGAACAAACTGAGAACATTTGTATGATTGCTCAACGCTCGGACGCGCGATCAGTTTTCAATAAGGTCAGGGTTTTTCCTGAATTAATTGATGAAGATATGTAGTTGGGTATATAGAAACCCTATTGCCAACAATTTCAACAAGATCAAAGCTTAAGAAACCTTAAGAAATGATATTATGATACAATAAAATATCATGATAACGTCTGATTTTGTTGTTTTAAAAATACTGTAGGTTCAGATTTTGTTCTCGATATGGTTTCTCATTTGCAATTACTTTCTCCCAAGTACGTAGATGAGTAGAGATTTGTAATTACTGGATGGGAATATAAAAAGTTCCTTGGGGTCATAGGAGGGCTATTTTCGTTGTTGTGTTTTCCAGAGGAAATTAATTTGTTCCGAAAGAATTGTTAAAGTAGACCTATAATTGTGTTACTCGGACCTTATTTCTTAATTATTTGTCGACTGATCGTTGTAAGTTTTAACATTTCGTGTAAACTTTGAAGATTTATAGTTGGATATTTTTTAATTATGACAAATACTTGAACACAAAACTACTTTTAGTCAGCAGTGGGTAACTGATGCTAATTGCGTTCTCCCACGTGGCGTCGCCTCCTAGAGGGAAGACTCGCTAATTAAATTATACAGAGGGACAACAGTGTCTGTCGCTTATCATAATCCTAAATCCCTTCCTTAATGTTTGCTTGCACATTTCAATTTATAATCTTAGTGTTTTAATTTCCGTGAAATATCCAAAAGCGCACTGCGTGGAAACAATATGTTTACATAAATCTGATTTTGCATGAACCTTAATTCACGCGTCATATTTTCAAACATAACGGCAACATATTGTGTCGATATGATTTGAAATTGTCTTGGTGTCATATTTTCATGTGATGATGTAAATAAAATATTCGGTTTTATTGTTACGAAAAGATCGGAATTATACCTAATATACGAAATATACGAGAATATTCATGTTCTGTCATTATGAAACCCAGCAGTAATTAAAAAACAATTTAAATATGAGGCAAAAATCTCTTTAAAGTTTTGTGATTAACGTCTCCATCAGATACGTTTCCATTAAACACCACATCATCCGATTCCTATTCTTCTCTTTCTTTTCATATTTTCATCCCCCTCTTCTTATCTTCAATTTCATTCTCAAGCCAGATATAAAATCAAACAGCGCCTATTCGTAGGTATATTCGTTTCCGTACATCCGTTTCAATTTTAATTTAATGTTCCAAGAGTTAACTTTAGCTGCAAGTTTTCCCAAGTTTTATTAATTTTTTTTTATATTTGGTTATTTATGGAGCTTTAATTTTAAATAAGAGAGTGAACTATAATTTCACTATATGACAAAAGTATATTATTATTGAGTATATTTTGATAGGTTAACTGTAAAAAAGGATTCGTCTGAATATTATCAACAATTGGGTAATGTGTTATAGGAGCTACCGCAGTCTTTTAAATGAACAAAAAATAAATACAATTTTAATGAAATCGTAGGCAGTAGTGTTTGAACCAACTTGGTTTGAACCTGCGATCTTGTAAACGCAGTAAAACACTCGGCTAGGATTCCAACTGTTTCATACTCTTTTGTTATTTGTAATAAAAAACACGAAGGAGATAATTTAAGTTGTCTTTATTAGAATGTCTTTATAAACAATTTTTCATCCATAAAACTTGTCTCAGAATATTTTTGTTGAATTCTTTTGTTAATTTTGTCTTAATTCTCGGAATAAATATATAAATTGAAATCCGTTTTCATTTAACTTTTTAAGTTGAGCATTCAAAAATAAACTCATTGTTTATTTTTCTACTCCCGGTCAAAATAGTTTCCATAAAGCACTCTGTATAGCATAGTGCGCCGCGTTTGTTTCACTTATTATGAATATGATTAAAGTTAAGCCATTAGAATATTCTTGCATGTTATTATCCGGCTGAAAGTTTCCATTTTTCTACGACGACCCACTTTTGCGTCATGCTATGAGAAGTTTGCCGAGCGTAAAGGGAAAATTGTTTGGATAATGACGATGTTTTTAATTTGTAGAGTGGAAATCAGTTTTATCTTATAAGCAGCGAGTTACGGAGTAATGCCAATTTTTAAATTAACAACTGTGTATTATGCCTTCCAGCATCCTTTGTCAATCAATCTCATAATAATTTAGATTTGCAATTTATTTGGTTACATACATTTGACGGAGAAAGTTCTGGTTTATGTAGATATAACGTTAATGTATTCCTATAGACTCCTTTTGATGACATTGCATGGCCAACAAAATGGAAGATGACTCACGGACAGAGCACCAAAGAGATGGAGGCTCTAATATATGCTTACCCCACCTCCTGAATTACAGGCCACAAACCCTTTATAAAGAATATAAAGATGAATTTTGTTTCCGATTGATGCCTGAAAGGGCTTGAAAACAATGATATTTTTACTTGTATAGATAAGATAATTTATCTTTTCGACCGTGGCTACTTGGTGGAACATACTTCGAACTTATTTTAAAGAAACAAAATATTTAGTTTTTTCCACAATTTTATTCAGCTTAACAGTTAACATCTACTAGCCTGACGAAGAAGACGTACGGTCTTCGAAAACCGGTTAGCTGAATAAAATTGTGGAAAAAACTAAATATTTTGTTTCTTTAAAATAAGCTTGTATAGATAATTTCTTGTTCTGCTCATCCATATTCCATATTATTTTTAAGAAAACAAGTTTCGCTTTTATTCATAATGTCTTTTGTTTCGAGATTTCTTTATAACGCGCAGTCTATTAAAATGCTGTTCAATTGCACATACTTAAATACTTTTAGAAAATCTAGCAATAATGCACATCGTTATTTAATTTTAAACACTGACGTTATTATCTAGAAAAAAGCTGATCAAACATTCATTATTTTGTTTTCTTAAAACGTGTGGTAAAATTTACGCGTGTATTTTGCTGAAAGTGATATGAAAATAAATAATGCAGGTAGGTTTACATTGCCGTGTTATACATTAAAGTTTATAATAAAGTGTTTACATTATTTTTGTATCTTTTTGAATGCTTAAAGATTAAAATAAATGCTTTTGAAGGTTTTATCCAGACTCCATAGCTCTGGGCGTATAACAATATTATTTTAACGTGTATTGTATTATCGGATGTTCACAAAGCTTTAACCAAAAGATAAAAAAAAAACATCGATTCTATCTATAAACCCTGGTGGAGCCGCTTATCTGGATTCTATTGAATTGAATAACTTATTGGGATACGTTTTTACGACATAATTTTTCAACAACGATGAGATTCTGGACTAGATGAAATTACTTAAGTGAAAACATTATTTTCATCTTTCAATTATCAAATTTATTTTCAGTTTTATCCACAGATACCACTCTAAGTTTATCTTTCAATACATTCAGCTGTGAATAAGGTATATGTACATAGATGAATTCAATTTGTGTTTGCGAAACGTGGTATTGGAGAATGGATACATACAACAAAGACAGGCTCTTTCACTATTCTACGTCTATTTTCACATTTCGATATTATTAGTACTCTTTATTATTATATTTATTTTGACGTCAGTCAATACTTTTTTGCACATCGCTTCATCTCTCAAAATAGATCTTCTCTATTAAATTTCTTCTGATTCTGTGTCTTGACTGTCTTGTCCAATCTGTTTCATAGCCTTAGGAGTTGTCATCGACGTTTTATTCCTATTTTCATCACGATACTTTTAGAATAGAAACAAACATTATGCCAATGGAACAACAAATCACCCACGCGTGTTTTAATAATAATAATCATTATTATTATTTGTAATGGGCAGGTTGCTCAAGCTGATAGGCCCATATCATTGTCTCTCAAATAAACATCTAGTCTGTTCTTAAATTGATTAACACTAGTAGCAGACACAACACTCTCAGGCAATTTATTCCAAATATCAACCACTCTGTTACGAAGAGCATGCTTCCTTAGATTGCATTTGAAACAAGAATTGCTCAACTTGAGGTAGTGTCCTCTAAGGTTTTCATTGGCATTCTTTTTAAATATATGCTCCAAATCAGGCACACTGTAGTATCAAGACAAAATAATGATCTAACTTTAACTATAGCTTCTGATGATAATACTCAAACGATATCTAAATTAAAAGACGTAGACAGAGCGACAACATACATTTTGTTTGAGAATGTTTATCGGAATGAACTTTTGTTTTGTTGGAACGTTTATGGATTATTTTGATTGAGTATTTGAGGACTAGCTTTCAACACTCTATTAGAAGTAAATAAGAAGTTTGTAAGTAAATATTAATTACTTTTCACAGACACGTCTCGCCAAAGACAGAGAAAGTTTACGCCAGTATATATTATTGTTATTCGTCGGGTTTATAACAACTTGTGAGAATAGTCTGACGGGACAAGAAAGTTCATTGATCTTTATAATTTACGAATTCCGATATATTTTCGTTTCTTCAAGTGAATTCGATAAACGGCAATAGTGTGCGTCACTATATTTAATTAGGGGAAACTGAGTTGTACTTTTCCCCTAATCAAATGTTAAGGGCAACTACATATCTTCCATTTTGTTTGAGTTTCTTGAAAATGTTTACGATATTGTTAAGATGTGATCGAGATTCAATTTTATTTCTGTGTTTTCTTAAATTCATAAAAATAATGATCTTTCACTACGTAGATACGCATTTCTCTAAAAAATTCAAATAATAACCTATAGCCACCGACCACTTTTATATTGAACAATATAGAAGTGGTTGGCTGGTAGCCCGGCGACTCAGTTAAAAATGCTATGTGAAAATTTATTATTTGTGTTCACTTTGTGTGAGACCAGAGATTCATTTTTATATACAACTAGCTTTCCTTACACACGTTGTCCTGTAGTACAAAAATACGTTTAAAATAAAATGTTTCAATGTTAAAAACTTAAAAAACAAGCTCGAAAAAAAATACATAAAAAATCTGCGTACCAATATTTTTAATGTCAATGGTTGTCAAGTAAACAATAATTTTGTTATAGAATTTTTCATAGATGGCGTTGGCGTCGCAGGAAATCTGCTCCTTACTTACATTAATATTATACTTTATAGTATTTCTTATGCATTTCTCAACTTTTTAATAGTTATTCTGTTATCCGGAACGGAAAAGAATCCAATAAATCAAACATCGCACTAGCCCGACATTCTTTTATATTATAGTTAAATAAACAAAACATTTCATAATATTATTCAATATTGAATATATTCTTTTTATCTGTGCACAACATTTTTTTTTCTAGATTACCGGCGACTTATTCTATTCGGAACGTATTGCGCCGTGGTTTAAATTATATACATATCAACACCACCTATATAAGAAGGCCTTAGTGCAGGCGGCCATTTTTGGCCTCCCGCGTCACGACTGCCTGTGTGTAGACAGATATCATAGTGCACAGGTAAGTACATACAGATATAGGTGAGTGAATGTTGGGCCAACCGATGTGACGCAGCACTAAGGCCTTCTTATATAGGTGGTGTTGTATACATATTAGCAAAAGAATAGACAATATTCATCTCCAAGAGTTAAGGAAAGACAAAAAAAAGAATCAGATTAAAATCATATTTTGTTCTACAAAATTTAAAAGGATTTTACAAATATTTCGACAATTAATACTAAGAAGGTGGGCAATATTTATCGGATATTGGACATCAGGGATATTAAAGTATATAGGTGATGCGTCCCTAATAGGGCAACCCAAAAAAACATGGTCCATCGCTGTGCACAACATTGTAAGTATCTATTAGTACCTATACTTTTTTTTCATCAAATTTGTGTATTAGTTTCAGCAAGCAGGTTTCTAGAGAAATAGTTAAATTTCAATATTGTAAAATTAATTTTTGTTAAAAAACCCAAGTACACATTAAGTTGAGTTCTGTTTATATAGTATATTTTTATCATAAGATCTAGTTTATTTATTAAATTTTATTTAAATGTAGGTACTCATAACATTAAATTTATCATAAGAGATTCAGATTTATGAATAGTATCGCCGCTCAGATCGGTTCGCTTGCGATTTGTATTGAATGGTAGAGAAATTATACAACAAACGTTTTTAAGTGGGAGTGGGAAAGTTCGCGAGTAGGTACGGTTAAAAGGTTGGTTGTAGCCAACGAAATGAAATGAGGAAAACAATTATTTAACTTATTTTCAAATTTTAATTAAATGTTATATTTTAATTTCCTCAAGGCTCTGTGTGGTAGCTTAGAGGAGGTTCTTGTACCCCGCCTTATAAATTCAATCCCGCTAACTCTAGCCCAGAAGCCAAGCGATTAACAAGAATATTACTATGGAGGTCAACCCACTCAAATGTTCATACGTGTGTGAGTATGAGTATGTTTTCTGGTATTTGGTTGAAATATTTGGTTCTGGGTTTTTGTATATAACTCTGTAATTATTTTTGGTAAAACTTCAGTTTAGTCACTCCTAAGGATTTCGAGGCTATTTTATATACGATTTGAAGTTTACTTTTAATTTTAGTTTTACCTTAAACAGAAATCATATTTTTAAGTTATCACGGATAATTTTACAGCAATATTTTGTCCTTTGGTTCGCGGCAGGAACCATCATAGTCAGATCGCTGCGTTCCGTTCGCAACGAACCACCGCGTACTACGAATTTGGTAACGTTGCATGTCACGTAACATGCAACGTTACCAATTTCCATAGTACCTACGCGGTGGTTCCTGGCGAACAACCACAAACCACCGCGTACTATGAATTTGGTAACGTTGCATGATACGTGACAAATCGGTGTCTACCTAGTTTTCTGAACAACCGCATGCTATGGAAATATGTAACGCCGCGCGCGGCTCAGGTGTGTACGCAGCTTAAATTGTGATGCTGAGGGGCAACTTTGAACTGAATGAGGCTAGTAGCTATTTATTTCAAATTCTGAATAGTATCGTATGTAGGTGGCTATTTTGAAATAAATTAAATTAATTTTATTATTTTAAATTGGTTTTGAAATTATGTCTTCGCAATCTATTCGCGACGAGAACACCATCAATTCGTAACCATTTCTTACATAGATAATATGTATGTTTGATGATTTTTTTTGTTCTTGGCAATTTTATTTCAATCATATTTCGTAGCAACATTAACTTCGAACTTGGAAATTGGAAAATCCTAGGATGTTTATTTCACTAAGAAGAAGTATTTATTCTTTGTTTAGTAAAAACCAGTACAACTTTGCTTCCATCCTTATCCTATGGCATTGAATAAATGACCACATTATCATTATCATAGGTAGAGCTGGATTCCATAACAAGAAAAATTTAATAATTGTACCAAAATGCATTGAAGCGTTTATCGTCAACATAGAAATAACATTCTATGTCACGTATCGATCATGTCCAAGAAATCTTGCTATAGAATCTTCGCTGGCGAGGAGGTCTTTCCATATCGGCCTAAGGATCAATGAAAATAATAACTTTATTAGTTTTATAAAGTTTAGTGTCAAATTTTAACCGCTATTTCATAATATTTTATTAGTAGGCGGGAATTTCTCCTTTTATCAGAAGCAACGTAATCGTTTGGGCTAGCGCTGGATGTAATGAGTCCTTATCGCTGCCTCATCCTACCGTTCAAAACTTGTTGAATCCCAACCCCAGTTGTCGACCTATAAAAATGAAGCCTCTATGACTTCCCTCTCACACTGTGTTCCCCTTATTCGAAGCAGGGCTGAGGGATTTGGAAATGGTGTGGGAGGAGGTCATAAACATTGCGAAAGATAGAGCGTAATGGAGAGCTCTTGTTGCCTCCCTATGCTCATGAGTGGGGTGTAAAAGAAGTATTGATTGATTGATTGATGGCTTCATTAAAAAAACTAGTAGGCACGCGGAAATGAAAAAAAGGTTAACCTTTAAGCTTTTTATTTTTTTTTCAAGAAGGTATTTTCATGTTTACAAACATTCGCTAAAATGAAAAAAAAAAAACAAATTCTTCATTCATAAAAAAAATATTGGGAAAAGTTTATATTTAAAAATAATCTTTATTCAAGTAAAACTATACGTAAAAATTCTTTACCAATTCTTTTTCGCAACGTATAATCTATTTAAACATTTTCATTACGCAAAGTTGTAAGTGTGGAGCTTAAAAACAACTGTTTCAAAAAAAATCTATTAGGATTCTTTGAAGAAGAAAATCGTCAGTTATTAAATGAAATGTTTCTACAAATTATATATAAAAAAATGTTTATGTTGTTAATTCTTTACAACCCCTTTCACCAGTTTAATTATAAAATATATTAATAGACCCATTTAAGTGAGCGCTCAACGGAGAGTAGATATTATTAAAGGAAAGATTTTGTTAACAAAAGATGGAGATAGGAAAACAAAAAAATGCGCTCTTCTTTATATTTAATTTCCTTAATTTTGTTCTATATTTCAGAATATGGGTTGCCAACCGTTTAAGATATTCTAATTAGCAGTATTTTGTAGATATTTATAAAAAATGGTCTTTTGAAGGAAAAACTAAAAAGGTAAAATTATTATTCAAAATGAAATATTAAAATCTATTTTTGTTGCTATTATTCTTGAAGTTCGCATAGAAATTATAAAGTTCAATTATTTTTAAATGTCAAGAGCCAGTTGCTGAAATTATCACTGAAAAGAGGCATGCAAGTCAATAATATAAAGATTAAGTTCTCTATGAATAATATTTTTTTACGTTTTCAATAATATTCAATAATATTATTTTGTATAGAAACTTGTTTTTGGATACCCCCATATATCTATATAATATTTGCCTTGAACACTGACTCACTGACTGACTGACTGACTGATGTCATTAACGCCGCTAGATGTCGCGCCACTCGCAACTTAAGACGATTTTTGATCTTCTAATGACAGCAGTGACAGCTGACAGTAACATAATAATATTATTATGCCTGGTGGCTGAGCACTTTTTTTAAAGGTTTTGATGTAGAGAAAAACAATTTTTCGGGTTATTTAAAAACTCACATGCGAAGTCAGCCATAAGAAAGCAATGTGTACTAAATCAGGAAACTTTTACGCAGAGCGGGACTTCATAACGAACAAAAGCCTTACTAATGCAAATTGTGTGCAATAAAAAGTTTGCAGACTCAAGCACACGCGATCATATAGCGGAAAAAGCCTTACGAATGCAATGTTTGAAATAAAAAGTTTTAATCAATCATATACCAAAACACACATCCTAAAGCCATTTGAATGCAAAGTTTGTTGTAAAAAGATAACGTTGTTTTATGAGTTTTCATAGAGTTATATTATCAAGTGCTTTAAAGTCTGACATATGAATTCGGCCATAAGAAAGCAGAGTTTGCATGAAAAAGTTTACCAAATCAGAAAACTAACATACACACGCGACTTAATAGCGGAAAAAGCCTTACGAATGCAATTTTTGCAATAAAAAGTTTGCAGAATCAAGAATTACACGCGAACTCATAGCGGAGAAAAGCCATACGAATGCAACAATTGCGATAAAAAGTTTAATCAATCAAATAATAACTCATGATAAAAGCCATTTGAATGCAAAGTTTGTTATAAAAAGTTCAAGTTTTTTTATAATTTTCATAGAGTTCTATTATCAAGTGCTAATAGCTGAGAAAAGCCATACGAATGCAATGTTTGCAATAAAAAGTTTACACACTAAAGTATTTTTTAAAGATTCTCATGTGGATTAGTAGCATAGAGAAGCCATACAAATGCAAAGTTTGCATGAAAAAGTTTACCAAATCCCAAAACTAACGCACACACGCGATCAAATAGTTAAATACCTACATGCTAAAAGCTATTTGAATGGAAAGTTTGTAATTAAAAGTTTAAGCAGTTTTTGAGTTTTCACAAAGAGTTAAAACAACCAAGTATTTGGAAATCTCACATGTGAATTCAGCTATGAGAAAGCAATGTTTGCAGGAAAAGGCCATAGGTGGGGGCCTTTAAAAATCTAGTTGTATAATACTAGTCTTCTTTAGTCCACTCTGATCCACAGATTTTATAAAAAATGTGAATTATTATTAATGCGTCAACATTTTTTAATCAAGCGAAACCAATAATTTAGAGTGATGCCACTTTTTATACCAGTTTATAAAAACACACACACACACACACACACCCTCACACACACACACACACACACCCTCCCTCACACACACACACACCCTTTTACACCCCACTCAGGAGCATAAGGAGGCAACAAGAGCTCTCCATTGCGCTCGATCTTGCGCAATGTTTATGACCTCCTCCCACACCACGTCCATGTCCCTTAGCTCTGCTTCGAAGGAGCGGAACATAATGTGAGAGGGGCTTCCTGGTCTTCAGGACCCTGATGGGAGGAAGATGCAGCACCAGTCTTCGGGACCCTGATGCAGCACCAGCTGCCTGATCCCCTCCCTGATGGGGTCCAGGCCTCCGAGGCTTAATTCTGTTGCCTTTTTTTCGATCTCCTGCCTCTTACAGGATGCTCGAAAAACCAGCAAAAAGAGCAGAGGTGCTATTCTAAGCCACCAACCCCACGGCAGTTTATAAAAACAGGCATTTTCAATTCAATATTTCATATTATGTGCATCATGCAAATATGTAACTATAGGTACATTTAATGAACCAAAGTTTCAATGGAACTTGTGTTGTTTCTTGCAAACAATCCGGTGTTTGTTAGTACGAGTATGTTTGTATAGCTCTTAAATGAGCAGTTGGGCCAATATGAGCTGACGTTTGAAAGCGCAAGCATTCATTAAAAACTTTGCAGTATGTTAGTTCCTTCGTATATCTATATATTTTTAGCCGGTTTCAAAAATCTATCCTATCTTTCGTTTAAACCCTATCTATCTTCCATTAGACAAAAAAATATGAGATAGATCTTATATTCGAATATTGTATATCCTTGGGAGTACCACGCCCTGAGTTCTACAAATCAGCGAAGACGGTTTCAAGACCTATATTTAGTAGCTTGTGACATTTGTAATTTCATACTTACTCTGGTTTTTCTATTAACCAATAATAGCAGTTTTGTATATATTTTGGGTATAATATGGTACCACTGCATCACGAACGACGCTATTCGCCTGCGTTCCCAGCGAAGGCCCATCGCTTCTACCATTAAGGAGAGGAGATGGACTTGGCTGGGACATGTGTAAAGGATACCGACTTGTTGGCCGTGGAAAGCACTGTTCTTCCTTAAATGAGGGTCCCGAAGATGAGGAATACCCTCTCATACCATGTACCGCTCCTTCGAAGCAGAGCTGAGGGATTTGGACATGATGTGGGAGGAGTAATAAATATTGCGCAAGATTGAGCGCCAAGGAGAGCTCTTGCTGCATCCCTATGTCCATAAGTGAGATGAAAAGGCAGTTTGGATTTGATTGGGATGTTGAAAAAATGTTGTAAAAAATAAATATTTCTTATAGGTACAGTATCCGGCTAGTAAAAATAGCCACAAATATTTGTTGATCGAAATAATTCAAAACTTGCTAGAAATATTTTCAAAGTACGTTTTACTACAATGCTGATATTTGCGAATAAGTTCCTGAAACCAGCCGTAATCATTTTATACTTACAGAGAAGCAAATTAGAATTAAGCACAAGGGCACAAATCATTTCAAAGTCACCTTCTTAGTGGAATAGTTTCGGTGTTAGAGACGTTCAGTGGCGCCATCTATCATCCTGTCAGAGAACACGGTAAGTCTCCGCACGGGTTCACTTCTCAGCTCTATTTATTAATTAGCTGCTATTATGTAAGATGTTTGTAAACATGGATTAGGTAGGCTTGCTGTCTATACACTACATTACACCTACCATAAAAGGAACAGCTCGGTATTCACTTGCGCCGCGAACGTGTATCGTTATATCAATTTTATCAAAAGGATGCATGTGTTCCGCTCGCGTTCGCTTTTTCGAATCACGAATACACTTAACCTTTCTATTAAATTGATGCAATGTCACACGTTCGCGGCGCAAGTGAGTACGATGCTTAACATGATACAATACCATAAAGAAGCTTCAAGTTATCAAAAACATCCCTTGAACATACCATGTAAATGTCATGAAAATTTGACCAAAAAAGCACAGTTTTGTTGCCAAGAACTCAACTCAAGGGCATTTTTCTAACTCTACTTACAATATCAGTATATTTATTTATTAATAACTAGCCGACCCATCGAACTTCGTCTCCCCTTCAATCAAAAGTCCATAAAATATTGCTGGGTAACATAACATAGCTAACATACATGACTACTCTTTGTAAAAAAAATCAAAAGTTATGTGGTAATTATGAATCAGTTATATCAAAAGCTCAAAAACTCCCCCTATCCATACTAACTGTAATATTATATTATTTCATACTATTTTCCATCCATTTTCGATTTTTTAATGGTTGTTATTCTGTTATCCGGAGCGATGAAGAATCTAATAAAATAAACACGATAAAAATCTGTTCAGCCGATCTCAATTTATAAGTGTTCGCACTAACCCTACTTTCTTTTATAATTATAGATGTTAACAAATTATAAAAAAGCTTGAAAAAGTAATGCTGCCCAAATAGGCCAACTGCCCAATGTTAAATGGTTTGTTTGACGTGGTTGGTAGTCCAGTGGTGTCGATCGGCGGCTTTCGTACGTACCTACAGCAAGTTGGAGGTCAAGGTTTCGAACCCCGGTGGTGCTGACCATTTCCGCTTTCACGACACAACCCTCTGCCTAGTGTAAAAGATGTCAAAAAGTGTATTTGTGTCCACCTTGATTGAGCACAGATTAAGATAAAAAAACAAAGTATTTAAAAGGGACAAACCTGTAAGAAATATCATGAATAGTAAAATAACTGTTAATAAAAAAAATCGAACTATGTATTGATAAAGTTTTTCGGTAATGTCATTATGAGATTGAAAAAAAAAGCTGATGCTCATTAAAAATTATTTTCAAATCGGAACTATGTAAGCTCATTAGTGAAACTTCTGTAAAATATTTTTTTTACTAAAATTATGGTAACGAATGTTTATATGAATAACAACTTGTTAATTTTCACTCGTTTATTTGAGAGCTTAGCTTGATTTTATTTAATTTAATGGAACACATCTCATGTTTCTGAAAGAACTGGTTGACTGAAGTTTTGGCGACTGCCTACTCATTAACTATACACTTCGCTCCCTATAGATGGAGCATTTGGTCGCCACAAAGCCTCACAAGGCTTCTCTGTCACGTGCTAGATGCAGGGTGTCATTCTAATCCAATTCGGCATCCTGAAGGTTTATATTGTACGCTCTCTTGATTATCAGTCTTAGTCTACCACGTTTTCTTGTATTACACGGTGTGTAAAATAAGCTTCCATAATCTATGGACAAACGTAAGACGTGGGTATGTCGGATGAATTTTTCTTAACTTTTTGTTATTTTGATGGTAAGTATTTATTATTATGGTATGGGTATGTTATATATTATTGGTAATGTTGGGGTCTTCGCTGATCCATAATTTGTTTTTATTATTAGTATTGATTTATATGTAGGTATTGTCGTGAATCAGAAATCGTAAAAAAAAAAAATGTCCGAACTAGCTCAGGATTATCGTTGTCACAGGTCGCCGCTGCAATGCCTGTAATTGGACGGTTTCATTGGACACACAATTACCAGGATTCGTTCACCAACACTACTAAATTAAGAAACCATTTTCGTTTTATTCAAATATGAGAGAAAAGTGTAGAATTTTTTATACAAACGTGAATATTGAGCCCGTATGAGTAGATTGTTTCAATTGCTAGTTGAGATGGTGTGAGAACTGCGGAGTACCTCCTTCATTACTTTTAATCATCGCTAAGTAGACTCACATATTAGTTTCTGTAAAGACTTTCCCCTACGCTCATAATTAGTGTGCTTTACGACTTAAGAGTGCTTTGTATCTAATTAGAGTTATTGAAATTCTTCACAGAAATAGAGGGTTCCATTTAAATATTATAAAAGCATAGTATTTTTTTTCCTGCGTATTGCAGTATGAAATGCTTAGATAGGTATTTTATATAATTTTTAATATTTTCAGTTAAACGAAATGAAAATCAGCAATTATTAACCATGAAGTGTATTTTTACTATACAGTACGCAGACTTGTTTATTAAAACAGCAGAGTAATTCACGAAAATGTTTGAGTTTACTAAACTAGTCAAATATTTTCAAGGGTGCGTTGCACGTGAACATCCGTTTTATGCACTTTTACTTTATCGATTATACTTGATGATTCCGCTTGTCCTTACCATACAAAACTGTAATTTCTGTTTTATTTTAGAATGAACTTTAATTAAATAGTTTAGCTAGTTTAGGATGCTTTTTGAGCTTTTTTTCGGAACGTCTTTCAATTTTTTTCTCGGTATATAACTAAAAAAAATCAATATAAATAGATACTTATGATGCGGATTAATAGATACTTATGAATGGAATAAAGGTATATGCGCTTATGTATGCCGATGATTTAGTACTTATGGCTGAGTTTGAAAATGATTTGCAAGAACTTGTGTCAAGTGTGTTTGAAAATTGTGCAAAAAACGGTCTAAAAATGAATGTCAGCAAAACAAAGGTTTTGGTATTTGAAAGGGATGAAGCAAGAACGAATTGCAAAATAACGGTAGAAAATGAATGTCTTGAGCAAGTGAATGAGTATGTGTATTTAGGAAGCATGTTTAGTCGGGTGGGAAATTTTGAAAAAGATATCGAGCGTAGGAAAGTTGCTGGTTGCAGGGTGGGCGGTGCACTAAGACCTATAATGAGAAACAACAACGTCTCACTACAAGCAAAGAAAATAGTGCATAACGCAATCCTGTTACCATCGATGATGTATGGTTGTGAAACGTGGACATGTGCAGTAGAGATGAAATCTCTACGAAGAATATGTGGAAAAACTTTATGGGATATGGAAAGGAATGAAAATATTAGGAAGGAATGTGGTATGGAAGTAAGTGTTGTGACAAAGATGAAAGTTAATAAGTTGAGATGGTTTGGGCATGTGGAAAGAATGGATGCAGACAGAATGACAAAGAGAATTCAGAAGGCTGAAAGGAAAGGTGTAAGAAAACGTGGCCGACCGAGAATGACGTGGATCGAACACATCGATTCCGTCCTCAAGGAAGGCCATGTAAGAAGTAAGAGAAATAGGAGAGGGTGTATGAGAAATGTTATGTCGGTGGATGAAGCGAAAGAAGTATGCTTGGATAGAAAAGAGTGGAGGTCCGTTCTCTCTGCCTACCCCTTACGGGACACGGCGTGATAGGTAAAAAAAAAATGATGATGTGGAAAAATGTGAAGATTTTTCTTATTGAAAATTGGAATTTGTCTTATTTACCTGAAAATAATTTATTTTTAATTGACCCTTAAGTAAAAGACTAAGTTAAGTTCGAACTAAACTTTTGCGTCAATAGGTACCTACCCATGTAGGTACGCTTTGATCACATAGGCAACGATAACTAAATTTCATGTTCTCATAATTCCTTTTTACAAAAACATTACAGTGAGCTTCTTTCGAATGGATGGAATAAAAGTTTTTTAGAATATGAAGGATTTTTGTGAAACCTCTGTTGCTTCTTGAATTTTGTTGTGTTGCGTGTGAAAAATCTTTCGTTATTGTTCATGAATAATTCTATTCTGCAAAGTTTAAAGGAGAATAAAATAAAAATTACTTTCTACTTTACAGACTAGAATTCCCACCACTAACGTGCTCAACAATCTAACTCAAGTATTGAATAAAAGTTTGCTTTTCCAAAACATTTTGAACTACGATTAACAGTTAGATGCAAAACAAGGCAAGTGTCCTCGGCATGTTACTACAATAGTTCTAAACGAATAATAGAACCGCATTCTCTTTCCAGTTGCTTGCTCGTACTCTGTTAGTAGTGTCGATGAATATTCAATTGTTGCTGACGGCGCTGCACAATGGGCAGTCAAGACTTTATTTGACCGTCAGAATATCAAGAGTTACCTACTATCATGACCTCTGTTTGTATCCATGGAAACTTACATACATAGATCAATTTAATATTGATCAGCTTTGGAATAGGTATAGGTATTCTAACAAAGCACTTGTGATCGACTTCTAAACAAAATCGAAGAAACCAGACCCTCTGATGGCACGGCCAGAAGGAACGACGACCACGTGGTTAAAATGTTCCCTAACATCCATACACCACCCATGGGTTAGTTTCATGGTGGACCAGCTGATCGGTAGGATGCCACAGGATAGAAAGACGCGGAGACCAGGACGGGCGACTCCAGATGAGCTGGAAAAGGGCAAGAAAAAAAGATCAGCTTCTAGAAATAAAGTTCCTTTGAAAATTTTTGAGAGTTTGTAAAAACCTCCACTATGACTACATTTCGGGATTACATTTTGATGACATTGGTTTCTGCAGTTGGTTATTAATTTAGAATTGCATAATGTAATGTCGTGAAAGGATGGATAAATCCTTGATCACTGCATACCAAAATGAAGTTGGGTGAATAAAATATTGCTATCCAAAGAACGGTAGAGAGAGAGATTTATAAATGTTGATAACATTCCCTCCCCTTTTTTCAGCATCTTTATCCATCCAGTCCTGATTAGTAAGTTGAAACATTAGTGGGTATTCTTCTTCTTCTTCTTCAGCTTATCGCCGTCCACTCCTGGACGAAAGCCTCCTCCATGTCCCTCCATATCGCTCCAGGTCATCCCTCCATCGCATCTGTGGTCTTCCTACACTTCTTCTCGTGTCTCCAATTCAGCAGTATTTTGGTCCATCTTTCGTCTGTAGCTCTAGCGACGTGTCCTGCCCATTTACATTTTAGAGTCATTACCCGGTGGATTACGTCTGTGACTCTAGTTTTATCACTAACCGTTTCGTTCCTGACTCTATCTCTAAGGGACAGTCCTAGCATGGCTCTTTCCATCGCTCATTGCGTGACTCTTAGTCTCTCTGCGCTTAGCTTTGTCAGAGTGACAGTTTCTAGACCATATTATTATGTATTTACTGGAAGAACACAAGCTTCATAATATAACTTCCTCTTCAGGTTGATGGGTGTTTTTTTCTTTTTTAATATATACCCTAGTTTCCCAAAAGCAGCCCAACTTAGTCCGATTCGTCGTTTTATTTCTGCCGTCTGATTTACTTTATCTAATCGGATACAATGTCCTAGGTATATATATTCTCGGCCTTTTTCAATAATTCTACCATCAATCTCGATTTGAATGTTTTGTGTGCCCGTTACTTTTGTTTTAGCCAGGTTCATACAATATAATCCTTTTGGAGACCTCGTTCAGCTCTTGAAGCATTTTTGCTAGTTCCTCGGGACTGTTACTGATTAGAACTATATCATCGACAAA
Organism: Mystacides longicornis; assembly: GCA_963576905.1. Lineage (NCBI taxonomy): Eukaryota > Metazoa > Arthropoda > Insecta > Trichoptera > Leptoceridae > Mystacides > Mystacides longicornis. The sequence goes on from OY756420.1 coordinate 23,613,172, forward strand.
TCGCAGATAGTTCAAGTATCTACCATCGATACGAATTCCTCGGTTTCCCCAATCAAGCTTCTTAAAAATATATTCTAGTGCAAGTGTAAACAGTTTTGGGGATATTGTATCACCCTGTCGGATACCTCTTAGTAGGTATACTTAAGTTTCATTCTGGCATATGCGCTATGGGTTCATAAGCAAATCTTTTTATGTTGGCTCATGAGTAAATATTATTAACTAAAGTTGTCATAAAGATGAAAAAATCGCATGTTTTTATGACTGGGACAACCACATGTTATACCCCTTACAGAGTCAATATCTTTTTCATTTGCCCTTTTTGGCCTATACTTAAGTGATTATTTATTGATATTACAGCAGAAGAGAATATTTTGTTGCCAAAAGTGTACCAGTAAAATGAAATCGTTGAAGAATTTTGATATCTCTTACATTTATTTAAAGTTGGGTATTTTTATCGCATATTGTTTAACATCAGAAGCAACGTTGGAAGAAAAATTTTTCACGTTTTCTTTTTTTTTTTTAAGAGGTTCAATAAATTTGAATAAAAAGAAGAAAATGAAACGCATATCGGAACAAAAATACGACAAAAATGTGAAAAGGAGGAGGAATACTCAAGTGGGTTAAAGAATTCCGCACACAACTTGTTAGAAAGAGAATAGACTCGAACAAAAAGATAAGGCGACTTTTGCTTGAAGCTTAAAATAAAACAACCCTCATATTTCTGTCAGTGTTTCAGTTATTTGGTCACTATGTGCTTTGAACTGTGTGGAGTTTTAATTGAATTCCGTTCACATTGTGTCCAGACTACAACGCAATCATCATTAAATTTTATAGATTGAAGCTGATAATATTACGTTTAAAACACCTTCAATTGCAGCATAAGGAAATTCAAATGTGTATTGTGTTATTTCTAGTTAAACAATTATTTTTCACTCTATATTTCAACACTCTCTATATTGGTTTAATAAACGAAATTCTATGAATAAATAAATAAATTTTTATGTCAATATTTAATAGCGTAACTCAATATTTGAATTTCTACATTTAAGCAATCCTATGTGGGACATTTTGTGCGTAGTGATGAATATGAAATCCTTCAACTCTTGCTAATAGGAAAAATGGACAGTCGGAGAGCAAAGGCAAATATCTTGGATGCGCAACGGTGGAGTTGTTCCGGTTGTCGTGACCGAGATGCCTAGAAGTGATTGCCAACGTCGTCGACTGCATTTTCAAATTTGTGAAATTCTCGCCTCCTATTGGTCGGTTGTGTTATAGCGGATATCGAAAGGCATATGAAGGGATATAGCGTGAATCGTTTCTCATGCTCATTTTATTTTAATTTTATTAAATCAACCAAGAGTGTTTTGAAAGAAAAAATATTCTAGGATTAATTATAGAGTTTTTGATTCCGAATCCAACGACATCTATAACTCGAATTTGATTAAAATGTGGTAAAAACTTGGCGACTCATTTGAAAGTTTGAGAATAAGATGGTATAAAAGAGTTTGAAAAACAGTTGCTTGTTCGTTTATGCTGGGTTAGAGAGTTTGTTATTTTGACGCATTGAATGGATGTCTAGGAAACCATAAATTTTTTTATTGTTTAAAGCGATTAGTAGAGAAGGCAAATTTTCCGTTTTGAGATATGTAGTGTATTTGGCCCTCGATAGGTTAGTTTTCATCTGTGCTCTGATGGGAGACGTTCTTTAATTTTGTGTTTAATTAATTTTTAATATCCGTCGCATATTTCATTGTATGTACCGTGCTGCGTCTTGAGTGTTTTGTTATTAATACGGGATTTGCGTGCGACAAGAATGGTGTGTATGGAAGCTAAAATATCACATTTGATTAATTCGCGTGTGATAAAAATTAGAATCTTCGGTTTTGGATTAAGCCTTCAGTTTAATTATTATAATATTTATTGTTTAATTAATTGCGCTGGCTATATAGGAGAGGACGTGAGGAGGAACGTTAGATTTTACAGCTACCGTGATAATTTAACTTACAACTATGAATGTGAAGTGCTTTTATTTTCTTTATATGCTTTGTGCTTTTATTTTGAAGGTATGCTGAATTTCGGGTGAGTGACCATATTTTAATTAGATTGTAATTTGTTCCGTCGCTGGCAGCTACCCAGGATAAGGGCACAGATATATGTTTCGATATGGTATTTTGTTTGTTGCTTGGTCACCCCACAAGAATGCTTGCGAGCAAGTTGCTCGACGTGGTTTCAGCTGAGAGCCGATGCGGTACGGCATAGCTACGAATATTTGTGATCTCTGTGTGCCAATGGATTTATTGTATTGCAGTTTATACCTACCTTGATTGTTTTTACACGTCACATGTCAAGCACACGTCAATATTTAGAACCTTCTAGCAAGCTTACTGAAGAATTTAAATATGTAAAGGTAAATCGGTCTGTTCCCCGAAAGACTAATTTTGTTATGAATATCCGGTCGGGATATGATATTCTGAGCTTGTTATTGCCCGCGCATAAGATAGATTATGTATTTTGCCCGCGCCGTTGTAAATTTATTAAATGTAAAGTTACGGAGCCCGTATAATAAGATGTAGTATGTTAGGAGGGCTGTGGACTGAAGATATACTCACGTGAGCCTTTGAGAGAATGGGCTGACTGAATTGGACGCTCTTCAGCTCAGCCCAGGAAAACTCCCTTCGAAAAAGCCGGGGCTCAGGCCCAAGGGGGTCGAGCGACTCATCGAGATAATCAGTAAATACACGCGAGATATACAGTAAAATTGTTAATAGGCTTGATCTTTGTTTGACTGCAGCTAGCCGTGGGATATTTTTCGCGTAGCAAAATCCTGTCCTATTTTGAATCTCTAAAGTACGCTTGGGTGTATAGAGTTAAGAATTCCTCCCCTACAGCCTGTACCTACACCATCAGGAACCTTTTTCAGTTTATACACACTATATCTGATCGATGCTGAATTTCGGCCTTTTTTTTGGTGCCTACTCGAGGCGTGGACTCGTCGAGGTCGCATCAAATCGGGGCCAGTCTCGGACCTTCAGATTTTTGTTTTGCCTGAATTTTGGCAAGAAGGTTCGTTTGACATGGGAGGCCCTCTTTCAGTGGCCGATTCCTCCCATAGACCTCGAGCATGCTTATCACTTTATAGTATTAAAAGTATTGACAGTCGACATTGAGATCGAGATTGAGTTTCAATAGTAACCCACGTGATACGGCAGAAGCAGAATAAGACGAAAGAATCTGAAATACGTTGAAGGTTTTTTAAATCTAATTGCTTCAGAAAAGCTAACTGTGCTGTTTTCTAAAAATTTGAATTCCGTATATTATGCGTCGAAATATTTGGCAGATTTTTTTTAATTTGCATGCAGAAATGGCGTTGGTATAAAACGGCGATAAAGCAGAACTTGAATTAAACAAATAATATGAATTGGTTTGCAGTTTTATATGACGAAAAGAAATAATTACCGATCAGTTTAAAAAAAAAAGTTAAATGAACTTCATTAAATTTTCATTCGACGATAAGGTATTAGAGATAAAACTCAATTCAACATGACGTATTTTCAAATGTGAGTTGTTGAATAATTATGTCTGTTTATTAAGATAGCCATTTAAATATTAATGTGTATGTATATGAATTTCATCTGTTTTTGATGACACACTTAGATTTTAAAAACATTTAATTTATTTATAAGGTCGAATGTAAAAATAAAATATTTTTTTGTAAATTTTCTTTTTATCATAGCCACTGTTTAATTATTAATACTCGGCTTTTAAAACGAATGGGAAAATATTGAGTTCCAAGTAAAAAAAAAATATTCTGTCTCTTTTAATTGTCTGATTTAATCTAATTGAATGCAAAATTTAAAAAAAAATATTAGCATTCGCCACTCCTTCTCTATACATATAAACTATAGGTGTGCGAAATTTCATACTCTTCCGTCCGCGCAATTTTCGTAAAAATGGTCACAAAATTTTTCCTTCACGTATTAATCTATACAGGGCGGGGCATATTGACTCCCTACATAGTTTCAAACACTCACTGTAGAGCGCGCAGGTGGGTTAGCGGAGTGGGAATAGTGGCGTTAGGTGGGGGAATCGACGTCATTTTCATTTCAAGTAGACGCCATGTAGTGGTCCGGTGAGCATCGAGGCTTTGTTGTAGAAACGTTCTTTAAAAACAAAAGCCCTCTGCGTCGCCACCACATTATAACGAAAGCCTCGATGCTCATAGGGCCACTGCATGGCGACTACTGAAATGAAAATGGCGTCGATTCCCCCACCTAACGCCACTACTCCTACTCCGCTAACCCACCTGCGCGCTCTACAGTGAGTGTTTGAAACTAGGGAGTCCATTATGTCCCACCCTGTACATATACTACAAAAAATTACCTTAATGATGTAATTTAAAAGTAATTAAAAAGTAAATAAAAAGTAATAAAAAACACCAAAATAGATAATTTATATTTCACAAATTTCAAATCAAGTATTTTATGACAGATAGAATGACTTTCCAATTAAATTCTTTCAAAAAGTTTAAAGAAAATACTTAGGCGTTAACTTGAAGAGAAAATAAATAAAAAAATAAATTGTCAAAAAATTAAAGTGCCCCTAGAACAGAAGAATCTTTCCAAATAATTTCGTATTGTCTTCGGTACATTTTTGTCTATTATTCGAACAATTCGTTTCAAATCATCCTTCCGTGTAGCCACATCTTGAATAGGATAAACAACCAATACCAACGGTTCATAGTATATAATTTCAGGGTTCCGAAAAATCAGAACAAACTTTACGTAGCATTTGTCAATATTTGCCTCAGTTTTAAATTAACCATATCTTTTTATGAAAATTTATTATCGGCATTTCACTTTCATGGCTGTGTATGGAGGATCTGTTTTTTCAAAATTGTCTTAAAATAACAAAATATTACATCTTGTTATAGTAATGTTATATGTATTTTTAAATTTTTCTTAGTATTACCTAATTCAGTTTAATGAGAATGATTCATAGAAAGTATTCCAAAGTAATCACGCTGCTGGATTTCGTCACTGTGGCTACAAATTGACGCCGACAGTTCCTTTCATTGAATATTCAATAACGGTAATGAGGCTGGAGATTCCTTTTTCCATCCAATTTCCTACCTCTCTTCATTATATTTCTGTCTCTAGCCAACCACAGAACTTCTCACTAGGTACCCAACGCCTACCTAACCCTCTTTATATCTTTCCGACCTCAACTTTATAGTTTCAGGAAATTCCATCAAATCAAAAATATTGATTGAAAATCACTTTTTGTCTTTCTTTGAGCTATATCTCATACCATGTCTACAAATAAAATAGATGTACAATTTCTGGATGTTGTGTTCAGCAAATGGGACAATTTATGTCTAATTAAGGATCGAAGAGTAAAACAAAAAAAGAGGAAAAAGTATCGTACCTTGAAAAACACTTTCGAATTTTCTTTTGTGATTCGACCGTATTTTTTTCTATTTTTCAATTACGTTGTGATTATGTTTGAGGATTGTGCTTTTTGTACGGGTTGTCCTCTAAAATTTCCGCTCAGTTTCTATAAATGGGAGCCCCACACCATGTACACTTATGGGACGCCTTGGGAACACAATGGGATACAAGTGTAGGGAGCGTTTAATACTTTCACGTACCGTTCCGTTTTGAACAAAGTTTTTTTTTCAATTAGCTCCTTTGTGTGTAAGTTTGAGACATCTCTTTGGTTTATCTTTTCGAGATTCGTCTATTAAATAAAACATCTCGATGTGAACGTAGCAGAAATAAAGTAAGTTCCCGGCGTGTACGTACGTATTCGGGCGGAACAATCAACATTCTTACATAACTTTTTCCTCTTTTTACGAGCATGTATCACGTATATAATAAAAATACATTTTCAATAAAAATATTTCCAACCGACATTACTGTACTTTATGTAGTTCTTTTTATCGCTAACTTCACCCACTCACACCAAGATAATAATATATAATACAATACATTACTTTTCGTTATCTTTTCAGTCTACGAAATTTAAGGGTGTTATTTTTAGGATGACAGCGATTTATTTGCTATAATAAGAAGTGAGTGGATGGTTTTAATAGTGCCCTGGTATGTGCACAAACTTTTCATATTGCGAATAAAATAAATGCTCTTAATATTTATTGAGAGTGATCAACATTAATATTTATATTAAAAACTTGTACCTTTGATATTTTTTAACGTTACTTGCATAAACAGCAAAAACTGCATAGGTGTGGTTACTTCTTTTTCGCTTTTAGATTTCAAGTAGGTACCCTATGTGAAACAATCTACATAATAATTCAGTAATGTATGTATATTTATTTGTTTCACTCCAACTGTATGTCAGAGCATCACGCTAAAACCGTAGGTTCTGCGTTGAAATTTTTTCTTCGCAGTTTTTCGCAAATACCATTGTGGTAATCTGAGATACAAATATTTACATTTCATTAAATATATTTTAAGTTATTTACAAATTTCTAAAAATTTAAAATCTTCATACAAAAATGAGTTAGTCATGTTTTAAAAGTAAAATTATACGTCTAAATTTTGTGTAGAACTGTAGCATTACGGTATGAAAATGTACAAAATCGATCGAAGTTTGGTTTGAAATACAAAAAATACAAGTAGAAGTCTTTTAATTCTCATTTTATAAAGATTTTCACCGAAATTTTTTATAAAATATGTACGCCATGACAGATGTCTAAAGCCGGTAAAGCAGAGTTCGCTTGCACCCTCTCTCTCCTATGGTACCTCATTTATCACTACAGTCATTAAGTAGGTCAAACTAACTATGCATAATAATAATATAATACTAGGTAGGTAGGTACCTATATCTACACACAGTATGGAGGTTTAAATTAGGAACAACTACACAATACATATCTGTACCTTAGAGCATAAAGTGTGGGAGTCCACTTTTTTGCGATTTTGACTTAATGATACAGTTTTATTCGCAATTGAAGGTTCTATAAGTGGTCAAAATATTGAAGTCACCACTTGTTAAAAAAGGTGACTTTTGAAATTAAAAATATGTTTAAGTCCAATTTTTGTTAGAGCATAATCCATTATATTTCTTATTATAAAGAATATTGAAAATTGTATTAATTAAACATAAAACATGGTCTAATTGGTGGAAAAAAAATATTTTCAGATTTAATATTTTTCATATAGAAAAAAAGTTCGCGTTTTGTAATTTCAAGTTTCACTAAATCCTCTCTCCTGCAAAATTACTAAAATGTGACTCCCACACTTAATGCTCTAAGGTACAGATATTATAATTTATAATAGAAGGTAGGTAGGTACCTATACCTATGTATAATCAACATTCTTCTTTTAATTTTTTCGCGTATTCAACAGTGAGTATGTATTAATTTTTCCTCATCTTCTATTTTTTTATAAATATTGAAAGTGACATTAGTTTTTCAAATTTTTCGCATATTTAGCAGTGACTCTTATTTTTTCCTTTTTTGAAACATTAGCTGGGTACACATGTAACGATTTATCTTTAAGTTTGACCCATAATCGCTCATTTTCTAAATCTTAGCGAAGAAAATTTTTTAATATAATAGATTATCTATAACATTTGACCGATAATTGCTCATTTTCAAAATCTTAGCGAATTTTTTTTTTGAAAATAAGCGATTATCGGTCAAATCTTAAAGAAAAATCGTTACGTGTGTACCTGGTTATTAAGATAATATATACTCCTGCCGCCGTAGACAAATTCAAATTGGCGTTCGACTACAAACGAAGATTTCGTTAATGTATAGTGCGAAAAAATTAACTGTCCACTGGAACATATAAACATTTATTCAAACCAAACAATGATCCTTATATAAAAATATAAAAAGTGGACAGTTAATTTTCTTCCTACTATTCATTATCGAAGTCGTTTGTAGTCGATTGCCAAATGCCTTTTGGTCTAATGGTCCTGAGAAGGGGAAAGCTGCATGCAAAACCTGTTCAATAACCTACGGCTCAAGTCCGACTAGCCAAATCAACAACGTAAAGCAAGACGGGTATCAGCTAGTATAGAAATAATTTGGTAAGCATTGTGGTGGACCAGGTCCTCTGCTGGTGCCACTGGTGACTATAGGTTTCGGATCTGTTCTAGGAGCTTACCATGTATTGTACTCCCTTAGGTCGTGGTCAGTTGGTTATCACGACGGTGGCAGAGAAGCCACGGTGAGAACTGGTAATCAGAAGGTATATTTTTGATAGATAAAATATAGACGCGTTGAGTGTCAAACACTGAATTTATTTCACATGAAATTACATATAACAATGAATAAACAAATCGATAATCAAATTTATTAATTATAGACTATAGTGTAAACGACCCGGAACAGTGGTGCGTCCAAACGAGAATGAATTGTCTTCGCTGGGCGGCCGGGCAGCTATCGCGCTGCGGCCGTGGTCAATCCCACGTAACAATAATTGTACTAGTAGACCCCTGCTCCGGTCTCCACAGCATGCAAATACCGCCAAGTAGTTAGGAAGAAAATGGTAGACAATAGGACCCTACTTCCTATCCACTTAACTAAGCCAATGAAGCTTGTCTTTTATCATTCTTAGGGATCTGGCAGTTGGATGCAATAATTGCACAACCTGTTGAAACAGTTTTGAAAAATCACGAACGACGCTATACGCCGGCGCACCCAGCGTGAGCCCATCACCTCTACCATTGTGGGGAGGAGATGGGCTTGGCTGGGACATGTGTTAAGGATGCCGAATGACAGTTGGCCGAGGAGAGCGCTGTTCTTCCTCCCATCAGGGTCCCGAAGACGAGGAAGACCCTCTCACACTGTATTCCGCTCCTTCGAAGCAGAGCTGAGGGACATGGACATGGTGCATGTGGGAGGAGGTCATAAACATTGTGCAAGATCGAGCGCAATGGAGAGCTCTTGTTGCCTCCCTATGCCCCTGAGTGGGGTGTAAAAGGGAGAATTGATTGATTGCTATATATATATATATATATATAGGAGATTTCTCCCCCATCACTCAATATTTATAGATTCTCCTAAAATAAAGGTTCTCCTCTTTTTCTCTCTTCGTTATTCTGATAATTATTATTGGGGTCCCCAAGAGCCTATTTTGTTTTCCTTGAATCAGTGTTCGTTTCAATACCACACCATAAGAATTCTTTTATCAATTTTTTTTTTGATAAGTTTCATACATACTATGTCTCCAAAGTAGGATAGCAGCGTATTGTAAAATTTTTATTGTAGGTATTTTACATTCAAAATATGAAACTTCGATGCTTGAGTTTTACACAATACCAGTCAACAAGTCATAAGAGTATTATTTACATAATACAATGATCGGAGATACTTTACAACGTGTTTTGTACCAAGAAAGTAATACACTAAGTTATTTATTGAAAAAGTTTCAATATTGCACCTGACTCGAAAGATAGGAATAGGAGACTATATTTTATTTCAAAAACGAGTGTATAATGGTGTTATATATTCATGAGCGCATAATTCAAAGAAAGAAAGTATAAGGTTATGAATTAATATTATTTTATATGATTCAAATAAGCATATTATGTACCTACCTACATCGTACATCATTGAAAAGCATTATGAATTTTGTTTGTTCATATTTATATGAAATATTTCTTTGTCTAACTGTCATAAAAGGTTTTCGTTTTACGATTCTTGATTTTAATGAGAATAAATTCCCACATTTTAAAAAAATTAAGAAATAATAATACGCATCGAATTTATACATATAAAATGTTACCTCTTAAAATTATTCTAACCTCAAAAACTAATGATCTGTTTCATTCTATCGTTTTGCCACCAGGCATAAAATTGTAATTATCTAATCGGTCAATTAATCTGTTTTAGGTCAGCCACTAGGAACGATATTAATCTCTTTGAATTATACTAATTTCGGGTGTTTGTTTAATTCAAATACTCGTAGAACAGTGGTGTTCAGTTTAGGTTTTGTTTGTATTGAAGAATAATTTTGTACAGATTTTATAATATAATATTTTGCTGTTTATTGGAATTTAACAGAGTATGCTGCGTTACTATTTGATTGGTGGTTTCCTGTCATTCGCTCCTATAACTCTTGGCCCTTTCAGTCTTCTAATCTGTATGGGTCTTCTTATTGTACAATGATTAGTCAAGAAGTAATCGTCGGATGCCGAATGTATAAAACATTGTTCTGTAAGCTTGGTCTAATATTCCTCTTCAAGCACTTTCAGAATACTGTAGTGTCTCTCTTGGAGCGAATCACCTACGATAAAGTTAGTTTCTATTTGTAACTCGCTGTTCATAAAAATGTAAATACCAACTTAAACTTTCCAACTAGTTCATTTTGATGACAGCAATATGCGAATGCACTTACTTTGATGACTTTAAGAAACATACATCATTGGGAAGAAACACAGATCAAACAAACAAACATACACATGTCTTTAAACTACCTATATGAACAAATTTAATATAATGTATATTATCTATTCATCGAGAGAATGACTTTTTCACGATTGTCCACGCGGTATTTTAATATTTAGTCTCCGCCTGATTGTCAGCCATTTAATAAATTTAGCTGAAAAACTTTTTTCATTGGACAACATTTTAAAGATCCGCCTTAATTACGCAGAAAACTATTAAGTAAATGTGTATTTTATTTTGGTCAATCTTAAAATGAACCGACTATTATAGGTACAGTTCGATTATTTTGAGGCAGGCCGTGAGATGCACAAAGATAGACAAGGGACTGACAGGAGAACAAGGGATCACAACATTGTAATTAAGTACTGCGGCACAATAAAAGGTAATATTATTGGTAAATGTCAATATATAAAGTATGTAAGTGCTACATGGGTCTTTGAAAATAAACTAAACTACAGGACCATGTCCAAAAGGACCAACATTTTTTCTTTTAGCCATATACCTATCTTAAATACTAAGCAGATCCTTAGACAATTTTTTTTGGTCAACAAAAACTATTCATTTTTTCCTTGCCATTAGTGAGCTGAATAAGAAACTTTCTCCCCTAAAACTTGTGATAGTCCCATAGAAAATGTATCATGTAATACTCACTTTACTACCGTGACTACCTTCCGATAAAACAAGGGCTTCTGTTCTTAGCAATTAAAACTTGAGTGACTTATACTGTTTATCTACTTATAAAAAAAAATCTTCTGTATACCTAGATCCTAATGACTAACACTACGACATGATGTTGAATAATTATAACACGTTTTCTCAGATGAGAGCATAACGTTAGCAAAGACGCGATAGAACCGGGTCAGTTGGCCAGCATCAGAGTATATAATATTTTGATCTAAGGTACTCACTGTTTTTTCATATTGAAAATACCATTTCAACACAATTTTTGAGCTATAAAAGTATCGAGTGTTATAATTTGAACATGAGAAGGGTTCGTTTTTAAGACGAAAGGGACTCAAGAGCGCATTTCGGATTGCCGTTGAATTTATAAGCAAATGGGTAACGCTAAATGAACTAGCACTCCAGGTCGCCAGACAATTTATCAATCGATTGCAATCCCGCACCATTTTCAATCCCGCACCATTTTCAATCCCGCGGGAATTTTGCAGGATTGACACCAATCCCGCAGGATCCCGCTGGATCCCGCAGGGTTAGATAGAATTGAAAAAAAAACCCTTTTCTATGGTATGTAATAAGCGAATATTTATTGAAAATTGTAAAAATTGAATAAATTTAAAACACCTCAATGTATGTACCTACATAATTGAATAAATATAATAATCTACATAATAATTCAGAAATGTTTGCGTGCTTTTGACAATACTTTACCGTATATGTGAACATCACGCTCAAAATACAAATGCTACGTCAGATATGAATCTGCGCAGAGCGGTGAAATTTGCTCGAGAACGTTCTAAGATACAATTGGCAACGTTAACTTTAATATATTAAGAGCTATTTAAAAAACTTTATTTTTTTAGGATCTTCATACAAATTTTTCAAAAAAGACAGAAAGCCATCTTTTGGAAACAAAATTACTCATGTAAACGTTGAATAGAATCTTGGTATTACGGTATGAAAATGTTATAAAATAATTGGAGATTGATTCGTTATACATATAAAAGTTATTCAAATCTTATTATTCTCAATAAATAAAGATTTAATGGAAAATTTTGGAAAAAAAAATCCTCCATTTTGAAAATTGACACATTTAAAAAAATTTATGGCCACATTTTGTGTAAAACCGTCGTAGCCATTAGATGAGTAATTATGTAGCTACCTAATAAAATCATATTAATTGTTGGTAAATAATAAAGATACAATAAATTAAACTCATAATACATTTAAATAAATTAATCGTAAAAATGATTTTCGAAAATAGAAAGAGTATAAAAATTCTTAAGTTGATTTAGTCGATAAAACAGAACTCTGAAAGAAAGCGAATCTGACAGGAACTAATGACGTTCCTGTTTATCAAAATCATAATGGATTTGTCAGGTATATGTGCATGTTTATTGTAGTAAAAAATATATTTGTTTTATCCACATCATAATAAATAAGAAATACTGTATAATATTCATATCTGAACTAATCACATAAAACAGATCGTTGTGGATAGAATCGTCGAATATCACTTTATTTGAAGATCACTTTATTTGAAAAAATTTATTTTAACAAAATTATCTAAATTCTTAATTAATAGGTATGAAGATAAATTAAAAACAGTGTTAAATAATATATATTAATATTTTATTACGTTAATATAACAATCTTCACATATGTTTCATAATACGACAAGAAGCATTATATTAAAAAAGGGATTATTGCTGTAGTAGTTTCTTCCGTCAACAACATATTCTCTTTACACATCTCAAACATGATCCTGTAGAATAAAGAATCCTTGAAAGACCAAAACTGCAATCGTTGGATGTGGTATGTGCAGATTGACAGGTTTCGACCAAGTTTTGACGCAAAAAAACCCCAAAGGTGACTCTGTCACAGCGCAATTTGATGACAGATAAAAGCAACCAAGGTTTGTGACACTGAAAATGAATAAATTAATCATCAGTCAGTAAATATTTGCGTTTATTTTTCTTTACTAACCCCTTTGCACTAATGGTTGAATTTAAAATCAAATCTTATAGTTTAGCATAAATCATATTGCTTATATATTTTCAAAAAGAGTATGATTGTCTTAGCTCATTTGTTTCCAATTCGGTTAACATTTCAAAGTGATTCATGCATTCTTAAACTAAAAAAATAAAATACTAAGTGATGGAAAGAATGTTACAGAAAAGGTCATCATTTTTTATGTTTCTGAGTCAGTACTTAAAAATTACAAAGAAGTGATAATATTATAATAAATCTTATTAAACAACATTAGGTACCTACCGAAAATATCTATTGAGCAGCAAATAATTATTTTAATTTTGAAATTGGAAGCATTCCATCACTCTCTTATTTTTTTTTGACAGATCAATATTTATCAATATTGAGTGACATTGACAATGAATTCTACTAATCTATGTATTAGTAAATCTATGGTTGAGTGGCGCACTATAATCTAAAGCAGCGTATTTTTCACAAATAATCATTCTTCCAGGATGGGTTGCCTAAGAATAATAAAAAAAATAATAATATTGCTTAACCAATTTATATATTTTATTTTATGTGTAAATGACATCTACTTCATAATATATTTTTATGAAGGTTGGTTTTACAGACACTATCAAAAGAAAATATGTATGTATAGCGGAATAAAATGTCGTCTATAATTACCTAATTAGTTACTTTGCTACGTCATAATTAATTATTAAATAAAAAAAGGTTTTAATTATTTATATGAATAAAAAACATTTTCAATAATCAATTTTATAAATATTTTTACAATATTATAATGAATTATTTCTGTACTGTATGCACTATCTTCATCTATGGTATTTTTGCTTCCGTATGAGCTGTCAAATTTTATACGCAAATCCAAATATGTGCGCCAGCGCAATTTGGTACGAAAACGCAATAATCGAAGAGATTGGCGGTAATGATATTATCGTGTTTGTGTTGACAATAAGTTATGACTTTTGTGTAATGTTGAGTTATATAGCGAATTAGTTTAGTACAAAATATATATTTTAAATCTGAGAGTGGTTTTTCGAAAATAGACATCAAATCTGATTCATTCCTTGGAAAAACATGTCAATATGAGTTTGATGGATGGACTGAGATTTAAATTCATTAATATTGGATTTCTGGTCTTCAGGTAACCTATTTCATGTATTTTTATTTATTTAGTCATAGTTTCAAAAAACATATAATTTATAACCTAAAAATAATTATGAATACATATTATTCAAACGTCACCTTCATTTTCAACCTGTGGAACATTTTTCCAAATTCCTTCTAATGTTTTATTGGAAATTATAAAAAGAAATAGACATTAAATGCAGCAAATTTAAAAGGCTAAATAAAAACACACAATATAATTTTTTTGTTGCAGATAAGTTTCTGCCTGATAGAATGAAGGAGCCAGTCATTGCAAGAGACGGCAGAGCAATATCTGATAATATTTTGACAAGGGGATGAACTGATAAGAATGATGAATATAACTTTGCTTGAACACAAATCAATTCTAAGTATTGAATCTTCTCAATAATAACTTTATCAATATCAATGTTTATTTAAAATTATAGATTTATTTATTTATTTATTTCAACAATACACGGCTACAAGCCTTTTACATGATCATATCAATTCAAAACTCACAAAAACAAACAATAAAATACAGAACATAGCACTAAATTAATAAATATTCTCATCAGTCCCACATAAAAAAAATCAAATATAAAACAAAGCATCAAATTATAAATATCCTCATCAGCAACACAAAAAAAAACGAAGCAGGTATTAACTCAACAAATATCCCCATTACATATACAAAAAATAAAATATGAAACATATTATTTTAGAATTTATTATTCAGTACATTTAATTATACTTCTCACTCCTAAAATATGTTCTTTTAATTAAACTCATGTTATATCCATTACTTTATTTAAAAAGTGTAATCTCTTATTTGTTTTAAAATCATGCATAAGAAAATTTTGAGATACCTATCTAACCTTAGAAAGTCCCATCCTAATATTGGTTTTATTATTATAGGTATAGACTACGCTGGGCCAGACATGAGCAGATAATGCTATCATTGCGAGCACCAAAGAGAATTATGGGTAGACATCCAGCATAACTGGAAGACCTAGGCTGCGATGAGAGAATGGGGTCAGGAGGGATGTCGAGAAACTTCTTGACCCACGAAATCAGGACAGAAGTAGAGACAGAGTTGTCTCTAGGCGTTGAGTATTGGAAGCCAAGGCTGAATTAGGCTGTAGCGCCATCGGAAGAAGAAATATTTATTTAATATTTAACACTTTGATTATTTTAATTGGAATAGGCCTTATAATCTTAACAAGATATTATGTTAAAATAACCAACACCAGGCTGATTAAAACGTCATTTAGGTACTTATAAAAAATTTTCACAATTTTTAATATCATTCTTATGAATATGAAGATTACCTATGTATATTTAATTTGCAGATTATGTGTATTAAGTAAGTACTTAAGTACGTAAGTACTAAAAAGAGCATTCATAGATTTGTTAAAAGAACCTAGCAACATCATTAACTTACAAGTGATTGCATTGGAGGACAATAATTGTTAGCCTATAGCAGCTTAACTTCCAAACTATTAATTGTTTTTAAATTTAGATATATGATTATTTTAATTTCAGAGTTATTATTATTGTAAACCTGTTTTTTTTTTGTTGAAATTTAGTTGAAGTTTCTATAATCAGACCTCTTTTCCTGTAACATCGAAAAGTGTCATATTATTACAGACTGATAGATTCAACATTAGACCGTTATTTATGGTCAATTTTAAAATGCCATTTTTTTTTCAATTTGACCAGTACTAACTGGATTATGACTTTCTTCTCTTGCTATTTCGAATGGCTTAGTGTGATGACTTCACGTTAACAACGTTCCTTATTTAGGTGGTCAAATTGAAATCCTTGAGTATTCGACAAATTCAACAATCTGCTGAGATGCTAGCCACCGGGCCAACGGCCCGTTGCATTTATGCCTTCCATAATTCGTCTATGGAGCTGAGATTCCTAGGATTATATCTTATCATGAATGCAATGCCAAAATGTCTACAGAATTTTAAAGTGTGTCAAAATTTTCAAGATACTCTCAACAATTCTCACAACAATAATGTTTACTTTAATGTTTTGTATATCTCTTATTAATTGTCAACTCTTAGTATGACTTATATTAAGCACCTATGATAGATGAGAGTTCTAATTCTCTAGAAGTACCTAAATATTTATACTCAAAATTATCATTTATTAAAAAGTTTTACCCTGTAAAAATGATGTTTAAAGATCAACTGCAAAATACCTTAGTTATTTATTATAAAAGTGTTTTTCTTTACCAATTGTATTGATTGTTTTATTAATGTAAGTAAAATTAATTTTTGAAATCCAAACTCCCTCGCCCCACTTAGGGGCATAGGGATTTAATAAATTTGTGGAATTATTGCCATAGCAATTTGAAATTTTTATTATTACCCTATTCCTGTGTTATATTTTTAATAAGCAATCTACACTGATTTTTCTATTCACACGAAGGCTGGATGTGAGGTGCAGGTTCGAATCCTTGGCCACAAAATTCTTTACTATGCTCAAAATAATTAACACCCACTTCTGGTAAGAAATTTCTGGTTCCAATTCCCAGATGGGTCAGAATATTTATAGGAGTTTTTTATGCAATATTTTCTCGCTGGCTATACTGACAATTTTTCATACAAAAGATTTTTAGGTACAAAATCACTGGCTCGGGTAGAGGTCTTAACACTTAAAATAATTATGTACCTACCTGTTAAATTTGATATTAAGAATAAATAAAGCTTTGTAGGTACATAATTAATTTTTGCAGAAGAACAACTAAAGCATTTACAGAAATCAAGTGTTCTATCTAAATGTACTTGATGGGGAAGGTATAGAAAATGCTATGTTTATGACTCACCTTTTCTGCCTCCACAGCAATAATTCTACAAATTTCTCATACTATCTAATTATATTATCTACCTATTTACCAATTCAAATCATCTGACTTATAGGTAATGCAAACTCGATCAGTCAATCAATTCTCCATTTTTTTACTCCACTTAGGGACATACTTTATAGGTACCATATTTTATTAATACATAAATCAGGTTCTGTAATTCACATTTTTCTCAACAAACTTCATCAACAATTTTATGGACGGGTAAAAAGGCTAGTAATAATAATAATTGGACAACTTTTATGGCGCCGTTTAGTGAAATATCTTCACCTCAAGGGCGCCTCACATAAAAAGTAAAGAGTAATAATCACCAATTAGGTTCGTCAAAACATAATAAAACAACACAAATGGCAATAATCCCACAAGGTTCGTCATGTTGTAAAATATGTGAAATCATCATAGATACTTGTAAACAGTCAATATGGATTGGAATAGTCAATTGGATTGGAAGAATGCAAATTTAATACAAAACATCAGTAAGACATCCGAAAAAAATGGGTCTTTAAGAGTTTCTTAAACTTGTCAACTGTTTCAGCCTGCCTTAAACTCAGAGGGAGAGCATTCCATAGTTTGGGCCCCACCACGCACAAAGCGCGATCACCGTAACGCGTAGGGTTTCGTCTGCGGACCTCCTCCAGTTCAGAGAAGAGGCTCTGGGCCGACCTCAAAGTTGCGCGCCTTTCTGTTATAATTTTGGGAGCAAACATCTCCTCCAAATATGAAGGAGAGATATTATTAATTGCTTTGTAAACCAGCACACATACTCTGAAATCAACCCTTGCCCACATCGGAAGCCAATGCAAGTCTCTGAGCAATGGTGTAATATGGCAGTATTTAGTTTCATTTGTTATTAGCCTGGCTGAGGCATTCAGAACAGACTGCAGTCTATTAATATGAACATCTGGCATATTTGCATAAACTGTACCACAATAGTCCAGCCTGGACACCACAAATGAATTCACCAATGTCTTCAAACTGTCAGTACTGATGTTTCTTTTGACAGCTTTGAGCTGCCTCAAGAAGAAGAAACCGCTCCTTACAGTGTCACTTATCTGCTTATTCATAGATAGATCACTCTCCAGATTAACACCCAGGACTCTAGCAGATGTAACAGGCTCTATATTTTTGTCGTTTATTCTGAAGGTATTCTGAGGTATAAGATGTCCTCTTCTTCTGGAAGCCATCCACATAAACTCGGTCTTTTCTGGATTCAGACATAATCTATTGAGGCAAGTCCATTGAGTATTCTGTCAATGCATTGCAGCAGTTGATGCTGGAGAGCACGATGCTGATCAGGCTCTACAGACGCATATATTTGAATGTCATCTGCGT
This sequence comes from Mystacides longicornis, assembly GCA_963576905.1. Lineage (NCBI taxonomy): Eukaryota > Metazoa > Arthropoda > Insecta > Trichoptera > Leptoceridae > Mystacides > Mystacides longicornis. The sequence goes on from OY756420.1 coordinate 23,631,600, forward strand.
AACTGCACACTTTAAAGCCACATTCAGTCACAATCTTTTCAATCTCCGAGACATACAAAATAAATAGCAGCTTCCACAAATCCAGCTTCTGCAGCATATAAAACTTGACTTCTCGTCTACTTATTTAATAAAAAAAATCCAAAAACAATAGCAATATGAATATATTTGGTAGTAGGTTCTTTGATAAATATTTATAGTGAGTTCTTTGAAATAAATTGTATATACAAAGGTGTCAGTATTATAGCCGGTAGAGTAGGTAGGTATATTGCCCGAGGAAATTTTTTTAGTCAACTGGTTCCGTCCAATCTGAAACAGGCCAGCCTTGGTTTTTTTCACGTGAAAAACGATTAAAAACACACAAAGATTTTAAATATTTGATAGAAGAAACACCCAACCAGAAATTAAACCCGTGACCTCTTGGTTAGAAGTCAGCGCATATAACACCAATTTTTATCACCTAGTTAATTAACTAAATATATTATTTGTAATCTTTATTTTAGGTAATTATAACCAGATCAGTATTCTTTATCATATTACCTACTATGCAAATAGTCTTTTTTTCTTACCAATTAATCAATCAAGCTCTAATCATTTTTATTATATTGACAATTTATCAAGAAAAACAAAAATGTGCTTATTAATTGAATTATATAAACTGTGATGAAATGGTCATACGCTAAATAAATAAATAAAAATAAAAAAAAGTCACTTCTCCTTCTGAAAATATGACCGTAAAAAACAAATTAGCATCATCGGTGTTATTTCCCAACCTACTTCCTATGGAACTAATATGTAGCCAACGACCGAAAAGGCACTTTCTGACTCCATATTTGTTGATTTGATAATTAATAAATTGTTTTCTGCATTAACATCGTCTGGAACTACAAGTTGTACATTTTGAGAGTCTTCTTTATGACTCGATGTTAATTTTTTTTTCATTTCTTTTAATGAATTTACGCAATTGGATGCTTGCGGATCAGCACTTGCGCTGTTGCGGGATCCCGCAGGCCCTAAAAACGCGCGGATCCCGCGTTGCGGGATTGCAATCCCTAATTACACCACAGAGAAGACAAAAAAGCAATGACTCAAGAAAATATTCAATATTGCTACGAGATATTCCAAGCGATTACAACTGAGTTTCATAATATTATCATTTTTTTCTTTTTTCTAGATTAGGTACCGTCGACTCATTCTAAGATCGATAATATAATTATCTGAATTGTTTCTACCTGTTAAGGTGTGATGTAGCTACTTATATGACCATACGATAAATAAATAAATATAAGCATTTTAATCTAAGGGTTTGTTTTAAATGAATCTGTGTTCACAGTGAAAGCATATACACTTTTGACATCTATCACATATAGCAAAATTTGAAGACGGACGTTCCCGTGAATCAAACCTATGATTTTGGGCAATGAAAGTATAGTTTTGAGTTTTAGTTATTATATTTCTAAATTATTTTGTGGATAAAAACAAACATTTTACTACACTGATTATAATCCTGTATTCCTGAATGCCATTTAAAGATTCTCAATTATTATTGTTGATATTATTCTCCCAACAATTCTGTCAAGTTCACTGTACCACTGTTTTACCGGCCAGTTGGTCTATGGAATGTCCATACCAATTTCAATGTTTATTGTTTTACTTGCAAATCTTTTTCAACAATGATTTTAAGATTTAAACTTTATTTATATTTCAGGAATATAAAATGATTAAAAAATTATTGCTAAATTATTTTATACCTATCTACATTTGAATAATATGATTTTATCAGGTAGCTACATAATTATTACTCATCTAATGGCTACGACAGTTTCACATAAACTGGGGCCATAAATTTTTTAAAATGTGTCAAATTTCAAAATGGAGGATTTATGTTTCAAAAATTTTTCAGCATATACACTTATTCAAATGAAATATTTTTAAAGTAACGTTATTTCATTTTAATTTAAACCAAATGGATATTTGAAGGTTATGTCATATGTTTTTTGTTAAAAGGATATTTATTAAAAAAAACTGCGAGTTCCTAATATCGTCCCCTCATATGGTACCAAATACCGCCCCGGGGGCGATATTAGGAGACTTTCTCAATTCGTTTTAAAATTAATTTTCTTTTTATTTTCTATGTTTTTATGTTACTCTTTAGATGCCAAAAAGAAAGCTATGGGATTCTGAAGCATTGAAGAAAGCAGTTGATGATGTTAGAACCAAAAACATGGGCTATATAAAAAAGCAGCGAAAACTTAAAAAAACGCGATCAACTTTAAAAGATTAATTTAAAAAATCTGAAAGCTCAGTTAATAATTTGATTTTTGGGAATATGGGAAGAAAACCAGTTTTACCATATAGTTGTAGTTAAGTTTTAACAAAACCAACAAGCGAAAAAAGAAACTTCTGACGAGGAAACATGATGATGACCAAGTTATAGTCACTACTGACGAAGAAGAAAGTGATAGCAATGACGCTGAATGCCCAGTTTGTCTAAAAAGCTTTTCTAAAGATAAGAAGGGTAAAAAAACGGATAAGATGCGCATCAAATGTTTCCAGTGGATGCATGAGACCTCCATTGAAAATCCTGGAACAAAATTTATCTAATAATAATAAAAATAATAATTTTATTTTTCAACAAAAATGTACAGAGTATTGCAGAAATTCAAATATAGAGATACATCAAATACAATTATAATGGTTTTATAAAAAAAAAAAAAAAAAATAGTTATGACAATTTTATGTATCTACAACTAAACTTACATGTATCTACAACCCTTTTTCCTTGATAAATACTTGTGCAGTGAACTAGTGAGAAGAAACTGTATCTCACTGCACATTTCTCCAATTTGCCTTAGCATCAACTCAAACCAACACTCCACAATCACACATAGCACCCCCACATCACACTCATCAACCACAGAGCATTTCCCAAACACATCAACTGTATCCCAGTACACAACTCTACCGCTGTATCTCTAACATACACTCCACATTCTTTCTTCCTACATCCAGTAGCCAAACAGACAAAAGCTTCTTAAATAAACACTTATTTTTTATATTTCTAATACATGGAGTTATTTTGTTAAACAAAAATGGTGCCAGGAAGATTGGGAACCTTTGACCATGGGTTGTACACATTCTTGGAGGAACTGGCATTTTTTGAGCTCTCATTCTTGTATAAAAAGAATGCTGAACAGCAGCAGAGACATCCCTCTCAAACTGGTATCTGGTCAGGATACGAAGCACATACAACTGTCTAGGATCCAACACCCCGAAAGTCCTATAGAGTGGTTCAGATGGATGCCTATATCCACAAAAATTAATGACTCTAAGGATGGCTTTATGAGCAATATTAACAGAATACAGGTGGTTAACAAATGCACCGCCCCAGCATTCAATACCATAAGATAGAATCGACTGACAAAGTCCAAAGTACACTATTCTAACCATATTTAAGTCTAATACATGCCTTACAGTTCTAAATACATATATAAGTTTTCTTAATCTTTTCGCTAAGACCTCCAAATGAGCAGACCATCTTAAATGCTTATCAATTACAATACCTAAATACTTCATTACATCGGTACTTTCTATCTTAGAACACACACAATCATCATCACAATCACAAACAACAATTGTTCCACCAAAATCAGGCTGGGAAGCCAGAGTCAAAGAAAAAGGTACATATTTTGTCTTGTCCGTATTCAACGTCAAAAGATGACTATCCAACCATCTCTTAACCACCCTCACACCTCTCTGAGCCAAATCATAAGTTTCGCCCCATGTGTCTCCACTGAACATTAAGACTGTATCGTCGGCGAAAGTTATGATCTCACCGTCAAAGTTTAAATCACACAGATCGTTGATATATAATAAAAACAACAACGGGCCCAATGTACTTCCCTGGGGTACGCCAAATTCTATTTTAGATGTTTTGCTTGTCACTTCATTGCTTATTTTAGTCCTTTGTTCTCTGCCAGTTAGATAGTTTTCAAAAAAGTCTCCAGTTATACCTCTGATTCCAATAAATTGCATCTTTCTTAGTAAAATTCTATGCGAAACCGTATCAAAGGCTTTCGCCAAGTCAAGGAACACTGCCAGACATCTTTTTCCACCATCCAAACGAGAAACCACATACTCCGTCAATCTGTTCATAGCATCTTCAGTACTAATCTTTTCTCTGAAACCAAACTGGTTACCTGATAATATTTTATGTTTGTTCAAGTAATCCAGAAGTCTCTGTTTTACAGCCTTTTCCAATATTTTAGAGACACAACTAAGCAATGATATTGGTCTATAATTAGTCTGATTGTAAGGGTCTCCAGATTTGAAAATCGGAACCACGATGGCATGTTTTAAACATGTAGGAAATATACCTTGTGTAAAACAATTATTAAAAATTATAGTCAGCGGCATGGCTATGTATTCTGCACAGAGCTTAATTATTTGAGACGAGATCATATCATCACCACAAGAGGAAGTGTTTTTTAAAGTAGAAATAATTCTCCGAATCTCAGGCTCCACAACCGGGGTAAAAAAAAATGATGATACCATCCTCTTTTCATTCTTCAACCCAGTTACTAGTTCATTCTCAGTCAGACCAATCTCGCCTTCAATCTTACCAGCCAGGTTGCTTCCAACATTACAGAAGAAGTCGTTCAATGAATCAGCTATTCTATCGGGTTCATCTATTCTTTTAGAGGTTTTTTGGTCAATTAACATTTTAATTTCTAAAGTTTTATTCTTCTTTGTGTTCGTACAGTCTTTTACAATATTCCACAGTTTTTTTGTATTATTACCCGATTCTGCAATTCTATCACCATAATACAGGTGTTTTGCCGTTTCAATAGCCTTTCTACAAATATTTCTATATTTCCTGTATTCCTTGGCAAGATTCAGGTTTTCAGGATATTTTCTAACTTCGCTATGCATTTTGTTTCTCTTACAAATAGACGCAACCAAACTGTCAGTAATCCAGGGTTTCAATTTCAAACTTTTTTTTGTTCTTCTGACACTTTGTGTAGTATTCTCAATGATAATCGATTTCAATGTAGTCAAGAAAGACTCCATGGCCTCATTAGGATCATTCACACCAATTAGCGGGTCCCAATTAATGGCTCTGACTCTTTCGATAATTCTGTTCACATTTACATATTTATTTACAGTATTTTTGTTGGTATCATTATTGTGTCCCACAACACCAAGCACCGTCATGTAATGATCCGTTAAATGAGTTTCATATACAGCAGAAACCAAATTATTCTTGGATTTCACCATCACATGATCCAGACAGGTATTCGTAGCAGGCCTGGTAACAGTATTAATAGCAGAGACGAAACCCACACAACTCAACATAGTAAGGTATTGTGTTCCCTGCACATTAGGTGACAGTATGTCAATGTTTATGTCTCCAGTAATAAGAACCTGACTGTACATTTTTGTGTTCAATAATATATTATTCATTGATTCAATAAATTGTTCCTTATTGTTTTCACTTGGAGATCGATACATGGCGAAAATTGATGTATTTTTGTCGATTTCTATTTGTAAACAGTTAGCATGTTGTATTGTAATTTCCTGACACTTGTGAACAAATCCATTATTTTTTACATACACAACAAGACCACTGTTCCGATTAAAATTATCTGTCGTGTGGTACTCCGAATAACCATCAATAAGTTTAGGTGTAAAGCTGTCACCAAGCCAGCACTCCGACAGCACCAACACCGTGAAGTCCATCCCGAGAGATGAGAGCTCCACCATCAGAGAATCGAAATTGTGTTTAATACTCCTGATATTAATATGGACAACACTCATAGCAATATTTTTATTAAAAATTTGTTTGTATTCCTCGGCAGTCTTTAAAATCTTAGCCTCAATATGCTTAAATCCATCAATATCTTCAAAGAAATCAGATGCAGATAGTTTATCTTTCGTGTTATCGCCTTGAAGACCCGGATCAACATTAGCAAAAATAATTAGTCAATTCTCGGGCTCTCTTGTCTAGCAGTACTCTCACTGGACACTCAGGACTAAAAGCAGAGTGATTATTATTTTCCTTATCAGAACAATTAATACATCTTGGATTTGTGCCCACTTCCTCTATCTTCCTTTTACAATCATTTCCTAAGTGTTCTTCAGTACAATATGCACATCTAGTGGGTCCTGTACAGAATCTCTTGGTATGTCCGTAGGCCAGACAATTATAACATTGGACAAGTGGGGACTCGTCCTCCACTTGAATCCTCTGAAAACCCACAAAGACCTTCCCCACCATCGTCAATATTTTCCACGTTCCAGGTTCCACCTGACAAATCAAGTTTGCCAGCAATCCATTTCTATGCTTCCTGAAATACTTTATTTTTACCTTTTCCTTTATATTCAAATGCGAATTCTGTTTTTGTAAGGACTCGTTTAGGTCATCTTCATTTATTCCCTTGATTACACCTTTAAAGACGATCAAAGGGTTTCTCTCCCTACCACACTGCACAGTCAGACCACTCCTGTCACTAGTCAGACTCAATTCACTTTTCAACTTGTCTCGGTGTGTTTCATTTGTACAATTTATTATTACTTTGTGGTTTTTTGATTTTCTTACATTACTCACACCAATACCCAAACTTCTAGGGTTAACATTTTTCTTAACTTGCCCCTCTATATCGTCTCCAGTTTTCATTGGATCTTTAGAACCCACAACCAAAGCGTAGGTTTTTTGAAGAGGAGCAATATTGCCGTTATGTTTATCTAGATCTCGGGCAGAAATATAATTTTTCTTTTTAATTTCTAATAATATTTCATCAATTTTATTAGAATTTTCCTGTATCTTTGCACCTACATATTCTTTCAGAATCTCCAAGTTATCGACACTATTCTCATCACTCGCATTCTCTGCACTTAGCTCCTTTACAATTCTGAGAAGCTCTCTAAGACTATCAATAACTTTTTCCTTAATTTCTTTTTTCAAATTATTAGCACCATTTAATTGTTCTATCGACTCCTTAACTAGTTGCCGAGCAAAAGAGCATCCATTTCCCACCTCTGTCCTCTCCGTAAGCTTCCTATTATTTGCAGGAGATGTGTCTCGAGATGTTGGAGCTGAATTAGAGCCTCCATTTCCCAGATTTTTTTTGATCATGGGTATTCTGATACCCCTCTCGGACATTATGATGACTCAGAAAGCTAATTGGCTATTAGCAGAGTCCAGCAATCAGCCACCTCAGAATGAAGCACAGATTTGGAATCCACACACAAAATGCTATCAAAAAGATGTATTGCAACCCGTACTACAGGTTAATTCACAGAAATGTCAAAAAAGAAAACAAGCTTCTCACGGCTTTTCCAGTTGTTATGTTGTAGCACCACTTTATTTTGGTAGTCCACAATAACACAGAACACTTTGAGTCACATATATAAGAACTTTTCACCATTTGCCAGCATAAAACGAAATGTCAATTTCAGCAAAATAGTTTTTCATCTAAAATTTTCCAGACATTAAGAGTCCAGCACAATCACTTATATGGCCGAAAAGAGCGCGCAAAACTGCACCGAATGATATAACCAATAGTAAATACACTCAAGAAAACCTTTAAAATTAATATTATTTATCAGAGCATTGATTGATGTGTGCAAACATTAGTATTGTCGCAAGTAGTGTCTAACTTGTTTGGAAAATTCAGCTATTGCAATCCTCATGATTGGCAAGCTAAAATGATTCCAAAGTATATTTATATCACTTATTTTTTAGTATGATTAAGGTTTAATAAAGTTTCTTGTACTAACTTATGGGCTCCTAAGTCCTAATATCGTCCCCGGGGGGCGAAATTAGGAGCCCAAAAAATATTTTTAAGAATTTGTACTTTTTTGGTTTTGGGTAATAAATTTATAGTTAAAACCCTCCGACGGCACACCTATTTATTGTGACGAGAACGGCACTTCGGGGTCCTTTGGACCCCATGTTTTTAAAAATTCACAATATTTTAATATGTATGTATTTAATAATTATTTAAATACACAGATTGTATCTTTAAAGTGTTTTGTAAGAAATAAAAACATATTTTTTGTTGCAACATTATTTTTAATACATATTTAAACAAAAACCTTGCCGTGGGGTTGCCGGCGAAGAATAGCACCTCTGCTCTTTTTGCCCCCGCATTGCTGGTTGGTTTGGGGGGTGATTCGTGGCGGGCGTGATTTGTCCGGGGCCGGCTTTTTGGTTTGATTGCTTCGATCGAGCTAGGAGGTCGGTTTCGTGCGGGTCGGGTTTGCTGCGTATTGGTCTCCTCCGGGCTGGTTTGCGGTGTGCGGGGGGCCTTAAAGGGAGAATGTGTGTGTGTGTATGTATACTTTTTTTTAAAACTTTAAATTATACTATTTTTAATAAAGTTAACAAATTTTTGATAGTTCATATGAATAAAGAAATGTTTGAACTAATGTTTGTCGATTGTTTTATCAATTTACCTATTATTTTTTTTTTCTACCTATTTTTTACAAAAAGGTGACGATATTTGGCGACCCTACCTTAATAAATAAAACTTTTACATTTTTTATGTAAAGTAAGTAGGATGAAATTATGTTATTTTGCAGTGATTGTTTTTGATAAATTGGGTTTGATATCTTTTTTACTCGTTGCTTTCTAAGCTTTTACATAATCTTCTCTTGATAAATTTCTGCGTAAAGTTGGTGAGGCTTCTTTGACAATTTCACAGATCGTCAAACTCCTTGGACATGACAAGAAAATTCAGGAAACTGTATTTATTCATCTTCGCCATTGTATGTAATGAATGCCGTAAGATCTTCGTCGGATACTTGTCGATTGGTGTTTCTGTTACATTTTGCTGTCTGTCTATAACGTAGTCTTGTAAAAGATGCTTCAAAATTTACTTTCGGTACTTCAAGGATCAAAGGTGCGTGTTTTCGGGTGATTTAGCTTTCACTATCCGGCGAGCGGTTCATTTTCTTACTACATAGTGTATTTTGAGCGAAATAGCTTTTTCTTTTAGTAATTACAGTTTATATAACAGATAAATATATGGATAAGAAATTAAACTTCCATAGGTAACGGGATCAGTTGCGAGGTAAGTTGGTGCACAAACATTAACAATAAAGATAAGTTAAGGTTATCAAACATTCTGAAAGAAACGCAGTCGCAGAATCCTATTAGCTTAGTTTAGCGATCTAACATGGAATATTTTTACTGGAGCTCAGTTGCCTAAATCATGGAATAAATATAATTGATCTTTTCATAGATCTTGAAATGATAAAATAGTACTTTCTGTTATAATCACCTGGAACATATCAATTGTTTTTTTTTTATTTTTCCAGTTGTTTTCGAATTTGGTCGGAATGCATATGATGATTTGAGAAAGCACTATCAACATAATACTATACAAACACCTAAATAATTGTTATTTGTTGTTTTTTTCTAGATTACCGGCGACTCGTTCAATTGGGATTACTTGTGGTTTACAATAAGCAAAAAATTCATTCTAATGGTTTTATTAGTCTTTTCTCCTGCAAACTAATTATTTAATCATGTTTTCCGGTATTTACCTACACTTTTTTTCATCACATCAGACGACAAGTAAAAGATCAAATGAAATATTGCTTTTTGAAAAGAAATCTGTAATCGATCTCTCCATCGGTTTCGGTTTTCCAAATTTTCCATCAATTTAGAATCAGTTTCCTTTAACACTCTCTTAATTATTGTTCATCTGTATTTTTTGACCACTTTTTCTAATCACTAGCCTAAACCTTTGGCTTTACGGCCATCAAAATACAATACTGGTATTTTTAACCCTTTTCTCATTTCATGAGATTTTCTCTGCTTTCTCTATATACTTCGTTGCTACCTAAAATTGCATTTTTATGCTTTATATCATACAGAACTGAATATTCCGTCATTTTTATGACATACAATCTTAAAAAATATTAAGTTAAAGATATTTTTAATTTATTTATACCTGCTTCAAAATATGATAAATTTAACAATTTTTTGAAACATTGAGCTCAATTCGGAGACAGAAGATATCCTTCAAATTGAAAAATATATTGCATACCTATTTTAAACAGCATTTAGCACTAAAATATAACTATTACGTTAGCAATATTGGAAGAAACGCAAATCGACCCGCCCTAGACCTTCAAATGAATTGTTAATAATTTCATACTAAAGGAATAATACACCTATATGAATACATAGATAGTTTAGACATAGAAAATAACCATAATGTATTTTCAAGTTAGTGTGTTCAATGTTCATATTCTATACTTGCTATTAAGCTTTTCCATTATTTCTATTGTCAACAAGAACCCTGAACTTCAAAGATACATTATTGTAACGCAAATAGTTGGGATATAAATGATAAACTTTGCCCTAAAACCTTATCAAATGAAACAATTTGACTTATGAAAGGTTTTAATGAACAGATAGGGCTGGACGAGTTATGTGAAACCTTTTTATTATGCTTTCATTTAAAATTATGGGGCAAGAATTACGATAGCAATTATTATCTACAAAAAAATTTTGTAGCGAAGACAAAAATGATAACAATTTTTTAATAACAGCACACAGGTTGGATACAGTTTGCTAGTAGCTAAGTGGGTACACACTTTAAATTAAATATTTTTATAGAAAATAAAATAAAAGCTATACCTATATACCTATTAATATGTGAAGGAAAAGCTTTGACACAATTTTTACGAAAATTGCGCGGACGGAGGAGTATGAAATTTCGCACGCTTATAGTTTATATAGAAAAGAAGTGGCTAATGCTAATATTTTTTTAAAATCGTGTAAAAATTAGATTAAATCAATAAAAAAAAACATTACAAATACTACTGTAATTGTATTTGATACTCACACACACTTCCACAGACTACTTATAAAGAAGATCAACTTCATAGAAAAAATGTAACTTGTAAAGCGCCTCATAATGGGCGCAGAAAGCTTTTTGAAGGCGGTATATTTAAATCGAAGGTAGAGCTGAAAATAGCGGGATATTCAAACTCATTGCCTCAAATTGAGAATAGATCAATACTGTTTTTTTTTAAATAATAGAAAAAACTTTTAATATAAAATCAACAATTAAAATTTTTCGTGCCCATGTCATTGTTTTGGAAAGAAAATTGTAAAATCGCACACGCTCAGTCTAATATTCAAACTGATAATCTAAATTAGTTATGGTCGAATTTCGAGCACTGTAAATATTAACACTTAAACAAGGTAAGGCCCTTGTAGGTACATTATAATATTATAACAAAAAACTAGGAAAAAAAATATAAAAACTTTCGTGTTGGACCTTAATTTGAAGAAAAGAAAGTAATATTTTCCGATGTTCTTGTTTATTTTTTATACAAAACAAAATTAGGTTAGAGAAGAATGTCAAGTTGTTATTAAAAAAGAAGTGATTTTAAAAAGTTTAGTTCCTTCCACAATGTATAACTTCCCACACGTACATACTCCAGGGGTGTGGACCTCTAGCAACTGTACACATCATAACGTTTAAAAGTCGACATGTGCGTATATTCTCCCGACTCCATATTGTTTGTCAACTTTCTTTTTGCTATTCGAACCTTTTTGTTCAACTTACATACCTACATGTCATATTATGTAAAATGACAATGTGTAACGTATGTAACGCCATCTGTTGTAGAGATTCCACGTAGCTAACTTGTAGAAACTTTTGGCATTCTATTTACTTACTGCATTTTATTATAAAATTGAATCCAGTCCATTGTTGAACATAACGTTGTGTTCGACATGGCTAATAGGTGTTAAATGGAGACAGATTAAAATGGACACGAACACCCTGGTACCATCTATTGATTATAAGTATGCTTATAAAATTTATAGCTAAATTAATGTTACAAAGCATTTTTCAAAAAAATGTAAAATCCATTGTTCCAAAATCAACGTGTGTCGTTTTATACCTATATAAAATACATCGAGAGTAAAAAATAACATCTTAATTCAAATGACTTAATTCAAATACGTAGGTATGTTTTATTTGTTAACTTTTTTATCTACTCCAATGTCAGTTGTAAAATAATTAATGAGAACTAATCGTATCGGATTATAAAATGTAGTATTTTTTCAATAAATACAACAAACAACACTACTTCATCACCATGAAGAACGTATATTAAAAATTCTAGAACAAAACAATTAATATGACGTAACAATGAAAAACAAATTCAAATTAAGAAAAATAACTAATAACAATGACATTTATCCAACTGAGCAGGCACCTACGAATAAAACATCAGAGCAATTTTGAATCCAAGAAAAATATAGCAAAGGCCACTGTAAATTGTTGCTTCAAATTACGTAGAATTTCCTTTTTTTAGTTTTTGTAGGAATCTAGTTTGCTTTTCATTTTCAGTTGAAATTTTTTATGTCACAAGAAAATCAAATGAAATATTCTTTAAGTCGGCAATATTTTTGTGAGAATCATAAACAAAAAGTCGGTACAGAAACAATGTGACGGAGATGTGAACTTTTCGAAAAACAAAATAACATCTTGTTATGACTATTTACACTCTTTTTCTCTATAAAGTTTTTTCGTCAACTGGATGAAAAAGAAAAACTTTCCTTGATTGGTTAGAAATTTATTAAAATTATTCTTAATTTGACTTAAAAATGATATTTCTGAGTAAAACAAGATTCAATACAATAATACAATAGTGGAACAGTTTAAAGTTGGATTCAAAATCCTGAGTTAATTGTGAATTATTAACTGTTTCGAGATTTGAGTTTTTTGTAAAATGAGCCGTGAGCTCGAATCGTTGAATGGCCTAAGAGTTGTTGAATAAAACAACTTTCACATTAAAGGAGTGACCCCCAAAATCAACTGAGCTAACTTGAGAAACAAACATCATTTAAAAAATGGTGAATACATTTTGAAAAACTGGTATTAGATACACATGAGATTGAAAGAAATACATTTATGGCACCACATAAAATTAACTTAAACCATTTAATGGATTTTTTTGTTCCAGTTCTTCTATAAATCCGTTGTTGATAATTGATATAAATTGGTATTAACAGCATCTTCATATTATGATATCAAAACGGTATCATTTTATCTTGGATTTTTATATTTCTTCGTACAGCGTTCTTTTCGAAATGCTGCTCGTATTTTGTACCGCAAAATACTTAACTGTACGTAAGTTCCTCCAGAAGTAGACATTTTTAAAATTGTGACTAGAAAAATCTCAGATTGATCCTCTTTTAATAAGGCGAATAGTGCAATGCTGACTTCACAATCAATATCCGTCACAAAATCATAACTTTATGAGAAATCTTTCCACACACGCACATACATCAGCGAAGATTTCCATCATAAACGAAGTATCTTTTGGGTTATGAAATTCTGGCTTTTCGTTCTCAGTTTTCATTATTTTCTGGTGATGTGGGCGTAACAATTTATCCTCCTACTCACACCTTCTTACCGAAATATAATGGATTCTTTAAAACATTCAAAGAATATTAGGAAACACTTTGTTGACATAAGTTTATATTTTTTTCATGATCTTCCGTACTTTCCGGGTGCAAATCGTTAGAACAATAACCTCAAATGATGGGGCATATGTCATTGTATGGCCCCGTCTTTCACCTCAATCAGGTTATTTGCCGAAGGAAATTGTAGATTCATTACATCTAAACTACCCATAAAAAAGGTAAGCAACTATACCTACCATTAAAATAGTAGTTTTGACCAAAAAATGCAGAGATTGACCAATGACCATGTATGTATTCAAAGTTAAATTAACAGAAAATGGAATTAAATCTGCTTTAAAACGATTAAAGGTATTAAGTACCAAAATACATCTTTGGCCATGTTCCGAGGTTTTCAAAAAAAAAATTATACAGCTGGTTGGGAAAATAATTATTTAGAATCAAATGTTAAATTTTCTGTTTACAAAGACACAAAATAAATAATAAGTAATTAATTTATTGATTAAATATAAGAAATCTTTAACCGGATTATATTTTTGAAGAAATTTTTACTCTCAAAACTCACAAGATTAACAAAAATGTAATATAAATTTTCATCTATTTAAATATACTTCAAGGTTCCATTTCCATAAAGATTTTGAAGAAAAATTAAGGAAAGAACCGTTTTATTAAATTTTAATTTGTAGCAGCGTAGTTCCAGGCAGTCGCTGCTGGATCAATGACGTGGCGAGGTGAGGTTGTTTGTATCACGATCTGCAAATCATGGAAACAATAAATAATTATGATAAATCACCAGCGAGGTGAAGCTTTACGTAAAAATTCACATAAAAAACAACAATATCCTGCGTAGGTCAACTCCACGGTATAACGGAATTCACTGGACAAAGAAAACGTATCGTTACAAGCTGAACCGGCGAACTTTGTCCTACCTCGGAACCAATAAAAAAAATCTACTTTAAATTAAGTTCACAAAGTATATCGTTACTTTTTCACCAAAAAAATGAGAAGGAGGGGCAGGAGGGAAAATTTGTGGTTATAGATATTTTTTGATGCAGATAAAAAAAATATCTGGTTAGGGACACCTTATCACCAAGCGGTATGAAATATACCTTACGACTTTTTCTTATTCCTACCAAAAATAAGTGTCGAAGAAACACAATAACAAACACGATATATTTAGGTATGTACATATAAGATTAGATAATGCAAATTCGTTACATTGTATCAGTGAGTGGTTATATGTTTTTATTTCCTATAAAATATCTAAAATTATGTCGGAAGGAATTTACACTAACTACGCTTTAGGAATTTAGTTCAACATCATGAAAAAAAATCATTCTTTTGTAGGAAGTGTCGTCAGAATATTTAACTGACGTTTTGTTGTTATACTGAGAATTTCGTTGATTCGGAATTCCATTTAAGGAATTTTAACGAACCTATTTTATAGTTGTCTATCTACCGTTTTTATCCTGAAAACGTTTTATAACGTGTTTTTTTTTTGTAAAATATTCCTCACACTTTCAAATTGTATTTCACATAGAGAGGAAAGATATTTTTACTTTTATACCTCTATATCTCTACACATGATATTTTTTTCTAAATGATATAGCGTCACGTTCAAAAGATCGAATAATGTATTATTTGGAAAAATATCTTAGTTTGGAAAAGCTCGACGACAACCGAGCACTGCCGAGAATAGCCGAATAAGATTTATGCAACGTGTATCTATGATTGGTCATGGGGAGAGTTCCAATTCAAATTTTCGTAGTACATACGAAGAAGGTTCGTAAGAAATCGTTTAGGAAGCAGAGACTGGAATGGCATTAGTTCACGGTCCTCGTTTTCCAGGAAACGGACAAAAAATACGCACGAAGATGAAGATAATTATTTTAATGCAACGGCAAAGCGTACTCATACGCAAAATGAAACAATGTAATATTTACTAAGCGTACGCGCAAACTTATTTTTTTTTCCAAACACCCGTGTGCCAGAGCGGTAGGCAGATAGAACGGACCTACATTCTTTTCTATCTAAGCTGTCTTATGATAACGCATGTCACAAATTTAAACCACATATTGTTTTTGGGAAGAGATTCAATGAATACAAGTTCAATTAAAGTTACAAACATCACATTTTCGTATGAGTACTATTTAATAATTTAATGTCATCAATACGCACCATTAGTTCTTTATTTGATTCTTAAATTTTTCCGTGATTGAATTTCCCAGTTAAATGTTATGTTGGCTTATCAGCAACCACTTTTTGTGCTTATTACACAAAAATTTTGATAGACTTTCTTTTTTTTTTACCCATCACGCCGTGTCCCGTAAGGGGTAGGCAGAGAGAACGGACCTCCACTTTTTTCTATCCAAGCATACTTCTTTCGCTTCTTCCACCGACATAACATTTCTCATACACCCTTTCCTATTTCTCTTACTTCTTACCTGGCCTTCCTTGAGGACGGAATCGATGTGTTCGATCCACGTCATTCTCGGTCGCCCACGCTTTCTTACACCTTTCCTTTCAGCCTTATGAATTCTCTTTGTCATTCTGTCTGCATCCATTCTTTCCACATGCCCAATATTTTGATAGACGATTTTGCAAATGATTTATAATTTTGTTAAATCATTATAAATAAAACGGCGGGTGAAACCTGGGGCGGGAAGCTGGTAATCATTGACCAAAACTTTTTTTGTGTCGATCAACGTTGAGTTTATTTTCAAAAAGTTAATCGGTTGTCAATTTTGAATTAAACCAACCGGGAATTCAGCTAAAAAAGTTGTCGTGTCGTATTCAAAAAGGTTAAATTGGTTGTCCTTGTAAGTACACTTCTGTATGAAAATATTTCAAACTTAAATTAGATAGAAAAGGATCAATAAATTGACTAGGAAAAACTGTTAACATTTTTTTTTTGTTTTTAGACTTTAGGTTAGGCAAAAATAGCTCTTACTGCGCTCGTTCTCGCTGGACATCTCCTCTTACACCATATCCACGTCCCTAAGCTCTGTCTCCAAAGAAATAACCTTTTTATAACCTGACGTAATGTAACGTTACCATTATATAACGTGAAATCATAATATGCAATGTTATGAGTTATTTCTTATGCTGCATTGTGACTATTATGTAACGTTTTGTCATATGTTATGTCATTATTACGTTACCTAATGATTTATGAGGTTATAATAATCATTATGTTACGTTAATTATGGCAGTTTTTGTAACGCTACCGTTATGTCGTGTGCTGCAATGTGACCATCAAGTAAAGTTTTTTCCTATTATGTAATGTCATTTATACGTTATGTCATGTGTCATGCTTTTTTATGTTATAAAATCACTACTTTACGTTATTTATTCCAATTTATGAAACGATATGATAACGATATGCCGTCGCATAATGTGATGTGACCATTATGTAACATAATGTCACATTACGTTTTGTTATGCTTTATGATGTTATAAAATCACTACGTTACGTTGATTATTCCAAATTATGAAATGCTGTAGTTACGTTATGTCGAATTACGTTGTCGAGTTACGTTGTGTCTATGTATTTTGATCGGTCGGTTGTTAGTAACAAACAGGACGTCGTTAACATGTTTGCTCAATTTTTTAAAACGGTATACGACAGGGAGAGGGACTTGAGTCAGGTTTCTTATAATTATAATTACAGCGTATCGACCAACATCTCTGATTGCATTTTGAGCTATGAACAGGTGATGAGCTGACTATTACATCTAGATGTCAATAAACCCGCGGGGCCAGATGGGATCCCAGCAATTTTTCTCAGAGGTTGTGCTGATGCACTGCTGGTTCCTCTCACTGTCATTTTTAACAAGTCTCTGTCCTTGGGAGTATTTCCTAGTCTATGGAAGTGGGGTAATATTACTCCTATTTTTAAAAAGGGCGATAAGAGTGACATAGCCAATTATAGACCAATTTGCATACAGTCTGCGGTTGCCAAACTGTTCGAGCATCTGGTTCTTAATAAAATTGCTCCTGAAATCCAGCAGTTAATAATTCCTGAGCAGCACGGGTTTGTACCGGGAAGGACAATTGTGACAAGCCTGGCGTCTTATGAGACATATATCGCGGAGGCTCTCTCAAGTGGCCTGCAAGTGGACAGCGTTTACACCGACTTTCGTAAAGCTTTTGACAAGGTATCACACAATCATCTATTAGCGAAAATGAAAGCTCTAGGCTTCCACGGCAGTATGCTTGAATGGTTTAAAAGTTATCTCCATGGGCGTACGTTGACTGTGAAGGTGCGGGATGTTGTGTCGGAGGCGTTCGTTGCTACGAGTGGTCTGTCGCAGGGTAGCCATCTTGGTCCCTTGCTTTTTTTGATTTTTATCAACGATATAACAAGTAGACTCACTGATGTGCGCGTTCTGCTTTTTGCAGACGACATGAAAATTTTCAAACGAATAACAAGTGTGAGCGATTGTGAAGTTGTTCAAAATTCCCTAAACCAGTTGTATGAGTGGTGTGTCGATAATTCACTGCACCTAAATATTGGAAAGTGCCAATTCATACGGTTCTCGAGAAGTAAAAACATTGTAGATTATCAATATCGGATAAACGAAGTGGCGCTTGAAAGGGTGAATGAGATTCGTGACCTAGGAGTTACTTTCGATGATAAGCTAGCTTTCACTGCGCACGTCACAGATGTGGCGAGTAGGGCAATGCAGGCTTTGGGGTTTGTCCTGCGCACTACTCAGGGATTTCGAAGTGTCGACACGTTGACACTCCTTTATACATCATTGGTGCGGAGCGTGTTAGAGTATGCCTCCCCTATATGGTCTCCATGCTACGCAGTTCATATTGATAGGTTAGAAAGGGTACAAAGAAAGTTCCTGCGCCATATTAACTTCCTTTTAGGTATACCGAGAGAGCAACTGGACTATGGTTTTCTATTCGCCCAAACAGGTCTTACCCCATTAAAGAATCGACGAATATATTTCGACTTAATGCTGTTGTACAAGATAATAAACTGCAAGTATGACTGCCCAGAACTCTTGAATGAGATAAAGTTTAGAGTGCCCACTCGGATAACCCGCAGCACAGATTTATTCCACGTTGATGTTCATCAGACTAATTATATGCGTAATATGGTTGTGCCCCGTTTGCATCTCTTGGGAAACCAGTATCTGGGATCTATTGATGTTTTCGGTTTTGAATTGTCACAGTATATGACGCTGGTGAGGAGTGCGGTTTGTGGCTCATCGCAATAATTTTGTTGTCTGTCTGCCTGTATGTTCCACATTGCACCGACTGCCCGCTTTGCCTTGAATTATTGCCCCATTTTGACAGATTTTTTGTATTCGTATTATTTTTATTATGTTATTTTGTATTTTTATTATTTTTTTATTTTGGGCTTATATCAGACCTTTTCTTATCAGCTTGTCGCTGTTCTTATCGATTCTCATACTATAATCTTGTTGTTGTCGAAATATTTTGTGTACGATCGGTCTTATTATTGCTGAAATATTTTATTATTTATTGTTTTTATATGATTTTAGCGTCCAGTTATATATTAATCTTTTTTTTTTACTCTGTTTTTAAATACACTTAACTTTTTATTATTTGATTCTTTTGATCTATATTATTTATTTCTGTAATCTACTTTACCTGTTTCAAATTGTGTGTTAATTTTGTCTTCGGTGCTGTCTTGGATGTTTTGACTTTACACTAATTTCATTTAATGCGTGCTCAGGTTTTTAATTATTTATGTAATTTTTGTAACTGATATTGACCTGACCTTCGTTTGATTGGATATTTTTTTCCCTTTTTGATTTTCTCTTCTGATTGGCTTTGATAAATGTCGGCTCAATTAGCGTTAATTTAAATTTATCTATTTTTTCTATAGTTTTTTTTATTCTTTTATAATTATTATCAATATTGTTATTATTGTTTTATCCATTTTTTCACGATTGCCATGCTTTGTGATTGTTGTAATTTTGTGTGCTGTTACTTTTCAATTGTGATATATCTACTGCCTTTCATTTATGTTATTTTTTTATCAGCATTTTCTTGCTTATATATTGTCATGTATAAACATAGTATTGATTCTCAATTATTAATTTTCTATGTCTATTTATTTGAACTTATCGTTTTTGTAATTTTTAAATTGTTTTTATTGATTTTTTATAACCTATTAAAGACATAGTGGTGCCGTATACACATGAATAAATAAATAAATAAATAAATAGTGTAATGTGACTATTATATAACGTTATATCATATGATGTAATAATAATGTCATTATTACGTTATGTTTAACTTGATGATGTAATACAATCACCACGTTACGTTAATTGTGCCAACTTTCGTAACGTTACCATTACATTATGTCTTATGTTGCAATGTGAATATTAAGTAACGTAATGTCATCTTATGTTATGTCATTTTTACGTTATCATATGCTTTATCGTTTAAATAAATCACTCTTACGTTACCATTACGTTGTATCTTTTCTGCAATGTGACTAATAAGTAACGTTATGCCATATTACGAGTATGTAGTGTTATTAATTTTTTTGTTGTAAAACAATCACTACTTTACTTTTATTACTCTAATTCATGTCACCTTACCATAACGTTATGTCGTTTGCTGCAATGTGTCTATTAATTAACGTTATGTTATATTATGTAACGTCATTATAACGCTATGTTCTTTTCCATCGCGCTGTTTCCCGGAGTGATTTATATTCATTCCTATCCAGAAAAAACCTTTCACTTCATTCAACAGCATTAGGTATGTTTCGCGTAGGTACATTACCTCATTTTCATTTAGGTCGTGAGTTGGCCTTCCTTAAGAAATGATGTTATGTACTTCGATCTGAGTCAGCCCCATCTCTATGCACAATGCACATATTCTTCTAGATTTATATAGTTTTTCCTCAATCGTTCTCATAACATTCTCGAACCACCTCAATTTTTATCGCATCATTTTTTGGTAGAATATGAGGTCATGGGTGTTGTTCTGATGGCCCTGACAAAGTAGGTATTTTGGCGACAAGAGGTTCTACATTATCTATAAGCAGTAATGCATCAGTGCGAGTTTTATCGAAAGGTAGTTGCACGCTAATAAGCGCTTATTAGCGTGCAAATAGTGTTCTTACATCAAACTATCGAATCGTTCGATTATTTTGTATGGAATTATTTTCAATACTCTTTCGATGATCGTTTCGATGGGATTTTGTTATGCCTAAATCCTTAAATTTTTTGCTTTTTTATATTACTTAAGGGATTTGGCTGTGTCTAAATTTTAGTTTTTATTTTTATTGGGACATTTTTAATTCGCGGGACGCGAGATGAAATTGTCAAAAAGCGAGACGTCTGGTCTCTTTCTTCCGAATTATATGATAAAGATTCATGTTTTCAATTGATAAAAACTCCCTACCTGTTCACTGTTCAATTGTTGTAGTTAGATGAATTGAAGTAAATTATCGGGGCGCTTTTAATGGCGGTGGTTCAGGAAACAATTAGGTTTGACTGTTGTGTTAGGTACCCTAATGTACCTTTGTCGGACTGTCTCAACCCTCATTAATCAAACAATAACACAATGTACCTCAGTTACCTGTGTGCTGGTTATGACTTTATTAGAAAAGGGGTTTGTTCTAAAGATTCTATCTTCGTGTGTGTCTTCTTCCACTATGTCATTTGTGCTGTTTTATTATACATATGTCTAATATTAATATTGCCGGTATCCAAATATGCACAATGAAAAACGATTGGTGTTTTGTCGTTGCTGATATGTTTCGATTTTTCTAATGTATGTCTTTGTTGTACATATCAAATTCTGTGAAAAAATGTTGAAAATTATGTCATATAAATTCAAAAAAAGCTTGTCTAGTTTTTTTTTTTTTTTTAATAAATTATTTCCAAACAGTTTGATTTGACGTAAATCAACTCGATCGCTGCTATCTATTTTATTCAAAATAACTAATCAAATCTTCTAAAAAACAGACAATTTTCAATATGATGTTAAATGTTTGACATTGATCATTTAAGGAGTATACGAAAGCAGAATCTTTGACATAGTTTTTTACATAACATAATATTCATAGTTGTGTAGAAAAAAGTCGAACTTATTCTTTTCTTGAACATCGACTTATTTAATTTTTATACGGGTTCGTTATTGTTGATTATAATTTTCCAAATATGATTTTATAAGAACGGAAACTGTATATAGCTTTAAAATTTGATAATATTATTCAAAATGAATAGGTAATAGGGAATATCAAGACGTGTGTTGAATGTCCTGTGAATAATTCAAAAATATAAAAGAAATCCATTGAGAATGGCTACGTCTGGGAGAAAATAATCATTTCAGTAGAGAATTATATTATTAAAAAAAAAAAAATATTTTTATCATGTTTCTGAAAGCAGGCACAGCCAACTTATTTCAGTTACTTTGAATTTAGCTTCTATTTACGAAATTAGCCGAATGGCGTTAGTTGGAAAATTTGGTAATAATTTCATCTATTAAAATATTCGAAAATTGGCAGTTGACAATCTAAATTCTAACATTGGAAAGTATTGATAACATGTTACTTGATAGACGAACATTTTACCTACGTTAACGCCTAAAAATCTGTGGCTTGCAATCAAGTCGTTAACCACACCTGCTTAAAAAAAATCTCAGATAAAGTTTAAGCGCAATCCCATGTTTAATAAAAAAAAAACAATTTCGTGCGTCGTGTGTTGACTAGTCTATGATCCGATAGTGAGGGATAGGAAGCCTTAAATAAAGTCAAACTACCCCCCCCCCCTCTTTTGCCCACACACACACACACACATGATGTCGCCTTCATAACTGTCCAAAATAAAACTCATCCATCATACGTAGATACTTCACTGAAAAGTGATTTAGTATTTTGTTTATATTTTTTTTGT
The DNA here is from genome assembly GCA_963576905.1 of Mystacides longicornis. Classification (NCBI taxonomy): domain Eukaryota; kingdom Metazoa; phylum Arthropoda; class Insecta; order Trichoptera; family Leptoceridae; genus Mystacides; species Mystacides longicornis. The sequence goes on from OY756420.1 coordinate 23,653,950, forward strand.
CTAGGTATATATACTAGCATTCCCGACAGACGTTGTCATGTCGTCCTTACTATGAATATTGATTTCTAATTTGCAATTTGAATCTTAAAAAAATATTTCTGAAAGCTCGAAAACAATTAGGTAGGTACATCAAAAATATGAGTCCCATTTTTTTCTGTCAATCGTTGTCAGGTAAACAATAGTTGTGTTGTGATAGAATTTTTCATAGATGACATTGACGTCGCAGGAAATCTGTACTAATTTTCATATCATATTTTGTATTATTTCTTATGCATTTTTCAATTTTTTATTGTTATTCTGTTAACCGAAGTGGAGAAGATTTCAATAAATCAAACATTGAAAAAATCTGTTCAGCCGATCTCGATTTATAAGTGTTCGCACTAACCCGACTTCCTTTAGAGATTAGAGATTGTGGGTCTAGCTGATAATATTTCTTGGTGATTACGTTTGTAGAAACAAAAGGTAAAAAAAATGCTCATGTAACAAATGTATGTAACAAATGTATAAGACATATCTACCTATTTGAAGCACATATACAATTGGTAAATAAATTGATATTTACTTAATAACAGATAGGTAAGTCTTTATATTGAGAACTCTAAATATTATTCGCTTGAATAAGAAAGAATAAAATTATCATCATTATTACTGACTAGCTTATACCCGTCTTGCTTTACGTTTTTGATTCCGATTGTCAGGCTTGATCGGTAGGTAATTAAACAGGTTCTAGTCTAGCTTCCCATTGCTTAACAGACCTCTATAACTGACATAAGCACAGAAAAAGAAGAATGAACCTTTTTCAATTTTTGTGTTACCGACCTCATAATATTATACAAACCTACCGACATAATTTGCAAGTTTTACTCTCTCTATGGTTTGAATCTTAGCTACATTCCATAATGTGTGATAATTAATTAGGCATTCCATCCATAGAGGGTGATTTGTGCTATGTGTGATAAATGCAGCTGTCAAACTTCAAAATGGAGGAACTATTTTGCAATTTTTTTCATTAAATCTTTATTTATTGAGAATAATAAGATTTGAATAACATTTATATGTATAACAAATCAATCTACAATTATTTTATTACATTTTCATACCGTAGTACCAAGATTCCATTCAACTTTTACATGAGTAATTTTGTTTCCAAAAGATGGCTTACTGTCTTTTTGAGAAATTTGTATGAAGATCCTAAAAAAATAGAGTTTTTTAAATAGCTCTAAATATATTAAAGTTAATTCAGCAAATTGTATTTAAGAACCTTCTCCAGCATTTTGTACGGCTCTGGGCATATTAACATCTGACCTTAACGTCTATTTTCTACGATTGATGTGCCTTCAAAAATATAAACGGACTAAAATATTATGTAGATAATGCTTTAAATGCGTCTTACATCAGTAAACTCAACTTACTGATGTAGCAGACGCATTTAAAGGATTTTGATCGACTTAATCGTACAAGGATAAATCACTCATTTGTGAGTGGAAATGCATAAAAAAAGAAAAAAAAAAAAAAAAAAATCGTACAAGGTGGCACAGAATGTACATTAGAGTGGAATAAAAATTTTTTTTGTCGAATTTCGATTTGAAATAGTTGTATTATGTTGCCTATTGGCATCAATAATCTACATAAAAAATATAAAAATTCTCATACAACGGTAAGAGCCCCCGCCGAGACTTCGAATATTTGCAAAAATGTCAATTTCGGGGCTTTTTTCGCGGTCTACGAAATATTACAGAATTAACTTAAATAGGTTTATTTTATTCAAAAACTAATTGAAACATAATTGACTAGCTGTTGCTTTCACTATTTCATCAATTTAATAGTTTTTGGCGCTGTGAGAGAGGAGCAAAATGCAAGACAAAACGGGGGAGGCAAGGGCCGATTTATAAATTTGAAATTTTAGTTTCATCAAGTGCAGTGGATGATTATTGTCTTAAAGTGAAAGGTCGCATGCCAATTATTTCCAAGAGTGTGTAGGAATAGGTGGTGTATGTTTTTAAGTGTATTAACATGACTTCTACGAGACAAAAGTTAAAATGTCCGATACTTGGTTTCATAGCACTTTTGTGCAGAGTTAATAGAATAAATCCTACCTACGTATGAAAATATAATGTAATTCTATGAATGGGTTTAACAAAATGTTATAATTTACGATTGTGATCGTTGTTTAATTGAATATTGATCCATTTTGAATTCCCCAATTCTTCAAAGTACAACGTCAATTCTGCGCCACCCGAAATGAATGCGCGGCTATTTTAACGAGATGATATAAGTAGCTACGAATCTTCTTTTTTTAAATATATTTGTAAAACTTCCAAGCGTTTCATTTTCCTCAAAAAGCCAACTTGTATCAATATCAAAACTGATATCCAGATAAATCGTACAAGTTAGTAAGTATTTTGAATATTTAACGATCCCGAATCGATAAGCGCGTACAAGCACATGTATAGCTATAACTGCTCGTATTTCGGTGAATAATTCGTAGAGATTAAGCGTTGCTTGTGTAAAATAATCTTAATCGTATCGACGTGACTTCAAACTTATCGGAGAGATTAGGTAAAATCAACTTAGTCGTATAAAATAAAATTGTCAATGTGATTTTGAAAACTCCTTAAAACTTATCTGAGGAAACTTCTCTTATTATCTGAATAATTATTGATCCAATATATCACGTAGCATATTTCATAGTGTGATGCTACCAAGATGGATAAGTTCCTCCTATACTTTATAGACACGAGCAGTGGCGTAACGTGGGTTTTCGCCGCCCGGGGCGGGATTAAAATTTGGCGCCCCCTCCCATAAAATTTGGCGCCCCCCTCCTATAAATTTGCCCCCCCCCCCTATATAAATAAAAAAAAAACACGAAAATTTGGCACCCCCCCCCCTCCTTACTTATATAAATTGAAAAAATAACACGAAAATGAAAAAAAAATATTTCTAAATAATTAAAGTAGGTACCTACCTAAACATAGTTATTTTAATTTACATAGTTACTTACAGCACAACAATATAGTACAAAAATTCAATTTTAGAGCTAACTTCCGACAGATTTTTCTACCTGCGGATTTACCGCAAATGTTTTTTTAATACCTTAACCCGAAAGTAATTAATGTTATTTGTAATAAAAAAAATCTGATTTTATCAATCTGGTCGTGAATAGTATAGCACAAGCAGATTTTGCCGCCCTCTCAATAGAGGCGCCCGGGGCGGTCCGCCCCTCCGCCCCCCCCCCTTCGGTACGCCACTGGACACGAGAGAGAACTTTTAAACCTGAGTCGCAAACCATAAGGCTTATAATCAACTTGTAGTATGCAGAGGACTATGCATGGGTTTCACAACCCGAAGAAGAGTTGCAGAGAATTTAAACGCATATAATTGAATATATTATTATGCAGAAGTCTTAGGTGTAACGTTTAACAAATCTAAAACGAATGTTTTCCATTTTATCGGATTCACATCACACGAATTGCCATCAGCGGTCAATTATTTCAATTATCTAGATGACGAATTGAGCGCGGCTTCTTGAACCTTCTGGAATTTTGAGAAGGAGAGTCTTTGAGAACCACCATCTTTCGATTTCTACTAAAGTGGCAATTGGTAATAGACAGAGGGCTGTGATAATCCCTAATCTAAGGTGTGGTTGCGAAAGTTGGTTCACCCACCAGCGCCATACTAAATCTCTTGAAAAACTACAGCGACAAAAACGAAACAAAAACAAAAATTAGTTTATAATACCTTTTGAGAATTCGCTAGCATCAGAGTGAAGAGAATTGCACTCAGAAGATCGAATTGCGACAACAAACATACGCTTCTTACTCGCGATCTCTTGTGCTGGTCCGGCCATGTGTCCGGTATGAACGAAAACAGACATGTGTCCGGTGTGAACGAAAACAGACATGTGTCCGGTATGCATGAAAATAGACATGTGTCCGGTATGAACGAAAACAACGCAATACAAAATATAGTTTTAGGATAAAATAGAAATTCAATGTTATTATAACTTATTTTTTTGGTAGGTACGTATCATGGTTTGTAAAAGGTATTAGACCCTATCTATCACGAGGATGTAAAAACTCTAAACAGAGACATTGATGGATTACTTTATGATATCGCTTCTTTATTCAATGATAGAGGGAACGACAAGAAGGTGTGGTTTATAAGGATATGTGGGGATTATAGATAAAAAAGGTAGGTACTAACGCAAAACAAAGTTTAAAAAATACAAAGGAAACAGCTCGCCCATTAAAGAATTAAATTTTAAAACTTTGCAATTTTAAACACGTTCTCCCTTTCCAAAAACGTGAAAGATCCTCTATCATAGCAGAGGGACTTTGGCACGTTGTGGGTAGCGATATTTTATAATATAACTTATGTAATTTGAGGGATCATGTACATGTACAGTCTCGATTTCACTAAAATGACAACGAGTCAAGCATTGAAATTTAAATTTACTATCAACGTTTTCAAACAGATGACATAGTCACGGATATAGTCATATCCTGGCGCCAAATACATGACAGCAGTCGCAGTCTTTAAATTTGGTTGCTCTCTTGTTCTCAATAATTTCCAACTTTTATCTCTATATTACATTTATTATTATATTTCTACTTGTTGCATACATGAGATTTTTCGACATGTTGAACATGTTGAGAATTCTCATGATTAGGAGTTTCGGAGACAGGTATTACCACCTAATGGCGAACGTTGTTACCTAAGTATGGATATTTCGATACAACAACGCCATCTGTGTAAAAATAATAGAAACACAATTTTATTTACCTGACAACCAGTACCTTTGAAAATATTGGCACGCAGAATTTTTCTAATTTCTTAACGTTGGAGCGCATTTTTTTATAAAGTAGGTAAAACGCGAAAAGTGAAAAAATCTAATTTTTAAATCAAATTGTCGTTTGACAGAAACTGTCAAATATTTGATAGTTGGTGCTATTGACAGAATGAGGATGGAAAATATGTAGTTTAAAGCAGATGAATCAGTCGGAATGACATTGGTCAGAGTCATATATTAATTCTTTTGAATTCGCATTCAATATTCATAGATCACAGGACAAAGTCTGTCGGGAAAGCTAGTGTTTGATAAATCATAGATACAAGATAAGATCCAAATCATCAAAGTACACTATGCTCTACACTATCGTCGTAGATTGCACCGCCTCATCTTAGCCATTATCGGCTCTCTGTAAATCAACCTCGAAATCATTCGCCCGTTTTGATGGCTCTGCCTGGTAATGTGATGTTTACATTGAAATAATGATAGTAGTGAAATGCATTTGAGCTGTTACGGTTGTTTTAGAAACATTCTTCAAATGAACAAACTTTGCTTAGTGTGAAAGATGATGACAAAAAAGTTTTGTATTCAGATTCGTTAAAAAAAATGTTCTGAAACCTTTAATTTAAACTAGAGATGAAACGGATATCCGGCAACTGCCCGGTATCGGCCTTTCCGACGGCATAAATGCTATCCGGCCGAATGCCGGATAACTAGCACCTATCCGGCCGGATACCGGATAGTAAAAAAGATATGTTTGGATAACTAATTGATTTATTTAATAAGTAACACATAAGAAATGCACTTGTAATCTCAAGAAAAATTCTACAACTTAGAAAATTGATTAGCAAACATACTGCAATAAGGGTAAATTATGGAGAATGAATACTTATGTCTTTATACAAGCGACTTCGCTCGTCTCCGTATATAAGGAAAGTTTAATAAAAATACGTTTCGTCATATATCATCCTGGCTGAAGGTGCAGATAGATTCCGCGATTTTTGGAACAATAACCCTCGGTAATTCACGCACTGCCCAGACTGTACTAAAGACTTCTTTAGCATTTTGCGAATTTTATAACTTAAAAAAAAAACAGTGATATTTTAAGTGGAAGATGTTTTACCTCCCATCAGGGTCCCGAAGAGAAGGAAGACGCTATCATACCGTGTTCCGCTCCTTCGAAGTAGAGCTGAGGAATCTGGACATGGTGTGTGAGGAGGTCATAAACATTGCGCAAGAACGAGCTCAATGGAGAGGTCTTGTTGCCTCCCTATGCCCCTAAGTGGAGCGTAAAGGGAGTTTGGATTGGATATGAAAGAAAGTAAACCTTAATAGATTGGGAACCTCTGCACTAATGCTATGCTGGCTACGACCTTGGTTCCGAGGGTAAAAGTTGAAAATCTAAACGCTCTAACCATAGGAAAATAAATATTATCACACCACACTTCTTCTTCTTTTCAGCCTCTATTTATCCACTGCTGGACGTAGGCCTCTTCAATACTCTTCCATCTCTTCCCATTTGCTGCCATTTGTAGCCAGTTTTTCCCCCCCACAGCGGCTATGTCATCGGACCATCTTTTTTGAGGTCATCACACCACACTAATCCAGACTAACTAATGCGGTTGATGGTTTTTTCGACGATGTTCCCAATGATCCCATATAGATGCACCAACAAACCAGAAACATACGCCGGATATCCAGCGGCCGGTTAGCCGGTATTCGGCTTTTAAGTTGGCAGAATATCCGGTATCCGGCTAAAATGCTTTCCGTTTCATCTCTAATTTAAACACGACATATTCGGTACTTCAAATTGATCTAGTAAGGATTTTATTTTAAAACCTGCCCATTTAATGCTATGTTTGAAAAAAAAAAATGCCATTTCAACATTTTATAAAAATAATCATAATATTATAAACAAATCGTTTATAAACAAAAAAAAATTGTGTATAGATTTCGGGTTTGTTCCACCCCGCATCAATCAAATGTAAACGTGAAAGCGAAAACATATTGTTAACATTTCCATTAAATTTTATCAATTTGTTACGTTTTGTGAAAACAGCCCCATGTGGGGGATAGAACAAGATAAACAGATTCCCCGTGAAAATGTATCATTGTATGTATGATACCGCGAATATACGCAGACGTATATAGGTTGATCGTATAGAAATGTGTTGTTTTATACAGTCATGTTGGTTCGTATATAGTTATGTGAAACAGTAAGGGTAATAATATTAATGTTCGTATCTTGTTATTGTGTCTTATTGTTTACAATAACAATATTTTCACATATTATGGTACAAGACAATTTTATCAACAATACATTTTTTAGTAAAGGTAACTGATACCACTCAAATAATATGCCATCCTAATAAAATATAAATAGTTTTAAGTGAAGAAAAAAAAAATGTATCGGGAAACCACTCATGTTAACTTATTCCCAGAAAATCACATTCTCAGTATTCTGTCTTTTGCTGTGGTTATCACCGACATAGGACTTACCCGATTGAAAATCTTAGAAAAAGAAATATTTTTGGTTTTCATAAAACTGATAATATATAACATAATCAAACTCGCCCTTGGTTATACATATATTTAATTTATTTCTCAAAATACTTAAGAACTCATCTTTGAGTCTATCCAGAAAATAATACTAAATTTAATTTTAAAGATTTATATTTTTGTTATGGAAACAAATTCTTACTTGAAGAATCTTGTAAATATTTATTTGAAAGAGCGTTAGGTGCATTCTCTGAATGTTTCGTTGACTAAGAAAGAATTTTTAATCTTTTTTGTTTTGAAAAAAAAAAATCTTTCGTCTCATATTAACTTTTAGTGTACTTACCACGAACAATATTAGCAGACCCATGCAGGAAAAGGATTTGTTTACGTTATTAAAATTCTTTAACTCAGCCCTTGAGCTATTTTTGCCCAAAAAGATTTCAAATTGTAATGTTCATTAGTGATTTCTTTATAATTTATGTAGGCAGAGTTTTTTATTTTATTTAATTGAAAATAAGTAGGAAACGACACAGAATATTTTGACTTAATTTTTCTATATAAAGTTATAAACTCTACTTACGATTGCCCAGACCTCCTGAATGAAATAAAACTAAGAGTTCCTGCGAGAAATACCCGTAGCTCAGACTTGTTCCATACTGATGTACACCGGACAAACTATATGCGCAACATGATCCTGCCTCGTTTGCATAATAATTCGCACCCCTAGAATTAAACCTCGGTAACTCAAAAAGTGCCGATTTTGAGTTAGCGGCATTTTCGAATTCTTGACTCGATTAGCTACACGCCGATATAACCCACGTTACGATATCTTTATCCGTTCTCAAAAGATGGCCTGAAACGTCAGTTTTACTGACTGAGCATACGCTGGAGAGCCCGAAGATTACTCCGTCATTTTGAGTTGTGTATTAGACATCGTGAGTGGAGGTCGGTTGAATATTCACTTATTTTGACTTACTAAAGTTTATGTGAATTTAATCTGGTAACTTTATTTTTTATTTCGTATTGATGTAGTTTTGTTGAATGTTTATTATGAAAAATAATTGTTCATTTTGACTTATAGGGGTTTTGGTGGTGTTAAATCGCAATACTTTTTTTTATATTTAGAGTTGATAAGTTTTTCATGACGTAAAATGTAAATTTTGATTTGCCTTGGTTTTCTTGAATGAAATTAAACCTCCATATTTCTTATTTATTTAATTAATTAATAACTTTTTATTGAGTAATTAGATAGTCTAAGACTCTATTAAATATTATTTTTTCTTCGCAGTGAAATTTTGAAAACCAGAAGTGAAAATAATTAACTTTTTTGAGTTGCTCGACTTTACTTGATTTTTCAATGTTTGTTAAGAATATTATTTTTTTAGAACAATGAAAATCAGGATAAAAATCATATTGGACCTCGTCAAGAGAAAAAACGATGAAACGGAGAATCGTGACTAGCCAACTGAAGAAAAATTGAAATTACAGTGAAAAGGAAAAGTACAAAAATACCCAAATGCCACAGTAGTCGTCTATGATCTCCAAGCAGTAATGCCGGTTCCCAAACGACAAGTCTCTTTGGTCTTTTAAAAGTCAAGAATAAATTATTGTTTTACTATTACCGTCAGTGATTTGGATGCAAAGAATGTGGATTGTTTTTTTGGGACGAGAGTGAAGGAAAGTGCGGTGCAATAGAAATCGAAAGCTGTGTTTTTGCGTCTATAGAAATGCAGCTTAATAAACATCCTAGTGGAGACATAGATCTAATATTTTTCTCCAACAATTGCTGTGGACAGCAAAAAAAACTAATATTTTTTATTAATTAGACAATTATTGTTTTATTTCAACCATTTAATATAAGTTTATGTACCTACATAAAACTAATATTAAACGAAGAGGCCCCGGATTCAATTCCCGGTCACCTCAAATTTCTACTCAGAGTTTGAACCCCCTCTCAGATTCGATGGGACTGGTAGAGAAAGCATAAACATCACACATTCCATAGCGTAACTCAAAACAACCTTACATAAAGTTGTAATATTGTTGAGATGGAAAGTATTGAAACTGTTCTGTATTTCAGATAAAGTAATGTAACTCTAAATAGTGCTCAAAAAAATATCTCACTGTCAATACAAAACTAGTGCATCTCAAAAACCCCCTTTTTTAGGGGGTTGTAACAGACAATACAACTATAAGTCAATTTAACAAGCTTTAAATAACCCAACCTCAAAAGAAAACCAAGAATTTTTTTTATATCTCTTCCCAATTAACTACAATCAGTTTTTCGTGTTTTCTGAAAAATGAGGTTTTTTGAGTTAACCGAGTTTTAATCTAGGGGTGCGATATGTTAGGTAACCAACATTTGGGGTCTATTGATGTATTTAACAATAACTTGTCTCAATTCAAGACACGTTTGAGGGACTCAGTGTATGGTTTGTCGCAATAGTGGTTCTTGTGTTTGCGTATGTATGTTTGTATATAATATGTATAATAATAATAATATGATGATCCAACTGCCCAACTTTGTTGCATTCTTTTTGGCTTGCTGTTTGTTCTTTGCTTATCGTTCCATCGAATTTTTTACCTATCTTGTTTTTGTATGTGTGTGTACTTTTAATTTTTTACTTATCCTGACAAAAGTTTACTGGATTTTTGCATGTTTGTGTACCTATTTATTGCTTTTACTTATCTTATATATTATTTTAGTTACTTTAATTATCATGAAAACAATAACGTATTGAATTATTGCAGGTTTGTGTGCCCCATAATATTGTATGATATGTGTAGTTGTTGTTTTTTTTTTTTTTTTTTTTTTTTTTATGTATTCTGACTACCATGACTTGTATTATTAGTATTATTATCTGTGCATTTATTTTTATTTTTAAATTGAATTTTGATAAATGTATGATTTTTATGATTGAATTAATCTGACTGTTTTGTATGTTTTTATTATTATTGTTTTAAATTTCTTATACACTGTTTTGTTAAACATTTGTTTTATTATTCTGTTGTCATTGTTTCATGTATTTGATATTTTTATTGTAAATTAATAGTATTTTTTGTTAAATTCTGATAAAGGCAAAGTGTTGCCGTATATTCACTAATAAATAAATAAATAAATATCCGGTAGTTAAAAGGCCAGGTCACTTAATAGTAATAGGATTTGCAATCAACTGATAATTAATAGACAACTTAATCAACCCATATATTATTTCATTTGTTTTTGCCATTGAGCCCATCCTCTGTCCACCGTGGCAGAGGGCAAGCTAATAAAAGATTATTATTCAATAATTTGTTTATATTTAGCATATTATCTTAATAACCTCCCTCCTATGACTGTAAAAGAAAATAGTGAACAAAAACATGGATATCAATGTACATGAGAGTACCCTGCCCTGAAATAGAAAATAATTATCTCATGCTCTACCGAGAATCACAATGTACTAACGGAAAAATCACCACATGAATTATAACTCGTTTAAATAAAAATGTTGTTTTTAACTATACCTACATTATTTTGGAATAATACGGAATTAATGCGTCAATGTTTATACAAAGTATCGAAGATACTGTGGCGACGATGTCCGTCACATATTGTCGGGTAACGTCCGCTAGTTTTTATGGAGAACATTAAATAATCAAAAATACTTTAAGAAAATAATGTAATACTATATAGCCCGTGGAAACCCACAAACAGTCGTAAATTTATTCGATAAACTAAGTATATTACAAACATAAAGGGTACAATTTCAAAATGTTGATTTTACTGTCTCATATGAAAGTACGTAGGTATCTATGGTGAATGCCAATTAAAAACTTTACCTAACTGAAGGGAGGGTCTTTATCAACGCGGCTGAAGAGTACCTACTCGTATGTATCATTGGTGGTCGACGTGGTTGGTAGCCTAGCGGTTACGACGCCGGCTTTCGTACTAACTCTTCCGTGCTGAGGTCGTGGGTTCCATCTCAGGTGATGACCATATTCCTTTTTCACGACACAATATTTTAGAAGCTTACTGTGAAAGAGACAAAAAGTGCATTTGTGTTTACTTTGAATGAGCCCAGATTCATAATTTTTAAAAGAAAATAAAACAAAAAGGAAATTGGCTCTAAAGATCTAGTCCTATTTCTAATATCCTCCTTTCTCTCTTTTCCTGCCATGTCATAGAATGTTGTATTTTTTCAACCAATAATCCAAATAAGGTATTTGATAAACAAACTTCACGTTTATTTTATTCATGAAGGATTTTTCAAAATTTAGAGAAAATAAACAAAATTGGAAGAAATAACTTTTGTAAAAATGTGAAAAAAGTTTATTTCTTTAAAGAAACTTAATTGAGTTAATGTAATGTAATTCCATATTCAAAAATACACACAAAAAATCCGTCCAAAAAACGCTTTTTGTGTTGATATTTTTTAGGAACTTTTAGACCTTTCTCCCCCTTAGTGTCGGACTGAACCCCTTCCCTCCTCCAAATATCACGTGTATGTATTTAATTAATTATTGTTTTAAAAAATATTTGATAAAAATAAAATTCATATCAATAAAAACACGTGATATTCTCACAATCCCTTCCTGTTAAATTTTGCCAGAACTCCGCCATCCTTAACCTTAAATAATGGACTCTCATTGTAGTCCTCATGAGGTAAAAAGGCTTTTTGAGATTCCAAGATCACTTGATTACATTTAAAAAAAAAAAAAACTTTTGTTTGTTGATGAAAATAAGTTCAGTAAGCAATAAAATGATATATGTAGGTACTAAAGTAACTTTATAATTTATTAAAGTAAGCCATAATACAAAGAGAATTTGACCCTTATATCGACTAAAATTAGAAAAACGTTTTATTCAGACTTTTTTTTATTTATTTCTGAATCTAATAATATATACAATCAAACTTTGTTTGTGTGTATTTATTTACAAATACTTTCTTGTTTTGTTCACAGGTATGAGGCCATCTTTAATCTTGAGACTTCAAACGATTGGAGGAACATCTATATATTTTCTTTGATGTCATGTCATGCAGAAGTAGAAAGCCTTTCATCAAATATGTTGCTAATTAAAAGTAGCCAAGAATGAGTTCGGAAAGCGGAATCCTACTTGAAGGTAATCTGAGCATGCCAAACTTATTTACGTCAAATTAGGTTACAGATTGTATTTAAACTCGTTGTTCCCGAATCATCAAAGGATAACTATGAACAGTTTAAAATCATTATAAGATTTTATTCTGTTGTCAAAGCTTTCTTCAGAGAAGACTCTTTCACATTATGCTATAATATTTGTATTGTCTCTCAAAAGCTGATTATAATTTCTTCATAGCGTGTTTATTTTATTAACGTTTAAACTAACTTTGAGTGTTTTAGTTTAAACTAACGTTTTTAAACTAAACACTCGCAAACGAGTGAAGGCTTAAAAAAACCAACCGTTGTTTGTGAATATTACATTTAAGGATTTTTGCTATAGTTTTCTTTGGGAATTTGATTTTATTAAACATTCGATAAAGTCTCTTAAAAAATTGATGTCTTTATTAAAGGAGCGTTCACACCATAGGTTCGATCTCGGTCCCGTCTCGCTCCGTTCTCGGTCCCGTCTCGCTCCGTTCTCGGTCCCATCTCCCTCCGTTCTCGGTCTGGTCTCGCTCCGTTCTCGGTCTGATCACAGTTCGTTCGCGGTCTGTTCTCGCTCCGAGCGACCTTTAAATTTATTTTTTCATATATCTCGAAAACCATAAAATCTAGAACTCTAAAAATGTATATGTATATAGAAAAATACAATATATATCGTTTATTCTTTTTATGTCGTGTTTGCTCAGGATAAGATATTTATGAACTAAATTTCGAACCTACGACCAGACAAACAACAGCAAATCAACCTGAAAGATATAAATTGAAATGTTTAAAAAACTTCTGTAGCTTGAAATATGCTCAAAGCAGATAGAAATAAGTGTTTTAAAGATCACTAATTTCATTGCTTTTCGAGACCTGAACATTTTTTTATTCATATCCAGCAATATAAAAATTGATTTCAAATAACGTCATTTGGTAGAATAAAAGTTATTCGAGCTATTTTTTGGGATTCTCATAGGACAATGTCAGTCAAGTTAGCGAAATTTTTAAGTTCACGGGCTGATTCTATTTGTATAAGAAGCACATATTTTTTAAATACAGATTAATAACGACAATAATAAATAAAAATATAGTAATTAGGTTATATAATGGAAATTTTAGAATATATATTTAAAAAAAGAAATGTTGATGATGTTTCTTATTATTATTAATATTGATGCGAATATAATTAATTCTGCATTGTTTAGGAACAGAAAGCAAATACAGTAACCCGTGAGCGAAGCCACGGTAACTAGCTAGTAATATTATGTTTGACGCAGTCGTCACTTCAACGGTTAAAAGCTGACTGAAGCAGGAACGAAAGAGTGTTCACTGACTGGTTCGTGACGGGAGCGAGAACGGAGCGAGAATGGACCGGAGCTTGATCGGAACCGATAGTGTGAACACTTTCATTAGTTTCCATTTAACTAATATTATACAATTGAACCGAGATCGAACCTATGGTGTGAACGCACCCTAAGAGTGAGCGGGCCAATTCTAGTATGGGTGGGTTGGTGGGTAGTTAGTTACCTCTATCTCCAAGCCGTTAAAAACTCTGTGTTAAAATGGATTATAATAAGTCATAGTCGGTAAAATTTCCAACGGTTTTGAGCTTATCGATGCAGGCTGAAAATTTTTGTACACTTTTTGCTTTTAAAAACTTTCTTGATCCTCAGACATGTCTACGGTTCGGTACGAAAAGTATTTTATAAATATTCAACCTGTCACATATACCTACCTACTCAATTGTCAAACAACTCCTACCCACACAAAACTAGTGGACTGCCTCAGGGAAGTCACTTTGGCCCAGATATGTTTCACCACAAACGCCGTCAGAGCTCTGATTGTCGCCTAAGAAAGATTCAGAATCCAAGAATTATTTTGTGATGAGTACAAGTTATAAGAAAGCAGTTCAATTATGAATATTATAGGTATAGGTATACCTAATATGATAAAAATGCAAAGCTGTCTTTATTAAATTCCTCCCCACACGCCATTAGTAGTGGGTACGTACTTGATGCAACATACAGGGAATTTCAGTGTTGGCAATATATGCCGTATTATACCGTTGTATGTACAAAGATTCGCGATGCACTCTGCCAGTCGATGTTTAAAGCTTTATTGAACTACTTGGGAATGGAGATGTGGTATTCCAATATGAATAGAGCTGCGTGCCATCAAATAATGTGTACATAATAATATTATATAACTATTTTGAACTGAAATTTCCCCTCAGATAACGATTTTACTTTGTTTAATATCAGTATTGAATCCAGGCATTTTACACTGTGAGTGATATCAAATATTCTGGAGGAGGGACCAGTAAAATAGACAATAAATGAAAAAAAAAACGTGGAAAAGCGTTCTTGTTTTTTATCACTATTAGCGTAAAAAAAACATCGCATAAATCATTCATATTGATCTTAGCCTTCTTTGTTTTTTTCTCGCGTATATTGTGTCTATGATATTGTCTTCAAATTTATCGATAAAAAAATATGAGAAACTACAATATTATGCGTTTATCAAAAAGCAAATAGAATGTTAATATTTATTAATTAAAATGCAGTGGAAAATGTTTACTTCTCACACAAATACTCCCCTTTTTGATCTTACTTAAAGAAGCATATGGAGGCAACAAGAGCTCTCCACTGCGCTCGATCTCGCGCATAAAATATCAGTATGATTTAGCTCTTCTTCGAAGGAAATGAACGTGGTATGAGAGGGCCTTCTTTGTGACCCTGATAATAAGAAGAACAACGCTCTACTCGGCCAACTTTCTTTCGGTGGCCTTAGGTAACACATTTTTTCCCCGAAATTTAGTCTTATTTTTATTACTTATCGAATAACTAAGCATTTATGTTTCCAAAATCCCCAATTCAATTAAATACCTCTTAAGGGCAATAATTATTGCGGTAGATTTCAAATAGGATGTCAAGCAGAAACCTTCATGGCGCAAAATATGCGGTTATTTCCCGAAGAGTTTCCTAGGGTGGAGTAAAGCAATTTGGAATATCATAATCGATGTGGTTTCATCAGTATGTTTTGGTTTGTCGTTTTCGTTCTTAGAGTAAGAATAAAGGAAATCATTTTGGAAATCATAAATATCCATAAAAAAAAGAAAAAAAAAAAGAATGATATTATTTGATGTTGAATAAAACGTACATACTTACCTTGATAGCCAAGTGTCTGAGGCTTAGACTTTATTTTAAGAGGTTCCATTTAGGATTATCGGCGACTCAGATTTTTTGTAATATTTCATCAGTTTTCTGCCCGGAGTTGGCGTCGTGTTTTAGATAAGATGGTAGTTTTTATTTTTTTTTTATTTTTACTTTTTGGCATATTATTATCATCAACAAGGTAGTTACTAGTTCGTATCTAAACTTATACTTTTATATTGTTTATTAATAAAATGAAGCTTTGTTTAGTTATAATAAAAGAATGGCGTATAAAATAAAAAGATCACAGATAAAAATTAACGACCGAATTCTAATAGTCTATTTTTTTTATTTAGTACTTACCGATAACACCGATAACAATGGTATAAAGAAAAAAAAATGGCAAAGGAGAAATCACGACAACGGTATACAATATCAATAATAATAAGCTATATGTTCTAAAGTGCAACACTACAACGCAAGTATCGATAAAACCTACTCTAGTTTAAAGTGCATCCTTCAAAATACAGACACCGGTACGTAAGTTTGATTATACGCCTAGTTCAAAGCATATCCCGTGGAGGTTTCTACATAGATGATGTATTAAGAATAACATGCGTCACCCGGGGTCGACCCTCTCATATTGAAAGTTAACACTTTCTGCTTCTTGATCTAATTATGCTATTTGAGTGAAGTTTATTCCAATAATTTCTGTAACAAAACCATCCTTTATGCCGTAAGCGTTGGATCAAATTAAGATAGATATCAGAAGAAAGGGTTGACGTATTCGTCTTGAGATTATCCCTTGAAGAGTGTAGGTATTTTATTTTCAATTAGACGAGACTGTTTTGTGTACATGGAGGGGACAGCAGGCAGCGAGGGTGTGTTAATACGACCACCCCGAGGAGGTTCTGTCATTAGGTACTTTTATTATATTCCGTGTATTGCAAACCTTTAACATTATAAAGATTTATCACCGCACGGCGGGCACTCGGCCTCTCTCACTTCTATTAAGATAGATTTATTTGGATCGTTAAATGTGATATACAACTTGTAATGTGAAAATTGGAGTGTCCAATATGTTACTCTCCGTACACACCTATCTCCACCGATGTACTCGACACAACATTTATTCCTTTTTTGTTGTCAATTATTCAACCACATTACATGTACCCATCCATACCCAACTATGTTAGAGGATTATAATATTATGACTTTTACGGTATGTTATAGGGAGTGTGTTTTATCCTTCGTTTCTAATAAGTATCACAGCATTCTCACAATTTTCAAAACAGACGGTGACCAGCAAAACATTGTTCCGATATTGAAATCGAATGACGAAAGGTCTCTTATCTAAAAAACCTTTCTCAATTATTGAAGTATCTCCCTGTAAATAGCTTACGAAAAGAGTAGGTAATGTTACAATGCATCATGTTTCATCAGCTGTTATTCTATGTCAATTTTGGTTTGTAAAACATATTTGTTTATGATGTCTATGTACTAAGAAAGCAAAATCTTTGTTATAAATAACACAATACATCACAGGATTCTTTAAACACAAAATTTAAGATGGCAAAAAGATACCTATATTATGACAGTGTAGGTAGGTACATATATCATAATATTATACGGGTATCTAAAATTAAATTATAATAAAATGAAAATATTGTTTGTTTGAAGATTATTCCCGAAGACGAGGAAGACCCTCTCATACTGTATTCCGCTCCTTCGAAGCAGAACTGAGGAATCTGGACATGGTGTGGGAGGAGGTCATAAACATTGCGCAAGAATGAGCGCAATGGAGAGCTCTTCTTCCCTCCCTATGCCCCTAAGTGAGACCTTAAGGGAGTTTGGATTGGATTGGATTCATTTAGTGATAGACTAGCGGTTACGACGCCGGCTTTCGTACTGTTTCGTTCGGAGGCCGTGGGTTTGATCCCAGGTGCCGACCATCTTCCTTTTTTACAAAACAATCTTTATGTAGCTTACTGTGAAAGAGGCAAAGATTGTATTTGTGTTCACTTTGAGTGAGCACAGATTCATTTTTAAACATAAAAAAACATAATTAATTTATGAACAAGCATGATTAAAGGAATACTTATAACTATGATATACCTACATACAATGTAGGTACCTCCCGAAAATGGGTTTATACTCGTGCTTCGGGAGGGAATCTTAGGGAATGAGAATCTCAATGCTTTTAAAGTTACGACAAATCAGTTACATACCTTTATAATTGTTTTTTTAATACCTACTACGAGGGGTATTCAAAGTATTCTCGGTATGGATATGAAAGAAAATCTTAAGTAGTCTGATTTTTATATACAGTCTTTTGCAAATTTAAATCGATATTCAATATTTTGGGCAGATAAAAAAAACTTTTATGCTTCTTGAAAAATTGTTGTTTTTGGACGCGTTGAGCTCTTCATCGGCAAAAGAGGCTGTCACTATTGTCACTAGGCCTCAGGTCTGGGCTGTAAGGTGTATTATTGATGTTTTGGAAATCAGAATCTCAAATATTAAACACTTACCAATGATTTACCTAATAACCATCTTTTGAAATGTGGTTCTGCTTTTGCATTGGGTGTCAAGTAAAGCCAGGACTCGATCCCCAACGAACTTAGCAGGGTTACAAATTTCAGCAATAACGATTCAAAGCAGGAAATAAATATGATTTATTCCAGTTATTTTAATATCTTGCTATATAAAATAAAATAATTATAGAATCTTGCTCGTAGCAAAAGAGATCCATCTGATAGACAGATATCAGCTGGTCAAAATTATAAATCAACTACTCTTTATCTTTGAAATAAAAGTTATTCAAGGCCAATAATTTCTCAGAAAGTGAAGTTTGCTTTACATATTTTTACGATTTTTAAACATTACGAATAGCGGTTCTTATTGGTCATCAAAAAGCAATTTTAGTTGAATCGAGTGGATAAGTATATGTATTCTTATTCTTTTTATATTGGCATTGCATCCGTTTATCGGGAAACTCTATAAACGTACCTATCGTCTGCAGAATAACCCATCAATGTTCAATAACTCTAGGAATTGGAGAAGTGCGAGCGTATCTACTTTTGACGTAAGATCCCAATTGTTTAACTGTTAACATAAAATATCTGCTTTTCTGATTCAGGTTGTTTTGTTTCAGAATAACCTTTATCTTCTTTAAATTATCAAAAAAAAAAAAAATAAAATGTGTTTTTCTATTCAAATAGAATAGAAAGAGAAAAAGGAACAATAGAACCGCCATCCGTAAACCCTCAGAGAATAAACATAATTGAAATATTCAAATTAAAATATTAAGTGGAATATGTTTGAAGAAACATTATATTAGGTATATTTTATTATAATACAAATAAAAAGTAAGATGATATTTGCTCTACTTGATATCAAATATTCAAAGTTTTCAAATATGTAGGGGAGACCTGTACTAAATGATCCCTTGAGGTAAAACAATCCCCGCGATTTTAAACGTATAACTAACTCTACGTAGTGTTCAAGCACTCAAAAAGTCTCAAAACAATGTGTATGACATTTGACAGTACTGGCGGACTGTTGTGTAAAGTCTTAACAGCTGTGCGCAGAAAAACCGAATTTTCACCTGTTTGATCTTTAGGATTTAGAGGTGGTGGTTTGCAGTGATCAGTTACAGATTTAAAGTAAGTATTTTTAAACGTCGTGTAATCTTATTAAAATGTGTTACTTATAATTTGTGCTGAATCATATGTCGTATTATATCTACATAATATTTTAGTCCGTTTATATTTTTGAATGCGCATCAATCGTAGAAAACAGACGTTAAGGTCAGATATTAATATGCGAAAAGCCGCGCAAATATCCGGAGAGCGTTCTTAAATACTCTTTGATATATTAACTTTAATATATTTAGAGCTATTTAAAAAACTTTATTTTTTTAAGATCTTCATACAAATTTTTCACAAAAGACAGTAAACCATCTTTTGGAAACAAAATTACTCATGTAAACGTTGAATGGAATCTTGGTATTACTGTATGAAAATGTAATAAAATAATTGGAGATTGATTTGTTATACATATAAATGTTATTCAAATCTTATTATTCTCAATCAATAAAGATTTAATGAAAAAATTTGCAAAATAAATTCTCCATTTTGCAAATTTGACACATTTCAAAAAATTTATGGCTACAGATTTTCCATCTGTCGTAGCTAGCATAGATGAGTAATTTTGTAAGTACCTGATAAAATCATATTGCAATGTTGGTAAAAATAATAAATATACATTAAATTAAATTCATAATACACACTGATGTAATATGATTCAAGAAAATATTATGAAAGAGTTAAGGTAATAAAATTTATGAATGAAGATTTACTTTGCAAGAATTGAACGGTAAAACAGGTACTTACCCACATCTGAATCTCAAAACATTACCAGAATGAATTTGACAGCAAACAAAACTTCCTGTTTATTTTGGAAAAGAATCAGATATGTAGGTATTTGGTAATAAAATTCATTTGATTTATCCACATAAAAATTAAGCGATATAAAGCAGGTACGCATAAAATTTCTTCAAAGATAACAGATATTAGATAATGTGTATTCACGAACCTGTATCGAGCTCAAAATTCTAATGTAGATAAATGCAAACTTATGTTCTCTTACCTTTAATTTATTTTATTTAATGTTATATTCATCACAAAACAAGGTGGGTAATATTTTAAATAAACACAGCATGTTGTTGAAAGTTGAAGCATTTGGTAAGTTTGGTAGCGTTTCTTGATATATCCAAAACCATTGCAAGGTTCTGACCTAGAAAAAAAACATAATTCATTTAATATATGAAAGCAAAATAAAGTGATTATATGGCCATGGTTGCAAATATATAAGACGACATTAGAAAATTTTGCATTTTTCAGGGATTTGTTTTAAAAATACGTATTGTGAGAGTTTGATTAGAATCAATATTAAGGTTTTAGAAAGTATATCAAACTACTTAAGAACTTCATATTATATTATTCTACATAATATTTTAGTCCGTTTATATATATTTTTGTAAGAGCATCAATCATAGAAAACAAACGTAAAGGTCAGATATTAATATGCGAAAAGCCGCGCAAAATTCCAGAGAGCGTTCTTAAATATATTTAACCACATGAGCTTTGATATATTTAAAGCTATTTAAAAAACTCTTATTTTTTTAGGATCTTCATACAACGTTTTCAAAAAAGACAGATGCCATCTTTTGGAAACAAAATTACTCATGTAAACGTTGAATGGAATCTTGGTATTACGGTATGAAAATGTAATAAAATAATTGGAGATTGATATGTTATACATATAAATGTTATTCAAATCTTATTATTCTCAATAAATAAAGATTTAAAGAAAGATTTTGGAAAAATATTTCCTCCATTTTGTTATTTGACACATTTAAAAAAATTTATGGCCACATTTTGTGTCAAACTGTCGTAGCCAGATAGATGAGTAATTATGTAGCTACATACCTGATAAAATCATATTAAATGTTGGTAAAAAATAATAAAGATACATTAAATTAAATTCATAATACATTTCAATCTAAAAATTGTTCTTTCATAAAGATTTTAGAGAAAAAATGATATTTGAAAATTGAAATGAGTATGAATATTCTTTAGTAGATTTGGTCGGTAAAACAGAACGTTGAAAGAAAGCCAATCTGACAGGAAGTGATGACGTTCCTATTTTACAAGATTATAATGGATTTGTCAGGTATGTGTGTATGTTTATAGTCAAAAAATATATTTGGTTTTACACACATCATAATAATTAAATAATACTTCCTGTTTATTTTGGAAAAGAATCAGATATGTAGGTATTTTGGTAAAGTAAAATTCACTTGATTTATCCACAATATGTATTCACAAAACTGTATCGAACTCAAATTTCTTATGTAGATAAATGCAAACTTATGTTCTCTTACCTTTAATTTATTTTATTTAATGTTATATTCATCACAAAACAAGGTGGGTAATATTTTAAAAAACACAGCATGTTGTATGTTGAAGCATTCGGTAAATATTTCTTGATATATCCAAAATCCCTGCAAGGTTCTGAGTGTTCTGACCTAAAAAAAACCAATTCTATTAATATATGAAAGCAAAATACAGTGATTACATGGCCATGGTTGCAAATATATAAGACGACATTAGAAAATTTTGCTTTTTCAGGGATTTGTTTTAAAAATACATGTTATGAGAATTTGATTAGAATCAATATTAAGGATTTAGAAAGTATATCAAACTACTTATGAACTTCAAATTAGAATAAAACAATCAACTGCTAGATACATATTGATATGATATGCTCTGCATAAAACCTTCATTTGGAATCTTTCATAGTATTATTTGTTTAAAAGTGTAGCTTTTATACCTTTTTAAGATCTTCATTAAATCCATTTAGACTGCATAATGTATCAGGTATTATTATTTCAGATAGACTGCAACTCCATGCCTAGAAAACAATATTACAAAACAAACATCAAAATCTGTCTAAAGTTTAGTTATAGGAGGGACAACAATTTCAAAGTATCATATTTTATATACCCATATTTTTACAATTCACAACTAAAAACTTCATGATAGGTAAAAATCTTAATAATTAAATATAGCTTAGGTACCTACTTACAAAAATATTTCAATATATTAAAAAACTTACAAAATTTTTGAAAATAGAATTCCTGTTGTTTTTGTTTGGCTGTCAGAATAACAATAATTGACAGTAGGTTACCATAGACGAACTTTTTAATATGTAATTTTTTGTCTTAGCTTCATAATATGAAAACAAAATAAGAATGATTTTTTTAATAATTCTTCTTCACATTTAAAGTGGTTTTTTGTGTGAAAATTTTTTTTTTTAATAAGTCTACATATTTTAAGAGACCATTATATAAGTAAATCAAAAATATACATCATAAAATAATTTAATAGTACCTAACTGTGTTGAATTATATTATTATCTTTGGTTATCCATGGATGGTTAATACTTCACTATACGTCATATTTTGTTGTCAAACAAAAGGTTCGGATTGATATCGTCGATTATGAAAAATATAATTACCTTATTTTCAATTGAGTTTAATGAAAATAAAACTGGTAAGTCAAATTGATTAAAATATCTGTAAGCCTATGCCGTAACTTAAAACATTTATGCGTTGCTAAAACAATTATAAGGTTATAATGTTATAAGGCGGGAATTAGTGTGTTACCGAAATCACAAAATTAATTTATTTTGTTGATATTTTTTTCAGGTTCCTGAGGCAAACGTGTTTTCAACGAGACTAATTGCTTTCATCCCACCTTTTTGACATAGCAATTAAGTACATACTTCTAAGGATCAAATTGATTGATAAAAGTGCATTTCTAACAAAGAAATTCAAAGGTTTAATTTTTGCAAGACAATATAATAATATTGTAAATATACCAAAATGGTAAGCTACCTATGTAAGAATTTCATTAATTATGTTTCTTGGATTTCTTTATGTGTATTTTAAAATCAGAAACTTTATATTGCAGATCCATGTTAGAGAGCTCATTTAAATTTCCCATTTGAGAAGGGAAACAATTATATTGAAAAAATATTCAATGGCTGCTTATGGGATGTAAAGAAGATTGACCATAATCAATAACAGTGTCTTGCGGATGCCAGCGATTTTATCAATTTTACCACATATCACTATAAATAAGTTCTCAACCCGTTAGAAGCATATCAGCTTCATATAGAGCCTAAATGTATCTTAAACCATATTATTAACCACTATTACCGCAAAGGATTACTCTGTAATGGTGAGCAATGCTTAATTTTGACAGAAAATAAATAAATATAAAAATGATAATGCTTCTGGCTCGACACAACACAAGCTGACACAATAGTGTGTTTCTAGCACATAGATTTTCATATATTCTTCGTAGTAAAAAAGTGAAGCCGATTTGGCCAGCAATTTTGACAGTACATTTATAAAGAAACTTAAAAATGATCTAATTTCACTTATTTCAATGTAAAAATATGTTTTATTGTAAAAAACACGAGAAAACTACTGAATAAATATACGCTGTACCACATTCTTTTGGGAACCAAACTGTCAAAAGTTGCAATATTTAGGCTTCACTTTTGAACGCGAGTCGGGATTCTAGGTTATTGTATGGATTTCTGTGTTCTAGCATCAGATTTAATTAAACTTTAATTTTTTTATTTCGGTTATGGAATAAAAATGATATACCTAATACTTTTGGGTTAAGAAGTGAATAACTAATAGTTTTTTTTATAACGGTGGGTCGGAATATCTTTTCTGGTTTCCATTTGTTTGGGAGAATATTTTTTTTTACTCTGCTGATTTAACAATAAAACTTTGAGATTATACATATTTTATTTTTTTTATATAGCTTTTCAATTGTTGATTTTATGTTTTATGAATTAAATAATGATTGGACAAAAAATAAATAAAAATTCTTTCATTCATTCATTCATACTCATAAATAATACTACTACTAAAATGGTTCTACCTTGAAAAACTTGACATTTTTCAGAAGCCAATAACTTAAATTTGAATTTGTTTCCTATGTACATTTTGGTTCAAATTTTGTTTAATTTTAATAGATAATGGCATTTATCAATAAGGAGAAGAAGAAATACCTAAATTGGATATTGATATACCTGCATTGATTCATTGAAAATTTCCTTATAGGTAACTTCACATATTTTTTTAAATTATATTGTAGTGGTGTAGTTTTGTTTTGATTCCAATGCCTTTCTCAAAATGACATTAAATAGTTTTGCCTAATTGCCATAGAATTTTTCACCTAATTTTTCACATAATAATAATACAACATCTATTGACGTCAAGTGAGCATCTCGGTAGGTTTCGAATCCTACTATAGGCAATTAATTCTTCAATTTCCTGTGACGAGTCTGGGGATTGCAGATTTATAAGTTGAACCACCAAAATAGAGAGTATTGTTAATCTATGTAGGTGAGTTTATTTGCATAATCAAGTTGATTTTTATTCGCTCAGTAATAATCTACCAGATGTTGTTACTTGCATCTTGAAGTTATAACACATCAACCATTGATGTCAAGTTAGATGCAAAACTCTTCAACAATTTGTGGCGATTATTTTGAGTTTGATGTATCCAGACATGGAAAAGAAATTTATGGTAATCATAGATACAAATTTTTACAATTTCTCATATATATTTAATGTGATGATTAATAAATTTCTAAAATTACAAAATTTTCATAGTAAAATCTGCGTAAACACAGATGGCCATCTTTTGAAAACAAAATTACTCATGTAAATGTTGCATGGAACCAAAGTTTGACAGAATAAAAATGTATTTAAAAGATTCAAGGTTGTTTTGAAGTAAAAATAAATGTAATTCAAACCATATAAAACACATTTTATCAACATTAAAATGAAAGTACATTTTCAGATTACTTTTCGACTAACGTTTGAGGTCGGTAAAACAGCTGCCTTTATCATTAGCCAATCGCATAAAATTTGTACCATTCCACACATAGAGGTTGTAGGGAATGTAGTCAAGACTCAAACCATATTGAGAGTAAAACTTTCATATTATTTAGGTAGGTTTGTATTATATTACTATTAAAGGAATTTTTTACCCTTCTATTGAGCAGTGGAATTGAATCAAGTGTAAGATGTAACATATTATGATACATGCAGTTTTTTCCATGTACCTAGGTATGTGGCAGACTATAATTTTTCTTCTTTCTTTTTTATAAACATTAAAACTGTCATTCTTCTCTCTTTTTATGAATTGTGAAAGTGTAATTCTTCTTTTTCTGTGCTTATGTCAGTTATAGAGGTCAGTTAAGCAATGGGAAGCTAGACTAGAACAATAGAACCTGTTTAATTACCTACCAATCAAGCTTGACATTCGGAATTAAAAACGTAAAGCAAGACGGGTATTAGCTAGTTAGCTATATTTTAATGGATTATTCCAATGGCTATTTGATAAAGTTCTTATTGCTTTTTTGGTCATGTTGTTTTTACGAAAACTCTACGCATGGGGAGAAATGATCCCTCTATGTTAGGTTAGGTACAAATTTTACCCAAGGTGATTTTTCGATATATTTTTTTACTTACTTTTAAGCAATTCTATATAAATTTTCTGCTTGTTTTTTATCCAAAGCAATAATACACCAGTTGATTGATTTAAGATTTACTATTTTTGCCTTTTTTGAGCAATTTAAATTATTTTTTAATTGTTATTTATTTCATTATATTTTTAGATGCTCGAAGCAACGTCAGAAAAACATATAGATTGAACTGGGATGAGTATGCTATGTCTGCAGTGTTAGAAACTGCAAAGAAAGGCATGCCTTTCAAAACAGCGAACAAAAAATTCAGTGTTCCATTGATGTTTTATTATGTATACTTTTTCATTAGCTACTTGTGTTTTTTTTTAATAAAGATATTATTATTATTTTAGTGTCATTTTGTTTATTTATTCCTTGTTTCATGAGTTAAATATATTATTTTGACCTTATATGAGAATCATTAGGGTTATTATGGTAGGTACAGGTAATTTAAAACAATTTTCGATATTATTATCAGGCTTCGTAATATTTGCGAAGAGCTGACCCAAACGCATTAAACGCAAATAAGTATCATGAAAATGCAACTGTGGATATGTGTAAATATAAACATTCTGTATGTCAATAATCCAACATTAAAAATGTTAAACTTCAAAAAGTTAAACAATGAAGAACGAACGGTGAAGCTGAAATCAATACACTATCTGACGGTCATCGTTTTTGAGTCTCACAAAGCCATTTACCCATGATAAAAATAATCCACCATGTACAGATAATCCTTGTGATCTCTGCAAACATTCGAAATCCTCTTATGTATCCTGTGGCACATGTCCCCATATGATATTCATGTATAATACAGAAGGTCAAAATATTCACGCACCCTGCATATTGGTAAATAGAAGTACACACGATTCAATTACAAACAACACAATATCTCGAAGAAAGCCGGATTTGATAGTCTGGACGTTGGGGGTGGAAAATCGTTGGGGGTGGTTGGCAAACAGAAGGGGACTCTAATAATATGATAGGATTGCTTTTTTATCCGTCTCAACGGGGCTTATCCCGAATGTTCTTGAAGTTCATTTTATATCAAAATCCACCGAAAAGACATTCAAACTTGTGTCATTCTGTCTTCTTCTCAATTTAACTCTATACCTAGATATTTTATGAAAATTTCAACAGTGTAAACATAGAAACAAAAATAATATTAGTAATGACAGTTTATTGATGGTGTATTTAGTACGAGGAAGACCCTCTCACACTGTGTTCCGCTCCTTCGAAGCAGAGCTGAGGGACATGGACATGATGTGGGAGGGGGTCATAAACATTGCGCAAGATAGAGCGCAATGGAGAGCTCTTGTTGCCTCCCTATGCCCCTGAGTGGGGTGTAAAAGGGAGAATTGTATTGTATTGTATTTAGTTGATAGCTGTGAAATTGTAAAGATTATTATAGCCGGTCTAAAATTGTGATTTAGTGTGTGTCCTAATTGGAAAGCGTTCGCGGGTGCGCGTCGAGTTTCATAATAATATACCTACTCAAACGCGGACGGATCAAATTGAGAACATTGTACGATCGCTCGACGCTCGGACGCGCGATTAGTTTTCAATAAGGACAGGGCCTTATGAATATAAATGTATTATATTTGTTAAACGTCAATTTAAATTTTTAGATCGCCATGTTAAAAATGAACAAATATTTAGTTTCAAGTGCTAAAACCCAGACATGTGGTATTTTGGTGGATGTTTATGTTAAACTTACCTAAGCAATGCTAAAGTTCATAGTAAGGTCTCGAAAGTTTCAAGGTCAAAAAACTTCTGAATAACAAAATATTTAAGCTTAAGAAGAATAGATTTATTATTGTTTCGTTATGATAACAATTATTACATATTAATAATATCTTTACGTAACTTTCTTTACGAAGAGAACTAACCTAGATGCAGATAAAGACTTGGTTATCGGAATATCAATTTCAGATCGAATGACCTTTCACTACGTGAATACTCAATGAAGTTAAAATGTAAATAAAACATTTTTATGATAAACCTTATCGTAAGGCGAAAATAAATCCATTTCGGACAAACCTTTCTAAATCACCCAATTTGCAAAAAAAATCTTGTTATAAAAAAAAAAAACAAAAGTAGCCTATCTATTATCTAGGCACAGGCATCTGCCTAGAGAGATAATAAATCCCAAAATAAAAAAAATATATATAAATATATATCTACCAAGATTGCAAGTACTTGTACTTATTATTGTACCTACTCATGTTATTAATAAATGGGAAATAAAATAAATAAATATATAAAATATAATAATAATAATATATAACCTAGGTTGGTAACCTAGCGGTTACGACGCCGGCTTTCGTACTAACTGTTCCGTGCTGAGGTCGTGGGTTCCATCTCAGGTGCCGACCATAATAATAATAATCTCTTTCTTTCGCGATACAAGCTTTAATGCGGTGTTCAGACGAGGTGAATATCGCCAGGACACTAAAATATCGCCAGCCAATGCGATAAAAATGGTTGAAAGCGATATCGCCTCAAGTTGAACGATGCACGCATGCGCAGATATACGCGGCGTCCTTATGTTCTGTTTCTTGACAGTTGACAGCACTGCTCTAAATTTATTTCTCCTTAGAATCCAATTCCGCACCCGATATCTGCGTTTTTTTTTTATTTTTCCTCAATTAGGAGTCTCCTTATATCGTCTAAAACAATATTTTCAACTAACCCCAATTACTCCGCGACTTCTACCTCAACGTCCGCCATTTTTAAAACTATCAGCGCACCTGACAGATTGAATCCATGTCGGTGGACTCGTGTGAACACATCACACGATCAATGGGCGACCGAGCGATATTTTTTTTATGCAAGCAAAATCGTCAGGCCTTATATCGCCCCGTGTGAACACCGCATAAGTACTGTGAAAGAGTCAAATATTGTATTTGTGTTCATTTTGAGTGAGCACAGATTCATTATACATAAAAAAACATAATTTATGTATGAATAAGCATGGTTAAATAAATACCTACTTATAACTATGATATACCTACATACAAGGTAGGTACCTCCCGAAAATGAGTTTATACTCGTGCTTCGGGAGGGAAACATAGAGAATGGGAATCTTAATGCTTTTAAAGTTACGACAATTCAGTTACCTGAATAATTGTTTTTTTTTTAATACTATGAGGGGTATTCAAAGTGTTCTCGGTATGGATGTGAAAGAAAATCTGAAGTAGTATGATTTTTCTATACAGCCTTTTGCAAAAATTAAAAAGGAGCTATATTAAATATTTTGGTCAGATTCATTTTTTTCATTTATTACAGTAAAAATAAACATCACTCATCATAACAGCTTTCGCCTTTGCGATGAGTGATGACAAAACAAACAATAAAATAAAACAAAAATCATATCATAAATAGATAAAAACTAGAAAACAATAAATAATTACCTATTAATAGTAAGATAAAAAAAACGTTTATTCTTCTTTAAAAATGGTTGTTTTGGATTATACGAGTTGAGCTCTTCATCGGCAAAAGAGGCTGTCACTATTGTCGCTAGGCCTCAGGTCTGGGCTGTAAGGTGTATATTTGATGTTTTGGATATCAAAATCTCAAATATGAACATTAATTTGTGTTATTTTAACTCGTCTTTTGCAATTATTCTAGCCTTACATTGTTATGGAAAATTTGCTGTAGTAAGAACTTTGACACCCCTCCTTTGATAAGGTAATTTCGACCAGCGATTTTCAAAACATTGACAATTGCGCTAACCTAACGAAGAATAGCGAAAGGTGGAAAATAAATTAATTAAGAAATAAAAATTCGACAAGTAGAACGTGATAAATCATGAAATTTATTAAATTAACGATATAATTTAACACTTCCTGTATTCAAAGAAATTAGTTTTGGTTACATAAATCAGTGAAAAACTTCCACTCCGGCTAGCTGCGTACATGGAAGATAAATCATTCGCACCAAACAACAATAAATCATGACCGCCAACTACCTGCGAAAAATATTTCTTACCGGGACTTTACCGTCCCCTAAGACACCTTTTTATTAACTCTCAAATTTAGCTAATTACGGAGAACATTTATTAAATAATCGTACATTATTTTTAAATAATTAACTGGGCAAATAATTAACTAGGCTTGTTTCTTTAATTCGGCATTTTCAACCCAACCGTCAAGTGAGGTGAGATATTTTAATTGTTGCTGTCAATTTAATTTACTCGACAACTTTTCAACCATTTTTTTTTAGCTCAAAACAAAAGAAAAGAGTGCAATGTTCGTTAGTGTAGTTAGCTTGAAGTTTTGTTGTGGAGATTTGTCATGCGTACCTAAAGCAAATGGAAAAAAGAATCCATATGCAGGTACTTCAAAAGAATGCACCCTTTAAGTCTGTAGTGGGCTTTTCGCTTATAGGAAATATCAGTCCAGAGTTATTCTTTATTATTATTATTCACTTGAAATTTCTAGATGGGGTTGGCCTGTCTCAGATTGAACGGGGCCGGTTGACTGGAAAAAATTGCCTCAGACAATAAGTTTCTGACACCTTTGTATATAAAAGTGTAATATCATTATATTACCTATTATTATTCTTGATAAGCATGCTCGAGGTCTACGGGAGGAATTAGCCACCGAAAGAGGGCCTTCCATGTCAAACGAACCTTCTTGCCAAAATTCAGGCAAAAAAAAACTCCGAAGGTCCGAGACTGGCCCAATTCGATGCGACCTCACGCCTCGAACAGGTACCAAAAAGGGGGCCGAAATTCGGCTATCAGATATAGTGTATATAGACAAACGGAAAACGTTCCTGATGGTGTACAGACTACAGGGGCTGAAAGCTATATTTTAACTATCTAACTCTTGACTCTAAATACCTAAACGTACTTCCGGCAAAGACTCAAAATAGGACAGGATTTTACTACGCGAAAATTATGCCACGACTAGCTACAGTCAAACAACGCGAGCCTGCCTATTAACAATTGTACTGACTATCTCGCATACATATATTTACTGATTATCGATCTCTCTATCAAAATAACCGTTCGATCACTTTACCGGCGCACTAATTAACCTTCTAGTCGAATTACCGCGGGCTGTACATCAGACCGCAAGTTTTCCTCATTAGGTTTCCGAGTGGCTCACCATCTTGGGCTTGTGCACTGCTTTTTCGAAGAGAACTTCCTGAGCTGAGCTGAAGAGCGTCCAATTCAGTCAACCCATTCTCCCGGAGAGTCATGTGAGGTATATCTTCAGTCCACAGCCCTCCTACACATACCGGTTTTATAACTTTACATTTATCACGGCGGCGAAAACTAAAATATAAACTCTATCTGTGCGCGGACAGACGCGAACTTTAGTAAACTCATTCATAGCTCGACTGAATAAAATTATTCTCACGGGGAACACACCAATGTACCTCTACAAATAAAAATTCTACACTGAGCTTACTAGAAGGTTCTAAATATGAAATTCCTAACCGGATTCAAAAATAAACATTAAAGATAGGTCACACCACCGGTATCGGCAAATGGGGTAACCCGCGAATGACAGATAACAATTCGCGACGTGTGTTTGAAAGGTGACGTGTGAAAACAATACAGGTAGGTACATGCTGCAATACAATAAATCCATTGGCACACAGAGATCAGAAATATTAATAAATATGCCGTATCGCGTCGGCCATATATCTCTCATCTAAAACCACATCGAGCAACTTGCCCATAAGCATGCTTGGCGGGGGGCAACCAAGCAACAAACAAAATACAACATAAAAATATATCTCTGTGCCCTATCATCGTCCTGGGGGTAGCTGCCAGCGACGAAACAAAAACACTCTAATAAAAATATGGTCACTCACCCGAAATTCAGCATACCTTCAAATATTTAACACCATGCACAAAAAGAAAATAAACACGTCACATTCACACATATGAGGTATGGTGTATCACTTGCCCTCTCCACCTCATGCCACGCCACCCCGGAGGGAATCTTCCAGAGTAATGATCACAATTAAACGGAAGGTTTAATAAACAATCGCGGGACTCTAAACAAAACTCTAGATATGTGACACACAATAGCTCAATCGTCAAGCATTCGCAAATTACTACAGAAACTATAAAACGCGACGAAAATTATAAATTGGTTAACAAGGAAACAAAATTGGAATAAACTATGGAGAGATGTTTTCTGAACGAGATCTGATATTGAACTGAAGTCAAAAAAAATCAAAGCATTCACCTCAAAACGGGAGAATTTGCCTTCTATACTAATCGCTGTAAACAATGAAAATTTTAATGGTTTCCTGGACATACCTTCAGTGCGTAAAAAAATTCCAAACTTTCTAATCCGGCATAAACAAATAAGCAACTGTTTTTCAAACTGTTTACCATCGCGCTCCCAAACTTTCAAATAATGACTTAACAATATTTTGAAAAACAAGATATGAATAAATCCCTCACATCATTCTAATACAAAATCCCAAGCTGAATAGAACTAATCGATCCCAAGATTTCTTATTATTCAGAAGTCTGACGACTTGAATTCATCATCTCCGTTTTGTAGGTTTTTTTCATGAATTTTATTAGTCGTAATATGAAGTGTTAATAATTATTTGATATTAATATTTCTTAGAAGCTAATAATGGTTTTTTTTTGTTCATCTAATACAACGAATCATCTTTAACAATATCTTTATTCTTTTGTTATTTTTCCAAAGAAGTTGATATTTACCTAATTTATCATTCAGATTGGATCCGATGACAAATTTAGCATAGTTAATCGCATATTTTTCTCTATATATGCCTGCCTTTGTACAGTTCATATAGAAGACCACAAGATGTCGTTTTTTTTTTCAGTAAAAAGCAGACGGCAATGTATCTTAAAAAACGCTTCAAGTTGCCAACTGAATGTTCACAAAACCAAATTAGGTTTTTTTCGTTAATTGAAGTGTGAATAAACAAAAACAGAAACTTGGATTCATCATTTATTTCATTTGCAAGAACCAACGAAATAATAATGGAAATCAATTTGTGTTAGCGTCTCGGGAATGCTGAGTACCTACGCGAAAGTCAAAGCTGCAGTAACAATTTGCCGCTGAAAGGAGACATTTCATTAGTGATGTAACCTCTGTGTGCAGCGTAGGTATATTGATACCTGTGGTCGGTGGTGTCTTTAGACACAAAGGTTCAAAGTGAATATTTACGTTATTGTTAGTGAGAGATCGTACACAATATTTAATTTGACTCTTATGACGTTCGTTGAAGCAACCGAATAGGTAATTTTCTTTGTGAAAGCGTGCAATAATTAAAAAAATATATTACTTATCAATACTATCTACATTCAAATGGAAATAATCGACACATATTTTCTAATTATTTCATATGTAATATGTGTACAGCCATAACATAAAATGTAAAGTTATATTTACCTATGTGTTTAAAACTTAACGAATGCGCTCTTCTGCACTGATAATATTAATTGAAATATAAGGCAGAGAATCGTTAAATGCTTTGTTTGGTCCATACTATGACTTTACGACATGGAGACTTTAGATGCTCAAAGAAAATATGATGTCGCCAAAGAAGCATTTTAAATGTAATTCCGCCGCAGAATGCTGAATATTCCTTAATAGACTTAATCACTAACCCTGTGTTGGGTCAAGCTGGACAAGAGAGATAATTTTTTGGCCAGCATGAGTGATGAAAATGGCCTAACTGGTTCGCACACATCGCAATAGACTACAGCTTGCTTCAACTAACAATACTGTAGTTGGCCAGTGCTCAAAATTCGAACATAACTAATTAATAAGTATAAAAATTATTTAGATTGCTTTGTCAAAAACTGAGCGAGCGCTATTTCACAATTTTTTTTCCAAAGCAATGACATGGATAAGTCAAATTTGAAATGTCGATAGGTATGTAAAAAGTTTTTTCTATTATTATTAAAGACAAACAATATTAATCTATTCTCAAATTGACCACAGATTAACAAAAGATCTGTGTCAAATAACGTCAAATACATCGAAGTGTGTGTGAGTATGAAATACATAACATTAAATTTGTGTGCGTACCTATTGTTTTTTTTTTATTGATTTAATCTATTTTTATGCATAATTTAATAAAAAATATTAGCATTCGCCACCCCTTCTCTATATAAACTACTATTTGACCCGCCCGTCGAACTTCGACTTAACCCAATCAATCAATTCTCCCCTTTACACCCCACTCAGGAGCATAGGGAGGCAACAAGAGCTCTCCCGACCTAATCCAGAATAAAAAAATAATTTTGACTTATTACATGAATTACCTAAATACAGGTTACGACAAAAAACTGAATTATATGAAGGAAATAATGTTTGCATTATATACTTAATGTATTTTTGATTCGGATTCGGGATTATGTTCGACGGGTCATAAATTTGTAAGAAAAACAACTTCTTAATTGCGTAACTTTTTTAAAATCCAAGAGATGGCGGTGTAGTAGGAAATAAGTCACATTTGATACATGTTACATTATTATAATAATATATAACTGTTGAAAGAATAGGCTTCATTCGAACCAAATGTTTCCGAATTATTATGGTAAGATAAGTGTGCGAAATTTCATACTCCTCCGTCCGCGCGATTTTCGTAAAAATGGTCACAAAAATTTTCCTTCACGTATTAATATATAGATAAGAGGAAAAATGATGGTATTAGAGGTGTGGGTAGATGCAGATGCCTTGGCCGGGAAGTATCAAGTAATAAACCAGAATTCAGCAGGCGAAAGAACTTTTTCAGATTGGCCAAGACAGAGAAACCTGCGCCATGGTTGTAGCAGATGTCATGGGCTGCTGACATGGCATAAGAACAAGAAAATATATTTTCTGAAAAAAAAAATAGTTTGGTTAAGAACCGAGTAAAAACATAACTTTTAATTTACCAATAATCATTACGAAAAAAAGATCAAGACATACCTACTTCATTGGATTTTTTTTTCATGATATACCTATTATTATAGTGTATGTAGTATTTATTTCCCCGAGAGATGGAAACGAAACATATACGTCAATTAGTTGTCGTTGTCAGGCTAAACAGAAATGAAACATATACGTCAATTAGTTGGTCTTTAATAGATAGGTATGATATAATTGAGAATTTATTATTTTGTCAAAAAATAATGTTAATATCATATTTTTCTAGAACAATCTTTTTGAAACAGAAGTAGGTACGTAGATGCCAGTCCTATATTAAAATCGGTAGGTGGATCGTTACTTGGTATTTTCGTTGAAACACCAAATCCAAATCCACAATCCCTTTACTTCCCACTTAGGGGCATAGGGAGGCAACAAGAGCTCTCCATTGCGCTCGATCTTGCGCAATGTTTATGACCTCCTCCCACAACATGTCCAAATTCCTCAGCTCTGCTTCGAAGGAGCGAAACACAGTATGAGATGGTCTTCCTCGTCTTCGATGGGACCCTGATGGGAGGAAAAACAGCGTTCTCCTCGGCCAACTGGGTGCGCCGGCGTATAGCGTCGTTCGTGATGCGGTGGTACCATCTTACGCCCAAAATTCTCCTGAGGCACTTCATTTCAAAAGCTGAGACTTTTTGTGCCTGGGCTTTGGTCAGGTGCCAGGACTCACACGCATACAGCAGAATGGGCAACACAAACGCATCAAATAGTTTACATTTCGTCGCTGACGCTTTCCATATTATGGTCATGTTGTTAAAGTTGCCACTTGCCATACCGATACGTAGCGGGAGCTTAGCCCCGAGGTTACCAGAGGTGGTAATGGTTGATCACAGGTAGGTACTTGAATTTATCCACCCGGGAGACCTGGTGACCATCGATGGTTATCGGTAGTTGTTTATAGGGGCTGGCTTTATTTGCCATGAGCTCCGTCTTGCTGGCATTGACTCGAAGGCCAAGGCGTGCTTAATTCTGTTGCCTTTTCTGACCGATGTGGGTTTAAGAGCGTGAGGTGGTCAACCCCGCGGTCCCGATCTGATTTTTCGATTTCCTGCCTCTTACAGGATGCTCATAAAAGAGCAGAGGTGCTATTCTAAGCCGACAGCCCCACGGCAGAGGCAGCGTTGAAACACACCCAATATTATTCATGCATAATATGACAAACCAATCTAACTATACTACTACTTATTCATCCGTATGTCAATATACGTTTCTATGACAATAATCATAATCATATATGTCCACGGGAAATATTATATCGATGAAATCTGTAGAAATGTCAAAGTGTTTTGCAGTCTTCAGCATGGAAATGTAAAATTTATTTATTTATTTATTTAAAACATAAACGGCGTAAACGGCTTTTGAACTCTAAACACATTATAATGGACAGCAGTACAACAAATAATAAGATTCACAAAATATACATAAGGTCAGTGTTCTTAAACTAGGTAACAGTCAATTTGTTAATAATAATTATACTTAAAGTAAAAATTCCTCACAGGATAGAAATTCTATGGTAACATCTCAAACACATTCAGTTCAATTCATTCAAAGTAATCTCAAAACAATAAAAAGTCAAAAATGACTAAAAAAAACGACAAAAATTGGATAAAAAATAACTAAGTACGATAATTTAAAGTCAAAACAAATAAAAAGAATTAACGAAAAAGCAATAGTTAAATCATTAAATCAAATAAAAGAACAATAATAAAAAATAATAGAAATACAGCAACCGTAACAATGCTCTCAAGTATTTTCAGAAAGGATGACAATCTAAAAACATACACTAATAGAAAAATAAAAAAAAAACACACACAAAAAGTAAGCAAAAGAAAAATAATAATAGCTGTAACAAATAAACAATTGGAATCCTTTAAGAGAGGATTAAGCTGGTTCTTATGCAATCAAAATATTGATGACCTTTTATTATGCCTTTCATACGACAAGCGTTGCTTCAATAATTGAATAATTAATAATTTAACAATTATCACTCTAATATCAAAAAATGTCGAGTTATTGCGAACACTTATAACTCGAGATGTTTTTTGATTGACAAAAAATTTTAAACGTATTTTGTATAAATTATAAATTCCAAAGGACTGTATAAGTCACCGCTTGTCGGGAAAGCTAGTAATGAAATTTATTGAGATTTGGATATGTACTTACGCGGCACATTAATTTATAAAAAATTTAATTTTAGACAAATGCACGTAAGCCACAGGAACAAATTGGTAAATAAGCTGAAAACTTCATTTCAGATGTCGATTTGAATGATAATTGTTATAAAATGGATGGCTCTGTCTGCGGTTAACAGACGGTGTTTTAAACTCGTGGCACCCCTAATTTCAATATTGGCCTGTGGATTGTCTTGAAACAAGATACAAATTAAATAGTCTCGTGTTTGTAAAATAAAATAAATAAAACTACGAAACTTTCAGAGACAATTTCATTTGCTCTATTTTAACGGCGCCATTATTACAATGATTCCTCAACCACACGACAAATGTTTTATCTTCGCACACAAAAGACAG
Organism: Mystacides longicornis; assembly: GCA_963576905.1. Lineage (NCBI taxonomy): Eukaryota > Metazoa > Arthropoda > Insecta > Trichoptera > Leptoceridae > Mystacides > Mystacides longicornis. The sequence goes on from OY756420.1 coordinate 23,691,067, forward strand.
AGATCTTACTATCGACTAAATTTTATATATGACAAACTATGTTTCTATGTTCTCCATAGACTCTGAAACCATCCAACTTTTGCGCACAAAACCGGTTTCAAAAGAAAGGTAATACTCGTAATGTGAACATTTTCCTAAATGATTCTGAATATTGATTAAAAAATAATTATTTACGCGATCGCAACGCCTTTTTGCCAGAAGTTCGAGTTAATTCTAGAACTATTAGTGACAATGTTTGTAATCTACTATATAAATGAAAGTCGGGTTAGTGCGAACACTTATAACTCGAGATCGGCTCAACAGAATCTTCTGATGTTTGATTTATTGGATTCTTCTCCGCTCCGGATAACAGAATAACTAATAAAATGTTTAAAAACTGGGTAAGAAATGATGTAAAATACAATATTATTTAAGTTTGTATGGAACGGTTACCTATGACGCGCCCACGCCATCGCGGGTAGTTCCCTCTCATTCTCGCATACGCTCCTACAGTCGCCCATCCCACTTACTCCACCAACGCACCGATTCGAGCGTTAGAAAATTATCACACAAAGTCGGGCACATTCGTGTTGGCAATAGGCGAGGTAGGGTGTGTGCGCGAGCGCATTTTTCTCAAGTTGTTCCCGCCAGAGCTTTGAATACGAATGAAATAGGGATGTTTCAGAAATAGTTTAATGTTATTATTTTATTAGCTTAGGTATCTAATCGAATTAATTTTGTATTGTTTAACGGGGGCGCAGTGCACATCATGTAAATATTAACGGGTCACTTCGGGCTAGAACCACAGAACAACGTCTGTCGGGAAAGCTAGTTTGTAATATAAAAGAGTTCCTGGATTTTCCTATAAATGAGATGACGAACAGAATGAGGTTAATTTGAGGATAAAAGTTTAAGTTATTCATTTCAAGTTTAAGCATTGTTTGGTTTTGGGTAATAAATTTACAGTTAATACTGTTAAGTAGTTCTTTAAATTGTTGGGACTCATATTTAGAAATCCTAACCCACAAAATAGGAAAAATTTCATCGTTAAGTCTCGCGCAGCTTAATATTTGATTCCTTAATAAGTCTGATCTTCAACTTATTATTAAAACTCCCATGAGAGGGCTTAGGCAGTTGTAGAGATAGTTGAGAAAATGAGAAATTATGTTATAATCACTGAAACATTGAAATGATGTAGGCATTTTGTAGTGTAATAGATTATTATGCAGAATTGTTCCAAACATTATCAAAAGGCGGTGTAATTGCATATAATAACAACAGATATTGTGCAATTTAGTCAATACCCTTTGTGTCCTTACTTTGAAGGAATAATGTGATATGAAAAACTTCAGTCCAATCCAAAGAATCCGATTTTTTGGCTATATCGCAAATTTTGAACAAAATTGGTTGAGGACGTTCTAAAGAAGACCTTTTGTTACGACCCTTTCGGCTTATACTATCATATTTTTCCATTAATTCTTGGGATTCGCTGAAAATAAGAGTTTAATTGGCAGATATTTGTTGTCAATTATAAAAGCTGGAAGATATGAGCTGGGTGAAGAGAAAACCAAACTGAATTTTGGATCAACGCCTCTTTTCATGAATACAAAAACAGTGAAAGTGTAGTTCTATATCCACACATCGTGTGAACAAGATGAGCACACATGACGTCTATCTATAATGGGTTGTTTGTCAGGATTTGATGATAAGTTTTCAGTTTGGTTCATTCGTGCACATATATGGCAGAACGTGTGAGGCTTTGTAGCCTTTCACTTATAAATTAAGAAGAAAAACAATATACCACCTCGAGTAATGCATTGTAGTAATCCTGCGAAATGTTTTTTCATGGCTGTTCGAGGGAGCCGAGTCTCGATGTGTTCAATGGCGTGGAAGAAAGAAGTATCTCACCCTATGCGCACCTTCAAGCTGAACCCTCAAACTTTAATACCTGGGACGAACACAGGGTGTACTTTATACAATTAATCCTTCATAATATTACTATTACTAAACGACACTTTATATGATTTTTTACAATTAATCCTTCATAATATTACTAAACGACACTTTATATGATTTTTTACAATTAATCCTTCATAATATTACTAAACGACACTTTATATGATTTTTTACAATTAATCCTTCATAATATTACTAAACGACACTTTATATGATTTTTTACAATTAATCCTTCATAATATTACTAAACGACACTTTATATGATTTTTATATGGATATTTCAGCTAGTTGAAAATATGTCCCACCAGTTTCATGTTTGGCTGAAGTATTGGTTCATCCAAGGTTTATATTATCCATATTAATTTACTGATTTGGTAAACCTTTCAAAAGCCTGTGTTATCTTGTCTTTTGAAACGTTTTGTGTTCGGCACATCAAATCATTATCATGATTGGAGAAAATAAGATTTTTATACATATAATGCACCACTTTGAGGTACACTTTATAATATAAATTCGAAATATCCGTTGATTTTCCTATATTTTAAATTCAATGCTTTTTCTTAAAAGGAATGGTAAAGATAATGTGGTCTTGATGTGACTTATAACAGGCGCTTAAGGTCACAAAGTGAATTTATGGAAGGCATAAGTATATATATTAATCCAATTCTTCATTCATGATTTTTCAATAGTTTTAATTATAAACCTTGAACTGCCAGGTGCATAATAAACTAAAACATTCACAGAGTTTTGGAGAACACGGCTACATTAAAATTTGGAGCCAAAAATCTTAAACGCTTTTAAAATTAAAACGATCGTGTCAGAAAACTGCTACATGTAACATTCATGGTAAATTATCTTGTACTGTTGAGGACAGTGTAAGTTTTATTTTGTTATTGAAGTACATAGTCATTGTTGTTCAAAATTTTACTTGAGTAAGATGTTTATTTTTTAATTTTGTGAGAGTTCAGCGTTTCTGTGAAACTTACCCTGATGGAAATTTACTATGTCGTATTAAAAATAATGTTTCCTAAGTTGCCTGTTATAAAGTTGAAGTGGTATCATTTATTAATTGTAATTAATAGGTAATTAATTTATAATGATTTGGTTAAGACTCACGGGAGTTTGTGAGCAGCAAAGTATTGGAGTAGAACTGATTTTATAAGGTGTTTTTCTGATAAATCTGAAAATATTGTTTTATTTTTAATCCGTGAAATAATGAATACCCTGTGCCTTACTTGAATGGATGAGCGTGATACGTGGAGAGGGATTATAAAAGCGTCATCACGATGTCTGATATTCTCTTGTAATTTATTTTCCGTGAACTTATTGAGAGTAATTTGGAAGCAATCGCGCCATTTCACCTTATATTCGGTGTCGTTTTGTTGATTTTTAAGATTTGAATTCAAAGAAACGAAAGTAGGTTTATTCAGTTACTGGAAAATTCAAAACTTTTGAATTTGGAATGAGAGGAATGAATTCGAAATGATAAAAATCATTTTTTACGTCTATACCTACTTCCTTGAAAAATTTAACTGGTTTCTTTCTTAAAAAAAGTGTCAAAATTTTTATTCATATACATCATTTATTACTACCTAATACTTTATTATTTTTTCAGTGTTTCTTTAAATGGCAAAGGCTTTTAAACAATAAAACATTGACAAAAACTTTAGTGTTTATTAAAAAGCTTTAGGGTTTGATATTTCGCGAAGGACGTATGTAAGTGCAGTAAAATAGAATACAAACAGATCAGAGGATTTTCAACTACCTTCTCTAGAAAGGGGATGTAAAGAATAATCTGTTAGTGAGTGAGTGTAGGTAGAGCTTTGCAGCTTTAAACAATTTGTGCAAAACTGACAAGAGATCAAAAAGTAAGCAGCCAGCATCCAAAACGGAGGAGGTGGACTGATGACACTGAAGCCGACACTGTAGATGAGAACTGGTCGCAAAACGCTCTGTGGGTTATCCTGTGTTTTTACTAAAATTACTTAAGATTAAGGCGTATCTGATTGAATTTAACATTCTTTGAATTTTTATGAACATTTTTTTTCCTCATATCTTCTTGAAAATTTCAGAGACACATTATATTCGGGCTTGTATGATAATTTATGAGTAATCTTCAAAATCAACTTTTGAACTTTATTTCTAGTATAAAATGGAATATTCCTAAACTGTCTTTGTTTACTAAAATGATCTTGTTTGCACGACTTCTACAGCATAACATGACAATTTGTTTGATTTTCGGATGTAAGACTCAATCATTTCTCAGCATGCTTAGTCGCTATACAGTCGTTCTCCGTGTTAGTGTGTCATGTAAGAATGTGTCATTAATATTCCAAGCCTCCCCGGTGCCTCTGTTACATCTCTTGAATTTCAATTCTCCCAATAACAATCTTCAGTGTTTGTTGTCATCTTGTAGAACAACAGTGTGTTAGCCTCGTGTGTTGCGAAAGACGATCCCTCAATAAACCGATTGATATTAAAATCTACATCCCTTATACCTATTGTATTATATTATATATAGGACCTACCGGATATTTATGGCACATAATGTAGGCGTTAAATTTTTATATTTCCTTGTTGCGCTATAAAAACACTGTTATTAAATTTCAGGTAGGTTCGTCACAATAAAGTTATCTATTGATAGTTTTTTTTTGTATGCAAGGTAACATACTCGTACTAGCGATATTTGTCGGTGATAAAGATATGAAATAGAAATTTATCAAAATGAGAAGAAAAAATATAAATGTAGTATTTATTTTTTTGCTGATTTTACGAGTATCCTGTAAGAGGCAAGCAATCCAAAAAACAGCTCAGGACCATAAGATTGACCACCTCACGTACACAAACCCCAAAAAATAAAATTAAAATGCGGAAGAAAAAAGCCACGGACGCCTGGACCCAATCAGGGGAGGTGAGGCAGCTGGTTTCCTCCCTATGATGGCGCAATAGAGGGCTCTTTTTGCCCCTAAGTGGGGTCTAAAAGAAGAATGAACTGAATGAATAAAAGAAGAAGAAAATAATCTCAGAAAAATATAAAATTATTTTTAGTTTTTATTCAAGCCATTGTAGACCTTCAAACAAAGCTAGATTGTTATATAAACGTAAATAATTATTACCCAGGAATGACTGAAATGACAGTCAATAGTCAGGATTGCACTTGACGGAATTCCTAAGTTTTTTCAGGTTTTAAATTTTATTTCATATTCTTATGTAAAAATGATTATTAGCTGTGCATGTATCTCGCTAAAACCCAAGAATGATCAAATCGAGTAGGCTTATTTTGATTTCGAAATTTTCGTTTCTTTTCAGGGTAGGTATTTAAAAAACAATGAAAAAATTGAAAATTCCATGAAAATATAAAAATAACAGTTTGAACTCCCAAAAAGGATAATGATTATTCTTTTGTTTGTGAGTTATGTGTTAGAAATGAGTTTGTTTGGCTAAGGATGAGTATGATAGTGGGTTTACCGTGTGATCTTGTGTTAAGTAAAAAAAATGTTCCAAAGTTTAGGTAGGTAGCAATTATTATATTTTCTTTAAATATCCACCCAAATACAGTAAAAATAATTATGAAAAGTAATTTGTTATTTGACCGTTAAATCTGAAAACAGAAACATGGTTATATCTGTTTTGTGTATTATAAATTACACAGCATAAAACGGAGCTATCTCAAATTAAAATTTCACCCCCAAGCATCAGAAAAACAAATTTCCCAAACCCTTTTCTTTGTAATATTTTAGATTCACTGCAGTTGACAACATTGGATCCAGTTAGTACATTGTAACGCGAGTATCATAAAAACGTGTACTAAAGTACTGATACAGGCGGCGCTAGGTAATAAAAATTCGAGTACTAAGTAGGTATTATATTATCAAAGCTTCTCACTCCACGGCCACGGCTAAAGGTGAATCGTAATGAGTAGACATCTTATTTTATGCATATTTGCATAAAACTCTCTAATTTCGGCGTTATTGCATATTTAAGCCTTCTTCTTCTTCTTATGGTCGCTCACAATCTGACCTCCAGAGACCGAAGCCATTGGATCGCGTCATCCGTCAGTGCGTGCAAGTCCTGTAGTCCTTTTTCAAATGCGTACATGGGGCACTCGTTAATCAGATGGTCGATTGTTTGTGTAATCCCACATGCACATGCTGGTGAGTCCATCCATCCCCATTTATGTAAGTTGGAAGCGGTGCAGCCTACATCACATCGTATTCGGTTAACTCTACACCATATATTTCTGGGTTGCGTTGAGCCAGGCAGTTCTTTTGTCGGGTCAGCTACGAGGTTCTGGTTCCTTACTGACGATGCGGTCCATACTTGTCTCCATTTGTCTTCGATCGAGTAATCCGTAGTTGTAGCGGCAGCTAACCAGTACGGGTTTCGGGATTTCAGACGGCATGGAGGCGGATTATCTACATCAAGATGGATTGGTAGATTATAGTTGGACTCCACTTTTCCCACCTCTTGGAGAAAAGCTTCCTCTCGTCTAAGGTGTGGAGGTGCTATATTAGAAAGCACACATAGCCACGGCACAGGAGTTGGTTTTAGTGTGCCGCTAATGACTCTCATCGCTTCATTTAATTGAGAGTCTATGAGATTGATATGTGCACTTTGAAACCAGGCTGGAGCGCAGTATTCTGCAACCGAGTAGACTAAACCGATGCTGGCGGTTTTTAACGTTTTAGCGTCGCAACCCCAAGTTGTTCCGGCGAGTTTATGAATGATGTTGACTCTGCTCTTTGCTTTCTGCCTGACACATTCTAGATGTTTTTTGAACGTGAGAGCCCTGTCTAACGTGATTCCTAAGTATTTAGGATTCGGCTCGTTTTGAAGTCGGCTTCCAGCAAAGAACACGTCAACTTCTTTTCTCGCATCTTTATTATAAAGGTGAAATGGTGTAACAACCGTTTTTTGTGGGTTCGGCTTTAGCTTCCATGTACTAAAGTAGTTCTCCATTGCTTTAAGATCTTCGCTTAATATTTCTGCAGCTCTTTCTAAGTTGTTGTCTTGACTCGCGATAGCGATGTCGTCTGCGTAAATGAATTTCCTCGATTGCGTCTTTGGTATATCCGAGGTATAAATATTAAAAAGCAATGGAGCTAGTACAGATCCTTGTGGCAATCCGTTCTTCGGGTAATATGTCCTGCTAATGTTTTTACCCATGTAAACACGGAAGGATCGATTGAGGAGCATGGACTTTATCAATCTTGTTGTAAATGGACACTGGTATGTTTCATATACTTTAGGTATAAGCCCTTTTTGCCATACCGTATCGTAAGCAGCTGACAGGTCTAAAAAGGCAGCGACGGTTTTCTTTCTTTGTTGAAAACCAGCTTCAATATGCGTTGTCAAGGCTAAGACCTGATCACAACAGTTACGACCCTGTCTGAAACCCGCCTGCTCCGTTGGTATTTTGGAGTCAACTACAGATTTCATTCTTCCCAGCAATACTCTTTCTAAGAGTTTGTAGACCGTGCTAAGAAGAGATATGGGACGATAGCTCTTGGGATCATCTGATGGCTTGTTCGGTTTCAATATGGCGGTAATTTTTGCCTCCTTCCATTGTTTAGGAATGCTGCCAGTCTCTAAACATGAGGTAAATAAATCAGCCAGCCAGAGTCTCGCCTTTGGTCCTGCATATTTTAGGAATTCTGGAAGTATTCCATCTTTGCCGGCTGCTTTGCCAGATTTAGTGGCTTTGAGGGCAGAGTCTATTTCATCCAACGTGATAGGGATGAGTTTGTCAGGTTGGTATTTACACATTCGGTCAATAAGTTTATTGGCCCGGTTCATATTGTTATCCGCATCCGGGGTAGAGAGAACTTTCCCATTGTTTAATAAGACAGAAGCGACATCATCTGGGGACACTTTCGCAGGGGTTTTAACGTGATTGTTCGCGGACCCTAATTTACGCAATAGGTTCCACGCTTTCCTGCTAGAATGTGTGAAGTTAACGTTTTCCATTAATTTATTCCACCGCATTTTCCTTCCCTCGTCTAAAGACTCAAGAAGTGAGGCACCGTCATCGGGATTTCCAGTTTCTTCGAACCGCTTTAGAAGTTCTTCACTTCTTTGGGTCCATCCCGGTATAAAATTTTTACGGTATCCTCTCGGTATGTAAAGTTTCGCGGCTTTTAGAATTAAATTTTGGAAGCGTTTAAAGTGTCTGCCGTTAGGTGGAATAGTTGGGATGACTTTGTCTATATAGTCGCTAAATTTTTGCCAGTCTGCACGGTTTAGGTTCCATTTAGGAGTGTTCGCGCTACTTATAGTAGGAATTATAATACCGAATCTAAGAATGACAGGTCGGTGTTGGCTGTTCGGGAACCTATTCAGTATTTTCCTCGTGCATGTCAATGGGTATCCATTGACATTTTTAGACGTAAAGCAAAGATCGGTAGTATAATCTCTCTGCCACCGAGCCGAGTTGAATGTTCCGCGGTCTTTAGCGTCATACGTAAGAAACAAATCATGCACCGTAGACCAATTAACTAGTTGCTTACCTGAGGTATTGTTGTTGTTATATCCCCACGTGACATGATGGCTATTAAAGTCACCAGCATAGATTGCCGGGTGTGGGTAGACAGGCAAGTCAGAAGGTGTCCATACCTCTGACGGCGGTTTATATATATTAGAAATAAAAAGATCTCTGACCTGCATTGTTGTATAAAACAAACCAGTTTCCATGTGCGTTGTCTGGGACTCCAGGTCTTGTCGCACGTAGGACGCGATCCCATGTCTTCGGTGTCCAACAGCATTCACTGTAGAGAGGCCATCTATCTTCAGCCGCGAGAAGTGGTCTTCTGTTACGTGTGTTTCTTGGATTAGAAGCACATCGATGTTGTGGTCTCTTACGAGTCTCGCAAGGTATTCTCTTTTCGCAGCCGACAGTCCCTCTACATTGATCTGCATTATGGAGATCAAATTATTGCGGCGACCGGGAGACATATTCGAATATCTTCGGTCCCTGAATCAGCAACGTTTCTTTTGTTGAGCACCCCTGCGGGTAGTCACTGGTCGCTCATGTCCGTCGAATATCACACAGAACAATCACTGCACTTGCGCTACACCAAACATGTGTTTCACAGATGTTAGAATAGAAGTGTTAGTTATTTATTTAGCGATATATTTTTGTGTAACAATTGGGGATGGTCGGATCGTTTTAACAAACAACACGTCCACACCCGCCTGCTGCCTTCGACAGACCTCCTTTATTCCTAATCGTGCATTCTTCTTGCACATAAAAAAATGATCCAATAACGAAATGTCAAAATTGTGTAGAAAAATTTGACGTTACTTTGCCTAATGATATTCCTATTTACGCGTCATGTTGAGTCCCCGCAATGTTGACTATCACTCTTAAAAGTATTTCATTTTCTTAGGCAGCTGCAAAAAACGCTCTGAATGGTCAATTATAGTCCAATCCCTGATATTACAGAGACATCAAATCTGTTTTCTGCCTCTTTGAGCCTTAAATATATTTTGCCCTTCAAAATGTGCAGTGCAGTAGCTCCTATATACTTTTCTCCTTCAAGCACATGTCCCAGATAGGACACTTTTCGGACATTGATATCGGTCAGCAACTGAATGTCAACTTTTGCTCTCTGGAGCACATTTGCATGAAAATATGGAGAACACTAATTTAGTGCCTATGACATAGATCATACCCTGCCTAAAGAGGTAACTACCTACTATAGAAATGGCACTAAATTTTAAATTATGTCGAATGACATCATTTTAGCGAAAAAAACGTCATTTTAGGGTAGGTACCTATAGATAAACAATGCTTGAATAAGTCACATATTCGTCAAAAAATTGGAATATTACACCTTATTTTATATTTTTGCAAAAAAATCAAAATTTTAGAATATTTCGCTGTTTTTGTCCTATTTGAATGTGATTTTTGAAAAAAGGACCTTTTTTGACTATGCATTATGCATATTTTAATAAGAGTTTTCAATTACCTAGATATTCAGGCATAATTATATAAATATGCATATTTTGGTATTATTGGTGCATATAATCCGATGTCAAGTTATGAGCTTCACGTAACTTGAAATTCTCTCGAATAAACTTGGCGTAGGAATTGTAAAATGAAAGTTATTGAAACATTTTTGATTAATGGCGGGTGATAATCGTAAAAAATCTGTAAAGGATAATTCTGAAGGATTAAGCGGTGGGGCGGATCTTCATCTTCACCGAATCGAGGGAATTCTGTCCAAAAGTGACGCCAACTAGATAATTATATTAATGTCAGCGATTTAATCCTCTAACAACTTTGTTTTTCATCCATTGACGGGAAAAATATAGAATGGTTTGAGTAGGTAAGTAGAATAATTTAAACTGTATTTTCATTTTCGTGGTTCTGAGGAAGGCTTTTAAATTGGTTGAATGCTTTTGTATCTTTCTATTTAAAATACAGAAGAACAAAATGTGTCGATAGAACTGATCGCTTCTAAATTTGTAAGTCACAATACCCCTATTCTGTATCAGATCCGCTAAAATTAAGAATCCGCCAAAAAAGTGTATGAAAAAGTAACATTTAACTGACTGTTCCACTTAAATTATCGCTATTTTCTAAAATAACCCGCTATTCTATCAGTTTAAGCTGCACCTTAGAAAGTCCCGCCAAAATTTTAGAGACACTACTTATGTATATTATGTCAAAATCGTGATTTTTTTTTCAGATACCTCTCTTAAAAACAACAATCAAAAGAAAAAAGGATATTATTTTCAGTAAAAAATATAATTTTGCTCGTGTTTTCATCATAAAGATACATAAATAGTGGTTTTATTTCTTGATCAAGATGAATTTGTTTTAGAAAAAGGAAATTTGGCGGCCATGATGATAATAATTTTGACATGGGGAAAATATTAGTTTGATATCACTTGCAGCTATATTCACTTCGATAGATTTCTTAAGCAATATTGCTCGGATTGGTTGAAATCACATGGGATTGCCCGCGAAACACAAAATTTTAGTTGATTCTAAATTGTAACGGATCAGATAGCGAATATGGGTATAAAAATGTTCTCTTCAACTGATGTCGTTCCCTCAACCGTTTGCAAGAAAGATGACTTTTTACTATCTGTAGACGCAAATCCCTCCTTTTCTAAGTTCCTACCTATTTCCTAGTTCCTACCTCTGTCCTACTATGTGTGACCTACATAATATTTATTTGGAATTATTGTCTATTATAAAATTATTACATGGATTTTTGAAAATGGAACGTTTGTTGTTTTTCATTGTGAAAATTGGAGTTGTCATGTTGTTGTTGGAAAAAGAGTACTGTTGAGTACTGTGTGTTTACGTGTTGTGAACAAAATTGTGTTGTTCGGTGAAAAACTATTAATAGAGATTGCAGAAGAAAAATTACAGAACCGGCCGGTCTGAAGACATCCGTTTACCAGCATCCCAGGTAGGTCACACTCATATCCCTCTTCGAAATACAGTTCACACCCATCACCTTTTCTGAGGGCTACCTGCGTTTACATATTTTTGGTCCAATCGAGCCGGATGCCTTTAGCGCATGTTTTGTAATTTTTTGTGTGAGGAAATTCTGCATTCATTGATAGTTAGGTATTTGTGTTTTATTGTCGTATACATTGGTATACATTTGGTTTCGTATACATTGGTATACATTTGGTTGCGTATACATTGGTATACATTTGAAGTTGTATAAAGATTGTTAGGTACAATTTGCTAGAAAAAATGGCTTTAGCTTTAAAGGCAAAGTTGAAAACTGTTTTTTCAAAAGTTAAAAACACATACGCGATTAAAGATTTGATAACTAAAGGAGAGAAGGAGAGAATAAGTACATTTATGTCTCGGTGTGAAAGGTTTAATGACTGGTATGTACAGTTTGAAGATATGAATAACGAATTGATTGAAATTTATGTCTTAGAAAACCAGGAAAAAGAACTAGATGAGCTAAGTTCTTTAGTTGAAGAATTCAATGATATGTTTTTTGAAACGTGTGCTTTCAAAAAGCAATTGGATGATGAAATTAAAGTAAAGTGTAAAGTGGAAATAGAAACCAAGCCTGTTCACTCCGTACCAAGATTGCCAATGATTGATGTTCCGAGTTTCGATTCGAATATTGATAATTGGAACTCTTTTTACAGTTTATATAAGTCAGTCATACATGATTCTGATGCCTTTAGTGAGATAGAGAAGTTTCACTATTTGAGGACATACGTGAAAGGCTATGGAGCCACTTTTATTAATTTACCATTGGTCAGTGAGAATTACAGTGTCGCCTGGAACGCATTGTGTAAACATTATCAGAATTCAAGGGTGTTATTTGAACACTATATGAATAAAATGATGAATTGCCATTCAATGAATAATGAAAATATTGAGCAGTTAAGTGGGTTGTACAATGTGTTTCATGATAATATTTTACCTTTAAAAAATATGGGAAATAAAGATTTATTGAATCAAGTTTGGGGATATATTTTCATAAATAAATTGGATAGTCGTACACGCAGAATAGTGGAAAGTAAAATAGATTTTCAAGAAATTCCATCAATTGATAAAATATTTGATATTATTAAATCACAATTGCAAGTATTGAAATTCTCACAGCCTCAAAGTTCACATATTGTTAAAACCGGTTATAGTAAAAATAATAGTAATAAAAATTATAAAAAATTTATTGGAAATATTAGAAAACTAGAGTGCTTTTTCTGTAAAGGTGAACATAAAATTCATAGTTGTGAAGATTTTATTAAGAAAGATGTGTCTGAAAGAAAGTCGTTTGTTTTTCAATTGAAGTTATGTTTCTCGTGCTTAGGTAGACACATGATTAAAGATTGTAAGTTTTTAAAGAAATGCCCACATTGTGATAGTCATCATAACGTTTTATTGCATGTCAATAGTTCGCCTATTGTAGGGGTGTGTCACAATAAAATTGAACAGAGTACAGGTCAAGTTTTGTTGGGAACAGTTGTTGGTTTTGTATTGGGAGGTGATGGAAGATTTTTCAAAGCCAGATGTTTAGTTGACTCTGGGAGTCAAGTCACATTGATGTCTCATACATTTTGTAAAAAAGCTAATTTCAGAGTTAAGAATACGTGCATGAAATTGACAACGTTGTCAGATTCAGATATGCATATAAATGGTTCTGTTGAATGTGGATTGTTTGATAGTAAATATGATAAATCTGTGTTTATTAAAAGTGTTGTGAATTCTTTGCCATCTCAGCTGCCGCGAGGGCGCTTGTCTCAGAAAATAAGATCATTGACGTCACATCTGCAATTGGCAGATGATGAGTTTTGGAAACCTGGTGGCATAGATATTCTGTTAGGTGCAGATGTATATGGACATCTGTTTACTGGTAATTGTAAAAAATTGACAGATGAATTATTTGCATTTGAAAGTATCTTTGGTTGGACTATACTTGGAAAAGATTTTGTAGAGAATAATGATTCCTTGTTGTCGTGCTATGTTTCATGTGATGAATTAAATGATACTCTGAAACACTTTTGGGAAATAGAAGAAGTTAAATGTGATTCTCCGTGTAAGGTTATGTCATCTTCTGATGAAGAATGCGAACTTATGTTTGCAGATATGCATTATCGCAATGAGCATGGTCGATATGTTGTACCTTTATTATTGAAACAGAGCGAAATAGTATCATGCAAAGGCTCATTCGGATTTGATTTGAAACGTTTGTATAATATGGAGCGTAAGTTTATACGCAATGAGGACTTGCACATTGAATATGCCAAGTTTATGAGGGAGTATGTAGAATTGGGTCATATGAAAGAAGTTCCATTGCAGAGTAATAGTGATGTGTATTACATCCCTCATCATTGTGTGCTAAAACCTGAAAGTCCTACCACTAAGCTACGTGTGGTGTTTGATGGGAGTTCTTCTTGTAGTGGTAGTAAATCGCTGAATGAAGTGTCGCATGTGGGCCCTAAGCTTCAAAGGGACATAGGTGATTTGTTGTTGAAATTTAGAATCTATCATGTTGCATTTACATCTGACATTACTAAAATATTGATTAGAGAGGAAAATAGGAAATATCAACACATATTGTGGAGGAATAGCCTTTCAGATCCTATTAAAGAGTATGAATTGTTAACGGTGACATATGGTTTGGCTAGTTCTCCGTTTAATGCCATTAGGACATTAAAACAGTTGGCTGAGGATGGATGTGGTAATTATCCTTTGGCAGCAAAGATGTTGAAAGATCATTGTTATGTAGATGATATTATTTGTGGGGCACATAATTTTGAGGATGCAATAAACATTCGAAATCAGTTAATTGCATTGTTAAATACGGCTGGTTTGCAGTTGGCAAAATGGGCCAGTAATTGTCAAGCTTTTGTGTCAGATAAACATTCGGTTAGTTTTGATGATGAATGTAACAAAGTTTTGGGTATTAAATGGAACCCGTGTACTGATTTGTTTATGTATAGTGTGAAGTATGGAAATGTTCCATGCACAAAGCGAGGTATATTGTCATTTACAGCTGGGATTTTGACCCTCTCGGATGGGCTTGCCCATTTACCTTCTTACTTAAGTGTATAATGCAATCATTATGGAAAATGAAATTAGATTGGGATACTATGATTCCGGGACATATGTTGGTAGAGTGGAATAAAATTAGAGAACAATTATGTTTATTAGAAAACTATTCAGTTAATAGATATTTGGGTACGACACAAAATAGTTCATGCTACCTTGTAGGATTCTCAGATGCTTCTGAGAAAGGCTATGCAGCAGTTTGTTATTTGGTTACTTGTGATAAAAAGGTTTCTTTGGTGGAATCCAAGTCAAAAGTGTCTCTACTTAAGGTACATACGATTCCTCGGTTGGAATTAATGGGAGCACATTTGCTGTCAAAATTACTTAAATTGGTTTTGCATGCACTTAATGAGTTGATTGACATTAAGGGAGTTATAATGTTTACGGATTCAACTATTGTATTGTCATGGCTTAAGACTCCAACTTATCGTTTAAAAATATTTGTTGCTAACAGAGTTCAAAAAATACTGGAAAATGTCCCAAATGCTTCTTGGTATCATGTTAGATCCGAAATGAATCCCGCGGATTGTGCGAGTCGAGGACTTTATCCTGAAGAATTGATAAATCACTCGTTGTGGCTTAGTGGGCCTGATTGGTTAGCTAATGATGTTGATAATTGGCCTTTGAATGATGTTTCTGTTTTACAGACAGAAGAGTTACCAGAATGTAAAATAGTTAATAATGACGTGGTTAGTTTTTCATTGTTGCAGGATAGTGATGAAAGCAAATTGAGTTTGTTTAAAATTTCAAATAAATATAATAAGTTGATTTGTATAGTTGCGTGGATATTGAGATTTAAAACAAATAGTTTAGTAAGTGTGGGTAATCGTAAAATGGGTTTGTTAGATTCTAATGAATTGGATAATAGCTTACAACTGATTATCAAGTATGCTCAAAATTTATATTTTGAAAATGAGATTCACATGTTGAAGAATGAGAGCAAGTGTGATAAGGTCCAATTACAAAAATTAAAATGTTTTATTGATGGCCGTGGTATTCTCAGGGTGGGCGGCTGAAACTGGGTAGAGTCGTAGAACTCATACCAGGGAAGGATGGAGCGGTGCGAGTTGTTAGGGTGAAAACTAGTGAGGGAATTTTCACACGCCCTGTTGTTAAGATATGCCCTCTGGATATATTATAAGTTTGATGTTTTTGTTTTAATTTTTTTTATTTTTCATCTTATGCTTTAGTTTGAGATGTGGCTGGAGCGTTCGTTGTTAAAGATTTTTTAGTTATGGTCTTTAGGGAGAGACAATTTTTAGTTTATATTTTATAGTTATAATAGATGTATAAGTATGTGTATATAGTTTGATTAAAAGGTATTATAAAGATATGATTGCTTTGGTTTTTTTTGGTCTGAGTAGTTTGTAGGAATGTGTGGGAATTATGTGGAATGGGTGAAGGATGGTTGTTTTTGGTAATGATGGGTATGAGTGATTGACTGTGCAATCTTTCATGCTCTCCTGATGGTTTAATACTTCGTACTTGATTGTCGGTGAATGCAGGGCTTCATCAAATTTTAACTAAAATTTGGGTGGGCGGTATGTAGACGCAAATCCCTCCTTTTCTAAGTTCCTACCTATTTCCTAGTTCCTACCTCTGTCCTACTATGTGTGACCTACATAATATTTATTTGGAATTATTGTCTATTATAAAATTATTACATGGATTTTTGAAAATGGAACGTTTGTTGTTTTTCATTGTGAAAATTGGAGTTGTCATGTTGTTGTTGGAAAAAGAGTACTGTTGAGTACTGTGTGTTTACGTGTTGTGAACAAAATTGTGTTGTTCGGTGAAAAACTATTAATAGAGATTGCAGAAGAAAAATTACAGAACCGGCCGGTCTGAAGACATCCGTTTACCAGCATCCCAGGTAGGTCACACACAAATCCCTCTTCTAAATACAGTTCACACCCATCACCTTTTCTGAGGGCTACCTGCGTTTACACTATCTGTTCCTACAAGGGACACAAAACGTTTCTACCTATATCCATTTAAGATTTTGAAACCATTCGATGGACGTGCCCCGAACTGGTTTCATTTGTGGTTGCCAAGCGGTGACGATGCCGACTTTCTAACTTTTTCGTACTGGAAGTCGTGGGTTCGATTCCAGGTGCCGACGATATTCCTATTTCACGACACAAGCATAAAGTAGAGTCCAGTTAGCGAGTGTATGCGCTGAGGCATAGGGTGACAATAGAGTGAGGTTGAAAATAAATGGTCTACTATTTATTAATTTCTTTAATATTCTCTTGTAAATACATATTATTACCTGTCATATTATATGTAGGTACCTACTTATTCTGCGAATATTTTTAAAGTTTTTATACATAAAGCCAGGTTTAGGTATAGGAAAAATAAAAAATAGTTTGTTGCAAAATTTTCAATGAGTATGCAATTTTAATATCAATTTTAATTCAAAGATATACAGATTACATTGTTTTTATTTATGATGAAATTTAATACCTAGCAATAATAATTCTAAAATATAAGAAATAAATAACACTTATAATAAAAACAAATTGCACGATTTGGTTGATTTTAATTATGAAATTATTTTTTTTTTATTAATTCTAAAATATACCAGACAATAAACAAAAGCGACTGATTGATAAGGTGAGGAATGATAATATTAGAAAGGAATGTGGAGTGGATGTTAGTGTAGTGACTAGAATGAAAGTTAATAAATTAAGGTGGTTTGGGCATGTAGGTAGAGAGAACGAAGAGAGAATGACTAAAAGGATATATAAATCTGAAAGAATGGGTGCACGCAGACGAGGTCGACCTCGAATGACATGGTCCGATCATATCGGTTCAGTCTTAGAGGAAGGCCAAGTCAGGAGCAAAAGAAATAGGAGAGTATGTATGCGGAATGTTATGCGTTTGGAAGAAGCGAAAGAGGTTTGTTTGGATAGGAAAAAATAGAAATCCGTACTCTCTGCCTACCCCCTTCGGGAAACGGCGTGGTGGGTAAAAAAAATAAACATCAATGTAAAATTGATAATTATTATATTTGTTACAAAACAAAATAAAAACAAAAAGGACTGTCTGATTGATTTGCATTGTGAAATTGTAGGTATAACAATAATATTTCTTAAATATAAAAAATAAATAATATTAATAATGAAAACAAAAAAGCATGATTTGGCTACATGGACTGCGATGAGGAAATATTGATATACATTTAATATCATCTCCTTTGCTTGCCCACATAATGGATGGCCTCTTCCTAATTTTGAAGAACTCATACTCGGATAACGGATGGTCACAGCAAGAAATTAGAAAACAAACAACGATGCTCTCCCTTTCACGGCTCAACGCGTACTGATCCGTACACTGACCAATCCAGGAACCCGAATTTTACTAATACACACGCACGGCTGCGTCTTATACTCGACAGTTTGTATGAATCTGTAAACGAATACTCTCGCTAACTGCACTCTAGCTTACTGTTAAAGAGTCAAATAGTGTATTTCTATATGGAAATATGTACATTTTTTGTATCGGACGTAAAGCCCGTTATTTGGCGTCTATGCTTTATTCGAGGAATGGTTTGGAACTAAGTAGCTCCTAGGTTCTAGACATTGATCTACCTTAAAACGATGCTTTCTATAAGATAGGTACCCAATCACCTGTACGAATCACCTGTTCTTAATGAATGGCATGATAAAATACGTACTTTATGTTCAATGAATGCAGTTAGTTACACATTATTTGACTAAGCCCAGTTTTTTATTGAAAATGACTAACAATACAATAATAATAATAGTCATTATAATATATAATACATAGGATTGTGTGAAATGGTAGTTGATCTATTATTGTCATTATTTGGGATCAATTTAACATGAAACGATTGCGGTATTTATATTATAATGATGCTTTGAGAAACATGATACATCACCGATACTGGTAGGTACTTTGGTAACATAAACGGATGGCAAACATTATTATTATTATTAAGTAGGAATATAAGGCAGTTTATAGGATCATCAATAGCTTTTGGAATGAACATACCTTATTTGAGGCATTATCTTACATATGTATATTATCAACTCTGACAGAAAGTGCAAGCAAAAAGTGAACGGAAATGAAATTCAAAATTCAAAAATAGATTTATAGAAGTGTTTTACAATGTAGGTATAAATAATAGAGATTTGTTACTTCTTCTTCGTTACTCAATATGATAGGTGTTTAACATTAGGTCACTGACAGGTATATATTAATTGTCGAATTTATCATATCTAAACTTATTCAAGTGTATAAAAAAAGTACTTCATAAATAAGATCCATCTACATACAGTCATGTATAAAATTATAATATACACTAGTGGTCGAGTTCATTGTTCGAATTCGACCATAATTAATTTAAACTATATCTAATATATTGAGCGAGCGGAATTTCACAATTTTCTTTACATGGACACGTCAAATTTGAAATATTGTGTACAAAGATTTTTCTATTATTATAATAAAGACTACCATGACCACAGATAAACAAAAGATCGGTGTCAAATAATGTCAAATACATCGATGTGTGTGTGAGTAGAAGTACAAACATTACGATAGTGTGTGTAGAGTTTTTTTTTTGATTTAAACTATTTTTATGTATGATTTTAAAAAAAAATATTAGGTATCATTCGCCACCCTTTCTCTATACTGTAAGTGTGGGAAATTTCGTACTCCTCCGTCCGCTCAATTTTCGTAAAAAGGGGCACAAAGTTTTCCCTTCACGTATTAATATATAGAGATACGAACATTTCATTTATTTTTTCCTTATTAACGATCATAATTATAGCAATACATGGCAACATTTAAGACTCGCCTAAAAAGTCAACTGTCAAAAAATTTGTAAATGTTAAGCCACTGCGTTTGTTGTGGTTTTTCTTCGTAATTAATTTACTTCTAGAGTCGAGACATGCATTTAAATAGCGTAAAGCCTTCTCCAAGAAATGGATAGATATCAAATGTAAATAGATTTTTTTAAATCTGATGGATAGTTTCTGAGGCAGACCGTCTAAAAAAAAAACGGTTGGAACTTTATATTAGTATACAGATAAAACATTTTTTCTGAGTAGTTCTGTAATAAACTGTTTGATGCGTGTGTGTTGACCATTCTGCTATATGGGTGTAAGTACTGGCACCTGACCAAAGCCCAGGCACAAAAAGTCTCAGCTTCTGAAATGAAGTGCCGCAGGAGAACTCTGGAAGTAAGATGGTACCACCGCATCACGAACGACGCTATACGCCGGCGCACCCAACGTAAGCCTATAACCTCTACCATCGTGGGGAGGAGATGGACTTGGCTGGGACATATGTTAAGGATGTCGAATGACAGTTGGCCGAGAAGAGCGCTGTTCTTCCTCCCATCAGGGTCCCGAAGACGAGGAAGGCCCTCTCACACTGTGTTCCGCTCTTTCGAAGCAGAGCTGAGGAATTTGGAGATGGTGTGGGAGGAGGTCATAAACATTGCGCAAGATCGAGCGCAATGGACAGCTCTTGTTGCCTCCCTATGCCCCTAAGTGGGGTGTAAAATTTTAAATGATTTTCAATATATTTTTTTAGTTTTTAAATGGTGATATTATGATCTCGATAGAGGAATAAACATAGATGATTTTATAGCTAACTATTATATTTTTTTAATGATTTTGGAATTTTTGTCTGGGTATCTATTTTGTATTGTTTATTGTTTTTTTAAAAAGAAAAATTCTTATGTGTATGATTTTTATGTTATTGTTTTGTAATTGGCCTAATGGCCGTATGTGTTTAAATAAATAAATAAATAAAAGGGAGAATTGATTGATTGAATTCTGTAATAAAATTTTATCGCGAAAACAATGTAAAAGTTTTATCAAATGCATCAAACTGCCAATAGAATATCGACAGCTACTTACCAGGTACCGCCGGAGAACTATAAAAAGATTTTATAGATTTAACATGAAAAATACTTATTCCCGACCATTTGTTACAAATAGGTACCTATAATGCACTTCTATTCAGTAAACTGTTTTCCAGGGAAGAAGCGCTATTTGGTTGAATTCTTTTCAATAAAAGAGTTTTATTCATGTAGGCAAATCACTTGTTTTATGAACCACGAGGTATTTTTATCAAGAGGATTTTTGTGACATTTTTTTATAAAACTGAGATTAAAATCCTTCTGTGCGAAAAAATATCTACTATTGAGTTTCAATATTTTTTCTTACTTACTATAACTTATTATCTTTATTTTTATTTCTTACCATATAAGTTATTTAAATCGTTGATAAACTTGATGAATAAAATTATCGTGTTACACCTATTTCGAAAAGATTAAGACTTTCACTCGACAGAAAGGTATGCGGAGTAAAGGGAGGATTGGAAGACGATCAACAATCAAAATTTCGATACTTTGCAAACTCCGATATAGTTGGTTGGATAGAAAAAATCGACACTGGATACACGATACACGGATATAAAAACCGAACTGATAACATATATCAATTATATGAATTGGACGGATTTCAGCATTTTTTTTTAAGGAAAATAATCTAGTACCTACCTACTTAAAGAGATCTGAGATAGTGTAATTGCTTTTTTTTCTCATAAATGAAATAATAATTTAATCTTTTAAGAAAAATATAAACATAAGAAAGCTACGGAATCGCACTCAGAGAATACTATAGAAAAGAAACGAAACAAGAGTAAGAATTACACAAATAAGCAATCGGGCGCCCCCTACAAACGACTTCGGTCTGCTAATCCTTTCGACACCGGATAATCACTCCAATAGTTTGTTAACGAAAAGGCGTTCTCCGTCGTCGCATACTGGAGTGGCAGAGTATAAATCCGGACTCGAAAATTAAGTATGTAAGTACCCATAACAATCACAAATTGAGTTAAATTCAAGGAACAAATTTGTGTGATATGTAGTTGATAATTGTAAGCAGATTACCATGCATGGTAGATTCTTTAAACTAGGTGTAGGTATAATATCAGAGAATGCAAGAAATGTTGCGAAAGCCTTAAGGACCCCGACTCTTGGGTTTTTATTTTTTGTTATCTGCTTATGCTTGTATATACAGGCGCTGTTCCAAACTACCCCTAACAAAGAATCATGAGAGGTCGTCAACGTCAGGGAGAAAACGAGACGTAATGATACAGCCCCAAAAGAAGAATTAGAAGACAGATTTTTTTTTAATAAATATTATTCCAGGTGCTAAATTTACTTGAAATTCAGTAAACAATATTATGTCAATAGCCTTCGGTAATAAATAAAAATGTTTTACAAAAAAGAAAGGTATAAAGTAAAGGTAATATCAAGAAACTTGTTGGTAAATATTATCATTAGTTGAAAATTCGATACCAGAATCTTCATTATTTTCTCCAATTTCCTTTTTATTATTATTACGTTTTTGTATAGTGAAACGTTTGATGCGAGAATAGAGCTGTCAACGGCAGGGCCCTATTATGCTGGCTCCCTGCCGAAGATAGTCGAGACACGTCTCCATTGCTGACCAGACTCCCTCCGCGATCTTGCCAATTATCCCCTCTTCTTCTTTTTCATATTCTTTATTTCTTTTCTTTTCACAGCTTCATAGCTTAACCCTACTATTATCAATTTATTTTTGTTTTCTCAATTATAAATTCAAAATACTTTAGAATTCATTCAGAAAACTTTAAAATAGAAAATAACAAATCACATGTTAAAAATATTGCAGTACGATTAATAATTTGTACTTCCTTTTTTGGTCTTGGGTTCGGTCGCAGGTAGGGATTGCAATCCGGTCTCATTTTGAATCCGGTCGGATCCAACCGGATTTTCGTCAATCCGGCCGGATCCGATCGGATCCGACCGGATTGAGCTATCCTTGATGAATTAACATTTTTAACTATTGTTATTATAAAGGCTTAAAATAAAACGGTACGTATACGAAATTAATTTAATTAGGGTATGACTTCTTTTAAATAGTAAAAACTATAAAAAATTGTTTTTTTTTTTAAATAAAATTACAAATTAGATTACGTTTTATAAAATTCAAATTGAAATTCATCGAAAATAAGTAACATATTTATATAACCTGCTTGATTGATCATGATTTTCAATGTGCAAACTAAAACCGACACCACGAAAAAAAAGATTCTCAAAAAATCACCAAACCATAGTGGAATAAACCATTCGAGGCAGAGTAAGAAACTCCAGATTCGGAGCTTCTGCGATATCGAGAACGTCAGGCAATGGGGTAGAAATAGAAGGCATTACTGGAAAGAGTACGTCAACAGAACGGATCCGGTGATTCTGGTTAATATAAGAGGATGAAATCACATCAACCAGCAGACCCTTGTACGAGCTCCAAAGAGATGGATGAGCAGTTGGACATGCGCGTCCCAGGAGTAATACCTATAACCGGGAATAATCAGAGACACTTGTTGGCACAAGGGATACTGCGCCGTAGAGTTACATGACTCTATGTCGCATCCATTATCTATGAATTGTCAGTCTATGAATTTTTGTATTTCCGTTTCCCTCTTCTTCAGCCATATTGTAATGGAATAATATGTGTTTTATATCGCTCCATGCAGTTTTATATAATTCAAAATAAATTTCTCCAATCCTAAGCTCAGCAACACTCCTACATATTTTATCAAGAATAAGTCTTTGAGAAATTATTTCAGTTTTATCCTTGAATAAAACTGCACACACATTGTGACAGACTACCGAACTAATCTAATAAAAAGCAGACAATTATCACAATTATTTTGCTTTTATAAAAGTTAATATATATATATATATATATATATATATATATATATATATATATATATATATATATATATATATTAATTTATTGGCTAAATAATTGTTTAATATTCTCACCATTTTCCTAACAGGTGTCTTTTCATTCGATAGTCAATACTTTCAATACGATCAGTAAACACTAGCTTTAAAATCCTACATTGGGTACAAGGAGGCAAAAGCAGCATTCCACTGCGCTCAGTGTTACGCATTTGCCTCCCTTTCTCTTTTTATCTTTATGGGTACCCACAATTTTACCTACAATTACCCTGTGAAATTGCTAGGGATACGGGTTCGAGTTCTGTCCATGTTGAGTTTGTTGAAAAATCCTTTGATATGATAAACCGGATCCGATCTCCGGATCCGTCAATTTGCGCCGGATCCGATATGAGCATTTTGATGCCGGATCCGCCGGAATACCGGATCCGGTTTTCCGGATTGCAATCCCTAGTCGCAGGTGGTGAACGTCTGTCCTTTTCACAAGACAAGCATGTTTGATCGCTGGTTACTTTGAAAAAAAAAAAACATTTGATAAAAACTTACAGTGATTTTGAGAATAGCCGACCGGAGACTCAAACATTACCACCTAATGGCGAACGGTGTTAACGTAAAGTGATCACACTAAGCCAGCCTTCGAAACAACAGTAGAAGACGGTCGTAAGCTCGTGGTGGTTTGTTTCATTCAAAAATCGAACATCATTAATGAATTTTTAGAGTCATTAGCTGTTAGATAATTCTCTAGCCGACTTTGAAAAAAACCCTCTTGCTATAATATGTACCTATCACTTAAGGGATTTAGCAGTGTCCAAGTCCTGAATTTTTGTTTTATTTTTTATTATAATTTTTATTTTTTATATGAACATTGTTTTTGTTGTTGATTTACAAAAATGTGAGAAAAAAATATATTGCTCTATTCTTAAATATGAAATTTTTTTGCAGCATTCCTTACTATATAATTTGATATTTTAAAGAATTTTATACTATACTGACTAAAAATCCTGAATGTAATTATTAACTAATGATTTAAATGAATAAATAAAATCTTGGGAGTTAAAAGGATAGATTACAGTTTATTGTTCCCAGATTCAAAATTCTTTTAGCTATTATCATAGGAAAACTGAGATATTTTCATAATCAGATGCCTACATTACAGGCCAAAATACAATCCTTTTAAGGTGAAGGAGCTTTTTAGGGTTGGTATATACATAGATTTAAACCATTTCCTATATTGTTATCCATTTATATTAAGGGTTCCACCAAGGCCATCATATAATTTATTATCTCTTTTCGCCTAGAGATTGACAGGTAATAGGTCGGTGGACTACCGTCATTGTGTCAGTCAGGGGATGCGGGGGTGAAGACAGCTGGGTTAATGGCGGGCAGACCTCGTGACAAGCTGAGCAAAGTCACGCTCCATTACCCACCATCACTCGATATTAATTTTAAAGGTCGTTAGAATATAACACTAGATAAAATGCTAACGTTATTACATTATTCTTGGAGATTTTGCACTAATATCGATTGAAGTAGTATCGTATTTTCAAATTGAAATTAGATAAAGCACTCTATATCTGGTGATAAGACATTCTTTGTTATTGACACTTATTAAAATAATGGTCTAGTTTTGAAATTAATTACACCTTCTCAGTAAATGTTATGTCCATGTTTTCTGATCGATTCTTATAATATAATATCGTGTATTTTAGTTTAATTATATTTGTTAATAAAATCCTGAATCCTGGTTGAAAATGTTTGTGACATTTTCATATTTGATTAAGTTTTGCCAGAAAGTCTTAAAATAATAACCATACATGAAAACGCGGTTCAGTTTTTGCCGTAATGGTTGTTTTAGGATGGAACAAACTTATTATTTTTTTTATATTTTTATTTTATTTTTTAAAATATACGGCAAAAAACGCCAATTATTACAATGTTACATAAGGTAATTGTACTAGTAGTGGACATTAGAAGATTTTTTTTTCTTAATTTTCTATATTATGGCTTTCTCATTCCATATTATATTGGTAAAAGTATATTTTCGTGTTCTTTAGTTCTTTGCGAAAATAGTACAATCCATATATTTTTTTTTTTTTAAATGATTCTGTGCTCACTCAAAGTGAACACAAATACACTCCTTGACTCTTTCACAGTAAGCTACTGAAAGCTTGTGTCGTAATATAAACATTAATAATTTATAAATTAATTTTTTTACATTATTTTTTGAAGTGTCTGAAATGTTTGAACAGTGGACACTTAAAAATTAAGAATTTCTAGTAGTGGACATCCGGAGTTAGAATAAAAAATCGTTTTTTTTTTAATAAATACAAGTTTATTGTGACTCTGTTAAACAAGACATACACACAAAATCAAAATGTCCGTAGTAATCGCTACATTTCATGCAATACCACTTTGTACAAGCTATACATTTGACTCCATTTGTTGCGTTGCTTGAACATTCAGAACAAGTCTTGCTAGATGATGGCTTCGTGACATCCATGACTGCACCAAAATGTTTATTTTTATTAATGACATCACTGCGAATATGTTTTTCTTCGTATATTTCCTCAACACTTTCTTCTTGGCATACAGATATGTCTTCAGCACTGCTACTTGATGGTATCCAAATTTCCTCGTCTTCGGATGTTGAAGAATACGTTTTATTACGACTGCAAAATTTCATTTTGGGTTTCTTGATGGGTTTCCTAGTCTTTGATATGACCCTCTTGGCTTTTTCTTCTGCTTTTCTTTTACGCTCATTTTCTTTTTCCTCTCTTTTTTTCAGTCTCTCTTCAGCTCGTTTTTTTTTTTCAGTTCTTCTGCATCTTTTTTCTTTTGTGCCTTATGCTCATGAAAATCTTACCACACCTTAGCGGTAACTACTGATGGTACTACTTCTTTTTTTGTCCTGTTTTTGATTTACTTCAGGCCAAAATAAAGATTTTTTAAATGGGATAGGTACACCATTTAGGTTAGGTGTTGTATTTAGGTCGACCATACTATCTCTATCACTTTCTTTAACATTATTTTCTGTTATAATGGCCTGTGTTTTTAGTAGGCCAGCAACGTTTTCTTTGTCGTCACTCGGTATTGTTATCTCTAATTCCTCAACAGTTTCAGAGTTTTTAGCCATTTTTGGTTGTGTTTTTTTGGGGCTGGGAATAATATCTATATTATCACTTGATGTTTTCTGCAAGTCCTCACCATTTTTTACATCATTCTTAATTTTAATCCATAAATCATGTAGCAACTTATCTTCTACTTGTATCTCTGATTCATCATTTTTAAAAATATCCATCTTGTCTTTACCAATGTACGATTCCATAATGTTTATGCATTCTTTCAAATCTTTCACAGATATTTTCTCCGGTTCTATTTTTTTTAGCATCCACTGTTATAACTGGAGCTGAAGGATCCCATGGCACTAACCCACATTTTTTAAAACCACTCTTTATTATATTAGGTGATACTTTTTTTTTTTATCAAATACCTCTTTTAATAATGGTGCGAAATCTTTTTTTTTTAGAATTGGCTTTTCAATATTGTGTAATCGCCACTCGTGTACTTTGCTTCTCCAGTTTTCTTTTAGAGATCTAAATACCGAAACGTCCATCGGTTGGATTAGGTGGGTTGCATTAGGCAATAGAGCAATAATGATAATTCCGTTTTCCCGACAAAATCTGCTGGCATGTAAAGTGAGGTGGGATGTGTGTCCATCAATAAATAAAATGACTGGAAAAGTTATATTTTGTTTAACCAGCCATGGATAGAAAACATTCGCAATATATTCGTAAAATAATGCACCCGTCATCCACCCACTCTCTGATTTTCCCAGCCCCCAATTTGCTGGTACACTACTTACTAATTCGTTAGGGATTCTCTCGTATTTGAAAATTACTAATGGTGGAGCCAATTCTCCTTCTGCGTTTGCATTTACCAATACAGTCAAGCATTCTTTTTCATCAGAGTTTACATGTTGGTAAACAGTTTTGGCTCCCTTTATAGCCAAAACTTTCATCCCCTTTGGATTAAAAAAGAAAGCAGTTTCATCTGCGTTAAATACCCTGTTTGGTTCCGTTAGTATATTATTTAATTGTTTATTTGATAAATATTCATCCGCTCCGCGATATCAACCATTTGCTAACTTCATGTTGTAATGACGTTAGTCACTTGATTATAAAAATAGTTCCTGATATTAATAATAGATGGTGCTAGTTACCTACCCGCCAAATTCAAATTCATTTTTTGTTCTTATTGTCTTATTATAACAACCATAAGGCCGAAGTGTCCACCACTAGAGCAATGTCCACTACTGGTACAATTACCTTACTTAAAAAAAATACAATATGAAGAAATTTTATGTCCACAATTTGAGACTAATATGATTAGAAAGAGAATCTGTGTATGTCAAAGAAGTAAATTGCCTTGGTAGTTCGTAAATTATTAGTCTAGACGTCTGCCTTCTAGCACTTTGACTATAACATCTCCTGAATGTTATTACATTTTAACGTTTTATTCGTAATACGTAACGAATCAGTAATACCTAACGAATGTAGGTAAATTCCAAGCAAAATCTTCACATTTAAGAATTTAAAATCAAATTTGAATCTGACACGTTTATTTTAATAATAGATATGTAAAATACAAATAAAAATGGTGAATTTGCGAGTGGCAGAGTCGATGCTCTCGAATTGATATAGGTATTAAGTAATGTAACTTTGGTACGTGTGTTTAAATTGTCGAAAGAGCGCCACATGCCTTGGAAGGTAATTCGAAGTTTTAACTAAATACTGGAGACAAATAAGGAACAAAGGCATTTTGTTTATATTTAGATGCATGATATGCGGGAGCCGAAAGATGAGGAAATATTGCAGTTCTAAACAACAGTTAAGTATTAATAATTATAAGTCAAGTGCATTTTTGCAATCCGGTAGGGCAAAACAGAAAACTGTTAGTGTTTTAGTAATATTTTTTGTTGTTTTCATCAACGGCCCAACGTTTTCCCATTTTTTTAAATACCTATATGTACGTACCTAGAAATTGGGTTTTTTTTTTTTTTTTTTTGGCATTCACTCTTTAATTGAGAGTGTTATCTGCCATTGTCATGTTTTAAACATTACACACAGATAAGAAACACAAGCAAAGAAGATCTAAAAACTTATTTAAATCTGAACATTGTTTTTAATAATAAAACTTGATATTATCTTAAAAACGGAAGGGTCAAATTTAGAGAGCAAAAGCTCAACCGTAGTTGGAAATTTTACGCCGCATTTGGCTAAATCAGTGCAAAAACCTGGGTATGAATTTCTCAAGATACCATTAAAAAATATGTGGTTTATGGTTTCCTCCTCTAGTCCACAATCACACATGTTTGAGTCTGCTATATTAATTTTAAACAAAAAACTTTTTGTACAAACATGTCCAAACTTGATTCGGCAAATGACAGACGAACTCTGACTAGGTAACGTCAATTTGTTAAACCAAGGCACGCGAGTAATGGTATCATTGAGGGTCCTATATTTTGAACGGTCACTCTCCCATGTTTTCTGCCAGTCTTCGTACATTTCAAACCTGCATATAGAAAAAAGGTCCGCGAAGGGAACCCGCCAGCGAGAGGCAGTATTCATTCTCGCAGCTTCCTTAGCCAACTGGTCCACTATTTCATTACCTTCTATCCCAGAGTGACCCGGAATCCAACCAAGTACAATACGTTTACCTTGAGCGTGTAGCTTATAGAATAGTTCTTTCATTTTTAGCACTATGATGTCAAACGGGTATTGAAAAGAAGAGCTGGCGATCCTCTGAATAGCACTCAAGGAGTCACTCAGAATCAAAATATCTTTACAATCTTCTTGGGATATAAATTCGAGCGCTTCATAAATCGCAACGCATTCCGCTGAAAATATTGTGCATTCTCTAGGTAGTGGAATATGCTTTCCGTACCTATCAGATTGACTATAGAAAGCTGCGCCTGTTAGGCCATTTTCCCCTTCCTTAGAGCCGTCAGTAAATAAAAGCGAAAAATTTTTCCAGTATTTTTTAATATTTTTGTCAAATTTATCACTTGCGTTTGAAATGTACTTAGAATCAAAGAATTTCACTGTTTGAGGACTATGAATCAAAGAAGGGAAAGAAACAGAGTATAAGGGAGGCATTTCTAGCTCCATGATATGTTGTTTAAGCTCTTTTAATGCGATGTAACTCAAAACCACAGAAGGGGCAGTTTTTTTCGCCCAAAATCGTTTTTTGATTTGTATCATTTCAGATAGTTTATGTATCTTAGTAAGTAATACATTATCTCTGTAAGCGATACATCTGATGATGAATTTATCAGACAGATATTGTCTCCTCAGGTTTAATGGAGGTTCGGAAGCCTCTACTCGCATGGCTTCTGCCGGCGAGGACCTCATAACTCCCAGAGAGATTCTTAGGCCCTCATTCTGCACCTTCTCCAATTTTTTTATGTTTCCTTTGGAAAGGGGAGACATGAGATAACAGCAATAATCTAGTCTGGAACGAACAAGGGAACTGTACATAAGTTTTAAAATTCTTGGATGAGATCCCCACCATACTCTTGAAACAGCTCGCATAGCGTTAAGCCCACTCTGGCAACCACTCACAACATGAGAAACAGCGGCGTTCCACGTAAGTTTACTGTCTAAGACTAGCCCCAAGAATTTTAATTCTTGATTTTGTTGCAATAAAGTGTCATTAATCATGATCGAACAGGATTGAGGAATTCGTGATTTAGAAAAGATTATTGTCTTACATTTAGAAGGGTTGAGAGAGAGGCCCAAATTATTTAATTTATCTGAGATGGTTTTCAAACTATTATTAATTATTTCTTCTGTTTTATTTAAATTTTTGTTTGTGCTGTACATGAAAAAATCATCGGCATAGTTAAGCAGAGTAATTTCTGGAGGTATATCCTCGAAGATATCATGAATGTACGCGTTGAATAAAAAAGGACTGATAACTGATCCCTGTGGGAGACCCCGAAAAACCCTTCTACTGTGTACACTGCCAGAAGGTTCTTCTACTAAAATTGTTCGTTCACTTAAAATAGACATTATTAAATCTACAATTTTGTCAGGTATTTTGATCCTATGGAGCTTAGTTCTAAGTATTGTCAACAAAACGTTGTCGTAGGCACCTGTGATATCAAGGGCCACACCGACAACATGTTTTGACTCCGAAAAAGCATTTAATACATCGGTTGTTAAATGGGCAATGCTCTCAGTTGTGGATTTGCCTCTTCTAAAACCAAACATAAGTTGAGAAAAGTTTTTACTTCTCTCCACGCACCAATCCAGACGTCTTTTTAAAATGTGTTCAACAATCTTTAAAAGAACACTTGAGAGAGCAATCGGCCTGAAGGATAACTCATAAATATCATTTGTTTGTGCTTTTGGGATAGGTATGATCAATTGTTGCTTCCATGAGACTGGTACCTTACAGTGTACAAAAACTACATTAATTATTTCTAAGAAAAAGGAAAGTATAGTATCATCACATCTGGCTAATAAACCATATGGTATACCATCAATACCAGGAGCTGAGTCTTTGGTGGTTTTTAAAACAGACTTTAACTCTTCAAGAGAAACAGCGGAAGTTAAGGTGTATTCATCAGATTGTGGTAAAGCCACGTTCTCGGGAAAATCTATATGCGGTGTAAGAACAGGCGACGAGGATGTTTCCTCTAAGAGTGGTACATATGGAGGAGCTATCTTGTTAACGAGTTCCATTATGGCCGATTCAGAGACGTTTTTCGTTCTTTTTTTATTGTATATACCCCGAAACTTGCGAATGTTTGTCCAAACATTGGCAATTGGTGTTTGTGGTGAGAGAGAAGAACAAAAGGATATCCAAGCTGCCTTCTTCTTACCTTTGAATGTTTTCTTTGCTCGAGCCTGTATATTCTTAAGATTTAAGAAATTTTCCATATTTCCATTACGTCTGTACCTCTTCATAGCATTCTTCCGATCTTGCACAACTTTTTCACACTCATCATCCCACCAGGGTGGAGTTACAGATTTGTTAGGCTTTTTAAAGTCAGATTTATTTTTAAACTTTGAGGAACTGTGCAATATATCTGCGAAAGACTCCAAACATTCGTCCAAATTGTTCACTGAGGGACAAGGTAAAGATTTACAAGAAGTTTCAGCGGATATTTTGAATTGCTCCCAATTGATGTTGTTAAGAGTAATTCTTTTTTGAAAATGTTTATATTTGTTGCCTGAACGGTCTCTGCTCCCACCACCATAAGGAAAACTCCATTCTATCAGAATTGGAAGGTGATCACTGCCTCCCACTTCCTCTAGAACGCTCCAGGTGAAAAAGGGTGATATTTCACTTGAAGTGAAGGATAAATCTGGAGTACTTGGGTTTTGATTGGGAATTGGAATTCTAGTTGCGGATCCATCATTTAAAATGCATAAATTTAGGTCGCTCAGAGAGTCAACGATCCTCGCGCCCAGTCTATCCGAGGTATTTGAACCCCACATAGGATGACGCGCATTGAAATCTCCAAAAAGCACAACGGGTTTTGGCGCTTTATCGACAATTGATTTGATATAACTATATGAATTTTGGGAGATATTTGGGGAAATATAAATAGAGATGAAAGTGACATTGAAAATTCTAACTGCAACGACTTCGAATGGACATGCAGTAGGTTTAACTCGAACGGGAGAATAAGGTATCTCGTCTTTTATCAAAATGGCTGCTCCGCCATAACCTGAAGGCCGATCGTCTCTCACACAGTGAAAACCGTTGATCACAAATTGTTTATCTGGTTTAAGCCAGGTTTCTGAGAGAAATAATAAAGAAAAATTATAGTTTGAGATAAGGCTCAAAATATCAGACTTGTTGCAGATTGCACTTCTACAATTGTACTGCAAAATATTATAAGTATTCTTTGTCGCCATTATTTATAAAAATGAGTTATGTTTAAATGTCTGGTATGAATTTATTGACTTTGAAGGAACGTCTGAGATAAATCCGTATTTGAGTTTGTGTTTTTTGTAATAGAATGTTCAGAAGAATCAACAAGTAAGCCTTTGGCACAAATATTATCAAGTTGGTTGCGTATATTTATATCATTAGTTGATGACGAAATAAATTGACCAGATTTAAAAAGTTGGATAAGGCCCTTAACACCTCGAGAACAGTTTCTTCACAGTCCACCGAATCGTTCCTCTCTGTCGTATTTCGCAAAGCACAGCCATCATCGGGCTGAGAATAATTTCCATTAGGGGCAATGAGTATGGATTTCAGTTCTTTCAATATTTCATTTAAGTGACTTTGTTTCCTTTTGCCTTCTACTACTCTATAAGAAGTTTGCTCAGCTTTCTGCCATTTAATACTCGATGATTGTGAATGGATGGGGGAACGAGGGGGAGAAAACGATTTTGGGCTATTTCCAGTGACGATCGACGAAAATGCAGGTTTACTCTTCGGAAACTGCACACTTGCCTCGAAGTACGAGAGGCTTTTTTCGGCCATAACCTTTTTAATGTTTCTTTGTCTTGTCAACTCCGGACACAGAACGCTTACAGCCGTATGACGGCCACCACAGTTGATGCATGTTACTTCGTCATCTTTTACACAACATTTATCACCAGTGTGGTCACCTTTACATCGGTAGCACACTGGTTTTCCGCGGCACTGAAGTTTAGTGTGCCCGAACTTTGAGCACTTATAACATTGTATCGTCGGCTGCACATATGCTTCTACGGAAATTCTATTATAATACAGATATATATAATCAGGTAACTTTTGTCCCTCAAAAGTTACCACTAT
Organism: Mystacides longicornis; assembly: GCA_963576905.1. Lineage (NCBI taxonomy): Eukaryota > Metazoa > Arthropoda > Insecta > Trichoptera > Leptoceridae > Mystacides > Mystacides longicornis. Next base: position 23,724,114 of record OY756420.1, read on the forward strand.
TGAGCGAGTGGCTTTCCAAATAAAACTTCCATCAACATTTTTTTCCGTCGTTTTATAATTTAATCGACGTACTTTGATCGGTTTACCCATTCCTCTTGGAGAGGTTATTTCTTGTACAAGCTCATCCTCCGGGATGTCTGCCGGTACGCCTCTTATGACTCCCATTCTCGTGGCAAGAAATTTCGGTATGTACGCTACGTATCCGTTTTTGATAAGGACAGCATCTTTTAAAAACAAATTTGCGTATGTGTAATTATTAAATTCAATGGAGATTTTTTGCCTACCGATTGACTTAACTCGCATAATATTGTTTGATGCATTGATGTTATTTTTGTAAAGGAATGATCCGAATTTAATAGAGTCGATATTTTCCATCTCTTCTTTTTCATTCTTTTTAATAACGTGAATGATGTACGGCGGGAGGAACGTCGCATTATAAAGAAGTTCGGGGTGCGGGGTATTTTCAACGACAATATTTGGCCTCTTGGGCTGTGAAATAATTGTTACAATATTGTCGTCCGGTGCAGCAGTCCGTTTTATAGGAACTGCTTCACCTCCTGTGGCAGGGGGAGGTGCCCCCCCGCTGGCAGACGCCATGCGCCCACACACTCTCTGCCCGCTACTTAAAAATTATTTTGTGTAAACAAGTCAAATAATATGTTAAATAATTAAAACAAAAACAAACTAAATCATATACTTATGAAAAAAGTATAGTTATATTTATAAAATTAACAAAAAAAAAGGAACGAACTCACCGAGTTGTTGAAAACTTAATAAGGTTTGAAAAATACTTTTTTAATAAACAAAACACTCAACGCAGCTCGCAACACGACCGCTAGCTGTCATAGCTAGCGGTCGTGTTGCGGCTACACCGGAAAAAAAAAACTAGAAATTGGGTTGGCGGATTCATCAATCATGTTCACGTGCTTCGATGATTTGATTTTTCTCCTCAATATTTTATCCAGTTACGTAATTTCTGACATCTAACTATAGGAGTGCAAAAATTTCAATTTTGGTATGAAAAGATGTATGTATGGTATCATTATTTTATCACCGACAACGCTGTTTGAGTTTAATTACACAAATTCAATTTTTCCGTAGAAAATAAATTTGGGAGTGAAAACCCACAATCTGTTCGATCTCATATAAAATCAACAACCTCTTCCTCAAAAATGCCCACACGTATGCCCAAAATTGTTTTTTTTTCAAAAATCATGGTCTTAGATAGGCTTTCCTGACATAGATTCGTGTTAATTCAGATTTGAAGATCATTTCCAAAATTGAGATAGTTTGGATGCAAAACTATGTAACTACCGACATAAAACTTGCTTTTTGTAAATTTCTTGTCTGAAAACTAGTAGTTTTCTACAGATTTAAGGATAATAAAATATGCTTTATAAGATTTCACGGTTTGTGGCTTTGATTTAATGATTCATCTTGGGATTGGAACTGGATTAGTTAGAATATTTAATCGGCCAGAACAGAGTAATTTCGGAGCTTATATTATTCTTTAATTTACAAGAGAAAATAATCGCTCTCCAACAATCAAGTAAAAAAAAAATCTCCAAACCAGTTTCGATATGTACCCACTTAATTAAATATACAGAAATGTTGGGGCTGTAATGGTTCTTCAGGGACTGGACAAACAGAATGAAGATGGAACGAGACCTAACCCTGGGACGAAATGAAATGAAAAATATACACTTTTATTTAGAAATTTGCATAAAATGGTTTACCCTTTGAAGAAATGAATTTTGTTTAAGGGACGAGTTAATTAAGTGAAATTTATTCAACTTTATAAGGGTGGATGGAATGCTCTTACTATACGAGTATATATATCTACATATAGTTTGTGTGCCATTTATTTCAAACAAATATAACATGAATAAATTTGATTCGAAGCGTTCCCTATCGTAAGAAAATATTATAATGTTTTCTTCTAATATTTTATTCATAATTTAAAGAATCCATTGTAACCCATATCTCTTTCTCCAGTATCAATCCTGTGGATTTTTATAGGATTTTGTTGGAAAACATGTAGGTACCTACCTGTATGAAATAGGTAGATTCAACGAATATTACGAGCTGCATACTAACATAAAATGTAAAAACTTAACATTCCATGGAACTTAATAATTTTCTTACCATTCATATAAAATTTATCAATAAGGCCTAGTGCAAGAAAATAATGTTGCCTATAATATACTTAAACCTACGTGCCTATTGAATGTATGTATCTTTTGTTATGTAGGTATATATGGTTATGGTATAGTAGATGTAGGCAAATTATATATATGGAAATCAATGGCGCAGGTAAAACGTTCGTTCGTCGATATCTCCGAGATCTTTATAATCCGATTGATTTACTGGTTAGGTAGGAACTGAGTAACGCTCCCAAATTAGTCTTGACGTAAAGGATTAAAGCTCGGAGAACAATATTAGATAGAAGCCAGAAATAGATCGAACAAGCCTCACCAGATGTTAATTAAGCGTTTCTACAAGTTGTCCTCAAATGTTTATTGTTCTCAAACGTTAGTTGAGAATATCTCGAATCTTTTCTGTAGTGTAACACTTTTTAACATGGAAAAAGTCATTTGAAAAAGTTTTGTTTTTTGTAAAAATTAATAACTTTATTGAAATTATTTTGAGATAAGAAACCATGCATTTATGTACTTGGTTATTTTTTAGTTGTTGAAGCTAATTATGAAAAAATGTTTAAAAACGATCTTTCAATGACATTTTGTTAAGTTCATTGTGAAAAGTCGACTTTTTTGTTAAACCATTCGAATTGGAAAATTCTCTTCAGGAAGACACAAACACTTCAATTATTAAAAGTTGTGAAAGCGGATTCTTAAACAAACTTTGTAGGTATAAACAATTTTTTGTTTCCTCGTGCTTCAAAATATGGCAGTAAAGGAAGTTAGAAAGATTCAATATCTGTAAATTTTTATCAAAAGATTTGAAAGTCTCACCTACATTTTTCCTCTAAACACTTTTAAGTTAAAAATTAACACAAAAAATCTAAAAAGGTAAAATAAAACATTGGAAGGTGTCAAAATTTACACGTATTTAGTAGATAATAATGACATGCGATTCCAATGTGACCAGTTTGTAATTTAGTGGATATTTGGTAGTAAATAATCAAGCTGTTATTTACTATCAAATTTGTAACTTCTAACTATTTTTCTCAATCGATTATTTCCTCTCATTCACTTTATGTGTGTAGTATTGCTTTCTTTCAGCAGTTACGATGTCGTCATGATAAAAATTCATTCGATATTCCAACCTATTCAGTGGAGGAAATTTAAAAATGCACGTGTGCGATATCGCTTTTGCAAGTCGGAGGTAGCTGTACAAATAGGTGCTTAAATGTAGCTATCCAGTTCCTAACAGGAAGTTATTTCAGTGCACAAAAGTTTACTTGTAACCTATCTATAAGAAGAGTAGGTTTATCTTAAAAATATACAACTACAGGGACGAGAAAATGATAATTTCGGTGGATTTCCACATTAAAGTGATCCGAATACCTACTATGAATTTTTGATAATAAAATTACCTTTCCTTGTATTGAAGTTTCAAATGAAATTAAAAACGAACATAAAGTGTATGACAGGGATCCAATGTAGTCTATTTCAAAAATTCACTGAGCTTCTTAAATATCTCTCAATATGGGGTAGACACTATAAGAACAAAAATAGGTAATTTACAAGTAAAAAAAAGTCGTCCATTCTGTAAAATCTCGTCAGAGTTCATTCTTTTTATGAGAATTGAGAAGTAAAATAGCCCATCTTGTTTTTTTATGAACTCTAAATTCTATAATAATATGAACCTTTACCGTATCCAATGGAGTGTGTTTTTCAAATTTGTATGTAAAAAAACCTACAAAGAAAACGTAGGAAGGGTAGAAATATTTCAATACACAGGGTTACAATGTAACAGGTAGAAGATTGCTTAAAAAACATCCCCTTTATCATCCTGAAACCTTAAAGTATTTTACAATTTGTGTTATTTTTGGCATGAGCTTAGATGCTTTGTGTCTCTCGAATAAAAAAAGAGGGAGTTTCAAAACAGGTAACTTCCATCATACTCTATTGTTAGGGTCATGAAGTAATGTTTTTGCAGGATTTATGTAAATCAATAATTATTTAAACTTGTTTTATTTATGAACATCTTGTTCATTTCTTTATTTTAAACAGAACACTGAACAACACAAACAAAAAAAAATATGCTAACACATAATATGTAGCATCTCCAGTCACCAGTGCTCCAATAACAGTGCTGTATTGATATTTTGCTTTGTTAATGTCAACACCATTTGAAACACTTTTTCGTCTTTTATGTTCTTTATTCATCACCAGAAAATATTACACTTTTTTTACCCATAAGGCCGTGTCCCGTAGGTTCATCAAAAAAAAAATATTAAAAAAAAAAACTTTTTTTAGAATATTATTTTATAAAAATCAATCTGTGCTCATTCAAAGTGAACACAAATACACTCTTGACTCAACAATGAAAGCTACTTATGTAAAGCTTGTGTCGTGAAAGAGAAAGATGGTCGGCACCTGATGGGATCGAGCCCACTACCTAGAGTAGGAAACAGTACGCAGGACAGCGTCAAAACCGCAAAATTATCATAATGATTAAATTTTAACCAGAAAAAACATGAAAAATCTGATTACGACGTATAATTGGCCCACGTTTCTTGTGATAAATACGTTTTTACAAAAAAATAACGTATAAAAATAAGTGATGATTTTCCAAGCATCACGCTAACGTAACAATCAACAATAACATGGAAAAATAGGTATTTCCACTTGTATTGAATTGATTGTAAATAACGCCGTATAACCGACTTATTATTATTTAACGCCTTTTGTGTAATATTTTAACGTCTATCAGTCAAATATGACGGGAGTTTCAGCAAAAAATACTATAATAGGAAAAAAGTCACGGCGTTATGTTACATGTCAAACACGGATCATTTATTTCCAGACATTATTTATCATACGAGGTGCCTTTGAAGAGAAAGGGATGTCGAGTGGGAGGACACGGGAACATCCATGTCGACGTATTATGTAAATCTATAGCTATCCAGCACATGCACCACCTACCCTTGATAAATAACTGGCTGTGGTGTTAGGGGCAAGTATACTCTCTCGTTAGAGTGACAACTCACTGATGTACTTTTCAATTTATTGATCTATTATGAAGAACCATTTTAATATTTTCTAGTGTTTAATACGTCAAAATAAATCCACCCTCTCCATAAAGTACAGCCAGCAGTGTTGTATCGTATTAACCTACGTTTAACCATCTCGTTTACGTTTTTACTTTCTTATTGAAAAAATGTAATCAATTTCTCGACTACCAACAAATAAAAAATGGTTTAAGTAAATACCTCAGCGTACGATGAAAATCTATTATACCTATTATATAAATGAAAGTCGGGTTAGTGCGAACACTTATGTCTTCGGATGAAAAGATTTTTTGATGCTTGGTTTATTGGATTCTTCTCTGCTCTGGATATCAGAATAACTAATAAAACATCGAAAAAGGAATAGAAAATGATGTAAAATATAATATTGAAGTTAGTGTGGAACGGATTTTCTGACATCTGTGAAAAATTCTAGAACAATAAAATTTTAATTGACAACCATTGAGGTTCAAAATATTGGAACCAGAATTTTGATAGAATTTCTTTCAAGATTTATGAAATAATAGTTTTACATTCGAACATATTTTAAACGTATTTAAAAAAAATACAAATTCGAAATCAATATTCAAGTATGGACTACAGGACAACGTCTGTCCGAAAAGCTGGTAATAAGTAAAAATGAAAGAATCTTGTTTTTTTTTTCCAATAGAAAAAAATCAAATTAATTTTTAAGCTTATAGGAAGCTTTCAAAACCTATCTTAAAGCATTTCCGGTTATTTTTGTTTTGTAACAGAAAGTAACGGTCAACAAAACTCAAATTTCGTACTTATAAGAATTAACACAACTTAATGATACTCGTAAGTGTGGTATTTAGATCTTGCAATGATTAAATTGTTCTTTTTTTTATTATAATATGTTATATAGGTCATCGAAGCTGCGTGCATCAAACTCAGTGGGGGCTCGTGTTGCCTTCCTGTTGGGTTAAGAAGGGATGTGTGTGTTTTTGGTATAAAAATAATTTATAACTATCAGATTGATTATAGCAGTAGTGAAAAAAGTCAAAAGTCGGTGTTTTAAGGTAATGGCGTCTGGGAGAGAAAAAAACTGAGAGAAAAAAAATTATTTTATTTTTCAGTCAAAATTTACCAACGAATTATATTAGTAAATGTTAAAAAAAAAACATGTGCTGCAGTGAGGTAACTCAAAATATAAAGTTCTACTAGGTTGGTACGTACAGTAATAATTGCCAACTTCGAAAATATCTGAAAATTCTTAAATATTATTAAATATTCGTTTGAGACGAAGTAATTATTACCTAAGCCTGTTACCATAATTTAAATGTTTTATATTAAATTGTCAACTGGCTCATTTTAATTTAAATTTAATACAATTATTTCACTACAAAATGTCTGTTACTTTTAAACATCTCCCCTTTTGGAGATATAATCTTGAAGCAGTAAACAATTGCTGTCTTGTGCCTAATAACTACAACTCTAATTTAACGGTATGGTAAGCAGCTAATCAATTATATTACGTAGATGTATAAAGAACCACACAGTTTCTCTACAACGAACCACTCTTTTCGTAATGAGAATTCTCGTCTCAAATAAAATTTTATACTTATCGTCATAATTTCTTTTAGGATTATATTATAGAGAAAATAAATAGTTTCGTACATTATAATTATAGTTGGTGCCATAAAGCAGGCTTTCTCTCTCTCTCTCTCTCTCTCTATTCATCACAAAATCAATAAGGCGGAGATTTTTACCGATTCGCTTGCCTCGGTGAGAACCTTGTCTTCTCACTTGTCATCAGAGTCGAGAAATCACTTAGTTGGAAATATTAAATCGAAAATATATTACCTAGAGAGTCGGGGGTAAACGTCTTGTTGGTATGGATACCATTCCATCGTGGTATCATTGGAAATGAGAAGACGAGCTTGCGAAGAGGGCATTAACCATGGGTGATCCTCCTGATGAGTTTATACCAATAGAGGATGACCTTCTGAATGCCGCCGCACTGCATACTTTTTCAAAGTGGTAATCGCAGTGGGAATCACACTCGAAGGGAATATAATATTTAGTAATGTAATAATAAAATAAATGTAATTAATAATATATAAAATTATGTTGGTTGTATGTTTAATGGAACATTACACGTATTACCATCATGAGTTTAATAATCTCAATCATTGTGGGCAGTTTCCAAAATAGATATCTAATCATGTCACGAGGTTTCATACAAAATATACGAGGGCGGCTTATGAAGTAGCGGAATAAACTTACTACGCCTCTTGGTTTCTAAAATAAATTGAATACTAGCTTTCCCGACAGACGTTGTCCTGTAGTCCTCACTATGAATATTGATTTCAAATTTGTAATTAATACACAAATTCGTTTAAAATATGTTTGAATGTTAAAAAATTAATTATGAAAGCTCGAAAAAAATTCTTTCTATTATCTGCGTATCAATATTTTCAATGTTAATGGTTGTCAGTAATCAATAATTTTGTTCTAGAAATTTTCATAAATAGCGTTGGCGTCGCAGGAAATCCGTTCCATACCAACTTTAATATTATTTCTTATGCATTTTCAACTTTTTAATAGTTTTTGTTATTTGGAGCGGAGAAGAATCCGGTAAACCAAAAATGATAAAAATCTGTTTGTAAAAATCTCGATTTGTAAGTGTTCGTAATAACCCGACTTTATTTTATATCTATATAATATTTGCCTTGAACACTGACTCACTGACTGACTGACTGATGTCATTAACGCCGCTAGATGGCGCGACACTCGCAACTAAAGACAAATAATAATATTGTTCTTCTAATACAATATGGCTGACAGCTAGGGTTGCCAGATGTCCGGTTATTGTTATGCTTGTCCGGTCAAGAAAATCTCGGCAAACCGGACAGAACAATGTCCGGTTATGAAACTGAGAAAATGACCCTTTTTTTTGTAGGAGAAATTAGCGATTCCAGAAAAAAAAATTTGGAAATGACTTTTTTTTTTAGGAAAAAAGTCACCTGTCCAGATACCAAATTTTAGGAATGACCTTTTTTTTTTTTTTTAGGAAAGAGCCATGTTTCCATGTACCAAATTTTAGAAATGACCTTTTTTTTTTTTTTAGGATAAAAGTCATGTTTCCAGATACCAAATTTTAGAAATGACCTTTTTTTTTTAGGAAAAGTTATGTTTCAAGATACCAAACCTCCACCCCCAGTCCTGTCCGGTTTTTTTTTTCAACACATCTGGCAACCCTACTGACAGTAACATAATGATATTATAATGCCTGGTGGCTGAGCACTTTTTTTAAAGGTCTTGACGTAGAGAAAACAATTTTTGGGTTATTAAAAAACTCACATGCGAAGTCAGCCATAAGAAAGCAAAGTGTACCAAATTAGGAAACTTTTACGCACAGCGGGACTTCATAGTGATGAAAAGCCTTATTAATGCCATGAGTGCAATAAAAAGTTTGCAGTTTCAAGTAATTTAAGAATGACATGCGAACTCATAGCGGAGAAAAGCCATACGAATGCAATAATTGCAATAAAAAGTTCAATCAATCAAATAATTTATACAACCAATGACATGCTAAAAGCTATTTGAATGGTAAGTTTGCAATAAAAAGTTTAATTTCGTTTTTAAGTTTGCATAAATAGTTCAATCAACCGTGTGCTGTAAAGTATCACTTGCGAATTCGGCCAAAAAATTGACAAATCAGGAAACTTTTACGCACAGCCGGACTTCGCTTTACTAATGCAATGTGTGCAATAAAAAGTTTAATCAATCAAATGATAAAATAATGATAAAAGCCATTTAAATGCATATTTTGTTAGAAAAAGTTCAAAATTTGTTTAAGTCTTAAATATGAATTCGGTCAAAAGAAAGCATACTTTGTATGAAAAAGTTTACCAAATCAGATCTTTAAATCACAGACGCGATTTCATTGCCAAGAAAACTCTTACTAATGCAATGTGTGTAATAAAAAGTTTTTTTTTGCATTTTTATAAATAGTTATAGTATCATGAATAGTTATAATCTATCATCGAGTGCTTTACAGTCACACAAATGAATTCGGCCATAAGAAAACAAAGTTTCCATGAAAAAGTTTACCAAATCACGAATCTTTAATCCACATACACGAGATCATACCGGAGAAAAACCATACGAATGCCATGTTTTCAATAAAAAGTTTACACACCTAGAGTAATTTTTTAAAGATTTTCATGTGAATTTGTAGCGTTGAAAAGCCATACATATGTAATGTTTGTTATAAAAAGTTCACGTTGTTTTTTGAGTTTTCATGAAGAATTCAATTAATCAAGTGTTTTAAAGTCTCATATAAGAATTCGGCAATACGAATGAAAAGTTAACGTGAAAAAGTTTAATCAATCAAATCGGTAAATACCCACATGCCAAAAGCTATTTTGAATGTACAGTTTGTAATTAAAAGTTTAAGTTGTAGGATTTGAGTTTTCATAAAGAGTTGAATCAACCAAGTATTTTGAAGTCTCACATGTGAATGCTCACAGCTATGCTATGAGAAAGTAAAGTTTGCATAAAAAAGGCCATAGGTGGGCGCCACGGGCGCCTTTAAAAAACTAGTTATTAGATTTAGGGTGGATCTTTCGACAAAGCATTAAACAGCCCATTAGTTAATTGACAAATAACTTTTAAGGATCTTCTAACTCAAAATTTGTTTGTTTACTGCAACTGTCAAGTCAAAATAATGTTTTATTTTATTTCTGTTTTTTAAATATTTTTAAAAGGGAACCCATACAAATATAATATAAAATAATTCATAGATATTATTTTCTGTATTAAAAATAAGTATTTCGAGGTTATTCCTATTGCTTAATAATAATATTAATATTACGTGCGTCATCTTGTGATTTTGATATTTCACTTACCAACAAATAACTACCAAAGTGAGATATTTTTATAAAATATACGATATGTTATTACTGCAAAGTTCCTATTTTGATGCTTTATAGAAAGCATTGTAATCCGATTTATAAATTGGTCGAAAAAATGGGCTCTCTCATAATAAGAATCATCAACAATTTCGAAAAATGGTATCAAAACAGACAAAATTGACAACCATTTTGACAGTTCTTAATTGTCCATTAGTGTGCTATTAGCTGGTGGAGCAGCCCACTAAATTTCATCGTTCATTAAGTGGTTTAATGCCCCAATAGCCGCTATTTGACAGTTGAAAGATGCGTTTTTTTCTCTAACGGGGCATTAGTGAGTTAATCCTCCATTAAAACTTATTTGACTGTTTAATGCTTGTTCGAAAGATCCACCCTTACATTGTTGTGTTTGCCAAAAACTACTTCTTATAATATATATATAATATGGTTAATAACTATGGTTAAAAATTAGTTAGCCGATTTACTTGTGCATGTTGGATATCCCCGTCTCATTTACTTTTCCCACCCTTTCGGTCTCGCATTGATAGGCAACTATTCCTCAGGTAGTCTAAAACTTATGGTGAGAGGAGAACGAGTGGGGAAGAATCACGGCGGGTCTGCATGTGCAAAGTTAGAGCGGTTTGAGTATGTTCTATCAAATATCGGAAATCTTACCATAGTAATTCGGAAAAAATGGTTTAAATGGAGTCTATTCACTCAACACCATATATAATAAGCATGTTTGACGTGTGACTTTTTTCCTACTACACCGCCATTCATGGATTATTTTTAAAGTTACACAACTATAGAGTTGGCCAAAACATCTCCTTGTGGATGAAATGCCAAAAAAAAAAAAAAAACAACTATAGAGGAATTGTGTTGGTTTATGACAAACTTATGACCCGTCGAATTTCATCCCGCATCCGAATCAACAACAATTATTACATAATGCAATAAAATATTAACCAATTTTAATTAAGTTTCATTTCATTCGTGTAATGGGTCAAACTTTTTTTTTATTCTGGGTATGGTCGAAGTGTGACGGGTGGGTCAGCTTGTATAAGATATTTTCTAAGAAGATATTGTTTTGTTACACGCAGTAGTCGATTATACTTCGTTATCTCGTCGGGTTTCGAGTTATTACTGTTAATAGAAAATCCTTCGGATTAGAAATGTTCCGATTCAAATAAATCCATTTACTGGAAAAGGAAGCGAAGGAACGGTAAAATGTCACAAGAGCTTTGTTTTTGTTGTAATTTAATTGCGTAGAAACTGGAGATTCGGCCTTCAAGTATTGCGGTGAGGGGAATGGGAATTGATTAGTCGGGGCTCAGATAGAAGAAATAAACAGAAATATGATCCCTAGTTCGTGTGGTCTGTTGGATCTAGGTATCTTATCAATTCTTTATCCACCCACACTTTGAATAAAAAAATAAAAGTGATTATTATTTGTGCTGGTAGTTTAGTTTTTTTTTAATAAACCAAAGTTAGAACAGTGATACTCTTATAACGAATTAATCATATGATAAGCAATTGATTATTGTGAAGAAAATCTCTTATAATGCCTGTACACACCTGAACACGCGTGGTTACGTAATCAATGTTTATTATTTCGTTTATTGTATTTTATCATCCTTAGGTCCATTCGGACACTTGGAATCGTCATTTGAACATTATTTATCATTACAATAAAAAAAATAGAGAACAAGACAAAAAAAAAGAAACAGCACAGGCACAGAGAAATATACATGGAGAAAAAATCAATAGTTGTTTATAATGGCAGAGAACACTCCAAAGAACATCATACAAGAGCAATGCTGGTTGCAGTGTAAAGAGCTACGACCAGCATTTTGTCAGGTAGTCAATATAAAAAAAAAAAAATCACAGTTTAGGAAATGTAACTCTATGATGAATTATCAAGGTAATCGAACGCTGGGCAGGATGTATAAGTTTCTGACCAGCGTTCACGTCAATCATTACATAGTACAAAGGAGTGCGATGACAACCGAAGGAGACACAATTTTGGCTGCTATAGTATGCCTAACCACAACTCGGCCGGAAACAGCAATACATAAAAAATGCACGTTTTGTTTGCGTTACTTATACGGATTCGAACCCGCGACCTTCAGTACGCTGTGCATACCAAAGGCGTCGACTCATACGTCTGAACTAGCAACAAATTCAAACAGCTGCACTCGCAGAAAACAAAAAGTGTCAGTGGGACTGAATGGAAATAATTTCATAAATTAACTATGTATGTGCGTACTTGTAAGCCGATTTCTAGAGCCTGAGGGAAAAAGGGGCTTAAATGAATCTTCAAACCGTTGAAAAAGTTGAACGATGTGTGAGAATCATTGTTCTGGCTTTCAATAAAACATAATTACTTCCACTTTTGTAAAGAGGAAAAGGTTTTTAATAATATGGAATAAGATAAATAATTTGGCATGAAAAGCATTATCATCATTTATTTTGATAATTGATTCGCAAAACGAGTAATCCACATAATGAGCAAGATTCATAAGCAGATAACGAGTAGATATAAATTATGTTCGTTAAAATAGGTACTACTGTATTTGAAGAAAGTTAGGTGGGATGTTCGCAGCTTCACTTGAAATCACATCAGCGGAGACTAACGTATCTCATCACGTGTTAACATGATGAATGGATCTTATTAGTTCTTACTTGCCTCATTTCTTCTCGCTTCTTTTTTCTCTCTTCCTCACTTATTGAATTATTAATAATATTACATCTCTCATATTCCTGGATACAGACTCTACACTAGGACTTGGTGTAAGGAGCGAATACCGACAGCATCGCAGCTGCTGTTCCTTTCCCACATAATATGTACATGCTGTGCTCTTGCCACAATGATTCTCAAATTATTTGAGAACTTTATTTTTATTCGCTTTATTCATTATACCTACATTCATTATAATCCGATGAAGTTTAGTTTAAATTTAATTTTCGAAACCCCCGTTGAATGATTTTCATTGCTATACAGTAGGTAAAACAATATAAAGTAATATATTAAGCGTCAATTTGTTTCTTCATACAAAATCTAAACCTGTTAATATACGAACAGTTGAAATTGAAATAAAGTTTAAATATTATGTAGCTTTATATTAAGCTTTCTAAGCTCAGTGAAACAAAATTTGAATAAAAAATCAAGCTGTACTGTTTAATACCAATAGTAAGATCAGAAATGTTATGCCTTGCATGAATGCACGTGTTACTTTGAAGGCTGGTAATGTGAACACTTACTTATACACAATATTATAAACTAGCTTTCCCGACAGACGTTGTTCTGTGGTTCTAGCCCGAAGTGGCCCGTTAATATGTACATGATGTGCATCGCGCCCCCGTTAAACAATACAAAGTTAATTCGATTGAGATAAGCTAATAAAATAATAACATTAAACTATTTCTGAAACATCCCTATTTCATTCGTATACAAAGCTCTGGCGGGAACAACTTGAGAAAAATGCGCTCGCGCACACACCCTACCTCGTCTATTACCAACACGAATGTGCCCGATAATATTGTTGACTTTGTATGAAAATTTTCTAAAAATATCGAAACGGTGCGGTGAAGTAAGTGGGATAGGCTACTGTAAGAGCGTATGCGTGAATGAGAGAGAACTACCAGCGATGTCGTGGGCGCGTCCCATGTAACCTTTCCATACAAACTTAATTATTGTATTTTACATTATTTCTTATCCATTTTTTTTACTTTTTATTAGTTATTCTGTTATCCGGAGTGGAGAAGAATCCAATAAATCAAACATCAGAAGAATCTGTTAAGCCAATCTCGAGTTATAAGTGTTCGCACTAACCCGACTTTAATTTATATAGTAGATTGTACCTACGAGATATCAAATAGGTGGTTAAGGTACTCGTGTTCTTTTACTTATTTCAAACGATATTAAATTTACTTGCTCCAACAAAAAAAAACTTTTGATTTTTTTTCGTTTTTTTACAATAAATGTTTATTTGAATTTCACTACGATAAACTACAAACACGAATTAATGGTACAATAATTTAATAAAATTTATCGAGAACTGTTTTAATATAAATATTTTTTTTGCTTAATGGCAATATTTACAACACGAAGTGGCAAACTTAAACAGTTGCATTAAAAAAAATTTAATGCGCATAATCTAATAACATCATTATGCTGCATGAGACATTTTTTTTATAAAATGCATGATTAACTGAAAAATCTATTCAAACAGATCATTTCTCCGCGATCGATAGCACATCAATTTTAAACACGATCGATCAACATTGAGCGCTTGTCACAAAAGAGTGACGGGAATACATACAATTTGGCGATTTGACATTTTTATAAATCGAAATCGGGGTTGAATTTCAAGAAATGCCACTCAGGACACAGGCGTAAGAGAAGAGGAAAGGATATTATTTAACTTTTTCCAATACAAGGTCTTGCTGACTGTCAGATATATGGGTCCTAGACAATTTGAATTTTGCGAACGACAAATTTTTCGACAATGTAGAGTAGGAAGAAAATTAACTGTCCACTTTTTACATTTTTATATAAGTGTCATTGTTTGGTTTAAATAATTATTTAAGTACATTTTCAGTGGACAGTTTAATTTTTTTTCGTACTATTCTTTGACGACTCGTTTGTAGTCGTTCGCAAAATTCAAATTGTCTGCGTGTCACAACACAACGAAGGTTCGTTAATATTTTTGGTTGTGAGCTACTGGAAATGAAGGATGCTTTTGTTCGAAGTTTATCGAGTTATCTAGTTATAAAATAATATTGATAAACTTTTGTCTATAATAATAATAATATTGTTTATATCAAAGTACCGATGATAACCGTGCACTTATATTCTAAGGTAAGTCAAAGTTCAGAAGCACAGTATGGCATACTGCATCCATACTACTTGCTCGTTATTAATGTGTCTTGCATATATCAACAGTATCAACTACACTCTAAAGTTTCTTAGTGCAGGGACGGAGAATGATGGAAGGTTCTGATCTTTACCTGTTTTTATTTCTGTTCATCATATAATATTTTAGTCCGTTTATATATATATATTTTTGTAACAGCATCAATCATAGAAAACAAACGTAAAGGTCAGATATTAATATGCGAAAAGCCGTGCAAAATTCCAGAGAGCGTTCTAAAATACTCTTTGATAAATTAACATTAATATATTTAGAGCTATTTAAAAAACTTTATTTTTTTAAGATCTTCATACAAATTTTTCACAAAAGACAGTAAGCCATCTTTTGGAAACAAAATTACTCATGTAAACGTAGAATGGAATCTTGGTATTACTGTATGAAAATGTAATAAAATAATTGGAGATTGATTTGTTATACATATAAATGTTATTCAAATCTTATTATTCTCAATAAATAAAGATTTAATGCAAAATTTTGTAAAAATCATTCCTCCATTTTGAAATTGACATATTTTAGAAAATTTATGGCCATACTTTTTACAAAGCGTCGTAGCCACTGTAATAGATAAGTAATTATGTAGGTGCCTGATAAAATAATATTCTAATGTAGATAGGTATTAAATAATTTAAAAATAATTGTTGAATCATTTTATATTTCTGAAATATAAATAAAGTTTAAATCTTAAATTCATCGTTGAAAAATATTAAATTTAAAATCATCGTTGAAATTGGTATGAACATTCCATAAACAAACTGGTCGGTAAAACAGTAGCCGATAAATTAGATCATAACGTACAGTGAACTTGACAGAATTGTTGAGAGAAAGAAATAAAATTGACAATAATTGAGAATCTTTAAATGGCTTCAGGATTTTAATCAGTTTAATAAAACGTTTGTTTTATCCACATAATAATTTAGAAATATAATATTTGTATAGAAATTAATCACACTCAACAGCGGTATTACATTGTGTCTAAATTAGTATGTAAATAAACTCAAAACCACATTAGCTTATTGATTTTATCCTGCATATTATAAAAGTATTGTTAAAAATTTGGACTCATGGTCCTATTGTTGGTGTGAAAATTATTTTGAAAAAATATTCATAGGGTGTCATATACTTAACTTTAAACCAATCGTGTTAAAAGAAGTATTCTTCAAAGACAGCGGCCAGTAAGAGGTTTGATTGGAAGCCTTACTTGACGACCCTCCAAGGTTTGTGACAAATCATTCATCCTAGAATAAATACAATATTATTATGATACGACATATAATATCATTTCATCTTCCACATAATTTTTGTTATGTAATATTGTGTACATTAATTAAAGTTATTGTAGGTATATAATACACCTATAAGTAGCCAAAATCAACACTCTTTTTATTACAGGTATTTTTTAAAAGTATTTAAATGAATAAAATCACAATGAAATCAATAACAATTAAGAAATCAAATTAAAAACATACAGTCATGGGTACATTAGATGCAAGGTAAATGCCAAATCATATTTTTATCTACATAATTCACAACAAAATATTTTATGTGCAGTTTCATTAATTTAATATTATAAAGTAGGTACCTACTTAGAAAAAAATAAACAGCAGCAATAATATTCCTATATTATAATTTATTCAATCTTATTCAAATTTCGAACAAAAATTAAATTTACTTTTTGTATTGTTTACATCGCCTATGTGTCAAAATTATTGACAACCGTGAATCCATAGACTATGATTAAAATGAAATATTGTGAAAGATAATGATTTTTTAAATGTGTATTTTGTGTGAATAATATATTCTTAAAATTAATAAAAAATACTTACCTCAGATTACTTACGATACACACCTACGTATTTTTTACAAAACTTTTTTTATTATCCAGCCGAATTGCTCGAAAACGAAGCGCTAAAAAAGAAATATTTTGTTGCGTTGTCTATGCCCTATGGATTCATTGTCATTGACACTTCTTATTTTGTTGTCAAAAAACTAATTAAATAATACAAACGAATGAGATGTAAAAAACTTTCTATTTTTCTGGTTATTTTTTAATTATAAATAACAAACAGGAATATTAATGGACAATCTACTGGTAAGCATATTTATTTGTTTCAAAACAATAGGATATTAATAATTAGTTGACATTATGGTTATAATGTCATTGACAAATTTTTGTGTAACTATATTTTTTGCAGGCTCGGCAGCATTTTCAACAATAACAACTAACCGGTGAATATCTAAAACGTAAAAACACATATTTCAAGAGAAGATCAACCAAAATCGGTATGTTACGTTACATACTTATCATTATTTAATTCTATTAATTTTGTGTGTATAACTCATTAATGTTATGTTACAGATTAAAGAACCTAAAAATTTACCAGTTCAATGAGGAGGAAAAATATTCAATGTTTGCCAAGTTTGAAATGTAAAAATACAACTATTAAGTCATAATCAGTAATAATGAACTGGCTGTCATACGGATAAGATATGCTGTGACAATACATAAAAACTTAACATAACAAAGACATCACGGAATCAACATACAGAGGGCGAGTTTCTATCAACTAACCCCGTTTTTTCATTTGTATAGGATTTTTTTTATTTTATTTTTTTATCTGTTAGATCTCACAATGACATAATATTGTCAAATGACTGAAATGAAATAAACAAAATTGTTTTATTCATAACCAGAAATATACTAAATGAAATAACATAATGTTTTTTTTTCATCAAACATAATAATATATTCTTTCAAACACCACTAATATTTAAAAATGATGCCAACAGCAAAAAGAAATTATGAGAATTCATGGAGTTTTATAAGTATTTTTACACAATATATTTATGTTAATGTTAAAATAACTATCAAATAATGTGACATTTTAACACAACTTACTTCATTATTATTAAAAAGATATTCTGTAAATTTGAGATGCAAGAAGATAACATGATGGTCTTATTAGCAAGTCAATTTCATATAAAATACTTTATAAATTTATTATGTCCCACAATGTGCATTATTCCATTTTTAAATGGAACATCAGTAATGAATTGTTAGACTTATTAGTTGTTATAAATTAATCATGCTTCGACGTATAAAAATATCTTCTTCGTGTGGTTCTCCTAACTGAAGTTGGTGACCATCACTGCAAACTTTTCATGATTTTGAGCCAGCCTTCTCTCAGAAGACTCTCTTCTGTTCAAAACCACTTTTTTCCGTGAATTTTAAGTTGGAAGAGGGAATATTTTATTTATTTAGATACATCATTTCGCTATTGAACTGTCAGTGCGTATATTTATTTCCTCTATTTTGAAAATTTAAAAAAAGTGGTTCAGGAAGTGCGTATGTACATGTGCAATACACCATTCGAAAGGGAATTTTGTGAACATTGAAAGGATTATAGTGTGGCTTAGCCCAAAGAACTGTAAGTCAACTTTTTCACTGATTGAACATTTTTTCTGAATAATCCGTACTAATCCTGAAACGCTGCACACTGTGAGCAACCTACGGAGGAGTGACATATGTCACTGGAAAGAGGATCTCGAAGTCTATAAAAAACCTCGCGAGGGCACCAACCTACCATTAGCCCTTGTGAAGATAATTGGGAGTATAACATTTTTCACGGGCCAACATACCCACACTTTTGGGTTTCAAAGACCATTCATTGAAATCACTTATATAGCGGGCGAGTACCCGATACAAACACCAACAGTGTTATAGCTCTTTTAAACCATGGATGGTGACAGCCCGTTCAACAAATCTAACCTAACACACCGTTCGCCGCCAAACTGTGTAACGATGGAGAAGGTCGATCAGGAATCTTGCTCTCGAGCTCAACCTTGTACTGAGACAAATGAAATACCAAGCGTCTTGTCCTATAGTGAGGCTTTGAAAGATATAGCAGAGTATATATCAGCTATAAAAATGGTGACGGCCGACCCAAAGAGCAGAATGACTGTACCGGCCAGAGAAAGAGTTGCGGTGGATTTGGACAGCATATATGACATTGTGGCTAAGTTGGTAGCAGATAACAATGAACTGAGATCCAGTATTAAAACATCAAACTCTCTGGTGAATGCGGTTGCTAAAGATATAAGGATTATTAAAACGGAAATTGTAAACAGATCTATGCCAGCAACCAGGTCTTACCCCGCCCCCACCTTCCCCATTCCTGGGAGACGAGGACCATTGCCTGAAGGTAGATATTCACTTGTGGTCCAGGCTAAGGACGGAAACACGACATCAGAAATGATTGAAAAACATCTCAAACGGAAACTGGAGCTCGCACCGCTTGGCGTGGCAGTCTGCGGACTAAAAAAGATCAGAGACCAGAAGTTACTCATCCAATGTCCGTCGAATAACGAGGCCCTTCTCATGGTAAAGGTGATAAACGAGAGGTTCGGCGATCTATATCTGGCGGAGAGCTGGAAAAAGAAAAAGCCTCGCATCATCATCAAGCATATATCGGCTGAATACGATTGTGATCAGCTGGTGAAAGATGTCCGCGCTCAGAATGAGGGGTTCAACACGTTGATGGAGAGTGAGGGAGACTTTACCCTTGGAAAAGTGATAAAAAACAAAAATGGTAAAACCGTGCACTTGCTTGTCGAGACCACACCTGTGGTACGAAGAGCATTGATCGAGAGGCAGAAGATTAACATTGGCTACCAGAGGGTCGCTGTGGAGGACTCCATCCCGATTACTCAATGTTATCATTGTTTAAAGGTTGGCCACACAGCAGTCAACTGTATGGAGGGAGCTGGACCCCCAAAATGTTCACACTGTACGGGTGAGCACAAGGGAGACTCTTGTAGAGTGCTGAACCAGAGACCCCCTACATGCTCTAATTGCCAAAGAGAAAATGAAAAATATGGGAAGAGATATGATACTGGACACAGCGCAATGAACAGGCATGAATGTGCATATTATAAGTACATGTTGGAAATAGCGCTACAAAAAATTGATTTCTGACTACAAATTAACAAAGTAAGAGTGCATAAAATAACCGATAGCTCAAGAGTTTGGTCCTGTGTTGAGACATTAATAGTGATGTTCACTAAGTCTTACTGTATTACAGTCATTGTTATATATTATAATAATATTATATTGTGTTTGTTGACGATGGCCGAATGTGTAAGTTCCGCATTGATATTACCTGAGTGTGTGTGTTTGATTTGCTTGTGTTATCGTAGACAAAGACTGCTGAAAAATTGTTGTGATAATGTAAATGTTGCATTAAGGTTGCTGACAGTGTGCGAATGTACTATGTGCCTGTGCATTAATTGCCATGGAAATAAGCATGACTGTAGTAACGAGGGAACTAAAATAATCTCGATGAGTCGCCCGACACTGCTGCACTTCACGCTCTTCATTGTTGAATTATTATTATTGATTCCATTGTCCGGTGAAAGTTTCAAAGTATATTTTAGCAGGTGCTGCGCGATCGAGGAGACTCTGTGTATTGATATAAATTTCTTAGCATGCCCATTACCACTTTATAGGCACGGCCACTGCGGGGCTCTTCATAATTTCACATTGGTTAAAAAAAAAATCTCTTAAAACAAAATTAATTAATATTTTTTCCGCGGATGTACGTAGCCGGCTGACCGTCTTACAGTCTTTGTGTGGCGAGATTTTTCTCTATGATTTAGTATTTAAAGCTAGACATTATTTTTTAATAGAGAACTACTTAAAGGAGTATGGCATGGATTATTTCGGGAAATATACTCTTGAAATGTTGATGTTTTTTGGTGCTGGTGTAATATTCTGTCGATACAATCTGCTATGTATTATACACATATTTCCTTTCGTGTACTGCGTGTCTGTTGGTGTGTGTTCCTCATTTAATGAAGTGCAACGCCAAGAAATGATGATGTTGTATTGTTTTGAGACGCCCTTGGTGTACCGTATAGTTTTTTTATATTGCCTATGCTTGCAGCTTCATAAATTGCGTAAGATGTGATGAAATTACAAACATAAATATTTCTCTGGCGAGAACCTAATATTTACAGAATTAGATAGGGAACTAAATATTGGAGAAAGTGTGTGTGAAGATCTTGATAGCTGTAACGGTATTTTATTAAATAATTTGAACGATATATTTATATTACATCTGAACATTCGCAGCATGCATAAGAATTTTGAAAATTTTGTTCTCTCGATAAATAACTTAAAGAAAAGACCGGATTGCATAGTTCTGAGTGAGGCATTCATAAATGACAGATCGCCCCAGTACTCAATTGTGGGTTATTCATATATCGCGACAAAGACATACATTAATAGAAACGCCGGAGTTGTGGTTTTTGTGAGGGATGAAATTGATATCGTCGGTAGTGTGGAGCATTACATTCAGGGTGTAAATTGTCTAGATGTTGAGCTCAAACTGCGGGGCTTCTCACTTCATGTCATTGCGATCTATAGAACCCACGAATCTGACGTGACAATCTTTATGAACGAATTATCAAACATACTGGCACAGCTAAAAAATAAATCAAACGTGGTTCTCGGGGATATGAACCTGCAGATTAACACTCAAACCGAGAGCGGAGATGTGACTAATTACATTAATCGAATGGCTGAGTTGGGCTATAAGTCGTGCATCAACGGTAATACTCGGGAATTTCCGGGACAGACTCCCTCTTGCATTGATCATATTTGGACAAATGTAAAAATTAAAGATATTAATAAAATCAAAACCGTAATTTGGAAGGTAGGTATAACGGATCACCACGCTTGCATATTCTTATACAACCCTGACGGCGCCTCTGATGAAGACGCTCCATCGAGTCTACGAAGACCAATATTTAACCAAGCCAAATTTGTCAGTGAAGTGCAGCGGGTCACATGGGAGGCGGTACTGAAGGAATGTGATGTTGATAGATGCGCCGAAATTTTTCATGACACCTTGTCGACGTTGGTAATTAAATGCACAACGGAGAAAGTAACTAAAATACCCAAACATAAACTAAAACCATTGAAGCCATGGATAACCAAGGGTATACTAATATCTTTAAGGAAGAGAGAAACATTATATAAACAAACACTTAGATATCCTAGTAACAATCTAACCCAGAATAGATATAGGGAATACAGAAACAGATTGACTAAACTGATTAAAGTGTGTAAATATAAATATTTTTCCGAAAAAATAAACCGGGCAAATGGTGGACATAAACAACTATGGGGAGTAGTTAATCAGATGATGGATAACAATAGAAAGGGGATGAATGTCAAAAACATCGTCTACCATGGTGAACTCATAGAGGCTGCCAAACACCCAGAATTATGTGCAGACGCATTCAATAATTATTTTTCGAATGTAGGAAGGGAATTAGCGAGAGAAATTAATTGTCAGCATGACAGGGACCTAAATGTATGTGCGGATGAAAGACGTGTTGACTTGAATAGTTGTACAGAAGAAAGACGCTTTGGTCTGAGCTGGGCTTCTTTTCAGGAGGTTTCGGAAACGGATATTTGCAAAACCATAGATAACATGAGGGGAGGTTCTGCTCCAGGCTTCGATAAAATTACTATCCAGACGCTGAAAGCTATTAAACTCTTTATTGCAAAACCACTTAGACACTTAATAAATATCAGCTTGATGAGTGGTATATTTCCCTATACATATAAAAAAACGATTGTCATTCCGATCTTCAAGGCGGGCGACACCCAAAACGTATCAAACTACCGTCCCATATCACTTATCTCCAATATCTCAAAAGTCTTTGAAAAAATAGTTAAATGTCAACTAAATAATTTTCTACATGCAAATAGGATTATACACAGAAATCAGTTCGGTTTTGTTCAGTCCTTGAGCACTCAGGACGCGATAGCCAAGTTGACAACCATAATTTACAATTCGTTAGACGATGGCAAAAAGTGTGCTGGAATATTCATCGACCTCCGAAAGGCCTTTGATAGTGTCTCACATGAAAACCTGCTTAAAAAATTGGAAAACATAGGTATTGAGGGTGGAGTTCTTGAGTGGTTCAGAAGCTATCTGTATAAGCGCCCACAGAGTGTCAGAATTAATGACTGTATTGGAGGCACGGCTGAATCGGAGTACGGAATCCCACAGGGTACTGTGCTGGGTCCTGTCCTGTTTGTAGTATTTGTCAATGATATATTTTCGCAGGGGTTGCATGGTCAGATAATTTCATACGCAGACGATACAGCGCTGGTTGTAAGCGATAAGTCCTGGGAAGGGGTGAGGGCCAAGGCGGATGAGGATATGAACAGACTCAAGAAATGGTTCGATCGTAATTTGCTAACATTAAACAGCGATAAAACATACATTGTACCGTTTGCTGTTCATTCCAACGACAGACCACGAAATTTCGACGTGTTGATCCACGATGGCTCCCCGGACCATTCTCCAGCTTTATGCCCGGAGAAATGCACATCTCTGCGAGTCACAGATAATGTAAAATATCTTGGAATAATTGTAGATAGGAATCTAAAATGGAAGGAACAAATTGAAACCGTCGTTAAGCGCATAAGAAAATTAATATATATATTTGTTGAGATCCGAAACTTTGTAGATATGACACAAATGTACGCAATATATTATGGACTAGTCCAATCAATTCTGCAATATGCTATAAATGGATGGGGTTCTGCTTATCCCACGAGTCTGATTCCGGTTCAAATTGCCCAAAGAATTATCATCAAAATTATTATGAAAAAACCGCGTGACTACCCTACCGAACAATTATTTCTTGAATTTAAAGTTCCTAAATTTAGAGACCTGTACTGTAAATTTTGTGTTCTGCAGATTCTTAAAGAGCCAGAGTGTCATTATTTCCTTACTGAGAACCGTACAAGAAATAAATATGTTTTCGTTCGCCCTAAAAAGCGCACGGTTCTTGGACAGCAGCACTACTCATATTTCGGTGAAACCCAATTTAACGACCTGCCATTGGAAATACGAAAGACTCCAAGAGATGACGAACTCATAAAATTAATAAAGAAACGTTACAAGCCGCGGTCGTGAATGTATGTGTGTGTGTGTGTTTGTGTCTGAGAGGTGTTTATGTATGTATGTGTGTGTGCGTGTTTGTGTCTGAGAGGTGTTTATGTATGTATGTGTGTGGAGGAAAATTTTGATTTGTTTTTGATTAATAAAGTTTTGTAAAAAAAAAAAAAAAAAAAAAAATACCTCCGCTCAAGCATTTAGTTGCTTATGGAGGAATACCGTGTCTTGTGTTTTGTTGTTTAATTGTTGTTTAATTGTTGTATTTTAAATGTTTATTATTTAAATAAAAAAAAAAAAAATAAAAAAAACATAAATAGGACAATATATTACGAAACATACACCAGTGAAGTATATACATTTGAACTTATTCATCACAGCGTAATGAGAATTTAGCCAAAGTATGAGGCATTGACAGTGGTCAGGAGCTCTCTTTTTACTTTTGTATCATTTCCAGGACTCTATAGACACCCTGTCAATACGTGATATGCTCAGCATTCTTCTATACAATCACATCTAGAGGAAATTATCAGTTTATGTAGAGCTAGATGCTGGTTTAAAACTTGACGTGCACCTTGAAATTTGTTCTTCAACAGTTGTGTGCATTAAGTTTTAATAATTAGATATCGACTTCTGATCATGAGGACCTGGGTTCTATTTTTGGAGGAATCAAAGTTTTATAGATGCTTTCTTACGTAATACAATACATTGATTCAGGAGCTACACTGATTATAATTAATATATTACTACCGTAGTATTTATAGGAAAAGACAAGTTTCCTTTTATTATATACATAAATTCCATAGAAAGAAGCTTAACTTGAACAGTCTTTAGAAAATTCATGCCTACTTTTAGTCAATATTTTTAATGAAGATAGATATTTTAATTGTTTCAGCAATTTTTATTATTTAGATGAATAAAGTACTTATAATTGATCAAATTTTTGAAATATAATCTACATACCTAATAATTCAGTAATGTTTGTTTATTTTGTTATTATATATTTATATTTTTGTATATTGGAGCATAAAACCGTAGGTTCTGCGTTGGATTTTAATAGTCGTGGATCCTTGCAGGTATATTTATGGTAATTCATGTCTACTTTTAGTCAATATTTTTAATGGAGAGAGATATTTTAATTGTTTCAGCAGTTTTTATTATTTAGATTAATTAAGTACTTATAATTGATCAAATTTTTGAAATATAATCTATATAATAATTCAGTAATGTTTATTTATTTAATATTGTATATTTATTTTTTGTATATTGTTGGAGCATAAAACCGTAGGTTTTGCATTGGATTTTAATTAATCGTCGTGGATCCTTGCAGGTATATTTATGGTAATCAAAGATACAAATTTTTACAAAATCTCAAATAGGTATATTTACTGTAATTAATAAATTTCTAAAATTATAAAATCTTCATAGTAAAATCTCCGTAAACACAGATGGTCATCTTTTAAAAACAAAATTACTCATGTAAATGTTGCTTAGAACCAAAATTTGACTGAATAAAAATGTTTTTTAAAGATTCAAGATTGTTTTGAAATAGAAATTAATGTAATTCAAACCATATAAAACACATTTTATCAACATTGAAATGAATATTCAATTTTTACCATTCTACACATAGGTAGAGGGTTTAGGGAATATAGTCAAGACTCAAACCACATTGAGAGTAACACTTGCATATTAATAAAGGAAAGTTTTCCCTTCTATTGAACAGTGAAATTGAATCAAGTATGAGATGTAACATATTATTATAATGCAGTTTTTTTCCATGTGATTGGCAGACTACAATTTTTTTTCTTTCTTTTTATAAACATTAAAAGTGTTATTCTTCTCTCTTTTTATGAATTGTGAAAGTGTAATTCTTCTTTTTCTGTGCTTATGTCAGTTATAGAGGTCTGTTGAGCAATGAGAAGCTTAATACTTATAAGTAGTCTGTGGAGAAGCTAGACTAGAACCTGTTTAATTACCTACCAATCAATCCTGACAATCGGAATTACATACGTTAGGCAAGACGGGTATTAGCTAGTCATATAATAATCTTAAATATAAAAATGGAGAGCTATTTCCCGATGTCATCGCATCACGCCTAAACGGCTGGACTGATATCGCAAACTTTTTTTTTTCGTGTAGTCTTTTATCTGGAAAATGTCCTTTTAGAACAAAAAATTAAGAAAATGCATGGAAAATTAGAAAATTAAAGAAAACTCTACGTATACAACCTTATTAGTACTTTTTACTTTATAATTTTTATTCCAATTTTGAAATTTTGACAGAAATTGTCAATTGGTGCGATTGACACAATACGGATGGAATATACATGGTTTAAAACAGACGCATCGTTCGGAATCACATTGGTCAAATTAATGATAATTATTATGTCATCATCATACAAATTCGAATTCAATATGGAATGAGATTATTAGGAAGTAATGTGGTATGGAAGACAGTGTTGTGACAAAGTCAATAAGTTGAGATAGTTTGGGCATGTGGAAAGAATGTATGCAGATATAATTACAAAGAGAAATTATAAGGCTGAAAGGATAGGTGTAAGGAGGCGTGACCGATATTTTGAGGGCGGAATGAACACATTTCCGCCCTCAAAGAACGCCAGGTCAGAAGTAAGAAAAATTGAAGAGGTTGTATGCGAAATAGTTTGTCGGTGTAAGATGCGAAAGATATGGGCTTGGATATAACGTAGTGGAAGTCTGTTCTATCTGCCTCCCTTTAAGGGACACGTGATAGCTAAAAAAAATTTAATCTGACACCGCGAACTGACTTCAGGAGATTCTTTAGATAATTGATCAAATTCACTTAAAATTGAATTTTTCACAAATTTTAATGAGCTATGCGCGATCGGAAGATATTATCTTAACGCAACAATATTTTTTATTATTATTCAACTTTACAATCTGTAACTATTTTTCGCTATAGCGATTTAAAATATGTGTGCGTAAAATTTTTAAAAAATTCTGAAAAAAAACGGAAATTTTCATTTTTCTTCAACTTTAGGTGGCTTACGGGATCGGAAGATAAAGTCCGATTTGAATAATTCTTTTTTTGTTTTTCTTGTATTTACCAATCGCAACTTTTCCGCATAGCGAATAGATATCATCAACTTGATGTTTTTCGCACCACCCTACTAGTTACTCAATAAAAATAAAGCCATTTTAGTTAAATTTTAGGAACTATACGTAAGTATCTAAAGTATCATCACTTTTCGTCATTTTTTCAGTTCTTGTACACCAAAGTACCCAATAAAAAGAATTTCGGTAAATCTATGGAATGGAATCTATGGAATTCGGTGGAAGTGCATTGCGAGTACGACGGTTATTTGTAAAATACTGAAAAGTTGAAAAAAATATCTTCTCACCCATCATTTTGCTAATGTTTGATTCAAAAAGTTCGTTTTGTATATAGCTATTTTGTTCATAATCCTGGGGAGAAAGTACCTACTACAGTTCTCCAAGACGCCAGAATTCTTATCAGAGGCTCTCGGTTCGAATTATACACTGGGCTAATGGCTCTTTCTATAGCCATTAACCAAATAATAGTTTTTGGGATGCAACTATTTAAATTATTTTGATTTAAGTATGAAACAATTCGTATAAGTAACCGATTGTCCACAATTTTGTGAAATGAATGCTTTTAGTAATGGTATTCTTTGCATTCTTTCCTTGGAATTTTATCTTCATGAATATTCAAATATGCATTTTACACAAAACATCGCCATATTTTTTAACGCTACAAACTGAATTTTGTGTTGGTTACTAGAAACGACGTTGGCGTAAACCCATGTTTATTAATTTTAGGAATGTGTTTTTAGATAGAGAATATTGGGAAACGTAATCAATAAATCAATTTGACGTCACATAAATCAAAAACCACAAACAGGTCTTGTCAAATTGTTATTTTTATGGAAGATTCTGAAGAATTTGTAAATGTTTAGCTCATTTTATCAACACATACTCATTTTATCGATTTACGATACTTCTTCAGTCAACTGGTAATGAAAATTTTACCTAATGATTCAGTTTTACCTTATTTCATTCCAATATTACGTACTAAAATACCATTTACTTAACTGTAACAATCGTGGCTTGATTTTAATTTAGGGGCATTTGTTGTACCTTAGGACAAATGATTTTTTTACACGTTCAATTTATTTTTTCTCTTTAACGAAACGAGATTTTGGCATAATTCTGTTTTTTATAAGTAGCCTGAACATTTTTCTTGTATGTATTTTTTTTGTCATTTCTTACATATTTATTTATTGACGAAATTTGGGTTTAACTAAAATCATACGTTTTTGTCCAAAGGAACAACGACAAGTTGTACCTTTGGACAGCTATGTGTGTACCTTAAGACAGAGAAGCATATAGGGTGTGATTCAAAGAATTAATTTAGATTTAACCATTGATATCTGATCTGGGTTGAATACTTTTAACGCCTTTTTTTACTACGTGGCAATACTAGGTACGTATGAATTATACACAATTTAAAAAATTATAATATCTCATAAATTAATTAAAAATAAGCTGTTTTTATTTAATATATAAACTATTAGACAAAATATGGTTCTTCCATCGATGACTATTTAAAAGGTTTTTGTACTTTTTGACGCGTCCAGAACACTGAGTACAAACATTATTATGTCCAAAGGTACAACAACAGAATTGTCCAAAGGTACAACATGACAAAATATTTGACATTGACAGGTAATTTGGCGCGCATAAAAAATTGGGCTTATGATAGCGGTAAACTAACAATGTATTCACAAAGGTAAAACTTATCAGATTTGAGATTCATATTGTTTACGCAACTCACAAATAAAACAACCAGAATAAGAGAAACAATGTAAAATGAGTAAAAAATTTACTTTTTGATCAAAAAATCTTCAAAATATCATCCCAGACGAATCCTTTCACTTATGTCAAAACAAACACGATTAAGTTGGCACATCACAAAAACATTATTTTTTTGTAAATTTACAGATTTTTATATCTATTGAAACCTATTCAAATTGCAACTGTCCAAAGGTACAACAAATGCCCCTACCCTAAATTCTAAGAGATAGCTGATACCTACCTACTGTTTGAAAAACGTATCTCTTATAGTTCTAAAAATGACCTTCTATTACTTGATCCAAGAAAACAGGCTGAAACGGCCCTTTACAAATTTTAACATTGACATTATATTGCTTCAAACGTTTAAATTACTACGACTTTTTTCAAAGGATTGTTTCTTCAATCTCCTTGTATATCGACAATAACGAGTGTTTAAAGAAAACAAAGAGCCGCAGTGAAAAAAGAAAATATTTAATTATATTTTTTATATAAATATTTTATATATTTTTTACCTGGCAGTTTTTATTAAGAATTTTCTTTAAAAAAAAAAATGTTTTAAAATTTCTAAAAGACAGTCAACAAAAAAGAGTTATAACCTACAGGCCAAAGTTTCATGGATTATTGTTATTTTTTTTTAAATGTATCTGTATTCACTCAAAGTGAACACAAATACACTCTTTGACTCTATCACAGTAAGCTACTTAAAGCTTGTGTCGTGAAAGAGGAAGATGGTCGGCACCTGGAATCGAACCCACGACCTCCGCACGACAGTGCGAAAGCCGGCTTCGTAACCGCTAGTCTACCAAAATGATAATGTAACGTTTTTATAACATTTGATAAATCAATCTTAGTGGTAGAAAATTTTTTGGGGTCTATCAACATAGATTAGCTGACATATTTTAGCACTGCGATACAAACACAAAGGCGATATAAAGATGCGTTTGCATTTTGGTTTGCGTTGCAGAAGCGGAGATCGTCAATTCCTCCCAATCTTCACCGAATATTGCGCCAAGTATTGAAACTATCGTTTTTTTTTGTGTGTCTAGGCTTAAGCCCAAACAGTACCACTGACCTATGACGTCACACTTACATATAAATATGCCGCTTCTTCATAAAGCTGCTATTAAATCAGCCGAGTGAGACTTGGGCTTTACTTGAAGAATATAGGTATGAATCTATTATGATAAAAATGTTCGGAAAGATTGTAAACCTAACTGAACAAGGAGGCTACATTACCAAATTACAAAATAAAAATGAACGTCACCAGTCTAATAAAGTAAAGTGATTCTCCGATACTACACGGAGTATGGGTACCTACTTAAGATATTTTCATTATTATTTTGTATCGATACGATTGTGTGTGGTGGATTCTATCTAATCCTACATATACCTACCTAAATCCTTCCCCCGCAATTCACCTTTTTTGTCAATGCTCCAGTCTTTGAGCTACTCAATTCGTTGGGAGTGTTCCCATGAAGTACGATGTGTGATTAATGTAAGTGGTTTGATGCCAGAAGATGTTTGAGTTTCGAAAAAATTATTTCGAGATCATGAAAATTATCCATAATGTAATTTTCCTTGTCACTGCCTCACCGACTGAATATGTCATTAACGCTTTTAGCTCCTGAGTTTACCACAAGACGGCGCCACTCGCAACTAAAGAGAATATTGTTTTTTTACATTTTAATACGTAGATATTAATTTTACTACATATGAATTGCCCATGACATATATTCAGACGAGATTCAGCAATTAAATTAATTACTATTCAAATAATCTGAACTCAAATATTTACGAAGCCATTAAACGATTGGGAGGGCTTTTGGCAACTCGAATAATTTGAAGGAAAAACAATGAAATAGGTAAATATAGGTACCTACTAATAAAATATTATACGGGAAGGTTCGTATATTAATGTCTTGCACCTTTGAAGTTCAAACCAAGTTTCAGTTTAAAACTTAAAATTTTGAAAATAAAAATATCATTTTGTTACATTATATACGTTTTTTTTGAATGAGGATAAACAGCATCCAATACAACAATTTAGGACCAAAGATATTCGTATTCCAGGATGCACCTAGGTAAGTAAATGATAATTTATTAAGAATATAATATAGTTGGCTGATAGAAAATATTAAATGGAACCCTTAAAATTTGTAGCAAAGCCGCGAATTCTTATCCTAAGAACTTTTTGAAATTGATAATAGTAGGTACTTTTATTTAAGATTTTTTTAAAGTAAAAGATATTCAATGCATACTTTTGTCCAGAACACGAAAATAAGCTTCTGTTATCCGGAGCGGAGAAGAATCCAATAAATCAATCATTGAAAGAATCTGTTCAGCCAATCTCGAGTTATAAGTGTTCGCACTAACCTGACTTTCATTTATATTATAGAAAATTTTGATTAGATTTACAATAACAAAAACAAAATGATTAACTTTAAATAAAGTTTTAATTACTTTAAGGTGACTTGCCGATAGTTACCGATCAATGTCGTTTATTGACAGCTAGTAGATGCCTATTATTTATTCATTGAAATTATTTCTTCAGATTTAATTCTTTAAACTCGTTCGTAAAGGTCGAGGTCGCAAATTGAAAACAATTTCGAATATAAGTTTGTAATATTTAATTGGTTTGTTCTGTAGGTAGGTGTATTTAAAATTATATTTAAGAGCGTTTTTCCTCAAACTCAATTCAATCCTTCTAAACTTATCATTTTGACATTACATAAAGGAATATGGAGAAAACACGCTCCCTCCACTAGTTTCAATGACCTCCTCCCTCTTTATATCAATTCAATTTAATAAATAAATACCTATAGTGAACAAAATTAAATAAAAAAAAAAAACAAACACAAACAAATACAAATTCACACATAATTGTCATTTAATGCCTCCTAACAGCATGTACCGCTGGTATGAGAGTGTAGCCTAGTAGTATAGACGTGCGCTTCAGATCAGGGGTCCCGGGTTCAATACCGGGTCAGAGTTTTTCTAAGTGTTTTTTCATTGAAATTTCTACCCGGGGTTGGCCTGTTTCATATTGGACGGGATCGGTTGACTGGAAAAAATTGCCTCAGGAAATTAGTTCTGCCAGCTATATTGACAGCTTTGAAAAATAAATTTATAAATTCCAGTTCGTTTGAATTTATCAAATCTGAAATGTACCTACTAATTAATTATCCGATTTAAACCCAACCAAGGTATATAGAACGACAAACGGAGCTTTCTATTGAGCTCCATTTTGCGCATTTTTTTTATCACAGAGGGGGGGGGGGGGCAGCTGCCTTAAACACCCTGTTAGAGTCCAGGCGTCCTAGGATTATGTCTTGCGCCTATTCGAACTCAGGTGCCTTTTATGTATAGGATGTTCGAAGAACCAGCAAAAAGAGCAGATGACTATTCTTAGCCGAAAACCCCAAGCCCATGTAGTTATAATAAATCAATATTATTTCTCACAAATTCGAATAGATGTTGAAACTAAAATGTCTATGAATAGAAAAGTAAGGTACGCTGAGTTCACGAAAAATACAACATCGGACCTCTATTACCTACCTACTAATATTATGCCCCAGTAACATTGTGTATATCGCTGCCTATCTGTATACTAAGCGGTTGGTACATTTGTGTTCCCTGCGAAACTGTAAAAATATTCCCTTGTTTATTCATGGCAGCCCTCAGGCTTACGGTACATACCTACAGATTACTTCGTATGAAACTGTACGTGTGTAAAAATATGTAAGATATTAAAATATTAAGGGATGTGACTTCACAAGATAAGATTAACAGACGTGGTGCCTACTTTACATATCCATCCACCTCCAAATCTACCTCTACAACAGCGTTATATATGTTACTTGATTTTGTGTGTTGAATATATACATTTTTTTGTTATGTGATATTTATTTATTTGTCTACGCAACCGCCGGTTGCTTTTATACACACTTTTAAAACATTTAAAAAAATACAAAAATAGGTGATGCCAAGAAGCAAACACCAAAAGAAAATAAACTAAACACAAACAAGAAACACAAAACAAACAATGAGAAATACATAAACATATGCAAATTCAATTAATGCAATATTGTAACATGGGGCCAAAGGAAACATCATCGCATCACAACATAATTGAAGAAAACACAAGGTGCCTGGCTGTTCTGACCCTCTCTGTAGCAAATATATCTTTTTCGCCGAGGTCGTTGCCCCCCCCCTAAGTATCCTCTGCATGGGCGCATAGAAGGAATAGTTGGTGGTATGATTCGCAAGTCTGAACGTCTGCACATTGCGGGTATCCCTAGCGGGCACTCGAAGCTCCACCATTGATGAGAGTCGCGACGAGTCAATTTGTCCGCCGATCGGTTTATGCAAGAAAATTAAATCAGCGTTTTTACTCCTCTCAGATAATAACATGAGGCCATATTCCTCGCGAAGTTGATTATAATCAATGTCAACAATTGATATACCCAGTTTGAAATTGATAAATCTAAGCAATTTATTTTGGACCCCCTCAACGCGTCTGTTGTGAACCTGGTAATGCAGGGACCACAGAACCGCATTGTAGTCCAGTTGTGGTCTGACAAGGCAATTATATAAGTGAACAAAAGTAGAGGCCTTGGTGAAATTATGGCACAAGCGCAAAACAAATCCTAACGTGCGGAGCGCTCCTTCCACCATTGCGTTAATATGCGGGACAAACGTTAGACCAGTATCAAGCTGTACTCCCAGATCCCGGATTTGAGAAACCGATTCCAGCTCAGTACCATCAATCATATATGGAAAAATGATCGGTGTTTTTATTTTGAAAAAACGTACCACCTGGCACTTCGCCACATTCAAACTCAACTCATTATTCGAACATCATTTCAGTAGAGCATCCACATTTCTCTGCAGCATACAGCAGTCATCAGCACTCATGACTCTATAAATTTTAAGGTCATCTGCGAACATCATAACCTCAAACCCATCAAATTCCGTCAAAAGGTCATTCATAAAAATATTAAATAGTATGGGGCCAAGGTGTGAGCCCTGCGGTACATCACTCGACGCAACAAATGAAGATGAGATGACACTCGACAAACATACTCTGAGCATTCTCCCCGACAAATAGCTTTCAAACCAAGACAGTAATGCCCCATCTACACCAAGCGACTGGAGTTTAGCTAATAATATTGGATGAGAAACCCGATCGAAGGCTTTAGAGTAATCAGTATAGACACAGTCCAATTGCCCTCTGTCCGTCATTGTATCCATGATGTCGGAATTAAATTCTAAGAGATTCGTCAATGTCGATCGCTCTTTCATGAAACCATGCTGTTTATCAGATATCAAAATCATCAAATCATTCTTAATCTTATCAAGAAGCATTCTTTCAAATAATTTTGGAATGCATGATTGAATGCAAATCGGACGGTAATTTTTAATATCAGACTTATCCCCCTTTTTAAAAATAGGAATTATATTACTCTCTTTCCAAATCGACGGAAAGGTCCCCGAAGTAATTGAGATGTTGAAAATTTTCTGTAATGCACCGCTCAAAACAGCCGAACAATTTTTGAGAAACAATGGTGGAAGCCTATCAGGACCAGGAGATTTGCCAGTGTCAAGTGCATCTAATACCTTTCTAACTTCAGACAACGAGATATTATACTCTTTGAATATGAACCTTATCTACAACACGAATCACGGGAATGTTGGAGTTCACATGGGTATCATTTAACACAGACATGAAGAACTCACGAAAAAGTCCAACCACCTCGGTTCTGCTACTGGCGGTCCTTTTGTTAAGATACATGATCTTTGGGTAGTCGCTATGGTCACTCCTCAAAGACCGAGCAAGCTTATATAAACTTACAGAAGAACCAGGCAATTGCTCTTCAATGTTTCCATAAAAGAGTGATTTTGCTGTTCTTGCCAATTTTTGGCATTCTTTTCTCACTGTACTAAACGATGCATAATCGAGTGAGGAATTCGTTACCTTATACTGAATATACAATCTCTTCTTCAAATTAGTTTTCTCAATGAGTTCTCGTGAAAACCACTTTGGAAAATTTGAAACCACAGATCTTTTGACAGGAACAAACTGCTCAATCGAATAATTAATTATACCATAAAACCGTGATAATATCTCGTCTAAATTAGCTCTGTCATCGAGAAATGACCAATCAACGGTCGCCAGATAGTTGTTAATAGATTCATACTCACAATCTTTAAAATTCCTTACAACGGCTTCCGACACCGGTTCACTTTCTGAATTAAGAACAAGTATAAGAATATGTCTCTATAACTAGAATAAATATCACCTGACACCACCAAGCTTGAAGAAACATTTTTTTTAAATATTCCGTTTGAGCTTTCATAGCGTTTGACAGCCATCGCGGCTGTCGTATTTTCAGATCTTCTATATTTGGGCTCATGGAGCTTGTTCTTAGCCGTTATGGAATCTAGCCATTTCTTTTGTTATAATTAAAACAATGGCAAACAGTTATTGTGAATGATCCCCAATGTTTATCGGTCTGAACAGAGTATTCATCTAACTGAGTTGCTTCCCATAAAATAGTAGCATCTTCTTCGAAGTTCTTTTGACATGTTTTTTCCAGTTAAAAGACGTTAATGGACGTCGTATAGGCATCGTGGCGTGATGAAGACAGGATCTTCTCGGTCTTTCTCTTATTAATGAAGAACCATTGGGTTGGCTGGAAGAGATCCTTCGGGATAAGTCCGCCCTTTGAATCTTTGAATGTTTTGTATGAGTTGATTTTTGATACACAATAAAGCTTTATTTATTTATTTATTATTATTTAACCATGGGCCAACATGGATGGACTTCCTTGTAAACCCAATTGGCAAGCGTGGCGTTGTAATTCCAATCACCCTCCGCATATATCATGTATCAAATGTCTGGACCTTATTTGCGAGAGAGGCCATTTCCAGTAGTGGATGGAAAAGGCGAGAAAACAAGCAAACTCTTAAATATTTTATCGATTGGAAGTTCTTTACGTTTCTCAAAAACTCGTTTCTGGGGTAATCCCTTATTTTTTTTTTTCAATATAATTTTAAGGATGAATCTCTGCAGAACGGGTTGGAGAGCATTAGCGTATTCTTTATTATCTCCCCTAGGTCTCATGCGAGACACTTGGGTTCGTCTTTTTCACAACAAAAACAATAAGTACAATCTCAATAGTTTCAACAGAATAACAAAAATATTCACAGAAAAAAAAAAGAAAATTTAGAGATGACAAACTTTAAAATAAACCATAATTATATAATCAGAAGTCAATAGGAAGCTGATAAGAGGTAATAAGTATTAAATATGTTTCATTTTTTATTATTTCCCAGGTAGTCCTAATAGGATTCTTTGAGCTTGTAATTTGCTCACCCAAAAACATTCTTTTCGCTTCCTGACACACTTTTTTGAATATTGCACTATATTTACTTATATACATTTTCAGTGTAACCGAGTTGTCCGATTTTTTTAGGGCATATAATTGAAATAGTTTTTCTCTAGATATTTGAATCCCTTTTGTACTCCAGGTTTTGAAAGTATGTTTATTTTTTATTTTTATATTCTTTACAGGAAAGTAATGTTCTATTTCAATTAGAATAAGGTTGAAAATGTGGGCGAATTTTTTATTTAGGTCCACAAAGTTATCCTCAAGGTGCACAGAGGATATTGATTGAATGAATTTATCAACATTTTCACGATTATACAATATTCTATATACGAATTTATTTTTTATTGTATCCCTTGTAACTGTACTTTTCGTGTTGTACTGTACGCGAATTAAGTGACCAAAATGATCAGATCTTACAAGGTTAATCTGTTGGGCTTCTTGAATAGGTAAATCGGTAAAAACATTATCAATACACGTGGACGTATTATGAGTGACCCTTGTGCCAAAAAACACGGTACGTTTTAGTAAAAAACAATTTAACAGATCTATTAGTAGGCGGCTCTCATTTGAGGCACTGTCAAAATCAACATTAAAATCACCACATAAAGCTACATATTTATTGTTCTTGTCGCTTATCTTTGTCAAAATTTCATTTAGAATAAGTAAAAAATCTTTAAAATTCCCAGATGGGGGTCTATATATACATACAATTATTAAGTTTTTTAATTCTAAACAACTGAACTCACAAACGGCTCCCACAGAAGCGTTCACTATGTCTTGTCTATTTTTCATTTTAATACCATCCTTCACCATAATTAATGTACCGCCTCTAATTGTATTAATTCTATTAAAATAACTTTGTAAACTAAAATTAGGAACACTGTATTGCAAAACATCACTGTCATTCAACCAAGTTTCACTTAGCAAATTATATCAATGTTCGTCAATTCACTCGAGATACACAGTTCGTGAAGTTTTCCCCTCAATCCTTGAACGTTTTGATGAGCTATCCCTAGACTAGTTCCACCAAAATTCTGCTCCTTCCTCTCTCCCTTCTCCATAAAAAAGATGAATTTTTTTGTGCAAGTTAAGGGTTGTTTGTATCACTGGAATATTTGAATTTTCTACTGCTTGTTCACCTTCTTTCGCCTCCTGAATACCTTGGTCACTGGATTTTTCATTATACTTCGTATAATCCACCCCCAGACAACAATACCGACAACACTAGGGCAATTAACACAGCTCACCTTTCCTAAGAACCCTCCTCCTTTTGCATCCGGGATTGGGACCGGCATTGGCGGAGTTAGAAGGCGTTTCTGGAGAGATTATGTAGCGAGAGAGCACAGCACAGAAAATACTATAAAAATAGCAGCTGACTCTATACCAACTGGCAGACGGTCATCAGGTAGACTACCCAAAAGGTTGAGGTATAACTGGACATCCACTTTCCAGCAAAATTAAGAAAAACTGCGAAATTTATTCAGTTGGCTTGTGGCTTGGCAATCAATCAAAATCGTGCTGCAATCATGACAACTATTTATTTAATTCATAAAGGTGCTTTGGATTGTTTTGCATCCAGGCCAATGAAAAGCTATAGTTACACCACTGATACAAACAGCTACAAGTTAACCGATCCACGTAAAGGCTATTGGCAGTTTCTATTGACTTCCATTGATTTGCATTCGCTTTTTTACTTAACCTGCAAAGGAACGAGTGCAAGGCGGTTGGAAACTATTTAATAATGTTAAGGACACAACTGTATGCCTGGCTTTTGTCCAGCCAGATGATGTGTTCAAAGAACATTTTTTGTTTATTTATTTATTTTTTCTTCTATAATGCACGAACAGATAACAGTTACAATATATGGATGATTACAATGTTCAGTCAAATGTCACCATTATTATTCTTCGACATTCACTGAATGCTCTTAATCATTCGTCCCCAGTCACCATGTTATATTTGTAAAAGAAAAAAAAAAACACTAAAATTGATTGTATAAAAAAAAATTAAGCAAATACCAAAGAAGGATCTTGTGTTGTAAAAGGTGGTTTTAAATTATTATTCTCTGGAGAATTCTGTTATCATAGATAGATACATAACCGACAAACATAACATTCAATGTTTTACAATCCAATATGAAATTGGTTTTCAGACTTATTTAACATTCCCTGAATATTAATTATCACTTTGTCGAAATTAATTTCCGATCTATAAAGTAAAACGTCTATGTTATATTAACAAAAATACATAATTACAAGATTATATTAAAGGTTTTCCTAAAACAGGGCCGTGAAGGCAATTAATAGTTTCACCTCGGCCGAACAGCCAAATATAAATAATTCATAGTTTCTGAGAAGTTCTAATTTACAGAATAATGAGAGAAGAATTATCTTCCAAATAGATTGGTTTGAATATAGGTACCAAAATTAACGCACGATTTAAGTTAACCAATATCTGGCCAAATTTCTTTTTCGTGTATTTTTCATTTTTTTGTGCTTAAATGATGTCTAAATAACATGTTAAAAAATAAGCAAGTTTTCACACATACTAGGTATATATAGTAGGTTGGGCAGTTATGAGTACATATTATTTTGTTGAGTATTTTTTTATGATAAAAATGAAACGAGTCTTATAGTTCTATCACAAAATTTATAATTAACACATATATACCGGTTTTTGGAGACTACCGGTTAATCTGTTAATTATTTTTTATTTTTATTCATTTTTATCTTGAAATGGACCATCACCAAGCACCTTCTGCCCAAAACATCGAGTATTTTTTATTTCTAGGCACATATGGACATTTTTACAAATTTATATTACAATATTATCATTTTTTTTACGGTATGGAGAGGGCTTAGATTTACGCTCTATGAATGCACACTTCCACACTTATTTTTTAAAATCTCTATACATGTAGCTTGGACTAGTAGGGTGAATATTTTGGGAAAAGAGGTAGTATTTTACTCCAATCGTCTCTCATCTTTCATGCTACTAAAAATTGTGGCAAGGGTTCCATCGCTTACATAAATACAAAATAAAACCAAAATACCTTCACAATTTGTACCTACACGAGTTTACAAAGTAACCTAGTTTATATATTATTTAATATTTATGTCCCGGATTCTTACAGTAGATCTAGACGTCATAGCCTATTTTATCTTCCAAGTGGAAGAACTAACATTTTGATGCATTCTCCTTTATCTAGAGTGGTCAGAATTTTTAATCAATTGTCTCAGCATATTGACATTTTTCATGTACCTACCTTACATCAATTTTAAACAAGAAGTTAGCGATTTATTATTTAAGAAAAAATAACAACTAATGACTCTAACAATTCATTACTAATGTTCGATTTTTAAATGTAACAAACCACTACGGGCTTACGACCGTCTTCTACTGTTATTTCGAAGGCTGGCTTAGTGTGATCACTTTACGTTAACAACGTTCGCCATTAGGTGGTAATGTTTGTCTCCGAAACTCCTAATCATGAGAATTCTCAACATGTTCAACATGCCGAAAAATCTCATGTATGCAACAAGTAGAAATTTAATAATAAAATGAAAAATAGAGATAAAAGTTGGAAATTGTTGAGAACAAGAGAGCAACCAAATTTAAAGACTGCGACTGCTGTCATGTATTTGGCGCCAGGATATGACTATATCCATTTTTGTTAATGTCTCATATTTATTGCCTATTGGCTTTGTTGGTGCACAACGTTCTAATTATGTTTAGATTCTTGTGACCTTTTCAGGACTAGATCTTAAAGAAAAAATAACAACTAATGACTCTAACAATTCATTACTAATGTTCGATTTTTAAATGGAACAAACCACTACGGGCTTACGACCGTCTTCTACTGTTATTTCGAAGGCTGGCTTAGTGTGATCACTTTACGTTAACAACGTTCGCCATTAGGTGGTAATGTTTGTCTCCGAAACTCCTAATCATGAGAATTCTCAACATGTTCAACATGCCGAAAAATCTCATGTATGCAACAAGTAGAAATTTAATAATAAAATGAAAAATAGAGATAAAAGTTGGAAATTGTTGAGAACAAGAGAGCAACCAAATTTAAAGACTGCGACTGCTGTCATGTATTTGGCGCCAGGATATGACTATATCCATTTTTGTTAATGTCTCATATTTATTGCCTATTGGCTTTGTTGGTTCACAACGTTCTAATTATGTTTAGATTCTTGTGACCTTTTCAGGACTAGATCTTAAAGAAAAAATAACAACTAATGACTCTAACAATTCATTACTAATGTTCGATTTTTAAATGGAACAAACCACTACGGGCTTACGACCGTCTTCTACTGTTATTTCGAAGGCTGGCTTAGTGTGATCACTTTACGTTAACAACGTTCGCCATTAGGTGGTAATGTTTGTCTCCGAAACTCCTAATCATGAGAATTCTCAACATGTTCAACATGCCGAAAAATCTCATGTATGCAACAAGTAGAAATTTAATAATAAAATGAAAAATAGAGATAAAAGTTGGAAATTGTTGAGAACAAGAGAGCAACCAAATTTAAAGACTGCGACTGCTGTCATGTATTTGGCGCCAGGATATGACTATATCCATTTTTGTTAATGTCTCATATTTATTGCCTATTGGCTTTGTTGGTGCACAACGTTCTAATTATGTTTAGATTCTTGTGACCTTTTCAGGACTAGATCTTAAAGAAAAAATAACAACTAATGACTCTAACAATTCATTACTAATGTTCGATTTTTAAATGGAACAAACCACTACGGGCTTACGACCGTCTTCTACTGTTATTTCGAAGGCTGGCTTAGTGTGATCACTTTACGTTAACAACGTTCGCCATTAGGTGGTAATGTTTGTCTCCGAAACTCCTAATCATGAGAATTCTCAACATGTTCAACATGCCGAAAAATCTCATGTATGCAACAAGTAGAAATTTAATAATAAAATGAAAAATAGAGATAAAAGTTGGAAATTGTTGAGAACAAGAGAGCAACCAAATTTAAAGACTGCGACTGCTGTCATGTATTTGGCGCCAGGATATGACTATATCCATTTTTGTTAATGTCTCATATTTATTGCCTATTGGCTTTGTTGGTGCACAACGTTCTAATTATCTTTAGATTCTTGTGACCTTTTCAGGACTAGATCTTAAAGAAAAAATAACAACTAATGACTCTAACAATTCATTACTAATGTTCGATTTTTAAATGGAACAAACCACTACGGGCTTACGACCGTCTTCTACTATGATTTATTATTTGTTATATGAATTTCTTCTGGGACACACTAATCATACGATAATTATGTTTAATTGATGTTATGTTATTTGCTCTTTTGTTCATACTATCATTTTTTTTGTTTTATATATAAGAATAATGTATGTATTTTTTTTAATTGTTTTTGTCTATATGTACCTACCTATAGGTACTATTTGTATTGCATTTGATATGTACCTATATAATCTTTCTGTTCCACCGAAAAGGTCAAACACTGTAATGGTGAGCAGTGTTCATCTTTAAAAATAAATAAATAAATAATAAATATAGTAGTTTGGGCTGATATGGGCTAAGAACATAAAAACAGAGTGTTTTTTTTTTATTTATTTTATTAAAAGATTATAACACCTTCATCCACTTATGTCTTCTATTATAGGTGTTAGCACATGTACACTTTTTTGTCCACATTTTGCTTAAAATTTTTCAAAAATGTGGCTGAATATTTTCAATGCAAATGTATTTGCCTGCTCGTTCCTACAGATTTCTGATTTCAAATAACCCCATAGAACTCCTTCATGATGCTCACTCAAGTGACCACTTTCCCATTGAAATTTACATCCCCCAGGATGCAATTCCTCTACCAAAAATTAAAATCAAAGAAAAAATTATTACAACTCAGATCAATTGGTCGAAGGTGTCTAAAGATCTTAAAAGAATCCAATCCACCTCAATTTGTCCAACAAATGACTTTCAAGTTGGTAGTGTTCTCACACTCCTCCAGGACAGCATAAACAAAATAGTAAAAGAAAATACTAAATCCACTCAAAAGACTAAGCAGCCTCGTCTAAATCCTCCGTGGTTTGATGAGGAGTGTATTCAATTAGTTAATAGTAGAAAACAAAGTATGAAAAAATATAAGAACAATATTTCCCGAGAAAACTTTCTGGAAGTGAAAGCTATCCATGCCAAAACAAAAAAAATATTAAGAAGAAAGAAAAGAGCTGGATGGCGCTCTTTCTGTTCCTCACTCTCCCATTCCTCACCTCTGACGTATGTATGGTCCACAATCAACTCCTTTAGAAACAGATATTCAAAAAAATCAATTTGTTTTGACAATTCATTTTTAAATGAATTTGCCAACAAGCTTGCTCCTCCTTACGTCCCTTCAGCGGAAGAACTCTGTATACCTCTCTCATATCATGAACACTACCTCAGCAATAATTGGGTGGACTCTCCATTTAGAATTGAAGAATTGACAATATTCCTCCACTCTCTTAAAAATTCTGCTCCTGGTCCAGATGGAATTTCCTATAAGTGTATAAAGCATTTACCGGGAGATCTCTTAGAAGTCCTCATTAAAATATTTAATAAAATTTTTGACAATGGAGTTATACCAGAGGAGTGGAAGGTTCAAAGAGTTGTCCCCATACTTAAACCAAATAAAAATCCTTTAGAAGTCAACTCTTATAGACCTATTGCACTTTCATCTTGTTATCTCAAATTGTTCGAACGATTACTGAAAAATCGTCTTGAATGGTTTGTGGAACAAAAGGAACTTATTCCGCATTTCCAATTTGGGTTTCGAAAGAACAAATCAAGTTTAGATAACTTGTCAATATTCACTACCGACATTCGACTGGCGAATTCTAGAGGAGACTATACCGTTGCCGCATTTGTAGATATTTCCGGAGCATACGATAACGTAATTATTCCAATTCTTAAACAAAAACTCGCAAAAATGATTCCAACCAAATTAGTCAATGTAATATGCAATATAATGTCTGAGCGCAAAATCTCTGTTGGTAGACAGGGTGAGAAAATCACGAGAGGTCTGTGGAAGGGTATTCCTCAGGGCTCAGTGCTCAGTCCCATTTTATTTAATTTGTATTGCTGCGATATTGAAACGTGCATAGAACCACATTGCCAAATTTTACAATACGCAGACGATTTGGTAATTTACGCCTCGGGAAAAAACGCAAGCGCTTTAACTGAATATCTCAAAACCTCTTTGAATAACTTGGATAAATGGCTTGGTAACAACGGTTTAGAAATGTCACCGACGAAAAGCAAAATAATAGTTTTCAGTACAAAACATAATACACCCGACATACAAATAAACATTAAAAATACATATATACCTGTTTGCCAAGAGATCAAATTTCTTGGCATTACTTTAAACAGAAAATTGAGCTGGAATTCGCATATAGAACAAGTTACAGCGGCATGTGAAAAAAATATCAACCCACTTAGAGCAGTGTCGAGAGTTTGGTGGGGAGCACATCCTTTTACCCTTAAAATCTTCTATAATGCATTTGTACGAAGCAAGATCGACTACGGCAGTTTTCTCTGGGACCCCATCCCACAATACCTTGAGGCAAAGCTTAATAAGGTTCAGTCTAAGTGTTTACGTTTGATTCTTGGAGCGATGAGGTCTTCACCGATCAACGTCATGCAGGTGGAAGCGGTAGAAATGCCTCTAGTGATTAGAAGACATATGCTGGGCAGAAAATTCCTTGCTAAAAGAATAAACATTATTGATCATCCTCTTGTACAAAAAGCGATTACCCTTCTCAACCTCCTCTCACGCCGTGCTAGGCATTCCTCGAGGTTACCAATCCTATGTAACAGCTTAAACTTCCTGACTCCATTAGTTTCTAATAATCCAAAATCTAAGATATTTCCCTTATTTGACACCCCATTTGAGGCCATAACTTTCACCCCTCATGTTATAAACAACATAGATATCAATAAAGACTCTATTTTATCACCTTCTTTGATAAACAGCTTTTTCAATGGAATAGTAGCCTCAAAATTTCCAAATTTTATCCATATATACACGGACGGCTCGAAGATGGAGCACCCTCCATCTTGTGGGGCCGCCGTGTATGTGCCATCACATAATAAAGAAGTTTTACTTCAGCTACATCCTTCAGCATCAGTGTTTACTGCCGAGTGCCTAGCCTTGAGAGAGGCAGTCCAACTATGTGATTCTCTGAATCACAACAAATTTGTTATATTTACCGATTCACTTAGTGCAACTTCTGCTTTGGTTGGTAATACATTCTCCAATGTCTGTAACGAACTCATACTAACCTCAAAAAATATTTTATACAATCTGAATCGCAAGAATGTGGAGGTAGTTATTTGTTGGATTCCATCCCATAAAGGTATAGTTGGTAACGAACATGTGGACTCCCTAGCCCGCCACGCTTGTTCCCAGGGCGATATATCCTTTCATTCATCATTTGCCACCCCATTATGGGACCTTAACAATATAATTAGATTAGAAGCTTACGACCAATGGTCATTATTGTGGAATGATCCCCATGACTCGAGGGGCTCTAGATACAAACAGATCCAACCCGTGATTCCCTCCAAACCTTGGTTTAAATTTTACAGATTACCTAAATGGGAAACATCCATCATATCACGTTTGAGAATCGGCCACTGTTTGGTGGCTAAACATCTATTTAAAATAAAGGTTCTGGACAGCCCTCAGTGCCCATGTGGAGACGAGGAGGAGTCTATAGATCACGCTTTGTTTGCTTG
Organism: Mystacides longicornis; assembly: GCA_963576905.1. NCBI lineage: Eukaryota > Metazoa > Arthropoda > Insecta > Trichoptera > Leptoceridae > Mystacides > Mystacides longicornis. The sequence goes on from OY756420.1 coordinate 23,769,098, forward strand.
CCCTCTTCGCGGTAGTGGCAGTCTTTTTACGGAGAGTCCCTTGGAGAAACCAATCTGCTTTCTTTCACTTTTTACATCGAAAATAGGTATGAAAACGTTAATAGAATTTATTAGAAAGTTCGAATTCAAAGTGTAGTAAATTTGTAATGAATGACAGACCTCGCGTCGTTGAGTATTTTTATATTATATTACTGAATATTTAACTGATTAGTCATAAGGCATAAATCAGCCCAGAGGGGTTGGATTGCCAATATTGAAAAAAAAAAAAAAAAAAAAAAAAAAACCCATAGAACAATCTTTTGTTACATCACACATTCTATGATACGTATTCGTTTCACCGAAACTAGAAAGTGCACGGTGGTACCTACCTATGTAGAATGTTAGGAGGACGAAGTTAAAACACTATTACGACCACATTTATACAAAATTTTCGAACTGTGGCTATTTTTACCAACCCCCAGCTTTTAACACTATTCAAAGATCATGTACAAATTTTAATGCTTTTTTAAGGACGTCAACCTATATAATTCTTCCCAGCAGGTTTTTAAAAGGTCTGTAATTGAGCATTTGCTATCACATTGAGTGTCCGACCAGTGCGAGCAAACCTAAATGAGATTGCTCCCACTCTTTCTTGGAACAAGCAGAAACAGTGCATTTACCCTATTCTCTTTCCCCTTTCCTAGTATCTGAGCCGAGTACTTAAATATATATACTTCACTGGTTTATAACTTCAAATGTATATACTTCACTGGTGTTTGTTTAATTGTTTAGTAATGTATATGTATTGTCTTATTTTTGTATCAAAATCACTGTCTGTATATTATCTAATGTTAAAATAAAATAAATAAAAGAGATATTAAAATAAGGTTGCTAACACTTTACTGCGTGAATGAAGTTCAATTAAAATCTTGCGTTTATTATGGGTCATCCTGTATATTATATTATAAGCTGGGACGATTCAATATTAGCAATATTTTTTGTACAGAGATAAACATATATGTTCTGTTGGGGAATATTAAAAATGTTCGAGTCTGTATAATACAAAATATATACAACTTATGTGTTGTCATACAATGTGTAGGGTATATTGTATGTATATTACAGAGCTATAAACAATGTATCACGGTTGTACACTGAATTGTTCGGTCACATTTTATTGCCATCGTTACATTTTATTATGTGTGTGTGTTGTCGGTTACTTTCATACAATATGTCTGATTTATACACAGCATTATTTTCAAATAGGACCACTGGGTGAATGCGATTTTCTTCCCATTGTGAGTTGTCTAATATAACAAAAAATTACCTCATAATATTGGGCTTAATGTGAAACACATTTTTTCTGCTTATAACAAGTGACATTTGATAATGAAAGTAGGTAAATTATTTATCGATCAAAAAGCATTAATGAACTTAAAAATTAATTTTGATAAATTAAGACTTTTTGTTCAAATTATTCAGGAGACGGCAGTGATTACAAAACATCTTTGTATTCGTAAAAAAATATTAGGTCTTCAAATTTTTTGTCGCGAGCAACTTTGTAGAACATTTTAAAATAAACAAAAATAAATTAAAATCAACAAAAACTTTGTTAGTTCTACTTGAGTATATTTGGTTAAAACGTTTTCGGACAACCGTCCATCCTCAGTAACCTTAACAATACTACTTAACAATACAAACGGTTTAACCAAATATACTCAAGTAGAACTAACAAAGTTTTTGTTGATTTTAATTTAAAATATTAGGTATATGTGGATTAATTATTAATGATCACTAACAGTCATTTTTTCTAAACATAGATATAATCTAATAAAATGGCAGGTTTCAACAAACCATCATCAATTGGACTATTCTTAAGGTGCATTTACACCAAAAGAACATAGAGCCGAATCTAGAAATAGAGCATACTTAGATGCGATGGAAACACTAACAAAAATAAAAGCTAATAATGAATGGGCGAAGGCAGTTCTTTTTCTTCGTTATTTTCTTATGTACCTACTCTATTTTCCAACTCTGGCTCTACGTTCGTTTGGGTTAAATGCACCCTTATTGAAATATTCAACAAACTAGTGGGTCCATTTCTGTTTAACTCTAAAAATATTTTTTATCCAACATTAACGAACAACAATACAACTAATTATTCAAAAGCTTTTGCCCGGATATTGAGGGTACATGGGAAAAGCAGGAATACCGACTAAGCTAAGTGAGACTCTTTCATTTAAATAAACGCTATACAAGCAGTTCATCTTTTCGTTATACTTAAAAGAAAGGTGTTTTATTTTCTTTAGAAAAACAACCTTACTCTTTGAAATATGAAATGGTTCCATTATTCAACACGTTATTGTGTTGCTACTTTTGACAACTCACTACAATGTGTACCATCCTACCAACATTCCTAAACAAAGTGCCATCTGCTGTGTTTTCTGTATGTAAGTTCAAAGTGGGGCAGATAATACTGGGAGTAATAATTTATCAAGCACGAGTAAACAGTTGCTGCTTTAAATGTTATTGCTCCTTGTTAACACAGTACAAAGGCGCCGAATAAATCTTTTGTTATTCCACTGAGTTGCGCCATTAGGAACATTAAAACAATAATGATTGAGCACCTTGCAGTGTGTTTTGTAGAAGGAACTTATTTAGTTAGTTGACAATATAGTTCTATTACAACTTTTAATCGACTTCAGACTTTCGTAATGAACACATTTATAATCTTAGATAAATGCCCCATGTTCAATTTCTGATTGCTTGAAAATATTATTTTTGAAATAAAAATTGCATAATTTATGGTGGTGTATTCTTTAAGACATAAAAACGTCTGTCGGGTCAGCTAGTAGAATATAAGAACACATCTCGAAATTACTCGGCCGAAATTACAATCTGTAGCTTATCCTGTAGCTTTATTGAGGAGGCTTAAGTGGAGCTTACCACTCACACGAGAATATCAATCAAAATTCGACTGCGGCTTGGCTAAGCCGTATATATGGTTAAGTTGGTAGTCCTACTTGTCTTTTGTCGTGGTTTTATCTATGCATTACGCTCCACATCTGTCATGTTCACCGGGACGCGCGCCATTGTTTGTGTTGTTGTTTTGGTTTTATGGATGCTCGCTCTTGGATTCTGACTTGGTATTTATGTGTTACGACCCTTGCTTCGATTATTTAACTTAATTAAGATACAGCTACGGAAAGTGAAAGATGTGTTCAATAATAAACATAACCATATATCATACATTCAACTAGGTTAAAGCAAAACGATCTTGTAATAATTATTATCAAACAGAGCGAACAGTGTATATATAAGTCAATGTGGTGGTCAAATAATCAAAGAAAGGGTCACGAATAAATCCAAATAGAATCGCTTGTGAAACAACCTAAGCAACAGCGAACAAATAAGCGTAATGAATCATAATTAATTAGACATTTCATCTTCAAAAAGCGTAATTATTGCGCGGCGATATAATGACATTTTAAATGTCAGTTTGTCCGTATAGTGACTTGTGGCGCCTCCTAGCGAGAAAAAAAATAACTGAGTTAAGCGAGCTTTACGCTGTTGAGGACATCCCAGGGTATCCCTTAACTTAAGGAGTAGGATAAGCCCCAAATTCGTGCTAAGGAGACATTGTAATCTGCACAATTTTGTTAAGCGAAGCTTAATATGCTCCTCACCGTTAAGGTGGACCTTAAGCCTGTATTGTAATTTTGGGCCATAGACTTTTAATTTATTTTATTTCATCTTGAATTTGTTTAAAGACCAAACGGATAACATAATAATATTATAAGGTAGGTAGGTAGTATATAAAATAATTCAAGGTTGTTTACTCAGACCTGTTCAGGCCAGGTAATAACCATTCCTGTTATTTATAAACATAACGATCATTTACGCATTTTCCGTTCTCGAATAACTCTCCATCCGTAACTATGTAACGAGACACGGTCTTAAGGGTAGCTCAGCTATGTTAAGAGTTATATGTGGAGTATGGTTGATAGGGTGACCATTAAATTTTTTATTAAAATTTACTATGTTTTTTTTGTCAGGCTAATTGGCTTGTTCTATCGAAGCTGGCAGGATCTTTTGAAGTTGAATCCCAGCTGTCTCGCCATTTTTAAGGTGGTCTTCTTCGAGGGTGACTACCGTTGGGCTGGTTGTACAGAGCGATTGAAGAGAGTCTGCTGATCTCCACACCCTAGATAGACGTTGGTTTTTACCATTTCTGAAACAAGAGTTTTTCTATACAAGCAATAAGTTGTAGTCAACATAACCCAATTGTTGGATAATAATTATAATTCCCAAAGTATTGTTGGTCTCATCCGTCCATGTTATAAGTACATGCAGACACATACCAGTGAGGTTCATACCTGTACCTGCGCGTAATTTCGGCCTGATAAAGAGATTTCTCTACCCTCAGATATATTGTAACGATATTTCTTCAATAATGTTTCCTGTAAAAAAGATATTACAGAGTTCCTTTTGTATAGAAGTGTTTTATTATATAAACCTCAGTTTGCTCTAACCTACGTGAGAAGTTCAACAATTCTTTTTTTTTTATTACAATAATTTATACACACGAACATACTCGTACATTGTATAAGATTGTCGGACAGATGAGTGGTATTGTCCACTTGATTTTTTCCTTTACCAATTCCTTAAATAATTATTTTTCTGTTTCAATTTTAATTCTTACGAGGCAGGGGATTTTTCAATAAGTACGTTTGACAAAACAACTTTTTTTTGATAAGGCGTTTTTACAAGCATTAATGTACAATGGAAGAGTAGGATCTGTCTTGATGATAATATATGATAACATTCAAAGTAAATTCAACATCACTATCGACGTCTTTCGCCACTAACTAAGTTTGCGACGTGAAACAGAAGGTAAATAATATTAGTATCGCCAACGACTAAAGCACTGCATACATTGATTGTTTTTTTTAACAAACTACAGTAATTGCATGTAAATTGTTTCATGCCGATGTAAGAATAGTAATTATTCATGACATGGTGTAAACATAATCTAATAGCTACAAAACAAAGCAAACTTATAACCCTTATAACTGTCATTCATAACAAGCTTTTTGTCTTTCATTTTGTTTTGGAACTTCTGCTAGGAAGTTAGCACTACGGGTGTTTTAACAAGATTATGTAATGAATAAAATTTAGTTCTTGCTCATTATTATTCACATTTTATTCTGATTTAAATTCAAATAATGTTTTATCGTATTTTATTCAAAGTTTAAAATTTTTCTGCCGAAGATTCCACGAAATGAATATTAAGTAGTTTCAGAGTAGGTAGGTATATCAAAATTTTATTGTTTATTTTTTAATTTTAATACAAACTGAACCCAGTTTTGTCATCCAATCGTTATAATATGATTAGCGGTATAATTATGAGGAATATTTTTGTCCAAATTAACGGAAATTTTATCATCGTTGCGTTTTGTATAATATTTTATTTTATTTTTTTAAATGAATCTGTGCTCACCAAAGTTCACTGTAAGCTATTTAAAGCTTGTATCGTGAAAGAGGAAGATGGTCGGCACCTGGGATCGAACCCACGACCTCCGCACGAAACAGTACGAAAGCCGGCGTCGTAACCGCTAGTCTACCAACCACTTCTATAATACTATCATCTTTTACGAATAAAGAGATTAAATGTATACTAATGCCATCTCAACTTAAACTGATACTGAACAAAATTAAACATTTAAGTCATGGTTAGTTAGAAATATCTACGTTAGCCATAATAAAGTTAAAACTCACATGAGTATTTCTGACTACAAGACTTCGACATGTTGCATGCACTTATGTCTCTTGTCGGTAACAGTAAAATGTTGTAGGTATCTCCAAAAAATGCACAACAGCCCTTTATAGGGCGTTGCTCTTTAAATTAAATCCAGTTGGGCTAGTACGAGTTTTATTGAAAGCTAATTGCACGCCAATAAGCGTGCAAATAGTGTTCTAAAATCAAACGATCGAGTCGTTCGATCATTTTTGTATGGAAAATTTTCGAAACTCTTGATGATCGTTTCAATGTTCGATCATTGAAAACTTATACTAGGGGTACTGATTTCAATGTTGGCCGATGTAAAAATAAAAGAGTCTTCAGTTTGTACTACAAATTCTATTATTACCATAAACTAGTTTTCGGGAGCGACCGCTCCCTTTCTCAGATGGACAAAGACTAAAATTTATACATGTTCTTATAAAATGGGTAAAATATATGACACAAAAAACGGCATTTTAGAAAAGGTAAACTTATCGATATTAAAATAAAATGACAACTATACAATATGAATGTGACTTAAAATATACATTTTCGTTTGTTCGATATATTTATTAATTAAAGTAGCTTCATACTAAAAATTCGTATTTTGTTTTCGAATTCCTAATAAGAAACGTCAGGAAAAAATAAATCAATTTGAAATATACCTACCTATATATTTTTTAAAAAGATTAATTAGCATTGTAGTGACAATTAAAACTAATAGGTATTACTATTGGGAATGTCAAAATCCCTCGAACTCAGGTGGACGTTTTTAAACGAAAAAAAAAAAAAACTATTGGGAAGTCCATTAAAACTCTCTAGCCAGTCTAGCCCCTAGAGCACAGTATCGTATGATCTGGTAAAAACCACCTCACTGTAAAGTTTCTGTGAACTTCGACTTTGCTTTTTTTATTATCATATATGTGAAATTTGAATATAATCAAAATAATTAGCCGCATACACGTTTTATCGGCCAACATCTACAGCCCGGTAGAACCTTGAAGTCACGGTGGTCCTAGTCTATATTTTGCGATTATTATGGAAGGCCTTAAAAATTAGGAACACAAATTCATAAAAAAAAAATCTTTACATATTCATCAGAGGGCAGGCTGCGATAATAATGCCGTCGCCATAATAATAATATTTTGGGCACTTAAATGAAATACTTATAAAACAGTGCTGTTTTAATTCCTCCGAGCCACATAACAGAGATAACGTTTCATTTGACGCTTAAATTTTCAGAGTGATATCGTTGAAGATTCGTGAAAAATATTTTTTGGCAAAAATACTGACTCATTTCACGTCGTATTAAGGCTCTCACGGCTTGTGCTTCTTTCTATGTACACACGAACAAGTGTCAAATCTGTCAGAAAATAACAGCAGAAATGGGTACGAGTGTACTAAATATTATTTTATTATATAAAATAACTGGACTGTTAATATATTGTGACTTGTGTGTACTCCATTAGGATGAAATAACTGGACTGTTAATATATTGTGACTTGTGTGTACTCCATTAGGATGAAATAACTGGACTGTTAATATATTGTGACTTGTGTGTACTCCATTAGGATGAAATAACTGGACTGTTAATATATTGTGACTTGTGTGTACTCCATTAGGATGAAATAACTGGACTGTTAATATATTGTGACTTGTGTGTACTCCATTAGGATGAAATAACTGGACTGTTAATATATTGTGACTTGTGTGTACTCCATTAGGATGAAATAACTGGACTGTTAATATATTGTGACTTGTGTGTACTCCATTAGGATGACTGATGACGCTGGATCCAATTTTGTAGATGAGAATGGACGTAGACGTCTTCGGTAGAAGATTTTCCGGATTTCCACACGTAAGAAGAATGTAGGTCACAATATTGTGTCGATTTAATATTTCCCACGGGCACCTGTAGCCCTAGTATAAGTTTTCGATGATCGAATATCGAAACGATCATCGAAAGAGTTTCGAAAAATTTCCATACAAAAATGATCGAACGGTTCGATCGTTCGATTTTAGAACAGTATATGCACGCTAATTAGCGCTTACTAGCGTGCAATCAGCTTTCGATTACACTCGTACTAGCCCCACTATATGCACGCTAATTAGCGCTTACTAACGTGCAACTAGCTTTCGATTACACTCGTACTAGCCCCACTGATATTATTGTCAAAGCAACGAATATCAACTTTCTATTATAATATTCTCCCTTTAAAACGAACTTAGTGGCATAGGGAGGCAACAAGAGCTCTCCATTGCTTTCGATCTTGCACATTGTTTATGATCTCTTCCCAAACCATGGTCAAATCCCTCAGTTTTGCTTCGAAGAAGCGGAACAGAGTTTGAGTTATAGAAAACAGTATGAACACGAGATTGATTAACAGTCAAATCATTTAAGTATGAAAATTGTTCCGAGTGTCACGTAAATTTTGAGACGAACAGACGAATTTCTCAATTACATATAATAAAGGAAAGTTTTTAAAGTTTTTTGAAGACATTCAAATGTTTAAGCAAAATGTTTACCTCGAAATAACTAATATATCGTATTTTAATGGTGTGTAATGTTCCTTTAATTAGAGTAGGTACTACATGGGGCAATAAATTCAAAGTAACGATCTTGGTGGAAAAACGTTAAAATAAAAGTTGAATTGTAATAATAATTGTCTGTAGGTCTATGTGAGGTAGGTGCATTTGGTTGTTGTGTTTTGTATACAATTAGTAATAGTTGCGACAAAACTGCTGTATTTATAATAGTAAATCGCTTCGTATATTAATTAGGTAAATAGGTTTGCAATGAAATTTACTCGCCGCGGGACGGAATTACTCTCAAAGTGTTTCCTACTGCAGAACTTTCACACTCACACACGTAGTTTACAATAATTAAGTTCTACTTTATTTCATTCCAGTTCCAAACAAACTACGGCAGAATTTATTAAACTGTTATTCAGATACCAACATAACGAAAGTTTATAAGCACTGAAAAAGTTTGAACCTATTTAAAATTAATATTTTCGTACTGTCATTTACCTCCATGACGGCAAAATTATGAACGTAATTTTAGGTTTGAATTTTTTTTTCTTTTTCTTACTTCATAACGACTCAAAAATTTTTTAGTTTAGTAAAAAATCCAATCCAATCCAAACTGCCTTAAGACCCCACTTAGGGGCATAGGGAGGCAACAAGAGCTCTCTATTGCGCTCGATCTTGCGCAACGTTAATGACCTCCTCCCACACCATGTTCAGATTCCTCAGCTCTGCTTCGAAGGAGCGGAACACAGTATGAGAGGGTCTTCCTCGTCCTCGGGACCCTGATGGGAGGAAGAACAGCGGTCTCCTCGGCCAACTGTCATTCGGCATCCTTAAGACATGTCCCAGCCAAGTCCAGTAAAAAATAGTTTTCAATATTTTTTTACCGTTTATATTTTATTGATTGCTTCTGTTAATTATTTTTTCTGGTAGTTAAACCTCATATCATGCCAGTTTTTATAAGAATTTAAAGATGCCAGTATTTACATTTTATTTATCATCATTTTACATTTTTCTGTCTTTTGGTAAGAGTGATGTGAGGGATTTATTCATATCTTGTTATTCAAAATATTGTTAAGTCATTATTTGAAAGTTTGTGAGCTCGATGGTAAACAGTTTGAAAAACAGTTGCTGGTTTGTTTATGCCGGATTAGAAAGGTTGGAATTTTTACGCACTGAAGGTATGTCCAGGAAACCATTAAAAATTTTATTGTTTACAGCGATTAGTATAGAAGGCAAATTCTCCTGTTTTGAGATGAATGCTTTGATTTTTGGACTTCAGTTCAATATCAGGTCTCGTTCTCCTCTTTCCATAGTTTATCGCAATTTTGTGTCCTTGTTAATCAATTTATAATTTTCGTCGCGTTTTATAGTTTCTGTAGTAATTTGGAAGGGTCTGACTGTTGAGTTATGGTGTGTCACATATTTAGAGTTTTTATTGTTTAGAGTCCCGCGTTTTTTTTTTTTAATTAAACCTTCCGTTTTATAGAAAAAATAACAACTAATGACTCTAAAAATTCATTACTAATGTTCGATTTTTAAATGGAACAAACCACTACGGGCTTACGACCGTCTAAGGCTGGCTTAGTGTGATCACTTTCCGTTTTATTATGGTTTATTATGTATTGAAGATTTTCCGATCCGGGGTGGCGTGGTATGAGGTTGGAGAGGAAACAAGTGATACACCATACCTTATATGTGTGAATGTGACGTGTTTATTTTATTTTGGTACATTGTGCTAAATATTTGAAGGTATATGCTGAATTTCGGGTGAGTTAACATATTATTTTTGTTTGAGTGTATTTTGTTCCGTCGCTGGCAGCTACCCAGGACGATTATCGGGCACAGAGATATTAGGTATCGATGTAGTATTTTGTACGTTGCTTGGTTGCCCCGCCAAGCCTGCTTATGAGCAAGCTGCTCGAAGTGGTTTTAGATGAGAGATGTATGGCCGACGCGCTACGCCATATTTATGAATGTTTGTGATCTCTGTGTGCCAATGGATTTATAGTACGAGTATTGCAGCCTGTACCTACCTGTATTGTTTTCACACGTCACCTGTCAAACACACGTCGCGAATTGCTATATGTCATTCGCAGGTTACCCCATTTTCCGATACCAGTGATGTGACCTATCTTTAATGTTTATTTTTGAATCCGGTTAGGAATTTCATATTTCGAACCTTCTAGTAAGCTTAGTGTAGAATTTTCATTTGTAAAATTAGGTACGTCGGCGTGTTCCCCGAGAGAGTAATTTTGTTATGAATATCCGGTCGCGATATTATGATATTCTGAGCTTGTTATTGCCCGCGCATAAGATAGATTTATATGTATTTTGATCGCGCCGTTGTAAATATATTGAAGTTACAGTTACCGAGCCGTATAATAATATTTAGTATGTCGGAAGGGCTGTGGACTGAAGATATACCTCACATGACTCTCCAAGAGAATGGACTGTGGCTGATTTGGACGCTTTTCAGCTCAGTTCATGAGGTTCATTGGCGAAAAGGTCGCGGGCCAAGACCGAAGCAGTTGAGCGATTTGGAACTCCAATGAGGAAAACTTGCGGTATTATGACAGCCCGCGGTAATTTGACTAGAAGGTTAATTAGTTCGTCGATAAAGTAATTACACGTTTATTTTGATAGTGAGATCGATAATCATTAAATACACGCGAGATAGTCCGTAAAATTGTTAATAGGCAGGATCGTGGTTTGACTGTAGCTAGTCGTGGCATATTTTTCGCGTAGTAAAATCCTGTCCTATTTTGAGTCTCTGTCGGAAGTACGTTTAGGTATTTAGAGTCAAGAGTTAGATAGTTCAAAGATAGCTTCCAGCCCCTGTGGTCTGTACACCATCAGGAACCTATTTCATTTGTCTATACACACTGTATCTGATACCTGTTCGAGGCGTGAGGTCGCATCGAATTGGGCCAGTCTCGGACCTTCGGAGTTTTTTTTTGCCTGAATTTTGGCAAGAAGGTTCGTTTGACAAGGAAGGCCCTCTGTCGGTGGCTAATTCCTCCCATAGACCTCGAGCATGCTTATCAAGAGAAATCTCATTCGCATATACATCTTAGCCCCTCGATGAGGAAATAACATGAGTGAGTTAGAAGTTTGAAATACTCGTAATTTGATAATGCTTCCTTCAGACCAGGTATCTTTATTGAAAACGGCAAACAATAGAATGGAATGAGTGTTCAAAGTTTTAGATATTCAACCATATTGCTTTCCACTCCTTAGGGAAAAACTGAAAGATTTATAACGTAGCTAGGTTCATGAATGTGCTCTACATGTTCTTGTGATGTGTTTTCATTGATTGTAATATTTATGTTGTTTGGAGATAAACAATGCCAAGATACCCGCTAACACAATACTCGAGATGCTTAGTGTTTTCATCTTGTTGCCCCCTAGAACGTAGCAGTCGCGCAGGCAAGCGAGCTATGCAGTTGAAGAATTACCATACTCAACAGGGAATGACAACATATTTACCTCTCACGATATAATATAGGCGTCGCTACACCTTCTTGCTTGTAACAATATTGTACAATTTCTTAAGTGTAGTACAACCTGTTAAGCACAACGTGTCGACAAAACAAAGGTGCTTTTTTAACATGAAATACGTGCTTTTGTTTTCTCATATCTACGTCAATATTTCTTCGTTGTTTACAGCGAGTGATAAATGATGTATTTTGTTCACGATACATATAGATGTATATACATTAAAATAACATAAGTTTAAAAATTTCATATAGAGAGACAGCGAAGGAAAAGTCAAGCTGGAGCAATTTTGTACCAATAGAAAACTTTGGTGACGGACAAAGCTATCTTTCCATACATTTGAGTGGCTTAAAAACACACGCGTTATTATTAAGTTTCCGTTTATTTCTGCGAAGGAAAAGGTCTGCCTAAAAATATGCAATAAGAAAGCGGCCAGGTTCGATTGATTATAGGTACATAATTTTGGTAAACTCATGCTTTGGAATAAAGGCACGATTCCCGAAATGTTTGAGTAACACTTAATGTTTGCAATGAATGGCTGGTCCAATTTAATGCCAAAGGAATAAAGGCTTTATTCACATAGAGTAATAATTATTAACATTTGTAGATTAAATGTATTTTGTGTAGAGATTTCCCGATGTTTTGTGTGCTATTTAGTTAACCCAAAATAAGGTTGACTGCTCGTCTCATAGTCGGAAAGAGCCAAATAGAAAGGAAACAATCCCTTTTGTGCTGTGCACTAACTACCCAATACGCTAGCAGCTCTATAAAAGCAAACATTTTATTATGAAAAATGTACTAATTGTTTATTAATTCAATGTATGGAGAATATACGTAGGTAAATTATCCACACGTCGCCGACTACAGGTATTTAACTATTTTTGCCGCGCCGTTTTCCTCACACAGATAGAGGGAATATAATTATAGGGCTTACCCACTCCGTTTCTAGGTGGGATTTTAGTTCACACTAATGACCTTTTTTGCAAATACTCTTATATTATGTAAAGGCATATTTATCTAGTCATGAAGGGACGAGGAAATACCCCAACATTATTTTAAACAAAAAATTTCTAAGCCGACACAAATTGTATTAAAAATGAATATATGTATAGGGATTTCGAAATGTGGCACGACTCGCTTTCATAAAATCTAGAAACATCGAAATGTACCGTGAACTCTGAAAATAAAACTTGCACGCACTTCCATTTATCTTTATAAAGTGACACTGCGAGCAGGAGACCAGGAGAGGATAGACGCTTTCGGGATGTGATGCTGACGATGAATGCTTAAAATAAATTGACAGCAAGGAGAACGAAAGTCTCTCTACTGCAAGAATTAAGTATCACAGTAAGACTATCGTCTTGTCTCTCGAGCGCTTACTCAAAATAACTACTTTGGTCATATAGCTCGCAGGGGGAGGAGAACTAAAAAATCGGGACTAAAATCCATCAGAGGCAGATCTTCGATACATTGATTCGATAATATAAAGTAGGAAGTCGCTCCAACACTGCATCGCAGCGTACATCTGGCTGCGCTGGCTGCGGACATATGAGCCTGAGCCTTGTCTACGACAGAATTCAACTTGACTTATGACTAAGTATAATAAATACCTAATTTTAATTAGGTAGGTTCTTGATTTTACCTTGCGTTGTAACAAGACATTTTGAGAAATCAAACAATGAAACCACTATCAGACATACCAATTCAATTCACATTTATCACGCTGGTTACCCCACAATATGGTAAATATCCGATTATAACGATAACGGTGTTCATGAAAGCAACTTCATAATGTAATCAATATACGCCCGCCTGTCGATGAGATCTCAATGAACGAGTTTCAACTCAATCTTGACATCCTTACTTCGTGATGTGTATCAAACAGACGGAGCCTCTTTGATAAAAGGATTTTCTAAGTGAGAAGCTAATTATTATTGTTCCCGTACTGAGACTAATTCGATTCAATATTGAAAGCATCAAGGTTTCGCATACAGCCTTTTAATAGTTTACCAGGTGTTTCTTTTATATAGTTTCATCTTTGATCTACTGGTCCTTTGATAATTTTATTGAAATAATAACTGCATCGTCGTTGCTAATAATAATTGATATTCACTTATTTTGTAAAGGAAATGAAATGCCAAAAAAGATTTTAATAAATAGTTAATTAAATAATAGCGTTCAAACATAAACGGTTTATGCTTTATAATATACTAGCTTCCCCGACAGACGTCGTCCTGTAGTCCTAACCATAGGCGGCCCGTTCATATGTGCACTGCGCCCCCAGAAATAAAAATACATAATTAATCCGATTAAGTTACGATACTAATAAAATAATAGTGTTAAAATAATTCTAAAACATCCATATTTAATTTGTATTCAAAGCTCAGGCGGGAACAACGTGAGAATATATTATATGCGCGCGCACACATTCTACCTCACCTATGAAGTAGGTACCGAAACGAATGTGCCCGATAATTTTGTTGACTTTGCGGTGGAGTAAGTGGGATGAGCTACTGTAAGAGCGGCAATTACGTATGCGAGAATGAGAGGGAACTACCCGCGATGGCGTTGGCGCGTCGCAGGTGATCATTTCCATACAAACTTAAATATTGTATTTTATATAATTTATTACCCATTTTTTCAACTTTTTATTAGTTATTCTGTTATCCGGATTGGAGAAGAATCCAATAAATTACACATCGGAAGAATCTGTTGAGCCGATCTCGAGTTATAAGTGTTCGCACTAACCCGACTTTAATTTATATTAGAGATTTGTATGAACGAAAACTGGTTTCAAATTCCAATCCTTGGAGTCATCCTGACATTTATTCCAATACAATGACTTGAAGTATTTAGAAATAAATTAAATGCAGGAAAATTTTGTGTTATGCAATTGATCCTCGTATATCACTACTCACATCATTTGATGACTATTAATTCCTCCCTATAATATTGAACTTGCCTCTGAATTAACTAATATGGAAACGCTGACTTGTTTTTATTAAGCATCTACCTAATAAATGGATACGCAATTTTTAAGTAAGCTTTTAAAAAATATTCCGTGGTTCTATATTATGAAAATTTCTGATTTCGTTGAATTTTTTTATCCAGTTTCATAAAAGCCGTCTCTAAATCCTATAGGTATTTAGGTGATAGGGTGTAAGTGCTTTGTCGTGTTATGTTTAAATTAAACAATTTAGCTAAAAAAAGGGAAACGCATCGGAATAAAAACATTACATAAAACGGTCCGTGTAAGTGAATTATCTGACATCTCATTAAGTCGTGCGCTCTATTAATTTAACTCCAAGTTTTTTTAGCATCGCTCCGTTTTTTTTCCAGTGTTTACGCGTAAAAAGATTTGTTTTTTCATACTATGACAAAAATAAAAAAAAGGGTTTCATCTAACCTTCTACTTTTGGAACAAAAACATATTTTTTTAAATCAGCGTCGGCGGTAAAATTTTAAATACAAACTTTTATACCTATGATGATTCAGGGTTTATCTTTAACATCTTAAAATTATGCTGAAAAAGTATAAATGGAGCGCTAAAAAAAGTCGAAACACCTCATCTCCATTCAAATGAATAATTTATAAAATCCTTTTATACTGACAAACGGTTCTAAACGAGATAATTATATCGTTTACATTCGTATCTCCTCAATGTTCTGTAGCCGTTATATTTTATACACCCACTTTGAAAAATTCGTTTTATATCTAATTCCTCTAATAAAACTTGGTCCTGGTTTTTTTTGTTCTCCTTTTGATTCCTACTTTTCAACTTTTGAAAAATATTTTCATCATTTTTTTCTTCCCTCCCTTCTTAAACGTTTTTTTAAAGAAAAGTCCGCAGTTAAAAGAACCTTATTAATCTTACACCGCAAGTTTGATAATAAAAAATAACAATTTCAGCATTGTGAGAGAAAATAGTGATGAGTAGCCATTTTTCAAATTTTTAAAAAATATTTTTATCCATATGCAGAAGTTGTAATAAAAATAATCCATATGCAGAAGTTGCATATTTTTTGCAGAAGTTACATATTATTACGAAGTTATATAATATAGACAAATTTTAAATAATTTGTTTTCAATTGAAGAACTCCGGTCTTACTTATAAAAAATTCGTTAATCATAAGATTACGTTTAACTCACTGATCAGTTTTTACTTCATTTACAAAAATCTATTTGATCCTCGTCTGTTATGTAGGAAAAATGACATTTCTCACAAAATTATGTAAACAAATAAAATAGTAGCCGGGCAACGCGAGTGTTTACAACCATGATGGGATATGTCAAATTTGAATGATTTTGAGTTATTGATGTAGAATAGGCCTTATTTATATAATTATTTATTTTATATCAAACTATAGATAAGTTTAAATCATACGAAACCTTTATGTTTCAGCCAAAATGAACTTATTTATGTTTGATCACTTCAATTTTAATGTTTGTACCTACTTAAAAAGTATTATTAAATATTTTCTTCAAAACATCATTATATTTCTTATAAATTCAGTTGATACATCGTGTTTATAAGCCCTCGAATGATTACGAGAAGGCATATTTGCTTTATTTGTTTAAATTTCCTATTGCTAAAATGATAAACCAAAATACAATGGTCCAAAATATATATGGAGCACATATTTGAACAGGAAAAAAACTTAAATACATTGTATTTATTACAAAAAGCGTTCATGTTTACTCGAAACAACTGTCGTTTGACATTAAATCCAATATGGCGGGTCAAAATCTACAGAGATCAACTCATAATCAAGATATGTGAGTTAAACTATCTCGATGACAGCTTGATCACAATATTTTCTATCGCTGAGCTATTTTTTCCACTGATCGTTTTAAAATAAAGCAGTACGAGTTAAAAAAAACATGAATCATCTTAATAATTTCTACTAGGTAGGTCTACCTACTGAAAAAAAATTACAAATTTGCCTTTTTTATTGTCAACAAAATGGTGCTGTTTTTCTTATACCCTGTGAGTAATAATTTCATTTTGTCTGCTTTTTCACATAAATCGAGGTTAAATAAGCTATTAAAAGTTTGGAAAATTGTATTCTTGACCACACGACGTTTTTCCTGGAAGGCTTTCCAAATGATTTAAAGGAAATTTAAAATTATAAAAAGAGCTTTTAATATGTTCGAGTGTCTATTTACCAGATTTTTAATATTTAGGCGGAATTTAAAAAACTTATAATGAAGCACAAAGGATTTTTTTAATGTTCAACAAGTAGTATCGATTATGAAGGGATACGTGTTTAAAAAAAAATAGGTGGTTTGTGTATTTATAAATATACATATTCTTCTTGGACGCTTTCTTCATTGCTGGTCGTGACCTAGTCTGGTCTCCGCATCCTTGTCGATGCTTCTCCAATCCTCACTGCACTGCGCCAATTGTATCGCCTCAGCTATCCTTTACCCCAATGCAGCCTTGGGAGCTAAGTCGAAATAAATAACGTCAAACGTGAAAACTGTTAACGTTCCAAACGTTAACGTTAACCAAATTGAAAATGGTTTCCAAACAAACAAATAAATGCGTTTCGTCTTCGATATAACAGCAGCGTCGTAATGTTTCCATAGATTTTGAGGAAACGTTTAAAGTTAATTTTGAAGAACCGTCAGAATTATTTTTTCGACTCGGAATTTGGGACAACATTGTTTAACGTACGTTGATCAACAGTTTTTACGTTATCTCTATGGAAATAACAACAAATTGTTAACGTTGGACGCTGTCGTTAATATTTCGACTTGGCCTCCTGACCTGGTCCAGCCATCGCATTGGAACTCTCCCCCGACCTTTTCTCTCCTCGACTTTGCCTACCATTATCAATTTTTCAAGGATCTTAGAGTCCCGCCTAGCGATGGGCCTGAAGAGTCGAAGAAACCGTCCGACACAGAGAGCCAAGAGTCTTTCAACTACACCAATCTCGTTCAATATTGATTAATTGGTCCTCCTCGCAGTCCAAGATAATCGGAGCCTCCAATACCACATCTCGATCGCGTCTATGCGCTGTTTGTCTCTGGTCTTCATTGTCCATGTCTCCACCCCATACAGGCATATATGGAAGATAAGAGCCCTTAGAAGACGCATCTTTGTTGTCACTGAAATTCCTCTTTCACTCTAGATTTTATACGTAGGTTTAATAATATTAGATAATTAGGAAGTCCCTTTGCAAAGTGTGTCGTCGAAAAATAATCAATCAATAAGCGCCATTGAAAAAGGATTTATAGCTGTTTCTTCTAAAATAATACATAATTTGACTAGATAAACATACACACTATTGACCATTTTCGTATATCGAATTCTAAAATAGTTGCAAAATTTTTTGACAAATATAAATCTAGTCTAATCTTTAAATTATGGTAACAGATAAGTAAACGAGGAACATGTATTTGCGGCGGTTAAACCTTTGTTTAACTTCCGAAAAATAATAAAGTGCATTTTATTAGGTACAAAGCATTTTGGCGAACCTATTTTTAAAGAGAACTTTTTTCTTTTTTCGTATGCTTGCAACCATATTATTTTGGAGTAAGAAAGAACTGAGTAGGTATATCTACTTTACAATCTTCAAAAAAGTTTCATAATAATTATTGTGTCTTGAGATTGCTTGATGTCGAATTATCATAAAATAAAACATATCAAAACACAAATCCTTTACCATTCATATAGGATAGATAGATATCAGTTTTTCTCTACGGGTTAAGGTACAGATACGAATCGGGATATTTTATGATCCCTTCATTCTACCTACATATATGACGAAGCACCTTTTCCGCTTTTCCAATATCTACCTGAACCTATATCACTCCCAATAATATAATTTGAATCCCGTGTCGACAATAATTTATTCCAAAATTCTCGTTCAAGTGTGCTCTATACCTAATTTGATAAACAAACTTGGACATGTTTAACGAGTATTCGGATGTTCGACGTTTTTATTGTCTTAATAAGAATAGAAAATATATCAACCCCCTTCCTTCACAATAGTATTCAGATAATACCAAGCCTTGGAAATTGTAAGAGGTCAAGACTTTTGCCGTGTAAACTTTGTTGATTTGTATTTTAGGTCATCGGTTGTATTTATAACGCTTAGAGAAACGCCAATTATACAGTGCAAGTTTACAAATGTATGTTCCTTATATGTGCGTAGGTTCATTACTTTCAAGGGTTCCAGTTAGATGGCGTTATATTCGCATTTTTAATTACAATTAAAATATATGCTTATTGCAAAGGAATGTTTCGTTTTTATATATAAGCGCAAGTATTCATACATATCTATAAAAAACGTCGATCAATAAAGGCTTGTGCTTCTTCAAATAGGACGACTTAACTTCAAATGCCTTCTAATTATATTATGTGTATAAAAAAAATCAAAACATATGTTTCATATGGAAGTCGAACAATTTTTGAACGCATCCATTGGTCGCGCCACATTTTCGTGGCATGTGCGTACAAAAAATGGTCGGAGAATTCCCTCATATTGTTAACCAAGCGAAGTAATTTTTCAAAGCTGCATAGGGGTGAGCCAGCAACGCTCTCATTCTAAGAAAATTCCGGGTTTCTATTTTTTCATTTATAATTGCACATTATTCTTTATTTGATCTTATATATTTTATATCATTAATATTCGAATCTTCTTACATGTGTTGTTTAACAAACAACGACGTGACAATTTTTACAATAAAATATTGTCACAGGCCTCAGGAGGTAAAGTTATGCTACTGCTATCACAATAACAGGTAGAATTCAAAACGCTTATTTGTTTGGAAACTGGGGAAAAGCTATAGTTCGTGGTATGAATATTATGCAAACAACAACATATTCTTATCAAGATCAAAAATTCAAATTGTATTAGACACCATACTCTCATTTTAAATTCACATATTAATATTTAATTTTTTTTTTGTTTCAGATGATCCTGTAGCTCGCATAGCTGAATGATTTTTAAAGGGACATCTGAATAAGACGTACTTAATAATAAAAACTAGTGTTAAGTGAGAAAAGGTAAAAAAAATGTGTGCAATCAGCTTGAAAATCTTTCCATTCAAATCAGTTTTAACTAAATATCAATAATTAAATCTAATTTATTACTGATCGGTTGCACTAGTGATAAAATTATTTCTTTTTTCTACTTTTTAGCATTTCATCTACAAGGGGGATAGTTTTAAAACAGTAGGTACCCAAGTCTTACTCATATTAAAATTAAAACCAATGTATTAAATCATTTTTTTTGATAAGTTAAGCTCTTTTCAATGCTTCATCAGGGGTTTAGATATTATGATTGAAAAGTTAATTCGCTGATCGAGAGTAAAATAAATTTAATGTTGAAAGATTTGAAGTAATAATACGAAATATCTTTAATCTATCGTATTTGTCTCTCATGGGATTGGGGTTTGAACCCAACCCTTTCCATAATTTCACCTGCAATCTATAAATTGAGGGATGCATGGTTTATCGACATAAATTCTTATGTATTCACATCATCTATATATTAATACGTGAAGGAAAAACTTTATGACTATATTTTTAGAATATTGCGCGGACGCAGACTCCTTCTATATAAACTATAAGTGTGAGATTTCCCACACTTATATAGTTTATATAGAAGGAGTGGCGAATGCTAATATTTTTTTTAAATTATGCATAAAACTAGATTAAATCAATAAAAAAAAAAACATTACAAAAAATACTGTAATGTTATGTTTTTGATACTCTCACACACTTCCACAGACTACTTATAAATTCCACAGACAACTTCATAGAAACAAATTAATGTTAAATGAACAGCGCCTCATAAAGGGCGCATAAAGCTTTCTATGTTCAAATGTGAGGTTGAAAAGGATATGGCGGGATATTGTAACTCATTGTAGGTATGACCCAAATTGAGTATGAGAATTTAAATAAGTTATGGTCGAATTTCGAGCACTGGTCGACCACTAGTAATAAATGATTACTCTAGTACATTGAGCTTATAAAGTTATATTGAGCTTATATTAATTAACATAATGTCATTAGCTGTCGTGTACATTACATATTCCAATGTGTAATTAATTATCTTAACATTGCAAATTAATATAGTGTGTTGATTTGTATCGACCACATTAATTCCGTCCTCAAGGAAGGCCCGTAGGCCTAGACGAATTGCATTTGGCGATCGACTACAAACGAATTCTTCGACAATGTAGAGTAGGAAGAAAATTAACTGTCCACTTTTTATATTTTTTTATAAGTGTCTTTGTTTGGTTTAAATAATTGTTTAAACATGCGTTCCAGTGGACAGTTATTTTTAGCGCACTATACATTGACGAAATCTTTGTTTGTAGTCGAACGTCAATAATTTGAATTTGTCCACGGGGGCAGGTCAGAAGTAAGATAGATAGGAGAGGTTGTATGAGAATGGTATGTCGGTGGAATAAGCGAAAAAAAGTGTGCTTGGATAGGAAGGAGTGGAAGTCCGTCCTCTCTGTCTACCCATTATGGGACACGTGATGGGTAAAAAAAATATGTAAAAGCCGACTTTATGGTATAATCTCGTTATTAGCACTTTAGTTAGTTCAATCTTTTAACACCAGTGTTCATAGAAAATATCGTGACGCTTTAACTGTCACAAATGATGAATATTTCTATACGGTGACACTGTGGACAAAAATGACCAAATTAGTGTGGAAAATGTGGCAAAACGGGAAGAATATAATTGTTTACTGATTTCATTTACCAAGCCATACATAACCATAATAATAAATTAACAATAAATATTAATAATTATTGTTTATATAAAATGTTTTCTAAAAAAATATTGTACCTCTATTTTGTTTAATGAATAGTTAGTTGATAAGAATACTGTATTATGTTACCTATACATATGTATAGGGTAATGTTCGAAAATGATATGTATTACCTACTTAGAGTTATGTATCTCCTCACCTTCACACAAATGTCTATGCATTTTTGAAGGGGGGAATATTATATTTAATAAAATAAAAAAATAAATAAAAAACAACAATAACGACACATTGATGCTTTATTGAGAAACGAAATTGACAGATTAACAGAAATTCCACGCAAATATTAGTAAACAACCTATGTTTTTCATAGATTTCCATGGTTACAATATCAACTGCTACCAACTTTCAAATATTTTTTTTTAAGAAACGCTCTACCTAAAGGAGACTTTAAAGTTTAAAGGTTCCTTTAGCTAAAGAGTTTATTAGTCGCTTTTTTTGAAACCGGCCGTAAATGTCATTTAGTTGTTATGAAACGCGTAGTTTTTAAAGGAGACTTAAAGTCTCCTTTATTTTTTATGAAACTGGCTGTAAGTGTTCTAATTGAATTTAGATTTTAAAATGATTTTTCCAAGAATTCATACTCTAAATAATTTATTTACTTTACCGTAATTTTTTTAGTTTTCAATAAATTACAACAAACAGTTTGTTCTGACTTTTGGTTGAATATGTAAAAAGCTTTGAACCAGTTTTGGGCCATTGAAAATAACTCATACGTGAAATTATAATAATCATATAAAAACTCAAAAAGGTACCTTCCTACTTCTTATAAATTTGACCTTTTTCAAATCGATTCATTTAAAATTTCAATGACTATTTTAAGTCGAAAAATCGAATAAAAATCAGTTCCAAATATTTTTGTCATTAATGTAACTCATAAGGCAGCTATGTACCTTTATTTAGAGTAATATTATTATTTCATAAAAAAACTATTAATTGGACATGTACCTATGTACATATGTACGTGTGTTGTGAACTTCGATATAAAAGTTATAGAGGACTGTTAGCTTACAATGGGCCTCAGTATGTATACGAAGTCTTATTATACTGGAGTATGGTTTGTTTACTTGTTAGACATTAGTTTCTCAGTTGTGTGTTTGTTTTCTGAGGGCGAATGAATTATTAATTATTATTCAATAACTTTGGGTGAGAATCCATTAAATACTTCGTTGATTAGGGTTAATTTGGAGGCTTTCTGTACTACTGTTTGTTAGCATTGTGGCAAACCTATCATTTGTATATAATTATAAAGATAATAAGTTATTTAGGATTATTTTTTTATGTATAAACATTGCGCAAAATCGAGGACAATGAAAGCTCTCGTTGTCTCCATATGCCCTATGTGGGGTTTAAATGGATAATATAATATGTTAAATAGAAGGTTTATTATCATAAATTATTTTTTAAATTATGGTTAAAAAAGTTTCTATAAACAACAATAATTTAATTTAAGTTTATGCAATAGTTCCTGAATGAGGTTGACAATGGAGACCCTCTAGTGGTAGCCAGCACCAGCAACACAATTAATTCTACTGATTATACCGAGCCACCACCAACTCTAGCTGAGGTTATCTCCGCCATTAAAATCCTACACAATAATAAATCCTCAGGAAATGACAATCTGCCTGCCGAGCTGTTTAAGTGTGAAAGAGAGAGGCTCCATGGCTATAAGATCATTGCGAAGATATGGCAATTTGAAATACTCCCTGATGAATGGAACTGCGGAATAATATGCCCACTCCATAAAAAAGGAGACCCAATGGACTGTGCAAATTACAGAGGAATCACACTTCTAAACATTGCTTATAAGATACTGTCAAACATACTGTGCAATAGATTAAAGAAGTATGCAGAGCCATGGAGAAAGTATGGGAATTTTCAAACAGAGTTCCGAAGGGGAAAATCAACTACTGACCAAATTTTCTGCCTTACTTAAAAAAACAAGTTTAAAAACTGAGTTTAATACTGACACATACCATCTCTTCAAAGACTTCAGGGCTACCTATGATGCTGTGAATAGAGCAAAGTTATACAGAGCCATGGAAGAGTTTAACATACCCATGAAATTGATAAATCTGGTAAAACTAACAGTGTCAAACGTGGAATGCCGGATAAGAATACAGGAAAATTTATCTGAGCCTCTTCAAACTCTAAATGGACTAAGACATGAGGATGCATAGCTTGTGTGCTATTTAAGATGGCATTGGAAAAGACCATTCGAGACGCAGAAGTGCAAACGACTAATCATATATTCAACAAATCTGTGCAACTTCTGGCAAATGCCGATGATATTATAATGATATAGCTGATATAATCGCGAGATCATTAAACAACCTTAAAACGGCATTTAGAGCGTTAGCCAATTCAGCGAAAAACATGGGATTGCAAGATTGCATTAAATTAATAAATCCATTTATGGCCACTATTTGTGAGATATTGATGCTCCAGCAAACATAATCAGATATAAGAGATTTTTTTAGGCAAAAAGGTTACAAGACTAGTGTCTGATTTTGAGAAAAAGAAAACTCTCTTATGAGTTTTAGATCAGAGGTAAGGATTGTCTCTCAAGTTAAGTTTAGTTAAAACTTACTGTTTAGCTGCAGGAAAACTATACACTACTAAAATAAAACTCGGTCTTTTCAATTAAACAATAATTATAATAAAAATTTCATTTTTGGTAATAAATTATTTAACTTAAAAACTAATTACAAGAGGTTGCACCATAGTCGCATCTGAGGAAAGAGTAAAATGTAAGTTTCAAAAATTGTTTTAAATACTAAGAATATCGGGTCCCTCTGGTGGTGAAAAAACTAAGTTTTAGTTCCAGCATGTACGTCGGTAAAATCACCTCTCATCTTGTCATCGACATATTTTCATCAATTCCCGTTAGATAGCGGTAGTGTGCCTAAAATCCTGATTTGGGTGGTGAATCAATGGTGAACACTCCCGTCACAACCAAATACATGCCAACAAATGGGCGCCAAAACCCTTCAAGCTTAACCAACGATGAATACTGCTTCGAAACTGTCAGCGAGTTTGTGTACCTAGGCACTATGGTAACAATGATGTATCTACCGAAATAAAACGTAGAATAGTAGGTGCAAACCGGTGTTACTTTGGGCTCCAGAGGCAGATGAAATCACAACACCTTTCTAGAAAAACCAAACTGCTTTTATATAAAACCCTGGCAGTTTTCACATATAGTTCAGAGTGTTGGACTAGAAGTAAGTCAGACGAGAGAGCATTGGAAAGGTTTGAAAGAAAGTTGCTCAAAGGTGTGCAGAATCTTTGGTCCACACCTGTAATAGTGGAGAATGGCGTATAAGGCGTAACGATGAGCTGTATAGCCTCTATAAAGACCCAACCATCACTGCAGATATAAGAATTGGCAGACTACGATGGGCTAAACACATCCAAAGAATGGCTGACGAGGATATTCCGAAAAAGATTTTTGACAGCATTCCGAGCGGAAGACGAAGACCAGGAAGGCCGAAGCTTCGGTGGCTGGATGGTGTAGTGCGGGACGCCCGACAGATTGGAATCTCTAACTGGCGGAGTGCCGCGCTGGAACATCAGGTGTGGAGTCAAGCTCTTGAGTAGGCCAAGACCCGACCTGGGTTGTAGAGCCACTGATTAGATTAGATTAGATATAAAATAATTAGCTACATAGTGTGATGGGATCCCCTTTACGAGAAAAGGCTATTACTAACTGGATTTCCTCTAACTAAATCTACCTAACTTGGAAACTACACCTACTCTGGTTAAATCAACGTTTAACAAAACCGTGTAAACCGAGTCGACTGAAAGAGTGCATCAATGTACCTATATAATAGGTAGATGACTCTAAGATGAAGACTTACGAACCCAAAATGAAGGGGTTAACAACCTTCATGATACGC
This sequence comes from Mystacides longicornis, assembly GCA_963576905.1. NCBI lineage: Eukaryota > Metazoa > Arthropoda > Insecta > Trichoptera > Leptoceridae > Mystacides > Mystacides longicornis. The sequence goes on from OY756420.1 coordinate 23,794,577, forward strand.
ACCTGAAATCACGGTTAAGGAAATCGTATGTGGTTTCAAGAAGACTTCTGATCGCTACGTGGAATCTAATGGCCATGATGATATTGTGATCGTCTAGTAACCTAAATTCAAGGACCCAATACGTTGTGTACGAAATTAATTATAACAATCATTCAACTATTTAAACCTGTAAACATTTGATAAGCCCTAAAATAAAGGTGATAATAGAACACATTTATATAACCAAACAAATCGCAGGATGCTCCACCATTTGTGATGTTAGTAATAATGAAATGAAAGAGTCCTACCTTAAATCCTCAGTTCTGTGAAATGACATGAGAAGTATTCAAAACAAAATGAAACAAAATATTCGACAATTTATAACATGATTGAAAGTTTTCACAAATGGTGGTCGTCGATAGCTGAAATATTAGTAGATAAGCATGCAATCAATCCTAGCCTACCATGATATCATAAAACTTTACCAACCCCCCCCCCCCTGAAATCAAGATAGAACCATTACGGGCTTACGACCGTCTTCTACTTGGTTTCGAAGGCTGGCTTATGCGCGCTTTATGTTAACAACGTTCGCCATTACACTTTCGCAGTGAATGGTTCTTCTTGATAAAACACAAAGCCCTCCCCAAACTAAGCAAACAAATTAAATTAAATAATAAAATAAAGTAAGACTTATCAATGATCCAGAGTTGCTATTTCTTTCTTGAATACACTGACTCTATGTTTTAAAAGATTCTAATTCAAATAGGTTCCCAGATAACACTTAATTATGTAAAATACTAATTAAAAATGCAACACTGAATTTAAATTTATGCTTGAATCTAAAAGGAATTTACTACAAATAGATTTCACCACCCAGGAGCACACAAAATTAATATGTTATAAAATGTTCAATAAAATAATCAATAAAAATCACTAACTGAAAACAGGGCTATCCAAAGAATTTCGTACGAGAACGAGCCCCCTACATCCCCGTCGACGATGCAAACCGAACTGTACCGAGATGAACTCAGGCGCATAATTTATCTAATACAAAATCCTTCGTATCCCATCTACAGTCAATGTTTCATGACTCTATCCAAAAACGTTCCAAACAATCAAGATTATATGTGAAGTGTTCGAATCATTTCTCCACATATAAATTGGAAGACTTCGATCCCTAATTAAGTAAAATATGTCACTACTAATATTAGACTAACATAAAATAGTATTTAAGTTTATAAAATAAACTACAATATTTCAATAAAATGAATGGCCATGACAATCCTCCCCTTGAAAGAACAATCATGGGCTTGCTAAAGATTCATGATTTTCTTTCACAAACTCAAAAAAATAAAAATATCAATTCGAAAATGAATACCAATTTATGACACCCCAGTATGACCCTGGCTTATTTGCACCTACCATGTGAGCCTTCCTCAAAATGCTATGGATGTAAGTTCTTAATCATACAAGTACCTACCCCCTTCGCAATCATCCCATCCCACTACACTCATTCTAAACGCCTGCCATACCAATCAACCATTTGGTATAACTACAGTCAATGTAGAAACCCAGTAATGTTATTTGTATCGTGAAGGAATTTAAAATTTTGTAGAAAGATTTTTTTTTCTGAACCATTTTGTTGACTTGAATTGTATAAAAATTTATATATATTTTTTTTTTCATGCTATATAGCAGCCCCCACGTCCCGCTGCTTTTAGATCTCGACCGGCCTGTTCGGATGTCGAGTCCCTCATGCGATTAGACTAACCTTCAACGCGCACGCGAAATATATAAACTAAGATACGAGTACAAAGCATGCTTAAATACATAAACTAAGGTTTTACAATAGGCATTGAATCAATCACCCCCGAAACCGACCCAAATATGGTCACAACTTTAACCACACCTCGGTCGCCCTCTCATAATGACAGATTCAATTTATGGTGTTAAGCAATGACCCATATTAGGACCTTAGCGGCGATGACACAAGGGATTGTCCTTCGAGCCTTTCCTAGGATCATATACGAAGAATGGAACTTTCCCCCAGACAAAGTTTGAGGCAAGGACTGGAGTTGTTAAAAATATGTATAATATTTTGTATATAATAAATTCATGCATTATTGTAAAATAAATCATAATAAATACAAGGTTGTGAATCATTTTCGCCTTAAGTTACGAAAAGAAAGGAAGAGAAGTTTGTTAAGATACAATAAAATAATGATATATACATAAATACGATAATTCATGCAAGGCGTCGTTAGTAAACTACCGGGTGTCGAGCCCCTCATGCGATTAGGCTAAACTTTAACGCGAAATATAATAAACTAAGATACGTGTACAAAGCATGCTTAAATACATAAACTAAGGTTTTACAATAGGCATTGAATCAATCACCCCCGAAACCGACCCAAATATGGTCACAACTTAAACCACACCTCGGTCGCCCTCTCATAATGACAGATTCAATTTATGGTGTTAAGCAATGACCCATATTAGGACCTTAGCGGCGATGACACAAGGGATTGTCCTTCGAGCCTTTCCTAGGATCATATACGAAGAATGGAACTTTCCCCCAGACAAAGTTTGAGGCAAGGACTGGAGTTGTTAAAAATATGTATAATATTTTGTATATAATAAATTCATGCAATATTGTAAAATAAATCATAATAAATACAAGGTTGTGAGTCATTTTCGCCTTAAGTTACGAAAAGAAAGGAAGAGGAGTTTGTTAAGATACAATAAAATAATGATAAATACATAAATACGATAAATAATGCAATGGAGTCGTTAGTAAACAACAATAGTCAACACATTTTATAAATTATTGAAATATTAAAAGCTTGATAAAGTATTCAGTTCCTTCACAATACAGAATAATGAAAATTTATAAAGATAGATAAGTACCTAATTTTAAATTTAAGGCCTGGCTGAATTTGGTCCTGCTGCAATAGTCTGGTAACTAAAACTTTGAACTTATTTAATTTAATCGAATTGAGAATGATTATCTTAAAATAACTAAAACTTAAATTATGTAGTCCTGAATTCTTTAACCAGAGACACAGATCACAATTCACTCACCCAAACTCATACTAAATTATAATAAAATATAAAAAAAAATAATTTAATAAATATAAACCTTCTTAAATACGGCTCTGTCGACTAAGATTATAGAAACAAACCAAAGACACAATTACGACTCAAATCCTGAAGTAGGTACCTCACCAATCCGAGGTAAAGCTCGACCGAACACTCAATAATAAAATACTGTAGTGACATATAGTGACAAAAAAAACACCATAATAAACAAAAACAAAAATATACCTATATCAAATACAAACAGACAAAAAATATCTCTCTCAACCATAAGATACCCTAGGACCTAGAAGACACACTTAACATTTCATAAATTTAATAATAAATATTTCACAGTTCAATAATGAAAGCCCATAGTAATAAATCGAAAAACACAGTGAGACCTAAAACATTATTATTATTATTGAACCCTGAAATACAATCTATCCACCTAATACAAATATGATGACGACCGCGGACAAATCGAAGGTACTTATTGCAACTGCAAAGAAACAACGATTCTATTAGAAAGATGAATAGAAATACCTATAATATGTATTCCTATATATTTTAGAAATTTTGAAGAAATATTATGGAAGACCTTTCCAAGGAATGAAGTGTTTGAAGAAGAAATATACCTACTTATTAAAGTCGGACAGAACTAATTATTATAAAGTATCTTCACACAGAAGCCTACCCTTTTGGAATATTAAACTGTACCAAGCAGAAAAGAATCCGACCTTTAACTTCAGTCCCAAATATTTATAAGCAATGATAAATCATAGAAAACACATACCTTGCAAAAGCACCAAGTATCTCTTTTACAAAAAATAATGAATCTGGGTTCACACAAAGTGAACAAAAATAAAAACATGACACCCCACTGACCTGAATTGGTGTAAAAGGAGAAGAGAAAAATAAAATGTCGGCATCGGGAATCGAACCCACGATCAGCATAATATGATACGACCTCCTGAGCGGATACCAACCATATTTAATCTAAAATTCTAATAACTTACAATTCATATTCCATCATACCTTGCAAAAACTCTTATGTATAAACAAAACCGACCAAAGTCCACTTTATAATATGCCCATCATTCACCCTTACAACTCTTTTTCTCAATATTACTACAAACCAACCCACTCGGTCAACAAGTACCTAACCATAATAATCGAGAACGTTAAAAGTTATTTTTCTAAAAACAAAATAGACTTATTAACCTGATCTATATTTAATTTCAACACTCTCCAATAAAATAGCCGGCGAGACTTAACGCTTGAAGCATTTTCTACCAGTCAGCCGGTCCCATCCAAACTAAGACAGGATTCAAACCCCGAATTGAAATTTCAAAATATAGAAAAAAAAACCCTTAGAGTTTCTGATCACGACCGGGAATCGAACCCGGGAGCTTCTGATCAGAAGTCGGAAGTCAGCGTCTATGCCACTGAACTACCATGTTCGTTAACAAAATAATTATATTGCTATTATTACAAGAAATAAAAAAAACTACGTGACACCCAAGTAACAGCTGAATTAGTTAAATATTATATATATATATATATGCGTATGGCATATGGCGCTTATAAAGAAAGACTTAGTTCCCTCAGCCATACCCTGGCTTCGGTCGTCAAATTGTGTATATCCTCCATCGCTCCCCGGAACCCATACAGAGGGCACAATCGGACTATGTGGTCAGTGGTTTGACTATGCTCGCCACAATTGCAAGTGGGGTCGTTGGAATACCCCCATTTGTAGAGATTAGCTGCACTTCTGCTGCAGTCTGACCGTATGCGATTCAGGGCTGTCCATTCTCCCCGATCCAATTCAAATCCAGTGGGAAGTTTGCCGACCTCCAAGTGGTCCACCCTGGGTTAAGCTAACAGGCAAACAATAAGGTGCTGCTACACAGCAATGGCGCGAAACAAAGCAAAGAAGAAAGTGAAAAACAAAAATGAGTTAAATATTATCAAACCTCAACATACAAAACTCTAGGTAGGTACCTACATTCGATTCAACAAAAAATGTGACTTCATTTTATTATTATTCCTGACAAACCAATAATATTTAACATCTTGACTCTGGTGCACACACAAATAAGTTAATACCCCTACTCTAGACAACCACTTCACGCATTCCTGAAATGTGACCATAAATTAAACATCTTTATTAGTCTCAATTCCTAACACAATACTTTCCAAAGACAACCTCTAGGACCAAACAAAAATAATACCAGAAAAAAAAACATCGAGTAGGTAACACCTGAAAAAAAAATATACAGGGTACACACGAACACACAACCGTGTCTCGTCTTGCAGAAAATTAAAATAATATAAATATGTTAGTCGGGTGATATTATCAATTAATTGATGTCTTCCAATCAACCGACTTTGTCTCCAAATACAATAGAAAGAAAAGTACCTAAAGCTAAACTACCCTAAAATACCTAATGATTTTATAAATATATCCCTTTCATAACAAGTTATGAGTTAAACCGGTAGAACTTATCGCCTGAGGCAATTTTTTCTAGTCAACCGGTTTCGTCTAATCTGAAACAATGCAACCATGGTCAGGAATTTCGTGTGAAACGAAAGGATCTGATAGAGAGAAGAAAAAAAAATAAAAATAGAAAGTCGAAAATGTGAGCCGACCAGGAATCGAACCCGGGACCCCAAAACTGAGAATAAATATATTCTAATTAAAATATTGCCCTTCCCGAAACAGTACCTAACAAACTTACATATAATTCGATTCCAATTACCCTACACACTACCAAACAATTACCACAAACCAAAAGCAAAAGAATTTCTTAAACAGTAAAACTGTTCAGAAGATCACATCCTTACGAAAAAGAACGCCCTGTATAAAACATATGACCCTATTCAAGGTACCTACATTCAGAATGTATGTAATAATTCATGTGTATAGTGGATACATGTCGGATCCACTATACACATGTCGATGCCCCGAAATGTCAAGTGGCTTACCCAAAAGTACGGACAAACCCTGATCATTTCACACCTACAGACACTTAATACATTTGGAGAGCCAAACAAAATAAATATTATTTGTCTCTCACAAACAACCAAAGAATATTATTGAAAGTTTAACCTGAACTATTTAAAACAAAACACCTAAACTTACCTCATCATTCACGCTTAATTTTCGACATCGCACATTCGAAATTCTTTCATTAACACATTTCCTTGCTGAACAAAATATCAAATAAAACCCTGCATTCTCTAGAAAATAATTTACTTCAATCCTACAAAATTACCAAAAGAGACCTCCCCTCGACGTTAACAAAATATTTAATATTATTATTAAATCCAAAACAACAGCAACAAAATATATACAAGGAAGATAAAAAAACATAAAATCCCTAAATAAAAGAGACCTCCCCTACTCTTTAAGATTAATGTTATACAGTTTAATAAGACAATCTTACAATCTAATTCTAACTCTTGAAACTAATACTTCTTCCAATAAACTGACTAGAACTTTCAACTATTTATTCAACCAACTGAGAATTTTCCTACCTCCCCTAAACCAAAGCTATATAATAACCAACCTGAGAATTATTTTACCTCCCCTGCTCTGCTGATCAAATTTTTAACCAAAATTTCCTGAACCTCCCCTAGATGACAACTCCATAATAACGATAAACAAGAGAAAGAAAAAAAAACGTAGTAAATCAGGTTTGTCTTTACAGGGGTAAAGACAAGAATCCTACGGTCACGAGGCACCATTCTGTGATGGGATCCCCTTTACGAGAAAGGGCTATTACTAACTGGATTTCCTCTAACTAAATCTACCTAACTTGGAAACTACACCTACTCTGGTTAAATCAACGTTTAACAAAACCGTGTAAACCGAGTCGACTGAAAGAGTGCATCAATGTACCTATATAATAGGTAGATGACTCTAAGATGAAGACTTACGAACCCAAAATGAAGGGGTTAACAACCTTCATGATACGCACCTGAAATCACGGTTAAGGAAATCGTATGTGGTTTCAAGAAGACTTCTGATCGCTACGTGGAATCTAATGGCCATGATGATATTGTGATCGTCTAGTAACCTAAATTCAAGGACCCAATACGTTGTGTACGAAATTAATTATAACAATCATTCAACTATTTAAACCTGTAAACATTTGATAAGCCCTAAAATAAAGGTGATAATAGAACACATTTATATAACCAAACAAATCGCAGGATGCTCCACCATTTGTGATGTTAGTAATAATGAAATGAAAGAGTCCTACCTTAAATCCTCAGTTCTGTGAAATGACATGAGAAGTATTCAAAACAAAATGAAACAAAATATTCGACAATTTATAACATGATTGAAAGTTTTCACAAATGGTGGTCGTCGATAGCTGAAATATTAGTAGATAAGCATGCAATCAATCCTAGCCTACCATGATATCATAAAACTTTACCAACCCCCCCCCCCCTGAAATCAAGATAGAACCATTACGGGCTTACGACCGTCTTCTACTTGGTTTCGAAGGCTGGCTTATGCGCGCTTTATGTTAACAACGTTCGCCATTACACTTTCGCAGTGAATGGTTCTTCTTGATAAAACACAAAGCCCTCCCCAAACTAAGCAAACAAATTAAATTAAATAATAAAATAAAGTAAGACTTATCAATGATCCAGAGTTGCTATTTCTTTCTTGAATACACTGACTCTATGTTTTAAAAGATTCTAATTCAAATAGGTTCCCAGATAACACTTAATTATGTAAAATACTAATTAAAAATGCAACACTGAATTTAAATTTATGCTTGAATCTAAAAGGAATTTACTACAAATAGATTTCACCACCCAGGAGCACACAAAATTAATATGTTATAAAATGTTCAATAAAATAATCAATAAAAATCACTAACTGAAAACAGGGCTATCCAAAGAATTTCGTACGAGAACGAGCCCCCTACATCCCCGTCGACGATGCAAACCGAACTGTACCGAGATGAACTCAGGCGCATAATTTATCTAATACAAAATCCTTCGTATCCCATCTACAGTCAATGTTTCATGACTCTATCCAAAAACGTTCCAAACAATCAAGATTATATGTGAAGTGTTCGAATCATTTCTCCACATATAAATTGGAAGACTTCGATCCCTAATTAAGTAAAATATGTCACTACTAATATTAGACTAACATAAAATAGTATTTAAGTTTATAAAATAAACTACAATATTTCAATAAAATGAATGGCCATGACAATAGGTATTTTAAAAAGGTTCATCAGATAACTCGTGCTTATGATTGAAGCTTATTCAAAGCATTTCAGCATATCAACATACGACAAATGATGCTATTAGTCATATAAAGTGTCGATTAAGTTTTATTATGTTATTATAGAGGTAAGGATATCCTATTGCAAGGTTGACTCTCAGCAGTCTATCCATCTATTTGGTGGTCTGTTTGGCGATCGTCTACCATGTGGGCGTATAAGTTAATTTATTCTACCCGCATGTGCTCACGAAAATCTTCCCCATCTTATTAAGTATCGAACCTTGAATAGTTTCCGTTAATTTGGATTTCTTTGTCTGTCTCTGAGAATCTTCCCAGAAATGGTTCTTGCAATCTTCATTTATGATACTCTAAGTGCATATTTTCTTTTGATGGTATCGCCCGTGGCTTAAACTAAGTTCAAAATTAAAATTGTTGAATACAGAGAGAGGTGTGTATGACGTAATCCTGAATGTGTAGGTACTAGCTTTGGTTTCGTCTGGACACTTCCTACAGTATACTCGTAATATATTGTCTTTGTGATAAAATTGAGAACTTTGCGCGCTCTCCAAAACTTGAACACTTAAACTTGGTACCTACCTTTACCCGAATAGAGGTTATAAAATTTTGACTAACTAGGGGTCACCCGTCATCTTGTGACGGACTTCTTCGCCTGTTTTTACGTTGGTTTAATTTCGATTCGAAATGATGGCCGTAGGTACCTATATGTCTACACAAAATATGCTGCTGTGATAGCTCTCGCTTCGAGTAGGTGGCGTTAGTCGATCAGTTATTGTTCTAGGCTTTTCTTAAATAGATAATTAAGTAATACTTACTTCATCTAATTCACCAAGAGAAATAATTGTTGTTTTAGGTACGAACGTAAATAAAAAAATTAAAGATTAATGGATTGATCTTTAAGTACGGAAAAAGTGCAATGTGTTAAAGATGTATTCTGAAAATCATAAGAGTTTCAACGTGTTTTTTTTTTTTTTTTTTTTTTATGCATTTCCACTCACAAATGAGTGATTTATGTTTCAACGTGTTTATTCTTTAATAGTTCCGTTTGGTTCTAATTTTGTTCACAAATATCCGGCACTAATATGTAAAATGAGAATGTACAATTCGCGTGATACAATAGTATACCTATGGCTCTTTGAAAAAAAGGCAGGATTTCGAACATTATTTGGGGAATGTTCTAATCCAATGTACCTAGGTATAAGTTATCAGCCCCAAAATCCGAATATGCTCATTGTGCCTCTCTGCAATTTTCAGGGTTCTGTTATTGAAAATCCAGCATTATTGATTCGTGTAATGGGATAATATAATATATCGCTCTGCTTCCGGCAGTGTATTTGCTAAAATGAAAACAATATAGAAGGGAAATAGTATTATGTAGACTAGCAAGCGAGGGAAGATGGGACATGCTGCTATTTGAATAGCCCAATTCGTATTATGCTAGGATATTGTGTAATCATAATAATATTTCGTATTGTATGGTCTAACTAAATTCATGTTATTTTGTACAGACGTTAGACAAACTGATGTGGAGACCATTTTGGAACATTTCCACTTGAGAAAGCGACACTGCCGTTAGCTTTTTTATTTTTGTATTACAAACGGTAAACCGTTTAAAAGATGATATTTTAGTATTTTTTTTTTTACCCATCACGCCGTGTCCGGTAAGGGGTAGGCAGAGAGAACGGACCTCCACCGTTTTCTATCCAAGCATACTTCTTTCGCTTGTTCCACCGACATAACATTTCTCATACACCCTCTCCTATTTCTCTTACTTCTTACCTGGCCTTCCTTGAGGACGGAATCGATGTGTTCGATCCACGTCATTCTCGGTCGGCTACGTTTTCTTACACCTTTCATTTCAGCCTTATAAATTCTCTTTGTCATTTTGTTTGCATCTATTCTTTCCACATGCCCAAACCATCTCAACTTATTAACTTTCATATTTGTCACAACACTTACTTCCATACCACATTCCTTCTTAATATTTTCCATATCCCATAAAGTTTTTCCACATATTCTTCTTCTTTAGAGATTTCATCTCTACTTTTGATGTACCAATCCTTTTTGGAATATTATAAAAAGTGGCCTAAAAATGTAATGTTTTTTTTACGGATTTTCGGACTTAACATTCTTAGGACATAACATTCTTAAACGCCTCTTCTCAGGACACATTTATTTTTCTGTACAGTTGAGAAATGTTAATTTATGGTTGTTTAGTAAATAACAAAATAAAAATCTAAATGTCTACATGTAAAATTTCGGAATAAAAACATCATTAAAAAGGGATCACCTATATAAATTCTAAGTATACGAACAAGATGTTCTAAACGGTTTTTTTTTATTAAACATTTCGGTTTGTCTAACTTTCTACCTGTACAATTCCAAATTTCACGGGACCTAATTTGTCGTAGTTGCCGAATCACTCGAAAACGAGTGCAGAACTTAAAAAAAAAAAAAATGTCGTAGTATTATATCTCTTCAAAGAAATGAAACGATGAACATTTAATTTAATTTTCGATATTACAATCATTACAAATAAACAAATACAGATCAGGATAGGTCAATTAGTCAATAGTTAGTAGCCTGGCGGTTACTTTCTTATAATTAACGTTTCATTCTGTTATTAATTGTAGTATGTAAAAGTCTCAATGCAGTATAGGTAATTATTATTGTTAACAGAGCCAATAGGCAATAAATATGAGACACTAACAAAAATGGATAAAGTCATATCCTGGCACCAAATACATTACAGCAGTCGCAGTCTTTAAGTTTGGTTGCTCTCTTGTTCTCAATAATTTCCAACTTTTATATCTATATTTCATTAATTATTATTAAATATCTATTTGTTGCATACATGAGATTTTTCGGCATGTTGAACATGTCGAGAATTCTCATGATTAGGAGTTTCGGAGACCAACATTACCACCTAATGGCGAACGTTGTTAACGTAAAGTGATCACACTAAGCCAGCCTTCGAAACAACAATAGAAGACGGTCGTAAGCCCGTGGTGGTTTGTTCCATTCAAAAATCGAACATCAGTAATGAATTTTTAGAGTCATTAGTTGTTAGATAATTCTTTAATTATTGTTATAAATGCGTGTACATAACAAGTAGATTTATAATTACAAATGAGATATAGGTATATATGTATAGGTATAACCATCTGCTTGAATTTTTTATATATTCGTTTAGATCTAGACCTGAGAAACGGGCATAAGACTGTATGAAGATATGCTTAGAATGTTGAGTCTTTTTTATTTTATTTTCGTATGGCTCGACAATTTTTTTATTATTTGTTTCGCTTTCTTTTTATTTTCTCATCCCATGTGGACAGCGTACAATACACAATTTCCCTCATAGCCTTCGCTCCAGTTCCGACAGCCATCTCACCGCTCTCAAATCACCACCGTGTATTTCCCGGAGATCCCCCTCAAAGCGCCTCAGCTCGCACTCACCAACCAAGTGTCTCACCGTCTGCACCGATCCGCACTCACAGTCAGGGCTGTCCCTCTTTCCCCATTTCCAGAGCAGGTAGTTGCAACAACCCTAATCTGTCCGCACTCTGTTCCGCTGCACCCAGACCTTCCTTGCCAGTTCAAAGCCCGGAACGCGGGTTGTTGGGTCCAACACCAAACGTTTGTTTACTGTATCGCTTGCGTTTCATCTCTCCCTCCATTGGTCTTCCATGTTGGAGTTTTTTGTTTCAACAGTCCATATCGGTTTTCGAGATTTAAGCCTTTTATTGGGTGGGCGGGTGGATGTTGAGTCTGATAATAATATTATTGTATATTCTGAGACCAAAAAAATTTTTCACTTTGGTTTTTTGTTACAGGAATATTTACTGAGTAAACAACTTGAAACTAAAAAAATAAAAACATAAAATAAAATAAGTTGTGACAAAAAGTGCAAATACCTTAATAATAAGATTGAGACAATGGTTCAAGTGAGCTGTGAAGTGCGCGAGTGCAGTATTGTAACATTGTGCAGTGAACTATAATGGTGACGTGATGGTGGCTGCAGTACGCTGGCTGTATTGTGCGCTCTGCGTGTTTCTCCTGCAGGCCTCCCCTACACTTTTGGGTAAGTGACACAACATTATTATTATCTATTATAATCCATATGAATTATTTGAAATTTTTACCAACATTGAATAAGTCCCTCCACCACCCGAGTATTACAGGAATTTGGAGTTTCCTTTTTACTCGCATTATACGGGGTTACAGGAAAAGTCGTACTGAATATTAAAGGACGTTATTATTTAGGTCATTTCTGATGGATTTGATTCTACAATATGGTGTCCGAAACTTAGCCGTTATGGAGATTTTGAACTTGTGAAAATTCTTTAATCCTAACTGTTGTCGAAGTGTCTTTTTAAGCTGTTAGTAGTAGGTTCAGTTTTTGTTAATCATTTTTATTCATTGACATGTCCTCTCACTAGCCACCGTTTCTGGCGTTTTAGAAATTTTTCATACAATGTCAACCAAATTGCGCGCATATAATTATATTCTCGCGTTAATCCCGTCTGAGCTTTGAATACGAATGAAATATGGAAATTTTAGAATTAATATTTTAATTTTTTAGAAGGTATTTTAATAAAAGAACTTTGCTAATATCACTTAAATGTGATATCACAATATATACCTATACATTTTATGTGAAGCGGTACAGTACATCACATTTATGTGAAGCGGTACAGTACATCACAGTAATAATCTATTCGGTCGAGTCACATTTAGGTGTTGTGTTGAGCCAGGCAGTTCTTTATTCTTAAGTTTTTTGCTCTCTATCGAGCAATCTTCTCTTGTGGCAGTAGCTAACCAGAAGGGATGTACCTAGGCTTGGAGACGAACTGTCGATATCAAAAGTCAATATTATGTTTATGTCTTTAAATTTTCGCAGGGTTTTTCTCCTTTCTATTGATAACACGGCCAGAAGTTTTCGGTTGTAGTACCTATATTTTCACAGATGTAAACATGAAAGCATGAATGTTAAATTTGTACTAAAAAGTACATAATATTTATTCATGTATAACCAAACGCTGTTTTTCGAAAAAAATGTTGATGGATTATACCGTATCCCTGTAATCACAGGCTGGAGTATGCCACATTTGCCATCTGTGGAGATTTTGACCACAATTTTCAGTTTCTGAGCGTGATTCGGTTTAATATTTCCCTTTGACACCTCGGTAAGTCAAACCAATCCATTTAAGACTAACCTCTGAGAGCATTTTCCAGCATACACAGATATACATAACCACCCTCAACGGTTTTGAATGATTACAAACCCTTGATAATCGTATCCAGGACCGACACATGCTGTCTAAAGCACTGCTGAGAACCGCGGAGACGAAGACCCTACTTGCATTCTGGGTAAAACACTGAAGGACAGAATACGGAACACCGTCATATATGATTTTTGCAACACCGAAGACATCGTCATTTAGGGTGGGTTCTTCGACGTCGCGAGTAATAGTAAAGTATTAGCACAATACTTAACTATCATGTGTTACTCGATCGTAAGGAATATAAAAGTAAATGATAATCGATTAGTACCTAACATGCATACCAATACTACAATGCTTAAAAACATTTTTTCATCAAGCAAAATTATGATAAAATTACATTTTTTAATGACTAAAATAATATTGCTATTACTTTGCTATCCCTAACGCTTTTCTATTACTAACGATCGAGAAACAAAGGCAAAGGCAGGCAACAAGAGCTCCTTCACTCCGCACGATCTTAGGCAGTTGCGATGACCTGCTCCCACATTATGTCTGAATCCCTTAGCTCTGCTTTGACGGGACGGAACACGTGATTATAAAATATTATAAACTTAGCTTATTTCATGCTAGGTGTTGAATTTACAATAGTTTCTTTTTCTTTCGTACGCTGGCCACCATATTTTTGAGTTACAACACCGCGTCAATGTCTTTTAAATATTTGAATTTCCCTTGCCGTCAACTCACCAATTTATTGACAATAGCTGTCCCGCTATGTAATACTATAAACATCAAAGATTTGAGAAAACTATTTAAAAAATATATTTTCACGAACGAGAAACAAAATTTTATATACAGTCTTCTTTATAGTTTTCACTAAATTATTATGTTACAAAAATACCTATAAAATAGATATTTTATTTCACAAGTTAATATTTTTGTTGAAACCTTTAAGTTAACGAAGAAACCTTACAAAAAGATACCTAACATAAATACATTATTTTAAATTGATGAGGTGAGGGAGTTAATTACAAAAACGTCATGGAGTATCCATGAGTAATTTGATACATTTTATTTTTTATTGCAACTGATCTGTATGAACGTTGTGCCTTTAAAAAAAAATAAAAGAAAAAAACAAGAGTCAATCAAATGATCACATCATTATAGACATTTAGACACATTGAAATATTAGAGAATGATCTCCAAAAAATAGCTTCGAAAAAGATTTTATTAAACTGAATCGATGTATGTAAGTTTTATTGTTGTAAATATCCATACATAATGTTCGTCATAAATCTATCTGGGCGCCATTCTTAAAGAACCATGTTCAAACATAATGTATTACCCTAAATGATAAGTGAGGCACTGACACGGCTACAAGCCTTAAAAAATGTATGTGACGTGATTTAAAAAGAGAATTTTCCTATCCGGGCATTCTAGTAAATACATTTCCCTATTTCCATTTTTAAGAAATGTAAATTTTTCTAGATAGAAAGCTTTTCTATAAAAATGTTATTTTTTTCTTAGAACCCCGACCTAATCATACACCCCGTAGGATCGATTTATTTTTCATTTCAAATTTTCCCCCCGATTCAATCACGTAATCTTTCGTATTAACCCACCCTGCTATTTATTTATCTATCAATCACAGCAAACACACGGAAAAAAATAATTTTATTTAAGGACAGCGATGTTTTTTTTCATCAGAGTCCCGAAGACCAGAAAAACCTTTTCCGTTTTTGGGAACAGCTGAGGGTTTTGGACATAAATAACGGGAGAAGGTTACTGGACTGTGAAAGATGACGTGCGGTGGAAAGCTTTTGTTGGCTCCCTATATGTGCCTAAGTGGTACCCCAAAAGGTAAATTGATTATAGCTGTCTGTACCCAATAAAGAACAAAAAAAGTGATAGATATCTTCTTCTTTATGTATCTTGTCCAGTCTCCCTGCCAACGTTGGCAATCACTTCGGTGAACTTGTCCCTGTCCTGCGATGTCCGGAACAGCTCTTCAACAGTTCGAATGCCTTTCTTCTCAAGAGAGTAAGGACATTGCACAGCCAGGATTATCTGCCTCCTGCCAGGCCTTTGGTGTCCCTCTTATTTTCCTTTCAGTATATAGTTAAGAACATGATACTTCTCTTCTCGCAATTCATGGCCCAGATATATTTTCCGGACCTTGATAATTGACAACAACTCTCTTTCGACTCAAGATTGCCTCAGAAATTCAGTATTGGTTACCATATCTGTCCAAGGAATTCTGAGCATTTGACGACAAAGCCACATTAGATATAGGTAATAAAATTTATATCGAATTCCGGTAAAGCCTTTAGTTGGAAGACGTGCTTTTATAAAATAATCTGTGCTTACTCAAAGTGAACACAAAAACACTCCTTGACTCGTTCACAGTAAGTTACTTAAAGCTTGTGTCGTAAAAGAGGAAGATGGAAGGCACCTGGGATCGAACCCACGACCTCCGAACGAAACAGTACCTACGAAAACCGGCGCGCCGGGCGTCTTAACCGCTTGGCTTCCAACCACTTCATCATTTTTAAAAAGTGTATTTTGGTCAGCAGGTTTCAAATAATGTAGTCACAGCCAAAGACTCCAGCCACAAAAAATATTTCTCAATTGCTCGCATAAGAAGCATAAATATGGCACAAACCGTCAAAATCAGGTGATAGGAAAACTATGTAATAAAAATTATCACTAACTTCTATAGATAGGTAATCGAAACGCTTTATCCGTCTTTCGGAACTTGAAAAGATGGATTCAAAATTCAGATAGAAATTCTATCTTGTTTTTGTTTTTTTTTTCGAAACACTAAAACGGAAAACTAGAAAGAGTTCTTTAACTATAAGAGACAGATAGATTATTGAAACAGACGGTTAGAGGGGTTGAACTTTATCGCGCCGCTCCTTTTTGTTTACAATTTCACTGGAGTTATCGATCGATATTTTTGAAGTGTCTTCTCAAAAGATTGAAAGGTGAAGAGCTTTTATAAGCCTTGTACTTGTACAATGTCTCAATATCTCCATCAGACGTAAGCTTCTACACCCTAGCATATCCTCGGCCTCCCTTTATATCGGATGTCTTCTATACATTCTCTGTTATATAAAATCAACTTCAATCCATTCAAGTTGTCTGAAGAAAATAAATAATACCGGGATGAGGTGGTTGGTAGACCAGTGGTATCAGTCGACGACTTTCGTACGCACAGCGTATTGGAGGTCATGGGCTCGACTCCCGGTGCCGAACATTTCCACTTTCACAACACGAGCTTGGCTTTATGTGAAATATGTCTAAAGTGTATTTGTGTTCACTTTAGGTGAGCCCAGATTCATTAAAAAAAATAGTCAGTGGATATTTTTTATTGATTTAGAAGAAGGAACTCACAGGGAAAAAAATCATTTAGAAAAGAAAAAAAACACCGACTTATAACTTAAGCTTCAGGCTACCACAATAATATTATGTACTAATATCTACCAAAAATAGTATCTGATATTTTTCATTACCTGGTTGCAAAATGAAAATTAAAAAAAAAACAACATAAAATAAAACCTAGGAACATAATAACCTACAAAGATAAAGTTGTTCGCATAAATCTGCATATAAGCTGGTTTCTTTTAAAAAATATCTTGGTTTAAAAGGAAATGCATGCAAATGATTTCCCATTATTTTACATTAAAATTACTCTATTACCTTCCTTTTTAACCACAATATGAAAACAAGTTATTCACAATGTAGTTAGTTTTTATTTATTAAGAATACCTGAGGTGTATTTTTTAAATATAAAATTTATTTTTTACTATGGCAGAGGTCTTCAACCATTGGACCCTTAGGGCTGTAATAATGAATACTTCAGTATGTTCCAAGGGCCAAAACAGTTTTAATTTTTCTGCCCTTTACTATATTTCTAGACAATTCGCAGAGCGCATGACCTAATCGAATATTTTGCATTTCAATTACTATTGTGTATTGTGGTACTTAACGAATTTAAGTGGCGTATAGTGTATAATGTGTTTCCAATAAATTAACATAAAACATAGTAAAAATAATTATGACTCTGTGTTTTTTTTCTTCAACTTATCAGTTTTATCACAGCAATAGTAAAAACAATAAGACATTGACTTTTTTCTTCAATTTTTTTAAAATTACAATAGGTACGAGTATTTTATATACATTAGGGGGCGTTCAAGTATTACGTAACGCAATTAGGGGGGGGGGTTTGCAAAACGTTACTGTGCGTTACGAGGGCGGGAGGGGGGGGGGTTCGAACAACTCGTTACGTAACGGTATTTTTTTTTCTTAAATAAAACAATTTGGGAAATAAATCTTCCAAGTTGGGCAATCCTTTTCGTTTATGTTTTACGGGGAATCCCTCGATTGTACTGTACGTCATTTTTGTTTTTTTTTCTCCGAAGTTGGGCACCCTTTTCGTTTATGTTTTACGGGAAGTCCCTCGATTGTACTGTACATCATTTTTTTTTTCTCCGAAGTTAGCAAAGGAACCCTTTTCGACAATGTTTTACGGGAAGTCCCTCGATTGTACCGTACGTCATTTTTATTTTGTTCTCCGATGTTAAACCTTTTGGTGGAAACACGTAGAATACCGAATCCGACCCGCGCCGACCGGCGCAAAGAATGTTTCTATGCAGTTGAATGGGGATACGCACAGCAAAAGCAGAAACCTGCTTTCCGGCATGCCCATTTAAATGCATTGAAACCATAGACAACATTCTTTGCGCCGGTCGGAATCGGCTTTCTACGTGTTTTCACCCTAAGCGTAAGAATTTTTCGCTCTGCGAAAAAAGAAACCTTTTTCGTTTAAGTCTTACAGGGAGTCCCTCGACTGCATTGTATGTAATTTTTATTTCGCCCTCCCAAGTTAGCAAATCTTTTATTTTTTACGGGGAATCCCTCGACTGTATTATACTTACGTCATTTTTATTTTATTTTCGTTGTCAGCATTCGTTAGTGGTCATGGTCAAAAGGGGGGATTTACATCATCAACTGCTTTCATCAACTGGACTTGCCAACGCAGCTATGCCAAAATTTGGAAAACAGCAAAAGAAAAAATAAAGATAAATTTATGGAACATATAAATAGTATTTTTTTTTCTCCGAAGTTAGCAAAGGAACCCTTTTAAACCCTTTTATTTTTTTACGAGAGTTCAGTAAAAAAATAGTCTCTTGGGTGTTACGTAACATTTAGGGAGGGGGGGTACAGAAAAACGTTACGGCGCGTTACATGGGGGGGAGGGGGGGGTAAAAAATCTTCAAAAATTGCGTTACGTAATACTTGAACGCCCCCTTATCAGCTGTAAGTGCGATTCCTACTAAAGTTCCTTAATGACTTCACCACTTATGCGCGTGAAGTCAGAGCTCGGTTTGTTCTCCTGCATCTCGGTTTGTAAATACGAAAAGGAGGCAGCAGTCACGAAGGTCTCGATTTGGCTCGCTAGACATAGTTTTAAAACCCCTGTTCTATGATAATCGTTTTGCAAGAAATGCAAGCAATATAAAACAACACACTGTAGTTACCTTTATTCTTCTTATGCAATATTAATAACTTCTTTTATGTAGGATAGTAACAACTCATTATTGCTTATGTACCTTCTTATGTAGTTTTCTTATCAAGAAAAATGTTTATTTTTATATCTATTTATACATTCATTGAGTTCTAGACGTTGCTCATATGGAGTGCATTTATTCAATTTGCGACGTCATGTTTGTATATTTTTTAAGGATTCACAGTTTGAGTACCTTCGTTTGTATTTTTCATTTCGTTGTTAATAGTTTTTGTGATGACGCGGTAAAGAATCTGGTACATCGAACATGATCCAATAACGGAATGTGATGTTTTAAGTGAACGAATCACCAAACTCTATGAGTTCCGGACAGTTGAGCGGATATTGCTCAGTACATAAAAGTTCTTCATTCGTTTCTCAACTTTCAACTACATAAATATAATTCAATTTAAATAGCAGAGTAAAAATATGCAGCTTTTGTGAATTCATAACTAATTCGTACTGATTTATGCTGTCTACGGGACCGTGAAAGTGTTAGTTGTGGTTGACGATCACGCTTGCTTTATTTATTCCTCACTCGTTCCTTCACGGGTTGCCTCGCACATCTGTCGCTGAAATGTTAACGACTTATGTTCTTTGCGAGGCCTCTCTAACGTTCGTAAGGGATTCCTCGCCCAGGATTCCAACGGTAGGCTGTTTAAGTATGCCATGCACACAGCCAACACGCTAACAATATCTTCCTTATAGAATATCAACCACCCCGGCGCGATTCAAGTCCTTGACACTTCATACAGTATAAGTACATAGCTTACAAAATATGATATAGTTTATAAAATACATTATTTTAAAACGATTTCCTTAAAAAATGTGCGGGTAAGTAATATATTATTACACTAGTTTTCGCGACAGACGTCGTCCTGTAGTCTATGAATATTGATTTCAAATCTGTAATTTATAAAAAAAACGTAAAATACTGAATGATAAAAAAATATTTCTGAAAGCTCGAAAAATCTATAATAGGTTGGTTGGAAGAAATTGCCCTAGGCAATAAGCCCGCAAATTTTGGTTAATTATGTATATTTTTACCCAATAAAGTGTTATATTATTATTATTATTATTAAAAATCCAAATCTTCTTACCAATATTTTGAATGTCAATCGTTGACAGGTACCTAAACGATAATTTTGTTGTTATAGAACTTTTCATAGATGGCGTTGGCGTCGCAATTAATCCGTTCCATACTAACTAAAGTATTATATTTTATATTATTTCTTATGCATTTTTCATCTTTTTAATAGTTATTCCGTTATCCGGAGCGGAGAAGAATTCAATAAATCAAACATCGGAAGAATCTGTTCAGCCGATCTCGAGTTACAAGTGTTCACACTACCGATAAACTGTAGAAAGTTATTTAGCTATTCGAGGACTGTGTATACAAACTGCAGAACTGGCTTTAAATGTAAGTAGGTATATTGAATACTCTAGATTTAAACTTTTTTTAGTTTCATTTGGCGTTCTTGTGAGGATAACAATTGCTTGTTTCAGTCGGTTGACTTATTTAATCTTACTCTTACACGATTTAAGACTGGAATTTCATCGATTGCGGTAGATTTGTAGTGGGATGAATATTTGCATCCTTGGAGAGATTTTCTTCCTTCTTTCCTTTTTCCTTCCCCCAATAAGCCACTAATATTTGTTGTTATTGATTAGCTTTAAGTGATATTATTTTTAATGCATATTTCATTTTGATATTAGAGCACAAATGTGCCATCTGTAATTGGGTTAATTTTAAATATATATATTAATTGTACAAATTTGTAATAAAACCTGTAGATGAGCCAATAAATAAAATAAAAAAAAAATAAAAAAAAATCAACTCCTCAATGCGGTTATTAGCCTCGTTGAAAGCGAGCTTTCATGACCACCTTTGGTCTAAAATAGGATTCATTTTGAAGATTCATTTTGTTTTGAAATGTATGTAGTTTTTTTTTTTTTTTTTTTTTTTTTACCCATCACGCCGTTTCCCGAAGGGGGTAGGCAGAGAGTACGGATTTCCACTCTTTCCTATCCAAACAAACTTCTTTCGCTTCTTCCAAACGCATAACATTCCGCATACATGCTCTTCTATTCCTTTTACTCCTGACTTGGCCCTCCTCTAAGACGGCACCGATATGATCGGACCATGTCATTCGAGGTCGGCCTCGTCTGCGTGCACCCATTCTTTCAGATTTATATATCCTTTTAGTCATTCTATCTTCGTTCATTCTCTCTACATGCCCAAACCACCTTAATTTATTCACTTTCATTCTAGTCACTACACTAACATCCACTCCACATTCCTTTCTAATACTATCATTCCTCACCTTATCAATCAGTCTCTTTCCGCATATCCTACGCAGTGATCTCATTTCTACAGCATTTATTCCAACTTCCAGATTTTTCGTCCATGTCCATGCTTCACTCCCATACATCATTGATGGAATCAGGATTGCATTGTGCATCAATTGTTTGGATTTAAGAGATACATTCTTATTTCTCATTAGAGGTCTTAGTGCACCGCCAACCCTTCTACCAGCCAGTTTCCTTCTTTCAATTTCCTTTTCACACCTTCCATCTCTGCTAAATAAACTACCTAAATATGTAGTAGTTCTTAGTAGGCTGTATGTAGTTCTTAGTAGGCTGAACTATTAGTCTGAATAATTGAGGCTATACTAAGCTTAGAATGTTCTTGGATCAAAATAGGTATTATAGTTAGCCGGGTGGAATAGGCACGGACTTCATATAGATCGGGTTCGATTCACTTGAAATTTCTACGCAGGGTTAGCCTGTCTCAGATTGGACAGGAACGGTAGACTGGGAAAATCTGTCTCAGACAATAAGTTCCGCCGGCTATTCTGCCTCTTTTGTATAGAAATGTGTTGGATTTTTTATTTATTTATCGGCTCAAAATATATTATCAGAAAGGCAAATTTATAAGGTCGTAGTCAACAATATTAGAGCCATAAGGGAATATGCCGACAAGTCTTCCGTTGAGACTTGGCGTGACATAAATAAATTAAAAAATATATATCATAGAGATTTTGTAAATTGTTAGATTACAATTTTTATTTCAGGCAACAAACTCTAAAAACATATTTTTATTAGTAGATAATAGGATGCTTAATATTTGAGGGATAGATGATAGATCACAAATCGTCTGGCCTAAAATCGAAATAGCCGAACATTTTTAATTAATACCTACCTTTGCTTGAGTATACCTTACAACTCCGGAATTATTTTCCTACCAATTCATGTAAGGACAAAAAATTATTCAGGTTTAAACTTTACGAGGTGTTTGGATTTAGAACATTGTCATTGTGTTGTAGGAAACTCCTACCAACTAGATGTCGAGGTTTTGTTTTAAACCGCTCGTAAAAGTTCCTAAAACTTGATAATTGAAAAGTTATCGAAATTAAACTTGCTTAATACTCGCCTACCTTAATTTGAATACGAAAAATTTTTGTAGATAGAAATTTAAGTCTCTTCCACCCGACATTAACAAAATATTCTTAGCTTGAAAGCAGCCAACACTTCTCCCGCAAATATTTAATTCTGGAGTATACGGAGAGTTCTCCAATGCATTCGATCAAAAAGCTATCAAATCAGAAACCCTCAGAAATTCCGCTCAGATTTTCCATCAGAATGTTCTTGTGCCTGAAAATATTACTTATCACCAATCAGATGGCCTAAGAACAACGAATAGGTATCTAACAACTAAAAACTCTAAGAATACATTACTGGTGTTCGATTTTTAAATGGAACAAACCACTACGGGCTTACGACCATCTTCTACTGTTATTTCGAAGGCTGGCTTAGTGTGATCACTTTAACAACGTTTGCCATTAGGTGGTAATGTTTAAGTCTCCGAAACTTCTAATCATGAGAATTCTCAACATGTTCAACATGTCGAAAAATCCCATGTATGCAACAAGTAGATATTAAATAATTAATGAAATAAAGAGATAAAAGTTGGAAATTGTTGAGAACAAGAGAGCAACCAAATTTAAAGACTGCGACTGCTGTCATGTATTTGGCGCCAGGATATGACTATATCCATTTTTGTAAATGTCTCATCTTTATTGTCTACTAGCTGTTACCCGTGGCTTCGCTCACATGTTATTTGGTTTCTCTTCCTAAACTGGCTGAACGCTAACACCTGTATATAATAAAACCTCTACAAAACCCCTTTAGGGATATTCAAATACCTAAATCTATGTTAAAGGACTTTTTATAGTTACAAGTTATATTTTTTTTTGTCGACTGAACCGATGGGCTACCGACTACGCAGGGAGCATTTTATCAATCGCGCCATCTATCTACCAACTTACAGTTATGTCAAATAATCAAATAAATGTAAATTCAAATTTAAAGGTAGAATCTTTTTTGTCAAAAGCACTAAGAAGGTTCTAAGGGATATCAGGCTCCATTTTTATATAAAGAGATATATCATTTGAAATTATATATCTCTTCATTTGAACTGTCTTAACAGTCATTGTCTTATTAAAATATTTGAAGTTTTTTTTTTCAAATATAGTATCCAGCTTCTCTTTCATACCAACAATGCAGAATGGTATCAAAAATAATAATAATTATAATAAGAAACAACTTGAGAATATGACAGTAGTGTGTGATTACTTTAATTGTTTCTTGGTTATGTGTGTAATTTTAAGCCCCTAAATAATATTGCATAATTTTAAACCCCTATATGACAATCGCAAAAATAACACTTTTTCAGAAGGTGAAAGCCATAAAAAACAATGTCCCATTATTTGGGATAGGCTATCTTTGTCCTATTTCGCCAAGACTGTCTGAAAATATTTCTTTTTTTTATAATTTACATTCTCAAATATGCATTTCATATCCTATAAGTACCTATTATATTTTTATTTAATTTTTACCATATTTTTCTGACTTGATAAACATTGTCCTGTTAGAATCCCTTAACTCTAATAATTGGGTAGGTACCTACCTACATATATCTAGGTGAAGTATTGTTAGTATCAACATGCGCAATACAGCTAGAGACGTCATCAATAGTATGTCTCACTCTCGCGCACTCGTAGAAGTGAGTGCGCGAGAGTAAGACATACTATTGTTGACGAATAAAAAAACACTTCTCAAGTTTACGTCCAAAACTGATTATTTACGATCGATAATAGAATTATTATTTTAGTATTTTTTTATCTCTTTTTATAATATAATAAGGTTACACCTTGTTTAATAAAATTCATCAGCAGCGGGCGTAACCACCAGTATGAAAGTTGTCGTGTCTTTAAATGACCCCAACGTGTGGGGCTCGATTTTCAAGACGCCTCGTCAATTTTGGCGCTGGCAACGTGGTGCCCGATTTTAGTTGGACGCCACGTAATTTTGGCAATCCCAACGTGTGGGACCCGATAGAGTTCCTATTTCAACTAAGGGGCTCGACTTCAGCTCCTCAGCTTTTCAAATTATGCCCACTTCTTGCCCAGAAATTGCCCACGTCTTTTGCAATAGATAGGTGACTATTTTCAATTCATTTTCAACTGGCTGTGCTGTCATTATCGACTTTGTGGTGATCGTGTATTGGGTGAGTACTAATATCAAGGAAGATGGAGATTTGATAATTTAAATATTGTAACCCATTGTAAAAATATTATGTAAAAACTTAAAACAAATTGTAATAATTGTGTCAAATTTTCTCTTAGCACACTATGCATCGCAAACGGTTAGTCCGCGGACGGTCTGCTGGTATTCAGGTGCATGTAAAAGGATATGTGTGTGTTGCGACTTGCAACGGTTGGCGGGATTTCCCCGTATTCAAGTAAAAACAAAACCTACCTACGCGAATATACCAAATAGTATTTGTGCGCGCGGCAACAAAGTGCATACCTACCTTCCCGGCTACTTATAGATATGTTTAAATATATTGTTTGCGCTACGATAGCGAAGTTAGTACGTAGGATTCCCCAATCAATAGGGTCGTAAAACTATTGAACTAAATATCTGAAAGATTGGACATTTTCAACATATCATATAGGTAACCAATTTACTAATGAAATTTATTTGCTGCTTAAGTGAAAGATAATGTTTTATGTATTTATTTTTTTTTTTTTAATTTTTATATAACTTAAATTTTTATACTTCACTAGTTACATGTAAAAATGAGATCCAACTGTCGATGGCCTGAGTCGGTATGTTTATTGTAAGAAACGATGTCGTCAATAAATTAAATTTTTACAAAAATTGTTAAGAAAAGTTTGAGATGTACTGCTATAATGTAAGCATTTTTTATAGAAAAATCAATTATCTAGTTGGAGTGTTTCGGCGTTTATCGATATTTTTATAAAATTCTGAAATATATGCACTGAAACTCGTAAATTTGTCATAAAAAGAATATTTTTCTTTATAAAAAAAGTTTGAGAAATGCTGGAACTTTTTCATTAAATTATATTTTAGATATTGTATTTTTCTACATACATACACATTTTTAGGGTTCTAGCTTTTATAGTTTTCGAGATATATGCAAAAATTAAGTAAAAATTCAAAGGTTGATTACCCCTGACTGAAAGAAAATTTAAAAATTCTGAGTATACAAATTTTGTAGGCTTAAAATTTTCAATAATTTCTGAAGTTTTAGAATCTGTGTATCAAGTGAATCAAAAGTTATAAAGAGGGGACGGACACACACACACACACGTTGGAAAAGTGCCCCTCACCCCCTCCCCTCTAATTAATGATATCTTTTGAAAACAAAATAGTATAATTTGACTCTTTCTGAAGAAATAATTTTTTGAAATTTCGATAAAACCAGTTTCAAACTTTTTAGGAGCCACTTAAAAATCATCCCTTTTGTATGTTGTTTATATGTGCCCTTTTTCGTCCCTTTTAGTGAAAATTTGGAAAAACTGTCCAAGAAAACTACTACTCATTTCTATAGGAGAATTCATATCCCAAATCTCAAGTTCGTACCATGTCTAGTTTCCGAGATATTCGCATACTTTGAAAAACATTCAACCCTATTTTTCACCCCCTTAGGGGTGGAATTTCCAAAAATCCTTTCTTAGTGGAAGGTTTTGTATTGAAACCTACCTGATTTCCAAATTTCACTACTCTACAATTAGCCGTTTGGGCTGTGCGTTGATGAGTGAGTATGTCAGTCAGTCAATCAGTCAGTCAGGCACTTTCCTTTATTATTATAGATTGATTTTGTTGGTGCACAACGTTCTAATTATGTCTAGATTCTTGCGACCTTTTTTCAGGACTAGATCTTAACGAATATCTAACAACTAAACCTTTTTTCAGGACTAGGCATAAGAACAGTTGAGAAATGTGGTCTAGAGAAATAGGGATGCATTTTTATAAATAGATTTTAAAATAAAAAAATGTGTCAATGATTCTGACATGCCAAGTCCATTTCCCTCAGCTCTACCTCGAAGGAACGGAACACGGTATGAGAGGCTCTTCCACGTCTTCGAGACCCTGATTGGAGGAAAAACAGCGCTCTCCTCGGCTAACTGTCATTCGGAATCCTCAACACATGTCCCAGCCAATATTTGTTATATACACTGTTTTTTTTAAATGAATATGTGTTCACTCACAGTGAATTCAAATACACTCTTTCTCAGTAAGCTACTTAAAGCTTGTGTCGTGAAAGAGGAAGATGGTGGGCACCGGGGATTGAACCCACGACCTCCGCTCGAAACAATGCGAAAGCCGGCGTCGTAACCGCTAGTCTACCAAACACTTCGTATTATGAAAATTAACGTCGGGGCAGTCGGCCAGTGGTAACGGTCTCCGCACGGTGCGACGAGGGACACAGGTTCGAACACTGCATGGGATTTTTTCACCTATTGAAATTTTTCATAACGTTCGGGAATTTAAGATTACCACCTAATGGCGAACGTTGTCAACGTGAAGTGATCACACTAAGCCAGCATTTGAAATAAAAGTAGAAGACGGTCTTAAAAGGCCGTAGTGGTTTGTTCATCCCATTAAAAATCGAACAGCATAAGTTAGTCATCAGTTGTTGATATATTCGTTAATTTTCAAGAACCTTCTCTACTATAATTGGATAAATCTCGGGATCTCCGGTTAAACGAATAATGTTGTAGCTGAAAAAGGCACTGATGAACATGTTTGTAGGTACACAACTTTCTGAGCATCATCGTCCACTCGTTATAAGTATTATAAGATAAAACATGTCTATCTTTATACACATAATGCTGCGGGCTTTTCGACAAAAATTAAAAGGCGGTGAATAAATTAAGCCGCGTTGTACTTCTCCGTCTGCGTTTGATGTTTCATTTTTATGATTCCTTGTTTCGTGAATTATTTGATATTGTGGAATGAGAGGATCATCCTATAACATCTCATTATGTAGTTTGTACATTATAATATTATCAAGAGCCCCGAGAGGGTCCGCAAAACCATCCAACTTAATGACTTTTTTTTCTCATCTTCATCCCTTCGAGCTAAGACAACACAACGATAAACCATTTTATAAAAGTTTTGTGTACAAGCGGCCCTCTGAGCGTTATTGCGAACAATCACTAACATTACACAGTAGGTATACAACGGGAAGTAGCAAATGTGCGGAATTTATGAATATTGCGAGGAACATTGATTTTATTTTACTCGCAACATTATCATAACACTCCAACTATATCCGTTGTAAGCTTAATAACATTATTTCACTGCTACTATAGGTTCCTTCATTTTATGATCATTTGTTTGCAAGCAAACCAGCGATTTCATTCAATTTATATAAGCCAGTAGGCTACTATCATCAAAATCACTGTTAAATTTTCATTTATTCGAAATGTCTCATTTTTACATGTATGTGTATGAAGGTGTTTGTGCTGTTTTTAACGTATTATAGTCCTATGTACATATTTGTTTCTCAACTAAGATTTTATGATACACCCTTTAATATCAACGGAAACGCTTTCACAGAAATATGCACTTTCGAATTTGCTCCTGCCAGTGGTGAATGGTGGTATTAAGCATGTAGTAGGTAAGGTACCTAGCTTATTTAAAAAATATTAAAAAATACCAAGGTACTTGTTTTTTTTCGTCAACTCTCTCGTCCCCATTGTTGGACACAGCCCTCTCCTTGACACTTGTTTTATTTTTGTTTCATAATTTACGACATAAGCCATTTACACTTCCACAGATCGCTGTCCTGCGCCAGCCGCATCCATACCCCCTCGGCAACTCTTCTCATAGACCACTTTGCCTGAGGCACAAATATTTGTCTCTTAACTCCAAAATATCACTTATGCTACCTATTAAAGTTTCTGTAAAGTAATTCTTTCTTATATTTATATGTTCTTTAAAAAGTAGATTGGTTCGATAACTAAACTATACTCGCTTCTCGACCTATTGTGAACTAGAATTTACTCCTTAGATGTTATAGATGTTTTATTATAGTTATACTTACTATACGAGTCCTGTCCTAATTTGAATTACTTTTATCAATCGAAAAAACAAAAATAAAAAATCCGAACTTCACGCCTCACTAGACAAAGCCCGTGCCGAGGCAGAAAAGAACAAAAATAATAAACAAAACAACAACAAGTATAAAGACAACGCAGCAAGCAGGTCAGAACAAAACAAACTCATTCAGCATCCCATTTGAGTCATCAAAACAAAGTAAAATACATGCCCATCGAACAGTCGCTCCAACACCCGAAAGCCCATTTTGGCTCTCCTCCAGGTACCATCCACATGACATGCAAGGGCAATCACTCACTCGCTCATCACATAATTCTTCTGCTGACAAACTCCTCTGCATTGAAAAGTGATCGCGCGTCCGAGCGTCTAGTGATCATACAATGTTCTCAGTTTGAACGGTCCGTTTGAACATACATAGATACTCGACGAGCGAACGCTTTCCAATTACGACACACACTCAGCCTTTGCCACTCCATTATAGTTAGGTATCTTATCTTCTAGCTATGCAGATAACACAAAAATGAAACGTTAGATAATTGAAACAGGTTTATTCTGTTTTCTTTTACGGAAAGATAGGTTTATATCAAGAAAATAACTTTGCATATTATAATACTACATTGGAAAAATGAGTATGAAATTTTTACAGTTGATTGGACGCAGGAAGTGCATAAACATAATTTACGTATTCAACCAGCCATACAATGCGGTTTTTAAGTTTCAAATAAATTACTTTACTACATTTGGCAGAGAACTTAACTTTTATGAGAGAGGTCACGGTTTTGACCTTTGATATTGGAGACATTTTCATTGCTATAAATAGTATATACAGAATTCATTTAATTAAGCACAAATAATGAACACTTAATAAAGTTGTAAGATAAATAATATGAATAGGCGCGCCCTTACGCTGACTTTCAGCTACAATATTATTACAGACCATAAATAAAATAATGCGATGTTAATCTCCTGTAATTCGTCCCTTTTAAAGTTTAATTATTTATTAAATTACTTTCTAAATTGTGGGTAATTAGCGATTGACATTCGGATACAACAACACAGAGCAACCGTATTTATTATAATGAATGAATGAAAAGGGAAAAGGGCTCGCCCACCCTCCCCCTCACTCGCTCCCTAGTAAAAATTATTATTTATCTACATAATATTTTAGTCCGTTTATATTTTTGAAGGCGCATCAATCGTAGAAAACAGACGTTAAGGTCAGATATTAATATGCCGAGAGCCGTACAAAATGCTGGAGAAGGTTCTTAAATACAATTTGCTGCATTAACTTTAATATTTTCAGAGCTATTTAAAAAACTCTATTTTTTTAGGATCTTCATACAAATTTCTCAAAAAGACAGTAAGCCATCTTTTGGAAACAAAATTACTCATGTAAACGTTGAATGGAATCTTGGTATTACAGTATGAAAATGTAATAAAATAATTGTAGATTGATTTGTTATACATATAAATGTTATTCAAATCTTATTATTCTCAATAAATAAAGATTTAATGAAAAAAATTGCAAAATAATTCCTCCATTTTGAAGTTTGACAGCTGCCTTTATCACACATAGCACAAATCACCCTCTAAGGGTGGAATTCCTAATTAATTATCACACATTAGAGGGTGTAGGGAATGTAGCTAAGATTCAAACCATAGAGAGAGTAAAACTTGCAAATTATGTCGGTAGGTTCGTATAATATTAGGTCGGTAAAACAAAAATTGTAAAAGTGTCATTCTTCTTTTTCTGTGCTTATGTCAGTTATAGAGGTCTGTTAAGCAATGGGAAGCTAGACTAGAACCTGTTTAATTATCTACCGATCAAGCCTGACAATCGGAATTAAAAACGTAAAGCAAGACGGGTATAAGCTAGTGATTAATAACTAAGTGTTCCCATTAACACGTCACTAACCGTTCACGTTTTCTCAGGGACGTCCGTTCAGACTTGTCTGGAGGCACCTCACCAACCGGATATACTCCGTAATATGGCGTCTGTACATACAATACAGATAATTTATTTGTTAAAATAGGTAGATGAATATCTACCTATGTAATAGTTGAAGTGATTCATTGAGAGACCTCTCAAAGACTTATAACATACTACCTTATTAATAATTATTAAGTCATGCCATAATGATAAAAGGAAAAGAAATGTTCGATATCTCTTAAACATTTTTGAAATAATTGAACAGTAATTCAAAGAAAGTTTTCTCGTCTATATAAAAAATTCATTATTAAAATAAAAATTTGACAATATCGTTAAAATACTACGTATACAATAGAAAAAATGTATGTCTGAACGACGACTTTTACATTTTGATTTGATCATTTTGAAACGCTTTTGTATGTTGTAGAAGCATGAAATAATTTTTCCTTGAACGACTTTTCGACTTGTGTGTTTTATACGATTCACATGGTTAACTTTATAATTTTCAAATTGTTCGCAAAATTCAAAGGAAACATGAAATATCTCAAATTAGCGTGAAATCATAAGAATTATCTTTCTTCTTAACTTTCCTATTAAATTTCATAATTGAATTTTATAGCTCCTAAAGAGAGTTTCTGCATTTGACGTCACAATAATTATTATTTTGAAACTACACTTGCTACCTCTATTTACGTATGATAATTCTTTAGAGGTTTGGAAAAGCGAGTGATAAATTATGTAGGTATCTTTTTAATAACATAGAGTATTTCTTCAAATCTACCCACTCATCCGTACCTTCATAACATTTTCGCTGAATTGCTTTTCAATTTTCAAAGGATTGATGGAATACAATTTTATCAGAAATAGTTTACTCTGGGGTTTTTAAGACAATTTCGTTGAAGCGAGTTTAAAAAAGGACTTTTTGAAAAACATCAAAATATCACGAATTTTGAAATGGCATACACATCTCATTTAAAATACACTTTGGTTTTGAAATTCATTAGACCATAATAGCCTTCATTGTTACTGTTCAAGTTTTTGAGTTGAGGTAGTCATAGGTTTAGTGAAGAAACTACGCTTTACTGATTGAACAAAGAATGTTGTGGAGTAGCTTCCAAGAAAAATTGCAGACCACAGAAAATGTGGAAGGCCAACCAATAGTTTGTTGTTCTTCATTGGATCTTACTAACATAGTATTGTCGGTTAATAGAATTCAAATAATTTTGAAGGTTCAAGAAAGAAGGTATAAAGCTAATAAAAGGAACTGAAAAATAGTTTAGGAGTGTAGATATGTATTGTAAAGCTGGTCGCTAGGGTTGATGAAGTGTTGGATATAGATGGAAGTAGATCGGCAGGGGTAGAAAAGGGTCGCACCAGATACCGAAACAACAATAGATTTAGAAGTCTTCAATTTTTCAAAACTTTTTTTGTGTGAAATGGGTAGGAGCTTTAATATGAAAAGGACTGAATGGAAATAATTAGGTTTACCTTTTATATATCCATAGTGCTTACTTAGGCACAAAAGTGCTTACTACTGTATCTTTATAATTGAAATGGTTGGTAGACTAGCGGTTCGGTGACGTACTGAAATTTTTGGGTTCGAATCCCGAAGCCGACCGTTTTTTCATTCACTCCACAAGCTTTGCTTATTCTGAAAAATGACAAAAAATTATGTTCACTTTGACCATTGATGTGAAAGTACCAAGTGCGCTCACCACATCAGGTCGTCTCTACAGAGGTGCCACATGCATCTTCCATAGCCAGAGTAAATAAAAATTCGCTCCTCGAGAGCTCCAATTTTAGGGGTAAGGTAATAAGTCACCTCTGTTATTTACTTATTTACCCTTTAGCCACGCATTCTTCGGCACAGGTCAAATGACACCACGGATTGGGGATTTTCGGGAAAAATTTTAACTCCTTCCGGAATGTGAGTTTGGATGGGAGGGCTCATAGAAGGTAGGACAATATGTTTCATGTTTAGAATACTCTGCATGTTTGGCAGCCATTCAAGGCATTGCGTACTGTCGTCGGCTGGTCAGCCTTAGCCTCCCAAAAGGGGCCATTTATACCGCTGTTTCAGTCTAGGCCAACGTAAGAGGGTCCACCACGTGTGTTTACAAGAGAAGAGTTGAAATGCAGTGGCTAACGAGGCACTAAATGCTCTTATATTGCGTTACATTTCTTTTAGTTTAGTTTTTTGTTTTTTTTTTATGGCCTTCACCTTGTTGGTGTTCCTGACCAGTCTCAAGTAACTTTTTAGTTTAGTTAATCATGAGACTAATCATATTAAATAATGATTGAACATTTAATTTCCTGAACTTGTTGAATGGTTGAAGAGGTTAATTAGTTGTATCTTTGATATAATTACAAAAATAATTCCCTATTTCTCAACATCGCTCCTTCATTCGAGACAGCTGCTTTATCTTCCTTCATTCATTACCACATATATGATTGTGTTGAGTGCAGTGAAAATAATTTAAACGACGGAGGTGCGTGCGTTGATCATACATCATTCTCATCACGTAGCGTCCTCAAAGGAAGCGATGTCTAATTTCTAGTCATTTATCAAACTGTATAGTGGAGTATTTGTGAGCCCATCTTCAGGGTACACAGATAATATATTGCCGCAACGTCCTTTTCTTATCGCAATATTTTTCTTTCCCTTTTTTTCCTATGTGACTTCTCATCCATGCGAGGTTTATGTGTAATATTAGATAAAAGCCTCTCCAGGAACATATTTTAGCCTACATAAATGCAGCAATAAATTGAACTGTTTTGGAGGGCATTATTGAAAACCATTTTAACATAAGAGTTATAACATAGATTCACCACTGTAAGTAGTTCTTTTGTATACTTAACAGCTCGTAACTTACTTCGAATTATGATATTAAAATGTCGCCTTTTTTATTGTTATTATTATATACTTACGAGCTTTCCCGACAGACGTTGTCCTGTAGTCTTAACCAGAGGCGGCCCGTTCATATGTGCACTGCTCCCCCAGAACCAAAAATACATAATTAATCCGATTAAGTTACTAATAAAATAATAACATTAAAATATTTCTAAAACATCCATATTTCATTCGTATTCAAAGCTCAGGCGGGAACAACGTGAGAATATAATATGCGCGCACGCACATTCTACCTCACCTATGAAGTAGGTACCGAAACGAATGTGTCATCTGTTGATTTTGCGGTGGAGTAAGTGGGATGGGCTTCTGTCAGAGCGGCAATCACGTATGCGAGGATAAGAGGGAACTACCCGCGATGGCGTTGGCGCGTCGCCGGTGATCAGTTCCAAACTAGTTTAAATATTGTATTTTATATAATTTATTTCCCATTTTTTCAACTTTTTATTAGTTATTCTGTTATTCGGAGTGGAGAAAAATCTAACAAATCAAACATTGAAAGAATCTGTTTAGCCGATCTCGAGTTATCTCGTAAGTGTTCGCACTAACCCGACTTTCATGTATATTAGAGATAGTCCCTAGAATTCTTTCGAACACTTTGCATCATTTAATATTATGGTAATTTTAAATACGAAAAAAAAATCGTTTTATTCTTGAAACATAATAACATCTCATCCGGCTAGTTCAAAGTTTTGGTGATACAGTCTATCTGACCTAAATTTGTACCTAAATAATTATTAATACATTTTTATGGATGTTATTTTACTCCTAGTATATGGAATATATTACTCATAGTATATGGAATATACACAAGTCTTGTGATCGGATTTCAAAAAAAGAAAATAGATTTCGCTAAAATTAATTTTCTCGACGTTTTCGAGGGTGTAGATTCCAAAAATGTAAAAAAAAAATTTCAAATTTCCCCGTACCCGTACGCGTACGCCAAAAATGTGTGCGCACCATAACTCATAGTAATTCTTATCCGATTTGATTGAAATTTGGTAGAACAGTTAGCCCCTCGATGTAGATGAGTCAGTAAAATGTTGAGATCTGTACCTTCAGGGGAACCCTCTTAAAGTATCCAAAGAAAATTTCACTTGTTCTAGAAAAAGGGTTGAAAAAGAAAAAAAAAATTCTTCGATTTTCATTAAATTTGGTATACGGGTTGGTCTTATGCTCCTACACAAGCACGTAAAATTTGAGGTCCGTAACTTCAGTGGGCCCCCCTTAAAGTACCGATTAATATTTAATATGTAGTTCTAAATAAAAAGCTCCAATAGTCGATATCATTTTAAAGTTTCTATAATAATTCCAAGGATAAATTCATTTTAATCGTAAAATTATGAATTTTTATGCAAAGATATGTTTTACACGAAAAGGCTGTTATAATATACTACGAGTTCTGGGCAACACTAGGTTAGCAGCTTTTTTAAATACGCAGCTGCTTGCCTTGTTAAGGGTGTCATCTTTTAAACAAACAAAAAAATACGAGGGAATAAAAATCTTCTGTTATTTTATTTTTCCATGAATTAGAGAGTACGAGGAAAAGCAATGATTTTTACAATTATTGCGATACGAAATACAGGAAACCTTCTCTGATAAATTCTTTAATAAAAATATTTTAACAAATAATAAAACTAACTATATTTTAACTCTGTACGGTATACCTCCGAAGATAGTTAAAATGGTGCAGTCCCTGTATGAAGACTCCGAGTGTAGCGTCAAAACGCCAGGTGGTCCTACTGAAGCTTTCAGGATCACCACGGGAGTCATAAGGTCTGCGTACTGGCTCCATTTATATTTATTAATGTCATGGACTTCCTCTTGAGAAAGTCCATGCAAGGAGCAAGAGGTAAACCAATAAGTCAGAGAGATGATCTAATGGGCAAACTGTGTGATCTGGAGTACGCGGACGACCTAGCGTTGTTCAATACGACAGTGGGGGAATTACAGCGCAGTGTTTCAAGACTCTGCGATGAAACAACACGCCTTGGCCTACGCGTCAATGCCAGTATGACGGAGCTCATGGCGAATAATGCCTGCTCCAATAAACAGCTGCCGATAACCATCGATGGTCACCAGGTCTCCCGGGTGGATAAGTTTAAGTACCTGGGAGCAACCATAACCACCACTGGTGACCTCGGGGCTGAGCTCCTGATAGGTATTGTTATGGCAAGTGGCGCCTTTAACAACATGACCAAAATATGAAAGGCGTCGGCGCACAGACAGGTATTTAAAGAATCTACGCGGCCAAAATTCAGAAATGAAATCTGAAAAAAAATACTTTTTCATCGACTTCCTGAGGTAGAGGAAACCCCAACGAACAATATGCTGGCCTGGGGAACATCCAATGTTGCACCTACCCTAAAAAATATTAGTCGGAACTTGATCATTGAAATTTGCGTACGTGTTTATTATCTGCTACTTTCAAAAAGATTTTGTTTTGTGAGTGAAAAATTAATATTCTGCGGTTAAGTGGTGACAAATGGAGATGGATTCGGAGACTAAAGGTATGTAACGATAAAAATGAATTATATTACCTTAAATAATTGTTCATTTAGTGTTCATACAACGTTGGAGATTAAAATAAGGTATTTTTTTTTTGAAATGTATCTTAAATGGGAGATTTGTTTGGGTATTACAGTAGATCCCATAAGTTTGATTATTTTCATATAAACTTTAACACTTATGTTAACGAATGAAGAAAAAATTTACCGCGGAATTCCGCAGATGCCTAAATGGGGGTACTTTAAATGTTATAGGGTAAAAAAAAACGAAATTTGTAAAAGAAGTTTTATTTGAAATTAAAACAATATTTATTTGTTTAAGGGTCAGAAGGGACCTCAGGAGTGAGGATTGTGACTCGTAAATCCTAACTGGACATTATGAATAAATTTAAATTTTAAATTTATTAAATTAAATTATTATTTATTTCTTAAATTTTCGTAGTTTGGATGAAAAACTATGTTTTTTGAAAAACTATCTATTCTCGCGTGAAAACCTTGCAGTAGCCTAAGTATGTAAGACACAAAACGTACTTATAGTCTTCGTTTTGTACCAAAACGGAGCCAACTGTCAGTTTTTAATTACATCAGTAGTATGTAAGCCTACGTCACCGTAATTTAGTGAAAACCTATGCGTTTTTTTATTACGCGCTGTGATCTCGCGTCTACTTGAAACGTAACGTAACGTTTACCTTAACATGACGCAATGTCAAGTTATCTATGCGAGTTACATACTTAGGCTACTGAAGACAAATTAAATAAACTGAAGGCAAATTTTGCACATTTAAAGTGTACAATGAAGCAAAGATGGGCTAAAGCGCAGAAAAGATGATAAGTATGTTTTATTATTGCCCATTGGACAACTGTCTGAAGAAGCAGCAGAGGCACGCAATAAGCATTTCAGTGTATACAGACAGGATTTTTCGAGAAAATTTTCTAGAGAATCCTGTAATAGAGACATACTAAATAGACTTCTCTTGTTCAGATCCCTTGCTTAGTGGCTCAAGGATTATACAAAAAAGAAAAAATAATTCCTTTTTGCCTGAAACAATAGACATCCTTCAATCAGCGCAGCCAAATCTCTCAGACATTGTGAATGAATATTTTTTTTTTTTTATGAAATAAATTGCGGGCTCCCGTGGAACTTCGACCCACCTGGATAGCGGGATAGATAGATGCGTTCTCAATTCCCCCTATAGCCTAGGCTCCAGTTCCTACACCCATTTCACCCGCTCTCAAGTCACCACTCTATATATATTCCCTAGTTACCAAAAATAACAATTACTTACTACTGTCAACGTTTTTTTACATTTTAACATTTTACCCTCTAACTACCCTCCAAGGAGTGGTATTGAACTCATAGTCCGCTTAAACCTGTCCGGACATTATTAGAACAGATCACCAAAGTTTCATTGAAATACGTTCCCTGGTTTTTGAATCTATAAGACATATACACAAAAACATTCAGTTTTATAGATATATATAAATGTGCATGTATTGAAACGTCTTATTTATTTTTATTTTCATCATCAAAAACCTAATATATCATAAATATAATTTTGGCCGCGTAGAATCTTTAAATACCTGTCTGTGCGGCGTTTAATGTTGAGACGAAATGTAAACTGTTTGATGCGTGTGTGTTGCCTATTATCCTGTATGGGTGTGAGTTAGAGTGGAACACTTTTGTATGAAAAATTTTTTTTTGTCAAATTTCGATTTGGAATAGTTGTATTATGTTGCCTATTGGCATCAATAATCTACATAAAAAATATAAAAATTCTCATACAACGGTAAGAGCCCCCGCTTTGACTTCGAATATTTACAAAAACGGCAATTTTGGGGCTGTTTTCGCGGTCTACGAAATATTACAGAATTTATTTAAATAGGTTTATTTAATTCAAACATGGTTGATTAGCTGTTGCTTTCACTATTTCATCAATTTAATAGTCTTTGGCGCTGTGAGAGATGAGCAAAGTGCAAGAGAAAACGGGGCGGCAAGGGCTGGTTTATAAATTTGAAATTTTAGTTTCATCAAGTGCAGTGGATGATTATTGTCTTAAAGTGAAAGGTTGCATGTCAATAATTATTTCCACGAGTGTGTAGGAATAGGTGATGTATGTTTTAAAGTGTATTAACATGACTTCTACGAGACAAAATTTAAAATGTCCGATACTTGGTTTCATAGCACTTTTGTGCAGACTTACCTAATAGAATAAATCCTACCTACGTATTAAAATGTGATGTAATTATATAAATGGGTTTGACAAATGTTATAATAATAATAAAAATCTGTGTAGAAACTTAAGGAAGTAGAGTAAGAAGCATTCAGAGTCCAAAGTAGAAAGCTTTTTGACATATCTGGATGTAAACGTAATGATTTTGTAAGATGTAGGTACTTATTTTAGAGATGAAAAATTGCCAAAAGAGGTACAAATGTTTTTAAATGGCAACCAGCGGGTACGAGATAGCTTAACTGTGTTTCTGTTTAATGAATCAGGAGTGCTGGATTCATTTATGAGAGCAGTAGTAATTGCTTGTAAATGTTTTTGGTGTGCGTTGAGATCTGTTGATATTCGTGGAGGTAGATCTTCAATCTTATCAAAATGGACTAACGGCATAGGTAAACAATCGCTTCAATGGCAACTCTTTGATGTGTATGTGAAAAATTATCCATTTCAATGGTCGAGATAGTTTATTTTCCGAAATAACGAACCCAAGCTACACAGAACTTGACTTCTTTATGATCGAAATATGTTCCTCTGGTACAACCACTATAGGCTTTTGCGATCCTTCAAAAATAGTTTTGGCCGTCTTTTATTTTCTTCCAACGAGGAATTTATGTGTTAAAACCATCTGCGGTCGACGAACAAGAAGGCAGATCCACTTTTTAGCGAGTTTTTAGTAGAAGAAATTTTTTTCAGTTCGTGTATATGAATTATGAATGATTTCTTTGTTTAGAGCACGTAATCTTCTATTCTGCAACTTTTAACTTTGGATTAGATCAATTCTTCCAAAATCTATTATTCTTTCAGCCATTTAAAAATATTTGTTCCTCTTTTGTCAATTTTACATTTCTAAAATAAGTACATCTTACAAATTCATTACATTTACATGCAGATATGTCAAAAACTTTTCTATTTTGGACTCTGAATGCTTCTAACTCTACTTCCTTAAGTTTCTACACAGATTTTTATTTTTATTATAACATTTGTCAAACCCATTCATAGAATTACATCACATTTTCATACGTAGGTAGAATTTATTCTACTAACTCTGCACAAAAGTTCTATGAAACCAATTATCGGCCATTTTAACTTTTGTCTCGTAGAAGTCATGTTAATATACTTTAAAACATACATCACCTATTCCTACACACTCGTGGAAATAATTATTGACATGCAACCTTTCGCTTTAAGACAATAATCATCCACTGCACTTGATGAAACTAAAATTTCAAATGTATAAATCAGCCCTTGCCGCCCCCGTTTTGTCTTGCACTTTGCTCCTCTCTCACAGCGTCAAAGACTATTAAATTGATGAAATAGCGATAGCAACAGCTAGTCAACCATGTTTGAATTAGTTTTTGAATAAAATAAACCTATTTAAGTAAATTCTGTAATATTTCGTAGACCGCGAAAACAGCCCCAAAATTGCCGTTTTTGTAAATATTCGAAGTCAAAGCGGGGGCTCTTACCGGTGTATGAGAATTTTTATATTATTTATGTAGATTATTGATGCCAATAGGCAACATAATAAAACTATTCCAAATCGAAATTCGACTAAAAATTTTTTTGTTCCACTCTAGTGTGAGTCCTGGCACCTGACCAAAGCCCAGGCACAAAAAGTATCTGCATTCGAAACGAAGTGCCTCAGGAGAATTTTGGGTCTAAGATGGTACCACCGCATCACGAACGACGCTATACGTCGGCGCACCCAGCGTGAGCCCATCACTTCTACCATTATGTGGAGGAGATGGACTTGGCTGGGACATGTGTTAAGGATGCCGAATGACAATTGAAGTAGGCAGGATCACCCTCATACGCGCTGAGGGCACATTCGGACACAATATGTCTCTACAAGACCATGAGAACAATCGACGACAAAATGTTTGAGTAAAGCATAAAATGTGACCAATTTGGTGGCTTTTTATATTTGAAACGAATCTTGATGACACGAAACTCTTTTGCTCAGACAATAAACCCCAGAGCATCGGTCTGGATAAGGCGATATAAAATTCAGAACTTAGATGAATTTGTTTTTAAACAAATATTTGTATTAGGATAGCATGATTAAAAATGTTTGGCATGAATTAAAAAATAAATATGATTAGTACCTATCCTACCCTATTTCGGTAGGATCCGCATTTGATATAAATCTCGTAATATCCGGTAAAAGAGTTTGGTTTGATATCAAATATTCATTAAAAATTAGATCAAATGTTTTCATTTCAAAACCTCAATAGTTAATAATTTTTATTCAAAATAAAAATAATTTGATGTATTTATAATAAAAAAAGTGGGAGAAGCTGGGGCATAATATAATGAGACACGAAGATTTACTGGGTGCAATATTGGAAGGAATGGTCGAGGGTTCGATCGGTAGGGGACGCCCGCCCGCGTCAGGAATATTTGCAGATATGTCAAGACTAGGAATGCAGTTCATTCATCGAACTGAAGAGAACAGCGGAGAACCGAGAGGAGTGGAGAAGACGTTCGCTCTTGCTGCAAACCAATCCATAGAATTGAAACCGTAAAAGAAGAAGGTATACCCGTTCTTCATTGACCAACAACCGCGAGATTAGCATGACAAAGATGACCAATAATTTTCTTCTTCTTAATTTAGGCCTTGTGGCCTGTAATTCAAGAGGTGGGGTTGGCCTCCTGCGAGGTCGATTCCCAGCTATCCTTCCACCTTTTTGGTGGTCTGCCCGGAAGGCGTCTGCCATGAGGTTGGCCGTGCAATGCCATGTGAGGGAGTCTGGTTGAGTCCATTCTCCTCACATGTGCATACCAGAATCTTCTTCGTTGCCTTCCCCATCTTACTATGTCCTCGACCTCGCATATTTCCCGTACCCTCGTATTTCTGACTATATCTCTGAGGGTCTTCCTGGCTATGCTCCTGAGAGTTTTCATTTCTGAAACTCTCAGCGCATTTTTAGTCACAGTGGTATCGGCCCTGGACTCGATCCCGTATGTCATGATGGGTCTGACACAAGTTTTATAAAAATCTTTATCTTGCTGTAGAATAATTTTACTTTTGATAAAATATCGCTGCTCGCTTTATCATTCATGCAGTAAACTTGTATTGAGTGCACCAAATGTAATTGCGCATTTCAACATTACCTACTGTATTTTACTCAGTGTGCACGTGCACATATTCTCTTCGTAAAGGCTGTCATCTTTTCTACAAACAACGATAAAACCTCATCCCATCGACATAAAACCAAATGAAATCTTTACCACGATGTGGGAAGCATTCTTCATATTGCTCACTTTTATTACTAATGATTCTTCAACACAATTTCTTCCTCAGATTCAATTCTTGCTCCATCTGAGAAAACCGTGTGATGGTAATAATCTAAATAATAATTAATAATATAATAATAATAATAAAAATATTTATTTCACAGAAGAATAAAGTTTACAAATTAAGTCAATTTACAATTTTCAGAAAATAAGGCAATACAAATATCATTGAATGATTGCTCTCCAACGTGAGTAAGAACTCGTGTTTTGGAGAGGTAACTTAAGTATGATAGAATATCAATATGTTTCCCATATCCCATACCAGAGTCAAATCCTTTCCATTTCCAAGTAATGTATGTATATTTTATTTATTTGTTTGTTTCTATTTTTGTATATTGGAGCATCACGCTAAGCTGTAGGTTCTGCGTTGGTTTTTTTTCTTCGCAGTTGTTCGCAAATACATTTGTGGTAATCTTAAATACAAATATTTCCATTTCATCAAATATATTTTAAGTTATTAATAAATTTCTAAAATTATGAAATCTTCATAGTAAAATCTCCGTAAACGCAGATGGCCATCCTTTGAAAACAAAATTACTCATGTAGGTAAATGTTGCATGGAACCGATGTTTGACTGAATAAAAACGTATTTAAAAGATTCAAGATTGATTTGAAATAAAAATAAATGTAATTCAAACCATATAAACCATATATTATAAACATTTAAATTAAAATGCGAGTAGTAGGTACATTTTCGGATTACGTTTCGATTGACATTTGTGGTCAGTAAAACAGCTGCCATTATCATTAAGTACCATTTCACATAAAATTTGTACCACTTCCACACATAGAGGGTATAGGAAATGTAGTTAAGACTCAAAC
This sequence comes from Mystacides longicornis, assembly GCA_963576905.1. Lineage (NCBI taxonomy): Eukaryota > Metazoa > Arthropoda > Insecta > Trichoptera > Leptoceridae > Mystacides > Mystacides longicornis. The sequence goes on from OY756420.1 coordinate 23,836,815, forward strand.
CATATTGAGAGTAAGACTTGCATATTATGTAGGTAGGTTCGCATAGTATTATTATTAAAGTATTTTTTTTACCCTTCGATTGAACAGTGAAATTGCATCAAGTGTGACTCACACTGTGTGAGATGTAACATATTATGATACATGCAGTTTTTTTCCATTAATTTTTTTTTGCAGACTTTAATTTTTCTACTTTATTTTTTATAACTAGTTGCATGTAAACATGAGATCCAACTGTCGATGGCCTGATTCGGTATGTTTATTGTATGAAACGATGTCGTCAATAAATTAAATTTTTACAAAAATTGTTAAGAAAACTTTGAGATATACTGCTATAATGTAAACATTTTTTATAGAAAATTAAATTATCTAGTTGATGGGTTTCGGCGTTTTTCGATATTTTTATAAAATTCTGAAATATAGGCATTGAAACTCGTAAATTTGTCATAAAAAAAATATTTTGCTTTATAAAAAAAGTTTGAGAAATCCTGGAACTTTTTCATTAAATTGGATTTGAGATATTGTATTTTTCTATATACATACACATTTTTAGGGTTCTAGCTTTTATAGTTTTTGAGATATATGCAAAAATTAAGTAAAAATTCAAAGGTTGATTACCCCTGACTGAAAGAAAATTTAAAAATTCTGAGTATACAAGTTTTGTAGCCTTAAAGTATTAAATATTTTCTGAAATTTTAGGATCTGTGCATCAAGCGAATCAAAAGTTATAAGGGGGGACGGACACACACACAGACACACTAAATGTTCTCCTCCGAATTCTGAGTAAATCCACATATGGAACATATATGCTGCGAAGCCTCTATGTTGGTGTTTTTTGTCGTGAAAGTTCGAAAAACCGTTTAAAATGTAGACCTGGCCATACAAATCTCACGTATCTTGGCTTGATACTGCCGATCTGTCTCGAGAAATAATTTCTCTTCAACAAATCGACAGTTGGATTATTATCTTTGGTCTCAGTTTAAAGCCTGAAAGACTAAACCAATTTTTCCAATGGTTTTTTTCGTTGGAGGTTCTTATGAAAGAAAAAATTAAGAAAGTTGCGTGGAACACTAGAAAATTAAAGAAATCTTGACAACTTTTAACATTTCAACTGTAACTTTCTTACTGATTTTAACAATATGGACCCTATTTTTTAGAATAACAAACCATTTTGTGTTTTGGAATATTGATCCATTAGGTAATAGTTTTTACATATTCGAATTCAGTTCATGGAAAAATCTATCGGTATAGCTACTAAGAAATAAAAACTCATTCAAATTGGTATAAATTAAAAGATAAACTATAATGTAAGACTTTGAAGTATGTTGTTCGCTTTTAAACTTACAACTCTTCTTAGTTAAAGAAGAGTGGCGTAAGGGAGGAAAGGAGAGGGGATGAAACTTAGCAATAATAATTACTTTTACTTTTAACAAAGGAATATATTGTTTATCCACTTCGTTACTTGACGCGCGCAAGAACCAATTCTAAAAGTTTTACTATTACTTCTTTAACGAAAATTAAAGGAGAAATGATGGCATAAGCTGGTGTTGATAATTATCTTATTCAATTAACTAAATTATATGACTGGCGGAGTTCATGCGTTATAAAAACCTTCACGACGCGGTATCTTTTGACTTCTCACAGCAATTATTACTTCTCGCATCGGATTCGGTTGTAGGTTACTATTTTTATTACCCGAAAAACGGAAAAACGTTTGACAACTACTATCCCGTCCAATCTGAGACAGGCCAACCCCGGGTAGAAATTTCATGTGAAAAAACACTTAGAAAAACTCTGACCCGGCCGGGAATCGAACCCGGGACCACGGATCTGATGTCCACGCTAGTACAACAAGGCTGCCGAGGTCGGATCATCATAAAATCAAATTTGTCTCATCATATATAAATTGTCCAATCATATGTTCTTAGATGTATGTATGTATAGGTACGTCCTTTCGTCATTTGGTCAGAATTTGAAATTTCTTTTTGTTTCATAATAAGATTCATACATATTCACAACTTATTATTTTAAATTTATGATTTTGCCAATTTCATATCAATATAATTCTGTTACTTTCGGTTTGATTTTGAGAAATAATCATTACTCTATCAGCCATGTCAAATAAAACTTTGGAGCTGTATCTCCCATAATATGTAATCGACAATCGACATCTTCATTTAAAAATTGTTGTTCCAAAGCTTTCGTGCATAGTTGTTTCAGCCATTCCAGAAAATATTATGCAAACTGTATGGTATCACGTAATAACCGAACATAAATTATTTCTTCTAACACATTATTAATTTGTAATTTTATTTATTTATAAATGAAACTTACTTTACAATATTACTATATTTTTTTAACCGAAATATATTTTCGGCCGACTAAGCGACCATATTCAGCGAGAGTTTACGTATGTAGGTACTTAATTAATTATTATTTAAATCATTTATTTAGCTTTTGCCATTCCCATTAATGATGACAAAAATGAATGAAAGGATTTATATTATGTAATATAAATAAAAAAGAATTCATATTATTATTGCATAGGGTAAATAATTTTTTCTGTTTGTCAGATGCTTATGTCTATGGTAGGTATCAATAAATTCGTTTTGAGCTAAGGTCGAGAAACTGACAATATAGTACCTACAAAAAATTGTGAACTTTCGTACATAACCGATTATAGGTAAAACTATAAAAAAATTAATATTATGCTATTGTTATGTAATAGACATTTCTATAAATTAATTTATTTCATCGATAATAATAATTTTCTGTCAACTTTCAAACATCATTAAATAATAATATTATATGGCGGAAGAGAACAACTTTAGAGGAACGTAAAGATTCAAAATCAAGATAAGTTCAATTATAAATCTTTCCGGTCATCACATCACAACATTTTAAAACGTTGGTTTCTTTGTGAGGTGAATCATAGCTCCAGTGAGGCGCCTAGACGTCGGAGTTGGCTTCAATGGCAGCGTCTTCGTTTGATATCCTCTTCTGTTGATAGATTCGTATATAGGTGGTGTTGGATACTACACAGCGATTGCCTTAACACAGAAAGCGGTCGCTTCGATAAACTGGGTTTTTTCATTAATATCCAAGAAATGTCAAACTAATTTAGTTCAGCCAATGACGAAAACTTCACTATTTTTTAAGAATTTTAGCGAATATAAAACATATTTTTTTTAAAGGTACGTTTTTTTTGTGGTACCTACTTGTTCAAATGGTTTTCTATTAAAAATATACAATTTACATCAAACTGTAGATAGGTTAAAAAATAATCCTAGAGGCTGGCTGAAAATTCGTATTACCTATACTTCTTCTTAAATACCTTAACAGAGAAGCGTAGTTTGGCTGAGGAAGAGCGGGGCAAAATCCCCTTTTTATGCTTTTCAAAACATTCTCAATCTTCTGGTGAAAATTGTCCAACCAAAATGATCCATCTTTTTTGTAATATTCTTGTAAATGGAGAACTCTTTAATATTTACCTAATGTTTCGACACCAATCGGAGTAAGGCAAAGGACATGCTTGTACCTTGAGCTGAATCAGAGGATAACTTACAACGGATGCTTAACCGGTTCCACAGTGCATCCAAAAAATACGACAATACATGTCTATTTCTATCACTCCAACCAACTCAGACCAACTGCGTGACTATATAGAGGGCAGGCTGGATGTGTCGTGACTATCGATGAATCTCCAATTAAACAGGCGACGATAGTATGGGCCACTACAACAAGCAACAACGACCTTTACGGTGAAGTTAGAGAAATCTCTAAAGGCTGCAGTTATTTCCGGATGCTTTAAAAATACCATCTAGAATAGACATATGTTTGTATTGTTTGATTGAAGGGTATTTTTGTCAGGTGAGGACAACAGAGAAAAAGGTTCTGGATTGAGCCTTACCTTAGGATGGTGGAGAGTGAAGATCTGTAAAAGCATCTAGATATGGTATACTTCCCAAGCAGGCAGTCTTTCGGGATGACCACCTAAAATATGGGTGGATGGTTGAGCAGAAACCAATTTTTGATCTGACATCTCAATTTTTACGCTATACGCATAATATGTCAAAATTAAGGGTTTACAAAATTTGAAAATGCCTCAATGACATTATATGGGGGAGGGGAGCAAATCGAGTTTTGAAAAGCATACAAGTTGATTTTGCCCCGCTATCTCCCAGCAAGGTCAGCGGTTTTTTTTATGTTTATAGAATAAGTATTATGCTAGGTTTCAGCCTGCCTCAAATACCTAGGTACTAAAAGGAAATAATTAAGTTCAAGGTATAACTTGGAAATACTGGACGTGATGTTTAACAAGGATAATCAATTTATTTTACTGAATCAGGGACACGCAGTTTGTTTTATAGAGTGGACTGCTTTATTAGAGGCACGACTCCACACGTTCATACTCCCCCACATGGTTAATGTCTATTAATTATTTATTTCTTGGTAGAGTAATCAACAAAACACCAGGGAATTTAATATAATTAATAACAACGTCCCACAAATACACAACAAACTATTAATTTGTGAATGCTTTTATAAACGGAAATGAGGATTCCTTTGGAAGCCAAGATGAAAGTATGATATTATTATTATAATAGGGGTAAGTATACCCTTTTATTTTAAAAGCTCTTATTAGCGATTTAAAAATTTTACAACCATGTGTCAAAAATATTAAAAAAAACAATTTTAAAAGATTTTTTTCTAAATTTGAACCACAACGGTCAACAACTGTTTTTCACTACTGTTTTGACTGCTAGTTTGTCGTGATCACGTTACGATGACAGCGTTTGCCATTAAGGTGGTCAAATTCCTGAAATTCCAACAGTAAAAATCTTCGACATATTTAACACGTACCTATATATAAACAAACATCGACGTAAGTAGAACCTATATTGTTACTTTTATGTTGAGTCATCTGAGAACATTAAATCAAACAAATTTTATCAGCAACTGCTTAAAGTGGATGGCGCCAGTATAATATCAAGTTTATCCATATAAAGCTGTCTCTGTTTTGATGCCTATTGGCTGTATTGAAATCAAGGATCCAAAATAAATATTGATTAATGATATCTATAATAAATTTGTCTTTGTCACTGACTCACTGGCTGACTGATGTCATTAACGCTGTTAGTTTCTGCGTTTACCGGAAGATGGCGCTACTCGCAACTTAAAAGAAATTTTGTTCTACTAAAGTGGCTGACGGTAAGATAATATGACTGGTGGCTGAGCACTTTTTTTTAAGGTTTTGATGTGCAGAAAAACAATTTTACATACTCGGGTTATAATTAAAGACTCGGATGCGAATTCATGGCTGAGAAAAGCCAAACGAATGCAATATTTGTAATAAAAAGTTTAATCAACTAAATAATTTTAACCACAATGACATACTAAAAGCCATTGGAATGCTTAGTTTGTAATAAAAAGTTTTAGTTGTTTTTTCGGTTTACATAAAGATTTCAAACAACCGTTTGCTTTTGAGACTCGCATGCGAATCCAGCCATACGAAAGCAAAGTTTGCATGAAAAAGTTTAACAAATCAGGAGACGAATAATTTAGTAGGGGAGAGTGTGGAGGTATGGGACGCAGGAGGTATGGGACAGTACTCGTATTATTCATATTTGGCGCAGTTCATATACTTGTCAAAAGATGTATATAGGGGTACGTTTAGTAAAAAATCATTGACGACATAAAAAGTAATAGTATACCTATTACAACCCATACTTTTGGGGGAAAGTAAACCAAAGGTAAGATTATTTTTATGTTTTATTCCTAAACCTGCGATAATTATTCGTCATATTAACGCATTGTTTTAACATAACTTAAAACTTATTATTTTAAATTATGTCATTTACCATTTTATTGTTCATGGTGGAGGTTTCGGACAGTTCATTGAGTGAGGTATCGGACATACCCCATACCTCCTGTATGTGAATATTTTTGCACAATTAGTTATTTTTTATCAAATCAATGAAATATTGAAGCTGTAATGTATTTTTTGTAGATGCCGAGATTAAGGATAAAAAAAATATAAATTGAATAAGGAATGATTATACAAAAATTCGCCAGGCTGTTCAATTACAAAATAATGAAGTACTGGTATTGCCGTCACCTCAAAAACATGGCAGTGCAAAAAGAATGCAAGAAGCTTTTGCGTTCGAAATAAAATTTGATCGTTTTAGCGAAATTAATTAAATAAGTTACAATTTTATTTGCATGTCCCATTCCTCCCATATAGATGTCCCATTCCTCCGCACTGTGTGGAGGAGTGGGACAAAATCAGGATTTTATAATATTTTGAATAACTCATTAAATATGCTCAACCGTATAATTTTAAGTATATGTCATAGCTAATAGCATACATTCAGCAACCCATTATTTTTTTTTTTTAAATAAATTGCTTTTTATTTTTCCAAAATTCAATTTTTAATAAATTTGTCCCCTACTAAGGGTTGTGTGATCAATAAAAAATTTCCGAATAGATTAGCTGGCAGAAGAGTTGTCACCTGATAGGAAATTGCGACGTGCGTCCGGGAGTGCGGGCGAAACTTAAAATGTCCGGGTCATGACTTTTCCCATGACCTTTTTTTAGTTTAATTGTACCTTTCAGGCCACAAAATTTTTGGAACGACCTTTTTTAGCGCACATTTACCTTTCCGGATACCAGATTTTTGGATTAACATTTTTTAAGTTTGTGTTCGGGTCAAACATTATACAAGGGTAGCAACACTGGCCGGTAGCTTAGTCGGGTCAATAAATTTTTTAATTAACTGTTGAATAGAGTGTGAAAGATTTTTGGTCAAGCAGCGTGTAATTTACTAATTTAGCTACTGAAGTACCGCTACTCGACCAAGTGTGAACCAAGCTTTAGTAAATTATTTAGGAAATTAATTTCTTTCGCACTACACTGACGAAATCTACGGAGGTTGCTAGTGGTTTCAAAACAATTATTTACGATCTATCCTAAAATCATGTGAGTATTTTGTAGATGATTTTAAAATGTCATATTTATCAAATTGGTTACATTTTATTTTCATATTCAAAATAATCTACTTTTTTCAACATATACTTACCTACTATTCATGGATTACGCAATAAATTCAAACCAAGATTACCTAAGTATATAGTTTTTTTTTTAATAATAAGCTAGTTTTGGTCAAAGGTTTTTGTACGAAATGTCTTTCTTTTTTTGACTAAATGGCTTCAAATATATTGACAGATCAAGACATAAAGAATTGTAGTATTTGTAGTACAATCCAGATTCTTACCTTGTACCTACTATACCGTAAAAAATAATTTTTTGATGCAAACAGTTATATCAAAAAAAATATTTGTACACACCTAAGGAAATGCCGCATAATAAAAAAAAATACTTGCAGTAGCTATTTTGAGACCTTTACGTTCCTATATTATATTATTATGTACGTATGTACAAAGTTTCTTTAAAAATCTCAAAATCTTTAAGTTATTTTTAATTTAATTTATTTTAATTTGCGTGAGAATGGAAACTGTTAAATAACTCATACTTATAATCTTTTGACAGGATATTTTCAACGTATTTTTAATTTCACAAAAATAATCTTTAATTTTGGAAACCACTGTTCTGGGCTTTACAATAAGGTACATGCAGTATGTATATACCTAGCCGCACGTGTAACTTCATCTTGCCGCGTTTCAAGGTTAGGATCTCAATAGTATTATTTTGTTTGTTGCAAAAATCTTTATCATACCATAACACTGCTTAAAATAAATCTTTGACAAAACAATGAAACCGGTCGATTTTAATTTTAAAGTAAGAATCTATATATTAATTTACAGCTTTCTCACTTAATTTATCTAAGAGATATAGTTTTTCGAAAAAAACTACCACGCACCCTAATCGGAATAATAAAATTTGACTCTATCTGCAGTTGAAATTTCGATAAAACCAGTTTTAAACGTTTCGGCTTTTTTCGATATTTTTATAAAATTCTGAAATAGGTATAGGCACCGAAACTCGTAAATTTGTCATAAAAAATGTTTTACTTTATAAAAAAAGTTACATGTAAAAATGAGATCCAACTGTCGATGGCCTGAGTCGGTATGTTTATTGTATGAAACGATTCATATGGCTACTGGTACCTATGTACGTAGGGTAGCTCAGTACAAGAGTGCGCAGTGTACAAGAGTAGGTACGCACTGCATATCTCCGGATCATTAGTCATGTTTTCTGCTAAGTTCAGTATGTATTTTATTCTAGAAGTGGAGCGTTTGTCGGTGGCCAATTTTTGTGAGTTTTAATTTATTATTAAAGAATCGTTTTTTAGTCCAATTGTTATTTCAATATTTTTGGAGACCTTGTCAAATAAATTTTATTTATAACAAAACACATTTATTTCATTGTTTCGATTTATTTGTCATCTACAATTGTACACTCGCATGCTGAGTGACGCCATCATGACATGTTGCCAGGAATTTTATATTTGTAATGTCCACTGTGTGCAAGAGTGCGCGCGCACTCTTGTACTATGCCTAAATACGTATTATTATTTTTTTATATATTCTTGATAATTTGTTTTTAATTATTTTTTGGTAAATGTAGGAAAGTTACATAGACATTTTTTGCTCATTTGAATGTAATATTTTTTATATAATTTATTAAATTAACAATTTAAAACCCACTTTAAAATTCATTTCAGTGTTTTTCATGCATTAATATTAAACTAAATATTTTAAGGATGACAAGTCGGCAAAGTAAATCGTGGATTATTAATTAATCGAAGATGTCAGAAATCTGCTGAAGGAAAGAAATAGTCAACGAAAAGTGGCCAGTATTTTAGAAATAGCTGAATCCACTTGACTTTTAATAAAGTGTAATATTTTAACTACTTATTTTAATTAGCTGTACCGATTAATATTTGAATAAAGTTTGTTTTGATAATAAATCAGATTCATATTTATTTTTTCATAAATAACATCATATTGAACTGATAACGCATGCGCACTCTTGTACACTTTCGTGCGCACTCTTGCACACACCTATGGTGTAAGAGTGCGCATTTGAGGGTGTTTTTGTTCTAATTATTTTTTGTATTAAATACTTCCTTGGAATATTCTTCTGTGAAAATCTAAGAGACAACATACCAAACTTCTGAAATATATTATAAAGCTGGTAATTTTTCTAAAATTATCTGTAAAAAATCAATTCATGTCTTAAGTGCGCACTCTTGTACCGACCTACCCTATTTATTTTTATTTTTTTTAATTACAAACATTCGGTTAGACACGTGTATCGTGAATTGGTTGTGGTAATAAATACAAAATGGCATGATAATTATTAGTTATTTTTTTAGGCGAAAATTTGCAAATAAAATGAATTATTTAAGAACAGAATTATATTCCTTTGAGCCATGAAATAACACCATTGAAAATTACAATAAGGCTTTCCATTAGGATGCGAATCAAAAAGTATGAATGTGTATCCAATTTTGAAATCATGAACTGTTTGAGCGTAAATACTGTTTTGAGCAAGAAATATTATTCTAAGAGTAGGTACATATTATATCACTGTCGTGTAATACAATTTTTGCACAGTAAATTATTCATCCATTAGATAAAAATATTAAGCCAGATAATACCTACTTATTATTGTTAATTTACCGTGAAGAGATTCCTCTGTTATGCATCATTAGAAAAATCGGGACCGATTGACTGGAAAAAAATCTAATAAGTTGCGCCGACTATACGTACCTTCTGACAATAGTGTAAATTTATTTATTCTTTTATGAAAGAACGTGTTAACTATTCCCAAGCTTTCACTGTGTATTTGAAATGAAAAAATTAGATTATAATATCTTCATAATTAGAAAATATGAAGATTTTATCCTTCATGTCATTGTGATTGAATACAATGTCCTCAGGCAAATATCTGATTCGTCCAAAAAACAAATAAATTTTTTAGAATTAAAATCTCCGGATGGGATGTTCATACAAACTTTAATAAAAGTTTGGTACGTATGTATATGTAAAATATCTATACTTATATTTTTATTATTAAATTCGCCTTATCAGTATTCTTGATCAGTCTCTAGCTAAGAAGATAATTAACTAACACTAAACTTTCATATCGTAATAGTATGATTTCATACAAAATTTATATGACTAATTTGTCTTCAAAAGATGGCTATTCGCGTTATCAAAATTTTACAATGAATCTCCTAAAAAAGACATTATTTTGTAACCATGTTTTTTTATATTAATTTTAATTGCGTATTTTTTTTCAATAAAGGCTTAATATTATTATTATTAAAGTAAATGTTGTACCTAAGAACGCTTTCAGAAGTTTTGCTCAACTCTACGCAGAATTTTTTTGACATAACATCTGCATTTTCAGCGTGAATATCACACATAAAAATACTGAATTATTATGTATAGAAATTTAATAAAATTCATAATAAATAAATTGTAGTACTAAATTAATTTGAGTTATTATAGGTAGGTACTTATTAACTTTTTTTTACCCATCACGCCGTGTCCTATTTCTCTTACTTCTTACCTGGCCTTCTTTGAGGACGGAATCGATGTGTTCGATCCACATCATTCTCGGTCGGCCACGCTTTCTTACACCTTTCCTTTCAGCCTTATTAATTCTCTTTGTCATTCTGTCTACATCCATTCTTTCCACATGCCCAAACCATCTCAACTTTCATCTTTGTTACAACACTTACCTACCTACTTCCGTACCACATTCCTTCCTAATATTTTCATTCCTTTCCATATCCCATAAAGTTTTTCCACATATTCCTTGTAGAGATTTCATCTCTACTGCATTTATACTACATTATCTTTTTTCGTCCAAGTCCACGTTTCACAACCATACATCATCGATGGTAACAGGATTGATTTCTTTTTCACACTTTCCATCCCGACTAAACATGCTTCCTAAATACACATAGGTACTCAATCACTTGCTCAAGACATTCATTTTCTACGGTTATTTTACAATTCGTTCTTGATTCATCCCTTTCAAATACCATCAAAACCTTTGTTTTGCTGACATTACTTTTTAGACCGTTTTTTACACCATTTTCAAATACACTTGACACAAGTTCTTGTAAATCAATTTCACACTCGGCCATAAGTACTTACTAACTCATCGGCATACATAAGCGCACATACCTTTATTCCATTCAATTCAACCCCTATATTTACATATATCTTTTAACCCACTGACGCAAAAATCAAAACATCTTAACAACTTCTTAACAAGAATACTTAATAATTTATAATTTTTTTCTTATTTTCTAAAACACAATAAACCGGCACGTGTTCTTAGTGCGAATGTACCTACCAAATATTTTGCCTACTTGAATTTCACAGAATGATTAACTAATTTGGTTTCAAATATATTTAACTACTCGTAAGATAAATTATAAGCAGGCATATCTTTGAAGAGTATTTCACAATTGAAAGAAACCAACAAAGTTGTTTCCATTAGTACCCACCCTCAGATGTGCTGAGCCTCCACTAATTAATGAGCTGAATTGTGGAGCTCACTTTGGTTCAGTTGGTCTCACTAAACAAACCACTTAGGAGAATAAGCTTAAGCAGCTTCACCCGCTAACTTATTCATAAAGTTTCAACGTTATAAGTCAAACATGTGTAAACATTATTCGGGCTTGTCTGCTTCTTAGACTGAAGGCATTAGCACGTTTAACAGTGAGTGATCAGTTACTTAGGTTTAAACTTATAAGTATTAAAAACATATACATAATATATTTCCGTAGGTCTTGCCATCGCGCGGACTAATTAGAAAATTTACAACCATATTTTCTTTTCCAATGTAATATGAGTGCTTTTTTGTCAACCTAAACTTTTATCATAAAGCATTAGAATAATAAAACACACCAATCAATCAATACTCCTTGGTTTTTTTTTTTATTTTATTTACAGTATAAAGTACAATATTAAAATCCATAAGCATGCTTTCGCCTTTCCGCTTATAGTGTACAAGTAAAACTATGAAAGCATCTTTCATCGAGAAAACAAAAATTTTAATAAAAATACATAAATAAAACATTACAAAACAAATAACAATTGAAAAACAGCTAGTAGGTAGGTAATCCATAAATAAATCACTTTAACCAGGTTCAACGCTACATACGTGATATTATGCATACATGGCGAATGACGCCATTTTGAATGAACATTACATTAATTCATCAGAATATTATTGTTACCTACCACGATACCAGTCACTCCCGATAGTGATGGGCAGCGCGATAATCAATACCACAAACACCCCACTGAGGGGCACAGGGTAACAACAATAGCCCTCCACCGCGCTCAACCTTACGCGGCTTCGTGGAAATATCTTTCATAATAAGTAATCATAAAGTTCATAAATTACCAATTTCATTCCGTGTCGATTTCTTAGAGATGTTCATACATCTCTTTTTGCAGACCGACATCAAGCTTGTATCTAATGCGAATATCAGGTAAAATATTTCCAATCCATTTATGAGAAGAAGCGTTACATAATAGCATCATTCCTATATTCTTGTGACCATTTTTCAGGACTAGATTTTAAAGAATATGTAACAAAACTAATGACTCTAACAATTCATTACTGATGTTCGATTTTTAAATGGAACAAACCACTACGGGCTTACGACCCACTTTTACTGTTTCGTGTTTTGTTACATTTTAAAATCGAACATCAGTGATGAATTGTTAGTCATTAGTTGTTACATAATCGTAAAGATCTAGTCCTGAAAAATGGTCACATGAATCTAGACATAATTAGAACGTTGTGCACCAACAAAGACAATTGGCAGTAAATATGAGACATTAACTAAAATGGATATATTCAAATCCTGGCGCCAAATATATTATGACAGCAGTCGCAGTTTTTAAATTTGGTTGCTCTCTTGTTATCAATAATTTCCAACTTGTATCTCTATATTTCATTAATAATTATTAAATATCTACTTGTTGCATACATGATATTTTTCGACATGTTGAACATGTCGAGAATTCTCATGATTAGGAGTTTCGGAGACTTAATCATTCCTATATGCGTAAAAAAACAAAACTTTAAAATCAAAAACTGTATGTTTTTCGTGTTGTTTACCCAAACTTGTCCTAGAAACAAACCAGCGAGATAGTTCATGGGTACATCATTTTGATTTGTTGCCCTGCCTTATCTCGTATGTAGGTACTAACTTCAGTGAGGATATATATTTTACTCCCAACCAAAGCAGGCTCCAGACTGCTGCGTGAAGGAGAGTGCCTACCACCGTATGTCAATATTTATTAGTGTTCAAGTTCAGCTATGAGGCGTCTACGGGATTTGCTTAATTACACTCCAAACAGAGCAATATCAAACCACACGGGTTGTATAGGTACCTAAACTCTTACTTCTCTCATACAACCTTATTTCATGAACATGAAACCATTAAGATAAGGTTGCAAAGTATTGTTTTCTACGAAGAAATCACCAATTAGCAGTATTAATGTTAATTTTTTTGCTACTCCTATTATAAATTTCTAAAAACCATGGTACACTTTTTCAAAAGTGATGTGATTCTTGACATTATTTTTTTTAATTTTTATTTATTAATTCTTTACTTTACATTTTTTTATTATTATTTTTAATCAATCTGTGCTCCCTCAAAGTGAACACAAATACACTCTTTGACTCTTTCGCAGTAAGATACTTAAAGCTTGTGTCGTGAAAGAGGAAGAAAGTCGCCACCTGGTATCTAACCCACGACTCCGAACGAAACAGTACAAAAGCCGGCGTCGTAACCGCTTGTTTACCAACCACTTCACTCTGTTGTTTCCTATACATGGATAATTATAAGAAACAACATTTAAAAAAGACATCACAATATATTTATACAGAGGGTCACATCACAATATAACCACACGTTCAAAATTTAATTTCAATGCCTCAAAATGATTTGAATATATTACATTAGTACCATCATGAACGGCACGTAAAAAAAATATGTAAATAGATGGGTCATATTGTATGACAACTATTAAAAGAAGATAGTTTGAGATTAGCTGTTGTTTTTTCCGTCAGGGTTCTAAAGACAGAAAGAAAACCTTTAAGCAGATCAACCACAGATGTGAAGGGAAGGTTGGACTTCCGCATTACAGGAACGGGACGGTCCGAGTGAAGACCGGACAAAGCCTATCTGTTATTGTGTGATATTACTTCAAATGAGAGCTGTGGACTTGGATCAAGTTTGGAGGAGATCATTGACATTTTATACACAATCTTGGAAAGAGGAATGTGGTTCACTTCTTTGTCCCAAATCTATGTCATTTAAAGGGAAAACTATTGATTTATTGAAAATTGAACATGATATAAATTTCTCATATTACATAGATAAGGTATCATTACGTTATACATATTAACAACCACGCACAAACTTATAAAGTCATTTATCCAGGTGGCGAATGGGTGTGTATTAATTAAATTTAATTTGATTCCTTCAAATATAAGTACCATGCAAGATATTACGAAGAACACTCTAGAACAAAAATAACTTTACGTGGTAAATTTATATTTGATTTAATTCTTGGGAGAGTTGGAGTGGCTTAGGATTTTTTCATTCGTTACACCGCGTAATAGCAGTAGTGGTGTGATATGCTCGTCCGGGTAAACCTTTTATCTCTTAAGGACATATCTAGTTGCTACAGAAGAATTTCATTCAATCTATCAGACAGTTATCATTTATCGGGATTTGAGCTAAGCCTACCCTTTTCTTTTGGCTTTCTGAACACAATATAGAACTCGCATTACCATTGAATACGGCTATTTTTCAAGGGTTTTCTTTGTTTTCACCCTTTGGTTTGTTCAATATATTAATTTCTTTTCATTACTTAACGCAGTTGTATTTATTTATTTTTCTTTCTTCGTAATAAATGTTGTTTTTCTATATGAAAAAAATATACACCTACCTTTATAAATTGTTATAACGCTTTGATGTATATTTAAACAGCACTATACAGTAATATGAATAAATAAAGACTGTTCACATCTTATATGGGTGTGAGTCCTGGCACCTGACCAAAGCTCAGGCACAAAAAGTCTCAGCTTTTGAAATGAAGTGCCTCAGGAGAATTCTGGGCGTAAGATGCTAGGTACCACCGCATCACGAACGACGCTATACGCCGGCGCACCCAGTGTGAGCCCATCACCTCTACCATTGTGGGGAGGAGATGGACTTGGCTGGGACATGTGTTAAGAATGCCGAATGACAGTTGGCCGAGGAGTGCTGTTCTTACTCCCATCAGGGTCCCGAAGACGTGGAAGACCCTCTCACACTGTGTTCCGCTCCTTCGAAGCAGAACTGAGGGATTTGGACATGGTGAGGGAGGTGGTCATAAACATTGCGCAAGATCGAGCGCAATGGAGTGCTCTTGTTGCCTCCCTATGCCCCTTGTAAAAGGGAGTACCTATTGACTGATTGATTCACATAAAAAAAACGTTAGTTATAAAAATAGGAAAAGACTTCAATATTTTCCACATTCACATTGGACATTTTTTGCAAATTAAGTAAGTTAACCTAAAAATGTAATAGTATAAAGACATCCAAGTACGACAAACATGGTAAAAATAACCTAAAAGCAAAAAAAAAAAACAAATAATTTATATTCAGTTTGCTTTTTTGTCTACAAAACTATACAGTCGAATTAAAAAATAGTTAATTACTCCATTCATTTTTTTTTGGTATATCTTTGATGTACACAAAGTAAGACTCATGTGCTAATTTTTGTTGCACTAAAAATAAGACATATTACAAATTTTACAAAATCGAGGAGGAACCTATGGCACATCAAATTCTCTTTTCACTGTCAAATGTTTTGTGAAATGAAATAAACATACGACTCTTATTGTAAACCTTCAATAATGAAGCAAGTCGGGTACGAAGCAACTTCATAAACCTAAATGAATGCTATGAAAAATGTTACATAAAATTTTGTTTAATATGGAAGATCGTTAGCCTTCGACATTGTTCATCTAATTGAGCGATCAACATTTCAAATTTGACGTATCCATCCATGTCATTGTTCTTGGAAGAAAATTTTGAAATAGCGCTCGCTCAGTCTCTGACAATGGAACTTGATATTTTTCTTTCTGCTACGTTCAAAACAACTGGAATATCGCATAGTAAATTGTATATAACGATCCTAAAGCAAATATAAAGGAATGTAAATCAAAATGTATTTTTGGCGCGATAAAAAGATCTTCGACAACAACGAAAAGGTTCATAAAACAACAGCCATTAGAACATAAGAAATACTATTTGATACAAATAACTAGGTACATAGAAAATACTCATACGTCATCATTTTTATTCTCTGCGATACGCACGTTTCGTCAGGCTGAAAAAGAAATCTGTGAACTCTATGCACATAGGTATTGTATTTGTACCTATCTACCTACGTATCAGAATTCAGAATAGCCCAGAACACTGACTAATTGAATAATCGACTAACGCCGCTTACCCAGCGATTCCTTGAAGACCACACATACACATAAACAATTTTATGTAGTTGGGCGTGAATTCTACTGTTTGAAGACAAAGACACACTTACTGGACTATCTGTTGTGCCTTTTTGTTTCACAATGGATGATAAATTTGACTCATCTATAAATAAATAAGAGGGGATTAAATCGAACTAAAAAAAATATGGTACAAAAGAAAATCTAATTTAATACGACTCTTCACAAAAATAAGAATAAATCTTCTTATTCTTAATTTAGTCCTTGTCAACTAAATATGATTATCGCGAAATATTGTTTTTGCGAATGGAGGATTATTACTGTCAAGTGTCTATTAAGTTTGCCATAAAATCTGTTAACAACTCGTACAGTTTGTTCTAAATGTTAAGTTGTCAAAAAATATTTGTTTTCACTTGAAGAGCTTGTATCGGAAAGTTTGTGTTGATCTCCTACCAAGAAATTATCTCGCTGTCAATAATCCTTATAAAATATTATTAAACAGTATTCAAAATAATATAGTGTAATACGTCGGTACTTCTGCAAATAATAATTGATTATAAGAATAAACTTTGATGTTTGAATTACTGGGTTTACTTCTAGCTATTTACTTTTCTTCTTACTTATTACAAAATGAAAAAAGTTTGTATTTAAATCCACGTAAATGTCGTATTTGAAGGGCAAATTTGAAACCTGATTTTAGCTGGCATATAATAGACCTACATGAACAACTGATCAATGTTTTCTTTGTTTTTAAACTAGCGGTTTCGGATGAGGGTGCTTGGTAATAGTTAGCTCATTTTATATATTTTTAAAATGGCTGCTGTCAAATTTGAACAATGCAGTAATTTTCCAGTAAACATTGCCATCTCTCTGGTAAGGTAGAAAAGTTAACTGTAATGGCCGGGCTAAACTCGGGCCTTAGAATAAGATTTACTTCTTGAATAATTGAGATTTATTGAAGACTTGAATAAACAATTTTACACTTGATATACAACAGTTAATATTTTACAATACTTTTTATAAATACATAAAACACAACAGCCAACAATATTAATGTTCTCTTTATGTTCAAGGTCCCAGATTTTGCTATGTTGATTGCTTCATAGCCAGGATTACACCCATACAAGAGAATGGGCAACACACCCGCATCAATTAACATTTCGTCTAGACACTAAACGCCGACGCTTTCCTTATTTTAGTGATGCTACTAAAGGTGCCACTGTCCATACGGATGCCTACCTATCGCGATCTCAGCCTCGAGGCCACCAGTTTCGGTAGTGGTTTCTCCCAGGTATTTAAATTTATCCCCCTGGGAAAGTTTCCCCGTAGACAATTTGAAATTGGCGTTCGACTACAAACGATGATTACGTCAATGTAAAGTGCAAAAAATGAACTGTCCATCGGAACAGTTATTTTAACCAAACAAAGACACTTATAAAAAAACATAAAGTGGACAGTTATTTTTTTTCTACTCTACATTGTCGAAAAATTCGTTTGTAACTTGCACCCATAGTTTGCTCAAGCTTTATTTTCCTAGAAAAGAAAAGTGGCCGACACATAACGAATGCGGCATTCTGTGAGACAAGTGGAAAGCATTTTATGTTTGCTGTTTTGCTAGCAGCAAAATAATGAAAGAGCAAAAGATACGGTGAAACCTGTCTGTAATGTCATTGCGCGTAGCTTAGATACCGCTGTAAACGAGACGCCCACTGAAATGAATTTTAATTTTTCTATTTATTATGATCTTTTAATTGCCCAATTTTGTGTGATCCATGCCATGAAAATTAAAATAGCAAAACATAAAATCTTCAATACTGTTAAATACTCACCCAGCTACATATATAAAATACAAACTTAGATTATCAAACAATATTGTAAAATTGCGATATTTGCAATAACTCATTTTGACACAATGAACTGATTGAACCTTGTGCGAACACTGCAAGGAATGAATAGGTAGATGTATTTTTGTAATTTGTGATGTAGGTTAAAGAAGGAAAGAGATACAGAATGATGGTACTTTATAGAATGTGTTGATCCAAAAAATATCACTCGGTGAGTTCTAACAGCCACATTTTATGTTCGAATAAGTTAAAACGATCTAAATTGGATCTTATTTGGGGGAAGAGAATGAAAAAGCCATGAGAAATAAGAAAAGAAGCTATTCCACCGCATTACGCGTCACTTCAGTCCCAAAACCTTCATATTATTATTCCAGTCTTATGGTTAGCTCTACTCGTATTTTAAGCCCATTTAACGCCTTAGAAAATACTAGTTTGCGTTTTTATTATACCTTGTTTACAGCCATGACCTTGAGCTTTTTCCTTTTTTTATTTAACTTGATAATCACGCCTTTAAAAAATAATTGTTTGAACTCCTCTACGATTTGTACTTTGTTTCTTTTATAATTATAAATTAAATAATGTTGTAGGTATGGAATGAAAAACCTTTTTTTGTGTCAGCAATACCAGAGATATTTTAGATATGGCCGTGAACCTAGTCTACTGAAGTGAGAAATTAAAAGATAGAAAGATTACATTAATAGATAAATTAAAATATAGAATACTGCTAGATTATTTTTATAAAGATAGTTTTCAAAATACACTAGGTACATAGGAAAGGGTGGCATAAAACAAAAGAACTTCGAAAATGTAACATAACATAATCAATCATTGGTACCTAATATTTTACTTGCACTTAAGAATCGTGTGATAAAAATTAGTAATTCACATTTCCACTAAAATAACTCGTATATTTGTAAAATTGAATGTTGAATATAAGTTATGATACCTAGTGGGTTTTTTGAACAGCGTACTTGATAAAGTAGGTATATCTAAAATTCAGCTTATGTTGAAATGCCACACCCAATAAAACATAAAATACTTTTTTTGATTAACCCATTATCGCTAGCAGTGTACACCATTTGTTTTGTTATTAATTTATCCATTTCTCATGCGAAATGGTATGTCAGTGGAAAAAGCGAAAAAAGTGTGCATGCAAAAGGAGTGGAGGTCCGTTCTTTCTGCCCACCTCTTACTAGAACTGGTGTGATGGGTGAATAAATGTAAAAATATAATAATTTTTGAAATAGTACTTACTTACTTTACTTAATCCACGTTCGCTCCCAGTGTGGAGCATGTGGACGCCACGAAGTTCCTCCAAGCCTCTCTATCTTGCGCCAGTTGCACAGCTTCATCCCAGCTTAGTCCAGCATCTTGTAGAACCGCAGTGAATGCCCGCTTGATTGTTAATTTCGACCTGCCTCGCCTTCTTGTCCCATCATGATTGTAGAAAAGACTTGCATATTCAAGTCTCTCGGCTCATGCTGTTGTGCTGTTCTGGCGCGTACGGACTCATTTGAGACATAGTGGTACCACCTTATCCCCAAAATCTGTCGCGAAAATCTGTTCTCAACACTAAGAATCTTCCTCTGTTGAGCCTTCGTCAGATGCCAGGATTCACAACCATATAACAACACTGGCATAATGCACGCATTAAAGAGGCGACACTTAGTCTTGGTGGAGAAGTTGGTGGATTTCCACAGTTTTCTCATGCTGTTAAAAGACGAGCTCGCCATTGCAATTCTAATGGAGAGCTCCTTCTCTACCCCGCCGGTTGGTGTCAAATAGACTCCCAGGTATTTGAAACTGTCGACATCTTCGACATCGTCACTACCCAAAGTAACTTTGGCTGTTATGGCTCCCCGGCTTAGGCAGAAATCATTTTGCATGTTTTTGGTCTTGGTGGTATTTATTTTTAGGCCAATACTTTCTGAGTAGTCCTTTAATTGCCTTAACATTTCTGTCACCAGTTCTTTATCCTTTTCAATTATGACCTCGTCGTCCGCAAATTCTAGGTCGCACAGAGTGAGAGGATCGGATATGTGTAAACATCGATCTTGAGGGATGGCCAGACGGATAATGAAGTCCATCACAATAATAAATAAATAGGGGGCGAGCACGCAACCCTGTCTCACGCCGGTTGTTACCCCAAACCATCTTGTGTAGTCGTTTTCTAGTCGTACACGGCATTTGCTTTCTCCGTGGAGAGACTTTATGAGGTTTATGAGACTTTGTGAGGAAATAGTACACTTAAAAAAATTTGTACGACGCGCGACTATAATGGGTTAAGCACGTAGACTCTTACTTCGAAGTTAGACGTTGCTTTAACCCGAAGGCTATATGTATAAGTTGCACTGCTATGAATAAACAAGGTAGATATATTTTTGCAATATCACCGAGAATTCAAATTAAATACACGTACCACGAAAGTAAAACGGATACGAAAGCAATGCAGCGAGCACCCATTAGTTCCAATGTCTTATGAAACAATTTTATTTTCGCAGAAATATCTCATCTATATCTACATGTATATACGACTTGATACCTACTATTTTCTTTATCAAATCAATAAAACCAAAAAAAATACCTGTGTCTTTGTATCCAAATCCAATCCAAACTCCCTTAAGACCCCACTTAGGGGCAAAGGGAGGCAACAAGAGCTCTCCATTGCGCTCGATCTTGCGCAACGTTTATGACCTCCTCCCACACCATGTCCAGATTCCTCAGCTCTGATTCGAAGGAGCGGAACACAGTATGAGAGGGTCTTCCTCGTCCTCGGGACCCTGGTGGGAGGAAAAACAGCGCTCTCCTCGGCCAACTGTCATTCGGCATCCTTAACACATGTCCCAGCCAAGTCCATCTTCTCCACATATTAGTAGAAGTGATGGGCTCACGCTGGGTGCGCCGGCGTATAGCGTCGTTCGTGATGCGGTGGTACCATCTTATACCCGAAATTCTCCTGAGGCACTTTGTTTCGAATGCAGATACTTTTTGTGCCTGGGCTTTGGTCAGGTGTCAGGACTCACACCCATACAGGAGAATGGGCAACACACACGCATCAAACAGTTTACATTTCGTCTCGACAATAAACGCCGACGCCTTCCATATTCTGGTCACGTTGTTAAAGGCGCCACTTGCCATACCGATATGTATTGGGAGCTCAGCCCCGAGGTCACCAGAGGTGGTAATGGTTGCTCCCAGGTGTCTATGTATACCTATCATAACACTTCTACGTGAAAACTTTACATTCCTATATTCCATAAAAATATTTTTGTTTTCCCAATACAGAATTGAATAATTTTCAAATAATCGATATCTGTTGCCAAAATACTGATATATTTTATAACAAAATCATTCTTTCTTTTCAGAAACTAATCAAGATCCAAACGAACCACCAGAAAAAGATTTCTGGCACGATCTACCATCCTATACAGAATCTTACGAAGATCATGATCTAGATTCTGACCATGAGTTGGAAGGTGACATGTTTTTTAATCGGTTCGGAGGTTTCACGACTCCAGGAACTACAACCCCAGCCGAGCCAAAGCCATGGTTTTTGGATGGTGAAGAAGCAAATGTTACTGCTCAATTGGGGGGAAGAGCTGTAATGACCTGTGATGTAGAGCAGTTGGGAGATAAAACGGTGAGTTCTATTAAAAATATTATTAATGTAAAATACAATTATGATATTCAACTCCTCAATGTTAAACTTTGTGAAAAGCTTAATGTGGAAAAAAGCCATTCAAAATACCTGGAGCTGTTCCAAATATCTAAGCGCTCTGTAACTGTTATGATTATATCGTTTGGCGTGATATTTTTCATTTCAATATTATTGGAAGTTCAAGAAAAATAATATGACTGTGTTTGTTAAGTACTTAGCGGAGGCAATGGACCACCTGCTTCCAGTTACGTCGTATTGACCAAAAAAATCCTTCTATTCAAATCGTTTCTTATCGCACGTTGGCAATCATTTCTACCAATCTCTAATTATGTATTAAAATAATTCTTCACAAGATCACACAATAGAATCTTATAAATATAAAAGTTAATGTTTTGAAAGAGAAATGAAATATAATTATGGCAATAAAAAATAAATATCGTACGCCGAAATTTCACATAGAAAATACTGATTAATTTCATCGAACACGGGGTGGGCTGCTACATAGAGTGACGCAATAATGTAGGTATAAGGATAATTTATTACTCAAACAATAACAATGGAAATAATACCTACATAATTGTTAGGATTTCTTAAATAACAAATGATTCATTTTTATTATTGTTGATTTTATACGAATTAGCTTAATATCCAGATACAAACAGCGTGTGCCATTTTTCATTTGAACTTTTGAGTGCGAGAAATATGAAAAAAATATGGTTTTATTCATGTAAAAATCCATTAAAAATGTTTGGAAACCTTCAATTTGGTGTCGTTTCGTTAAGTGTCTTGTATTCATTATTTCATTTATTTATGAAACAAACGTAAAAATAAAACCTTAATAAAAATAATCATGTACATTTCGCCCGTAACTTGGTATTTTCCTTGAAACACTCTAAACCGCACGCGAGATAGTTTTCATACATTACAAAATAAATCCAACAACGGGAAAGATTTGTGTACTAACGTTTATAGATTGAGTGCGGCGGAGGGCTCTTGTAGCCTCCTTATGCCCCTAAGCGGGGTCAAACATGGAGTATTGACGGATTGATTCATGTTTATTATTCGTCTGAAAGTCGATGGTTTCTATGAAAATAATAAAGGGGGAAATATTTTTCTAACATACACCTGATGTTGCTACAGAAACTAACGTCAAATTGACCCCAGCCTCTCACGTGGTAACGTAAAATTGGGAGCGTTTAAGGGACAAAATAAATGATATAGGAAAATCAATCAATTAATGACCAATATTTTATGCCTTCTGCTCAACGTTACTACATAATAATTCTTTTCTTCTTTCTTCCAACGTGGCAATCCACTCTCGAAAGAGTGGTCTATGATGGTATTTATGATTGACGTATGGATATTTCTAAAACAGTTTTATAGTTAGTTCTGCCTAAGCTATTTTTAAGGAAGTCATTTTAATAGTATGAAAATATAACGAAAACTGTAGCTGTATAATAATTAATGAAAATAACGAAAATAATATTTTATTCAAAATAATGAAATAGTATATTTTATTGAAATAAAGTTAAACATTAAATCTTCTGAAAGCAGACTTTAAATAAAAGCCATTTGGATTACGATACGATCTCAGAATATACTAAGAAGGATCTACATAATATTTTAGTCCGTTTATATTTTTGAATGCGCATCAATCGTAGAAAACAGACGTTAAGGTCAGATATTAATATGCGAAAAGCCGCGCAAATATCCGGAGAGCGTTCTTAAATACTCTTTGATATATTAACTTTAATATATTTAGAGCTATTTAAAAAACTTTATTTTTTTAAGATCTTCATACAAATTTTTCACAAAAGACAGTAAACCATCTTTTGGAAACAAAATTACTCATGTAAACGTTGAATGGAATCTTGGTATTACTGTATGAAAATGTAATAAAATAATTGGAGATTGATTTGTTATACATATAAATGTTATTCAAATCTTATTATTCTCAATCAATAAAGATTTAATGAAAAAATTTGCAAAATAAATTCTCCATTTTGCAAATTTGACACATTTCAAAAAATTTATGGCTACAGATTTTCCATCTGTCGTAGCTAGCATAGATGAGTAATTTTGTAAGTACCTGATAAAATCATATTGCAATGTTGGTAAAAATAATAAATATACATTAAATTAAATTCATAATACACACTGATGTAATATGATTCAAGAAAATATTATGAAAGAGTTAAGGTAATAAAATTTATGAATGAAGATTTACTTTGCAAGAATTGAACGGTAAAACAGGTACTTACCCACATCTGAATCTCAAAACATTACCAGAATGAATTTGACAGCAAACAAAACTTCCTGTTTATTTTGGAAAAGAATCAGATATGTAGGTATTTGGTAATAAAATTCATTTGATTTATCCACATAAAAATTAAGCGATATAAAGCAGGTACGCATAAAATTTCTTCAAAGATAACAGATATTAGATAATGTGTATTCACGAACCTGTATCGAGCTCAAAATTCTAATGTAGATAAATGCAAACTTATGTTCTCTTACCTTTAATTTATTTTATTTAATGTTATATTCATCACAAAACAAGGTGGGTAATATTTTAAATAAACACAGCATGTTGTTGAAAGTTGAAGCATTTGGTAAGTTTGGTAGCGTTTCTTGATATATCCAAAACCATTGCAAGGTTCTGACCTAGAAAAAAAACATAATTCATTTAATATATGAAAGCAAAATAAAGTGATTATATGGCCATGGTTGCAAATATATAAGACGACATTAGAAAATTTTGCATTTTTCAGGGATTTGTTTTAAAAATACGTATTGTGAGAGTTTGATTAGAATCAATATTAAGGTTTTAGAAAGTATATCAAACTACTTAAGAACTTCATATTATATTATTCTACATAATATTTTAGTCCGTTTATATATATTTTTGTAAGAGCATCAATCATAGAAAACAAACGTAAAGGTCAGATATTAATATGCGAAAAGCCGCGCAAAATTCCAGAGAGCGTTCTTAAATATATTTAACCACATGAGCTTTGATATATTTAAAGCTATTTAAAAAACTCTTATTTTTTTAGGATCTTCATACAACGTTTTCAAAAAAGACAGATGCCATCTTTTGGAAACAAAATTACTCATGTAAACGTTGAATGGAATCTTGGTATTACGGTATGAAAATGTAATAAAATAATTGGAGATTGATATGTTATACATATAAATGTTATTCAAATCTTATTATTCTCAATAAATAAAGATTTAAAGAAAGATTTTGGAAAAATATTTCCTCCATTTTGTTATTTGACACATTTTAAAAAATTTATGGCCACATTTTGTGTCAAACTGTCGTAGCCAGATAGATGAGTAATTATGTAGCTACATACCTGATAAAATCATATTAAATGTTGGTAAAAAATAATAAAGATACATTAAATTAAATTCATAATACATTTCAATCTAAAAATTGTTCTTTCATAAAGATTTTAGAGAAAAAATGATATTTGAAAATTGAAATGAGTATGAATATTCTTTAGTAGATTTGGTCGGTAAAACAGAACGTTGAAAGAAAGCCAATCTGACAGGAAGTGATGACGTTCCTATTTTACAAGATTATAATGGATTTGTCAGGTATGTGTGTATGTTTATAGTCAAAAAATATATTTGGTTTTACACACATCATAATAATTAAATAATACTTCCTGTTTATTTTGGAAAAGAATCAGATATGTAGGTATTTTGGTAAAGTAAAATTCACTTGATTTATCCACAATATGTATTCACAAAACTGTATCGAACTCAAATTTCTTATGTAGATAAATGCAAACTTATGTTCTCTTACCTTTAATTTATTTTATTTAATGTTATATTCATCACAAAACAAGGTGGGTAATATTTTAAAAAACACAGCATGTTGTATGTTGAAGCATTCGGTAAATATTTCTTGATATATCCAAAATCCCTGCAAGGTTCTGAGTGTTCTGACCTAAAAAAAACCAATTCTATTAATATATGAAAGCAAAATACAGTGATTACATGGCCATGGTTGCAAATATATAAGACGACATTAGAAAATTTTGCTTTTTCAGGGATTTGTTTTAAAAATACATGTTATGAGAATTTGATTAGAATCAATATTAAGGATTTAGAAAGTATATCAAACTACTTATGAACTTCAAATTAGAATAAAACAATCAACTGCTAGATACATATTGATATGATATGCTCTGCATAAAACCTTCATTTGGAATCTTTCATAGTATTATTTGTTTAAAAGTGTAGCTTTTATACCTTTTTAAGATCTTCATTAAATCCATTTAGACTGCATAATGTATCAGGTATTATTATTTCAGATAGACTGCAACTCCATGCCTAGAAAACAATATTACAAAACAAACATCAAAATCTGTCTAAAGTTTAGTTACAGGAGGGACAGCAATTTCAAAGTATCATATTTTATATACCCATATTTTTACAATTCACAACTAAAAACTTCATGATAGGTAAAAATCTTAATAATTAAATATAGCTTAGGTACCTACTTACAAAAATATTTCAATATATTAAAAAACTTACAAAATTTTTGAAAATAGAATTCCTGTTGTTTTTGTTTGGCTGTCAGAATAACAATAATTGACAGTAGGTTACCATAGACGAACTTTTTAATATGTAATTTTTTGTCTTAGCTTCATAATATGAAAACAAAATAAGAATGATTTTTTTAATAATTCTTCTTCACATTTAAAGTGGTTTTTTGTGTGAAATTTTTTTTTTTTAATAAGTCTACATATTTTAAGAGACCATTATATAAGTAAATCAAAAATATACATCATAAAATAATTTAATAGTACCTAACTGTGTTGAATTATATTATTATCTTTGGTTATCCATGGATGGTTAATACTTCACTATACGTCATATTTTGTTGTCAAACAAAAGGTTCGGATTGATATCGTCGATTATGAAAAATATAATTACCTTATTTTCAATTGAGTTTAATGAAAATAAAACTGGTAAGTCAAATTGATTAAAATATCTGTAAGCCTATGCCGTAACTTAAAACATTTATGCGTTGCTAAAACAATTATAAGGTTATAATGTTATAAGGCGGGAATTAGTGTGTTACCGAAATCACAAAATTAATTTATTTTGTTGATATTTTTTTCAGGTTCCTGAGGCAAACGTGTTTTCAACGAGACTAATTGCTTTCATCCCACCTTTTTGACATAGCAATTAAGTACATACTTCTAAGGATCAAATTGATTGATAAAAGTGCATTTCTAACAAAGAAATTCAAAGATTTAATTTTTGCAAGACAATATAATAATATTGTAAATATACCAAAATGGTAAGCTACCTATGTAAGAATTTCATTAATTATGTTTCTTGGATTTCTTTATGTGTATTTTAAAATCAGAAACTTTATATTGCAGATCCATGTTAGAGAGCTCATTTAAATTTCCCATTTGAGAAGGGAAACAATTATATTGAAAAAATATTCAATGGCTGCTTATGGGATGTAAAGAAGATTGACCATAATCAATAACAGTGTCTTGCGGATGCCAGCGATTTTATCAATTTTACCACATATCACTATAAATAAGTTCTCAACCCGTTAGAAGCATATCAGCTTCATATAGAGCCTAAATGTATCTTAAACCATATTATTAACCACTATTACCGCAAAGGATTACTCTGTAATGGTGAGCAATGCTTAATTTTGACAGAAAATAAATAAATATAAAAATGATAATGCTTCTGGCTCGACACAACACAAGCTGACACAATAGTGTGTTTCTAGCACATAGATTTTCATATATTCTTCGTAGTAAAAAAGTGAAGCCGATTTGGCCAGCAATTTTGACAGTACATTTATAAAGAAACTTAAAAATGATCTAATTTCACTTATTTCAATGTAAAAATATGTTTTATTGTAAAAAACACGAGAAAACTACTGAATAAATATACGCTGTACCACATTCTTTTGGGAACCAAACTGTCAAAAGTTGCAATATTTAGGCTTCACTTTTGAACGCGAGTCGGGATTCTAGGTTATTGTATGGATTTCTGTGTTCTAGCATCAGATTTAATTAAACTTTAATTTTTTTATTTCGGTTATGGAATAAAAATGATATACCTAATACTTTTGGGTTAAGAAGTGAATAACTAATAGTTTTTTTTATAACGGTGGGTCGGAATATCTTTTCTGGTTTCCATTTGTTTGGGAGAATATTTTTTTTTACTCTGCTGATTTAACAATAAAACTTTGAGATTATACATATTTTATTTTTTTTATATAGCTTTTCAATTGTTGATTTTATGTTTTATGAATTAAATAATGATTGGACAAAAAATAAATAAAAATTCTTTCATTCATTCATTCATACTCATAAATAATACTACTACTAAAATGGTTCTACCTTGAAAAACTTGACATTTTTCAGAAGCCAATAACTTAAATTTGAATTTGTTTCCTATGTACATTTTGGTTCAAATTTTGTTTAATTTTAATAGATAATGGCATTTATCAATAAGGAGAAGAAGAAATACCTAAATTGGATATTGATATACCTGCATTGATTCATTGAAAATTTCCTTATAGGTAACTTCACATATTTTTTTAAATTATATTGTAGTGGTGTAGTTTTGTTTTGATTCCAATGCCTTTCTCAAAATGACATTAAATAGTTTTGCCTAATTGCCATAGAATTTTTCACCTAATTTTTCACATAATAATAATACAACATCTATTGACGTCAAGTGAGCATCTCGGTAGGTTTCGAATCCTACTATGGGCAATTAATTCTTCAATTTCCTGTGACGAGTCTGGGGATTGCAGATTTATAAGTTGAACCACCAAAATAGAGAGTATTGTTAATCTATGTAGGTGAGTTTATTTGCATAATCAAGTTGATTTTTATTCGCTCAGTAATAATCTACCAGATGTTGTTACTTGCATCTTGAAGTTATAACACATCAACCATTGATGTCAAGTTAGATGCAAAACTCTTCAACAATTTGTGGCGATTATTTTGAGTTTGATGTATCCAGACATGGAAAAGAAATTTATGGTAATCATAGATACAAATTTTTACAATTTCTCATATATATTTAATGTGATTAATAAATTTCTAAAATTACAAAATTTTCATAGTAAAATCTGCGTAAACACAGATGGCCATCTTTTGAAAACAAAATTACTCATGTAAATGTTGCATGGAACCAAAGTTTGACAGAATAAAAATTTATTTAAAAGATTCAAGGTTGTTTTGAAGTAAAAATAAATGTAATTCAAACCATATAAAACACATTTTATCAACATTAAAATGAAAGTACATTTTCAGATTACTTTTCGACTAACGTTTGAGGTCGGTAAAACAGCTGCCTTTATCATTAGCCAATCGCATAAAATTTGTACCATTCCACACATAGAGGTTGTAGGGAATGTAGTCAAGACTCAAACCATATTGAGAGTAAAACTTTCATATTATTTAGGTAGGTTTGTATTATATTACTATTAAAGGAATTTTTTACCCTTCTATTGAGCAGTGGAATTGAATCAAGTGTAAGATGTAACATATTATGATACATGCAGTTTTTTCCATGTACCTAGGTATGTGGCAGACTATAATTTTTCTTCTTTCTTTTTTATAAACATTAAAACTGTCATTCTTCTCTCTTTTTATGAATTGTGAAAGTGTAATTCTTCTTTTTCTGTGCTTATGTCAGTTATAGAGGTCAGTTAAGCAATGGGAAGCTAGACTAGAACAATAGAACCTGTTTAATTACCTACCAATCAAGCTTGACATTCGGAATTAAAAACGTAAAGCAAGACGGGTATTAGCTAGTAGATTATAAAATTCATTATCAAAAATTCATTGAAGAGTGACTTAATTTAGAAACACGATACTTCATTAAT
The DNA here is from genome assembly GCA_963576905.1 of Mystacides longicornis. NCBI lineage: Eukaryota > Metazoa > Arthropoda > Insecta > Trichoptera > Leptoceridae > Mystacides > Mystacides longicornis. Next base: position 23,866,712 of record OY756420.1, read on the forward strand.
AAAATCTCAAAATGACATTTCAGTGTAGGATTTCACGACTAGAAAACAACATGAAAGAGTCAATATAACCCGTCCATTCTTGTTTATTGTTTCTACCTCACTCTTCTATCATCCCACCTTTTCTTTTGATCCCAACTCCCTTTCAAAATTCTATGATGGCGATGTTTTTTTATAAACATTAAATAATTTTAGATACTTTAACAGAATCACAATTTACTCATCCACATACATGTGATGAGTAAATTGTGTTTAAAAAAGTGTACTTTCAGTAATAGACGCTTTAAATTTTTATTATTTAATAGCTTTCCTGACAGACGTTGTCCTGTGTTCCGAACTATGAATATTGTATTCGAATTTGTATAATGATAAGGTTTGGATCGATGCATCTGTTTCAAACCATATATTTATCGACAAAGGCACCAACTATCAAACAACTGACATTTCCTCTCAAACTTTATATGATTTTATTTCAACTTTTCGAATTTGGAATAAAAATTATATAGAACCTACTTAGAGTTTTCTTTAATTTTCTTATTTGCAACGCAGTTTGCTTTATTTTTTCTTTTATAAGAACCTCTCTTGATAAAAGCCAACAAGACAAAAAAAATTAGCGAAATCGGTCCAGCCGTTTAGGCGTGATGCGATGACCACGGAAAATAGCTCTCCATTTTTATAATATAGATTTAGGTATTTTGTTTTCATATTTGAACCACTACGGGTTAATGACTGATGAGGCTAGCTTAGTGTGATCACTTTTAATCTTTTTTGTCATCATTCGCTCTTTATTTCATCAGCCCTCTTGTGTTCATTGTTGGACATATGTAGACCTCCCCTTGTGACTTTCACCGCTCACTGGCCTATGCCAGCCGCATACATTTCGCTGGAGGCCTGCCCACATTTCTCCGCCCAGTTCTCGTACGCCTCAAAAACATTCTTGGTCCACCTGGAGTCGGTTATTCTGGCCTCATGACCAGCCAAACTCCACTATTGTTTGGCGACCTTTTAATCCACACCGGTGACTCCTGTTTTGTCTATCTTATAATGAGATACCTAGCATCTTCATCTCTATCGTTGTGTTACAGCTAATTTATTAAATTTTCTTTTGGTAAATACAAAAGTTTCTAGAGAATACATTCATCAAAGAGTTTTCTCGCCATTAAGATGGTCAAATAAGTTCCTGAATTTTCTGTTATTCGACATTTTCGAAGATATCATGCCACCTGCAGAAACCATCTCCGCCGTCCTTGTATGTGATTGTGGAGTTGGCCTAGATCTAAAAGACGGCGGATCTGCTTGGGAAATGCTACATTCGTACATTTTTTTCGGATACAAGAAGAAAAATCACATAAATATTCACACTTACTTTGTATGTATCTCTTATTTTCACAAAAAAGCACTTAACTCAGTGTTGAATGCATAAAATACAGAGAGTGTGTTCTGATGTAACTATTCGATATTGTAACTCAGTATGTCACGTGAGGCGACGTGATACTCTTTTCTAGTTGATATTAAAGTAGCCGAGCAGGGTAAAAAGCTCCCAAAATAGACCTCTCATCTACTATATATATAAAAAAGAGTCGGGTTTGTTCCAACACTTATAATTGGAGAACGGCTGGACCGATTTTCATGGTTTTTGATTTGTCGTATTCGTCTCCGTCCCGAATAGGCTACTAGCTATTAAAAAAATGAAAAAGTAATGAGGAATCAAAAATATAAAGAAAATAAAATACATTTATTTACCTATAGCATTGAGTTTTCAAAACATACATTGGTAGGGAATTATATCAAGATAGTTACAGAATCTATAATAATAGAAGTGCATGCCTGACTGACTGCCTGACATACTCACTCATCAAATCACAGCCCAAACGGCTAATCGTAGAGAAGTGAAATTTAGAAAGAAGGTAGGTTATAATACAAAACCTTCCACTAAGATAGGATTTTTGGGAATTCCACCCCTAAGGGGGTGGAAAATAGGGTTGAATGTTTTCAAAGTATGCGAATATCTCAGAAACTAGACATGGTACGAACGTGGGATTTGGCATATGAATTCTCCTATAGAAATGAGTAGTAGCATATGTGGCATTTTCTGGGCAAGAAGTGGGCATAATTTGAAAAGCTGAGGAACTGAAGTCGAGCCCCTTTGTTGAAATAGGACCCTATCGGGTCCCACACGTTGGGATTGCCAAAATTACGTGTCGTCCAACTAAAATCCGTCCCCACGTTGCCAGGGTTAAAATTGACATGGCGTCCTTCAAAAATCGAGCCCCACACGTTGGGGTCATTTAAAGACACGACAACTTTCATACTGGTGGTTAAGCCCGCTGCTGATGAATTTTATTAAACAGGGTGCAACCTTAATTTAGTGTGGAGATTGTCAAAAGTGTAGGTATTTGTGAGCCCAGATTTTTTAGATATGTGTACGTACTGACGGTGTATATGTTCAATCTCTATACAATTGTGATATTTATTCGTACGAAAGCTCAGGTAATTTTATACCAAGCAAGGTAGGTCTTCATATTTTTCCCTTTAATTGCAAGGAACCATAATATCAAAATATTTCAAAAGAAAAACGAAATTCAGCTAATACGATTTATCCTGAGTCGGTTCGAAGTTCGACAGGTCAGCTAGTATTATTATATTAACTGCAAGTACATAAAAAATCAAAGAGGCTTATTAGCAGGAAGAATCGATGTCTCATTATGTCATTGCATTGTTTACGAATCCCATTATAATATTGACGGCTGCTGTCTGTCTGAATTAATGAGCCCTTATAAATACCTTCCTAACAAGCTACCTTCCGATCATTGACGCGTGTGGCGTAGGCTGTTCAAAAGTTTGAAAAAATTCAATACAATAATTATTGACTTTCGATTGAGTTTGTTCAAAAAAATTCTTCATCGGAAGCTGTCTTTTTGATTATATTTTTGCACCATCAAAATTAATAAATTTTCATTGATTGGATGATATTTTCACGGTTTTTAATTTTCTCGATAATTTTTTTTTATGAATCATTCGGTTTCAGCCGAAAGCTTACAGGTCGACTTTATGATAATGTGTAAAGTCAGAAATAAACTAAGTTTACGGCAGTCTGCAGCTGGGACGACTATGGCACAGTTTTGATAGCCACGAATATTGAAGCCTATGTACGATAAATAATATTTTATTTTTCAATATATAGAACATAATCTTAAGAGGACTTAAAAAGTAAGCACTCTCTTAACAGACCTACCAGATATGTAAAAAATAATTTCCAAGTTCGTTTAATAACAATAGGCCCCTTTTGAAGCTAATTATCTATAACGTAGCTAATTACATTCTGAATACAAAAGTGATTTATGACAGAAGGTAGGTAAATACTAACTTCTACAAGTTTTCGAACAATAATGAAGGAACATTATGTAAGCAAGTAGACAATTTGAAGTTTTCTAAATAAAAAAAGAATAATTATTATGTTTTCTTTGGATTTGCCTCATAGTTTTTTCAGTAAATTAGAATGTATATTCTATATCATCAATATGTTGTAGAATATTTATTGCAGATACAAAATGTATTTAATTATTTTATTTTGGCGATACAATTAATATGGTTAAATTAATATTTTCATTCATTTCACAAAGTTTTAATTTATAATATCGAATTTAATTTCATATGAGTTCGTACTCGGTGATAAAGTTAAAAGTTGTTTACATTTTATTGTTAACTTTCTTTTTCATATAGGTCAATATTTTCAACCTATATGTAAAAAACGAATATATAACAACTAAAGAATATAACTGATGTTCGATTTTTAAATGGAATAAACCACTAAGGATCAGTCATCCGTCTCTTTCTGTTATTTTGAAGGCTGGTTAATGTGATCACTTTAGGTTAACAATGTTCGCATTATGTGGTATTGTTGAAATCTCCAAAACTCCTCATTTTGGCGCAAACAACATAATTCCAAATATAGGTATGTTGATTCAGTGATGTCTTTTTAATGTCAAATTTTATGTGTTGTTTCTTATACTTATCAATATAATTACAGTAAATAAATTAATAAATAAATTATTTCGAAAATTTTGGTTATTTATCTCTAATCTCTTATCATCAGCTTCTTGAAGTCAACAACTTTATACTAAAAATACAGAAAATAGGTCCAAAAATCTATAATAATAAAGGAAAGTGCCTGACTGACTGACTGACTGATTGACTGACTGACTGACTCATCAACGCACAGCCCAAACGGCTAATCGTAGAGAAGTGAAATTTGGAAATCAGGTAGGTCTCAATACAAAACCTTCCACTAAGAAAGAATTTTTGGAAATTCCACCCCTAAGGGGGTGAAAAATAGGGTTGAATGTTTTTCAAAGTATGCGAATATCTCGGAAACTAGACATGGTACGAACTTGAGATTTGGCATATGAATTCTTCTATAGAAATGAGTGTTAGCGTATTCGGCAATTTTTCCAAAATTTAACTAAAAGGGACGAAAAAGGGCACATATAAAAAGGGATGATTTTTAAGTGCCTCCTAAAAAGTTTAAAACTGGTTTTATCGAAATTTCAAAAAATTGATTTCTTCAGAAAGAGTCAAATTATACTATTTCGTTTTCAAAAGATATCATTAATTAGAGGGGAGGGGGTGAGGGGCACTTTTCCAACGTGTATGTGTGGGTATCCGTCCCCTCTTTATAACTTTTGATTCGCTTGATGCACAGATCCTAAAATTTCAGAAAATATTGAATACTTTAAGCATACAAAATTTGTATACTGAGAATTTTGAATTTTTTTTTTCAGTCAGGGGTTATCAACCTTTGAATTTTTATTTAATTTTTCCATATATCTCGAAAACCATAAAATCTAGAACCCTAAAATTGTGTATGTATATAGAAAAATACAATATTAAAATATAATTTAATGAAGAAGTTCCAGAATTTCTCAAACTTTTTTTATAAAGAAAAATATTTTTTTATGACAAATTTACGAGTTTCAGTGCCTATATTTCAGAATTTTATAAAAATATCGAAAAACGCTGAAACGCTACAACTAGATAATTTATTTTTCTATAAAAAATACATACATCATAGCAGTACATCTCGAACTTTTCTTAACAACTTTTGTAAAAATTTAATTTATTGACGACATCGTTTCATACAATAAACATACATACACCTCGAGCTGGTCCGGTGCAGCGTGTATGAATATATACGTAGGTAGGTACCTAACCAACCCAACCTACTTTCTCCAATACACGTGTCGAAACTATTGCGTAATCTATAATAATAATATAATAGTTTTGAACTAGCCGACCCGTCAAACTTCGTCCCGCCTTGGAATATAAATAATATGTTCGAGATTTTATGTATAACTTTAAGTTGATATCAGTTTAAAGTTATTTAACACAGACGACGACGTGGTCCTTATATTATTGAATTTGAATTAGTATAATGATACATTCATTATTACCTTTTTAACTACTGTAACCGCTGCATCTGTTATAAAACATATCATTATATTATTTACTATCAGCATTCCGTGAATCGTATCATCAAACAACTGATTCCTGTCAAACGCCTGATTTAATTTCAAAATTAGAAAAAATGTAATAATAATATGGAAGTTTTATTTTTATTCCGTGCAACTTTTTTCTATCATAAGACCCTTCAGACAAAAGCAAACACGACAAAAAAATGGGCGATATAAGTTCAGCTGTTCTCATAGGGTAAGAAACACGTAGAATGCCGATTCTGACTAGCGCCAACCGGCGCAAAGAATGTTACTTTGCATTTGAATGGGGAAACCCACAGAAAAAGCAGGAACCCGCTTTCCGACATGCCCATTTAAATGCATGGAAACCATAGACAACAATCTTTGAGCTGGTCGGCGCGGATTGTAATCGGCTTTCAACGTGTTCTTACCCATACGATGACCGCGCAAATTAGCGTTCCATTTTTATATAAGAGATAATACACTTTCCGTGAATTCAGAGAAACACTTTACGTACCTACCAACTTCAATATATTTTTCGTACCATGCATCCTGTACAGCGATTCTGAATTGTTTTTTTTTACGATCGACATTAAAATCATTATGTAGGTACCTACCTATTTTAGTAATTTATTATCTCTACTAAAATAATTTACGGTAAGTTCACGAAAAGAATCTGGATTGTATTGCAATTCTTTATGTCTTGATCTGTATATTAAAATATTTGAAGCCATTTCATAAAAACACTAGCAAAAAAAAAACTATGTGAGTAATCTTGCTTTGAATTTATTGCGTAAACCATGAATAGCAAGTTGATATAATATTATGTTGAAAAAAGGTAAATAGTATTATGAAGTCAATAGGTAAATTATTTTATATCAAATGTAGTAAAAGTGCAAAATATTAAATTTTAAAATTATCTACAAAATCCTCACATCATTTTAGGATAGATCGTAAATAATTGTTTTGAAAACACTGGCAAGTCAATGACCATATCATTTCGTTACTGTATAGTGCGAAAAAATTAACTGTCCACTGGAACGTATAAAAAATAGAGACGGAAGGGATAGCAGTTAGCCGGATATTATGACCTCCTCACACACCATTTCCAGATCCCTCAGCTCTGCTTCGAAGGAGCAGAACACGAGGAAGACCCTCTCGGTATGAGAAGATCTTCTTTGTCTTCGGAACCCTTGCGGGAGGAAGAAAAGCGCTCCCCTTAAAATATCGGTGTTTTTATTTTCAAAAATTTATAAAATTCGTAGAATGCTAAATAAGTCCTTACTAGAGCCCGGCCAGTGCGTAAATTACCATGGGTACAACGCATGAATTACGCTTACGTAGGCGGTATATACCAATTGGACTGACTCCGTTGCCGGAACGTTATTGTTCCAAAAATCGCGGAAACTATCTGCCTCTTCAGCCAGGATGATATATGACGAAACGTTGTTTTATTAAACTTTCCTTACTTACGAAGACCAGCAAAGCTGCTGTTTTCCTCTATATAGTCTAATAGTCTATATAACGAAATATTATATAGAATTACTCTCCATAATTTACCTTATGCTTGATAATCAATTTTCTAAGTTGTAGAATTTATTTTGTGATTATAAGGTGTATTTATTAAGTGATACTTTAATAAACAAATCAATGAGTTATCCAAACATGTCTCTTTTTACGGCAGGATATTATTTACGCCGCCGGATAGACCGGATATCGGATAGTTGCCGATATCCGTTTCATCTAATAAAAAATATAAACAGTGGACAGTTAATTTTCTTCCTACTCTACATTGTCGAAAATTCGTTTATAGTCGAACGCCAATTACTTATACCATTAGAATACTGAGTTGACCACCTCACTTCCTTAAACCTCAACCGTTTAGAAAAGGCACAATGAGCCTCGGACGACTTCGAGCGCAATGGAGAGTTCTTTATGCCTAACCTATTCTCCTGAGTGGGTCCAAGGCCTCCCGTATTATGGGGTGGTTTGGGGGGAACCGCCACGGGCTTGATTTGTGTGCGGCTGGCTTTTTGGCAATCGGGCAAATTTAGTTTCCTCCGGGCTGGCTTGCGGTGAGCGGGGGGGCTTAAAAGGGAAAACATTATGTTATTATAAAAATGGAGACCTACTTTACGTGGTCATCGCATCACGCCTAGAGGCCAAGTCGAAATATTAACGACAGCTCCAACGTTAACAATTTGTTGTTATTTCCATAGAGATAACGTAAAAACTGTTGTTCAACGTGCGTTAAATAATGCTGTTCCAAATTCCGAGTCAAAAAAATAATTCTGTCAGTTATTCAAAATTAACGTTAAACGTTACCTCAAAATCTTTGGAAGTATTACGACGCTGCTATTATATTGAAGACGAAACGCATTTTTTTTTGTTTGGAAACCATTTTCAATTTGGTAAACGTTAACGTTCGGAACGTTAACAGTTTTGTGAACGGCTGGACCGATATCGTTTATTCTTTTTATGTCGTGTTTGCTCAGGATAAGATATTTATGAACTAAATTTCGAACCTACGACCAGACAAACAACAACAAATCAACGTGAAAGATATAAATTGAAATGTTAAAAAAACGTCTGTAGCTTGAAAAATGCCCAAAGCAGATAGAAATAAGTGTTTTAAAGATCACTAATTTCATTGCTTTTCGAGACCTGAATATTTTTTTATTCATATCCAGCAATATAAAAATTGATTTCAAATAACGTCATTTGATGGAATAAAAGTTATTCGAGTTATTTTTTGGGATTCTCATAGAACAATGTCAGTCAAGTTAGCGAACTTTTTAAGTTCGCGGGCTGATTCTATTTGTATAAGAAGCACATATTTTTTAAATACAGATTAATAACGACAAATATAAATAAAAATATAGTAATTTAATGGAAATTTTAGAATATATATTTAAAAAAAGAAATGTTGATGATGTTTCTTATTATTATTAATTTTGATGCGAATATAATTAATTCTGCATTGTTTAGGAAGAGAAAGCAAATACAGTAACACGTGAGCGAAGCCACGGGTAACTAGCTAGTGATAAATAAATCATAAAACGTACCTACTATGTACAATGGAGAATTACTTGCAGCGACTGGGTCGAATTCTCTTAAGTGTACTAGCGTTCTAAGTAATGTTCTCATTCAGATACTTATAAAGTTAGTTGAAAGCTCTTCCTAAAAAAGTTTTTTCGGGAAGGTTTCCCCATCATTCTACTCATTGTGCTTATAATTAACTTCCTGAAATATTATATTCGATCTTTTCTCCTCTTATAATATATTATGTATACCAAAATAATAAGAATGTTGTTATGTTTAATGGGAAAAACATCAAGTACTTAAATGACTAAGAAAATGAAAAAAAAATATACTTACAAAAAACGCGAGAATCAAAAAACACTAAACATTTTTAGTTTTTTTTCTAATGGAATTACATAATATTGCAATACATGAACTATTTAATGTGAAAGAAGGATGGGTATCTGTAAATATTTCCGATCATCGACGACTTCAAACGACTTTGAATAACCTGGTCGGTGACTTTTTAAGAAAAAGCCTTCTTAACAACCGACACACTGGAAATACTTTATGGTAGGATAGCCCAGAACTCCAACTGAATGAAAACCTTTATCGTTCCCCGCGGGTAAAGCTACGGCTACACTATGGCCCATGCTGGTCCAGGATGGCCAAATAGTGGCTCTGGCCAAGCATTGGCAAGTAGCAACATTTGGCAAATACCTATACTTGTACACCTGGCTACACTATTGGCCCAACTCTGATGACAGCTGACACGAGGCTAGACTGCTACACAATATCACTGATTTATTGATTAATTCTTGCTTTTATTCATCATTTTACCTTCTAATCTCCAATTATTCACTGTATACTTCTATCTGAGTGGGGACTTTCAAGAGAGTTTATCTCCCTGGGCAAAAAGGATAATATAATTTCCAATTCACAAATATACACAATAAAAACATTCATAATTTTATTTAACCTAACCTTCAATTTTTATTGATGTTTATTGTTTTGCCGCAACTATTCATGTCTCCCTAGATTTCAAACTAAAATTAAATGTAAGAATAATAAACCTCACCTAGATTAAATATATTATCTGAAATTCTCATATTATGATTTGTTCATAGGTTGGATAGAAATGAATTTGTTCAAATGGAAAATTCGTAACATCCCACAGTAGTTTACAACGGTATATTTTAGTTTATGCTTTTCTCTTTGAAATAATTCTTGCAGGGGCTGCGAGTGTGAGAGAATGAGGAGAGAGACAGTGAAAAAGGTTATATTCTCATTATGGGAGACACAATTCTAATCCTCTTCATCACGATAGCAGACCTTCTCCAACACAAATACACGGAATATTAAAAGGACGGGGAAGTGGTACCTATATACTCTTTAAATGGAAATTTACCTCATGCATGTATGTGTGATATTATCTGTCAGGGGCGCTATCAGTGAAAAGATTAATTTACGCCTCTTGTCACGCCCCGTGGTAAATTAATAACCGGGGCCCGGCCGGCCTCACTTGGCTAAATAAATTAAAACATTCGTGAATCTACATAGGCGGGTATTTACATACCTAAACGAAAACCAAGAGATTCCGTGATGCATTGCTGCGAAGGCCCCCGTGTTCTTCTTCTAATGGCTGAAGTTCTACGTCGTGTTTTCATCTGATGGTAACACAGGGACACTGCTGAGTTTAAATAATGAATAGTTTGCACAGCACCTAATTGGACATATACGTACATAATGCTGTTATTATCTTTTGTTTATATGATAAAGATTGCATGAAAACTACTCGGGAACATGCCAAAGGAAATGTTTAGTTTAGTCATAGAGCCGTTGTTGTGATTTATTTCGCAAGATTGAGCGCAATGGAGAGCTATTGTTACCTCCATATGACCCTAAGTGGGGTGTAAGTGAGCATTTATTGATTGATATAATATGTCTAAAGATTTTTTTGTTATTTTTATTTGTTTATCTTCCTCCGTTATGCGGACCCATATTTATACACATAACTTAATATGTTAACATGTAAATTGTTCGAATTACAAATCTTCGAAACTCACAATTCACCTAATGGCAATTATACGAAATCACAATTCTCCTAATGCACAATTCTTCGAAAAAAATTATTTTACGTTAAAGCGTTAGCAACCTTTCTACTTTTTATATGAATGAGTTAGGTTAGGTTAGGTTACAATCATAGGGGGAGGGTTTGGGGGGCGGGGCCCCCCATACACTCTCAGCTCTCGCGCCGAATTAATTTAAAGTAATACAAATATTAAAAAAATAAATATATTTGTAGAAATATTCATTCGAATAATTCGCTTTAGAACAATTGTACATAACTCGAACAATTGATTTTTCGAAGAATTGTGTTTCGAAGATTTTTCATGGAATCACTTCATGTATCCCATCATAGAGGAAATATCTGTTTTGATTATAGGTTTACTGTTTTTTTAGAAATATAGGTAGGTACTTTATAATAATATTATGGATTTCGAGACGGGCTAACGAGGCTGTTATGTTCCGTAAAATTTAATATTCACCGAAATGACAACATTATCATTTAGCTTTTCAATAACAAATTAAACATACTTACAGTAAACCTTTGGAGAAACATCAAAAGAATAACAATATTTCTCAAACTATAAAATCAATAGAACCCAGAATTGAAGCTATTCTATGGGGAAATAACGGAAGTTTTGAGAAGAAAACTTTCATTGTATTTCAATGAGAGTACCTTTTTACATATTATCAAATTAGGTACCTATGTACTTACATATTATTATTATTATAATTTTATTCATTCGTTTGTTTAAATTTCCGCTTCTCAGTTTTTTTAATTATTGAATTTGCCCATGTTTATTTTGTATCAATCTGCTCACCCAATTAATTATTGACGTCTTTCGCAGAAAGCAAAGTTTTTGGAAAACAGCGCTCTCCTCGGCCAACTGTTATGCCCCATTCAGACTCGCGAGCCTGCTCCGCGAGGCGGCACTGAGCGTGGCGAGAGTGTGGATGGTGTCCGAGCCCACCCGAGCCTCGCCCTCTCGTGTCCTTTGACTCGCGTCGTTTACCGACACAAAACGGAGCCACAGCGAGCCGACACGAGCAATGGTGAACACTCTCGTACTCGTGTAGGCTCGTGGAGAGTGTGGATGCGGCTTAAATCTTCGGCTAAAGTTGGCATCCTTAACACATGTCCCAGTCATACTTCTCTCCTCTCTACAATGGTGGAAAGTAATTTCAATATACTAAACTGTTATTTAAAGTTTTAGAACTGCAGTAGACTTCCGCAAGAACTTTTAACAATTGATTTACTATAGGTACTTTGAAAATGTTCTAACAATCTATCTTTAATATGGTTAATCCATCGGTGGTACTTTTGTTATTTCTAACTTGTCCATCGAAAATCATACTTCATAATTTTTTTTCTTTTTGGTTCTCTTGAACTGGCACATTTGACGGTTTAAGCGATATATTAATTGATTCTCGTCATACAATTCAATGAAGTCGGCCACATATTTCTGTCATCTTAACATATCTTAAATTTTAACATTAATTTTTGTGACATATCACATTATTTTTTAACATATTTATTCCCTGAGTTACATTCAACTCGCATGATAAAAAAAACATGGAAAACAACTGGCAACTCAATATCATCATGTTCGGAAAATCTTTCCAACATTCCGAGAGAATTGGAACGAATTACGGAAATGCGATTTTTTTTTTAAAATGTTAATTTTTATGAATGATAATAAATATGTAAGAATTGCAAAACATGCGTCTACATATACTCACAGTTTATGTCAAATGTAAATATGGAATAAAATATTTTTTTAACGCAACAAATTTCAGGAGCTTCATTTTTATTTCTATACTTATAAAATTTGTTAGAATTTTAATTAATTCATTTCCGTATAGGTAATAATGGTTTGACACCTCTTAGAATTTTTTAAAAGCATTTTTTATTGTTTTTTTTATTATTATTATTAAGGTATGTACTTATTTTTTCTTCCACTATGAACTGTCCTTCCATGTCCTGGAATATCTGTTGAAGATACTTCTGGCACGGGCGACCTCTACTAATCGAACCTTCGACAGTTCCATACAATATACCTAACTCCCAGCAAATTTCCATGCCTCATTACATTTTGTTGTAAACTGGTATACCTACTAACCACTAGACAATTTTCATGTTAAACCTTTGTCCGATCTATGGAAATGACTTAACCATTCTTTCTTTGTCATCTTCGTAAACTATTTTCGGCTCCTCATAACCATGTATTCTCATGTTTCCTAACTATTATTATGTTTGCTCTTCTTCTTCTTCTTGAAGTGCCCAGTAACCAGTAAGGTCCCCCCGACGACGATTTGTCAACACACTTAATTTGCCGAGCCATGACACCTGTCTTCTAAACACACCAGGGGCCTAAGCCAAGTGTAATAAAATGGCCGCAAACGGTATTGGTCGGTCGGTGTTTCCATAATAATAACGTGAAATGGACAGTTTTTTACGTTGTTACCATGGAAACACCGACTGACCAATACGGTCGGCGGCCATTTCATTACACTTGACTTCGGCCCCCATGTCTATTATCGATCTTGCCCTCGATTAGCTGTAAAGGTTGGTAATACTTATTGCTTCTGAGAACGCGGCAAAGGTTTATTATAGCAGAAAATCTGACTTAGGTCCTGAACGTATCCATTATTTTTTCCCATTCTGCATCAGCTTCTCTAAAGGAGATTGGCAGATAGCGGGTATCTTTCCAGATTGAGATAAATAACTCAACGATGATATCCCAGAATCCACAAATGGTGACCTTGGTATAGAAGAAAAGGAGTAAGCCGATAAAAAATGGGCCGATGATATTATCCCAGTCGCGGGTAGACATTGGTTACGGAAAACTCAGGATAGACGAGAGTAGAAGAAATGGAAGAGGCCTATATTTCAGCAATGGACAGATGACTCAGAAATAAGAAGATTATAATATAATATAATATATGAAGTGCACAAACGAAAAGTGACATTTGAATTTCCATTAACAATATGATTCCCATAGCTTGGCGTATGAAATTATTTATCTTTTAAAATATTTCTCATAAAATCAATAACAAACACTTTGTCAAAAGTGTTGCAGCTGCTGTAAGAAATGAAAAGGCTTACTGTTTATAAAAGGTTCTTTTTGAAATTTTCGTCTTAAATTATTTCAAAGCTTTAATCAAAATTCGTTTAATGCTGACCGAGACTTAAATCTTAATACCGTATTAAACATAAAAGATTTCTGAAAGAGTGATTGATTTGATTGGAAGAAGGGAATTCTGAGACGGCGAATAATATTTTGATTACTGATAACGCGATTTTCAAACTGATTGAAATCACAAAGAACTTTTCTATGTGCGAGTAGTAAGTAGGTAGCTGTTGAAACAAAAGAACAGAATCTGCCGAAAACATTATTGAATTCAGCGTTTTAATAAAGACACAAACAATAAGAACTTTTTTGTTTTAACATAAAAAGGGATCGCTTTTTTTTTCATTGTTAGAATTGCCTCAACATTCATAATGGCCCCCAAACAACGATTGTAAAAATGTGCTTTAACTACATTAAATAAAAAATAATATTGGTTTGATTATAACGAAAAAAAATATACGGTATTATGTTAACGATTTTTTTATTGTAAATTTGCTTAGTCCATTGTTTTTTTTTGTTTTTACCAAAATTCTTTCACGATTATTTTACATGTAAAAATGAAGCATAATTTTTTGGCCAATATTCCAATATGAGGTTTACATTATTTCGGATTGGAGACGGATTTTTTTACCGTACTATTGGAAATAGTCCATATTCAATAGAATTGATTTCGTATAAAATCCACCTTCCGACTAAAAACTTGGATACATACACTAATGGCTGCGTACTAAATTCAAAAAACGTTTTTTTATTTTCTGTTCTTGATCTTTTTGTAACAAGATTATTGTCGAGACTCACATTTTTAAAAACTCATCAGGTTAAACTGTATGCCAACAAAGAGACATTCGACAGAAGAGAAACGGTAAAAAATCTTCTCTTATTCTTCCTGGATCTGCCCTCTCGTCGGAAGGTGGTATATTATTCTACAGTTCTGTAATTTGCCTATAGGCACTCCGCGGATTGACCATTATTGAATGCCCTGCAAATTATGATTAGTTAATGATTAAGTTTCTGGCTTTCTAATAGAGAATGATGGTACTTACTACCCCATATTCCAATTCAAATTAAGTGCGCACTAAACTAAAATAAGAACGTTCCAATTTTAGTTAGCCGGATTGGTATTCGAGAAATCTTAGAACGTTCCTATTTGAAGTTCATTTTGGTATTCGGATTTCGTATATAAGTCAATTTTAGTGCGTTTATTTGTCAAAACGTTCCTTATTTTAGTTCACACCTATGCGACTAGAAAAATATCTGATGATATTATTTTTATATAATAATAAGCATGTTTTGAGGAATTTGAAGAAAGCAAGAGGAATAACACTCGGTACTTACGATTTACCATAGCTCTGTTTTCCATAATAAATAAGATTAATGTATCTATTTGCACTTTCGTTGCACGCTTGCCCGCCATTTTGACGTACGCTTTCAAACAGTAAACACGCTTGAATTTGTCAACATCATAATCTTTCCCTGATTGGCTGTCCGCTTGTCAACATCAACCAATAAGGCGCATGCTCGATCCATAGACAACAATAATTCGAAAAAATATTTATGGTGAACTAATTTTAGCTTTTAGAACACGGCATAATTCCTAATACGAATTTTAGTTCGAGTGAACTTAATTCTAAATCATTTGGAACGTTCTTAATAAGAACGTTCCAAAATCAGAATAAGGGGTCTGTCCAGCTGTCACTTCATCACTTAAACCTCACTTTATATTTTATCCTAAGAACATGCAAATTATACCGATCAGAGTGTTTATTGTACCGTACAATTAAATACTTCAACCGAATAACGTAGTATTATTACGTGACACCACAGCAATAATCAACACGACATGCCATGAAGTATTTTGTTGAGTTAAACAGTTGGTTCGTTGGTTCCCCTCGCACGATCCAGCTATTTACTATGATATATTATTTTTGTGTTGCTTCAACTGTGACAACCTCAACATTTTGTAGCGTAGGTACTATCATGAATAAGTTGGATCTGCTAGTAATATCCTATTTCGTACGCGGACACCTGATACAACGCAAACCACTCACATGTGACGCTACAATTATTCATAAAACACTTTAATTTGTTATACTAATACTGTCCGAAGCTGTGCAGAAAAGAAAAAAGCAGCTAGATTAATTAGTAATAATAATTTGTAATTGTTTTATGTAAAAACAGCGATTAACGATTACTTCAATTACTTTTTACGGTAGCACAGCTTTTTAAAGATAAACCTATTACAGTATTATTTTTGTAAAAATACCGCATGGCCACACAATGATAAAACGTAAACTTTAAATTTGCTTATCAAATTCACTGAAAGATTAAAAAATATAAAATTTTCACGTGGCTCTCGATATCTCTATTATGCACATCACCCCTTTTTTGGTTATCACAATTTTCACCTGTTTACAATAATTTAAGTAAATATGGCAAAACCAAAAACAAAAGATAAAACCCACAAACATGGGAAACGAAATATTCGATGCTTTGGGCAGGAGGTGCTGGGTGATAGGTACTAAATTTATAATTCAAATATGAACCGGTTTTCGCAGACTACTTTTTTTTTTAAATAAAATGAATCTGTGCTCACTCGAAGTGAACACAAATACACTTTTGACATCTTTCACACTAACCAAAAGGGTTGTGTCGTGAAAGCCGGCGATTGATACCACTGGACTACCAACCATCTCAACTTTGATTTATAAATTTTGATATTTTTTTATATACCTACGTAAATGATCGCTAAAGCCACATGTCGAGAGATCAGGAAGCTGTGCCATTTCTTCCTTTTGCTTACTCACGAGGGGTTTTCCCTTGATTTTTGGTATGGGATTGCTACAGGTTTTCCTTCCGGTTAGTATTGTGCGGATTTGGTCCCATAAAAGTGATAAGGTTAAGGCTGCCGACACTCGGTGGCCAAAAACTCATTGGTTCTCTAGCGAGGTGTTCAATTGGGTCGGCTAGGTTTTTTTCACCATCAATATTTACACCACCAGGGAACTGTGCCGCAGTTTGGTAAAATATTGAAGAAAGTATCGTGGTCACATTTTTATATATTTATTATTTATTTTTCAGGTGACCTGGGTTCGAAGGCATGGCGACGATCTTATTCTGCTAACGGCTGGAAAAATAACCGTTGCTTCTGATGGACGCTGGTCACTCCAATCGTCGTCTTCCACTGATTGGAAGCTGGCACTACGCCCTGTGGCGGCCAGGGATCAAGGGACCTATGAATGTCAGGTCTCAACCCACCCTCCTCTAGTCAGAAGAGTAACATTGAATGTCCTAGGTGAGTGTAAAATATATCAACAGCTATTTGAGATGATACTTTTTTTTATAAAG
The DNA here is from genome assembly GCA_963576905.1 of Mystacides longicornis. Taxonomy (NCBI): domain Eukaryota; kingdom Metazoa; phylum Arthropoda; class Insecta; order Trichoptera; family Leptoceridae; genus Mystacides; species Mystacides longicornis. The sequence goes on from OY756420.1 coordinate 23,883,744, forward strand.
ACTATTGATTATCCTGTTTGCAACTTGATGATGATGAGATGAAGAACTAGAGATTATTCACAATGCAAATGAAGAAGAATAACAATGCATAGGTACTATTTGTGGTTGTGAAGTGATTTTCGGGTCTCCCCAACGTTTACGGTAACATCGCGAATCTCTCTGTATCCTGCATCACTTGATCCTGCTCTTCTAAACTGAATAAAAATTGATGAATACAAGAAAAATAGCCCTTAAATACATTCTTAAACGGTTAATATTCAATTAAATTAGTCAAAATAGTTTTAAATAAAAGAAGAATACTTAGTTAAAGTTTGTTATTTTGTATATCTCTAATGTAAATGAAAGTTGGGTTAGTGCGAAAACTTATAACTCGAGATCGGCTGAACAGATTCTTCCGATGGTTGATTTATTGGAATCTTCTCCGCTCCGGATTACAGAATAAAAACTATTAAAAAATCGAAATATGTATGGAAAATAGTATGAAATAATATAATATAAAAGTTAGTATGGAACGGGTGAGTTTTGGCGCTTTTGAAATAACTGATTCATAATAACCACATAACTTTCGAATTTTTTACAAAGAGTAGTCATGTTTGTTAGCTATGTTATGTTACCCAGCAATATTTTATTGAATTTTAGGCGAGACGAAGTTAGATGGGTCAGCTAGTTAGGTACCTATATATCATGTCGTGTGTGGTGAGTCTTTTAAGAACATGTATTAAGAAAAGGTTAAGTGATGGAGGAAGGAATGAGTATAATTGATGTGAAAATTTTTGAGAAATTCTATTTCGAGACAAATTTTATGTTACTCTAAAGAGTTAAGAAACTAATACTTTACAGTTAAAGCTAAATTTCAGATATAAATCCTTGAGTCTGTATTCAATAAGAATAGAAAAGTTCATTTTGAAATTTCTTTCAAGTTTTTTCGGAATATTCATGTTATTAAAGACTCATACAAACATTCTTTAAACGAACAATCTTGTAGGTAATTAACCCTGTTCTTTATAAATTTTCTATTGGTACTATAAAAGTACATCTTTGGTAATTTTTTTTCAGTCATTTAGTCTTAGCATTAGTGTTATAGTAGTAGGTAGTAAGCCCAAGGTGTTCCAAATTGAAACATCAAAAGTGGTTAACTTATCGTTCTTTAAGTAGGTGACACATCTTAACACGATTGTTTAAATGCGGCTTTAAAGATCGGTGCAGTTTTTTTTATCATTTAGAAAAAAATACATTTATAAAAAAAAATATCACCGTACTCACATAACATTGTAATGCCTCTTTCTTTCATAAAATGCGGTTATATTCGGTTAGGGTTGGTTTTTCGATCACAAACGACATAAAATGTAAAACTGTGCATTATTTTTTAATAACTGAATCACATTCTTACATTATAACTTGTCGGTTGTGACCGAAAAACCAAACCTAACCGAATGGAACCGCATTATAATATGTATAAAAAGCCCTAAGGTACGTTCAAAGATAAAAACCGTGATTATTCCGACGTTTAGGATAGGTTAGTCCAGAGGAAATACAAAACAACAAACAACAGAACGATAATTCTTTTATTGTGTTTTTATTTACAACCTCCTTTGCTTCTTTTATTTTTTTCTTATCTTGTTTTTTGTATTTTGATATTCCGTATTCTTGGTATTGTTATTTGATTATTTACCACGTTCTGAAGGCGTTTGCAAACAAAATAACCATTTCAAAGAATTAAGCTAAATTTACTATAATCCAATTCAAACTATTAGGCATTACGAAAAACCCAGGTCACTGCACAATAACACGCCCGAGGATTGCAGCTATACCTACTAGAATCAATTTAATAAATCGTGGTTCACATCACTATCGATATATATCGTTGTTGTCTTCGTTTAACACAAACAAAATTTTTGAATCTTTAAGGTAAAGTAAAAGTTTCTTAATGTTCAGCAATAGGCTACACATTTCTTCTGTGGCTCAAATTCCTTGAATACTGAATAGGGTTTTGCATGTCAAGCTTCTTTGTTTCTCTGTGCGCTCAGCTTAGGAAAGATTCTTTATTTTCAAACAGCATGCTGGAATTAGCCATTCTTACACACCTTTTTTCTTACTTGTCATCCTGACAACAGACCAAACCATATTCTTATTGGCATTTCCAACCAGGTTTGCTAGGTTTTTTCTAAAAAAAATACCGAACCAGTGTTCCGGTTCCCACTTGGTATCCGAAAAGGTGAAAGTTCACAAAAAGGTCATTCGCAAATTTTGGTATTCGTAAAGTTGAAGAAATTTCAATAAAAAAAAGTCGTTTTCATAATTTCATAAATTGAAAAAAATCATTCCGAAAATTTGGTATCGGTTTATTTTAGGGAGGAAAATTGATTGGAAATAAAAATACCGAACAGCCATAGTTCGGTATTTTTGTCATACCGAACACGGTTCTAAAATACCGAACACCTGGCAACCCTCTTTCCAACCCATAATAAGGGGAACGTGCCGCAAGAAATACGTTTTAACTAGGTTTTTAAGTTGAACCTGACAAAAATTAGATTCTTTCAGCATTTCCGCGAATGTACATTTTGTAGTCGTGTTGTTCTCTCTGTTTTTTTTTTCAAAGCAATCTTTTTTTAACCAATTTTACTTATTTCACACATCGTTTGAATCCAATTATATTTATTTGTGGATGGATAAGATTTTTATGATAAATAATAAAAACCTTAATTATTAAAGCAGATATATATTTTAAATTGGTTGGCTAAGCATGCAGGGGTCATATTTAAAGCTTTCCGGAAAGAAGACACATTATAAAAATAATATAAAGAGCAACCTCTAATAATACGTTGAAAACTCAAAAGAAAATCATTGTAACGAATTAAAACACTTCCTTCTTGTACTCGTGATAAATTGACCACTTCCTGGGCGAGAAAAGAGGTCTTTGTATTCTTCTCTGGACCTCCTCACCACTCCACGTACTTCGCCACACCCACAACACATCATCCAAATGCCTTCTCTATATTCCTAATGAGAGGTGTATTTTCTCTTTAAGTTTGAAGGTTTCTGTTTTATTAAAGGGAAATCACGTAGTCTCTTTTTATTTATCTTATACTTTTTTACAAAAAAGTGTTCAGAAAAATATTAGTTTGTTTAATTCAAAAGTGGAAATACTAATCACATAATAGAAGCAAATGTCTTTAATTATTTTAACAATAATTAATTGTGAACAATAAGCACAATAACCACACAATGGAACAATAACCAAGACTCTTTTTAACCGTGACATCCTTTCAAAACTGATTTTTACTTTGGGACCCTTATGGGTGGAAGAACAGTGCTCTTCTCGGCCAAATCGCGGAAGTCATGGGCCGACGCTGGGTTCGCCGGCGTATAGAGTCGTTGGTAATGCGGTGGTACAATCTTATCCTCAAAATTCTCCTAAGGACTTCGTATCAAACGCAGAAAATTTTTATGCTGGGCAATGGGCACACAGAAGAACGGGCATCCCACACACACCATACATCGTTTACATTTCGTCTCGACACTAAACTCCGGCGCTTTCCATAATTTGGTCATGTTGCCGATACGTATCGGAAGCTCAGCCCCGAGGTCACCAGAAGTGATAATAGTTGGTCCCAGGTAAATAAACTTATCCACCCTGGTGACCATCAATGGTTTTCGGTAGCTGTTTATCGGAACAGGCATTTTTTGCCATCAGCTTCGTCTTACTAGAGTTGATTCAAATTTCAGCATCATTGTAAAGTATTTTTTTTATTATTCTGAACTTAAGTGAATATGTTTGAATATCACGATAAACGTAAAATAAGTAATGTTCCTACATATGTATGTACTTCAAAGTTGGAAAAAATACGAAGGCAGATTTTTTTGCAAGATTAACCCTGAGCATTGAGCAATGGTAAAAATGGAAAATATTTTAGAACCTCTCCGCCTATCTAGTATTCCAATAAAAATGTCTTATTTCCTTGGAAATGTACAGTAGAAATATAAAAACCCATTATGTAAAAATGTGTCACGAAAATATACGTTGATATTTACATACTTTCCTATTTTCGAAACATCTTGGGTCTATTCACCCATATTACATATATTGTGGAATAATATTATATTGTATGAATGAGTATGTGGCTATTGTATTCACACACCAAAGGATATAGATAGAACCAAACTGGCGTTTTGTAATATAACCTTTATTTCGATGGCAGGCAATAGATCTTTCTTTCAATTAGCTTTGAGATTTGACAAGCATATGACACTTTGACAAAGTAGAGCCATTTTTCGACTTACATTGTTAGACCGATGTGAAACACCCTTTTTGTTTGTAGAAAATTTCCTACAACGTTTCAGCTCTAATAAATACCAGCGCTTAGCGTACCTTCACAAACACATTATTTATACGTTTAAATTAATAGCGCAAGTCACTACCAATATTATTTACCTCTGAGCACATTTAAATTTAATCACGACTCTGGTTAAAATTATCAGTTAACAATCAATTATTATAAGAGAGAGCTTCATTTCCTTTATACCGATTGGAAGATAAATTGTTATTTTAATAGCGAGCTGTAAAATTCTTATGTTTCTACCGATTGCGGAACGAAATAGTTATTTGAAAACATTACGGGTGGCATAAAAAGTGTAAAACGACCACATTTACCACCCTCTCTCCTTTTCCTCATAATAATAATTAAACTAATAAGAAAGGCTTTGTCAAATTACATTGGCGAAAACTCGAATGAATTTTTACGACGCTCGCTACTGAAAATAAATACGTTTTCACTGATTCTGTGTATCCCCCTCACTATAAAATTGTGCCAAGTTAATTACTTGTTTCGCTTTTCAGATACAAAACAGGCACATTTCCATACCCGTTCGTAGCTGTGTCTATCGCCTACCGCCGTCATAACATTCTCATTTAATTAAACTTTTTCTCCTGATACTTCTTAGTATTCATTAATTATGTAGACGATGTGCAAGAACTTTAGAGAAGAACGCAGATTTTCTATGTTGATATACGTACTAGAATATTTACTTCATTTTAACTAGAGATGAAACGGATAGCATTTTTGCCGGAAACCGGATATTCGGCCTCTAAGCAGCCGGACACCGGATAACCGGCGTATGTTTATGATTGTTTGGTGCATCCATATAGGATCATTGGGAACATTGTGGAAAAAACCATCAACCGCATTAGTTAGTCTGGTGTGATAATATTTTTTTCCTATGATTGATCGATTTTGCGCATTGTTTATGACCACCTCACACACCATGTCCAGATTCCTCAGCTCTGATTCGAAGGAGCGGAACACGAGGAAGATCCTCTCGGTATGAGAGGGTCTTCCTTGTCTTCGGGACCCTGATGGGATGAAGAACAGGGCTCCCCTTAAAATATGAGTGTTATTTTTTTCAAAATTTATAAAATTCGCTGAATACTAAAGACGTCTTTAGTAGAGCCCGGGCAGTGTGTGAATTGCCGTGGGTACAACACATGAATTACGCTTACGTAGGCGGCATAATATACCAATGGGACTGACTCCGTTGTCGGAATGTTATTGTTCCAAAAATCGCGGAATCTATCTGCATCTTCCAGCAGGATGATATATTATTTTGACGAAACGTATTTTTATTAAACTTTCCTTATTTAAGGAAACAAGCGAAGCCGCTTGCTACCTCTATATAAATAAATAAGCATTCATTCTCCATAATTTACCCTTTATTGCAGTATGTTTGCTAATCAATTTTCTAAATTGTAGAATTTTTCTTGTGATTACACGGTGTATTTCGTAAGTGATACTAAATAAATCAATTAGTTATCTAAACATCTCTGTTGTTACTATCCGGCATCCGGCCGGATAGGGGATAGTTATCCGGTATTCGGCCGGATAGCATTTACGCAGCCGGATAGGTCGGATTCCGGATTGTTGCCGGATATCCGTTTCATCTCTTATTTAAACATACCTTATAATGTTATGAACTTGACATTTATTTCAGGTAAAGTAGCACACACTCGCTTCATACAGTAAACACGAAAGTTTCTAAGTAAGAACTTTTTTTGAATCATGTTAAGAAAAATGCCTAGCCGCATAATCCGAATAAGCCGAACAATATCTAGCCGCACCTAATAATGTTCTGCCTTGAGGCGTTCAACCAAGATTAGCTTTAAATGTTAATCAAATTTAAATAAAAAAATAGAAATATATATTATATTTTAAAACTTTTCGAAGACTAAATCAAGGGTATGGAGAAGAATATGTGATTAATGGGTGAATAAATGTTCGAAGATATATTTGATTTTGATGATGAATTTAAAACAGGTATTTTTAAAGGCAATATCGAGTTTAAAACTAGCTTTCCCGACAGACGTTGTCCTGTGGTCCTAACTATGAATATTGAATTCGAATTTGTATGGTGATTCCGACCGATGCGTTTGTTATTGATTTCAAACAGGTCTATGATGTAGTATGAGCCGCGAGAAACTATATGAAATACTTCTATCATTTGACATACCAGCAAAACTTATAAGACTAATAAAGGCAACAACGCGGAGCACAAAGTGTAAAGTCAAAATAGGAGGAGAGCTCACGGATGAGTTTGTAGTGTCTCAGGGCCTGAAACAAGGTGATTGCCTGCCCCCCACACTATTTAACTTAAGCCTCGAATTTGTCATAAGAAAGTCATATCCTAATACAAACTCCAATATATACTCCCAAAGCAGCCAAATAGTTGGATACGCGGACGATCTAAACATAGCAGCCAAGGAGGCTGGACTGCAGATCAATGAAGACAAGACTAAGGTAATGAAACAAAGCAGGACCGCAAACACTGATTCACAAAACAGCCTAATGTTAATTGGACGGGAAAATTGCCTCAGGCAATAAGTTCCGCCGGCTATACTGACACCTTTGTATAGAAAAGTGTTATATTATTATTATTAATGTTCAAAGAAAACTGTAATTTCCAAATAGTAAAAGATTTCACCTACCTGGGTTCATTGATAACAAATCAGAACGAAGACCACATAGAAATTAAAAAACGAATAGATGCCGGAAACAGAACATTCTTCTCTATCCTGCCTGTACTCAAGTCAAGAAGTGTCCACAGAAAGACCAAAATCACCCTCTACAAAACAATAATCAGAACCCTGGTAACATACGGATGCGAGGTGTAGACGATGACAGCAAAATCATCAGAACTGCTGCACATCTTTGAGAGGAAAGATCTGCGCAGAATTCTGGGGCCCGTGCATGATGGCGAAACCTGGAGAATGCGATATAACGAAGAGCTGTACATCTACCAAGCTCCCAGGCTCTCTGTGCACGCAAGACTGAATAGGCTACGATGGGCCGGACATGTACAGAGAATGCCATAATCGCGGGCACCGAGAAGAATTATGGATAGACACCCAGAAGGTCGAAGAAGGATTGGCAGACCAAGGCTGCGATGGGAGGACGATGTCAGGAAGGATGCCGAACAACTTGGAGGACCACGGAGGACCGAGGCAGAGGCCAGGGTTGTCTGGAGGCGACGAGTATTGGAGGCCAAGGCTCGAATTGGGCTGTAGCGCCATCGGAAGAATATTCCATCCGCAATCTGTTAATCGCACCAACTATCTAACAACTGACAGTTCCTGTCAAAATTAAAAATTTAATTAAAAATTATATGGTGTACTAAAAATATTGCCTACTTAGAGTTTTCTTTAATTTTCTAATTTTTTTCTTTCATAAGAACCTTTTCCTGATAAAAGCCGACTCGGCAAAAAAGAATTATCGAAATCAGCACAACCGTTTAGGCGTGATGCGATGTCTATTTGAGAATAGATAAACATATTAAATAAAAATGGTGATTGAGGAAAATTGTGTGTTCATCATACAAAACAGGACAAAATAAGTAATGATCAGATAAAAAACAGTACCAACTAAAATTTGGTAATGCGTTTCAATCTATATAATATATAAAAAAAATTGAATGTATGTGTGTATGTTTTTGTGTGCTCGATTGATTCAAAGACCGTATTGAAATGAAACGAATTTCAATGAAACTTTGGTAATCTCTTCTACGTAATACCGGAAAGGTTTAAGCGGAGTATGAGTTCAATACCACTCCTTTGAAGGTAGTTACAAGTAGAAAAGGTTAATATGTAACAAACATTTTCAAAAACCAGGAGTAAATCATTTTTTCTATTCTGGGTTGGTTCGATGTTCGACGGACGGGTCAGCTAGTTTTATATAAATAAGTATATATGTAATATCTTAAAAGAAAGTCTGAGTCATGAAGTAACATCTGAAAAAATAAACTGAAAAATTAAAGAACATCATTACCTATAGTGCGATTAGAATATCTTTAAAAAATTATAAATCTGCTCACGTGCCATTAAATCGTGATCAAAATTTAAATGGACTTAGTCGTATTTATGGGGAGAATAACACATTATTCAGAGAAATATTACATAAATTGGAAACAAGATCATAATAGCAGTTCTTAATTCTCATATCACGTTGAAAAGTCTTTGAAATTAAAATGAATCGAACCAAATTTAATTTGGACAAGTTCCAAATCAGTGCGGCCCTTTAATTATCGAGAAAATTGAAAGTCGCAGGCACAGAGTTAATTTCTCTGAAATTATTTTATTAAATGGTTATTTTCGTCATCAGTCCTGGTACTTTATGTGAGTATCACCGTCGTTATTTTGTCTCGATGGTTATTAATTAATAATACTACTTTAAAAACATTTCATCTGAGACGGCATCAAAAATGAGAAAAATTTTCTTGTGATCGAATAAAAAAAAACTCTCTCCTTACTTAAAATTTTACTAAGTAACTACTTTTTTGTCATATTTCTTGGGTTGTGATTTTTGTTTCATACTTACTAATAAGATGGACCTTTAACTACCTCACATTATAGCTTTTTTTTTCAAATGTTTAAGGTTCTTTATACAAATTTAAAAAAATCAAGTGGTATTAAGTAAGCTTTCTTTCAGTTCACGTCCTGGATTGGTCTTATCGTTATTCTAGAGTTGACCGTGAAATGTGAGTGCAAGTCTGAAAAATTTTACTTAGGTACCTTTCAATAATTTTGAATCTTTGTGAATTTTAATAGCGTTCGTTTAATAGCGTAATAATAATAAAAAGATTTAACGGGCCGTTTCCGTCTGCGAAGTAGCAAGTATATGTGCCAATGCAGCTACGAAATGACAAGTTATAAACTCGTTGACAGAACTGCGAGTGAATATAATAGTTTCAACTTAACAGTGATAGTAGCGGGTTCTATTTTGTGCGAGTAGCCTAGCCCCGACCTCCTTCCCCACGTGAGGGCGCGCACACCCAGTTTGTCAGTGCTGCCCCCCGCCCCTAGTTTCGAAAAAAGGAACCAACTTTAAACTCACACTTTACAGAATTGAACACTCACATTTGACCTGAAATTTATTAGCTACTTAACAAAATAAGTTAATTGTTCATCATAACACTGTCTGGTTTAAGAAAAATCCAATGCTTCGAATGCAACTTCTTGTGAATATTCTACCAAAGATTGCCTACAGGCTTTTCTATATCAGGAGTATAAATTGATAAACAAAAAATTGATGAAAAAGATTTTCTGAAGTAAATATTTATTTTCATTGTAGTGGTTTGAGTTTCATACATAAGACGTTTTCGAAAATTCTACAAGTTCTCCTCATTTATAAAAAGACAATAATAATTAAAAAAAAAATAATGATCATGCATTCAAAAGCACAGGTCAAACTGTAGACAAAGTGAGCAAATATATTTAAGAAAGAATAAAGTACCCATATAACAATTTCGTAGGTATATCTTTCATAAAAGGATGGTTCAATGAAGATTGGAAGCAAAGAAATACTAATATTTCTACACGTCAGGAAGTTAGGATCAGGAATGTTTAAACTATGGAACTCAATTATCGCCTTTGTATCGGACTGGAACAAAGAACAGACCTTTTCACAAAAAGCCTTATCAAAACCTGATGTGAATTATTATTCATTTATCTTTTAGTTTAAGCCAGGGGCTTGAATTACCTGTGCCATAAATGGATCTTAAATCTTTTGAGATTTATCTCCGAAAAATACCGATTAGCATAGTGTGACACACGCTTGGGTGTGTGATTTATATGAGACTGTGAGTTGTATTGGGAATATAGGCAGCGGCGTGGCGCACTGTGTAAAATTTGATCTTGAAAATCGGTGAAAATTACTTTATGCACGTTTTCGCTATTTCATTTACTGTCAGGTTTTTATATACTTTATAATTTTTGAAAACTCTAGAAAGAAATTATGCTGGGATTGATGAATCTATATTTTATATACTTTTCGATATACCTATAGAAAAATGTGTGATTCTTAGTATAAAATTATTTTTTATCATTTAATTTGTGAACACCAAGATACTCTTTGACTGTTTCAAATAGTATGTTGTAATTTCCACTTCTATATTTATGTAACAATAGTTTTTTTACTGAATCTATCCACAACAAGTAGATTAACAAATTTAGCACAATATGAGCTTGTTGGATCAAATTGCATTTCAGTCTTTTATCTGGAAATCCGACTGGCAAAACTAGATTCGTGGCCAGAGTGAAGGATTTTCGCTGATGACAAATTAATGGGCCGATCATGTATCTTAATTAGTACATGTGAAACGATTTAACCTTACAAGGCTTTGTTGAATTTTCATCGGTCTTTGAGGGTAAATGATCCATTGTGCGGCAACTAAATTGTAGGGCTTTTATAAAATAAAAGCGCTGCTAGGCTGGATAGTGGTGTACAAAGCAATAATCGTTAATCGATTGCGGGGGGATTTGAAATAAGATGGATCCGAGAAAACTTTTCACATAATGCTGTGCGAAGGTATATTTTTGGTAAGTCTATAAACAATTTTCTAGCAATAATAATATATTCTCACTCTATAATTTTTTTTGTAGAATGATGAACATTTTCCATATGAGGTGTTTCAGTACATAAGATAAGGATGAAGCGTTATTATTCATTAATTTTCTTTTTCACCTTTTTCTTCTTCTCGGGGATCCTCGGCAGAAACATCAACCATAACTGCACACACTAGTTTACTCGACGATCCACTGAACATGCATACTATTGCATACCCTGAGTGGATCCACTGAACATACTATTGCATACCCTGTGTGGATCCACTGAACATACATACTATTGCATACTGAACATACTATTGCATACCCTGTGTGGATCCAATGAACGTGCATTGCAGTGCTCACACTGCAAGGGTAGACTCCTATCTCTGAAACCTAAAATGCTATACTTACTCACTGGTATCCTATCTTGAATCACACTCCATCGCTAGCTTTAGAAAATAAGGTACATGCTCTAATTAGAGATAGCGCAAAGTTCACACCAAACTCAGAAATGTCAAAAACAGATCTAAAAAGCCTCATTAAAAGGAACATATTGAGTCCAATAAAAACTAGCATCTTTAATTTTAAGAAAACAACTGCTACACATCAACTCCCGCCTCTTGATTTATTCCATTGTTCCCATAAACTACCTACACACTATCCAATGCAGACAAACAGCACACATTTTTGCATATTTGATGTGTTCTTATTTTTTTTTAATTCTTTAACACTTCATAGCCCGCGCTCGAAAAATTCTACGATGGCCCGCACCAACGGGAAAACCTTCGAACTTTTTTAATGGCTTATTTTTCATACAAATGAGATGTTTGGAGTTACAAAAAAATGCCAGTATGAAGCTTGAAATCTTCTTTTCCGAATAACATTAAATTATTTTCTCAGAATCTAAAAATAATTGATTAAAATACGATTATATAACAATCCATCTTTTTGACAAACCTTCAAACACCGTCATAGCCCGCGTCTTTAGCAAATAGCCGACTTTTATTGCCCTGCATCCAAGGGCCGGTGTCCAGGTAGTGACATCTTCTTTATTGCTTCGGGGTTGCATTTATTTTATTATTGGGATCGCGGGCCCCTGTCCCAAACTTATCTTTTGTTATCGGGATTCTTTTGTTATTGCCTTCTAAAAATAATTCTTTTCGAAAATGTGGAACATAACAATGAAACCTAGAACCGTCCGCGGCAAAATCTTTTTTACAACTGTTTACGACTGTTGAAACTTTACATACCCTTAACACCCGCTCCCTTGGAGAATCTCCGATGATTAACGAAATAACACTAAAAACTCATTTAATTTGACACATATACCAACTATTTAAAAAAACAATGGTATAATCAACAAATGTGAAGGATATGGTAAGAGCCCAGGGTTCTACATTGAAAGGAATTTTAGGAATTACAAAAAAACTGGCCTGACCGGGGAATCTCCGGGGTGCGGGCTCTGAAGTGTTAAATATTAATAGGGTCATTTGTTGTAGGGGAGAGGTGTGTCAATTGTTACAATTTTTGTTTACATCGTCATAACTTTTTTATTAAAGATAATTATATAAAATTATTTTTTACATTTATTAGATACATTCTTTGACTATAACTATAAATATTATAAATATTAAAAAACGCATTGGTCTTTCTGATAATTGCACTTATGTGATGCAGGTCGGATTGTAACAATTGTCCCACTGGGTGGTACAATTGTTACAGTGCCCTGAGTCAATTGTTACAATTTCAACTCATCGTATTTTTTAGACTAATGATGCAAATTTTATAAAAAAAAATTAAAGTGAGATGATAGCTCAAGTAATTGTGTATTTAATGGAATAGTAGAAAAATAAAATAATACAAAGAGTTTAAAAAAATACGTGAAAAATAATATCATAAAAAATATTACTAAATATAAAAAATAATTAACATAAAAAACATTCAACACATTTGATATTATTATTAAATTAAAGAAAAAGCATAAACCGAACATATATGATACATTTTTTATTCGAATAAGCAACGAAGACAAGTAATATTTGGATCATTATTTGCACAAGTACTATGAGCCCATTTGCGGCAATCGGTGCACTGTAACCAATCTTCTTTACTTTGATTTTAAGGTTTACAACACACAAGGCAAATATCACCATCTTCAGACCAACTGCCAGAACAATCGCTCTCTTCAGATTTCTTCTGCTTCTTCTTTTTTTGGAATGTAGGCTTGCCATTTTGGTTTTTTTTTTAACTCCTTTCTATGTCCCTCTTGGGTATGTTACCTCTAGTTGTTCTACGAACCCGTATGTAAACCATATTCGTGAATCTGTAACATTAAAATAAAATATGCAGATACATATTTCAATAAATCCTAGTTCAAAAAATATGTCGTATTAAAGGGGGTGTCAATTGTTACATGTAACAATTGACACCCTGACTTTTGTAACAATCGTACCACCAGCCGTTTTTTGTTCACAAATACGGTTATATGAACTACTACTAAAATATTTATCAAAATACTTATGAAGCCTGATCCTTAATGAGCTTTTTAATACCACTCTCGCTTTCCTGCGTTATTTATATTTAGAGTAATTAAAAAAATTTGACGCTCGCCGCAAAAATCAAATACATCCCAAAACCATATAAACTGCGATTGCCAAAATAACAGCAGGCCAACCTGACCGACGGGTACGTCGGTAAAACAGTTAATTGTTTGGCAATTATCTAAGTATTAATGTTATACCATTTGAGGTTTAGTAGGCGCTATATTTGCGATGTAACAATTGACACCCTGTAACAATTGACACACCTCTCCCCTACCTTAGGGCAGTTGTAAATTGAATAGGTTGTCATAGATAGATATAAAAATCTGCAAATTTACAAAAAAATAATATTTTTGTGTTGTGGCGACTTAATCGAGTTTGATTTGACATAAGTGTAGGGATTCGTCTGGAATGAGAGTTTGAATTTTTTTTCAAAAATGTCTGTATGTTTTTAGCGAAATTCAAATTTCGTCAATACATAATGTGCACTTTGCCCAATAAAAAATACATAATTAATTCGATTGTGTTAAAATAATAAAATAATAACATTAAATGATTTCCAAAACATCCATACATACATATTTCATTCGTATTCAAAGCTCAGGCGGGAACAAGGCGAGAATATATGCGCGCGCAGACATTCTACCTCGCCTATGAAGTGCCGATGCTGCGTGTGCTCATATTATGCAAGTGCCCGATAATTTTGTTGACTTTGTATAGAAAATTGGAGTAAGTCGGATGGCCTACTGTAAAAGGTCATCCGAGAATGAGAGGGAACTACCATCATGTGTAGTAAACAATAATCGCAGGAAATCCGTTCCATACTAACTTTAATATTATATTTAATTTCTTATCCATTTTTCAACTTTCAACAACTCGAGCGGAGAAGAATCCAATAAATCAAACATCGAAAGAATCTGTTCAGACGATCTCGAGTTTTAAATATTCGCACTAACCTGACTTTCATTTTTTATCTTAATATATATAAATCTCGTGTCACAATGTTTGTCCTCAATGGACTCCTAAACCACTTAACCGATTATAATAAAATTCGCACACCATGTGCAGTTCGATCCAACTTGAGAGATAGGATAGTTTAAATCTCAAATTATAGTCGCAATTTTAATTTATTGCTAATTATTTGTCTGTTATTATTTGACAGTCACAATTATCTGTTAACTCCAAATGATTCTAACAGATGTCGATACCTTTCGACTGGGTTGAGTAAGTAATCAATAGATGGCGCTGCTATGGTAAATCTACGAACGTGTCATATAAGCTACATTTTAACAGCATAATTACCACGTGTTGTTGACGCTATAAATTAAATTAAATTTATAGTATGCTATAAAATATTTTGAAAAAGTTAGGGATCTGTATGAAAACTAAATTATTTTTAAGTATCTATCTACCCGTGCGAAGCTGGGGCGGACCTCTAGTATATTATAAGATTTTGTGATGAAATGATAATTTAACAGACGTGTATTAAATTATTGTAACGTTGTCATAATGTAATTTGTGATCATAATTATGTAGTTTGTTGGTAAATAAATACCTATGCTATGGCAAAAAATAGAACAAAAGTAACGAATTGAACGTGCATTTTTGGTGGAATTATAGAAATAAAGTAATTTAAATGAAACAATTAAAAAGTCGATAATTTATATTATTAACCGCCAAAGTCGAAAATTAATATTGTATTTTTTTTTAATTTAAATTTTGTTGCAGTACCTAAAGTGGAAATAGTTGACGAGAGAGGAGTGTCTGTTTCGGATAAATTCTACAAGGAAGGGTCCATCATAGAACTGAGATGCGTGATCACGAGACTTCCTCAACCAGGCGGACAGGTGGCCTGGATACATCAGGGGAAAATGCTTTCCTACGAAGGCACTAAGGGAGGAATCAGGTGAGAGTTTATTTATCATCACATTATAATAGAAACAAAACCTGATTTTGATAGTAACATGACAATAACAAAATTGTATCTTTGTTTTCGATAATTTAACGCCAGCTCACCTATAAAAGTGTGATTAACAAACTATTTCCCTTGGTCATCGCATGAACGGCTGGATTCTTTTATTGTTGTGTTTGTTATTATCAGGAGAATGTTCTCATGAAAGAAAAATAAAAGTAAGTGGAGTAGAACAATCGGAAATTTTAGGAAACTTAAAGTAAACCTTCTTCTTAGAGTTTTTTATCAATATTAATTTTTCTATTTTTATTTTAAATTTCGATTGGCGTTTCGGTGTCGTCTGAGGGTGCTAGGATCTGTCGATTGTTTGAAAGTTGGTGCGGTTGTCAGAATGTGACCTTTAAACATCGTTTTAAAAACACATATTGTTCGGAATAATATTATTGTATTGTAGGTATACAAATTTGAATTAAATATTTGTAGAAACGAAAGGACAACGTCTATCGGGAAATATAAAAGCTATTTATTCCAAAATTTCTGTCATTCAACTGTCCATATCTTATTATTGATGTTTCATTGATTCTATCCCAAACTTGAAGATCATGGGTAGCTGTAGGGTATTAGTTTAATATTAAGGAGGAACATTTCAAAATTTATAGTGAACCGGACAAAAAACGTGATTCAATATCTCATCTGCATAGAGAAGAGTCGAAATTCCTAAAACTTGGAGAAGCTATGATTTTTAATGCGTAAAGGTATGCACCCTATTATTAGAATAAATTGTCTTGTTAAACATTGTAATGTTGGAGAACCGACGTTACATTCAAAACAAAATACTCGATGTTTACTTAAGCCGAGCATATATTTTCATATAAAATATTATAACAGGTGAGTTTATATGTAAGTAGGCATCTACATGATGTATACCTGGCGACTACATTTTATTTATACCGAAACAGGGGAATATTTTGTAAATTTACGGGCAATAAAAATCTCAACGCTACAGATTCAAAATGAATATGAGCCTCAAATACGAGCGTCAAGGGTTGTCAAAACACCGGAGCTTTTACATTCAGCGTTATATTTTTCGGTTTTTGCTGGTATTTTCTTTCAATATAAATAAATTATAACAATATTTATTTTAAAATAACAAATTATGACTATTTACTCAGTGTTGGTAAACTGTACGGATGAAACCACTCGTGTACGTAAGAAATTCCCTGATGGCGCTGGAAGAGTTTTTGTAAAAACGAACCTCCAATATTTAAGTACCTACGAGTTTGTATTGGTGGTACGGTAAATTACCTCACTAACAAAACTAAAGAATATGGAGGTATTTAGATTATCAGCACAGTCTAAAATTTAAAAATTTCCTGAAAATCATAAACAAGATTAATTTAAATAGTTTTACATATTTCTCAAAGGTTACCGTATAATAATGTTTTACTAATATCCTACATCCTACCTTATAGCCACCTAAATATCCAATACACAAAATGAACGTGCCTTCTTGTGCTTTTATTTTTAGAAATATGTTTGGCAGGCATCACCCTACATAGAAGACTTACTTTTTTTACTCTTGATTGGCTATGCGTGTCACCCGAGATCGGCTGGACCGACTTGGCTAATTCAGGTTTAGAAATTCGGATAAGCTAAAGGGTGAGAGAATCTATATATTAATACGTGAAGCAAAAACTTTGTGACAATTTTTACGGTAACTACGCGGACGCAGGTGAATGAAATTTCACACACTTACAGTTTACATAGAGAAGGAGTGGCGAATGCTAATATTTATTTTAAATTATGCATAAAAATACATAAATCAATAAAAAAAATATTACGTACACTTCTGTAACGTTATGTATTCGATACTAACACACACTCGGATGTATTTGACATTGACATAGACGCATGTAGTCTTTTGTTTATCTGTGGTCAAATTGAGAATAGATTAATATCGTGAAACGTAAAACTCAAATAAGTTATGGTCGAATTTCGAGCACTCGTCGTCCACTTATATGGAATAATTGCATGAAAAAATCTACTTTTGTATCCTATAAAGTGTTTCTACCTGTCAAATGTGTCACAACAAAGTATAGTTTTTTTATACTTATGGTTGATTATAAATGAAGAAGATGTAGGAGATACGATGTTCATTGGGTAATCTATTAGAAAACATAGAAATAAAAACGAGTACTTATACACAAATCTCTATGTAACTATTTAAACAGACATAATTTCTCACACTAAACAACATAAGAAACTTACTTTTCCATATACAAGGCATAGCCCTGACATATGAATTGTTGTTTTATTGTTTGGAAAATACGTTAAGGTGTACACTCACTTGTGTACTTTATCTGCTCTCAACACCGTTTGAAAAACATTATTATTTGGGAAGCAACATGTCGTATAACAACAATGTCAGGGAGTAGTTTGTTCTGCAGATCCCGAGACACAAAAACGGTGCGTATATGTGTAATAAAAAATAATTTTCCACCTGTTTATCATTACTGTAAAAATTAATGGAGAGAATCTCTAGTATGCGGAAATCGTATTGTGTAAAGGTCACAATACGATTTCCGCATATATTTATAATACTTTCGCAGTGTAACAAAACAGCGTTTTATCTTTCTAGAGCCTTATTCAAATATTTTATTTGATCTTTATGTCATAAAGTCCATTGTACCTACTTTATGTTGAATTCTCCTCTTAAAAATATCTTCAACTGAGCCCATCGGACGAAAGGTTGAAACGAGATAAATATTCAAATTTTGAATAGGTATAGGCTGATTAGTCTTTTGTGCATTTAAACCTGTTAAATACGGATAAGTTTTTGTTACAAAACAACAAAACCAATATAATATATCTAAACGAAAAATAGTTTGTAGTTCAAAATGATTCGGTACATATTTTTGATTTCTTTTGATTGACTCTTGATTCGCTGCTGCGTAGTCATTTTTGCTACATCTACAGTCATTTCCTAGCAAAAAACTCCGAGTCATTGATACAGTTATCATTGTATTAGTCGTATAAAGGTGGAATTCTTAAGCGACTCCAGTCGCACTATGGTCTCATACTGATTCGTAACCCATTATTATGACGTGCATACACAATATACTCGAGCCTTGCACCTAAGTCGCTACAGTCGTCGCTTAGGAATTCCACCTTAAGAGTCAAAACAATCGGCGAAACTTAACACTTGAAGCATTCGGTCAATCGATCTCCAACGCCGAGTTGAAATTCAAAAAAAAAATCTGGAATCAAACCCGTGCCCTCATTATCAGAAGTTATTTCATTGATTTATTTACTATCCATCTTTTATAAAAATGGCCTGATCGCATGCTTTTTTGTATCAATATCTATAATAAGAACCTTTATTGTTGCAGTGTTAAGACAGAGGTGGTCAACAGTGGAGCACTCTCAAGACTGTACATAGCGAACGCTTCCAAGAAGGATTCTGGTAACTACACCTGCGCTCTTGAAGATGTTTCGGCCACTACCGTTTCAGTTCACGTACTAAGAGGTAAACTGTATTTCTGTAAAAATATAGGTAGATACATTTGCTATGTAAGATCTTTCGTAGCCCTCGTTGACTATTTCAACAACCTCTTTCGCTCGTTGTTTGATCTTGTTGTTGAAAACATCTTATTATCTTATTTCATAATATAAGAGACAGGAAGATATTGTGAAAAACTATAACAATTCCAGCGTTTCGTATTTTTTCCTTGTGGATGAAATGCCATTTCCTTTCATATCTACACAATTTCCTATGAACTTTACAAAGATCCTTCTCTGTGATGTTTTCAATTGAAGGTGCTTGACGTTAAGGGAAATCCAAACTGATTACAATTTTCTTGTAAAATTCTCAAAAGAACACCTAACTTTTATCCTTTATAATTCTACCTATTTTCGTAGTGACTTTATTATATATCAAACGGAATTTCAAGTGATCCAAATTTATCCTTTTTTTAAGTTATTTTAAACCACTTTGTAAGTTATATTTCCAAATCCTATGATTTTTATATTGCTATTGAGCTTTCCCGACAGACGTTGTCCTGTGGACCCTTTGGTCCTAATCACCGACTTTGATTTATATTAGACATTACCTATGTCTTGTCGAGTCTGCCCAAGTTCCCACATTTATATATTGTGTTTTCACTGCTGAAAATGAATTTTCGGTAAATTTGAAATACTTGTACGATCTTAATTATTGATCATTAATAAATCGAAGTGGTTGATTGACCAGTTGTATCAGTCGATGACTTTTGTACGCACAGCGTATTGGAGGTCGTGGGTTCGAATCCCGGTGCCGACCATTTCCACTATCACAACATAAGCTGTGCTTTATGTAAAAGATGTCAAAGTGTTTTTCTGTTCACTTTGTGTGAGTCCAGATTCACTTGTTAAAAAATTTGCTAAAAAAAAACAAAAAATGTATTGGGATAGTATCCTAGTTACACGATGTTGTGCAGTTTAATATATCTATTATATTTTTAAAAAAATATAAAATATGTAGATGTACCTACCTTTTTATATTTCTTTTACTATCTTGATCATGTTAAGAAGAATACTGTTTGATTTAAAATAAAGTACTTAAAAATGACTTTTCACAAAGCATAAACGCGTTATAATGGTCATTTTGAAAGAGAATTTCTCGTTTGTTTGTATATGACTTTGCATAAATCCAGGAGTTACTCTTGATGTAAACCGGAGTGCTTCGCTTGGAATTTATGTGCAAATATTTAATAATTTTCAAAGGTAAATATAAGACGGATACCAATTTCATCTGTCCACTAATATTCTGCCACGGCGCAGGTTTTCGACGAGACAAAATACCCAGATATCTTATTAATAATAAAATTCTCTCTTGTGTAAGAGATTTTATTTAATACTTTTATAAAAAATATGAACCGAAAATAGAAAAATGTCAGGTCAAATATCACAAAGATGTTGAAGGGTCTGGACCCATGTTTTTGTGATATTCTATTCTAAATTACCCAGTTTTCGGTTATCCGTACATTCTTCATACGTACGTTTTCATCGTCTATTCGAAGCAATTCCTAGATTTTATGCGTATAATATTTCAGGTCCTCACATGGAGAAGGGGAACTGACCCATTTATAAAGGAAATATTTTAAATTTCTTTATTGAATGTTAGAAGGCATATTGTTGTCATAAAGAATGGGCAAACCTTATTTTTCTCCTAGGCAATGTCAAGATATTTCACCTTTCACCCCTATTATCTTCCTCAAAGGCTCTGACCCAACGTTCCCCTTTCATCTACCTAATTCATCAGTGCACACATTATTTCTTTTTTAAATATTTTACCTTCATCATTTCAACGATTTCCTTAAGTACAACAATTAAACGAATATTTTGATCTAACATGAAAATTGATATTTTTTTTTCTTGTTAGTTGTTTTTGAAATAAGCGCCGTGAAAAAGATATTATTTTACAATTGGATATATAATGTAATTTTAATAGGTTGAAACAGTAATAATATGAAAACTAAAAAAATATATGAAATAGAAAGAAAATGTCTGATTTGATTTGTACAACAATGACGTGGATTTGTCAAATTGTTTTCTCACAGAAAAACAAATTGAGGAATAAAAAACTCAAGAAAAGTTTTATGAAAATGCAATGTTGCTAGCAGTGGTCGAACAATACAAAGTTACCTACCTAGTCTATTAACTCAATGTGTTCTATTGTATTCTAATATCTTCTACTAACTCTATTCTCTTATCCTTTCATCATAGTTCCATAGTATAAAATATTAAGTGCAACTAAGTGCTATTTAGTTAGATATGTTATAAACAAGCACCACGTGACTGCTGTTAAACTCATACAAACTGTGACGTTTGTCGGGAGGGGTGTGTGACATACGATTTTTTATTTTCAATATTTTAACATTAACATAGACGAAATTTATGTTTTAATCATACAATTAGTTAAAGAAATTGCCTATGAGTTTTCTTGTGTTGTCTGGTGCTTGTGGATGAAAGTAAAATTATTAATGATTATTGATAATTTTTCTTTAGTCGCGCGACTGTTGAATAAAGGAACCAATTTTCGGTTCTGTGCATCCAAAAAAGTTCTCTCATTATTTGTACTCAATGGCTATGACACTATGGAAACAATATGGAGGCATATTATGACATTTCATAAGTAAAATAAGCTACTTAAATTGTTTTAATGTTTTTACTTCTATGAAGTAAAATGTTTTGAAATAAAATGAACGTTAATACTTTAGATTTAAACAAAACCGTACATAAGTACAGACGGTTCAACTTAATGAGATTTAAATACAGTTTCAAGATACCTGAATTTTAACAAAACGACATGATATCAAATCGATTTGTATGGGAATTTTATGAAAAATGTAATATTTTTATAGATAATTAACATATTAAAAATATTAATAGCCTGCTATTAATAACTCTAAGCCCCAATGAGACCCGGTATAGAGAGTATTATTTTACCTCTGTCTATCTCGGTTACGGAGTCTATAAAGGACATGGGTTTTTTCATACTTCATTTTATTTATATACCTAGATTGTAAACAAAGTACTATATACTGAAGAAAATAGATAGATGTAGCAAAGAAACTTAATTTCGATGCTTAATGTATGCTACAAATCTGATTTTCCTACATGCCCTCAAGAATCTAAGAAATTACCTACATTTCATCACGGGCTCATATTATTATTCCCCTATCTGAAACCTCAATATTGTGTTGTTCTGTAGAGTAGGTACTTGACTTATTATTTGCTATCAAATAAATATTTGCACGGTTGAATGAGAGCATAACAGGTTTTAGCACATTTGTTGGGGTAGGAACGAGAGGAAATAAACAATTAATCTGTGTTATGTTTCGATAATTTAATAGATAACATACTTTACCTCATCTGGTCAATTTTTTTTAAATTTATTATTTTTATTTATTTATTTATTTAATAACTTCTTGAATAAAATATCCAACATGTTCAAATAAAATGTCTGGTTGAAACATTATATATCAAGCATAGTTTCCCAATAATAGTGCGTTGCTCTGTCCATACAATAGGGCTGGGGTAATGTGTTTTTTCAAGCTCAGATAGCTCATTTCGGGTTGTACGTCTATCTGAACTACCTGAAATGAGCTAACTGAGCTTGAAAAAAAAATGTCAGCTAGCTCTATTTTGTTGGAGAGAGCAACGTGCTATTATTGTGAAACTATGCTTGATATAGGTATAATGTTTCTACCAGATATTTGTTTTGACCATGTTTGACATTACTTCACAATATTTAAAAAATAAGTGTGGAAGTGTGCAATGTGCATTCAAAAAGAGCGAATCCAGGCCCTCTCAAGTCTAAAAAGTAATGGTTTATGTATCAAGTTTTCCATTCCATACCGCAAAAAATATAATACTGTAATATTTATTTGAAAAAAATGACCATATATTATTATGTGCCTAGAAATAAATAAATCATTAACAAAATAATATGTTATAATTTTGTGCTCCTATCTGCCCAACCTATTATAATGTGTACAGTTTGTGTGGAAACTAGCTTATTTTTACAAAAAATATTTTCTTTTAATTATTTTCGACATGTTATTTAAACATCATTGAAGTAGAAAAAATTACAAAAAAGAAATTTGGACAGATATGGGTTAATATTCTATACAACAACAACCTCCCTTTTACACCCCAGTCAGGGGCATAGGGAGGCAACAAGAGCTCTCCATTGCGCTCGATCTTGCGCAATGTTTATGACCTCCTCCCACACCATGTCCATATCCCTCAGCTCTGCTTCGAAGGAGCGGAACACAGTGTGAGAGGGTCTTCCTCGTCTTAATATTCTATACGTTTTTTAAATTTTCTTTTTTTCAATTTAACGGGGCTCAGCAGAGTTGAATATAAGGAAAAATTTTAAATCTTTTAAATAAAGCAATAAATATTTTTTAGATATAATATGTACCTATCGTGAAAGAGAAAATTGACTATCATGATGTAATTTTTTTTTTGTTTGTTTGTAAGGATTACTCATTGATTTTAATTTTTTTCAGGAGAGAATCCCTTGGCGATGCAAAGAGGCAGCAGTGTGACGATCCTTCCATCTTTTCTCATCGTTCTTCTTGTTAGCTGACAATTAATCCCTTTGGAATATTTGATTGAAAATGTTCTATAATTTTAACACATCTGCATGGCATTTACCTTCGCTAGCCTAGATCTTCGATGTCGATGTGATAATCCATTTCTATAAAATTTTTATTGAAATAAACAAAAATACAATATAGAGATTTAAATACAGATACACGAAAACGGTGCAACAAATGAGCGGAACCCGTTAAGTTACTAAATGACTTGTCAAATAAAAACTAACCGGGGCATGGGATTTTTCCACATGTTGAAATTTGAACATTACTACCTAATGAACGCTGTTTACGTAAAATGATCACACTAAGCCAGCCTTCGAAATAACAGTAGTAGACGGTCGTAAGCCCGTAGTGGTTTGTTTATACCATTTAAAAATCGAACAGTCTTAGTCAGTCATCAGTTGTTAATATATTCATGATATTGGTTGTTTCCGAAAAATGGTTCATGTTTGAACACTCAATGGTGTGCCAGACCTATAATAATACAAGAATCGTTTCATTTTTATTTTGCTAGCTTAGCCTACCAAGTCCAGATTTCATGTCAAAAGTCAATATGAAAACATATTGACTTTTGACATGTAATCTGGACACACATGTTTCGAAAACAAATCAGTAAATTAATTAAAGCTTATTCTATCATTATGATGATATTATTAAAAAATCATTAAAAATGTGTAATTACTTATGGCAAAATTCAGATTTTGTAATTGAAATTTTCACATTTCTTTAAATATTAACGAATTGAGCTTTGATTAATAAAAAAATAATTAATTTAGAGGCACAGCGGTATCAAATTAAAAATTCATTTGTAATTTGATCCTTTTAAAGCAACAAATGGAGTTTCTAGAGGCGGAGAGCAATAAGTAATATGTGAAATATTAACATAAAGTTTTTAACGTGAATGAATTGTCTCGAAAACTTTTGCACCCATACAAATAAAAGTGAAATTTGATAGGAAAATAAAAAGTTTTTTTTTTTTTGAAATTAATGCTTTCCTCGCGTGTAGAATAAATTTCTGTTAAAGCAGATTTTAACTATGAGATATAAGTTTTTGAAATAATTGAGACACAGATCCATAAAACCCTCATAATTATACAAGTTAAATTATTGTAATTTAAATTATAATGAACATTTTAATTTCATTAAGGTTGTATCAACTAATTGTGAATAAATGTAAATATTTATTAATAATAGAAGTGTTTCACTCGATTTCTGATTGAATTTCTTAGATTAATAATATTTCTGTACTTGTGTGTCATTGGAAGGATGAACAAGCAAAGCTTAGCTATGCTTCATTATCCTTATTCAAACATAAGCCTTTAGTTCGTAAGATAATGGTTTTAAAAAATGAAATGAAATCAATGTTTGTATTATTCAATGTGATATTATTTATTATAAATTCAAATAAAATGAAATGCAAATTAAAAATTTGTTTCTATTTTCATAATACTATACCTACTTACTTTAAACTTTTTATTTTCAAAATGTTTTTTCCATGGTCTCATAATAACTGCTTATTTCCTTGCTCCTTGGTCGCGAACTAAATTTCTTCAAATAATATTAAATTCGTGTTCTAGAATTTTAATAAAATTAATTGGAACGAACAATACTGGGACTTTTTTAAAAGTTTTTAAAATGAAAGAGAAAGTAACACCTATTTTAAAAATTTTCAACAACGATGAAGAATGAAATCTTAAAATTACTTATTTAAAAAATAACGAAAAAGGTTTTTTTTTTCAAATTGTTCTGACCTTTTAAATTGAATATTTATAATATTTGATCCGCGTTTGTTATGTCGTATGACGATGACATTTCACAGAAAAATTTTGTAAACAAAAAAAATAGTAGCCGGGCAACGCGAGTGTTTACAACCAAGATGCGCTATGTCAGATTTGAATGATTTCGAGTTATTGATGCAGAATAGGTTTACTTTACTTTTTAATTATTACCTACCTAGGTACATACCTTATTTTTTAATTATTTATTTTTTATCAAAATATAGTTCAGTCCTTATTAAATCATACGAAACGTTTAAGTTTCAGCCAAATGAACTAAATCATGTTTGATCACTTTAATTTTAATATTTGTACCTACTTAAAAAGTATTCTTTGAATATTTTCTTCAAAACGTCATTATATTTCTTATAAATTTAGTTGGTGCATCATGGTTGTAAGCCCTTAAATGATTACGGGAATGCATATTTGATATATTTGTTTAAATTTCCTATTAAAATGATAAACCAAAATGCAATGGACAAAAATATGAAGGGAGCACATAATTGGATGGGAAAAAAACTTAAAAACAGTGTATTTATTACAGAAAGCGTTCTTGTATACTTGAAACAGCTGTCAGTTGATGTAAAATCTAACATGGCTGGTCAAAATATACAGAGATCAGCTCACAATCAAGCGATTTGCGTTAAACTATCACGATGACAGCTTGATCGTAATATTTTCTATCGCTGAGCTATTGTTTCCACTAATCGTAGTTTATAAATAAAGCAGCATGTTATGTTCAAAGAGACCAAAGGGAACATTTTAAATCTCTGTATCAGACCTATCCTGATATATGGGATGGAGACTACAGCCGCTGCAGCAAGGAAGAAGAGTCTCTTACGGACAACAGAGATGAAGACTCTTCTCCGTTAGAAACTTCAATATAGGATGACCTCCGATTTCCAGGATGCTGTGTGATTGGGAATATCTAGAAGGCTTTTTTGAAGAGACCACTTACAAAGAACAGATTCTGAAAGACTTTGATTATAAAAAAGCAGTTGATTATAGGTGTGTCAAGCAGATCAACCAAGAGTTGGAGGTAAGTATAGCTGGACATCCGCATCCCAGATAAATAAAGATCCGAGAGAAAACAAGACGCACTCTCAACAGAAATATAAGAATGTGTTATTTGATTGCTACTTAATATGTACACAGATAAGGCAAAATCCTTTTTTAAAAAGCATGATAGCTGGCATCATAGTCACAATTTTTTTTTTCTACACTAGAAAATGTTTACTCAAAGCTAACTAAACAGGGTTTGAAGTAGAATCGTAGAGAACTTTCAAATATTTAGCGCTGTGACAGAGTTCAGTGTTAAAGTTGTATGAAACAGAATTTCTCTTTAACTGAGTTGATTGAAAAAGTTTTAATAAGCATTGAAAATTTAATGGCAAACTAACAATAATAAGTTATTCTATCCATCGGATTCGCCTTGCGACTACTATGGCATATTTATATAGGACCGTAAGAACCTGTGCGTATTCTGTGAAATCAAATTTCGTGATAAGTTTTAACTAGACGAGCAGTTGGGGGGAATATCATTCTTATTTGATTTTGTCACAGGTACTAACTTTTAATAAGATGTGTTTAATTATTTTTAATCTTTTGTAGAAAAAAATGTTGAAACCGTTAAGCTACGGCTACACTATGGTCCATGTTGGTCCAGGCTGGCCAAATAGGGGCTCTGGCCAAGAATTGGCAAGTAGCAACATTTGGAAAATATACTTGTACACCTGGCTACACTATTGGCCCAATTTTGACAGCTGGTACTAGGCTAGACTGCCACACAATGTTTCTACCACCGATTTATTGTTTAATTCTTGCTTTTATTCATCATTTTACATTACACTCTCCAATAATTATTCTCTGTACACTCCTATCTGAGTGGGGAATTTCAATAGAGTTTATCTCCCTGGGCAAAAAGGAATATTTTAATATAGGTAATTACAAACATACCTCCGCTCAAGCATTAAGATGCTTATGGAGGAATACTGTGTCTTGTGTTATGTTGTCGTTTAATTGATTATTGTATTTAAATGTATATTTATTTCTAAAAAAAAGAAAAAAAAAATCAAATTTACAAATATACACAATATAAACTTTCATAATGTTATTAAACCTAACCTTCAGTTTTTATTGATGTTTATTGTTTTGCAATAGGTATATATTTACCCGTGGGGTTGCCGGCTAAGAATAACACCTCTGCTCTTTTTGCTGGTTTTTCGATCATCCTGTAAGAGGCAGGAAATCGAAAAATTAGATCGGGACCGTGAGGTTGACCAACTCACGTCCTTAAACTTCAACCGGTCAGAAAAGGCACCATAAGCCTCGGACGCTTTCGAGCGCAATGGAGAGCTCTTGGTGCCTCCTTATGCCCCTAAGTTGGGTTTAGGCCCCCTGCATTGCGGGTTGGTTTGGGGGGGATCTGCGGCGGGCTTGATTTGTGTGGGGCCGGCTTTTTGGTTTGATTACTTTGATCGAACTAGAGGGTTAGTTTCGTGCAGGTTGGGTTTGCTGCGGATTTTTTGTCTCCTCCGGGCTGGCCTCCGGTGTGCGGGGGGCCTTAATAGGGAGAATGTGTGCGTGTGTCTGTGTGTGTGTGTGTCCGTCCCCCCTTATAACTTTTGATTCGCTTGATGCACACATCCTAAAATTTCAGAAAATATTATATAAGTACTTTAAGTCTACAAAACTTGTATACTCAGAATTTTGAAATTTTCTTTCAGTCAGGGGTAATCAACCTTTGAATTTTTACTTAATTTTTTCATATATCTCGAAAACTATAAAAGCTACAACCCTAAAAATGTGTAACTATATAGAAAAATATAATATCTCAAATGAAATTTAATGAAAAAGTTCCAGTGTTCCTCAAACTATTTTTATAAAGAAATATATTTTTTTTATGACAAATTTACGAGTTTCAATGCCTATATTTCAGATTTTTATAAAAAATATCGAAAAACGCTGAAACACATCAACTAGATAATTTAATTTTCTATAAAAAAAATACATACATTATAGCAGTAGATCTCAAACTTTTCCAACTGTCGATTTGTTGAAGAGAAACTATTTCTCGAGACAGATCGGCAGTATCAAGCCAAGATACGTGAGATTTGTATGGCCAGGTCTACATTTTAAACGGTTTTTCAAACTTTGACGACAAAAAACACCAACTTAGAGGCTTCGCAGCATATATGTTCCATATATGGATTTACTCAGGATTCGGAGGAGAACATTTAGTGTGTCTGTGTGTGTGTCTGTGTGTGTGTGTGTGTGTATTTACCTAGCTCTTACAGGTTGATTTTGACTATAACATTAATGAAAATAAAAGATATTGATAAAAAAACAAGAATCATGGTTACCTACATACTTAGTTCTCGAGTGGTTTAAAGAAAGCATCCACCACAGTATTTTCAGCATGGCTCATAGTCTAGCCGTGGCTTTAGGTATGTTTGAGCACTGTGATCTCAGAAAGAAACTATCCATCAGAAAGATATTTTTGCAGCTGATATCAAATTTCTTGGAGGAGGCTTAAGGTTTTTTAAATTCACACTTATTATTTATTATCGTGTCGAAACCAGTAAAACCAATTAAACTGATCCCCAGTACTGCGCAAAATGCACAGCGCGTGGAGATGCGTCAAAAATATTCACACTACGACTCGTAGAGACATTTTTAGTAATTTCATTACATTACATAGGTTGGTTGAAAGAAATTGCCCCAGGCAATAAGCCCGCCAATTTTGGTTCATTATTCTTTTATATTTTACCAATAAAGTGTTTTATTATTATTATTATTACATACTTCAAATTTTGAAATAGAAGCATAAAAATCTGAAGTTAGTGGAAGATTTTGAAAAAGAAGAAGTTAATAATGTTAATTAAGAATGTTATTTTTTTTTTACTAAATATTGAGAAACAGGACCTAGGTGTGATGCGATGACCAAGGGAGAGAGGGCTTCATTTTTATACATATATAGATTATCTACATTTTTTTCTTAGAAGAGTTGCTGGATGGTATAAAATGATATTCCTTTCATAAGATGAGAAGAAAAATTCATTAGAGAATGTGTAGAAATATGGCGAAGAGGTCATTAATTATCCATCAGTAGGAGAAAAGATGGAAAAAAAAGAATGAACTTCTATCAATAAGAAGTTTTCCAACATACTAGATGACTTTAATATTTCATAGTAAATTCGACTCTTAACAAAGACATCTTCTTCTTACACAATCCTCTTACACAATCCTCTTACACGTACATTGTTGGTCATCCCCTTCTATCACATGTTCTATGTGTACACCTTTTCTTCATTACGCATCTAACATTTTTCTATTGTCTGCTAATACCTACCATCTTACGAGTTGAACAAGAACCTACCCACCTTCTACGCTATGGAGACCTCTGGGTTTTCTTATTGAGTATAACACTCCAGTTTATTATTTGCTTTTGCATATTTATAAGACGAACGATTAAAGGACGACTTCCTCGCTCCAATGTCATCTCAGCTTTAAAACTGATCGGTTGAAGCATTCGCTAACAAATACTCTACGTTTTTAATTATCAATTTCTTCTTATTTACCTTTCTAATAACACATTATTCAAATTATAGTTACATATACAAGAATCCTATACTTTGTAAAAAGAGACACAAGAATTAAAAGAAATGGATCTGATTTCTTAGATTGATATATTGTATTTTTTAATCTAATGGCATTTCAAAGAAAATATTATTTTTACTCGTAAGATGGCTGGAGGCAGATATACAGGGTGTCCCATAAAGTACGACTAAGCGATAGTCCAGAAATAGAACACCTTAAGGCCCTTGAGGGCTATCTAAATAACTCACTATAGGTATGTTCAGCGA
Source organism: Mystacides longicornis (assembly GCA_963576905.1). NCBI lineage: Eukaryota > Metazoa > Arthropoda > Insecta > Trichoptera > Leptoceridae > Mystacides > Mystacides longicornis. The sequence continues at coordinate 23,913,850 of OY756420.1, forward strand.
TTTTTATAGTTTTCGAGTTATAGTTATTTTAGTAATTTTTTGTCAAACAGTAGGTACTTACCTACTAAACAGTTAGAGGTAACAGAGACCCCAATTTTTGAGGTACCTATATGCATCTTTTTTTCTGAAATAGTTGAGTATACCTAGCAGATAAAAATCAAATATGGGTGAATACAATTCTAAATAATAAAAAAATTGAAGACGATTTAAAAAAAAATATTCACCTAATTTGTTTTCTTCTAAATATTTTCCAAAACTTGCCAGTTCAACAAACAATGTACCTACTCAGAATATTTCATTGATCTTCTCTAATGTATCATGCCTAAAAACTATTTCAAATCAAAAATTGCGGTAGCTACCTAAAAGAAATTTCATACCAAATGTATGAGGATAAAATTTCCCGAATTAACCTGTGTCTGTTAGAAAATATTCTCGCCGCTTAATTTTTATGTAGAATCACCAAAATTTCCACCGCCTATTTTGCTTTTAAACGTTTTTTATGGATGGTGACATTAAGATAGCTCTTAAGGTGTCCTATGTTTGGACTTTCGCTTAGTCGTACTTTCTGGGACACCCTGTATAAGAAACTGCGAGAGCGGACACCTGTAAATGTTATTATTTTTAAAGTAACAGCTGTAAACAAGTTTCAGAAGAAAATTGCTACCAATTTTCTATAAATTGATGTATTGCATTCAAATTGTTAAGAATGGAAAAAGTTCTTCCAATGGAGTTATTTGAAAATTATTTATTTGCAGATCAAATTGTGATTTTTGTCAAATATTACTACGACTATTTTCCTCAAAAATAAAATAAAATACGTGCGTAAAGCCTGAATGATTAAAATAAGTATGTAATAGTTTCCCCGAAATGCAGGATTTGAATTGAGATTGTTGCGCAAAATCCTGCATAATCTAATCCAAGGAAGAGTAATTTTATATCTACAAAGCTCCTTCTAAGCTGTACAGAGAATGCCATCATTGCAGGTTCCTTAGGAATTTCATTAACTGGTGACTGAAGCTATTTTCAATTTCTTGGTAATATAGTATACGTAAAAGGTACTTAAATGATATGAACCACAGTCTTTGCACCAGGTTCCAGCAATTTCAGGACTTTTTCCACCCGACTGGATATTTGGTGTTTTGGAACCTTTCTCATCTTGATAACTAAATCGACTGCACAGCTCTGGGTGTTAAAGTAAAAAGTCGACTTTGATGAAGATGATAAGTGACCACCTTCGGGATATGAAGACAAGGTATCATCGAGTAGAAGGCTCAACAAAAAGTGTAGGGCATTTGAACATTTGGTTACAAATTATGATGAAAAAAAAATACCAAATATATACAAAAAATGATTTAATAATAACAAACATAAACAACAACAAAGTAACAATTATTTTGAGTATATTATCACATTATTTTTCAACAAAACAAAACGAGATAATGATTATAGATACACCAGTAGGTACCATCTATCTCTTTGCTTTTTTTTAAACATAATAGTGATGTATCACAGATCATTCAAGAGGACTGTTAAATCATAATAATATAATAATCTCGAGAGTAAATTATCTTTATAATATCAGAGAGGAAGAGATTGATAATGAAATATTACAACCAAAAATGCTAAGTACCAGAGAGACGGGAAAGTCGCTAAAATAATAAAAAAAAATTCATCTTGAAATAAAAATGTTGTCAAAAATGAAAACAAAATTTCATTTATACGACGAAGCTGTGATTAATAGAAGGCGAAGAAAAAAACGAGAAATTAGAAAAGATCAAGAGAATGTCTTGAGATAAAAAAAAAACGGTAAAAAAAATATTTCGTTAATTAAATTTTGGTTTCCTGTTATTGGAGTTGTTTTGAGAAGTGAAGGGTGTTTAAATAATAAGATGATGACGTAGACGAGTTAAATATGTCCACACAAATACAATTTGAGGAGTTTGAGTGTTTTACGAGAATAGATTAAATACCGGTAAGCTAGGGACCTATTTCTCGTTCTCTTTATATTTGTATAGAATAATTGTAAGTAGGTATTAATACAACTCTTGTATACACAAACTTTTCAAAGCGTAATATTATATAATTTAGTACTTAACGACCTCATAACTAGACCCGCTAATATGTAATGTTATTATGTTGCGCTGACTGTCTCTTTACAAAAAAGATAATACCATTACGCGGGTCTCCTCTCAGCGGATAGCAGAAAAACGAAATAATTTAATTACGTAATCACTTTTTTCCATTCAGAAGACTGCGGTGATGTTATTAAGGTAAATGGCATAGAGTAAGTACACTGTGATGTACTTACTGGTGTTCTAATGCCAGCCATGACTTTTACTTTCGTGAACAATGGTCTTGACTACTGGAACTTTGACTGGGTAGGGCTTTGGGACATGGATTGGAACATGTTTCTCCACCTTGTATGGAACATGTTTGGTTACGGGATATGGCACCTTTTTGATAACGGGGTATGGTACAACCTTTTCAACTGGAATGCTGATTTCTTTAACAATGGGCACCGCAACTGGTTTGCTGACTGGAACTTGGATGGGGTATGGTTGAGGAACTGGCACCAAAATGGGATGAGGAATATGGATATGTACTGGCTTAGAAATAGGAACAGCCACTGTTTTGTATACGGGAATGGCTACCGGTTTGGACACTTCAACGTGTTGACTTATGGGTATGGCTTGTTGATGGGTGACACCTCCTTCAATAGCGCCTCCGTAACCAGCACTACCGAAATCAGATGAGCCAATACCATTGCTGTGATCAAAACCAGAACCTCCGAAGCCTCCAGATCCAAAACTTGAATAGTCTCCGCCGCTGTAGCCATGTCCTGAGTTGCCACCTCCATAACCTCCTGCATAACCTCCTGCATAACCTCCTGCATACCCTCCTCCAAAACCTCCTTGATCATAGCTTCCAGCTCCGTGACCTAAGCTGCTACCTCCAATGCTTCCCCCATGAGAATATCCTGATGAGAACCCACTATCTCCGCCTCCATGGCCGCCTGAAGAATAATCATATCCGCCTGCAGATCCACCTGAATAATCCCCTTGAGAACCTGCTGAGGCATAGCCATATCCACCTCCTCCCCCAGTAGAGCCTCCGAAATCATGACTACTGTCTCCTACTGCCAGACTTCCTTTTTCGTACTGCTGTTGGGATGCTGCCAAAGCCATATGATAGGAATCTTGTTCTTTTGATGAAGGTGCCTCAGAGTTAACCCAAGTAGAGCAAAACAGGCCGACCAGCGTCAGAGTCTGTAACATAAATAAATTTATCAGAAAGGTGAATAATCAATAATATTCGGAATCAATGTAACTAAAGGTGGAATAATTTTAGGTAGGTATACGTTATTTAAATGTAAGTGAAATATAATATATAATGATTATGATCAAAATCGTTCCGTTAAATGTAAGTAGGCAGGTATCTTAATTCGTATAATAAAGCTCATTGAATGCCAAATGTTCAACAAGCAAAAAGCAAGTAGGTACCTACGAGGAGCAGAATAAAATTTTATATTTTTGATTAATTTAATATTCGTTCTTTATCATTCTTGTTCTTTAAAATGTCAATATTGTTTACACTTTATTTTATCGATCTTTCAAGATTAAGACTGCATTAAAACTTTTTCATCGAATATGAGGAAAATAAGAAGCAGCAAATTTGAAAAACACTTTAAAACTTATTTTGATCTAATATGAAAAAAAGAAATGAGCATCGAAGGAAGGTTCCTAAAATTAATAAAGGTTGAATTCGGTCAGGCTGGGTTAAACTGCATTGATTTTACTACAAGGGCCATGATCAAAACGCCTATTCACATTCGTTCTGAGAGCATGATTGTCAAGAAATCTGACCTCTACCTTCATTGATCTCTCGCACAATTTCTACCTTCTGAAGCTTCAAGGAAGATCGAGCTATATAAGAAATAAATTGAAATAATAAAAACCGTAAGTATGAAATGTAGAAGAAACGTCATTAAGTCTTGATATTGATCTTTTTATACATGAAATAAATTATAATTCAAGCCTCAATACCATTCCATACATATTAATAAGTCGAACATTATTTTCCCCATCATATCGGGATTCACTTATTTCATTAAATATTCAAGGCACGATGATCAATAAGAAAATTACTTAATACAAAAAATATATTAATGAAGCTTCGCAAGAAAGACACCAGATGGCAGACATCTGAATCCTTATCACACGTTCAAGACATTATTTAAAAAAAAAATATCTCTGTGGTTTTATCAAAAAAAAGTCGTTTAACCTTTCATATTTTAAAGGTAATCACACGTCTTATTTTTAAGTGCACAACGTTCTAATTATGTTTAGACTCCTGTGACCTTTTCAGGACTATATCTTAAAGAAAAAATAACAACTAATGACTCTAACAATTCATTACTAATGTTCGATTTTTAAATGGAACAAACCACTACGGGCTTACGACCGTCTTCTACTGTTATGTCGAAGGCTGGCTTATATACTTTTTTTTATTTCTAAGTGTTTTATGAAAAAAATGGCTTTTTAAAGCTATTTTCAAATCAATTTTTCCAATGCATTTGATAGTTTTTAGTCGGCGTAAGTGGACATTAAAAATTTGAGTCTTCAAATAAGATGCTGTACGTAGTATTAAGTTAAGAAATTGAATTTCGTAGATTTCAATGAATTTGATAAACTTAGATATCTTTCGAAACAGCGGTAGAAGAATATAGGTACCTGCCCTCCAAAATCGCATACTGATTAACTAATTTTGATAAACTAACTTTCCTGACAGATGTGATCCTGAATCCTTAATAATGTAGTCCATAATTGATACAAAAATACGTTTAAAATACCTATGATGTTTGAATGTAATAAATTATTTCTGAAAGCTCGAAAAAAAAACCATCAAAGATTTGCGTACCGATATTTTTAATGTCAATGGTTGTCAGGTAGATAAATATCTAATAATTTTGTTGTATTAGAATTTTTCATAGATGGCGTTGGCGTCTCAGGAAATGCGTTCCATACTAACTTTAGTAATATATTTTATATTATTTCTTATGCATTTTCAACTTTTTAATAGTTATTCAGTTATCCGGAGCGGAGAAGAATAAAATAAATAAATCAAACATCGGAAGAATCTGTTCAGCCGATCTCGAGTTATAAGTGTTCGCACTAACCCTACTTTCTTTTATATTGTAGATAGGTACCTCTAAAGCTTATATTTGTGTATATTACACGTATTACGAAGGTATTGTCGCCGGCTCAGTCAGCCCAGTGGCTAGGATAGTAAAATAGAGAGTGATCGTGGGTTCGATCCCAGGTGGCGACCATCTTCTTCTTTCACGACACAAGCTTTAAGTAGCTTGCTGTGAAAAAATCAAAGTGTGAAAACTAGTAGAATACCGATTACGACCTGCGCAAATAATGTTGTCTGTGGTTAATGCATTTAAATGGGCATGCCGGAAAGTGGGTTCCTGCTACTGCTGTACGTATCCCCATTCAAATGCATAGAAACATTCTTTGCGCCGGCCTGTCGGAATCGGCGTTCTATACGTGTTTTCACCCAAAGAGTTTGTGTTCACTTTGAGTGAGCACAGATTCATTTATTAAAAAAAATGACTTGAACATTATTTTGGTATCCCAATCTAAGACAAAGAATGGTTTTGTGCTACTTATGGTAAGTAATTCTTATTTAATAAGCTGAAAGGTAGACTCACGACTATTAAAATGGACAGAATAGAAGGTTTTAAAATGCAATTTCAATGACACACAGCGCACAGTATTTTTGATATTATTACCTACAAACTCCTAGATCCGTAATGCCTAGTATCTGAGCTACGTTTTCATGATACTCAGAGGCGATTGATTACTTCTGTAGACCACTAGAATTGTATGGCATCGCAGAAATAGAGACATGTACTGGAATTCAAACCATCCGTTGGGGAACTTATCTATGCAACTAAGGAAAGATTAGAGCCGGCGAGTGCTCTGACTGACTCTACGTTGTGTCTTCTCTAATATAAATGAAAGTCGGGTTAGTGCGAACACTTATAACTCGAGATTGGCTGAACAGATTCTTTCGATGTTTGATTTATTGGATTCTTCTCCGCTCCGTATAACAGAATAACTAATAAAAAGTTAAAAAAAAATAGGTGAGATATGATATAAAATATAATATTTAAGTTAGTATGATTCGGATCACCTGCGACGCGCCAACGCCATTGCAGGTAGTTCCCTCTCATTCTCGCATACGTAATTGCCGCTCTTACAGTAGCCCATCCCACATACTCCGCCACACCGTTTCGAGCGTTTTAGAAAATGTTCATACAAAGTCAACAAAATTATCGGGAACATTATTTTCGGTACTTCAAGGGTGAGGTAGAATGTGTGCGCGCGCATATATTCTCACGTTGTTCTCGCCTGAGCTTTGAATACGTGCACATATGAACGGGCCGCCTCTGGTTAGGACTACAGGACAACGTCTGTCGGGAAAACTAGTTTATAATAAAAAAACTTTATTTATGTAATCCTTCCTTGTTAGGTGCCCATCCCAGTTTTACAAATAATGTTAATACTTTTCTCAATATTAAAAAAATCAGCCTTTGTAGGAAAGACATCAACTATGTGTATGTTAAAAATGTTTTGCAATTAGGTACCTATAACTTTATCCCTAAAATTCCTTTTATCCGAATAATTCCCGTAGTACAAAAACACTTAGTGGTGAAGAACTTTTAAAACAAGCAAAACGAATTAATTTTGAAACGTGTAAATCTCTGATGAATCAAGGTAGGTACTTTCTAATTTATTGAGAAGGTACCTAATTTATTGAGAAGGTACCTACGAGTATTATTTGATTTTAAAAAGGTGGTTGTTTATTTTCATGTGATTGATTAATGATATCAAAATGAGATTTTTGAGTCGTTTTTTAAATCGTACTGATAAAATATATTTTTTACCCATCACGCCGTTTCCCGAAGGGGGTAGGCAGAGATTACGTATTTCCATTTTTTCCTATCCAAACAAACCTCTAAGTTATTCAGTTAATTTTTATGGTGTAACACTACCTCAAAGGATTGATTTTTTGATTTTTTTTGAATCTCGAAATAGTTGCAGCTTCTCTGACCCAAGAAGGAAGTTTATTCCACATTTCTGAAGATGCAACACTTAAAACTCTGTGATAATACGCAGACAATAAAGTATGAGGTTGTCCTTTTTTGAAATTTGGTGTTGTTATAAGGATACAAAACGATTCTTTTTTAATCAAACGCAAAAAATTTTCATCTAATGGTCTAAGTAAAGTTTTAGTTTTTTATCTACCATGATAGTATAACATATAGTTTAATTAATTATAAACAAGGCAAAAAATATTATATACCTACTATCGTTAAAAATTTAATTGAAATATTATATGTACAAATTTCATTTTTTTTTTGCTGAACTACTTTTAAATTAATAAACGGAAAAGAATGATAGAAAAAGGTAAAAAAATGTACGTACGATTGCCTTCATTATGTCACGGTTCAGGAATTTCACTCTTATAAGAAAAAAAACTTTATAAAACGAACACACTTAACACGCTTTTATTTTAAACAAAATAAAGCAGTTAAAACTGAATAAAAACAAACGAATGCACGTGCGAATGTGTGTTGTGTGGTCACTGGCTCTAACGATCGGTTATGTTTTATTTTGTGGCCGAGAGACTCTTATATACTTATGTGGCTGCATTGCACTTGTGAGAGGAAAGATGAATGGTCATTTGATATTTCGCGAATGTAACACCACTCTTTTGTATGTATGTACTAGTGTGTAGGTAGTTGAGAACTCAAAACTAGTCGATTGAACTAAAATATGAATTAAATATTTTTCGGTAATATATCAATATTTCATTTAAACTGAATAAAATCTCATATTATATAATTAACTTGTTATAAGAATTTGGGTTTGTTTCTTCTAAAATCCTAAGGAAGGATGGATCGGACAGAGTTTCTGTTAACTAATCAAGGTTCGCAAGATTTCATACCGCATTTCAGAGTAAAATTGAGAGACGCCGAGGACCTGGTCAAAGACAAACTTCATGACTGCGCTACGTGACTGGAGCAGCATTCGAAGTATTGGAGCTGTTTCGAGTGGCGCAGGATAGAGAGGATTCGCCGAAGTGAGCGCTAACGTTGGAGAGACAAGACAGGGTCTTGAAGAAGAAGAAAAATCATCCCTTAATCGTCGATAACTAGTTAGCTACCTAATTCAGAAAAAAAAATTCTTACTTACCAAATGTTGAATAACTACCCACAAACTTAGGTTAAATTTTGTTTATGTACCTTACCTTACCTATCCAGGTTCGCTCCCAAGGTGGAGCATGTGGTCGCCACTAGGTTCCTCCATGCACTTCTGTTTTGTGGCAGCCGCTCCGCTTCCACGCAGTCTGTTGTTTATGTAACTACCTGGTAAAAAATTAATTTTCATCAATCTTATAAAAGCAAACATTTTTCAACCAATAAAATAATATGTCTCTGTTACTGCACTATTTTGAGAAATTATTCCTTTTTTTATGAAAATAATACCTAGTTAACATCTCCTATTTTATAACAAATGTTTTTATAAACCTAGCATATTATGTAAGCCAATAGTCAAAACAGTAGGTAGGTAGGTACCTACCGTTGTTCCGTTACAGGAAGTAAAGTAATTAAATCAGCCTTTTAAACTCACAAAATCTCACTTCTCAGAAAGAAAAAACCAATTTTAAAACAATCTCTACAACAAATTTACTCGTTTTGTTTGAGATTGATTTTAATTATTGCATTAATAAATTAGGTTCATTAATCAAAAAATTAAAAGAAAAATATCACTTTATTTTAGTACTATAAAACGTACGTCTTCTTTCGTAGCGTACAATCAACTTATTTGACTAAATTATTTATTGTCGACATTACCTAACATTGATACTGATGATGGGTACGAATGGTGACAGTTCACACAGAACAACTGTTTAGTTAACATTCGTCGAGGTCTATTATAAAAGAGTAAAAAATCAGATACTATTTTAACATAAGAATCAGATCATTAGGTTTATGAGTACCTATTTACTCACTGTTTGCCACATTGGCGTAACATTTTTGAACAATGTTTAAATACGAACTTCTTTTTTTCGTGTTTGTCCACAACCAAAAGTTTCATCTCGGTGAAAAATAATGTAGTTCAAATGCAAACATTTTTTTAAATTCATTATTTTTGTATATGTATGTCAGGCAAGGCCGTAGCCAGAAAATAAGAAGATGGGGTTACTTAAAACAGACTGAAGAAATATCGTATTTTCTGGGTTTTCATCAAACCCCCCTCGACCCTCTCCCCTCTTAGCTGCTGGCTTGATGACAGGTAATTTTTATTGCTATTGAATCGTCTCAATTGCCGAGAAATGCAGATACTAGAAAATAATAGTAACTAATTATTAATTCTTCCTAATAGGTCTAATAAACTCTCCGCTGACGATGGTCGCATAGTCGACCGAAAATATATTTCGGAAAAAAAAATATAATATAACCTATTGTAATACTGCAAAGTTATTTTTATTTATAAACAACTAATAATTATTAATTGAATTAAAACTTACCTAGTGTTCCTGGTACAAACCAGGCACAAAAAGTATATCTGCATTCAAAACGAAGTGTCTCAGGAGAATTTTGGGTATAAGATGGTACCACCGCATCACGAACGACGCTATACGCCGGCACACCCAGCGTGGGCCCATCACTTCTACTATTATGTGGAGGAGATGGACTTGGCTGGGGCATGTGTTAAGGATGCCGAATGACAGTTGGCCGAGGAGAGCGCTGTTCTTCCTCCCATCAGGGTCCCGAGGACGAGGAAGACCCTCTCATACTGTGTTCCGCTCCTTCGAAGCAGAGCTGAGGAATCTGTACATGGTGTGGGAGGAGGTCATAAACGTTGCGCAAAATCGAGCGCAATGGAGAGCTCTTGTTACCTCCCTATGCCCCTAAGTGGGGTCTTAAGGGAGTTTGGATTGGATTGGAGTGTTCCTGATATTGAAATGGGAGAATTCATGCGACTTATGCTAACATGATTAAGATTTGTAATACAGTCCTGCTTCTTTGTCATGTCCTACTAATAAAAATTCTCAGATAGTTAAGGTGTTTCAAATCTAAGCAAATATCTAATTATTTCCACTAACCGAAAGTATGTAAAAAAGTCAAGCTGCCATTTAAAGAATGTCGAAAGATTAGAATAATTGAAATAAAAAAAATTACGGAAATATTCAATATTATAATCATGTGTACGCCAATGCACTGTAAAGGCATCAATATAATACACTGTAGATTGTTTTTAGTTAGAGTTGATCTAGCTTAGAGCGATTTTTTCATATTCTTAAAGAGTTAACAGTGGTAAGAGCGTCCTAAGAGAATCTGTTCAAACACAAGGTAGAGTGATCTAGCTCTAACATTTTTATAGAGCTTACACGTTTCTTTCACTCTCGCTAGAACACTCCGTGTGACAACACTGCTGATGTACGCGTTCTACGTATACTTGTTCAATTCATTCAAAACACTTAAGGTAGATGTAAAGTGTTTAGGTATTTTTTTTTCTCACAAAGAAGGGACCACATGCCCCTCGTGTCACTAAAACCAAAATAGGTCTATTGTGACATCCTTCAATTCATTAGTCTAGATAGATAATTTATTTTCTACTCTAGCTAGATAACTCTTTGTAGTGTATCGGCACCTTTAATGGTGAACCTTTTTTACAACCTGCATTGTTTCTTATATAATCTAAATATATATATAGGTATACCTACATAAAATAAAAATGATGGCAATTCTAAGAGCATTTCAGCGGTAATGGGATGCAAGCGTGCGGAATTGGGTGCACTTAGGTAGCTACTGGGGCTCATATAAATGCAGCACTACCATTGCTTTCTTCCTAATTCCCACATTATTGTCATCAGCATAATATTATTATGATGACTACGTAACGAGATACGTAATAATATGGTGTCCTTATGTGCTATGCGCATGTTCTTTATTAAGTTTGAGAATCATTGGTATACAAGCAATACAAGAATCTAAGCTAGTAAATGTTTATCGAATGTAATTTTTATGAACGAGGATCAGATTTGGAGGATAATCAGTGAGAGAAGGAAGGTAATGAAATGCTATGCAGTTTCAAAACCTGGAACCACCTACCGCGAGAGTAACGTCAGGTGGACCAGATTAAACACTTATAAAAAATCTTTGATAGCGTCCGAAAAGTGCCACGAGAGGGTCACCTTTTCTTGAGTTTTTCAGAATAAAAGACGTGAGTAAGTACATAAAGCTGTAATAAAAACCGTGTTATAACCGTCGAGCTGTAACTGTAACTTAATAACTAGTCATTGTTACAGAACCTAGGTTCTAGTTTGTGCACCTATTCTCGAATGTCGATCGATGGGTTTCCTAATAGAATTTGTATGACTTTCGTATGTTTTCTAAAAGAACTCATACGATTTATAAGTGGGCGGTAGTCTAGCGGTTACCATCGATCGATCCCAGGTGCCGACCATCTTCCTCTCTCATGACACCCCAGTATAAAGTAGCTTACTGTGAAGTAGTTTATTATAATTCACTTTGAGTGGGTAAGATTAAGAAAAGTTGAAAAAAAATCATGGAAAAAAAAGTCGAAAATATCCAAAATATTAAAATAGGTCACTCTTCCTATAAACTCCCTTAAAGGTTTTCCAATCTATTCTCGAGGCGTCGATTTTCGACAAGATTCTTTTTATTATTGAACAACACCTTTTCTGGCAGTTTTCTATTATAGGAACTTTTTGTATTACTCACGTTTATAAAATTTCAACCAACCCAAAAGATAATATAACAATGGAATTTAGAATACTTTATGAAATATTGAGACTAGACATGCAAAATGAAATACAGCTAAAATAGTTTTATTGACTCAAAGGAAATTTTATATGCAAGTAGTTTTATTTTCATTTCTTCTTAAAGATCTTTATTAATATCACAAAATAAATACGAGAAGGTATGTATGGGGACTGGGGAGGTAGAATCCGATGTATTATGTGGGAGAAATTGGACATCATTGCACCACTCAAGTGTAATATAATGCCCAAGTAGGAACAAAGCCGTATCTAACGTGATCGGCATGATTGATGTGATGGAGTACCTACTCTGTTAAGCAATGGACAAAAAGTGCTGAAGTGTTTTGGGATACTTATCTCTAGTGTGAAATTCAAAATATTTGTTTTACTAGCTTTCCCGACAGACGTTGTCCTTTAGTCCTTACTATGATAGGTATTCATTCCAAATTTGTAAGTTACACAAAAAATACGTTTGAAATATGTTTGAATGTAAAAAATCATTTCTGAAAGATCGAAAAAAATTCCATCAACAATCTGCGTACCAATATTTTTAATGTCAATGGTTGTCCAGTAAACAAATATTTTGTTGTTATAGAATTTTTCATAGATGTTTTGGTTTATCATTTTAATAATAGAAAATTTAAACAAATAAAGCAAATGGCAAATATTGCATTCCCGTAATAATAAGAAGTCTACAACAATGATAAACCAACTCCATACTGCTTAATAAATAATAAATAAATAAATAAATAACACTCTTCTATACATAGGTGTCAGTATAGCCGGCGGAACTTAATGATTGAAGCATTATCTACCAGTCAACCGGTCCCGTCCAATCTGAGACAGGATTCCAACCCCGAGTAGGAATTTCAAGTGAAAAAACACATCGAAAATCTCTGATCCGACCGGGAATCGAACCCGGGACCTCTCGATCTGAAGTCGGAGCCTTTGCCACTAGGCTATCGAAGTCGGCTTTGTTCTCACGCGAAATGTAGATAATTAAAATTGAAGTGACCAAACATGATTAAATTCATTTTGGTTGAAACATTAAGGTTTTGTAATGAAACTATTTATTTTCTGAAATAATAATCAGGACTCAAGTATATTTTGATAGAAAATAAATCATTAAAAAATAAGGTAGCATCAATAACTCGAAATCATTCAAATCTTACATAGCACGTCTTGGTTGTAAACACTCGCGTTGCCCGGCTACTATTTTGTTTGTTTATAAATTTTTGTGTGAAATGTCATCTTCATACATAAGAGACGTGGATCAAATATTTTTTTAAAAATAAAGTTAAACTAATCAGTGAGTCATAAGAAATCTTACGATTAACGAATTTTTTATAAATAAGACTGTTGATGGCCCTTTTCTATACCTGAAGTCCAACAAGTTTTGCTGCAAGTTACATATTATATTTTGAAGTAGTTAATATTATGTATATTGATATATTGCGTTTGGATTTGTTCAAGTCTAGTGAGGTACGTATTCTTGTAGTGAATGACAGGTATTCCATAGAAATAATAATCCTTTCACGTGTATTGAGAGAAAAAAAAGAAACAAAGTTCGTTACATAAGAAAGAGTGTTTGTAGTATGCTTAAAATGGAACATTTACCATCGCTCTCTTGTAAATGGCGTAATGTATTGTTAGTTTGTTGGTCTGGTCGGAGCTCATTATAGAAAGTACCAACTCGAACCCACTATTACCATTATGCTCGTGTTATTTTGGTATCTTTTGATCTGGCAATAAACAAACAAAACCATTTCAATTGCCTACTTATTGTATTAGGCTATTGTATTTATTTTGTTTATTTAATCTTATTATTTATGCCCTAAATAGGCAACATAAAATTCTTAACGCATATTACGTGATGTTAACAGGAAGCGTAAAGAATAGCAAAAATACGCCACGGATGCTGTAGCTTAATAATTAAGTAAAATTTGGTTTAAATTCTTTAAACAATGTATAAGTAAACATCAGACATCACATGTGTTGTATTTCCTACTACACCGCCATCTCTTGGTTTTTTTTTAAAGTAAGGCAACTATAGAGGAATTGTTTTGATTTCAAACTTATGACCCATCGAACTTCATCCCGCATCCGAATCAACGATAACTATTACATAACGCAATAAATTATTAGCTAAATTTAATTAAGTTTTAATGTCGTAAGTAAATCACATTTTATTTATGTCAAAATTATTTTTTTATTCTGGGTTCAGTCGAAAGTCGACGGGCGGGTCAGCTGGTAATATGATAATATTGTTTTTCTCTTAACAGGAAACGAAAAATAAAACACGAGAAAATACCTTGATTTTAGTTCATGATATTGTGAAGACGTCATTATTGTTGTACCTACCTAATAGTGACAATGTCAAGGACAGTTTTAGTCTATATTATTTACATATCTATAATATAAAATAAAGTCGGCTTAGGTATAACTCGAGATCAGCTGAACAGATTCACCGACGTTTGATGTATTGGATTCTTCTCCGCTCCGGATAACATAATAACTAATAAAAGAAGAAGAAAAAAAGGATTAGAAATATTATAAAATATAATATTAAAGTTAGTATGGAACTTCTTGCGCCGCCACCGCCATTTATGAAAATTCCATAACCACACAATTTTTATTTACTTGACAACCGCAGAGTTAACTAATAAAAAGTTGTAAAATGCATAAGAAATATTATAAAATATAGGTAATATTAAAGTTAGTATGGAACGGATTTTTTCGACGCCAACGCCATCTATAAAAAATCTATAACAACAAAATAATTTTTATCTACCTAACAACCATCGACATTAAAAATATTATTACGTATATTTTTTGATGAAATTTTTTTCGAGCTTTCAGAAATATTTTTTTAACATTCAAACATAATTATTATTATTTTAAACGTATTTTTGTATAGATTACGAATTTGAATTCAATATTCATAGTAAGGATTACAGGACAACGTCTGTCGGGAAAGCTAGTTAGATATATATAAATGGTTTCCCTTCAATCACGCTTAAATAGGTGGAAACACGTAGAACGTCGATTCCGACTCGCGCCGACCGGCGCAAAGAATGTTTCTATGCATTTGAATGCGGATACCAACAGTAAAAGCAGGAACCCTCTTTCCGGCGTGCCCATTTAAATGCAATCGAAACCATAGACAACATTATTTGCGCCGGTCGGCGCGGGTCCGAATCGGAAGGTCATTCTCAAAATTTGCTATCCGGGAAATTGAAATTTGACTCAAAAAAAAGGTCATTCTCAAAATTTGCTATCCGGAAAATTGAAATTTGACTCAAAAAAGGTCATTCCCAAAATTTCCTACCCGGAAATTTGAAAGTTTTCCTCTAAAAAAAGTCATTCTCGAAATTTGCAGTCCGGAAAGTTATAAATTCACTGAAAAAATGACAAAATAATTCCGAAAATAAAAATACATACCGAAGACTCCATAGTTTATACTGAACATGGTGCAAAACTACCGAACACCTAGCAACCCTTGCCCATGGCTGGAACAAATCAACTACTTAATTATTTTTTTTCGTTAAATTTACTAAGGTCATGAAAAGTTTCGTATGAAAAAAAAAATAAGAACATTAGAAAATGTACGTAAACTTAATTTAGGTAATCTTCATAGGGCTTTAGACATTTTATATTTTATCTCTTAGTTTTTTATTATTTAGTGTTAAATAGGTAGGTAATTCATTTATCACTACCTATTTATACAAATTCGAAATGAATAATACCTATTCATTCTAAATACATGAGAAAGTCTGTCGGGAAAACTTGCCTATATTATAAAAATGGATCCCGTAAGTAGGTAGCTAAGTAAGAAATCTGTGCCCCTATTCTAAGATTCCGTGATATTAACGATGGAGTGAAGTAACAAAATTTTATATGTAAACGTGTATAGTTCCCCTACAGAGTACCTACAGCCCTACTTCGGAAAACTCCGCAGCCCATACATAATTCCCACGAGTTTCTCACTAACTTTAGTGTGAAATATTTGAGATAGGGATACTGAATGTAAGAAGTAATCTTCTTAGTTCTTTCACATTATAAACTTTTATAGTTTCGAATTTTAATTGGAGTTTGACATAAGTGTATGTAGGTAAGTTGTTTGATAATTGGTGCGATTGACACACTGTGCCCAGCATACAAAGTTTAAAACAGATGCATCGATTGTAGGTAATAATATTGTTTTATTGTAGGTAATTTATTTATCATTATACATATTCGAATCCAATATTCATTGACAGAAACAGGTCTGTCGGGAAAGCTAGTTGTTGATAGGTGTGAGGGAATGTAAGAGGTTATGTTATTTTCCTAAACATTATTTTGTACGTAAGCGAATATACCATACACGTGTTGTTCATGTCGTTCTTAAATTCAGCTCAACACTTTGGATTAACAGTGACATGTCTTAGACGACGTCTTATATCTTTAGAACCAATTCTAAAAACCATCGGAAAAAAAAACAAAATATAGGTAAAAGCAACCAAAGAAATATTATTTCTCAATTTGTATCAAGAAGTATTCTCGTGTTTTATAAGTGAAGACAAATACGATATTTAAAATGACATTTAGGTCTAGTATCAAAATTTTTATAAATAAATTTTAATGAAGATAAGTAAACGCAAGATTAAATATGAGAGATATTTATTTTATGCCTCGAAATTGTACAATATCAGAATTCTTGTAAATCCCATACTCGTTACTCATTTCGAATGTGATTACCTACTCATAACTCCCTAGAGGTGGAGGATTTTTTTACATAAGCATAACTCTCTATAAAAGCATTCAAGAAAAAAAACAGAGCGATAACGAGTACCGTAATTGATCCTGATCTAGTTCATAACCTCAGTACCTACTGCTTTTCAGGCTTGCTTAATTATTACACTGCATAGTAGTATCTTCAATATCGTTGGTACTGAAAATTGACGATATTGAGTTCGATCTATTTCATAATCTCATGTATCAGTACTGCTTTTAAGGCTTGCTGAATTATTACACTGCATAGTAGTTCCTTTAATATCGTACTGAAAATCGACCACGTTTTATTGGATTTAAAATTAATTAACCGTAAATTAATTATCATAAATACAATAAAACCTCGAATTTTGAACACCCTAAATTTATTTCCTTTGGCTTTGGAAGTAGGTTGGTACTCAGGGTGGCGCGAAAATACCGATATGTTGTACCTGAATTACCATGACAATGTCCAAGGCAAAATGGCGCCAAATCACCCAGTAGGATTCTAAATTCAATTTTATCGTTCGATAGCTGGCTCGCTGATGAATTAATGACTATGAAAGGGAAAAGTATACTTCTCGTAAGATAGTACGACTATATTATATACCCAAAAAACGAAAGGTCTTTATATTTACCTACATAAAGTATCTATACATTATCAAAATAATAATAATATACCATATATACATATTATGCATGTATACCAGCAGCAAAACCTGGCAGACGACAGGCATATAGAAGTGTCAATAATAATTATTATTTGATTCTCCTATAAATCGTCCTGTAAAGGATCTCAATAATTTTACTTTAACCTAGAAGAATACAACATTTGTATATTAAATTTAGATATTTAATATATGAATTGTTTGTCATTATATTATAAGAATAAAGCCGATGTTGAGAAAAAGTTACTCGTTTGTTTTTCCCTAGACCGTTTTATTACTATTTATAAGTACCATAATTTTATAAAAGTGCGAAGAGATGCAGAAAATGGGATGAATAATTATTAACATACAAAAGTGTCTGCTACTTAAAGAATTTTTATAATCCCAAACTACTTTTATTATAAAACTCTAAACGATTTTCAAAATTATTTCAAAGTTCATATTTAAGAAACTATGAAATTGATTCACTCTAAGAAATCTAAATAAATGCATATTTTTTATGGAACGCAGTTAACTGAGAATATGAGTCAATAACAAGAAAGTTAAACAAGTCAAGATAGTAGTTTGTTTACAACTTTAAAACAGTTTTATAGGAGTTAACATAATCCTTTTCTGTAGGATGAATAACTAAGAGACGAGCAACGATATTAATATTAATACTTGGTATGTATATAAAGAGAGGGCTCTTGCTGCCTCCATATTTCCTAAAGTGGGGTGTAAAGGAGTGTTAATTTGATTTCTTTTTTTGAGATATATTATAAACTCAATATTTATGTTACTGTAGACGTTGTTAGTAGGTCCACTATTTCTATGCTATAAGATGTAGGTATCTACCTTTGGGCTCATGAACTTCATCATTAGTTATTATGTAGGTAGGTACTTTGACTAAGAAGTTTAGACCATACGTTGACTACATCGCTGAACTGTCATGACTTTATGAGTTTCTCTCATTTAGGACCTTGCAAAGGAAAGCTATATCCTGGCTGCGTAATGTAAAGGAAAGGGTCAGTATCGCTTAGATCAAGGATATTCATTGAATTTATAATATTTAATGGTGTAGGTCAGCATCAATGCCTAGAATAATATATTATGTTCCTTTAGGATGACCAAAAGGGAATTTCCTTTAATGCTCCAGTTGGAAGAAGGCCAACGCTGTGATGGTTGGATGACATTGCAGCAGATTGGAGCGCTTCGGGGCTAGAAACTGTAAGATGGCAACCAGCATTCCATCCACTCAATTACAATATATGGTTTTTAATATTCAAATTCTTAACATTGACAATATTGTTATTCTATATTTCAAATGTTTTGTAATAAATAAACTGAACAAAGATAAAAAAAAATAACTGTATAATTTTACAAAAAGGTTTGAAGAGTGCCTTTGATCTAGCAACCACATTATGAAGAAAATAAATAGTAAACGACATTTTAAATAGATGTCGGCGGGAAAAAAACAAGATAATAATGACTAGTGACATAAACTAGACCGTAATTAGCCGCCATGTTGATGTGAATGCGTTTGCATGTTTTGGTACAAGAGGAGAATTCATTAGTTACGTAACAAAACATTCGGCTTAATTGATATTAAATAATATAACATTTTGCCTCAAGTCGTTGCCCTCTGTTAAGTAACAATCATTCAATATAATATCGGCTATATCCTTAGAAAGTAGACTACTTCGCACCGCTGCTGTGTATGTATCAAACCAGCCTATTATGATATACTACTTGCGGGTATACTACTTTCATACGAATGCTCTCCTACTAACATTCACCATGAAGAAGTGATAGGGTGGGCATACACAGTAATCCGATCGAAGAAGCAACAACTGCCCGGACAGTATTGAACGATTTTCTACCTAAGATAAACTTGAAGATTGACGATTATAGAAATTAATCAATGTTGTACCTTCATATATTTTATAATAATCACATTCATCTTGAAAGTTTTTGCAACAAAATATGGTTTTACTACTTAGGTAGATATGGTGTAGAGACTTGGTCCCTCAATATTAATATGATAGTGATGAAACCGTATGGAAGCATTTGAAATGTGACTACCGCAGAAATATGCGTATTCCGAGCACTGATATGGTCAGGTATTGCCACGAGCTGACTAGATAGAGTCGAATTGTTGACCAGCTCTAATAGAAGAAATTTTCCTACCTGGAGCACATACTACCTTTGATGGAAGTTATTATTAATATAATACAAGTACAGCCTTTATTGAAATAAAAACACAATTTAAAAACAAACAAACATGCTTAAAAAGGTTATCATAATGATTTACATACATCACAGGATGGTTGATGTGCTGGAAGTTATGGGTACATTATCCGGCCCCCTTCTTATCATTATTTATTCTCTCGCGCCACAAGCTCTGCTTAGAGTTAATAGAACTACAAAATAAATAGGTACCTATTAAAATACAATTAAATCTAAATGGTTGACTATCAGCACACATGTGTTTGATCGCTACCCATTAACGAATAAAAAATATTTTATGACAGTAAACGAATTGAACATAATATATCAGCCAAACTTGTTATTTAATATCAACATTTTTTTTCTCGGCGGACGATGTCATCTACATACTTTTTCATGTGAGACTGCAAATATACTTAAACATCTTTTACATAATGCAAAGCCTGTTATTATTATTTTTTAACGATATAAAAATGAATCTGTGCTCACTCGAAGTGAACACAAATACACTTTTGACATATTTTACACTAAGCAAATGCTTGTGTCGTGAAAGCGGAAATGGCCGGCACAGCCGGGATTATTGTGAAAGCGGAAATGGCCGGCACAGCCGGGATTATTGTGAAAGCGGAAATGGTCGGCACGGACGGGATTATTGTGAAAGAAGAAGACGGTCTATGGCCAAAACATCCCCCTTGTGGATGATATGCCAAAAAAGAAAATAAAAAAAAAGACGGTCGGCACCGGGGATTGAACCTAGAACGAATGTTATCGATTGAACTTCCAGGCTACCAATACACTTCGTTGTTTCACTATACGTTTCGTCATCCTTAATTTCTTCCTTCCGAACACTGGCCATGAGAGTTGCGCCTTGCGCTGAACATACATTAATAGATTCGTCATTTTGTATATTCTAGGCATTTCTTCTTTGTGGTGTCCACTCAAGATGACTAGTAATTGATGACTAAATAAATACAATCTTTATTTTTAATTTTCGTATATACTCTTATGTCTAATTTCGGTCATATGCGACACACATAGTTAAATTAGAATAGCCCAGTACACTGAAGATTGAATGAACGACTAACGCCGTCTACTCGGCGATTTCTCGCAGGCCAGACATAGACATGTTGTAGTGGTGCGTGAGCTCTTTTGCTTGCAAATACACAAACATTAATTATTATCCAATCCAGGTACCGCGTCTGCTAGTTGTCAATTTTAAGTAGACAAGAACTTAAGCTTGGTACCTACCTACAGCCATAAGTTACTGACAACCACCCTGGCAACGAGAGACTGTTAGGTACATAGATTTGTGTCTATATTTATTCCTAGAATCTAGATCGAATACTAAACTTTAACAAGCCGCATTGGCCGGCTATCTTGACAGTTTGGTAGTCATAACGGAATGTAAAAAATGATGTTGACATTTATAAAGAAACTTAACAATTACCAAATTGCACTTATTTCAAAGTAAAAATATAATGATTTGTTGTAAAAAACACGAGAAAAAAAACGAATAAATATATCTATGCCGTGCGACGTAATTTTGGGAACCAAACTGTCAATAGTTGCAATGTTTGGGCTTCACTTTTGAACGCGAGTCGGGATTCTAGGTTATTGTACAGAATTCTGTGATTAGGTATAACAAACCATGCTATATAAAACTAACGGTGGTAGAAAGAGAACTAAAACAAGAAATTTGACATATAAAAACAGTAGGTAGGTACATAATAATTATTTTGATACATACATTAAATTGATTTTTTTATCCACTGCGGGCCTACGACCGTCTTTTACTGACATTTCAAATGCTGGCTTTTACGGATCAATTTACGTTAATAACGTTTATTTAGATGGTCAAATTTGCCGAAATCCCCGAAATTCCAAAATCATAGGAATCTTCGACACGTACAAAATGTTGAAAAATCCCACGCCCTTCTGCGGGAATAGAATCCGCATCCTTAACCGTCCCAAGCAGGGACACTGCCACTGGGATAAAAGTGCTAGTAGCCAATAAGAAAATTGGAATTACGAGGTCGTTACAAAAAGTTTTTACGTTATTTAAAGGTTAGAACATACACAGCTCTTACTACGTCAAATAGTGACGGGGTGACCCCTAGCAGTGTGTTAAAAAATAGATAATGGTATTTTGGCAAAACTTGACGAGGCCGAAAGTGTAGGTAAACTTTAACAAGTGGTAGGTGTCTGTTATGTCACTCAGTATCAATGCTGCAGCCTTCGTTGCTATCTCCGTCTCTTGGGCGCTGGCAGTGAGACAGAACACGCGGCCACTCGCAGAGGCCAACGAACTGACCACACAACTCACCTTCACTTCTGTTTCACTGATCTTTTTTCCTATTCCCATTATTTGATAATCGTTTTTGATCATAATACATTCAGCCAGAAGTATCAAACATTTTCGATACTCGAAACCATCCAAATATTTATGGATTCTTATTGCGCAGACTGGATCTTAAAATTTTGAACTATTTTTTTTTCATGACATCTTTTTGACGTTCGATTTTTTAAATTCTAACAATATTTACATAGATAATGGTCCAATTTGAAAAAAATACCAATTTAAAATCGATTATCCATTTATTTAATGATACTTAGCATCAAAGCAGTTAATTTATAGGTAATTTTGTAACCATGAACCTTTTTATTGAGTTTTTTTAGGTATTTTTAGTTATTCTAGTTAAATTCAAGATATCAATACAGCATTTAAGGATAATTTAACGTAAGTAATGACCATTTGATATTTATTAAATGGTATGATTTTTTAAAAAGATAGATTCAACTCCATTTTGTGGTCTTTAGCGCACACCTACATAAAAAAATAATAATTATTCTAGCATCTATTTTTCGTTCAATAAATCTTCTATTTTTTTTATTCCTTACCGTACACATATGGAATAGAAAATGACAAAAATTTAATATTATGTAACCTTATTCCTAAACAATTTTTTTTTATCAGAATACTAGTTTTCATCCAATTAGGTGATACAAAGTATTACAAAATGAAGAAAAACGGAATAGACGGCGTCGCTGAAATAGGTAGGTTATGAAAAAAAAAATAGCTCAAATATTTGAAAATTGTAAGTGGATACGTTTGTAATAATGTCACAATATTGACGATAATAACATTTTTTTTATTTTTATACACTGAATTATGGAATGAAGTTCAATGGTTGTCGATCTCTGGTATAATTATGACATAACACTACTACATTGGCGGTTTCATACTATTATGTCAGATGTGTGATTGTACGTTCATTGAGATGTTCCGATCCAAATCTCTTTAAAACTGTATCATGTGTAAATCATTTTACATAGATACAAATGATACAATGAAACAACGCTGGACTTTATGTTCATGGCATTAACGATATACGTAAGTATTTGAATATATTTTAGTGTATTTAAATAGTAAGTAAAGATTACATTTGTGTGAACAATATGAACTCATAGTTTGATGTACAGGATACAGCATTATTTAGTTTTCTCGCTAATCACCTCCGAGGCTAAAATAATATATTCAAGGAGTAATCTAATAAGCGTGATCCTGCAGAGTCAAACCTCATATTGTTTTGTTTGCTCAAAGCACGTTAACAAGACAATTCAAACTTGGTTTTACTCGCCGGATGTTTCGCCTATATAAATATTAATGTTGTTGTTTATTACGTAGATATTATGGTGATTTGATTAGCTGATGCTGCCTATTCGTGAATATTATTAACATCTTAAACATATGTAGGTTCACGAATGACAACCTATTAGCTGGTGTTATTATAATCTTATATGAGGAATCAGTGAAAAATTAGCAGTAAATTTTAACTTTCACAAGAATGCACGGTCTATAAGAGTAAAGTTTTCCACTCAAATTTTATGTATGAATTTGCGTTTCATAATGAAATTTCGCACCTGGCATATCCATCACATTCAGTCACGAGCAAAGATATTTTAACGAAGAAGTTTTTCGATGCCCTGATACCCCTTTCACCCTTTGTTATACACTAAGGCCCATCACGCACTAGACAGCCAGGACAGCCTGAATATTCATAGGAAATCGTGGCTGCCTAGTGCGAGGGCTCCCATACAACGTCATATTATTATGTTTTACTGGCTGCCGCAGCCAGGCTGCCTAGTACGCTATCGGCCTTAGATCAAAGTTAGCGGAGAACTCACTGACTCAGTTCCTACTCCGGTGGGAATCAGACAAGGAGATAGTCTCAGCCCATTCCTTTTCAATCTCATAATGGATGAATTGATAAAAGAGGTAGCCAATATGAATCTGGGCTACAGACTGGGAGGGAAAAGAATCAACATTGTCTGTTAGGCTGATGATGCCGTTATGATGGCAGAATTTGAAGACGACCTCCAAAGAATGCTTTTTAAGAGTCACTTAGCATAAAAAAATTACAACATGGAAATACCCACTGATAAAACGAAAAGTATCACAATATCAAAAAAATCCAGTAAGGTGCAAACTTGTGGATAATAAGCCCATTGAGCAAGTAATGGAATTTAAGTATCTTGGAGTTGATATTAGCAGCAAAGGATAATTTTACAACGAAACCCTCAAACAGATCAATAAGGCAGCAGCTATATCCGGATGCCTTAGGAATCCAGTGTGGAGGAACAAACACATAAGGATTGAAAGTAAGATGAAGATATACAAAACATATGTTCGACCAATGGCCACTTATGGAATTGAGGCACGGGCTGATACTTCCAGAACAAAATCTCGGCTGCGAACTTCAGAGATGGTAACTCTCCGATCTATGACTGGAGACACGCTGCGTGACCGTGTTAGAAGTTAGAAGTGTTGGTATCCGGAGCACGTGTAAGCCGGAAGACATAGTGAGGTGGGGACGACAACGAAGGCGATACTGTAATGAACATGTAAACAGAATGTCAGAGGACAGACTTCGACGTATCGCCCTTCAAGGAAACCCCGTAGGACGCAGACTCCCATCAGGCAGACCCCCAAAGAGGTGGAGAGACAGCTGGTAGTCGACATCACAGGAGGAACAGACGGCGGCACAAACAGATACCCAGGATCTATAGAAAGAAGAAGAATTAAATTAATAATTATAAAGAATTTAGTAACAAGAACCAAATTTTATTTTTTTTTAATAAAAAGCAATCTCGCATTATTCTTGGATTTAACTTAATTAAAGTTAGTAAGAATGTATGGCGAAAGTTTGTTTTATGCTTTCCATAGGTACTGTATTTATAATATATGCAAATACGGTAGAAGATAAGATAATACTGTAATAATATATTTTGTCCCTGTAACAATTAGAACAAAATAAATTGAGTTTGATTTCAGCAAGATAGAATGTGCCAACCGACGATGGGAATAACAATGAACGGTATGTACATTCTGAAATAAGAGCCTACTGGGGGAGGCATTAAAAGAAAGAAGAATCAACAATTTGGATTAAGGGAATTTGGAGAAAATAATTTAGAAAATCTTGTAAATTTAATTTAACTGAGCACACAAGTCTAAATACCCTGTCGCTTTCCAAGAACAGATAAATTTAATCGAGATAATATATTATTCAAAATGATTCAAGTAGATACATAGGTAGATAATAATATCTTCTGTTAATTAAAAAATTACATAGGTTGTAACTTGTAAGACAACATTTGGCCATGATTATTATTTCTTCTCAGAATTTTGCATATTATTCTTATAACTTTTTGTTGTAGTGTTTTGTAGGTACCTACCTACTTTCCCAATAAAATAATAATGTTTGATAACTGCGGTCTATGTAGGTCCTGGAGAGCATCAAATCACAACCGATTTCAATGTCGATCAATTGGTGTTTGAAATTGCCGTGCTGGCAGAATACCTACTCAATCGCTAACTAGTAAACTTTTTTCGTGTTGTAAAAGGGAGCTGAATAAAAGAAATGAAAAAAAAACTGAATATTCAAAAATATTGCTATCCGTAACGCTACAACGCGATATCATAGATTTAACAAAGTATGTTTTCCATTTTGAGTAAGTAAGTATATTATTTTTATACGATTCATAAAGGATATAAATAAAATACATATTAATAAATATGGGAAAAATACTTGTATAGATCCTTATTTGCACCATTTTTTAAGCCATGCCGGATTCAAAACAGATCAATGATGAAACGATTCTTCTTTAACCCCTTTCAGGATCGCCCTAACGTTGGCAATTTCTTCATTTGAGGCCTCTCTATTTCTTGCTACTGGAACAGTTAGATGCAGATCTTTGCTGTGAACCAAAATTAAGTTTTATGG
The DNA here is from genome assembly GCA_963576905.1 of Mystacides longicornis. Classification (NCBI taxonomy): domain Eukaryota; kingdom Metazoa; phylum Arthropoda; class Insecta; order Trichoptera; family Leptoceridae; genus Mystacides; species Mystacides longicornis. The sequence goes on from OY756420.1 coordinate 23,939,618, forward strand.
GGGGGAGGGGGGAGGCGCTGATTAAAGCCCCGCCTTGGGCGCCTAAAATCCACGCGACGGCCCTGATTGAGACCGCAGAAGAAGATCCTTTCTATGCAAACAGCGTTGGTAGACAAACAAAGAAAATAGGAAGGTACGCCTTCTGTTTCCGGTAACTATCTCACTTAGTATGATGATAAACCAATCAGTAGACCTATTAAAAGATTCCGTGACATTACGCTGGCGTGAAGTAGAAAAAATACTCATAGTATATGGAATATACATGGTTCTTGTGATCGGAATTCAAAAAAAAAAAATAGATTTCGCTGAAATTAATTTTCTCGACGTTTTCGAGGGTGTAGATTCCAAAAATGCCAAATCCAAAAAAAAATTAATTTCCGCACCCGTACGCGTACGCCAAAAATGTGTGCGCACTGCGCACCCATAACTCATAGTAATTCTCATACGATTTGATTGAAATTTGGTAGAACGGTTAGCCCTCGATGTAGATGAGTCAGTAAAATGTTGAGATCTGTACCTTCAGGGGAACCCTCTTAAAGTATCCAAAGAAAATTTCACTTGTTCTAGAAAAAGGGCTAAAAAGAAAAAAAATCTCGATTTTCATAAAATTTGGTATACGGGTTGGTCTTATGCTCCTACACAAGCACGTAAAATTTGAGACCCGTAACTTCAGTGGGTCCTCCTTAAAGTACCGATTAATATTGAATATGTAGTTCTAAAGCAGATATCTAATAAAAAGCTCCAATAGTCGATAATATCATTTTAAAGTTTCTATAATAATTGCAAGGATAAATTCATTTAAATCGTAAAATTATGAATTTTTATGCAAAGATATGTTCTACACGAAAAGGGTGTTATAATATATGAGTTCTGGGTTAGCAGCTTTTTTGTATGGAAACGCGTATAGCGCCCCTACATAATACTTCGGAAAGCTCCGCAGCCCATACAAAAAGGAAGTGTCTAAAGATAAAATTGAAAACGTGATACACTAACTTGTTCAGCTACAATAATTTTTATAAATTAATGAAAAAAGTGTGCAATAATAATAACAACAAAACTTCTCATTATAGAACTTTGCAGTCAGCCCTTTTTCATAAATTGATGGAAACAACCAAGGACATAAAATCGTATAAAACGTAAGGCAATTAGAGAGAGAGAGAGGCTAAGTAAAAGCAATATGATTATTAAATTAAATTTGATTAATACGTCCTAATCCAGCCTAATACCCAACGAGGGATTAAATCAACGCACCCAATGATATACCTACCTATTTGATAATAGCATATTTTATATAATATCTCGACCATACTTAGCTCATTAAAATGGTCTTTAAGAATAAATTTGGTACTCCATATTCTTTTTTATTATATTGTATCTACAATTCTGAAGTGCAAATCAGGAAATTCTTATTTTACATGAATTAATAGCAGTAGTGTATTATTTTTATAACAAAAACATCTTTATTTAAATAAAAAATATCACAGATAACATATTTTATAAATGTAATAACAATCATGTAACAATATTGTATTAGTATGTAGGTTTATATTATAGGTAGATATTGTATGAAACTATTGATCTGATTTTTAGGAGATAAAACAACATTGTTTTACCATTATTAATTTTTCAATATTATGTTTAATCAACAGTGAGTTATTTCTGATGGCTTTTCGGTTCTTGAGAGAATCGTCTCTAGTGTCCATGGCCGTGACCCTTGGATGAGTGGTAGATCACCTTGATGAAAGGAATCTTGATTGGGTAAGGTTTCTCTACGGGAACAACGACGTGTTTTTCGATAGTGTATGGAACTCTCTTTTCAACTGGTGTAGGAACTTTCTTTTCGACCGGATATGGTACAATTTTCTCAACTGGGATAGAAATTTCTCTAACAATTGGAACCGGAACTGGCTTGTTTACCGGAATTTCAATCGGATAAGGGTGAGGTTCTGGAACTAATATCGGATGTGGGATTTGAATGTTCACCGGTTTATGAATTGGGATTTGTACTTGTTTATAAACTGGAATGATTTCGGGTTCCGATACATCAACGTGTTCGCTAACTGGATAAGAGCCTCCATGCTCTTCTCCGCCGAAGCCGCTGTGACCATAGCTGGAGAAATCGGCTGAAGCTTGTGGCATCTGGTCTACGTGCTGATTTTGACTATACGACTGATGTACTGGCTGCCATTGAGAGTAGCCATGGCTGGATGGATAGGCTGCAACTGCAGCCACAAAGGCGAATGTCAACACCTGGAAAACAATTCGTTACGTATGACATTACACAAAACTATAATAAATTTTAATGTAAAATATATTTTTCTAAAATTTTCTAAATCGTAAATTCCTGGATTGTACTCGTATACTTAAGTGTGACAAGAATGTTTGAATATATTTTGAATGTTGGTATTATTTTGGGAGAAAACACATTTATCCATGAAACACTTCTGTTTTTAATTATTTCACTTGGCACTCTATTGCTATACACATTAAACTGAGTAAAAATTCACTGTCAACTTACGAGTTTGTACATTTTCCAACGCTTAGATAGAACAATAATTGTTTCGATGTCAACTACCAAGTCTCGAATGATGTATATCACAGTCCGGGCTACATTTTTATATCATTCTGTCCATTTACATAACAAATAAAATACTACACTTTTACTTGAAATAATAACGGCAGCCGCTGAAAAAAATACAAAAGTATAAGAGAAAGAACCGAATGTCGTCTCTCTCGCCTACAAGTGCACTTTTACAAAATTAGTAAACTATTGTACTGTGTGGTGTCGTGAGTCGTGACGGCGTGCATTGAAAAAAAACGTTCGAGCATGTATGTGTACATAGTTGATATCAGCTGTGGTCGGTTTTGAACAAATTGTCCCCTTAAGTCCATACCTACTAAGATGCATCGAGAAACACAAGAGCCTTATGGAGCCTTCCACCCGTAACAAATACCTACTACAGTAGTATAACAGAAAACATAAGTATTCATCGGCTCTGTGACGTTCTACGTATATGCGAGTAGCGCCACCCTTGGCTGATGAAGTTATAAATAACGCGATATATAGCGTGTACTACTGCGCTAAAAAAATAAACGCATTTTCGGTTTTTCTTCTCTTCTTAAACCTTAAACGCAGTATTATCTTTCTAATGATACTGGTTTGCAGGAATTGGCTATAACGAACTTATAAATTAATATTTTATTTTACCTATAGATATAGATTTGGGAGCCTTCATTATGCATTCTCACATTTTGATAATGTCACTGTTCAGTGAAAGCGAAAAACGTTCCGATCAAGGTATCCTACAACATGTGTATATTCACTGCATAGAAATTCAATGGAGTGTCAATGTGTAACATATGTATCTATGTGTTTTCCTCTGCGCATTCAAAACTACGGAAAGCTTACATACATTCTCCCTTTAAGGCCCCCCGCACACCGCAAGCCAGCCCGGAGGAGACCAATCCGCAGCAAACCCAATCCGCACGAATCCGACCCCCTAGCTCGATCGAAGCAGTCAAACCAAAAAGCCGGCCCCGGACAAATCAAGTCCGCCGCGAATCACCCTCCAACCAGCAATGCGGGGGGCCTAAGCCTCACTCGGGAGCATAGGGACTAGGGAGGCATCAAGAGCTCTCCATTGCGGTCGAAGGCGTCCGAGGCTAATTGTGTCTTTTCTGATCAACGGAAAGCTTACAACTAGAGTGAAAATCACTCACAATATAATTCACGAAATTGTAATTAAGTTAAAAATAGTATAATACAATAAGAATTCCAGTTTCCCAACTTTTTCCCAGAAAGTCACTACATATTGCGAGGATGGTCTTGCCGTGGTGATCGCAAACGTCGGTGTGTCCTGATAAGGTATGCGAAGGAGACAATTTATTACTGGCGTTTTTTTTTTTTCTTAAAATATTGAAGTATGAAAATTCAATAAAGAGAACTTTAACACTTTCTTCGTTAAGGTCTAACCTTACCTAACGAAAAGTACCTACTATGATGGGAAGTATTAAAATGAGGGTACTGTCATCAAGAAAGCGTCCATTCCAATGTGAGCCTATGGGCGCATAATATTTTCTCTACATCAGCAATTCGTTATATGTTTGTACAGCCGGAAATCAAATCCATAAATTTTAATGAATACCTGCGCTTGCATGAAGCTTGTTGGTTGATATGCAAACTATTCAGCTTTAAAGATTATTTAGTTAAGCAGAAATAGCTCAGTAAGTTACTAAATGTCGATAGTATAGGATTATTGTTCTGAAACTTCAAGCTATCTGCATTTCAAATAGGTAATACCTATCATTCAACGAATAGCTTATAAGGGATTAATAAAATAAAAGTAGTATTACCGATATCAATGCAATGTTTTTCCTCATCGATTCTCTTCGTCACCATGTGACGGACTTCGTAGCTCATTTTTAAGTCGATTTTCTTAATTTTCTTTTCTACACACAACTGACGCGGTACCTGCAGCCCGATTCACGGAAAAGTTTAAGTCTAAGTTTAGTTCGAAGTTCGAACGAAGTTCGATTCAAACTTTTGTGAATAGGGCTGCTGGTAATAATAATTATTGTAGGCGGCGACTATCTACAGTCTATGTACCTATTCACGGAGGGTTTGAATCGAACTTCGTTCGAACTTCGAACTAAACTTAGACTTAAACTTTTCCGTGAATCGGGCTGCTGTATTGGGTATGTATGCGTGTATCTACCAGTTTCAACCAACAGAACTCACGCACTTCTTCATAGATATCGCCAGATTTGTGAGTTTGTGAGGGTGTGGCCCGAAGAATTGATGAAGACTGATAAATTGTGTGTTGAGGAAGAATTTGAAAAAGACTCTTGTCTGTAATGTACTGCACGTTGACAGCGAAACATGGACCATTTGAAATGTGCATTGGTCGGACTATAAACCACGGACCCTCAGAGTATCGGACGCCATGTCGAAATATTAACGGCAGCCTCCAACGTTAACAATTTGTTGTTATTTCTATAGACATACGTAAAAACTGTTGATCAACGTGCGTTAAACAATGTTGTTCCAAATTCCGAGTCGAAAAAATAATTCTGACAGTTAAACGACGTAACGTTAAACGTTACCTAGAAATCTATGGAAACATTACGACGCTGCTGTTATATTGAAGTCGAAACACATATTTTTTGGTTTGGAAACCATTTTGAATTGGGTTAACGTTAACAGTTTTCACGTTTAACGTCATTTATTTTATTTCGACTCAGCTCCCAGATCTGTGAGAAAGCGGAGCGGCTGACACAGGACAGAAGTCCACGGAGGGGCCTTGTGGCAATCACATGCTCCACATTGTATGAAGTGTTTGGTAGACTAGTGGTATCAGTCGACGACTTTCGTACGCACAGCGTATTGGAGGTCGTGTGTCCGAATCCCGGTGCTGACCATTTCCACTTTCACAACACAATGTGAATTTGCTTTATGTGAAAGATGTCGAAAGTGTATTTTTGTTCACTTTGGGGAGCCCATTTTCATTTTTGCAAAAAAAAAACATTGAGAGCGAACGTAGGTAGATAACTAAGGTAAGAAATATATTGTATCAACATATTTTACTACACTACATCAACTTCAATTCAATATGAAGGTTCGCATGTACCTATTCTACAATTTTAATGCTGGGGCGTTCTTACAAATCGCAAATTTAAGGTATCTACTTATCAACTCCTTTGCCACGAACTAAGTGCGAAAGGTCATGAAATCGAAAGATGTGTACCTATAGGAAAATATTTCTATGCATTTCAGTAGTTTAGTAGTTACAGAATTCAGTAGTGTTTGTCTTAGTAGTATCAGATAAGATAATATCACACATGACGTCATCGAAAAACACCAACTTTGGGGTGATGCCTATAACTTATGTGGTTAGCACAATGCTCTGAGTACGATTTCTTTAAACTGTTTTTATTTGAGAAAAGTGCTTTTTCAAAAATTATAAAGGCTTTTTCGGTTATTATAATATGGTGTGACCTCAAAAGTAATATATTATCTCAGAGACGAAGGTGTGTTTATGAAAAGCGTAACCTTGGTTTAACATGTAATTAGGGATTACTTTAAAACATTGGGTATCTTAGAGTCAGATTTCTAATCTTAGATGAGTAGATATATCTGTATCTGTGTAGGTACATAAATGCAATTATTAATTTACAAAGCAGTTAGCTGGGTATTTGTCTCCCTTTGTAGGTACATTATTAAATTGCATGTGCGTAATCTACAGGATAATCCGATACCATATAAGCAATTATCTACTCGAATAAATGTAATAGATTAATATATCGAAAGAAACTATCTAGATAGGTACAATACAACAATATAATACTCCTTTTTTACCCCACTTAGGGAGACAGCAAGAGCCCTCCACCGCGGTCGCTTCATATGTGTCTAATATTTTTCTTAGTAGTAGTAGACATACTTGTGTGTGTGGGTAAAGTTTGTAAAATACCTACTCAAAAATAATATTTCACGCAGAAAATGAATATGAATATTAATTATTATGTACCTATAGGTATTCACGTTTTTCTATCAATTTAAATTGACAATAGCCACCATAATATTTAATGTACACCATACCAGCCCATTTAAGTGGTATAGTTATAATATGCTTCTACTCCTCCAATAGGTAAGGTGGTTCAATACCAGCCTTCGACAACGCTGGAGAGATACAAATGGATCGAGGAACAAAATGGTCAATGATTTTATTACAATAGATTTACTCGTATGATGTATGTTTTTAAATCGTACAGTTTGCAAATGATTTTTGTGATCTTGCCCTACTTGCATATTCCTACAATTGAATGGATAAGTTTAAAAATATATAAAACTATCGTTTGGTGTTTGCGGCGTTGACTATTAGTGGACTATCAATAGAAACGCCTACCTATTCTTGGCAGGTAGAAGCCAGTAGAACGGTCGTTACATTCACCTGCAAATAGAGAATCATCAGTTAACGTTCCCAATGGTGTTTGTTATAAATTCGATGGTATTAGGCTCAATACCTCCAACAGTTCCTATGGATGGTTGGACCCTAGGCGCACTGTATCAGGAAATATCGCGACTGTAATCTGGGAATAATGTGTCCAGCTAGAACATATGCTGTGACAACTATAATTACCTGTGGATACGTTCTCGTTTGTAACTTAACACCGTTGGTTCACGCATGATCAATTCACATTCACAACTCTCTAGAATCTAGACTACAACAATCACCAAAAAAATAATAATAGACGTTAGAGGCATTCCAGTGAAGTTTACCTCTATATAGAGTCTAATGAAATAGCTACATATTATATTGTCCACTACTGATCAACAATATAGTTTGAGTCATACCTATGACGAAATGGTCGAAATGTACGTATAAAGAAATTATTCATTGATTAGATAGGTACATCAAGTTACGATTATGTTATTTTATTTTCTTCCTCGTAATCACCCCGAACTTCTTCTCAAATTGCTGCTGCCGTTCTCGACTTTTAGCGAGACATACGCACAGCTTGAGGATTAAATCAAAGCCGAGTGTGACTCAACTTACAAAAGAGTACTTACCGAATGCATCAATTTATAGAAAAAAAAAAACACTTTGTTAGTAATTAGCCTTAAAATTCGCTGTGATTTTAAGTACGACACATCTCCCTGGAATATTCATTATCCAAACTATAAAAAAAATTGCCGTTTGGATACACATATTTGAATAGGTATATGTATATGTAAATAATCTAGACTATTGGACAACCAGTCAAGTGTTGGTTGGTGTAATCCAGAATGAAGGTAATTGGATACTTACTATATTATCTCCTCATATTGCTCTTCTGATTTAATATACCTACATTACAGAAGGTCAGTGGCTCTATTATATGAAGGTCATCCTTATCACTGTTAATGATTGTTATCAAGACTTTGGTTGTAGTAGGTACCTACCTAAATTGCACGCTTCGAATTCCAGCGTATATTTTGTAGGTAGGTACCTACTACTGCATCAGTGACTTTACTCTTACCTAAAATAATTAAGTCGGTATATTAAAATTTGTATAAAAATGTATGCGAAACTGCACCTCACCATCAGCGTAAAAAAGTTCATAATAACGCATTTTTCTACTTACCTACACGTGAAGGCTTAAAAATTATCAATACAATAGCTTTACAACTTGCTTCTGATGAAGTCTACATACTATAATAATTATACAAATGAAGTTTGCTGCAGATTAATCCCCTCCAAACTAATTTCCAGTTTGCGAGGAGCCTTAGGAATCATTGATAGACATGGTTTTAGAGTGGTCTAGTATCAGTTTTAAGTCAATCGAGTGTGAAATATAACGATTTTTTTTAATTAATTCGTTATGTGACACAGGCCTTCAACATTGCTTTTTACAAAAATTCCAATATCTTTTTATGTAGGTATCTCGTAAAACTACTGTTACCCATTATACCTACCTACATTAAAATCATAGGTTTCCCCCAGCTATAAATTGTTGCAGATTGTCTTTGTGGCCAAACTAAAGAAAATGTTCAATTAAAATGGGACAAATAGTATATAGGTAATTGGTGATGACAATAATATTATTCGTCCTCAGTAAGGTGTGTGGGTTCTAATAAAATGAACAGCAATGTATTCTGAGTTACATCCCACTAACGCGCCTAACAAGTAGTATTAAAACCTTCTCAGTAGGCATCAGAGTGGGAATTAAGTTTATTGCCTTTTATCTCAGCAATATTAGCACTCAATAACAATAAAGTAGGAATAATGGTGATGATTATGAGCCGAATCGTAAATCATAAATGCGATAATACTGTGTGAAAGCCAATACCTACCCACGCCTAATGACCGAAAGATCGTATCGTAAAAGTAATACTGTTCACCAAATAATAACATAAATATTAGTTATTTAGTTAAAAGTATTTCTGCTTAGGTACTTATTTTTACTAATTTACATCTGTGTTTTTACAGAAAATTATCTATAAGGGCTAACAGCGCAGGTGAATATGCGTTTCGATTGTTTGCATGTCCTTTCCATTGAATGTTCCCTAAACCTTAAACCATTATCAGACTGTACCCTATTCTAGGTTTCCGTGACATTTCCGCTGGTTTGAAGTTACGCACTTTTTTTATCGAAACGTGTAAAACATCCCTACAGAATACTTCAAAAAGCTCTGCAGCCTATACCAAATTTTCGAGAGTTTCTCAGTTTTACATTAGTACCTAAGTACGTAAATTTCAGATTTTCCCTTTTTCCAGATGATCGAGCTAACTCCTTTTTTTCATATCTCTAATATAAATGAAAGTCGGGTTAGTGCGAACACTTATAACTCGAGATCGGCTGAACACATTCTTCCGATGTTTGATTTATTGGATTCTTCTCCGCTCCGGATAACAGAATAATAAATAAAAAGTTGAATAAATGGATAAGAAATCATATAAAATATTAAAGTTTGTATGGAACGGATTCGGCACCGGTACTGCTACGGCCATCTGTTGTTGAAATAGGGAGATGTCTGGTAGATTGATATTTTGGTAGAAATATTCTATAGATCAATGTTTTCCATATGTTTCCACAGATGGCGGTAATGATTTAAAATTATTGATATGGACGAAACATTTTTATGGTAGGTACTTTTTCAAGCTTTTTTATAATTTGTTTATATCTATACCTGTAATATAAAAGAAAGTCTGGTTAGTGGAAACACTTATAACTCGAGATCGGTTGAACAGATGTTTATCGTGTTTAGTTTATTAAATTCTTCTCCGCTCCGGATAACAGAATAAAAAGGAAAATAGTATGAAATAATATAATACTAAAGGTAGTATGGAACGAGCTTCCTAACAACAATAACACCATCTGTGAAAAATCCCATAACAACACAAATTTTATTTACCTGAAAACCATAGAGTTTCAAAACATTGCGCAATTGGTACGCAGATTATTGATAAAATTTCCTTCAAGCTTTCAGAAATATTTTTTTATCTGACTTATAAAAAAAGTCTGTGTATTATCTGAGTTTTTTATAAGTCAGATGATGAAAAGAAAATTCAATATAGATATCTAATATAGAAATGGGTGAGTTTTGGTGCTTTTGAAAATAACTGATTCATAATATTACAACCGCATAACTTTTGATTTTTTCATAAAGAGTAGGTACTCATGTATGTCAGCTAGATGCTATGTTACCCAGCAATATTTTATTGACTTTAAGGCGGGACGAAGTTCGATGGGTCAGCTAGTTTTTAATAAATCTGGACTCACTCAAAATGGAAACAAAGACACACTTGTTATTATTCACAGAAAGTAAAGCTTGCGTTGCAAAAAAGGAAGATGGTCGGCCCCTGGTATCAAACCAACGACTTCCGCTACGAAAGTCAACCAACCATTTTCCCCACAAATCGGATTGTACTTTCACAATATTCAGAAAAGAGTTCGATCAAAATATGATTTTCACATTTTTAACGAAAAAGTCTGCCTGTTGTATTTCCACCTTGTAAGAATGAGCCGAATCTATAGAATGCCGTAACGAAAAGTCACCTTACCAAACTTCCATTTAGACCACTAAAACTTTTGTTGGTCTCCGTATTTTGAATTTTCATAGCTTTTGTTTCTGTCAGTAAGCATATGTCATTGTATAGATTGACCAATTCACAGAATTATAATAATAATTCCGAGTAGGTACCAACCCGTGTATTTAGATTTCATATTGCGATATCGCCACATGCCACCAAATTAATGGGATAGTAGAAATTTAAACGGTTACCACGCCTTCTGAAAGTATTCTTTGATTTATTACGTCTTCTTTCCAAAGGGGTGAGACTGATTTTTGAGGAGGAATAAATAAAACGAAAAAAATGTAATAAGAACAAAGAAAGGACAAAAGTTTTTGTGTAACTCAAGTGTAATCTTAGATCAAGGTATGTAGTAACAAACCAGCAACCCTTGCAACTTATAGGTACACAACCATGATTTAAAAACGTACCTACTTTGACGTAAATACAAAAATTAAATTCGTAGGTACAACTTACAGTTGTAGTTGAGGTATGAGGGGTTTTCCAAAATAAAGTTAGACCATATTATTATGTTTTTTGGGTTTCTCTCTGTGATATTCTCTTTTGCGGTAAACATCTGCAGCAAATTGGAAACGACAGTCTTGACTATCCAATTCAGCTGGTAGATAAAATGTTGTTCCGATTGCTCTCCGTACTAGTAAACTGCCTAGGCACGTAGCATCAAACTTTGAATGAGTCTTTTAGTACTTAAGTTCTCATAATTTTATTCTATGAGTCTTACTTTGGTGCTCTTTGTAAAAATCTCGTCCTTCCAGGTCACGGAATGTTCCAAGTTATGGATAACATCTTTGAATTTTTGGGTGAGTTTTAGTGAGTCTTATAAGACACAAACATTTATTTTTCTACTCATGTATGTAGGTCCCTTTTTTCTACATTATAAGAAGTATAAGGTTGCAAATGACAAGAGTCAATAGTTTGGTATGGATTATAGTATTGTGGAAGATTTCTGACACAGGCTATTAAGCTGAGTTCACACTGCAATGTGCAGCAAATGTCGTAACAAAAACATAGTGACAACTGACATAGGCCTAACGCATAAATGAATTAGTGGATAGATAAATTATTTATCTTACAGAAAAGCCTTTCTCAGATACTTGCCGTATCAATGTGTAGAGATTTCGCTTATGTTTACAATATCCGACGCCATTTTTAACAAGAGGTTCCTACTGTTGGATAACGATTTAGGTTTATATCTATAGAAGAATGGCTGTCAAAATAGCGTTTACTGACGTTTTATATACTCCCGTAACGCCATGAATGTGAAGAACTTTCGACTTGTTTTTCCATACAAACCAAAATGATAATTATAATAGGTATACATTCTCATTAAAAATAACGAAAAATATACATAATATTATGATGAACTAGCTTATTGTATGACATTGTGTTTGTTTGATTGTTATTGCTGTGACTTGGTTATTTTATTATTAGATTTTTGTAAATGCATAAAAATCAAATATTACATATCTAAATATTTAAAACTATACAGTAACTCTAAATATTTAATAATATTTAGAGTTAATAATTTAATAATCACTTTCTATTTTTCAAAATATAACTTTTAAATGTAATATATTATTTATTTATTTATTATTTCTTTTTTATTTTAAAGCTAAGTGTACCTACCTATACCTACTAATATTTTTAATACTGCACTATAAAGTTTATCTCTTTGTTTTTTGACTTTTAAAATGTTTTAAAGTGTGTTAATTTTGAGATATTACAAAATTATAATATGCGAAACAAAAAACAATATAAGAACCTAACCTAAATATTTGATTCAATAAAAACTTCATCTGGCTCGAAAAAGCAAATCAATAGATTTCAGCATAGCAACACTGTTATCTTCTAGATATCCATCTATTGATCTATTGGATAGTTTGTTTTCAATTGATGCGGCCGTCAGATTCTTTCCATCGCCTTTATGCACTACATAACTTTATCTTATAGATGGCTACCAAAACATTTATCTAAATATTGATACGTTGGGCCTCAGGTATGTACATAATAATAAATATGTAGATATAACATTTTAAATTGTACCTCACTGATCGTTGAATAAGGTTTATTTACCAAATAATTAATATTTACCTACCAATTAAAATGCATAGCATTTTTACCTTTCAGAAAGCTTATAATTGGGAAAGTAGGTACCTATACTTTTTTTGAGTGATTCTATTTAAAACGTTTTATTTCTGAGTTTATTTTTTATTTTTTCTAAAACATTCTTTCATTCATAAGCTATTAGAAAAATATATTTTTATATCTCAAAGTGAAGTACTTTTTTCAGAATTTTCAGTAATAAGGTTAAAAGGTGGAAAACTGAAAAAAAATATAAATACTTAGTTCAGTTTCATTGACACGGTACGATTTCGTACGTTTTCTCTTTCAAGGTTTGAATTTTCCATGCGAATCAGAACATTTTCGAAACTATTGAAGCCATCCAAGGGAACCTATTTAAAAACTTTTCATCGTTTATTAGTTTTTCGTATGTAGGTAGGTACCTGTAACTTTTGAAATGTCTCAGTAGGTACGCTGAGATTCTTGATTGAAGATGCGTAGGTAGGTATATCTACCAATAATTTTGGACCTTGTCTACCTACCTATCGATTTCAGACAGAAATCGTTCTTTTCTTATATTTTTTAGCGAAACTTGACCTTTCAGTATACCAAATTTCTGGAATGGACTTTTTAAGTTAACTTACGGCCGGTTTCATAAAAAATAAAGTAGATGTTAAACTCCCTTTAAAAAATAACGGGTTTCATAACAACAAAACGACATTTAAAACCGACTTTTAGCTAAAGTACCGTTTGTTGTTGATTATTATTTTTAGCTAAAGTCGACTTAGGTACCTAGTTCAAATTTTTACCACCGGTGCCGGTGTGCATAGAAAATTTCGCGGCGCTTTCTCTGTCACAAAGATAAACATTTTGTATGCGGTGACACTGTGGACATAAATGACTAAAATATGACGGAAAACATAGCAAAACGGGAAGAATTATTGTTTACAAATTTCGTTTACTAATTCATAAAACATAATAATTAATTAACACAAAAAAACGGCACTTTGATGCAGTGGCGTACCGTGGGTTTTCGCCGCCCGGGGCGGTATTAAAATTTGGCGCCCCCCTTAATAAAATTTGGCGCCCTCATCCCCCTTATATAAGTTGGACCCCCCCCCCCCCCCTATATAAATTGAAAAAAAATATTTCATAATAAAAAAGTTAGGATATTTATTTTAATTTACATACTGTAAGTAATTTACCTACAATATAGTACAAAAATTCAATTTTAGGATAGAGCGGGACAGAGCTAACTTCTGACAGATTTTTTTACCTGCGGATTCGTTGCAAATGTTTTTTTAAGATTATTATAAATAAAAGATTTTTAGTTTTTTCCACTAATATTTATTTTTCAGCGAATCGGTTTTCGGAAGCGAGCTTCCTTCTTCGGGCTATTGATGGTAACTCTTAAACCGAAATTAAATGTAATTTTTGATAAAAATAAAAATTCCGATTTTATCAATCTGGTCGCGAAAATATTAGTAAACAACCTATGTTTTCCATGGTAACACTACCAACTGCTACCAACTTTAAAATATTTTTTTGACATTTCAAATTTTATAATGTTCAAATAAAACAATGTTTAACTTATCCACAAATTTTTATTTTCCCGACTAGTTTCGTAGGTACACGTCCTACATGGTCACGGGAGACTAAGAAACTGTGACCAGAAACTGTAACCGTGACCATGTAGGACGTGTACCTACGAAACTAGTCGGGAAAATAAAAATTTGTGGATAAGTTAAACATTGTTTTATTTGAACATTATTTTCAAATATATCCATCAAGAAATGCATGTTCACGAGTTGGTTAATTTTATTTCAAATTTTAGCTGGAGTATTTTTTATGAAACGCGTCAGCTTGAAGGAGTCTTTAAATTTTAAAAGGAACTTTAACTAAAGTGTTCTTTTGAAGCTTTTTATGAAACCGGCTGTTACACCTTCCCTGATACCAAATTTTAGGAATAACCTTTACTTAAGGAAATTTTAGCATTCCGGATACCAAAAACCAATCTACCATTATTTTCTAAAATTTGGGTGGCAGCACTGGTCACTGGTCGTGATCAATGAGATTTATACGTCGTGATAGATCTATCAGTTCGTCTCTGCGCTAGCGTATGAAAACTGCTGCTAAATGTTTTCACATGAATGAAAATATAGTGTGAATACCAAGCTGGTTCGATTTTTAAAATGGAGTTCGAAAATAAATTGCAGGACAATACTATGTGAGCTCAGCCTTACGTTGTAGTATAACTATTGAGCTTTTCTGGATGTGTAACGTCTACCAACTTTCGTTCATACTAATAGCGTGTAAGGTTCAGAGTGGGCAGTTCCTATAGAAAAGGTTTATAGCAAAGTAGGCTGATAGGTGATAACATTATTATTATTCGCACCGCCATGTCGGTAACAATGGTAGATAGGAGGTGGGTAGATTATCCCATCGTGCGTTAGGCCGAAGTATATAAATGGACGGGCAATACACGAACCCTTTTACTCTTTTGAAAGCCTCTCGCAACAGGAGTCCCCTGAATAGAAAGGACAGTTTAGCGCCGGACAATACTTCCATTGACAAGCCTCTGTCACACACAAAATGGACCACTTTATTAGAGGTGAGCTGATATGTTACTTTGTGCATGTAGGTACTACATAAATAAGGCTTATTATTTTATAGCTTGCTTAGCTTGACTTTATTTTTTTAAATAGCGCTCTCTCACTCTTTAGGTTCATTTAGGGTGTTTTTTCTATAGGTAATTAGTAGAACAATTAGGTTCATACCTTTTTGAATTAAAATGTGTTTTGGCACTAAAAAGTAAACAAAAATTATTACACTTTCGACATCTCTCATAGCATAGCTTGTGTCTTTCTTTTAAATAGGACACTGTTAGATTATATTGAAATAAATCTATATAGCTATCTACATAAAACTGAATGTTTATGTGTGTGCGCGTACTCGATAGATTCAAAGACCAGTGAACATATTTCAATTAAACTTTGGTGGTCTGTTCTACTCATGTCCGGGAAGGTTTAGGCGGAGTGTGAGTTACTATACCACTCCTTGGAGAGTAGTTCCAAGTAGAAAATGTAACAAACATTGCATAAACCAGGAGCATTTTTTTTTATTCTAGGTAAGGTAGAAGTTATACGGGTGGGTCAGCTTGTCTTAAATAAAAAATAATTAGTTGTGCGTGTTTCTCGCTAAAACTCGGGAACGACCGATTTGGTTATTTCGATATACCTAATCAGGGTATATCTAAACGGTGGAAAAATATAGAACCACTGCAAGGAAAATAGAAAAATTCAACAATTTTTTGTTTATGGATGCGTAGGTAATTATGTACGTAGGTATGTGTTCTGAGAGAAATCTACATAATAATTCAGTTATGTATGTTTATATGTATTCATATTCGTATGTTGGCACATCACGCATAAACCGCACACTCTCGGTTTGATTTTAATCGTCGTGTATCCTTGCATGTATATTTATGGTAGTTATAGATAGAAATTTTTCCAATTTCTAAAATATATTTAATTTTGTTTACAAATTTCTTTAAAATCTTCACACAAAAATTTCAATTAAGTAATGTGACAGTCATTGACACAGACTCTTAATTTTTCCTCTTCTTCTCTTTTTTCCTAAATATTGAAAGCGACATTCTTCTTTTTATTTTTTCGCGTATTTAGCAGTGACTCTATATTATTTATCTTCTCTTTTTTTATTGAAAGGGACATTCTTCCATTATTTTTCTGTATGAAACATTAAGATATTCATATCACATAGACTCCTGAGTGAGAGATAGACAAAAACCTGTTCAATAACCTACTGCTCAAGTCCGACTATCCGAATCAACAACGAAGGGTATCGGCTAGTTTTGAATATGTGAGAGTTACACAGAGGAGATAAAATATCTGATGAAAACGAATATTTTGAGTTGGAGTTCTTCCATTACGTTTATGGCTTCAAAAGGGTCATGTTTCTAATGTGTTGGTTTAAACTTTAAGTTTATTGAATTAATAATTTCTGAAATCATTTATTTTTTTAATGCTGGTGCCGACAATTAATTCCACTTTCACCACCATGTTTTGCTTTATGTGAAATATGTCAAAACTGTACAGACCTACTTGTGTTCACTTTGGGAGAGTCCAGATTCATGAAAAAAAGAAAAATAAACTAGTGGAAAATGGAGACATAATACGGACCACTAGTGATTTAAACATTCATACAAAATTCAATAAAATGTTCTGTTATGTAAAGCGAACAAAATTTATTAATATTATTTCAATATAATAATAAGGATAAAAAACATAATTGACCGTCTTCATCAAGGCTAGCTGATAATCCAAAGTCGTATTCTGTTCTCTTCTGGTGGATCGTAAGCCCTTTTTGTCCACTCCTACTCCTTTTTCCACCCTCTACCCTTTCTTATCCTGTTTGGTGTATTTTCTACTACCTCTACAATATGAAAGTTTTTATCTATATAGTAAATAGGTATGTGTTTTGCAACTTGTACATATTATTATAATAAAAATATTATTATTTTTATATTCTATTCTAACAGTAGACTCCCACGCTATGGCAATAACGGCATATTTCTAGGCTGCATAGATGTTGTAATATGACAATAGTACATTTATAAGGTGCCATCGATCACTGTCAGCGCAACATAGCCTAGTCACACGCTATGATCATAGAAAATTGACAAATATAATAATATGGCGATATTGCCATAGCGTGGGAGTGTACCTTTAGGTTGCTGCCGGTGATTTCATCGGCAGTAATCCCACCAATAATGCATCCTCTCTTTTTTCAACACTAAGTATTACTGTTTTTTATTCTATATCTAGCTTTCCCGACAGATGTTACTACAAAAAAATATTGAATTCGAATTTGTACAAACTATCAATACTACTTAACAACATCAAACGTCAATTAAAAAATAGAAAAGTGTATATATATTGTCAAAAGCACTAAAAAGATTACCTACATACGATAAGTTTTCTTATTTTTTGCGCAACTTTATTTTTTTTTCATTTGAACCTTACAATACACAACAAAAAAGAACAAGTGAAATTGATCCAGCCATTTACGCATGATGCACAATGATCAAAGAAAATAGGGCTGCATTTTTATATTGACCCACACCTGCAGTGACTTATTAACTTATTATACATGACATAAACTTTTAAAATAATTTTTAAACATTGAAAATCATTAGGTATAAAGAAAGTAATAATTTTAATAGAAGATGAAGATGACGGCATTGCGGTAGGAAAATATTTTAGCATTATAAAAATAAAAAATTTGAATGATACCTATTAGCAAAGTTCCTTTTATTTAAATACATTCTAAAAATATGGAGAAATATCACAAAAAAAGTAATGATTATTTAGCATTTTTTAACAATTTATAACAATTTTTTCAGCTGGTCCAGTACTGCTCCTATTGATGTGCACAATGTTCATAAAATCTGAGGGTTACGCAATTCCAGATGAAATTCCATCTCCTATGGATCCTATTGAAAAGTGTATATATACTTGTGATTACTGTTACCAGGTAAGTTGAAAAAAAACATTTCCTTCAACATCGGTTTTGTACTCATTTATCTTTAAAAAATATTATCATCATTTTTTGTCAATTACCTCCTCCATTTTATCAGCCATGCTTCACAAAAAAGGAACACTTCTGAACCAAAACTCTTCTCTGCTGACTGTTATTCAGCATCTCTTACACACGTAGTAGCCATATTCATCTCAATTTCAGACATGGGTGAAGAAGTTCTACCACCTTAGTACTAATAAAACTTATGGATGTTTTTTTTTTCAGAACCGGAAGCTTGTTCAATGTGCCAACGAGTGTATAGCTACTGTTGGTTTGATGGAGAATCATTGGGTAAAGACTTGCCCTGAACTACACATGCCTTTGTATTTTGTTCGGGACGTTGATTTTGAAAAAATACCTGGAGTGGTGCAAACATAATTAAAAACCGAAATCTACAAAGAGATCTTTTCAAAATTTGTTTAATGATTAATTAATTAACTTATTAATTAGGTACACATAATGTTTTTTTATACGATTGTAGTGCTTTGTTAAATAAACAACAAAACAGCATTTCATACTATATTTTTAAAATACCTTAAGGGGCCTTCCATTCACGATCACTCCAAATTGATGTCATCAATTGTGACAATGTGAAACTTGAGTTTTTTTTTCAGTCATAATGTAATTTCACATATTTTGCTACTATTCAATTTAAAACAGCGACACATGTATCCCGTTGTGTGAGAAAATGAAACAAATTTGGACGACATTTTTAACACTAACAATCAAATTACTTGACCACATCTACTCGAGTTTCCCCATTGTCGGTCTGTTTGGTGTGATGGAAAAATGGCTTGAAGCGGTTGAATTTTGGACTGATGGATTCCGACCCACCCTATTTGGACAGGTGGAGTGATTGTAAAATTGTCGAGATAATATATCGTCAAAACAGTCATTGATTCAAATAAGTATATGATTGACAACTTTCAAAGAATAAACTTAAGCGGTGAAATTGGATGACCTTATGGTTAGAATTGTAAAAATACTGGTTGAATCTCATTACAACAATAGGTAAGTTGTGAGTTAAAAACGAGAAATTTAACATATAATTTAGACTGTGTTATCTGTACTAATACATATAATCTCTTATTTAAACAATTATTCATTTTATAGGTTTAAAAAAAATATTGTGTGATTTTACATCTTTAGATGCAGGGAGTCAGATTTGTGGGAGGTATCGAATTTAAAAAAAAATTAAAACAATGCTGTGAGTTTTTCAATCTCCGCTAAGTCAGTGAATATTTCTTCTTCTTTCGCACCAATTTTCTTAGAAATCTGAAAGAAAAAAAAAATATTGAAAACTAACTATAAAAAAAAATTATAACATTATTCAAAATGGAATGGTAATAAATAGTACCTCAGTCTTCTCGACTTCAGGAAGGCAAAGAAATTGGCTGATCAAGTCACCATCCAGAATACCTCTTGCAGGACCCCCAGGAACTTTTCTTGCTGATTTGTATGTTCTAAAGTAACAAAAAAACAATAATAATCCGAAAAAGTTTAGAGTATTCCATTTCTAGAAATAAGTTTCCTAAATAAAGTTAATATACCTGTGAGCTTTGGGATTCAGTCCAGCAATATGACATATGTAGTTATTCATGACATTTTGTAACATAAACAGTCTTCGGTATACTTTTTCTGATATTGGAAGCACGTAACCTAGGCCTCCATCCAGAGTAGCTACAAAATTAAATCACAAACACAATAAATTGTTTGTCTGAAACAAGGTGTGCGCCGACTTGATGCACAACAATAGGAGAGTATCAGACTTTTGATAAACAAAAAATCAATAGTGGTTTGCCCAGAATCTGTGCTCACTCAAAGTGAACATTCTTTGAATCTTTCACAGTAAGCTACTTAGAGCTTGTGTCGTGAAAGAGAAAGATTTTATTTTTTTATTTTCAATAAAGATACGGCCGAGGCCTTTTACAATTACAATATAGTCAAAAACAAAATAGTTGGCAAAACACAATAGACATACATTATAAAGTTAACAATTAATCCGTCCACAAACAAGATACATAGATAATTTCCAAGCCCAAAGAGCAAGACAGGCAAGCAGGCAGGGCTGAAGATGCAGACTCCGGTGAGTGCATGCATGCAAAGGATGGACTATCAGAAGGATTCTTTGGTGATCTTCCTAAGGCGGCCGATGCTGGTGTCAAAGAAGTCAATACGACCAGCATACTCGTTACCTAATCGGTGAAGACGCGGGACAACTGTACTTTTCAAATAGTTTGTAGTGAGAGAATTATCACTATGAAACAAGAATCTTCCTCTAGTTTCGAACTCTAAACTCTAAATGCAGGGCCAGTCACAATAGTTCCATAATGGAACGCAGTGTTGGCGATCTCCTAGGAGGCAGCAGACCTAGTAAAATTTGATAATAATGAGAAATGTAATGTCGGTGGAAGAAGTGTGTTTGGGTAGAAAGGAGTAGAGATTTGTTCTCTCTGTCTGCCCATTAAGAGACACATACACATTCTCCTTTGAGGCCCCCCGCACACCGCAAGCTAGCCCGGAAGAGATAAATTCGCAGCGAAACCGACCCGCACGAAACCAACCCCCTAGCCTGGTTGAAGTAACCAAACCAAAAAGTCGGCCCCGCACAAATCAAGCCCGCCGAGAAACTCCCCCCAAACCGACCCACAATACGGGGGGTCTAAGCCCCACTGAGGAACATAGGGAGGCACAAGAGCTCTCCATTGCGCTGGATCATGCACCTTTACAGGGGGACATCATCTGGCTGAACTCCCCCTGATGCGACCCAGGCGACCGAGGCTTATATCTTGTGCCTTTGCTGACCTGTTGGGGTTTAAGGACGTGAGATGGTCAATCTCACGGTCCCGATCTGAATTTTCGATTTCCTGGCTCTTACAGAATGCTCGAAAAACCAGCAAAAAGAGCTGAGGTGCTATTCTTAGCCGGCAACCCCACGACATTAAGAGACACACCACTATGAATAAAATAAATACTCACTGAGAGGTGCTATTCTTAGCCGGCAACCCCACGACATTAAGAGACACACCACTATGAATAAAATAAATACTCACTGAACATTGTGCAATGTTTCTTATCATTCGCAGAGGATTGGTGCTCTTCACCCAAACTATCTATGCTCTCACTGTCATCGTGTGTATTGCAAGCTATTCTAAACATAGAGTTCACTTTCTGACCTAAGTGGTAATCTGCTTTCCTAATAAGACGTTGCCCTGAAAACATTATCATAGATATTCAATTTCAGGATGTTTCCCTTTATTATACAGCCACATATTAGGATAAAAAGTTACCTCCAAAACTTTCTCTGGCCTGCGGCTGATACATAAAAAGAACAAAGTTTCCATCCGATTCGGAGGCAAAGAATCCTAAATTAGAATTATCTACTAATAGTTCCATATCATAGATCTGAAAAATACCACATTTTTAGGTAGTCATAAATAGATAACAAATGATTTTGAAATCATGGTGTTGTTGCTAAAATCAAGTCTTTTACCTGGATCGGTCGTATGTCTCTAGCAACTAGTGAAAGAGTTCTATGATTTTCTTGAAATCTCATCAGTGAGACACTCCTATATACATCAGCAGCTAATACCATGCTTTTGACTGTTAAAATTCTATGTACATAAACTTGGGTATCAATAAAAGCTACACCCACTAAGTCGTTATCCTTCAGCTGCCAAATATAAATCTGAAAGTAGCAAAATTAGGCATTCAATACTGTAATACTAGATTTCAAATAGAGGTCTTTTCTATTCTATGTATCAGGTTGACATTCTCAATTTTAAGAATATTTTGAGAAGTATTACACATGTATATCAAAGTTACAGCCTTAATAGAAAAAAGAGAGAAATCAAGAATAGTAGAAGATACACAATATGGAAAGTAATAAAACTATGAAATACCTTAGATCCTATGGCTGAACACAGAAAACCATTGACTTGCGCCAGTGCTGTAACGGGACCTTTTTGTTCTTTGGCATAAATTTCCTTAAATTTATTCTTAGTTAGAGGTTGTCCGGGCTCAGGGACTACTTCTATTACATCGTAAATTAAAATCTAGAAAAACAAAGTAATAAAATTTGGTTAAAAGAAATTACAATGATAATAATAATTTATTACATTCCATCAATAGCAAATTTTTTATAAGTATAATAATTTTTCTACAATTGTTTACCAAGACTAGACTTGACTTGTACTTCTCCTTATTTTAGGCCTGATGACCTGTTATTTAGGAGATGGGATAAACCTTTTGCGGAATTGACTATCTATCTATCCATCTCTTAGATGGTCTGCCTGGGAGTCTTCTTTCATGGGGTTGGCCGTGTAATTCAATATGAGTGAGTCCGTTCTCCTCACATGTGCATACCAGAATCTTCTACTCTGGCTATCTAACTATATTTTCTAACAAGCAAATTTAACATTTCGTCTTTCTTATTATATCTCTGAGCAATACTTATTAGGGTCTTCATTTGTGAGACTCTTAGTGGATTTTTTGTTATGGTGGTAGCCACCATAGACTATGGAAGCAGCTTTGTTTATCTGACCCAATATTCCATTATCCCTGTAAATCCACACCGAGGTATCTGAATTTGGGCCCTGTTGTACTAAGCGACCATCCACAGATATGTGCTGTGGTATATAACTAATATTAATAAATTTTTGTATTAAAAAAATAAAATAGTAGTTCTCACCCTTCCTCTGGATGTAATGTCTTCACCATAATTATAGTTTGTGCCAACCACAACATATCCTCTTAAACCAGATCTAAAAAAGAAAACTCGATCATAAGAGTTTATTCAAAACAACAAACTGATTTCTCAACAGAATTGAATTTTCTATATACCTACCTCGTTTCTTCGTGAACCAAATTGACATTCTTGAGGCATGTGACATGTTCCCAAGGTTCCAGCTCTATTCGGGTGTTGGGAATTATTTCCCACGATACTGGAGAGAACAGCATTATGGCAAACTTCTCTTGAAGGGGATATGGGAATCTAGAACAGATCATTCCAGAGATTAAAATCAAATTTGACGTCCCTAAGTGCCTGGAATGGGTCTATGGTGAAAAATGAAATAAAAAAAAAATTATAAAAAAATATTTGATGTCTCAATTATTAAAAAAATTTACTCACCTTTCACCCTTGATAGATTCATCGGACAACTCTTTATCTTCTCCATTGAATTTGTAATATGACGTTGTTGGCGTGGGTTGAGACACAGCCACACAATAGGTGCGGGATTCCACATGATAGGTCACGTGGTGTGGCGTGGCTCTCACAGGTACTTTGCGCACCGGCCAGCCAGCGTCGTAGGACAAATGGGTCGGAAGCACGCATATTCGGAGTTCACTCTAGAATAGGAAAATATCATCGATGATATTAAATGACTACTATGTTTGTACAAAGCTGAAAATAATGTATAGTCATAATGAGTATTTGAGGGGACACAATCTGAAATTGGTAAAGGAGAGATTCACCTAAGACATTTCATTGGGAATCAAATTATGGATGAGCGAAACAGGTTTCCTGCTATGCTGGTTTAGCACAGAACACTTATTTATTCAGACATTGAAACGGAAGAGCAAGACATGAAATATTACATTTTTAAATTAAAGACATGTTGCCTACCACCCATATAGTGCCATGAATGGAATTATTCCAAGATCTGTTATAATTAATCTTATACTTATTACATAACATTCAAAAGGCACTTCTTTTGTCCTCATTCATGATGTTGATAAGGTTCCTCTCTCTATAGATCAAAGGTCTCTCATGAATATATTGCATCATGATGTATCATTTTTGCCGTTTGATTTAATTTTTTTTATATAATGAATAAAATTTATTATTATTAGTCTAAAATACTAATAGATGCGCTGAATAAAAACTGAAAAACAATATTAATAATCTTGAAGAATCTCACCTGCGAATTAAAATATAAGAATCCATGTGAACAGTTGACGTTATTGAAGGGCGCGAAGGTGACTGTGTTGGAATGAGGCTGGCCTTGTGGTGGTGCGTGTGGATGGCAGCGTATCTCTCCCCTGGGCGGTAATAAAACCCAAAAACTCGGAGTCCCGCATACAAATACTCCGTTGTAACCGGATATGTTACCTGTTGTCAAGTTTCATATTTAAAAATCTCCACACATTAGAACTAATTCATTAGGTAGGTATATAAATAAATACAAGATAAGTCATGTAAGTAACATATAGCCCATGTAGGTTATGAAAGGATGCCAAGAATTTTATTTGGCACAGTGTTAGAATCTATCACCAACCACCAGAAAACTCAAACTTACTGGAAGGAATAGTCTTTCAGGTAGCAATAAAAGAGACACTCTTTTTACTCCATAGAGGAAATATTGTGTTGGATCATCCCTAGTAAGTATTTAAGTTAAGCATAGAATGGAAGACCATATTGATATTCAACACTTTTGACCGTTTTTTCCCCTTGGTGACCTGCACGATTGATTTTTGTTTTCCGTTATACCAATTCAACACTGATTAACTTATCTCTAATTTTTAACAATATGCCAATTGGCCATTTCCATCAGGCAGCATTGATTTATCTTTACACACATCATTTTTTCATATTTCTTCTTAATTTCTATGCATAATTTTATGAAAGGAATTTTTTATTTCCTCAATATTTAAACCTACTATGTTCACGAAAGGTCCCATGGAATGGAAAAGAAAACTATTATTATTACTTAGTGAGGTCACCATTTCAGAGTTGCACAATGACTAAATAAATAACAAAAAATTAAATTACTCTTTATGGTGGGTAACTTGATAGATAGTATGTAAAGAAATAGTAAATACTTACTAAAATATCTTAATTTTTTTACATCATGCCCAGCAGTATTACTTTTACTATTTTTATCGCTTAACCGAGGTATTGGAATCAATATTCTTCTAAATCTCATCTTCAAATTTCCTTTGGAATATTGGAATACCTGTAAAAAATGATTGTATATTTGTAATATCAACACCTAAGCTATAAAAAATCCTGATAACCTCTTGATTGACTGGATGTGAGAGTTTACCTGATAAATCATTAGTTCCGTTTCTGTCCTTAACAACAGCAAAGGCCTTGAACCTTTATTCCCTAAGCCAACCATAAGGATTTCTTTCAATTTTTGAGTTGTGTACGTTTGTGGAATATCAGAAAGTAAATCTTCTGGATTAGTTTGACCTACTAGAAAGTTCACAGACTCCAAACTATCTGTCAACACCTGAAATTTGAATTTACAGAGTATTTAACCTTAGAAACAATATTAAATCATCAAAATGTAATATGGATTCATACCTTTGCCCCTCCGGCGATATCTCTAACTAGGAAACACAACTTCATTTCGGGTAATGAATATATTTCCAGGTTACCCACAGTTCGGACAATAAACAGCCAATAGCTGGACTGCTTATTACTGTACTGCTGCTGTTCTGACAAGGACTTTTTCCACCAGTCTTTACGCACTGTTCCTGTTACTATATCACGCTGATCACGTTCACTCTGCATCAACTGAGAGCGGAAAAAATAAAAAAAGGGTGATTAACTTTATAAAAAAACTCTTTATACCTCTATTTGACATAGCAAAAGTACACCCACTGATTCTTACAAATACAGATTATGATTTTACAATTTACTTACTGAAACCATGGACGCTGGGGTTTGGTCACCTCCATACAACATTTCATCTTCTTCAATGTTGATGATCTCTGGATCGATTGTAACTCCTTCTTTTTTCATGTTCCTCTTTTTTCCTTTCTTGATGGCAAATTCTCCTTTTATCTGAAGTATACCAAAATTGTAATGCCAACTTTATTATAGACTAGCTGAATCCTGTGCTGCTTTATATTTTCAAAAGAGGATTAGGTTTCAAAAGACGTCAGTCTCTTTTACTATGAAGATACTATATTTTTTTTTTAAATTTATTAATAGATAGCTTAAAATATATTTGAGAAACATGAATTATTTGTATTTAACACTAGCTTTCCCGACAGACGTTGTCCTGTGAACAAAAGTCGCAGACATAGTTGACCGTGTGGCAAGACAGAAATGGCAATGGGTAGGACATGTGGCGAGACAGGGAAATGAAAGATGGGAACCCAGAATTACAAAATGGTGCCCATATGAAAATAAAAGACCAATTGGAAGACCGCAAAAGAGATGGGTGGATGATGTGGTTCCTCTCGCGGGGAAAAATGGCTAAAAACTGCACAGGACAGAAAGAGGTGGAAAACTTTGGAAGAGGTCTACATCCAGCAATGGAGGGACGGCTGACAAAGAAGAAGAAGAAAGAATAGCATGCCATTGTCCAGAGTGAACAGATTTGACTGATGAAGAAGATATAAGACACATTTCACCAATATAATGTGTTTGAGGTGGTTGATAGACCAGTGGTTACGACGCCGGCTTTCGCACTGTTTCGTGCGGAGGTCGTGAGTTTGAATCCCGGCCGTGTCGACCATTTTCCGCTTTCACGACACAAGCATTTGCTTACTGTGAAAGATGTCAAAAATGTATTTGTGTTCACTTCGAGTGAGCACAGATTCATTTTATAAAAAAAAAATGTCAAAATTATTGTTTAAAAAAACTTACAAAGGATGTGTCCTCTTGTATGGGTTGAGATGAAAACATTCCACTAAGGTCTCTGTATAAAATACAGTGAGCAGCATGCGGTTGTGCCGGTGGCGAGTGGCGCAGAGATGCTAAGCGCGCCCCTGTTTTAGTGACACCTTCTCTCAAAGCAAACACTGACACTTTACCACCTTCACACAATATACAGACATATGGATCTATGACGTGTCCTTCAACTATGCCAGTGTCAATTGCAATGTATTGAAGCATTTGATTACCTGTTAGAGAACAAAAATATTTAAGTAGCACCATCCAAAGCATCAAGGCATTTGGAGCGGCATTATGTCGTATGAATATTAGAAATCTTCAATGAGTTGACATTAGAAACCTACCTTTGATCAGCCTTATGCCTGTCGTTGTAATCTGAACTATATACTTGTTATGCCCCACATTTCCAGCAAATATAGTGGGCGCTGAAGTCATAAATCCCGAGTTATCTATTTCATTGATTTCTTGCCCTGTTTGTAGCACCATTGTACTGTTGATTTGTGACAATAGTAAATATGAATGCAGTCCTTCTTCTGGATTATTACTCGTGATGTCAACTACTCCTTGTCCATCCGCTAGCACAGTCCACATGTCCATGCAACCTGACAAATATTTTAATAACACCCATTAGTAAAATCACATTGCAAAAAAATCCTACACATTTGCATAGTTAAACACTTACCTGGTAATTGAAAAGTGGTGACCAATTGAGGCCTCACACTTCTTCTTAAAATGCACAAGGCTCCATTTTTCCCATATCCTGATGTTGTAACAAGTTCTATGCAGTTTTCAGATACAGTTTCAACAAATGCAGGCACACCCATGGATATGCTCCCAATTGGTCCAATGTTAAGTAAACTGTCACACACCTGAAACCAGAGAGTCCTCTAAGTTTTACCATCTGGTCTAAGAGCCATCATAATTAATGAAGAAGGATGTCTCATCAATTGGATAATTGAATCTCAAAGGATTTTTAACATATTTACTTTCAACTTAGACTTCTACCCATTGTGCTTACTATGCGGATCCATGATTTTTGCTTCATGATATACATTTGTCATTATGACAGTGGCACGGTTGTTGAGTGCTGTGTTTATGAGCATGGATTTTTTACGAGAGTTAAATCATTCTCAGCATACCTATTTCCAAAATAAGTACCCAACTTTTCTA
The DNA here is from genome assembly GCA_963576905.1 of Mystacides longicornis. Lineage (NCBI taxonomy): Eukaryota > Metazoa > Arthropoda > Insecta > Trichoptera > Leptoceridae > Mystacides > Mystacides longicornis. Next base: position 23,967,647 of record OY756420.1, read on the forward strand.
CATTTGTTATAAAAGACATTTTTTTCAAAATTTCTTGTCATTTTTATTAACATTGATTAAAAAATAAGGCAGTGAAAGTGTTAAAATCTGTATAAGAAATAAATACCTAGAGGCTAAGAATAAATATATACAAAACACATAATAATAAGTGTTAAAGGCTGAAACTTAACAAAACAGTAAATTTCTGGAGTTAGTTTATCTTGGTTGGACCTTAAACGTTGGACCAATGTATACTATACAGACTTTTTATTGATTACGGTGTTATCAAGTCTGGTTGAAATGTGAACTTTGGTTCCTGAAAAATCAAGGGTTTATCCAGATACTGGACATTCAGCCGCGGAATATAATAATATTTATTCCCTTCCCTAACACGAGCTCTGCTCAATTGGGAAGGTAGCATTTGTTTCTACATTGTTAATGTAATTGTATTTCGAATCACATCATTTTTGTAACTATTTTTTCTGAATAAATTATTATTATTATAGACTAGCTGACCCACCCGTCTAACTTCGACATAATCCAGAATAAAAAAATAATTTTGACTGATTGCATGAATTAAACACAGTTGTTTATGACATAAAAACTGAATATTATTATTTAGCTAATCATTTATTTCATTATGTATATAATTATTATTTTTGATTCGAATACAGCATAAAGTTCGACCGGTCATAAGTTTGTAATAAAAACAATAAATTTCTCTATAGATGTGTAACTTTAAAAAAATCCAAGAGATGGCGGTGTAGTAGAAAATAAATCACATGTGATACACGTTACGATATTCTATATGTTGTTGAAAGAACAGACGTCCATCTAAACCAAATTTTACCGAATTATTATGGTAAGATTCATCTGAATCCTAATTCTATTTAATGTGGCATAAATAGAAAAATAAATCTTCATACTTAGTACAAAAAGCCATGGAAAAGAAAATTTTAGAAATTACATTGCCACAAGAGATAGAATAAAAATGTACATTTGGGCTTACGATATTTAGAAACTTACCTCAAACATATAAGATGTAAGCTCAGTTGATGTTCTAGTATCTGAGCCATAGACTTCTAATTCATCTTGATCTCGTATTTGCTGGACATCACTCGCCATGCAGTCACTGAGGGATTCCATTCTTCTTTTTTTGTTAGCACTTGTATTTTCTGAAAAAAATATCACACAAAAGCACATCAATATCAACTTGTATCTGGACATATTACTATGATAGTATTTTGTATCATGGCCAAAAACTTCTTACCGTCAACAGTGAGATCAATGGAAGCAGTGGGCCTTTCAACATTTAATAACATCTGTCTATCTTTTTCCGTGTATCGCAACAGCAAAGAGTTTCCAAGTCTGGAGCCCAAAAACAAGAAGTTTTCTTCACAAATGCACATCTGTAAATTAAAAATGAAAACGATATCATTCCAACACTAATCAAGTGCAAATGAAATGAAATTCTTGAAACCAAGAATAAAATTTGTGTAAAAACAGAAGTGGATGGTTCAGTCGCTGACTTATGACTGTCATCCTGAAGGCTGTAGGTTTGATTCCCGGTACCGACTATCTTTCTGTGAAATATGTCAAAAGAGCATTTGAGTTTACTTTAATAAGTTAGCCAAGATTCCTTTTTATACGAAAAAAAGTTTCGTTATATGAAAAATGTGTAATGTACTGAATGCATGTTAATTTTTTATTTCTTATAGCTAAATATGACATCTTCAGTGTGTAAATTTGAATTCCACAATCTCTTCACCTAGAATTATGTTATCAATCGAATTCAAATTAACAATGTGTCAAAATATAATGTTACTAAAAGAACTATCTACTTGTTGCATACATGAGATTTTTCGACATGTTGATCATGTTGAGAATTCTCATGAAAAGAGTTTCGGAGACTTAAACATTACCACCTAATGGCGAACGTTGTTAACGTAAAGTGATCACACTAAGCCAGCCTTTGAAATAACAGTAGAAGACGGTTGTAAGCCCGTAGTGGTTTGTTCCATTCAAAAATCGAACATTAGTAATGAATTTTTAGAGTCATTAGTTGTTACATAATTACTGAAAGAAACTTTGTCATAACCAAAATTCGCTTCAATTTCAATACATTTTGTATGAAGTGATTTTAGAGAAAAACTGAAGGTTTTTAATTTCTAGCTAACCCGCCTGTCGAACTTCGACCTAACCCAGAATAAAAAAAATGTTTACTCCTGGTTTATGCAATGTTTGTTACATTTTAACCTTTTCTACTTGTAACTACCGTCCAAGGAGTGGTATTGAGCTCATACTCCGCTTAAACATTTCCGGACATTAGTAGAACAGATTGCCAAAGTTTCATTGAAATATGTTCATTGGTCTTTGAATCAATCGAGTACACACACACACACACATTCAGTTTTATATATATATAGATAATTGTAATGAAAAAACTGTACTTACACATGTAGTGAGGACACTTGATGCTGCTTTGTCAATATAAAAGGCTCTGATACTTCTAACAGAATCGGCAACCAAAGTCAATAGATAGAGCTGCCCACTGCGAAGAGACAGCACTAATTTTTGGGGGCCCAGAGTACTGACACAGACCCCTTCCAATGAAATGCACACTCCTTCTTGGTTCTCTGAAAGGTTACAAGAATTTTTTTTTAATTTTAAATCTTAATAACGAGTTGGGATGATATAGATATAGAAGTGATAAAAAATATACTCACTTAAAGGAAAATTGGTAGAATTATATGTAGCAGCGTTCAGTGATACACCGTATGGAGGAATTGACTGATTCAAGTATATGATTGAGTTAACGGCCAGAATTAAACATCCACCTGGAAAAAATAATTATTGATCAATATGTTGTAAAAATATTATATTAATCGTCGCTTCATATAACAAAGAAACTTAAGTTTGTCTAAATTTGATATCATTAGAAATTTAGACATAAGTTTTAACAAAATTATATGTGTAAAAAAATATTCAAATTTCATTCCGAACAGATGAACTGTAATTTACACACATGAGTCAATATTATAAAACAGGTATGTTATAAAAGCTGACAAACTAAAAATGGATTTTGCTTTTTTGAGATGAACTCACTAAAGAGAAAGATTAACTGGGCGGAAAATATAATAGGTATCATTATTTTTTGTGTCCATCCAATACTCGCGAATTGATTTGACATCAAGCATAGAGATTTGACCAAACAAGTTTTGCTTTATCTAAGAAAGATATTGATAATGTCCCTATGTATAAAAATAATTCTTTTCAGAATGGTGATTGCAAATTATTTTACCGCTATTAAGCAAACTTGTATTTTTTTTTTAAACTGAACCATTTCATGTTCAAAAACAGTAGGTACTACAAACCTAAAGGTCTCTGGATAGGCACTGCTGCAACACAATCAAACGGCAAGCCTGAAACAGCCCATATGGAAGGATGGACTCTGGCCTGTAAATTAAGACTCACTCCGAGCATGGCACAGGTATCCAATCTGACAGCAGTTCTCCTGTAAAATAAATTATGTTTTTTTTTCACACAAAGCGTTTTTGATAAATTTATCTCTCTCTTCATCTTCTTCTCCTATGCCGGGCCTCGAGTTCTAGGATCCCATAATCTCTCTATATAGAATCACATTTTCGGTTTATAGAAGTTGTTGCATACATACATGCAATATTGCTGCCGCTTAATGAAAAAAAAATACACGGGACAAACAAAATTACAATGTTTGATGTGCCTACTGCATACTGCACTTATTTTAAAATTATTAGTTTTATTTTGACTTTATTTGATTTGAATCTGGCTGTATCTTCCTTTGTGGATGCAATGCCATTAAAAAAAACCTTACCCAGGGAATGTTTTAACAGGTTCATACAATAGGAGTAATGTTGGTTCATAATATCCATACAAAAACTGAATATCTATCACATTGTCAATTTTCTCATCAAGTTCTTTTAAAACTATCACATATGATGCCATGATTGGTGTTTTGTGGGCGGAAGGTAATGGCTATAACATAAAATAAAAAAAATTAAACCAAAATCAATTGGTAGGTACTTCACATCCTCATAATGTGATAAACTTACCATCTTAGAATCGATTGGCTTAATATCAGTAACGTCACCGTTCTCGGCAGTGTTTTCCTTTCTCAGTGGTATCACTGCCAGCCTCCTGCCGTACAACAGCATCACAATACATCTATTTTCAGGATCAACTCTAATTATTGGAATATGCGTGTTACTAGTCCAGCCCCCCTATAAAATTATATTTACTAAAGGTAATGATTTCTTTCCATTCAATCTTTGTATCTTAATAATTATCATTATCATAAATGGCAACACTGACCCTTTATTTTCAGCGCTATAGCCGCTATATTAGTTTATATCTAAGCAAAAAATATTTATTGATGCACAACGTTTCAAATATTTATGGATTCTTGTGCTCTCTACTAGGATTAGATCTTGCATAATATATAATCAAATATTTTGATGCTGTCAACAATAGATGTTTTATTTTTAAATAGGATGTAATTTTCATCAAAATACAACCACTGAGAACTTATGACTTCCTTCTACTGCTGTTTCTAATGCTGGCTTAGAGCGACCGTAATTCCAAAATTCAAATTTGAAACAAAATATTTAGTATAACGGAAAAACAGAGAAATGTCCTTATGTCAAAATTTATCACACAAGGAACATGAAATATCATTTGTCATCAGTTAGATTAAACAGAATGGATCTTTTGAAGAAAATTGTAAAAAATGGCATAAGTAATATTCAAAACGATTGAAAAAAAGTATGCACCTTCATATCATCTTCTTCAAAATAGTGAAGTGACATTGTGTTTAAGCCATGGGTTTCAGGATCATACTGCAAGACAGCTAACTTGGCCTCCGCAAAGGACACCAATAACAAGTCCCTCCCTAGGCCAGCCACTCTCACGCTTGTCATAGACATGATGTTACCCCATAGTGTGTGGGACATGAGACATTCCAGCCTCATTTTAGGTGGAACACCCTCTGGAAAAAAAATTTAAAAGTAAATATTATAATTGGTCAGATATGTATGAAAATAAAAATAAAAACTTTATATACACTTATTTTAATCGATAATAAAAGATCCTTTAATTTGTGACTCTTCTTTTTTTACCCAAATATGTGTCTTTAAAATATGCCAAATTCATTGAAAACCCTACACTACCAGTCAACATAAACCTCTATTAGCTCACACGCCATGAAAAGTCACTAATCCTATAAACAGGAACTACAATTTTTTGTGGGAAGCATGGTAAAGTGATTTTTTTTATCTGCGCTCTCTCAAATAAACATAATAAATACACTATTTCACAGTAAGCTGCTTAAAACTTGTGTCGTGAAAGAGGAAGATGGTTGGCACCTTGGATTGAACCCACGACCTCCTAACGATACAGTACAAAAGCCGGAGTCGTAACCGCCAGGCTACCAACCACGATGTCTGGACATCCTGCCGTGCATCTTAGAAACGTCACATAGCTTTGATCTTCCGAGTGTGACTGATTCTCAAACTATTGCATAGTGAAAATAGGGCATAGCTTTTTGAGCTTCTTCACACTTAACAACTAAACAATTTTATACATTGACGCTCTACATCTAAGTATCAGACAAGCAAGAATCCTGACCCTTACTTTCCCTTTCTCAGACATGTCATATTAAATTGTTAATTTTTATTATCCAAGATTCTCGATTATTCTTAGGATCCAATATAAATGTGTATTGTACCTCAATATAATATAATATTATGGCCATTCGTGATTGGTTTCATACAGTGATTTTTTTAGATAATTAAATTATCATCAGTCTTTATTGGATATTCCTCGTAGCTGATGTTGTGACTGTTATTTATTGAAATATTATTCTACTGAGGTTAGTATAGTTTTCATCACAAGCCAATGAATAGCACAAGATTGCTTAATTTTTATTACTTGGATTAATAAATACTGGTAAAAAAACCAAAATGGTATATTCTCTTTCAGTAGGTAGTAAGTTTCTAAGATAGTTATACTTCAACATTGAATTAATTATAAACAGAACTGTAAACAGGGTAATAACTAAATAAGATGTTCTTGAAAATTGGACACTTCAAAAATGAAGAATTCAATACATTGTTTAAACATTTGCTGTGGACGCATTATTTTTTAAGCTAGGATAACGAAATAAGACTAGATTAAGAGTAGACCAATATTTATATTTCATTATATTGAAAAATTCTCCTATTACCTTCTAGTTTTTCTCTGACAGAGTCCATATCTGGTACTAGCTTGAAAACCTTCAATACATTGGCTCCAGCTGTAACCAAACATCTTTCATCTGTTGAAAAGAATCCACACCAAACACAATGCTCAATGCCAGTGGCTTGATGTGTTGTTCGACAAATTGAGAACATTTTCGATGAAAGTCAGTCACTTTGTATTCACAACTTGAAGTTATTTCTCTGAAATAAATATGTAAAAGCACCTTTAAATTTCACTTCAATTCTTTAAAAAAGATAACTTATAGAACAAAAAAAACGTAGGGTAAACCGTTGGAGTAAAATATACGTTTTTAATAACCATACTTTAACTTAGGATCATAAGCAAATGAAAACAATTGACACCACCAATACAAACATAACCTAACTTTTATAAAAGGTTAAGAAATTATAATACATTTATACCTTTCTATTTATAAATCTTGGTAAAAATAAACATAATTCATTTAAGGATTGTTTTAATAAGTTTAAATGACGAGCGAAAAGGAAATTAAAGTTTATTTAGTATTCATAATATTCAACGATACAATATAACGTAATATTGCCGCTGTTATTTTGACACTTGTTTCAAATGTCTGAGCGTCAAATGGCGTCAAATAACAATTTTTCTCTCGTCTATGCTTTTACTAAATATTGCTTATGGTTAGGCATTTATGCATTTTTATTGTATTTTTATCATTATTATTTTCCTATTATTTCTCTAAAATAATAATAAAATATACTTACCTACCTACTTGATGCTTATCCATTTAAATTTTTCATGAAAACCAAATTACAAAAATACAATATTCCTATGTAACCTAAAAATATAATTATGTTACCTATTTAAAAATATCAAATATTATAGAGCGGTGGTTTTCGCTTAAAAATGGTGGTCCGCGGAATATTGGTGTCCCGTGGAAAGGTCATAAGGGTTTCGCGGGCCAATTCAGAAGTAAGAATATAAGTTTATAGAAATTATCACATCACATCGTTTGACAGAAATAAATTTGCAACATAATAATTTGTTATTTAATTTGAAATATTATAGGTACGTGGGGCCATTGCCGTCTAGAAAAAAAACAATAGACCAGGATGACGTCATCTGACATTAGGCTGGATGCAAAATGGCGGCCATGGCGACACACACATACACAAACCATAGTGATGGGTTTATGTATAAACACACTCATACCCAGTGGTGTAACGTGGGTTTGCGCCGCCCGGGGCGGGATTAACATTTTCGCCCCCCCCCACCCACCTAATAAAGTTTGGCGCCCCCACCCCCCTACATAAATTGAAAAAAAAATCAAAATAAAAAAGTTTGCATATTTATTATAACTAATGTCCAGTTCATTTGTCGTAATTCGACCATAATTAATTTAAACTATAATATATTACATCTATATATTAATACGTGAAGGGAAAACTTTGTGCCCCTTTTTACGAAAATTGAGCGGACGGAGGAGTATGAAATTTCGCACACTTACAGTTTTATAGAGAAGGGGTGGCAAATGCTAATATTTTTTTAGATCATACATAAAAATAGATTATATATATTAATTTTTGGATAGTGGGAGAGAGCTAACTTCTGACACAGATTTTTCTACCTGCGGAATCACCGCAAAAGTTTTTTTAAGACCTTAACCCGAAATTACTTAAAGAAGAAAAAAAAAGGAACTTGAATTAACTCACTCTTATTCAATTTTAAGAATTTAAGTTTTTTGTTTATGTTTATGCCTCCCGGCTAATGTCAAAATCCACGTGGCCGTTAATGGTGTATTCCCTAAAACCACAGATAAAACCATAGTTCTAGACGGCAATGGTCACGAGAGTCTAAATCGCCCAGGAAATATTCAATCTATCTCGCTCTAATATGTTAGCTATCTCGATTTTAAAAGGTATTTTTTAAAATATTTGAACCACTACGGGCTTACTTAACTTAGTCTTCTTAACATTTTCTTCTTCGTCGAGAATTAAACACATAGCACCTAATTCTTCAATCGAAAAGTTCAACGACATTTTCGGATGCGATTAATATAATGTAGGAACAAGCAATTAAATACCAAACACACCCAACTTCGTTGATTGACGGTTGAAGACAGAATGTTACCAGAGCGCGCTCGGAGCGAGTACAGACCGCGAACGAACTGTGATCAGATCGAGAACGGAGCGAGAACAGACCGAGAACGGAGCGAGACCAGACCGAGAACGGAGCGAGACGGAACCGAGATCGAACCTATGGTGTAAACGCTCCCTAAAACTACAAAGACAGGTCAACCTTCTCCCATAGGGTAGAAACGATTCACGACGAGTTCATCGAAAATCAATTCATCGAATGATCAATTCATCGAAAATCAATTCATCGAAAATCAATTCATCGAAAATCAATTCATCGAAAACGAGTTCATCGAATGATCAATTCATCGAATGATCAATTCATCGAAGGATCAATTCATCGAAAACCATTATTTTGAAGATATTTTAGAGAAATTGTTTATGACCTAATAATAAGGTAAAGCTTCAGTTTGGTCACTCCTATAAATTAAAGATGGCGGCGATTTTGACATAAGTTGGAGTATTTTTTTTGTAATATCTTTATTAGTGCCTCATATAATGGCCGAAAACACTGTCTGTACCCCTCGCCCCCCCTCAAAGATGTTGGCAGATCTTGTCACGTTCGTCCGTCCGTCTGTCTGTGTGTCTGTCTCGTGCGTTTGTTAGTTTATTTATTTATTTATTTGTTTGTTCGTTTGTTTGTTTGTTTGTTTATTTATTTATTTATATATATTATTTATTTATTTATTTATATATTTAGTTATTTAGTTATTTATCTATCTGTCCGTCTGTCTGTTCGTCCGTCCGTCTGTCTGTCCGTCCGTCCGTCTGTCCGTCCGTCCGTCTGTCTGTCCGTCCGTCTGTCTGTCTGTCTGTCTGTCCGTCTGTCTATCCGCCCGTCTATCTGTCCGTCTGTCTGTTCGTCCGTCTGTCTGTCTGTCCGTCCGTCCGTCTGTCTGTCTGTCCGTCCGCCTGTCTGTCTGTGTGTCTATCCGCCCGTCTGTCTGTCCGTCCGTCCGTCTGTCTGTCCGTTCGTCTGTCTGTCCGTCCGTCTGTCTGTCCGTCCGTCTGTCTGTCTGTCCGTCCGTCCGTCTGTCTGTCTGTCCGTCTGTCTATCCGCCCGTATGTCGGTCCGTCCGTCTGTCTGTCTATCTGTTCGTCCGTCTGTCTTTCTGTCCGTCCGTCCGTCTGTCTGACCGTCCGTCCGTCTGTCTGTCCGTCCGTCTGTCTGTCCGTCTGTCTGTCCGTCCGTCTGTCCGTCCGTCTGTCTGTCCGTCCGTCTGTCTGTCTGTCCGTCCGTCTGTCTGTCTGTCTGTCCGTCCGCCTGTCTGTCTGTCTGTCCGTCTGTCTATCCGCCCGTCTGTCTGTCCGTCCGTTTGTCTGTCTATCCGCCCGTCTGTCTGTCCGTCCGTTTGTCTGTCCGTCCGTCTGTCTGACCGTCCGTCCGTCAGTCTTTCCGTCTGTCTGTCCGCCTGTCTGTCCGTCCGTCTGTCTATATAATTAATTATCGACGACAAATACTAAAATACGCTTTTCGATACAAAAAAACAAAGAAAAGTGATAGATAAAAATAAATATCGCATACTTTGAAAGTGTGTGATATTATTTTATCGCACGATATGAAAATAGGCCCATTTTCTAAATTGAAGTCCAAATATTTCAACACATGAGTTTGGTTGTCAAAAAGACTAGTCTCTCAAATATCTTCAAACTATTTATTTTCGATGAATTGGTCATTCGATGAATTGATTTTCGATGAATTGATTTTCGATGAATTGATTTTCGATGAATTGATTTTCGATGAATTGATATTCGATGAATTGATTTTCGATGAACTCGTCGGTTACCGGTAGAAACACGTAGAACGCCGATTCCGACCCGCACCGACCAGCGCAAAGAATGTTACTATGCATTTTGAATGGGGATACGCAGTAGGTACGCACAGCAAAAGCAGGAACCCGCTTTCCAGCATTTCCATTTAAATGCATTGAACCCATATCGTCGGTGAGCTGACAATACCTGCAAAGTCCACTTTAGCAAATTTTTCAGGAGAGACAAAAAACTTCCTGGAATACTCATTTCTCAACTTTTCGAAAATGTAATGATGCAAATATTCTTTAATTAGTGTACTTGAACATCTGAGTAATATGCTATTTTGTAATAACTATTACTGTTAATACTGAATACTGCACATAGCTGATATTGCTTTCTTAAAAATGGTCACTTAGCAGCTATTGTTATAAATGAATTCAACTCTCTTAAATCACATTACTTTTTAAATACATCGATTTTATGCATGATAGCAGAACTAAAAAATGCATTTGTCATTACATTATTCAATGAGTTGTACAATCATTTGAATTTAAACCTAAAGGAAGTTTTTTTTCAATATAGTAGTGCTCCGGGTAATCGATCAAGCTCTACACAAAATGTAGACCCTGTGACAAGAGTCAAATTCTTTAATCCTAACACTTACTTTGGACGAGTGGTCTTTCTATTACAAGTTCTGACATTTATAATACAAAAAGAGCAATTCGAGCAATGGCAAGTTTGAGTCAAAGAGTTTTTAAGAACACTGTAAAAATAGTTACACTAACCAGTAAATATATTTGGGAATTCCATAAATTTGCTTGTATTTACAATATCTTATTTCATTCTGATTGTATTAAAAATAATACATATTCTCGCACAGTATGACACGACAAGCCAAAGAAGAATTCTGACTGTAACAAATATATGCAATATGAGAAACTTTCAAAGAGTTAGATCAATAAAGTGCAGTTTGCAAACAGACTGCAAGAATTAACTGTTTATAAGTAGGTATTAGATTATTCATTAATCTCGCTAGCGAAGTGAGGTATTCTAGGTTATTGCATGATCTCACATTTCTGATGAAGATACGAGGGTAGGTATTTCGTTGGAACGTCCTCTTACTCTGTTGACCACATGCTGAATAACAGAAAATCATTACCTCATCTTCTTCTAAACTTATATTTTTGTTTCGTTTACCTTTTATCATGGCACCTGTGATCGAGCCCACGACCTCTAGTACGATAGGCAGGCACAGTAAGAAAGTCAACGTTGGAACCTCTAGGTTGCGGAAACTTCAGTTGCTTTAAATGAAGTTGAATATTGTTTTATATAAATATTTCTTTCAAGCATTTTTGTTTCTTGTTTTAGATTCTTTTTTCGTAATAATAAATACAATCTCAATTCATAGAGCTAATAATTACTTATTGTAGACAAAATTTTTGTGGTATTGGATGTTGGTGTTGACTAAACACCTTGTAAATCCAAAAAATGAATTGTTGATTAAGTATATCCTCTAGTTCTATCTTGTGTCCAGATCAACTGGAACATTGTCTACTATGAATGTGTCTTTAAAACATCGTCGTTTGCGTTATTATTTTCATACTTGACGTACAAAATAATTATCAGTATTCTTTTCAGTGAAAATATTCTCATACGGTATTCATGAGATACGTCAATAAACTTCTATCTTCCTTGTATATACATCGATATTCAATATGTGCGATTTTTTTTTTTTTATAAAATGAATCTGTGCTCACTCAAAGTGAACACAATTACACCGCTTGACTCTTTCACAGTAAGCTACTGAAAGCTTGTGTCGGGAAAGAGGAAGATGGTCGGCACCTGGGATCGAACCACGACGTCCGCTGTACGAAAGCCGGCGTTGAACCCGCTGGGTCACCAACCAATTCATGATTCCTTCATTATACTGACCTGATGCTTCATTTCATGCCAAAAATTCAATCAATTACAAAAAATAGCCTTTTCCCTATATATTTACAGGGAAAACTGAGAGATAGCAGGTATTGTCATGCTTTTTTTCAGCTGCACATATGACAGCTATTGTTTTTATTAAAAAACACTAAGTTACAACCATTTTTTCACTTATCCGATAATGTCAGAATGTGGGGAATTCGATTTAAAATCGAATGGAACCAAAAAATGCATTTCCCGAAAAATGACAGATAGCAGGTATTATCAGATCACCGGCAATATACAACATTCTTTGCAATACAATTAATTATTAACATGGCACTAGATAGGAACAATACCCCGTAGATACCTAAAGAAAGTAGAGTGCGAAATGCAAATGTGAAACGTAGGGCTGCTATCTCGACTACATACCTACAATAATTAATTTATAGTATTATGTACATTATGTTTTATGAAGTAGGTACATATTATACATAAATATGTCAGTGGCGTGCAATGGTGTTAAAATTTTCAATAACACGCCCAATAGTCAGTTTCATAAAATAAAGTTGCCTTTAAAAATAAACCGATGAATAACAACAAAATGTCACTTTCAGCTCCTTTACTTTATGTTTAATCCCGTGGATCCTACTTAAAGCCTTCTCTTTTGTTGTCCGATATTTTTATGTTATCTTCAAAGTGGTGTGAAATCTTATGAATTCAATCAGATACGCTGATAATGAAACAATGAAAATTTGAAGCTGTTTTAGCTGCTTGTTGTCGATTTGTGTCAAACGCGGTACGCTTATGACATTTTCGTCAATTAAGCAGGAGGATGCCGAATCACTCGAAAACAAGTGCAGTACTATAAAAAAAAAACTGTAGGATGGATCTTGGGATCATTGAGTTCCTCCCGCGGAACCCGAGGGTTCCAGTGCAATTGTTCTCTTATTGTTAATTGTTTATCCTCCTTAAAAAGCAAGATAAGATAATTATATGTGTATAAAGAATGTTGAATAAGTATAAAAAACTAGTATTTTGAAAACCAATAAGGGAGCGTTCAAGTATTACGTAACGCAAAAGGGGGGGGAGGGTTTTTTTTTTTTTTTTGTAAAACGTTACTATTCTATTACCGGCGCCACAATAAAGGTATTTATTTACTTTCCAGTAAAAATTGTGATTTGAGGCATACAGTTGTAATATGTGCGTTATGCAACGTTTAGAGAATGGGAAGAGGGGTAACAAAGAGCGTTACGGTGCATCTCGGAGGGGGGGGGGGGTCAATAATGTTAAAAAAATGCGTTACGTAATACTTGAACGGTCCCTAAATTGGTATCGTAAAGTAGAGAGAAACTTATCTTACGCAAATAAAAAAAATACTGTGTGTTATATGCAACCTTTGGCATAGAAATCATATTGTTTGTATTATGAAAATCGTTAAATTAAGGAAAAAGTACCTACTTTTTGCATTTATGTGTTGCACGCCACTGATATGTGTGTGGTTCTGATAGGACGGTTGTTGGCTTTGACAAGAGCCATTCATGGGTGCTTGAAGTCTTGATTGGATTCAGTGGTCGCTTTCTGAAAAACACGGAACGGTCCGATATTTTCACACATTTATTTTATTCAAAGTACGGATACATTTCGATACATGCATACATACTGTCCTACTATTGTATGCTTGTATAGTATTTTTATTTAGATACCTATTTGAATACATTTTTTAACTCTCACTAATAATGGGCAACAACTGTCAACAGATATTTTCTTCTAATAGGCCTGTGTCCTGTCGATTTCGACCGGCGCCGATGGCCGCAAAGAATGTTTTCTATAGTTTCAATGCATTTAAATCGGCATGTCGGAAAGCGGGTTCCTGCTTTTGCTGTGCATAATATAATATTCCCATAAAAAAATTAAATGCACAGAAACATTCTATGCGCCGATGGGCGCCGGTCGGAATCGGCGTTTTTTGTGTTTTCAAATAAACAACAAATAAGGAAAATGTCATGAGCCCGACGACGGCAAGAAATCTTAAGAGTGTTAAGTTTAGTTAGTCAATGGCGTGCCTAGGTACCATTATAAAAATCAGTTTCTTAAACTTGAGTAAGCTGTCACTGAATAACATAATATATCAACCACTTCCAGGATTTCATAACCAGCAAGTGCAATGTGCATGTGCATCCTTAGAATAGTGGAAATTGTGATTTGATCTATTAGAGGTTAACTCGTGAAAAGTGGTCTTTTGCCTGGTATTTTTACTGCGAATGTGATAATTGATCAATTCTACATGAACTGGGCTGTGAATACGACCGTTAATAATCATCTACACTACAGACTATTATAAAGAGGAAAGTTTTGATTGATTGTTTGTTTGACGGGAATAGGCTCCGAAACTACTGAACCGATTTGAAAAATTCTTTAACTGTTGGGAAGCTACACTCTCCCCGCTGAACATAGGCTATATTTTATTTTCATATAGCCTTTGATCCTTACTAAAACTCCAATAAGGTGCAAAAATTACCTAAAATATTCTTTACATCGCGTACGCTGCGAAAACTATTGAAGATAGAGTAAAATAATGTATTACGATTTTGTAGATGAGATCATTATTTACAAAAAATGTCGCGACAGCATATGTCTTACTATTATAGTTATGCCACAATAAGTGTTTATTTATTTAAAAAAAAAAAAAAATTGAAACGCCATTTCATAATTTGAGTACTTAACTGTATCTAACAAGAAAAAACTTATTATTTTATTTCAAATTTAAAAAAAATATTCTTCGATTGTCATGTAATGAATATGACCAAAGAGACGTAGAAGTTTTTGATATTATTTGCCGAATAAGTATCAAACTTTTTTTTTTTCTAAAGAAGCGTTTCAATGTTAAAAACGCTTAGTCAATATTTTTAAATTCTAACCGTTGGTTGTCGAGGAATATTTTAAGATAGAAGCATAGATGAAGATTCTTCATTTCGGCGTATTTTTGATTCCCTCGCCTGGGAACTATTTCTAGATAATTGGGTTCTTGATTTTTTGCATGCTTAAAAATATTATATTTTTAATTATTTATAACTACTGAACCGATTTGAAATTTTTTTTCACTTTTGGAAAGCTACACTATCCCCGGTGAACATAGGCAATATTGAATTTTCAAAAATATTTGGGATCCTTACTAAAACTCCAATAATGTAACACAAGGTGTAAAAAAATTACCTAAAATATTCTTTAGATCGCGTGCGCTGTGAAAACTATTGATGATAGAATAAAATAATGTAGACAACTTTGTAGAAGACATAATTATCTACAAAAAGTGTCGCGACAACATAATAATATGTCTAACTATTATAATAATGCCACAATAAGTGTTGATTTATTAAAAAAAATTTATTTGAAATGCGGCAGAGATATAGGCGTCACTGCTGGGGTACAAGCCGGACGGGAGGGGACCATTAGAATGCTACATTCCAGATTAACATAGCCTATAGAATATTTTGATAAAGTTAGGGATCTATAAAGATCATAAGAAAACTGAATTATTTTTTTTAAATACCTATGTACCTACCCGTGCGAAGCAGGGACAGACTGCTAGTCTATATAATATACTAATATATAAAGAGGAAAGATTTGATTTTTTGTTTGTTTGTTTGCATCGAATAGGCTCCAAAACTACTGAACCGATTTGAAAAATTCTTTCACTTTTGGGAAGCTACACTATCCCCGGTGAACATAGGCTATATTGATTTTCCAAAAAAAATTGGGTAACCTACGAAAACTCCAATAATGTAACCAACCCAAGCTGTAAAAAATTTACCTAAAATATTATTTTTATCGCGAACGCTGTGAAAACTATTGATGATAGATTAAAATAATGTACCTACTACAATTTTTTAGAAGACATAATTATTTACAAAAAGTATCGCGACAGCATAATATGTCTAACTGTTATAGTTATGCCACAATAAGTGTTCTTTTATTGAAAAAAAAAATCAATAAAATGTCACCTCTAGAAAAGGCTCTTTATTGGTATCTTGGCATTACTCCTTATTAAAATAAATTAGTTCATATTCAAGACTGCTTTAATATGTTTGTACAACATTTTGAATTATTCAATTCGGACATTCCTTTCGAAAGTTATCACGAGTTTAAAAATGTGAGTATTGAAAAAAAAGCATAGTCTCTATTATCTCAACTTATCCGATGTTGAAAGGATGTAGATGCCAGTACGCGGGGGGGGGGGGGGGGGGAGTCATGTCAAGAAGCTGGGGCGGACCTCTAGTTTTATATAAAAACAAAATATCAAATTCTTTTTTTCAATTCTCCAAGGGCTGAAGCGTGAATATTGACTCCAATCAGTCATATAGGATCTGCTCTCTCTGTACTATCCAAAATTTAACCAATCGCACATTATCCTCGAATCGACAGGTTAAATGGGATCTTCAAATTTTGTTCGTAGAATCCAGTCTTTAGTTGAGAAGTTGATTTAACTACTCGTATGTATATCAGTAAACCAAAAACAATGGATTGTTTCAGATTATTAAGGTATACAATACCTACCACCTGTTAACCATAATATACTTAAGTGTAATGTAGTAATGCTTCCATAGTATGAGGGGGAAATCAATCATGTTGATTGATTGCGTGTGCTATTTTGTTTATTTTTTATATCTGATACCTGACCCACGAAATAATGAACAACCCTACCTATACATGTCGGAATTTCGAACAACAAGAAAACCGTCGATTTTCGGACCCTCATAGCTCAAATAATTTCGAAGTATGACTTATTTATTGATAAGTAGGTAGGTATTTAATATTGATAAAATAAAAACGATAATTGAATACTATAGGTACATAGGTATAAAAGAATTTGAGATAGACAATCCTTATTTCCCTGGGAAATGAACCTCAAAACTCTTATTCAACATTTTATTGTGGTAGGTATTCTGCTTAAAGTATTCACTTGGAAATATTCGGAAATGAAAACTATTCTTAGACCTATTGGCACTTTGCTGTGATTAAATAAAAATTTGGTGATTTGGTTGAGTTTCTTACGTAGTCCCTTCAAGGCGAAGGCCCTGAATATGCAGAAATATGCCTATACGTAGGCATATTCAGAATAATACGTACCTAATTATTGAAGACATAGTGCACTAGGGTTTAAAATGAGGACGACAGACAGGAAGAAATCGCCTGATGGTAGGCCCTTTTAAAGATGGAAAAATAGTTGGTGCACATCACTGAAGACTGTGTGAGCTGAAAAAGAACTGATCGCAAGATCTATTAAAAGAAAGGAAGATAATACTAATTATGCAGGTATCTGCGTAGAAATATTAAATAATTATTGTATAAGAATTGGCGAAATATTTTTCATACAAAACCAATCTTACTACGAGAAATATTTTTCATAGTAAGTTAGTTTAGCTGGCGGATGGTTTGGACTGGAGGAGAATCTCTGGAGTTTGGAGTGGAGGTCCCACCAGCTAAAAGGTTTTTTTTTGATAGTAAGGTTTCACACCTGATAATCTGACTCCAACTGAATACATACGATTGTTAATAGAGGAAGAGGTATACTTCACTGCTCGACCAGGGTCTCAAACCCGGGAGTTGGTGCGTCTAAGTTTGCGATTGGTATGGAGAGGAGAACAAAAAATAAAAGAGGCTATAAAAAAGACTAACATGTGTATTGATAACATTTAACACGATAGCACAATAACAAATACGATTAGACAAAAAGTATAAAAGGCCACAAATTGAAAATCATAATAATTTATCACATATTGACTAGAGTTTTAGAAAAGACGTAATCACTGCAGCAAAGCTAAGGATGAACTTCATGCGCGTGGGCAGTTTTCTATCCCAGTCGTCCGAAAAATTTTGCTGCAGCAAGGAAGTATTTTATGATACTTTTAAGGATGTTTATTTTCATTTTTTGTGCTACACAAGCCTTAGCTTAGAACGAGAAACATAATAATAGCGTGGGAGAAAAAAAGGCTTACCCAGATCAAGCAACGAATGAAAGGGACGAGAAGACAGACAATACAGCGATTACGTAATTAAAATAATCAAAGAGAATATTTCCAGCACGTCGGCATTAATATTTTTTTATGATGCCTACTTGAAAAAGTTTGATGACGAAGCGATCGTTTTGTTAGCGGTTCATTGTGGTGGATTCTGTGGAAACCCTTCCCAGCCCCTCGACTGGCTCTCGCTGATGGGGTACCTACCCGCCACAAGTCACATCTGCTCCAGTTACCAAAACACTAAACGTGTGAATATTTAACGAATCATACCGTAATGCCTAGGATGTTTTGTCGGGGCGAGAGGTTCGGTTGAAGGATTCTATCACTCTGAACAAAAGGATGTACCCACTACCTCATCTGCTTCTTAACACGCATGAACGTTCACATTAACATTTTGTTTTTAGATACCCATTGTCGTCTGTTTTGAATCTACTTACATACCTACATATACAACAACAAACAACAACACTCCATTTTACACCCCACTCAGGGGCATAGGGAGGCAACAAGAGCTCTCCATTGTGCTCGATCTTGCGCAATGTTTATGACCTCCTCCCACACCATGTCCATGTCCCTCAGCTCTGCTTCAAAGGAGCGGAACACAGTGTGAGAGGGTCTTCCTCGTCTTCGGGACCCTGATGAGAGGAAGAACAGCGCTCTCCTCGGCCAACTGTCATTCGGCATCCTTAACACAATACATGTCCCAGCCGAGACATATACCTACCTACATATATGTGAGTATAAAAAAATATTTTTATAGAAAAGTAAGTTTGTTGTTATTGATCCTAATATAGTCATATATTTTAGTGTTTGTTAAAATTTAATATTGTTTCATTGTACGTTTTTTTTTCTTTTCTTATGAATGTATGATTTTCGTGATTTAATAAGGCCATAACATCCAGTTGGATGAGCCGCCAAAAAAAAAAAAAGTTTGTTGTTATTAGGTATCATATCATTAGGTATTTTATTTCAATTCTTTGAAATCTATAGTTTTCGCGACTTTACCATCCACAAACATGCTTTGATTTCTGTGGAAGTTTTTGAAAAATAATAAATAGGTATCATATTGATGGTCATATTGCCCGCAGCCCAAACGACAAATGGACGAATAAGCATCTCTTGTGCTGGCGCTCCAAAACATCCCAGAGAAACACCGGACGACCCCAACTTCGACACAGATATGATCTGCCGATCTAGACAAGTTCAAATTGCCGTTCGACTACAAACGAAGATTTCGTCAACGTATAGTGCGAAAAAAGGATCTGCCCATTGGAACATATAGAGTAAACAATGATTTAAATCAAACAGAGAATAATGAGTGGAAGGCTAATAAAAAAAAATCAAACAAAAACACTTTGGGATATAAAAATATAAAAAGTGGACAGTTAATTTTTTTCCTACTCTACATTATCGAATAATTCGTTTGTAGTCATTCGCCAATTTCAATTTGTCTAGGGCCCCTGGTGAGGTTTGGACATGGATGCAAATTGCAGAGGCACAAAAACAGACAGAAATGGAAGAACATGGAGTAGGTCTATGTTTAGGACTGGACGGTTCAAGGCTGAGAAGAAAAAGAATAAAAAATATCACTAATCATTCAAATTAATGAAAAAATAAAGCTGGTATTTTAGAAAAGAAAACAGGATTGATGACAGAGAGGTAACAAGATAAAAGAAAATACTTTGAGATTATTAAGTATAGAAAAGTTGAACAAAGGAAAACTAAGATAAAAACGAAAATAATACTTGCCGTTATAAATTCAAAAGAAAGGTGTGAAGTGTGGATTCGTCATTAAGAAAGACAAAGTTAATAGCATAAAAAATATTAGACATGAGAGATTTTGTATCGCTGTGAACGGCCGTTTCCACTTTGCGAAATAACAAGTACCTATATGTGCGAGTGTAAAGTAACAAGCGGAAAACTGCAAGTTGCGAGTTGAATTCAACAGTGTCAATTTCACAGAGATAGAAACTGTTTTTTTTGCAAGAAGCCTCACCCTGCCTTCTTCCCTACCTACAGCTTTAATGACTGACAGTGCAACATGTTTGTCAGTGCTACCCCCGGTGGCGAAAAACATAAACAACATTGACATTAATGCAGTTAATTTGGACTCCACCAACTCGCACTTCACAAAAGTGGACACTCACTTTTGACCTGCAATTTTAGCCCACAACTCGTAGCTGCAATTTTGACTTGCTTCTTAATAAAATGGAAACGGATCTTATGATCAAGTACCCACTGAAAGAAATCCATCGTCCATTTATGCTGCACATTTAAAATACAAACAAAATTAATTACCTGCAAGCTCTTTCTGTAAAAATTCTTAGTCTTATTCTTATTGGTTTATTTGCTAACGAAATTAAACTTACCCTAAAATATACTGCGGATAAAAGCTGATGTTTTTTAAACAATAATTTTATTGTATTTTGGAAGAAACACACTGAAGTTAAAGTAAATTTTTTATACTTGGATAACTCACTAAAAAATCCAGCTTTTGGATTCATTTCAATTCTCTACGGATCCCGCATACGTAGCAGGCCTATTTCACGAGGTGGATTACACAACTTTGAGGCTCTTTATTATGAGAGTGACTTGGATCCTGAAGGATAAAACTTTCAAGTAAACACTACACTTCCGCCGAAGATGTGAGGCAAACTATTGAAAGAACTCGCTTCATTTCCTTTATATTCTTTCCGATTTACTACGTGTAGTAGGAAAACTAGATATCTATTATTTAAGCTTACTTAAAATAAATCCGTTTATAATATTGTTTTTTAGAATGACAACTACTTACTACAAATGTTTATTTTTCCAAAATTTATTGGCCAAAAAAGTACATACAAAGATGTAAGTATTTATTTACCTGTCATATAATAATAATATTGAATCTGGAAATTTGTCCGTAACTCGTTTATTTTCGTTGAAACACTCTCTAACACCACGCAAACAATTTTCATACATTTCAAAAAAATGTCAAAAATAATCCAACTAGATACGTGAAATATTTTTCATTTTATTTAAAAATGTAATACGGCGAACGACACAATATATGCTGGCGCACTTGGCGCAGGCCTATATCACTTCCACCATCGCGGGGAGGAGATTGACATGGCTAGGACATTTTGTTAATAATGCTGACTACCATCAGGGTCCCGAAGACGGGAAAATCGTCTCACATTTTGTGTTCGGTTCTTTTGAAGCAGAATTTAGAGATTCGAATAGTATATTAGAATCTAGCGCAGTGGAGAGAGCTTCTGGCCTCCCTATGCTCCTAAATGATTATTTATATTAGGTTTATAATTGAAGTTTATTGAACTGTAAATAATATCTTTTAACACGACATTTCATGGGTTTAAGAGAAGATTTGTTAAAGGAGAATAAACCTACATATACTGCATTGTCATTGATGTCACCTATCATCTACATATGATACCTACCAAAATTCAAGAAAATAATAATACCTATTCCTTTTAAGATAATATAAATAGTAGGTATCATTGTTGGCATTTAGCGGACTGTCCCAAATAATATTACCGAACCGTTTTTTTAGATAACACCACAAAAAACGGCAAGGGAATAAAAAACACACCCCATTATTTTACTTTCCGTAAGGAAGGTACTTGAAGACAAAAATCCTATCTCCATAGTTGAATAATTTTTCTAGAAAAGAGTCTGAAATACGTTAAGGGCAGATTCAAACCTTCTTCACTCAATATTTTGACAACCACTTACTTTCTTCTATAAAAATTACCGTCGAATAAAGAAAACGTTTGGTCTTCCCGGGTGATTAGGGCGCATGCGCGTCACTAAGAATTCTGTTGCCAGGTCTGCTGAACCTCGAAATCGTGTATGTATGAGCCCTTTGTACGTCCATGCCTGAAATTGTCATTGTATAAGCAGGTACTCCTGACACCGTCTCTTCTTCGGAACATTCTAAATTCTAATACTAGGTCCGTGGCCATGTGTGACATTGCTGTCACGATTGCGATTACGAAAAGTTTTTTTATAATGTTTGTCTGATGTCACTCGTTATAAAAAGATCCATATAAAAAAAGATCTCATTCGCAAACAATATCGCAATATAACACTTGACTATGGGCCCTCGTCTATCTTATTGTCTTATGACTTTCTTAAAATGGAAGAAATAAAAGTCGTCCACAGCGTTTCATCTTGTCAGCTATCAAATACATTGTTTAGTCCATGTTATTTTTTAAACGATTGCCATTTGAGTAGGTATATAATAAATCGATTGATTGAATGCTCTTCAAACTAATCATCTTCTGCTCCTGTTTGGAGTGTTAGTCATTGCACATTAATACTATATAATAATATTTGGACTGTTCTTTGGACTGTTCTCTGCCACTATAAACTATTAATTTTTTCTCCATGTATATTTTTCTGTGCCTGTGCTATTTCTTTTTTTGTCTTGTTCTCTATTTTTATTATTGTTATAATAAATAATGTTCAAATGACGATTCCAAGTGTCCGAATGGACCTCTTCTTCTTCTTCAGCTTATCGCCGTCCACTCCTGGACGAAAGCCTCCTCCATGTTCCTCCATGTCGACCTCTCCTGCGCAGTCTGCATTCATAGCACCCCAGCGTGTCGCTCTAGGTCCGAATGGACCTAAGGATGATCAAATACAATAAACAATAATAACGTTTACCTTTTAAGTTAAGTTTTGATACCCTATACAATTACGACTTGTAAAAAAAGAATTGAAATCTCTGTGCCACTGATAAGTTAACATTAAATAAATAAATAAATAATGCTTTATTGTTACTAAAAATGCAGCCGTGATACAATTCATTCATGAGAATCAAAGGGCGGACTTATCCCGCAGGATCTCTTCCAGCCAACATTACGTATATAGGTAGGTGTAAATAATATAGATGTTGCAATATGGAATATTTTTTGATTTACTTATTACATTTTTTTATATTTTGATTGTTTTAAACGACTTTTGTACATATTATACGACTAACTAATAACCTTACAAAATACAGTAGCAAATAATTTGAAATGTGCTGAAAAGGTCAATGAAAAGTTGACTTAGCAAAATATTAAATGATCTTTAGACAAAAAAAGAGTACAAAAAAAGTTAAAAAAAAAAACATATTTGCAAAATATTATTACGTTGTAGGTCTGGCAACATTTTCGGAGGTTATATGTGCGTACTTGGCCGCTACCTCAGTTATCCTTCAGTTTCCGAAGAGTTCGGTGTACGGGACGGGCTTAGCTTCATTGTTTAATAATTCTCGCTTTGTGGTTTAAATTATCATTATATATAGTGACGGCACGAGATTAAGTATTATAAAAACAAACTTAAAGTAGTGAATTAAGCCTTTCTGAGTATATGAACATTTTAATTAGTGAAAATAAATTTTTAAATTTAGTTGTTTTGGAACAAAACTTTAGTTTTTACACAGTGTTTGTTTATTTAATTAAAAGAAAAAAAAACATAAAAAAGTTTAAAGACTTTTTATGGTGTGAACGCTTACCTACGATCTGTTTGGTTGATTGCGTGTTTTGGAATATTGAAGTACCTACCTACTTTTAAACTATTAAATGGTAAGCATTTTTATGTATTGATCATAGCACCTACGCCTACAAAGTTTATTAATTTAAATGATCAAAAAGCCTAAGTTTTAAGAAAAAACAAGCGTGTCTTGAAGAAAAGAAATACCATCTTTTTATTCCCTTTTTGGTTCTTAACACACACCAAAATGTGGTGTGTTTTTGAGTTTTTGTTTCGATTTTGTATTTAATTTTGAATTTTCAATCTATTAAGAAAAGGTTGGTGGGTAAAAACATCAAATCTCTTAAGCAATATTTTTTTTGAGGAAGGTATATTGCTATGATTGACTAATAAACTTTAGTTTTACTTAAACATAATTCGAATATAGCGGGGCATAGAAAGGCCATCTTCAGCTCTTCACAGCGCTCGATCTAGCTAAATATTATGCCCTTATTATCTGTTTTGAAAGGTCTGAATCGACTTACAATTCAGCATCCTTAATTCAGGTTCCAGCCATTTCAAGCTATTATGGTTGATGTGATGGGCCAGAGCCGCATGCATCCGATCGTATAGAGCAGTGCTCCGCAAACTATTTTGTGTTCAAGGTACACCTACCTAATCAAGAAATTTCAGAGGTAGGTGCACCAATGATTATTTTTTGAGACCCCCCTTTCCCAACTACACGCTCCATAACATTCCTCCCCCCTTCCCTAAGCACCCATGTGGTTATTGTATATACCTACCGCAATTCGCATAAGTAGGTTGTGGCAATGGTAATAGAATTGTAACAGCATGCTATGAACGCAGGGATACATATGGTTAGGCTATCCTTCGGATTTTTTTTTATTTTAATGCCCGATCAGTGTCCAAGAAAAATGGTATCCGAGAATGCATTTTTGTTACATCCAGTCCATAGGTTGCAGGTCACACTAGGAAATCAACAGTTTTCTGCTTACAGAATTTTATTATCAATACCGGCACCTTTTTTCTGAAGTGTAGGCATGACCTGTGCAAACATTTCATAAGGAACCTACTACCTACCATTAACCGCATGCCTGATCTACACCAACTTAGCGCGAAAGTTTTCAATTTTGTCTAGAGACGTTAAAATATTAGATATATTAGCTGATAGTCTTGCATTTTCTGTTGAGCTCATTTAAATGAGCGAATATGTCCGGCAGTTATCTGCCTACTGTTTATTCAAGTTTTACTACCCATTCTTTTCTTTTGAACATAGAAGCCAAATCTAAACCATGAGCCTCTAGAAACACTTTGGTCCCATTTTTTCTACGGCACACGCTTTGCGGAACACTGATAGAGCATCGCTCGTTATTCGGTGGTGCCATCTCAAAAGCAAGAGATAGTTTATTTATTTATTATAAAAGACACCAACAGAGCATTGAAAACACATACAAAATAAACATAAAAAACACATGCACCCCCAATGCTCCAATAAAAGGCGTCTGTAACATAATTAATGTAATCCCGCGAATATATCTATCAAAAGTCAATTCGAACAAAAACAAAAGTAAACACGAAAAGAAAAGAATGTTATATTGAGTGGATTAGGCGTAATAATATTATTATTATTCTATATTTTTCATAAAAAATAACTATCTTGCCAAAATTATTAAAACTGAACATCGACCGGCGTGGATTACAGTAGATCGCGAGGGCCTGATGGTTTCGACTTCCATAAGTGTTTGTTCACTTGAAATTTCTACCCGGGGATGGCTTGGCTCAGATTGGACGGGACCGGTTGACTGGAAAAATTGCCTCAGGCAACATGTTCCGTCGACTATTATACTCTGACACCTTTGTATAGATAAGTGTAAAATTTAATGATTTAAATTGATTTGAGATTATCATTACTTAGCGGCTAATTATTTACGAATTCCGTAAAAGAAATTAAAATCATTTTGTACAGCAACGGGATTCAGAGTCATTCATTTTTTTTTAAACTTACATTTTTTTAAATTTAACTTCATATATTTCGATCAAATTTCCATTAATTTCATTTAGAAAATATGAGTTTTTAATATTCAATAATCAAACATTCAACCAATCATCGAATTCTACCTTTAAAATGCCCTTTAGATACATTGAGAGGCTACAAGCGCTCTCCACTGCCCTAGATCTTACAAAGTTTTAAAGATCTCATCCCACACCATGTCCAAATCCTAACTGCAATACTATTTTTCACCAAATTGTATCAGACATCTCTAAGATACATACATACATACAAGAAGAAGCTTTAGAGGGCATTGATTTTGTCTGAGTGGGTTTAACTGCGATGTCGTATTCCAGAACATTAAGGGCCGTGAGAATTTATGCAACACAAGCTTTCGGCTAACACGGAGATACCGTAAGAACGGAGCAATATAGAGACTATTCTCTCTTCTTCGAACTTGTTGTTTTCTCAAACCTTGTAATGTAGGTATTAAGATGGGTTGAGAGACTAAGCTAACATAGAGCCAGAGCTGGAATAGAAAAATTATTCTTGATTTTTAGTGTAAACAAAGGCTCCTTTTCAGCGTTTACACCAAGCAAATATCAATGAGCAAGAAGGAGAAGTAAAATTATTAATTTGGGGCTAATCTTTTAGACAGACGTGCTGATGACGAGGGCCAGAGATTACAATAAATGAAAATATTTATTCATAGATTTCGAATAGAATTTGGCTACAGTTTGATTTTAAAACATTCATATTACCTATTATGAATCTCATCGCAATCGTATGATTTTACCTACCCACAAATGAAAATATTAACAAGTCAATTTTGGTTCGTCCTGCAATTATAATTAATACTAGCGTTTCCGACAGACGTTGACTGGTATTCTCAAATTCACGTTCCAACTCAACACAAGAAGCTCTTGCTTAGAACTTTAACGGTTACCAGTAGTTACGCATCTAATGTATTTAATAAGACATTTTCAGAATAGATAAATGTCAAAAGTCTCAATAAAAATTGGATACGACGCAACTCAATCATCTGTTTTTCATTTCAGAATAACAGTCATTGTCGTGTCTTTACTATGAATATTGGATTCGAATTTGTATACTTAATGATATTTTAATAATCTATTTGATTGAGGAGAGCGCTGTTCTTACTCTCGTCAGGGTCCTGAAAATGAGGTAGACCCTCTCATTCCGTGCTGCGTTCCTTCGAAGCAGCGCTGAGGGGTTTAGACATGGGAGGAGGTCATTGTAGCCGCGCAAGATCAAGCGCGGTGGAGGGCTCTAATTTATTTATTTAAACATAAACGGCGTAAACGCCTTTTGAAAGCTAAGTACATTATAATGGACAACAGTACAACAATTAATAAGATTCACAAATATATTATTAGCTCAGTGTCCTATGTCCCTAAGTGGCGTCCAAAAGGGAGAACTTATTGTATTGTGTTTGACTGATACAAAACCGATTGATGCCTTTGTTTTAAACAATGTTTACAGGGCACATTCCGCAATCGTTACAACTATCAAACATCTCGCAGTTAAGTAAAACGCCAATTGAATAATAGTAATAGGTAGAGACTGGAAAATAGTGGTGTTATTTTTTGTGAATTTCGGTGTTATTTTTGGAGAAATTCGGTGTTATTTTTGCTCTAAAACAGGAAAATTGGCGTTATTTTTTCAACGTTCATTTCTTCAAAATGAAGGTAGATGTTATAACAAAACAAAAAAAATAGTAATATTTACAATTTTATCAACAATATTTATGTGATATACATTGCCAAATGAATGATAAAATCTGAGCAACAAAAGATTCACAAAATATACCTACACAAAAGATCAATGTAAAAAAATATTCAATATACCTAATGCACACAATTATACAATATTTCAATCGATGTTACAATAATTAAAACTATGCTTAAAAATATACATTTTTGACATTGGCGTAAATGATCTGGGATTCATGAAATTTTTTTTGGGTGAGGTCATCCAAAAAAAATTCTCACTATGGGACCCTCCCAGCACTTGGGTAGTTATTTTTTGCTTTAAATTATTATTTCTGAACGAGCAACCAAAACAAAGTTGTTTATATGTTTTCTTAGCACAGTGATGTACAAAGAGAAGAACCCCTCGAAGTCCACATTAGAACAAAGTATCCAAATCGCTTCCAAACAACAAAACGCCAAATTATTGTTTGTCATTTTAAGTCATTCAAATAATATGATAATTTCCACTTAGGTCATTTTTACAAAATAACACGACACGAAATTCGCGTTATTTTTCTAAAAATCACATTATTTGCGCTATTTGCGCAAAAACCTCGGAATTCGCGTTATTCGCGCTAAAACCTCAAAAATCGCGAAAAAAATCGTTTTATCGCGATCGCGAAATTTTCCAGTCTCTAGTAATAGGTAATAGAAAAGTTCTATTTATTTCGTCAAAAGCACGTCAAAAGAAGGTTACATTTTTAAGTTTTCTTAAATTATCTGAATTTTCACGAAATTATATTTTTTTCTGACATTTAACACCGGTTAACACTTTAAAAGGATTAGCGAAGTTGGTTCAGCCAAGACTATCCGTTGGTCATCGCATCTCACCACGCGATGAACGAGTGAAACAGAGCTCCATTTTTAAATAAAGATGTAGGAATACCAATTAGATGTTGTTGGCTCGATTAGTTGGGACAAATTGTGTTTGCGCCCTTCATACAGCCGTGTAAATACAATTCCCATAAGGATAATTTAAGACCGGAGAATCTCTACCTTTGTTTGCATTTAATTAATTTGCGGAACGGGGAAAAATCGGAACTGTCGAGAGGCAAAGTAATCAAAATTATTCATTTTCAAGTAAACTTAGGGGGAGGATTTTCTCAAGTATCGAGACGCCCTTGGGATGATCCGAAAATTTCCATCATTAACGATTTTTTTATGAATTATCAATATGTATCAAAGTCAAGAGGAGAATAATTATTATATACCTGAGTGGAAATGAAAAATTGTCGTAATCATTTGGGGAAAACCATTAACCGTGGACAAATTCAGTGGTAAATTGATAAACGGCTGGGGTACACGGGGAATGTGGGTACAAGGAGTAATGTAAAGGTGATAGGTCGTCTATCTATACCTATACAAACTATAACCAAACATCTTTATTCGTCACGACATACCTAGTATCTACCTTGCTATATTAACATCATAAATTAATACATAAAGTTTGTTAAGTATTTTGAAGATAGCCCAACTGCTTTCTACTTGTCTGGTAGTTTACATATTTTAATTAATCTCTCCCTGTCTCTCTCTCTTGGATATTTAAGCCCATGTTGAAATATCTGAAATATTTTAAATAAATTAATAACATCTGACTTTTGGCTCTGACATTCCATGTTTTTTTTGGTCCCAAAGATATCTATGACTACTCAGTTCTGGTGAAATCATTAAAATACCGCGACTAGTAAAACAAAACAATAGAGATCATTTTATGACAATCTGTTTAATAATAATTTGACGTAATCTTAGTGCTCAAGATGACTGCATACTGAACTGCAGATTTTTATTTATAATTTTGGATTTACGTAGAATGATTTGGATTCTGGCATAGATACCCCGATCGAGAGTAGGTACATAGATTTACAAGAAAAAACAAAAAGAAGTTTTTTTATCGGGTCCAACTCTTTTGCATAGATTTTGATTCTGAGAAATAGTCTAAGGTGATCAACTTTCGACAGCTAGATGGTACTTTTTATTTACCTAGCACCCTGAGGTAACCACTGTTTCTTACTTAAGCTGTTGCATTCCATGAGATTTTTCGACATGTTGAACATGTTGAGAATTCTCATGATTAGGAGTTTCGGAGACTTAAACATTACCACCTAATGGCGAACGTTGTTAACGTAAAGTGATCACACTAAGCCAGCCTTCGAAATAACAGTAGAAGACGGTCGTAAGCCTGAAGTGGTGTGTTCCATATAAAAATCGAACATCAGTAATGAATTGTTAGAGTCATTAGTTGCAACATATTCTTTCGTATTTATTCACCAAAACAAAATAAAAAATGGATCATTGTTATAAATCTGTTGTAGACGTGCAGATACGTAGGTTTATGAGTAGGTATGTACCTACCTATACAAGAATATCAGTAAAAGATCAACGGGATGTAATATAAGACGAAAAAGAGAAGCGTAGGTATATATGTGCACATTAACGATGAAATATCCAAAATATGTATGAATGGGATCTCGGAGGCAGGTAAGTATGTTTGGGAATTACTCCTTGAAGGTATGTTTAGATCGTTAATGCGCGCCAGGGTTGTTGAGCACTGGAACTCTCGTATGTGAATGTGGGCACATTTAGAACGATATATTATTATCTCTCATTGAATTTCACACCACCCACCTCGGTATAATTTGCCAAAAAGTAGAGCGGGGTTTGTTTAAATCTATCTTTAAGGTATCGAAACGTCGAGGGACTTGCGGTGTTTATTTTGTACCTACCTAAAATATTGTAGGTAGGTATACTCGCAACTTCAATTCTCTGTACCTGGGGGAATTAATCCGGTGCTCTCTCTGTTTATTGGATTTTCGCACAATTTTCTAAACATCGCAATTGTATACTTGAAAATTTACTTCCAACTCAAGAGGGTGTGGGGGGGGGGATTATCAGTGGCCAAGCAACAAAAAAGGTTTCTCGCCTTAGGTTACTTTGTTAGTATATGTAATTTGTCAAAGTTGTTTACAAAGGGTTGTGTATCGAGTTAACGTTTTTCACGAGCTCCAAAACTCAAGAACCTTGGAAAATCATGAATTTTGTTTTTGAAATGTATTGTACCTACTTACCTACTTTGTATCTGTGTAGGTTGAGGTTTTATGGTTTCAATGAAAAGAAACTTTTAAGGTTTTAACATTATAAACATTATTTTATTAAATCTTCAAATTTTTTGTCGCGAGCAACTTTGTAGAACATTTTAAAATAAACAAAAATAAATTAATATCAACAAAAACTTTGTCAGTTCTACTTGAGTATATTTGATTAAAACGTTTTCGGGCAACCGTCCATCTTCATCAGTAACCTTAACAATACTAGGTTAGGTATTGTTAAGGTTACTGAAGATGGACGGTTGTCCGAAAACGTTTTAACCAAATATAGGTACTCAAGTAGAACTGACAAAGTTTTTGTTGATTTTAATTTATTTTTGATTATTTTCTTAATTGATGATCACAAACTCATCACGGTTTATTGTATAAAAAATCAACCATTATTTAAATTTGTTGTCCATTATTTCTGTTATAAGAAACAATTTTTTAAATAATAATGAATATAAGCTTTGTTAAATTAATAAACACTGCTCTTAAGCCATTTTTTTACTAAGACTTATGGGAAAAAGCGGGCGATCTACCAGATTCAACCGGAGATCGAACCCAAGACGAAAAACTTCAGCTTGTCAACACAAAAGTCGGCACCGAATCGTTAGCCTGACACTGGCATTCAATCTGTAATGCTTATTACTTAAACTTCTAACTATCTACCCGCTACCGTAATAGGATTTTTTATAGTACCTAGTTCAAATAAACCAAAACCTATTTACATTTAACTTACCTATTACTGTTTATAGATTGGTTGTGGTAAATGATTGAAAATCTAATGTGAAAAACACCAAAATGGTTCGTGTGATACCGATTGGGACTACCCGTTCTATTAGAAGGTGACCACCTACATACATTTAATTTCACTATCAAGGACGACATATATATTATCGTGTTTATGAAATGCAAAAGTTTTTTATGAAATGAAGTGGTCGTGATAGCAGTTACGACACCGATTTTCGTCGTGCCGTCCATCTTCCTCTTTCAATACGCGAGCTTTTAGAAGCTTACCTATTGTGAAAGAGTCAAAGAATGTTTGTGTTTACTCTGAGTGAGCACAGATTCTCTTTATAAAAAACATTCTAACTTTCAAATTAGTTTAATTGATGAGTTTTTTTTTCATTAGTATAAAATTATTATTGTTCTTCCTCCTAACTCATGTCCTATAAGGTCTAACTAGACATATTATTATCGTCTATAAACTTATACCACTCTCTCAAACTTTCAGCCGACGAATTCATGAACTTTAATTACAAACAAAAATTCATTAATTATTGAGTCAGAGTACTCTGAATTCCAGCATAATGTATTATATTATGTCCAATGGAATTTCGTAATTAATTAGAATATATTATTACAACTTGTTAGAAGTCAGCTTTTTCAGCCTTAGTGGGATGATTTTGATCAGCATAATTTGTTTTAGAAGAAGTTTTGTTATTATTTTTAACATAATATTTGCCATCAAATAGTCGATTCTGTACAAAACTTCTTTGGTGTGATCATATTTGCAAATTCGATACTTGGAATTGGAAATGACTCCAGTATTACGAGGTTTATTCGTCAATCCAGCAACACCGAATCGTACACTGGTATTTCCTCTCCATGTCACTGCCCGTCTGAACTTGCTACGACGCTCGGTGTCGGTTTGCCAAAATTTGGCAGTCGGTAATATAATATGAATGAAAAATCTAAGTATTTCAGTCTTATTGACAGCGGTAACCGATATCTGGTAGAATATAATATGAATGAAAAATCTAAGTATTTCAGTCTTATTGACAGCGGTAACCGATATCTGGTAGAATATAATATGAATGAAAAATCTAAGTATTTCAGTCTTATTGACAGCGGTAACCGATATCTGGTAGAATATAATATGAATGAAAAATCTAAGTATTTCAGTCTTATTGACAGCGGTAACCGATATCTGGTAGAATATAATATGAATGAAAAATCTAAGTATTTCAGTCTTATTGACAGCGGTAACCGATATCTGGTAGAATATAATATGAATGAAAAATCTAAGTATTTCAGTCTTATTGACAGCGGTAACCGATATCTGGTAGAATATAATATGAATGAAAAATCTAAGTATTTCAGTCTTATTGACAGCGGTAACCGATATCTGGTAGAATATAATATGAATGAAAAATCTAAGTATTTCAGTCTTATTGACAGCGGTAACCGATATCTGGTAGAATATAATATGAATGAAAAATCTAAGTATTTCAGTCTTATTGACAGCGGTAACCGATATCTGGTAGAATATAATATGAATGAAAAATCTAAGTATTTCAGTCTTATTGACAGCGGTAACCGATATCTGGTAGAATGCAGCCATCCTAATTCTACAAATAATAAACAATGCATCTGACTGGATTGGAAATCCACGCGTTCGGGAGTTACAATAATAATTGAAGTGGCGAGAAAGAGAGTGCCAATGAAGTAGAAACCTCAAACGATACATGTACGTACATAAAAGGTAGAGTATCTAAATAAAGAAAAAAAAATCTCATAAAGTTCAAATTTTACTGCCTATGGTTGGTTTTTTATTATTTTTTAACCAACTACCGCCTACCACCTGCTCAAATATTGAAGAAATGAAAATGTGCCTTGATGTGATTTATAAACATTGATTTTTTTATGAGGTCGTTATTTCGTTTTGTCAAGAATTTTTGTATCGTTTTTCTTACGTAGATATCAAAGAAGACTATCCACAGCTATGATATTACTTTAAAATTATTTCTTTTCACGAAGTTTTGAGAATACTTACTAGAATCCTTCTAATTTAACTTTTTTTGATAAATATATTAGGATTACTATAAGGTTCAATTAGATAAGTCGAAGATCATCTTTCGAACGAAAAAGGTATTTTTTTATGCAAATTTGAATTACTACAGGCTTTGGACATTCTTCTATTGCTGTTTTCAATAGATGTACCTATTTGAATTGAATGAATAAATAATAAAAAAAAAACAACCTATAACGCTTGTACGAAGGTGCTGTGGTCGGGTCGGTTGGCCAAATGGCATCGTCTCTATTTGAGGCGGATAGGGAATTTTGATAATTCTTTTGGAGACATGGGATTTAATGTTTCACATTGTTGAAAATCAGAAATTTAAAAGGATTATTTAAAGGCGAAAGTTGTGAACGTAGTGATCACATTAAGCCAGCCTTAGAAACAGCAGTACAGTCGTCATCCCGTGGTGATTTATGTACATTTGTATGAAAAAATTAACTCCGAAAATCCATCTCGTTTTGTATCAAATAGTTGATTCTATACGTTAAAAATAATGCATTGCTTTATGGAATTTCGTCAAATGTTGAAAACGGCATTAGGTCTTTATCATTCGAAAACAATTAATAATCGTAGCTGGAGTGAGCCATGAATAAAATTGACCGTATACCCAAATTTTAATCAATATTACATTTTTGCACCTGGTCAAATATAAAATAAATATCAACCTTTATTTAAGTAAAATTTGTTATCTTTATTCTTATTTTTGAAGTAGTTACCTTCATTTTATATTATAAGATGAACCCACATATTTTCTTTTCTTTTCTCCTTCATTATATTATTATTATTATTTACATAATTTACGATTATTTGTTTCCACAATAATAATAATATTATATTGAGAAGACTGCCTCCAAAAATATAATATTTTATTACATTTTTATTTTGCAAAAAAGTTAGGACAACCAAACCGTAGCAGAAACTTTTGTGACAAGAAAAGATAGGATAGAATGTGAGTTGTAGGTCACCGCAGGACTTCACGGATGCTTAAATAAGGCTAATGCTGTCGTTCGGTTGACTTTCTTTTATAAAAAAATTACTTTACATCAAAAGTTTTTCAATTTGTTTGGTAATTTCATGAAACAACTTAAACTTTCAGGCGAGCAAATTGATGTGAAATATTGGTTTTTAACGATGTTACCCAAACTTTGCGTGTTGCTCTCTTATTTTCTAACTCCCGAAATCTCTAAAAAGAAAATTCGCATTTCTTCTTCACATTTTATCCATTCTTTTTACTAACGTATCTACTTTGTGTAAGGTTTAATATAGGCTGTCAGTCAGCTCATTGGACGCACTTTAATGTTTTAACTTTAGCCTCGTCTAGCGTAGTTAAATTATTTTTAAGAAATATTTTATTATTAAGTCATTGGAATCTTATTTCACGTTGTATCCATTGTAAGAAAATCCAGATAGGACAATAAAACTCATCCGTTGTTTTTAGAAGTGTCGCTACCCATTGGGACAACGGATCTATATTGTCTTACTTTTAACCCGCTCGCTGTTAATGTCTACGTAGACGTTACTGGTGTTCTTATTGTCCATACTGTTTGTGTAATTGTTTGTTATAAAATCACTGTTTGTATATTTATTTAATAAAATAAATAAATAAAAATATTGATTCTGTTTAAAGTCCATATTATGGCAAAGAAGTAGCAAATTTTTAGTACCTGATACTTCATATTATTTTTCATTTATTTATTTTGACAAAACACATTACAGAGGACATCTATATATACATTAAAAGTAGAAACAATAGTAATTTATGGCCTCAAACTATTTTGACCTCCATCGAGATGTGCCACATGTTACGTGTGTTACATTCAAAATACATTTTTTTAAAGAAGTTAATAAAAAATGGATGCTTTCAACAGTTTTAACTCTAATAAATACACTCGCTTGGTTTAATTATTTATTTTACTACTTCAAAAGTAATTTTAAGTAGTCATTCGTTTCATGTGAATTGCATTCAGCTTCCGTGTATTTCACATTTAAGACATAGAAGAATTGCTATTTTTATTCCGAAATAAACCTGTAGATACATCTTGAGTTAAGATTGCGGAGTAACTGAACCATATTATTATTATTACACGGAAGCTGCCCTTCCTCAAGGGGAAAGAGTTGCTTAGCTTAACTTGACATACATATTATGCTTGCATAATAATGTGTTCTGGATATTATTTGGTTCTCTATGATATTTTCTCATGGCACAAAATAAAAATTTTGAATTTTAGATAAACTAAAAAAAAAATAGATGGATATTATGCCCCACTGCAATTGTGTACGTAAGTAGGAATAATATGACAAATGTTGAAAAATTAAATAAAGGTATGAAAAACATGTTCAAACAATCAGAAATATTACCAAACAAATAAACATATAATCACAAAGGAGGGAAAAAAGAAGGAAATGGGAGTAGAAAAGGTGTAAGTATTAAGTAAACCAACCATTGAAATTCTAATGAATTGGAAATCATCCATTATTGAGAAATATAGTTGTGATTTCCGTATAGAATTCTTAAATCTATATTTTGGGTGAAGTGGCAAATAGTACCTATGTCATTCTCGGTAGACTTTTCATCGTCTATCTGATGTTTATGTTTTGTAAAACAACCAACCATTGGTAACTTTTTTGTCATATTATAACCAATCTCACGCATGATTATTGTAGGTTTTATTTGCTTTTTTTATGAAACTGTGCTCACTCAAAGTGAACACAAAATAAATATACTCTTTGACTTTTTTCGCAGAAAGCTACTTAAAGCTTGTGTCTTGAAGGAGGAAGATGATCGGCACCTGGGCTCGAAACAGTGGGCATTAGTACGAGTTTTATCGAAAGCTAATTGCACGAAAATAAGCGCTTATTAGCGTACAATTAGTGTTCTAAAATCTAATCGAATCGATCGAATCATTCGATCATTTTAGTATAATTTTTTTTCGAAACTCTTTCGATATTCGATCATCGAAAACTTATACTAGGGCTACAGTAAGTACTTACGAAAACCGGCGTCGGCATCGTAACCGTAGTCTACCAACCACTTATTATAATTCCTTCCTTCATTATAATAACTAATTCGAAGCTGGGTGCCTGGCGTTTACGACGTCGGTTTTTGTGCTGAAGGTTATTTATTTATTTATTTATTTTATTAATTTTATAAAGTTATATAAAAATCTTTTTATATATCTTATAACAATTACGTTATGGGTTCAATTTCTAGTGTCAACCACCTCCCTATTTCACGACACAAGTTTTAATTAACTTACTGTGAAAGAGCCAAAGCGAGTGTGTTTTTGTTCGCTTTGAGTGACTACAAGTTCATTTTTATAACTTAAAAAAATCGATAGTACCTAGGACTAGGTATAATATAATATAAATCTGTAGTTCTATACATTGTACCATTTCTAAACACATTATTTGTGACTTAATATTTTTATAATAACCGCATGCTGTGCCAGTGGTTGACAGCATTTGGATTGTCCTCACTCAGAACGCGTCCATAAAACTTTTCCTAACATATACATATAATGTTAACGAATACCATGAATTTATTTTGTATGTATATTATTTGAGTGTTTTTGTTGTATGAATCCCGCAAGCTAAAGTGCAAGCTCATTTTACTTAAACAATTGAAATGTTTTGAATAATATAACTGGGCACCTACTCAAAATATAATGGCACATTAGACAAAGAGATGTAAACTAGTAGCAAAGCCTATCGGACGACAAGCCTTAACCCATATCTTCCCAGTGTTCCATTATTGGAACGGTTTAGTTAATAATTTTTATTATTTTTTTGGAAATCCGCAACTCGTTTATTTTTATGCGCTTAAAATCTTCGATTAATAGGCTATAGTTAGAGATATTGTTGCACAATATTCGCATCTGATTTTTTCTGTTATGAAGCATTCTTTATAGCAGATTTTTTGGAAAAACATTGCTCGTTGTAAAATGTCCGTATATGTTTTATTTGTTATAATTAACATTCAAATAATACGTTACCAGATCTATTGTAGTCTCTTTTAACATTATAAAAAATAATAAAAATAAAAATGACTATAAGTAGGTATTTTCATGTCCATTTTCCTAACCGTTCCATTTTTGGAACACTGGGATAATATGCCAATGTAAAATTTTTGTACTATTTTCATGCAAAAAAATTATTTATTGTTAGCAATTTATTTTTTTTGGTCGTAGTTTAATATGTACTAAATATTTGAACATCTAGAAACGAAAAAAGTATTTTATGTAAAGAAAATATGCGGACACAGCTGGTACAACTGAACCTTACACAGTAAGAAAACGTTGTTTGTATGGTTACTTTGAAGGTGAATGATGTTGATTTTCAAAAAGGTTCTGCAAAATCATCTTAACCATCGGATTCCACCTAAGGTCTGCTACGCTCAAAAGCAGAAAAAAATTAATTCATTGGACTTGATGAGTGACTTTACTACCAGGATGCGGTGATATCTTTTTCGGTCAAGAACGCTATGAATAACATTGAAGCAGATGTTATATCTTCAAAACAGGAGAAAATCCTGCATCAGCAAGCTATTGAAGTGCTTTGCTTTACAGTCAATAGCGACGTAACCTTCTTGCCTGATAAGTAAGGTCATAGGTTGATAAAGCTGCCGCAGAAGCAGTCTGCTTGAAAGATGTCATAATATGGAGAAACAATGCTATGAGGACAGACAGAAAGGTTCGTATCTATAAGACACATGGAATTTTATCCAGGGCAGACATTGCCAAAACAAAAAGCATGCTTAGAACATCTAAAATGAAAACACTCCATGGTTAATCTTTGCGTGATCGAATTAGAAACAACAGTAATTTGAGAGATCTAATAAATCGAACAATGTGGTCAGGTGGGTACGTCATAATTTGTTATTATATGTATTATTGGCACCAATATGTATTGAGAAGTTAAATATAAGTAGGGATACTATATCTAGCCCTGCATGAGGGTACCAAATGGGCTGCGCCGATCAAAAATACTCTTCAAGCGATGGTAAGAAACCTGGAACAAGGCAAGTCAAGATGATAACCCTGATAAAACAGACTCCCGTGTCTATAAAAGAGAAGAAGAAGAAGATTTTTTATTGTATTATTTTATACAAGGCTTATAATTTATAAATTGTGGATTAAAATTTTAAAATCTCTTCATAAAGTACTTTACTGCGCTCTATATCGTTTTTGATTTCCCATACAAAAGCCCAAATGTTACATGTATGTATCTTCCCAGTGTTCCATTATTGGAACGGTTCTGTAACTAAAAATCCAAAAATCCAAAAAAATTTTTGACACTTATTTATCAATACATAGACCGTAAATAGTCCCTGTTATGATTTTCATGAAAATCTAACGGCTATTTCTATGTCTGGGAAGATATGGGTTAAAAAAATACAAACGTTCACAATTTAGCATCTCTTCATATAGCAAAATTTGCATGTAAGGAATATGTGATCAAGTGTCACATAATAAATCGTCGATAAATTACATACCTACCTATTTGAAATGCGCGATTATTACTTATTGACCCATAAGAATATAATGGTATATTTTTCATGTTGATTGTAAGGTATATGAAATAAATAATTACCTATAATTTTTCCTGCGGACACTTATGATTGTTATCATTGTCATACATCAGCAACGACAACGACTTACAGATTAATAAAGGAATGTGAAAAATATCAATAGATTGATTGGATTTTTCATAATGTGGATACGTAACTGGTTGGAAGTCCGGTGGTATCAAGTGGCGGCTTTCGCACGTACAACGTATTGGAGGTCGTGGGTTCGAATTCCGGCGGTCCCAATTTCCACTTTCAGGACACAAGCCTTTGCTTAGTGTGAAAGATGTCAAAAGTGTATTTGTATTCACTTCGAGTGAGCACAGATTTATTTTTAATTTATAATTATTATTTTTTTACTAAATTTAATTCAGTATTATTTTTTTTACTAAAAAACTCTTTATTCTCTGAATGTTTTTCATACATAAAAACATAACGAAAACACGAAATACGAGATCAGTTTGAATCAATAATAAATTGGCTTTCAGCACATTGTTTTTTTTTTCAGGAGAAATAATGCAATATATA
Organism: Mystacides longicornis; assembly: GCA_963576905.1. Taxonomy (NCBI): domain Eukaryota; kingdom Metazoa; phylum Arthropoda; class Insecta; order Trichoptera; family Leptoceridae; genus Mystacides; species Mystacides longicornis. Next base: position 24,006,919 of record OY756420.1, read on the forward strand.
AGTAAAGTTATCCTAAATAGGGCGAATTTTTTTTTAACTTTCCGATTGTGAAAATATTAAATTTATTGAAATTGATTGAGAGTCGTCTGACATAGGTACCTTGTTTGATAAACGAACGACATGGCTTCATACCAAGTAAAATAAAAAAAAAACACATTGTGTTTTCTATCACAACTTGGTTTAAGTTAATTTACTACCTATAACCTTCGAGAAAGTTCAAATAAAAAGTTTTATTCGTAAAACTCACGGCGTGGCATAGCAACGCTATAAAAGATCCAAGAAAAACAATTTAAATTGGCTTCGGTTATGTAGGTACGTTGTTTTACGATTGAGCTTTGAAGTTTAAATAAAAACTGAAATAACTGATTGAAGTAAAGTTATTGGCGTGCCCAAACTAACCGCAAACAAATGTTGTAAATCTAAGAGATCAGTAGTCTGAATGCGACAATGGAGTTTCATCAACGATCCAATTCCCCTTAGTAAGATATCTTGGATGCATACAATGAATCTCTGTAATATAGCGTTTAAGTGAGTATGCACAAAGTTTGTGCTTGGGTTGAGTTATTTTGTTTCAATGAGATAGATAGGTCGATTGGGTCTATTCTTTTCTCGTTCCATTCGCTGTACCCGGCCACATAGACTCACACAGGAACAAAGGTTTAGATTCAAACAGATTTACGTTATGCTTTCTCTAACAGCCGTTTTCTGCTGTCGCCATTAATATTCCGCTCACGTTCACCCACCCATATTTATGTATGTGTGTGGAAGAAATGTTTTTCTGAGGCTTTGATAGATTTATATGAAAAGTTTAATTACTTCTCGCGTTCCGTCTTTCAGTGATGTACCTACATTTTTTTTCGAAACTGTTTACCTGATGCTAGATTCAACTTTTAACGTTTTATTCCGATCCATTAGTCATATTGCATGTATGAAATAAAGTCCTAATCAAATAAAGTAGCACAAGATATATTTAAATTATATGGAAATAGACTTTTATTTAAAAATTTCATTTTTATTGCTATTGGTCTTAACTATTAATTATTCTAACGAATATGTAACAACTAATGACTCTAACAATTCTTTACTGATGTTCGATTTTTAAATGGAACTGGCTTAGTGTGATCACTTTACGTTAACAACGTTCGCCATTAGGTAGGTGGTAATGTTTAATTCTCCGAAACTTCTAATCATGAGAATTCTCGACATGTTCAATGTCGAAAAATCCCATGTATACAACAAGTAGATATTTAATAATAATTAATGAGATATAGAGATAAAAGTTGGAAATTATTGAGAACAAGAGAGCAACCAAATTTAAAGACTGCGACTGCTGTCATGTATTTGGCGCCAGGATATGAATATATCCATTTTTTGTTAATGTCTCATCTTTATTGCCTATTGGCTTTGTTGGAGCACAACGTTATAATTATGTCTAGATTCTTTTGTGACCATTTTTCAGGACTAGATCTAAACGATAATTATTCTATTTAATTTTGAACGCCGAGTATGAATAAATACTTCATAGTTGAGAATCGTCCTTGGAGCCCTGTTTATCCACCATTTTGCTGGATCTACTCTAACCATCGTAGATGATTTTTTTGAATTTGATAATTTCGGGTTCGTTTTCATTTTTTCGTTCGTTTCAGACTCTCCAGTTCATGCTTAGGTATACTTGTTTGTCCAAGTTCCGTTTCCACAAATGCGACCAAAATATTTTCTTAGCACATTTCTTTTAAATACCATCAGGATATTACAGTATCTTCTGCCAAGTACCCTCTTCTTTCGGATAACTACCAAACAAGAAATAGGTAGGTATATATTGTAACGTTGACCAGTTGAGAATAGTTTCTAAACTCTTCGAAGATCGTTATATTACGCATTCTGTCCATCGTTTGTTGCGAAAATACTTCTATTCACTAAGCAAACTTTTGAACGAAGAAGAAATTTCGAAAGTTTTATTTACTGAACTCCGATGGCTCTGCTGCATCCGGTGTAGATAATATTTTTTTTAAATATTGGCCGCTTTCCAATAAACAAACGGTGAATACCACAATTATTGGTAGTTATTGTTTTATATTGTCACGTAAGCTTTGATTTCCTAGAAAAAAAAGTGCTGTAATATGTATTGGCCGAAATACAGCGGGGAACGATGTCACTTTGAACTTTGTCTATACGTAAACCAAATGGCGTGGTTTCATAGAGAGCGGTAATTGTCATACTGATACGGCACCGTTTTAGAAGGAAACCAGAGCTGTATAGGGGTAGGTGAGCATCCACCCCCAACAATACATGTGTTGTTATTCCGTTGCACACCCGTTTAATTTTATTAACGACTTTAACTTTTAATTAACACTTTCAAAAATTTATCGTTCGTTAATAATTACCCAAATAAATCAATTTAAAACTAGTTTATATTTGTATTGGAGGACAATTTTATTATTGAAACGAAGTTATGGAGAAGCTGTGGCTTCATAAATTTAGCTCTGGGAACAAAATATTACCACTAATAATGTGTAGGTAGATATACCTATACTACCAACTTTTTGACACAAGTATCTATATAATAATACGTGAAGGAAAAACTTTGTGACTATTGTTACGAAAATTGCGTGGACGGAGGAGTATGAAATTTTGCACACAGTTTATATAGAGAAGGAGTGCTAATATTTTTTTTGAATTATGCACAAAAATAGCTTAAATCAATAACAAAACATTACAAACGTTAATGTTATGTGTTTGATACTCACACACACTTCCACAGACTACTTATTATTAAAGACCATCAACTTCATAGAAACAAAATAATGTAAAATGAAAAGCGCCTCATAATGGGAGCCGAAAGCTTTTTGAAGGCGGCATATTCATATGATGGGTAATAAATTGAGAATAGATTAAAAGTTATGGTCGTATTTCGAGCACTGGTCGACCACTAGTTTCTATAACACACTGCAAGCATATAATATGATCACCATGTACCGCTATTTCTAAGGCTGGAATAGACGGATAATAATTTATTTGATCATTTTCTTTTAGTTGGTACAAACGATTTTGTGTGTAGGTACCTAATATTTGCAGCTGAATTTGTAAAAAAAATTCTTTATGGTTTTTGACTTATCGTTATAATATGATATGAATGGTACTGTGGACCTTGAAAATATACCTCAAATCTTTTAATAGGTATGCAGAAATGCCACCCCTCTCTTTCAGGCTTAAGTATATGTTTATTTATTTTATAGTCTTAAGCTTTACAGGCTAATGCTACCTATTTCATAGATTCTAGCTTTTACAGGTTAATGCTACCTATTTCATAGATTCTAGCTTTTACAGGCTAATGCTACCTATTTCATAGATTCTAGCTTTTACAGGCTAATGCTACCTATTTCATAGATTCTAGCTTTTACAGGCTAATGCTACCTATTTCATAGATTCTAGCTTTTACAGGCTAATGCTACCTATTTCATAGATTCTAGCTTTTACAGGCTAATGCTACCTATTTCATAGATTCTAGCTTTTACAGGCTTATGCTATCTATTTATCTAACTTTTTGTAGACATATCGGATTAAAAACAAAAACGGGTTCGATTACCGCGCAAAGTATCGCATCCGTACAAAACCGGCCAAATGCGTTTGGCCCGACTCATCGGAAAGTATAACAACTATAAAGACGCAAAGACGGACAGCTGGTAAGTGACTTGAGTGCGGCTTTTTTAAAAGGGGAGACAAGCAGGTTTTATTATTTTCAGTGACTAAGCGACGCCGACGCCGCAGTATGTGTTTTAAAGCTAATTAATTGCTTTAAATATTTCATAGCCAAACATAAATGAACAAATGAATACCATTAAGCTCTTCACTTATGTACCTATATGTTTTTGGTTTATAACATTGCGGTTCGATCGCAGAATTTCATTCTAAACATCGTATAGGATCGATATCTAATGTCAAATGAAAGATTTCGACAGTGCAGGTATTATTGTATTCACTTTGACAGTGCCCAGATTCATGTTTAAAATTTAAAAATACCTAAAATTAAAAAATAATAAGACTTGTCAGTTATTTGATTTTAAGATGATCAATTTTCTATTTGATGATAATTAAAAACTCAAAAACGAAATTGAACAATTCTAAATAGGTAGATGTGTATTGAAAAAATAGCATAGCACCTAATTATTTACTTTTTTCGTACTTGTTTGTACAAAATGAACCGCATAAATAACCTGATATTATTTGTATAAAATATACAGCGTTATTTATCAGACTTGAAATCTCAAAAATTTATTGTGATTGATTGTTTTACCGAACAGAATCTACGTAGAGAGGATGATAATAATATGTACGTTCTCAATATAAGTTCACCCTGTAAAATACATCGAAAACGATTTTTCATGATGGGAGTACAAGTGAAGGTATTTTGAAATATAAAACTACATTTATGTAAGTATTGGAAACCTTTTCCATTAGAATAGTACAGGAAATGTGTGTGCTTATCTAGATAGGATCACGCCTGGTCGGTTGTCGTATTATTTTAAACCACGTTCGGTTTAAATAATACAATCTCTGTTTTTTATGGAACCTTTGGAAGAAAAAATATTTTCATATTTCATTTATTTCTGGGCTAACATTTTAAAAAGCTCGCAAATACATTACAAAATATACAAAATACTTACTAGATCGAGTGATTTTCGAAGAGATCGGCTACAGTTCGCTTATCTATATATTAATACGTGAGGCAAAAACTTTATATCCCTTTTTACGAAAATTGCGCGGACGGAGGTGAATGAAATTTTTCACACTTATAGTTTATATAGAGAAGGGGTGGCAAGTGCTAATATTTTCTTAAAATTATGCATAAAACACTACGCACACTAGGTACTGTAATGTTACGTATTTGATACTCACACGCTTCCACTACCTAGGTACTTATTAAGAAGATCAAGTCGTAGAAAAATAAAATGTAAAGCGCCTCATAATGGGCGCAGAAAGCTTTTTGAAGGCGGTATATTTAAATGGAAGGCGGAGCTGAAAGTAGCGGAATATTCAAACTTATTGCGTCAAGTTAGTTTTGGAAAGAAAATAGTAAAATAGCACTTGCTCAGTCCAATGTTCAAACTTATAATATAAATTAGTTATGGTCGAATTTCGAGCACTGGTCGACCGCTAGTTCATAGAAATCTGTAATATTTTTTTAATCTTTCGGCTGTGTAATTGGGTTTTAAGTTTATGTGATTCCGCCAGAAGGGCTGTGGTATGGCAAGCTCCTTTGCTTTGGTTTTAAAAGCCTCTTCAAATCGAGCCAACAATGTCAGTTTTTATTGTTTGTCGATATTATCTCCTACTAATTTCTCTCTTCAACGATTCTCCATTACTTCTGAGTAAACATCCATTTTTGCATAGATATGTACAGAAAATTCACATAAAGTTATAGCAAACCGGGAGAGCGCTTTCCAAGTGTTTTTGAAATTTTGTTATTTCATTATCACTGCGTTGAAAAATGTTGTTAATTTTTTGTTCCATATTGGTTGAAATAAACTGGAAGAAATTGAAAGGAAATCATAAATTTAGCTTCGTTCGTTTTAATTTTTTATTTCAAGACCAGGATCAAAACAAAATTGTATGTCAAACAAAACGTTAAAAAAAGTGTAAAGGCCAATATTATAAGCGCTTGGAGATGAAATGTTATAATAAAATCAGTTGAAGTGTTTCGTTTCAAGATTTTTTTATGACTTTCTGACATAAATTATGTTTGACAAAGGTCGACATCATATTATCAGCGAAACATTCCCAAAAAACCAGCAATACGCGACGTGGACGACATTTCCTTTCATCTTACACAATGCTATTCAGATAGTCTTTCAAAGGACGTAGCTACTCACAACAATAGCATTTGTTTATGTTTTGGAGACGATGTTATTTATTTCATTCATATACTTAACAAGATTACGGATTTTTTGGTGTCGGTATATAAAGTAATTTTCTCGAATTTCTGTCAAATCAAGGATCAAGACCAATCAAGCCAATAGGCAATAAAGATGAGACATATACAAAAATTGGTATAGCCATATCTTGGCGCCAACTATATAACAGCAGTAGCTATCTATAAAAAGTTGGTTGCTCTAGTTGTTCTCAAAAAATTCCAACAGATGGCTCTATACCTATCGCATTAACATCAGCTACTTGATATATACATAGGTACACGTTTTATGAACGAATTAGCGTCGGGGCAGTTAGCCCAGTGGTTACCTTCTCGGCACGGTACGACGAGGGACGGCAGGTTCGAATCCTGCCCGAGGTATGATATTTTACCACATGTTGAAATATCTCATAATAATCGGGAATTTGAACATTACCACCTAATGGCGAACGTTGTTAACTTAAAGTGATCAAACTAAGCCAGCCTTCGAAATAACAGTAGAAGACGGTCGTAAGAAGCCCGTAGTGGTTTGTTCAAGCATTTAAAATCGAACAGTATTAGTCAGTCATCAGTTGTTGATATATCGTTAAAATCAATGATATTAAAATACTTGGCCTGTTAGCAACATAGTTAGTCATTGAGATCTCTTGAAATTAAATCCAATTAGCTTCCTGTATCGTCATTCTACACAAATTTGATACAGTATGGGAAACCAAAGTTTAAGGGTTTCTTAAGGATGGCGTTATGTGGGTAGGTACGAAATCAACTAACCAAAATAGAGCTATCCGAAATATCAATAATATTATTTTCTATAATCTTATTATTGGTAATCGCATTAATATTGTAGGTAGGTACTTAGTTCGTTTTTCATGTATAATATAGAACATGAAAGAATTTCCAAATGATTTTACTTTTTTTTTTAAATTATGTTTTACCTACCTTTTTAAAAAAAAATGTGTAGGTATACATGACCACCCTTGCCCAGTCAGGGAAAAGAAAAGGGTTCAGGGGAAACGAGAAAGACGCTTTTAGAAAATGATATACCTACAAGAGGCCATATCCAGCAGTGAAAATATGGCTTATTATTGCGAATTATTCTTCCTTCTTAATACAGGACTGTATCTTGTTAGTTAATTTTGGAAAAACGGGTTTCCAACTGTTTTATTTTTGATAGACGTCTAGATGGTACGTTGCTATTTTTACCACCCGCACTAAATCTGTTCTATTACATACCTACGTGATCTCTTCATTAACCTCTTTTATACTTTCCTCATTTCACGACTTTTCCCCCTGCGAATTTTGGAATTTTGTGCTCGTGGGTTAAAGTGGGACTTCTCGTAAAATCCAAACAAGTAGTAGGTATCTACCTGCTTAAAATTAACACAGTGTGAATGGGTCTTTCCCGTCTTTAAGACCCTGATGGAAGTAAGAACAGCGGTCTCCTAAGAAACTGTCATTCGGCATCCTTAACATATGCCCCAGCCAAATCCTTCTCCTCTCCAAAATGGTAGCGGTGACTGGCCCTTGCTGGGTGTGCCAGTGTATAGCGTCGTTCTATACGCTGCACCCAGCGAGTACCATCTTATACTAAAAATTCTCCTGAGGCACTGTGTTCCGCTCCTTTGAAGCAGAGCTGAGGGATTTGAACATGGTGTGGGAGGAGGTCATAAACATTGCTCAAGATCGAGCGCAATGGAGAGCTCTTATTGCATCCCTATATGTTCCTGAGTGGGGTGTAAAAGTGAGAATTGATTGATTGTGCCTACTGCTTTTCGACTAAAGAGGGCCACCCTCAGTTCTTTGTTAACCTTTTTTGAGGTTGTCTGAAAATAGTTTAAATAATGTTTTTACTCCTATCAACAAGCATAAAATCCCATAGGTAAGTTGTAAATGTTGAAAAAGTGAGCTTGATACGTGCCGGTTACTACCTAATTTGAGAGATGCAGAGAACATCAGCATACAAGAGAATAGGAAGTTTAGGAAGGCTAGCACTTATTTTCTTATCTGGAATAATATTAGTTACTGAACAACGAACATTTTCCAGTTGTATCAGAAGGTGATTTCTTGTATGTGTTCGTAGTTGTTATATTAATTTGTAACACGCAAAGAGAGGGATATTTCAACATCTCGTATTTGGTTGGTATATTATTCTATATCACTTTGCTTTGTGTTCAATATTCTGCTCATATTATCAATCATACTTACATTATGCGAATGAGCAATATCGACTCAACATTTGAATTAATATAATTCTTTTTCAATGTAATAAAACTCGACACCCGTTGCAGAATTTCAATAATATTTTATACTTTCGAAAAAGGAAATTGAAATTTAATAAATTTGGACGTAAAGGAAATCAATTAGATGGGTACCTACTGGGCCTTAGTACAGTGTTCCGCAAACTTTTTGTGTTCAAGGTACACCTACCAAATCAAAAAAATTCAGAGGTACACCAATGTTTTTTTTATATTTTTGCCCCCCCCCCCCCACACGCCGTAACGTTTTGGTTTTTATGCCCCCCCCCCCACACGCCGTAACGTTTTGGTTTTTATGCCCCCCCCCTCCTCCCACTCCCCTTTCCTTTCCCCAAACGCCCATGTGGCTATTTTTATACCTGAAAATCAGAAATTATTTTCTAATGTGCGCTAGATACTGTAAATGCATTTAAATACCCTCTTTCCCGTGCCGGTAAAAGGTACACAGTAACATATTGCTTTTACATAATACTTGAATTATCCAAAGACAATGCTTATTTTATATTCATTTATTTCTGCTCATAAAATCAATATAGCTAATATGAGAAGATTTTTTAATGTGAAAAGTGAGACTTTTTAACTGAGCACAGCAGGTGGTCAAAATTTGGAGAAGTCATTGATAATGCTGCTCTTCCTATCTTTATTGATCGTCCTAAGCCGTTCTTTTTTTTTCGATTTAATAATAGTCAGAGTCAGTTTCTTTTGAACACAGAATCCAAATCTGATCACGAGCCTCTTTTTTTTGTCTCAATTTTTGAATTTAGGTCTCAATTTTTCTTGGAACACCGACTGATGACCACGGCACACCGTTTGCGGAACACTGCCTTAGTATACCAAGGTGACGAGGTCCTGGTTTTATTAAAATAAATCATTTTATATATGAAAAATGAGATTGTACCTATATTATGTATAACAGACGTTGTACTGTAGTCCTTACTGTGAACATTGATTTCAAATTTCTAATTCTTACAAAAATACGTTAAAAACATGTTTGAATGTTAAAAAAAAACATTTCTGAAAGTTTGAAAGAAATCCTATGACAAATCTGCATACCAATGTTTTGAAACTCAATGGTTTCTCAAGTAGGTACCTAAATGAAAATTGTGTTGCTATGGAATTGTTCACAGATGCCGTTGTTGTCAGTAAATCCGTTACATACTTATTTTATTTATTTATTTAAACAAACAAACAGTTATTATTTAAATATTATTAATAATAATAATATACCTAACACTTTTCTATACAAAGGTGTCAGTATAGCCGGCGGAACTTATTGCCTGAGGCAATTTTTTCCAGTCAACCGGTCCCGTCCAATCTGAGACAGGCCAACCCCGGTTAGAAATTTCAAGTGAAAAAACACTTAGAAAAACTCTGACCCGACCGGGAATCGAACCCGGGACCCCGGATCTGAAGTCCACGCTAGTACAACAACTAGGCTACCGAGGTCGGTAATATAATAATATTATTTTTATTTTTTTTTATTTTTTTTATTTTCCATATTATCAATAACATGAGTATAAAGTACAATAGAGTAGATAAATAAGTACAATAGTCAATAAATAGAGTACAAAGTAGCTATATAAATATATTTTTTATTTTGGGATTTATTATCTCACTAGGCAGATGCCTGTGCCGAGATAATACTTTTTTTATAGAAATACTGGAATAGTACTTACTAGACTAAATCTAATAAAATAAATTATATTTTTATATTATTTTATCTATTATTCGAACTTTTAATAATTATTCTTTTATCCGGAGCGGAGAAGAATCCAATAAACCAAGTATCATGAAACATCTGTTCAGCCGATCTCGAGTTCTAAGTGTTTGCACTTACCCAAATTTCTTTTATATATTAGATTTTCTCCTTAAAATAAGGAGCCGATCAGACAATCTGGAAACAAATTTATGAAAATAATTTGAAATGCTTAATACATAGAAACCCGTTTTTGCAAGTTTAGTGCTTCTGAGAGAAATTTATAATATAATATAAGCTTCTCTCTTAGAAGCCTATTAATTAAATTTTAAAATTTCTTCCTTGATCTCAAAAGTCTAGATACCTACGTATCAAGCTTTTGAGAAAGAATTTCCGGATTCTTTTTTCGGCCAAGCGAATTTTAATTATCCACCTAAAATTTATACCCGATGTCAGATTAGATGTTACCGGTTCATGGTAAATTCGTGTTTTTAACTTTCTTTTCAATAGAGATAAAACCTAATTTTTATACCCTTTCAATTCAAAAAGTTAGGTTACTTTCCCGCAGGTTTTAAATTATGTCTTTTTCCCCCATTTATTGATAGCCAATTATTAAATAGAAAGGCTTAATGGGTGCGGCAAAATATCTGAAATATGACATCATCTATTTTTCCAGATCTACGTCATCGAATATAATAATCTCATAAATATTTTCATTCCTCTTTTTTTTCTCTTTATCAAGAAGTATCTTCAAATATAATTTCTCTTATAATATAACGAGGAATTGAGAAACCTTTTTCTGACATGTATAAATTGCTTTGTGAGCGTTTTTACTAACGATGTTGTATTGAACACTTATTCAAAATGTATAAAATGTTATTTTCAGTTGATATTTTTTTTTGTCTAACGAATGATCAAATTAGGTAGCTGATATTTACTCTTCCCGATCACGCATTTCAAAATAACGAAATTTAAACTCAAAATTATTGATTAATGAAGAAGTCCAATTCATTACAACCTTAATAGCGGGTTAATTTGAAAATAAAGTTTATTTTCACGCATTGAGGTATATTCAAAATTATTCTGTGTGTCGCGTAAGTTTTTGTTCGAGATTTTCAGGTGCACATTATGTTACTGTTTCTTTCAAAGGTTCTTCATCTATTTGACTTTGTAACTGCATTAAAAACTGCAGGATCTGACGAGTGAAAAAAGACAAAGGAAAATTGAGGCCGTCCAAGCACAAGAGACTTAGCCTTGAGATAATGAGCCAATATGGATTAAAATAGTTTTAAACTATAATATTATGAAATGTAATTTTCAATAATATTATGATCATAATTTTTTTAACTCTCTCAAAATGAAAATGCATATCTCTTTGTTAAATTTGGTCAATTTTGCTGTAAATATCATCCATTTTTTCAAACTTGTGTCATAGTTAGGTATATTTCAGTAAAACAAGATAATGTGGGCTAGGCATTTTTGCGCTGTCGGCCTCAATTATTGGTTTGTGCGCCGAATTACAAGGCGAGTGTATATTTTGGGTCGTGCAATGTATATTTGTGTATCTGAGAGCAAATATGTCTTAACTCTTTAAAAACAATTTGAATGTCTTAACTATTTAAGAAGTGTTTTTTTTGGCCTATATTTAATATGCGGTTTATTAAGTCATTTGACCTAAAAAATGGAGTTCAGAGAAGATGGCTCTCAGGTATAGCTTTGTCGAATATTATTATGTTTGCAGAGATACTTGGTAAAGAAATTTCTACTAAGAATTATGAACACATCGTTCATTTCTTTGTTCAACAACACAGAAATACACCTGACTAAAAAAACAAAAAGGAATTCTTTTATACTGGGATCTTACATCAGTAATTAAAGACCGGACAATTAATAATAATAAATGAGCTTCGAATCGACGTAAAAAGCCTTTTTGGTTTAAATTGATAGAAGCGGATAGTGGATATTCGTGTAAATTGATATAAAGAATTCAATCCAACGAGGCGCTTCGCTCACAACCAGCCGGTAGCCGTTTGTATGGTGAACGGGAAAGCAATAAGTTGCGCAAAACTTATACCTACTTAAAATGAAATTCTATACAATCATGAAGTATCCATCCCACGTATTTATACGGTATGTTTCGTTTAAACTTTCACAGAAATTTTAGTGTGGCATTCGTCTTCGCGCAAACTTTATAAAGCTCACCTGTTCAACTTTAAACTGACCTAAAGAGCAACTTAAAAATATCAAACACATACTTATAAATTTATTCAAAATCAAGTCAAAATAAAACCAACACAGAAGTATTCTCAATAGCTCATTCAAATACTTCTCTTTTTATAAGACTGTTTATTTTCTGTCGCTCCATCATTGCAGTCAGTGCTCTTCCTCTTATTCGCTGACCATCAGGTTTTTATTTGTAGACAATAATTTTGGGGATTGTGTCGTCTTCCATTTTTTTCACATGGTCCTTTCAAAAACGTTTTCGCTCTCTACTCTAATCCAATGCTGTCATCTTGTTATCTCTTCGTTTGTTTCTATCCATGAGAGTTACGCCATCTATGTATAGAGCGAAATATTTCCTGTATTTTATATTAGCATTTTCTGTAGTCAAACAAAGGTTTTTGTAATACCTTGATGATTCCTGGTATTATATACTCTCGGTCTGCACATGTTGGTCAAGATAGTTTCCCTAAGAGTCCTTAGACAAACTTCTATTACGGTTATAATAATGTAATGCATAAGAAAACAAAAATATATTATTTTTGTATCATATTAATTAATAAATAAAAAAAAATAAACATGTTTTTTATACTATCTATACTGACACCTTTGTATAGAGAAGTGTTAATTTATTTAATTTCTTTTTTGAATCACATGACCTTCATCTGCGTAAGGTTAAACAACGCGTTAATATATTAAGATAATAAGAATGAGTCATGCCTCAACACGTTATTTAAGTCGTGGCGCGTAAACATTTTTTTCCAGTTTGAACAACCACAGGAATTTCAAAAAAAAAAATCACATGCTCCTAGAATTTAATAGCTTTAGCTTTTCAATTTTGTCAACGATCCTCAACAGTCCAAACCAAGAAACAGTATGGTCTGTAAAAAAAAGATTTTTTCCCGATTCCCGGTATTGAGGGAACTCGTAGTAAAATTTTGACTGAATTCGCAATTTGTAGATAAAATTCATAGCTCAAATATATTGTGGTGAATACTTTCATCTTTTTTTATTTAGGTGGGTAACGTGAGTTAGATAAAACAAAAATTTGCGTTGGGAGAAGCATGATGTAGAACCACATGTACCAACAGCCGTTATAAAACCTTCAGCGTTAAAATATCGTACACTTTTATTTATTGCTTCCTGAAACATTTTGGACAAAAAAACTGGAACTTGTAAGGAGAGCCCGGTAAAGTTTGCGAGATAAATCATCGTACAGTTTACCAATTCAATGAATACAATATTATTGTTGTTGATAAATTATCATTGTTGTCCGAAGTCGCACAATGACTTGTGTTATTTTGTTACCTATACCTACCTACCTAATTCTTTTGCTGAATTTGTGGCGTGACTGTATTTCATGTTATTATGTGAAGGATTTTTTAAAATTAAATAAAGCTTCTAAAATAATTAGCTTATCAGATTACCAAGACGTTGGCGTTCACTCAGAAGATTGTATCTGTTTTTTAAGTCTCAGTGTGAAGCATTATGGATTAATTTTTTTTTGCCGTCTTAAAATCTCTAATAATCGAAGCTTACTTTCTTTTTCTTAGCCCTCTATCCTCTATCTACTACTGGACATATCTTTTTCTTCTTATGCGGTATTAGGTTTCCCTACGGAAATTTCTGCGAAAGCTTTCGGTCACGCGCCAGCCGGAACAAATCCTCCACCGTTCGTTCCTATTCCGATTCATTCTTTCAAGTTGTGTATCCAAGATATTTGCCTTGGGCCAGGACCTCTTCGACCACCCACCATTCCTTCAGCAAGTTTGGAGGATTTCATATGTATCCCCACGCACTTTGTGTCCGTGATAAGATAATTTTCGATCCTAATGGCTTGTAATAACTCTCTGCTGCTGTTGGCACTTCTCAGGCCAGGACTAGAGTTGGTGTACTTCAGTCTGTTCACGGATAAATGAATCTTGCATTCTCTACATCCACTTTTGCCCCGTGACTGGTATGACATCGTCTGACCATTTCATGAGTCTGCCGACACCACTCCTACGCGTGCCAGCTTCTTGATGATTTTAGGAATTCTACTTAGTTTTGTGTCTGGATTATTCCCAAAAATCCATCTCTCCATGAACCAATATTGTAAGCATTCAAATTTACTGGCGTTAGTGGCTGTTATTGATATTGTCAGGCCGTAGTGGTGAGTGGTAGAATGAATTATTCGTAGAATTTTCGTTTCAGACTTATTGCGGTATCTTAATTTATTTTATTAATTTTATAAAGTAAAATAAAAGTATATTTATATATCTTATAACATCTTTGTCGAAGAGAATTTCCAAACGCCGCTTTATTACAAACAAATTCTTACAAAATATAGGTTAACAGATGAGAGAAAAAACTTCAAGGGAATGATAATGCGACATAAGATATTGGATCTGATTCCAAGCCCGCTACGTTAGATAGTAGACTATCATACTTCTAGAAGATATATTATTACTTCTCTCCTTTCAGCTCAATTATTGAGACATGATCACAAACATAATATTTCAGAGTAGATACCAAGGTGAGACGCTTTTCTGAAGACGATTTATCTTCTAAGAACGATTTCGTGAGTACTACGTATTTTACGATAAACGGATTCCGACGGTTCCGTTCTATGTAACACTAACTTAAATTAGGTATAATTATTTAACGTCTACTTTTATTCAGACTCATAGATTTTACAAGTTTTTTCATTAATAACAATTTATTCGCGGTGACTCAAACTAGACGAAAATACAATTATGTCGTATTTCACACTTACCTGCTTTCTTTCCGTGTCCGAAACACCATGAAAAAATCTATAACCCCCAATGTTCGTCCACCCGATCACCGCTATGATTTGCCACCAGTGTCTCTTCGTGCGTACATGTCACTCCTATTATTAGGGGACATGTGAATGTATAGGAGCGTTTTCCTGTAGAGTGTAGAGTACCACACACTTATTCCTTGAGGTTACTATATCATCGAGAGACACTTAAAATATTAAGGATGTTTTCTAAGTAGTGTATGGTCGGTCATGACCTGCTAACATCTGCTGGAGGTAGACGTGTGAGGTCAGAACTATCACGTCACAAAAATAGCCGTCGAGGATACTTCATACTAATTGCCTGTTTTCCTACGAACACGGCCCTACTATAAACAGCGGTGAATGTTTCAGTTGAGAACATTGTCAATATTGTTACAGTAGTTACAAAAAACATTGTCATATATTTTGAAAGATTTTCGTCTTGTCAGACGACGGACCGCTTTCTAGGAACCCAGTGCATAAGTATAAAGCTTGTTTCGTCAAAGAAGGGAAAAAGTATTGACGTGAATAAATATAAGAGTGAAGATTATAATTATACACAATATTAAAACGAACCTATTCCTTAAATTTTTACATATTTTTTTTACAATTTTTACACAATCTAGATGGGAAAAAAAAAACTAAATTGTCCAATTAAATGCTTAGACAGCTTGGCTTCTTAAATTAAATTTCGTGTACTTTGCTTAAAAATCTTCAATCTCCCAATGAACTTGTAAATTTGACCTGATTTGGTACCTATATTTAATAACTACCCACCTACCCATTTTTGTGGTAATAAAAATGATACATGAAGAAGAAATCAAACATAATTAATAATGATATCTAAAAACAGATTATATCAGCATGAAATAGACAAGAATATGCGGTATAAGATATGATGATGTAATATCAATGTTAGGTCATTAATTTTTCTTTTGAGTAATAAAAATTATTGCCGAGAAAATTATTCAAAAGAAAATTATACCAAGGTCGAAAATAATTACTTGAAAAAAAGTTTTGCCCTT
Organism: Mystacides longicornis; assembly: GCA_963576905.1. NCBI lineage: Eukaryota > Metazoa > Arthropoda > Insecta > Trichoptera > Leptoceridae > Mystacides > Mystacides longicornis. The sequence goes on from OY756420.1 coordinate 24,022,802, forward strand.
TCCAAAATATTAAAGCTTATATACCATGAAGGCTCCCCGTTATGATTCCCGAATACGGGTTGCATTCTTTATAAATTTATATATTGTCCCTGTAAAGGGTTGGGTGGTGTTTACAAGATTTAAGTTTTTGTAGTTTATAGTGAGGCGTAGGTATATCAAAGTTAAATGAGATTGTGGTGAAGTACTCACCTACCTGAAATCTGTGTGGGTTGTAGTAAGTTGCTTTTGTCAAATAATATTTTGTATTATTTATTATATTTGTTCTAGTAGTTTCAATCCTTCGAACTATGTGGAGGGTTGGATAACAATTCTATTTGCCAAAGGTTCTATATTATTAACAAAAAAAAACATAACTAGGTATTCATTAAAAACTGAAACAATTGGATTACGGAAGAGGTATTCATATCTTACTATGCAAATGCCTCATAATGAACATTATTTGCTACACTCTTTACAGTAAGTATGTAAAGTGTGTACCAAAATGTTTTTTTTCTGTTGCATCTGACACATTGACGGTTTGATTATATTTATTTACTATTTGTTTATATACCTACAATTTTTTACTCTTTGTAAGAAATATGTAGGTATGTATTTATTTTTTACATCTGTATCCTTTACTTTTAATTATTTATTTTTTACAACTCATGTTTGAAAAATTCAAAAATTTAGACTCGTTTTTTCATTTCTAATACAATGAATAAATACCACCGAGCACCTTCGGCCCAAACAATCGAATATTTGAGTTCGTTTAAAGACAAGGGGGAGATTCTAATATCGTTGATCGACATTATAAGAAGTTTTCAAAGAACGAAACAGTTGGTAAAACTTTAGCTCTGCGATACGTATTGTATTATTCTAATATAAATAAAAATTTGATTGTTTTCAACGGTTATCTAAAAGCACTTGTTATTTCTTGATTAGGTAGATCATGTTCCAAAATACTTTACCACGAATTAAATACTCAACGGGAATGGTAAAACTTTGATAAAATTCGTTGATTTCTCTCGAATAATTTATGTAATAACATGTGTAGATATCTCCATACATTCAGCTTCGCTCACTTTCAAAAAGATTGATGATAATACTCTAATATTCTTTCCGCAGAGTTCATATTTTTATATCCTCTTGAGATTTCCGCTTCAATTTTTATCCTGCTGCTATCTAGAAAATAATTCGGGTTCTATGAGTGGGAATAAATTTTCTCAAAAGGTTACCCACCGAAAAATAATAGAATCCGACCAGGCTAATGTTTGAATATCTTCTCAAAATAATCCATGGATCGTAAGGGAGCTGTGCGTAACGTGAATCCAACTAAAATATTATAAAAGGTGTTTGAGTAAGAATGCACATTTTCATTTTATAGTAAGAGTACAAATTTATATAGAGTTCTGATATTTTTCTTGAAAATTACAGGACTACGGTTCGGATTGAGTATGGTACACAATATCCGGCAAATAAACCTCTGATAACAGGTCCTCTTTTGATGTAATTTTCCATACCACTTATGGCATCGAATATTTTTAATTTTTGAGAATAGACAGAGTAGACCACATGCTGATATCGGCAGAAATATAGCGGGCCATTGAGGGGTTTATGGAGAAGAAGAAAGAGGATCATCGATGCCAAAATTTGTTTCCCGGGTAGACCGAAAGGAGCGCACCGGGCTGCAAAAGAAGAATGTGGGGTTTTAGCCGGTATAGCAGTTCTGCACTACCGCTTAGGTTTTTTCCCTTATAAAAAATCCCAAATCAGTAGCCTTTAGTTAAGATAATTCGATGATACATAAAACGTGTGTATTTTTAACAAAATACTTAAAAAAATCGAAAAATAAAATAGAGTCTCACTTAGGAGTTTATCAGGGAAAGGAGCAAAGGGAAGAACAAAGGAGAAATAAATGTCAAAGAAAAAGGCACTGTGTGTATTAACTAAGTCATATAAGTTAATTTGGGGATCTGTCCCCAAGATCATCATGATCTTTTTTTTGAAAATGAGCAGAGATGGGTTAATAAGATCTAAACTATGGCTCACTTTCAGTACAATATGACACTCTTTTGAAGCTTTTTACCAAAACAAACAATTCCAATGAAATGTGCGCATAGGTATATTATAGTTTTCATGTCCATTAGAAAATGTGTGGTCGGTGAAAAATTTTAATGTTTACTTAATTAAATTAATATTTACATCAACGTGTTGGAGCGTTTTTCACACGGAAATAAATATTTGTTGAAAAACATAATATAAAATATGATATTTTGTATGAAATATTATTAAATGAATGAATAAATTTGAATTCCTTCCAATATTTTATTGACATACAAAGTAATTTAATCTTTATTTGACGAAGGATCTAAATCATAATTAGAGAAAATCCAAATGCCTTTAATCTTAAAGTCAACTCAATTATTTTCTTTGAAAGTTTAAAAATTTCTTCCGGTGAAAATATTAATAGAAAAGTTCCTGAGTAACCATAATTAAACATGCTTTCGTTTGGGTTTTTTTCAGTGAAGGATGATGAAACTAAATTGAAGGAAGTAATAATTCCCTCATTCTGCTTCCTGGAGTGGATGAAAGCTGTGAAAGAAAATACTGGAATCATTTTAACACACACCTATTCAAACACTTGGGTATACATTACATGAGGATTTAATTCTCTTGATGTTCTGTTTATTATAATATGTAAATTTTGGCTGCAAAATATCTATCAAAGCAGATTTGAAAATAGTTTATGCGGAGATAAAAATGCACTTCGAGCTATCATGATCGTTGATAACATGCAAATGTACCTACCCCTACTTTGCAATAAAACTTACAATATCCCAACAAAGATTTTGTTATTTAGGTATATAACCCATAAACGGAAATTAGTCTCATCAATACTACCTAGTCTGTCCAACTATTTACTTGTTAATTGCCGTTTTTGCATGTTCGCATGTGAGAGAATGTCGTTTTAATTAGCCCAGTGATGTTTTATGAATGCGGATTAAAAACATAAACGCCATTAAATATTAATCCTGCATAAAAGTGGTCAATCGTACAACATTAATGTATTGAATAGGTACCTACATCTTAAAAACTAGACATATTACTGACGCGACGAGCATTTTCAATGATCGATTTCCCAAACATATTGCTATCTCAAGTCATTGCTATCCTGAAGCCAGGTAAGTCAGCGGAGGACCCCAAAAACTACAGGCCCATATCTCTTTTATCTGTGATGTACAAATTGTTTGAAAGAGTGCTAGCAAAAAGATACACTCCTGAAATAGAAAAATACCTACCAATTGAGCAGGCAGGCTTTCGCGAGGGCCGTAGCACATGTGAACAAGTACTTGCACTAACGACACATGTGGAAAATGGTTTCCAGAGGGGTGAAAAGTCTGGTCTCGTTCTTCTAGATTTGACAGCAGCATACGACACAATTTGGAGGAGAGGTCTTATTTTAAAAATATCTAAAGTTCTCCGGTGCAAAAAGACTATTAAACTTTTTGAAAACATGTTGTCAAATAGAAGAATAAAGGTGTACTTGGATGGAGAGTCGAGTGACCCTGTCACGGTACAAAACGGGTTACCTCAGGGCTCAGTGCTGTCTCCTCTTCTGTTTAATCTATACACAGCAGATATACCTCAAACAGCATCAAGAAAATTTATATATGCTGATGATGTAGCATTGGTCGCTCAGTCACGATCTTTTGACGACCTGGAGACGAAAACCTTCGAGGATATTTTGAGAGCTGGCACCTGAAACCCAATCCAGGGAAAACTGTAGCACTGGCGCTGCATCTAAATAACAGAGAAGCAGAGAAGGAGTTGAAGGTGCACATGTGCGGAGAAAGGATCCGAAATGAGAAGAGTCCTAGATATCTGGGAGTGAAATTGGATAGGAGTTTGACTTTCCGGGCCCACGCTGAAGCTGTTAAAAACAAAATTAAAGCCAGGAATAACATCGTTAGTAAGCTCGCTGGAACATCTTGGGGAAGCAGAGCTGCAACATTGCGAACATCGGCAATGGCTCTCGTGTACAGCTCAGCGGAGTATTGTTGTCCAGTATGGGGAAGAAGTGCTCACTGCGATAAGATTGATGTTGAGCTGAATAAAACTATGAGGACCATAACAGGCACGGTGAGGTCGACTCCGACTGAGTGGTTGCCGGTTTTATCAAATATCGCCCCTCCCGACTTGCGCCGGTCTCACGCTACGGTTAGGGAGATAAACAAAATAAAAAACAACCATCAATTACCCGCTTTTGGGGATATATTTCACCCACCCAATAAAAGACTTAAATCCCGAAAACCGATATGGACTGTTGAAACAGAAAACTCCAACATAGAAGACCAATGGAGGGAGAGATGGAACGAAAGCGATACAGTAAACAAACATTTGGTGTCGGACCCAACAACCCGCGTTCCGGGCTTTGAACTGGCAAGGAAGGTCTGGGTGCAACAGAACAGAGTGCGGACGGAGCAGGGTTGTTGTAACTACCTGCTCTGGAAATGGGGAAAGAGGGACAGCCCTGACTGTGAGTGCGGATCGGTGCAGACGGTGAGACACTTGGTGGGTGAGTGCGAGTTGAGGCGCTTTGAGGGGGATCTCCGGGAGATACACGGTGGCGATTTGAGGGCGGTGAAGTGGCTGTCGGAGCTGGAGCCGAGGCTGTGAGGGAACTGGGATGAGTGACGAAAGAGAATAATAAAAATAAAAAAAAAATAAAAAAAACCGCCAAGCCATACGAAAATAAATAAAAAAAAAATTGCTATTTAACGTTCGGATTTAAAATTGTATAAAACTTGTTTTTTTATTGCTGTTTTATCTTATATATAAAAATGGAGAGCTATTTCGCGTTGTCATCGGATGGCGCCTAAACGGCTGGACCGATTTCGCTTATTCTTTTTTTGGCTTTTATCAGGAGACTGTCCTTTTAGAAGAAAATGATTAAGAAAAATGCATGGAAAATTAGATAATTAAAGGAAACTCTACGTAGGTAACCTAATTAGTACTTTTGAAATTTTGACGGAAACTGACAATTGTTAGATAGATGGTGCGATTGACAGAATGCGGATGGAATATATACATGGTTTAAAACAGACGCGTCGCTCGGAATTACGTTGGTAAAATGATAATTAATTCATCACCATCACATGACAACGCGTGTCGGGAAAGCTAGTTCTTCAATAATTTCACGGTTACATGCAGTGCCCACTTACCTTCCCCCCACTGGAAACTTATAACCTGATAGTTGCTCCCAATGAAACGGGCAACTTTTTGGTTGCGGCGTTTTCGTACGAACTTCTGCAAAGCAACTAAATAGTTGCTCTAGAACTTACCAGTGCGCGAGGGTTCTGACTCTCACACATGAAGGCTAGCGTTTTGCAATTACTGGACGACATAAGCCAATATAAAACTTTGTATCTTTTTTTTAGAATCAAATGCTTAAAAAAATATCGCAACAAATTCACATAATGGCAGTCTCTCCATTGATTTCATCAATTTACATAATTTATCGTTTCCTTAAACCTGTGCTTATTTAATTCCGAGAAATGTTTATTTTATTCATTTATTCCCTTCTAGTCTATTCAACCGAATTTTCCAAATTATTTAACATAACTGTTTCGTTTAAGATCAAGGGTAATCTTTCTTATTCTGATCGGATAAATAAAATACCTACTTTGATCCATTGAGAATAATCATTATTAGTTTCGATGAATGTGTGTTGTTTGTATGCGAGTAATAACGCAACAAAGTGTAGGTATAGTACAAACAAGATACACAACATTATTCTTAGTAAGTTCTTAGGGAAGATAACAAAAACTATTAGCAGATATCTAAATTGAAGTTCATACTAAGTAGGATCACGGGGCTGCCTTTCCAGCCCTTTATTGCCCCATAATATTAGCGTCGACTCTCATAATAATGATACCCTTCCCCTTTGTTCATCTTCCATAATTGCCATTGCTCTTCTGTTATCTGCTTTGAATCGCGATCACGTAAAAATTACCAGACTTAACATTTTGTAGCGGAAACAACAGGAATGGATAAATTATACTATGACACTGAAAGTAAAATTTGACAACCTGACGGCAGCTGATGTCCTATTTGCGTGAAAAATAAAACTATTTTGATGATGCGAAAGAAGTAATCAATTGATTAATTAATTTGTTTTTCTACTGTAGGGACTGAATTTTTGTTATTTACGTAGGTGATTGCAATAAAAAATCTCTATTTTTTTGTGAAAATTGCTATAATTTCTTTACCGTGTTTGCCGTGCAATGTTGCATCACGTTTCATTATTTTTAATATTTTTTCAAAATGTATTTAAAGAGACATGACAAAACTTATTTAAAGTGAAGATTAAAAATTAAACATAGCAGAGAAATGTAGTCTTCAAATCAAATCTTTATTACATCCCCCATAGGCCCCTCACGAGGCACTCGGGTTCATTAAAATATTTACAATTTAATAGTACATAAAAGACAAATAAATTTCATTATACAAAGACATCAATATTATGTAGAAAGTAAATTCGATGCCAAAGGGGTGTAAAGGGTCCCATTGGCATCTCGTCAATGTACAAGGCCACTTCATGCAGCAGCGACAAGAACAAAGTCGAGAAAAAGAAACAGATATTACAAATTGTCAACACAGAAGGTAAAATTAATCTACATGTCATTAGTTGAATAAAAAGCATTCTCAACAAGATACCTTTTGACCTCCCTCTGGAAACAAACAGAGTCAGATAATTTGAGTTCGTGAGGGAGGTGATTATAAAGCCTCACGCTCATACAAACGAAGCTCTTTGACAGTTTTGTTAGTCTATGCTCAATAGGCCTCAGTAGACTTTTATTGCGGGTGTCGTGGTGATGAAAGTTCAAGTTTTGTGGAGTGTTTGACAGATTTTTATTAGCATACTTTAAACATTCAAATATAAATAAACCAGGCAATGTTAAAATGCGCTGTTCTTTAAAAGCGTCCCTACAGGAGTCTCTAGGGCTCATACCCAATAGAGTTCTTAAGGCTCGCTTTTGTAGGATGAACACTCTTTTTGCACCAGATCCCATACCCCAGAACATCACCCCATATGACATAATCGAGTGGAAGTAGGCATAGTACACAGATTTAGCGGTGCTTATTCCACATATTTCCCTTATCTTTTTGATGGCATAAATTGCCGAGTTCAATTTTGTGCACAGCTGATCCACATGGGGATCCCATTGAAGACCTTTATCAACCGTGACACCTAAGAACCTACAGCTGTCTGTCAGGTCTATTCCTTTTTCAATTAATGCAGTTTTAACTGCATCAGTCCCATCAGATCTTCCCAGAGAGAAGCCAATGGCACTCGTTTTTGTCATGTTAAGGACTAGAGAATTATCAACAAACCAATTTTCCAAGTTAGATAGAGTGTCTAAAGAATTTTTATAGGATAAATCATAATTTTTTCCACCCTTTAAAATTAAAGAGGTGTCGTCAGCAAACATAACAATATCAGCGTCCGTGTTAATAATACTAGGCAAGTCATTTATATAAATAATAAATAATAAGGGGCCCAGAATAGATCCTTGAGGAACTCCACTTTTTATCATACCTGAGTCAGATCTAACTCCATTAATTTCAACACACTGTTGACGATTTTTTAAGTAGGATTGAAAAAACTTATTTTCTACATTTTTTATACTATAAAATTCCAGTTTTTTAATTAATATGTCATGATTTACACAATCGAACGCCTTCGACAAATCACAGAAAATGCCATAAGCATTGTGTTTATCATCCAGCGTTTTTAAGATAGTATTGAGTAAGGAAGCAATGCTATCTGAAGTGCTCTTTCCTTTTTGAAAACCGGATTGAGCTACATTTATTAATTTGTTTTTGTCTAAATACATTTTTAGCTGATTAAAGACAAGTTTTTCAATTATTTTGCTTAACGTTGGAAGTATAGAGATTGGCCTATAATTATTTGCTTCAAGTCTGTCTCCTTTTTTAAAAATTGGTAAGACCCTAGCAAATTTCTGACTCTCTGGGAATATTCCATTTTCAAAGCAAATATTAATAATATGTGTAAGTAGAGGGGCTAGGCTATCAATTATTTCTTTCAATAGACGTGTTGAAATGTACCAAAGGTCAGCAGTATTTTTCGATTTCAACTGTTTACATGCTGTTATTATATCCTTGTCTGTAACCTTTGTAAATTTGAAGTTTGTGGTCAAAATTGGGCGAGTGTTAATAAGGTGTGTTAAGGCATTGTCAATAGAAGGTACAAAGGAGTTTGTTAGTGTATTAGATATATTTACAAAGTAATTATTAAAAAAGTTAGCTGTATCTACAGGAGTTAAGTGGTTAGTTTCCTTAAGGTTAATTTTCTTCTTGCATGAACAATCATCACTAACTGATCTTCCAGTTTCCTGTTTGATAATTTCCCAAGTTGTTTTAATTGGGTTATCGGAGTTTAATATTTGTTCACTCAAATATATCTTTTTTGCCTCTCTACATACTCTTTTGAAAACTGCACTATAGTTCCTTACATAGATTTGAGTTGTTTTGGAATTATCATAGTTTTTTATGTTATAGAGTTTGAAGAGTTTTTCTCGAGAAATTTTGATGCCTTTAGTGGCCCATGATTGAAATGCTTGCTTAGGTTAGGGTTTAATTTTTTTCAATGGGAGGTGATGTTCCAACTCAATATAAAACGAGTTCAGTACATTTTTAATAGACTCATTTACATTGTTGCAGTTATATGAAAAATTCTCCATTCTAATTTGAGATAGTGAGGATTTAAAGTTATCCAAACCTTTTTTACTGTACATTCTCTTGTAAATTGCTTCTTCATTACAAACATTTTTTTTTGTGTTGCAATTTCTACACTTATTGATTGACCGAAATGATCTGATTTAACAAAATTTACTAATTTAGTGTCGTATACCTTCAGGTCTGTGAAAATATTGTCAATACATGTTGAAGATTTATATGTAACTCTAGTGGCATTGAAGATGCTTCTTGTAAGTAGAAAACTATTTAATAAATCTACTAGAAGGCAACTCTCATTTGAGGTATTGTCAAAATTAACATTAAAATCACCACATAAAGCTACATACTTATTGTTCTTGTCGCATATCTTTGTCAGAATTTCATTTAAAACAATTAAAAAGGTACCGAAATTCCCAGATGGGGGTCTGTAGACGCAAACAATTACAACATTCTTCAGTTCCACACAGCTCAGTTCACAAACACCTTCCACCGAGGCATCCACCACATCTTGTCTGTTTTTCATTTTAATGCCGTGTTTCACCATAATTGATGTCCCTCCCCTGATCGTTTTCATTCTATTAAAATAACTTAATAATCTATAATTTGGAACACTGTATTGTAAAATATCACCGTTGGTTAACCACGTTTCACTTAAACAGATTATGTCAATATTTAGCAATTCGTTTGACGTACACAGTTCGTGAAGTTTTCCTTTTAAACCTTGAACATTTTGATGTGCTATCCTGAAGCCAGCTCCACCAAAACTCTGCTCCTTTCCCTCGCTCCTCTCCATAAAAAAGATGCACTAGGTCTATGCAAACCTGGAGTTGATTGGATCACCGTAATGTTTGAATTCCTTTTATCTTCTTCATTTTCCCCTGATTCCTGAATAACATGATTATTAGACGTTCCAATAGGTCTAAATTTGAGTCTGAACAGTATCTGTTCTGATATGGATATATTTTGTTCATTGGTTTCAATAACATTTACAGTTTTAAATTCTTTAGTCATTTTGTAGAGTTCCAGATTGAAGTCGGTACAAAGGTTCAAGTCCACGGCTTTCAATTCAATTAGAAACAGAGGTTTTGCTGCAGTAAAGAAACTGTTTTCCATACTATGTATTATTATTTTTGCCTTTCATATGTCTAGGATGCGGGTCGAAGTGCTTGGACCCATGCGTGTTGGAATCTATGTCGGAACCGGAACACGTAGGAATCGCAAGAATCTTCTTAAAGCCAGTTTTGCGCGAAATCAATGGCCATGCACCCAGACCTGCTTCTTGCAGTACGTAACGGAGGGTAAAATAGGCGAAAGAGACCTATTGCAAAAGTCTTCTCACATTTTGAACTACATAAACCCGGTTGTTTCTGCAATGCGGAGGATATGCCAAGATGAATGTTCCTAGGATATAAACATGATTGTGGCAGACTGAATTTAGACCATGGTTGCTTAAGTTATTATTTCTTCATAGCAAAACCTGTCGAACGAGAGGCAAAAAAGGTTCATTAATTGGTTGTCCTATTATATCGTATGCAATTTTACACAACCACTTCGACACAAACAATTTTATTTTAGTTACCGACGGACTTAACCAATTATTACATTTGATTTTACTAGATTGAGTTGAAAACAATTGCCCATACGGTAAAAATAATTATTTCTATGTTCGTTAACCCACAATAAGAGTCATAATTATTTTAATGAAAATATGACAACTTGAATTAATGTTTCATACTTCATTTAGTTAATCAAATTTTTTTTCAAACGATATGCAGATTTAATTTTATTTAGGTATTCAATTAACGTATCGTATTATGCAAAAATATTTGCCAAACTTGCCGCTAATGCCGGCGTATTTTAAAACAAATGTGGTGACAATAATAATAATTATTCCATTTCATTGCAGTTGTTGTAAAATATTAAAATAACACTAACTGCTTTTTTAAAAACTACGATCAGTGGAAAAAATAGCTCAGTAATAATAGAAAATATTACGATCAAGCTGTCATCGAGATAGTAAAGTTTAACGCATATCGCTTATCATCACTCATCGCAAAGGAGAAATCTGTTATGGTGAGTGATGAATTTTACTTGAAATAAATAAATCTCGGTAGATTTTATCCTCCATATTGGATTTAACCTCAACTAACAGTTGTTTCGAGTATACAAGATCGCTTTTGTAATAAATACACTGTATAAGTTTTTTCCCCGTCCAAATATGTGCTCCCTTCATATTTTGGTCCATTGTATTTTGGTTTCTCATTTTAATAATAGGAAATTTAAAGAAATAAAGCATATATGCATTCTCGTAATTAATCGAGGGTTTACAACCCTGATGCACATACTTAATTTTTATTAAAGAAAAAACATTTTCAAGAAAAAAACAAAACACTTTTTAAGTAGGTTCAAATATGAAATTCAGTATAATAAACATTATGGAACTAAAGGTGTAATACCTACAACTTTTTATTTTCTGCAATAAAAATCAGTGGTCGTCTCTCTCCGATTGGATGTGAAAATGAAACAAAGCAGGATAGGCTTCTGGTGTTTATTCGGCGATGATCTGGCAGAAAAGAGAGCGAATCCATGCGGTTCGCTCGTATTTATACATGTTCAGTGTTTACATATCATTAAAACTATATCTTACATAATAATACACGGAATATTCCCCAAGATTACACATTTTTACTACCTGGCAATGGTTGTTATAGCGCCATCTATTCCTGGCGCTGAATATCAATTGGTCTATGATTTCCAATATGGCGCCTGACTTCTAGCCATCTATGGATCGCAACCTGTTTTGCAGAATAATCCACAGATGGCTTCGTCCATAACTGCCACCCAAGTGACATTTTTCTAAATTCACTTAATGTAGCAGAGATCCGAACCCCGACACGTCTCCATACTCGGGGGCATTCAGCCCCCGGACGCACCAGAGATTCGAACCCCGCCACGTCTTGGCCTCTAAAATTTACTTAATGTAGCAGAGATCCGAACCCCGACACGTCTCCATACTCGGGGGCATTCAGCCCCCGGACGCACCAGAGATTCGAACCCCGCCACGTCTTGGCCTCTAAAATTTACTTAATGTAGCAGAGATCCGAACCCCGACACGTCTCCATACTCGGGGGCATTCAGCCCCCGGACGCACCAGAGATTCGAACCCCGCCACGTCTTGGCCTTTAAGGGCATTTACCCCCCATGCATTCTTGATGAGGATTCGAACCTCACTGAAATAATAAAGGAAATAACTTTGTTCAACCAACCATTGTCAGGAGGTAGTGGGAAATTAAATTTGACTGTTCAGTCCAACACAAAAACTACAAAAAAAAATAGAAGAATTTCACTTAAGATGTCATGATTTGTTTTCACACAACATCTTTACAAATGAACTTAAAAATATTGCTGCTATGTGGTTCTGGCTTGGTCCAAGTACTGTAGCTGAACTCTGAAGTATGATTTCGCTGGATGTTTCTCTTGATCAATCTGGATGGTCAAACAAACTTGATACGTGAATCTTGAAGTATATTATTATGGTTCTATTAAATTTTGATGTTTTATGATATTATGGTTTCTTATTAAAATCTTGATGTAATTGAATTTTTGAATTCTATTAAAAATCTTGGCGTGTTACATTATTTGTTTTAAATAAAATTATTTAATTTCTATTAAAATCTGCTGTATTACTATTTAATTTATGCATTCACTAACTTGCTAATTCTTATGCAATCAATCAGCCATGGTATCTTCACTGACGATGAATAAAATATATATATAAAATTGTCCTCTTGAAGGAGTCTTCTTAACATGTCTTCTCAATGAGATGAATAAAAACAAAATAAAATTGGTCTCGCCTTGTCATCCTGCTTGCCTCCGTCCAACCGGAGAGAGTCCCGATCCTGGTCTGATGTTGATGAATTTCGCTAATATTCCTCTTGAGTTTCACCTGGTTTTTTGTGTACTGGTACGGTGCTATGGAAGTGAGATATCTTGAGATGGTCCTGTTTGCTGTTTTCATTCACTTCTTATTGCCGTCCCTGGAGGGATATTCACCACTCTGGCCTTCTTCCAAAAGAGAGGGGGTTGGTTGTCTTCCTTCACCACGACGAGCTGGACCTCAATTGGCTTCTGCTTGGTGGTCTACTTGGCCCTGGTCTGCAGCCTCCAGAAGTAGTGAAGTCTTCCGAAGTCTTCCAACGCTCCCAAAACAAAGAAAAAACAGTAATCAGTTTTTGTAATGATGAAGTGGTGAAGTCGGCAATTTGCTTACCACAGGATTCGGCAGCATCTGCAGGCTCTGAGTGACAAGGAAATGGGCTGGTGTTAGGGGTTCTAAGTCATCAGGATGATGGGACTGGAGTTGAGGACTGCTTTCAATTTGCAACAGTAAGTGTGTGTGTCCTCGTATTACAAAACCTGATACCCCAATGAATAAAATTATAAATTAACAAATTCTTCTACGGAACGAGATGCTTTTTAAATCTCTAAGAGCTTTTGCTCTTTCCTGATCTTAACTTTTCTATGTCCGAGGGACTTGATACCCCCCTATGAACATAGCCTACTACTATTGGCCGCTGATCTTAACTTTTCTATGTCCGAGGGACTTGATACCCCCCTATGAACATAGCCTACTACTATTGGCCGCTGATCTTAACTTTTCTATGTCCGAGGGACTTGATACCCTCCTATGAACATAGCTTACTACTATTGGCCGCTGATCTTAACATTTCTATGTCCGAGGGACTTGATACCCTCCTATGAACATAGCTTACTACTATTGGCCGCTGATCTTAACTTTTCTATGTCCGAGGGACTTGATACCCTCCTATGAACATAGCTTACTATTGGCCGCTGATCTTAACTTTTCTATGTCCGAGGGACTTGATACCCTCCTATGAACATAGCTTACTACTATTGGCCGAATAGCTTCAATGTTTATGCACCTTTTGTGCACGTTCAATAATCTTACTGAAACATTTAATTATTTTAATAATAAATGCACGTTCTTTCAACAAAACTATACAACAATTTCTTTAAATTGTTCACTTTGAATTTCTTTGAATTTACTACAAAACCATGTGCCAATTCTCGGCACATGTGACTTGCCTAAAATAAGTCAAATATCATTTTATTTATGCACCTATGTGCACGTTACATATTTTCACTAAATTATACTCTAATTTCGTTTCTAACTCAAGTGACGTTATACTATTATGTAATTTTTCTAAATAAATCATACTATTTTATTTATGCACCTATGTGCACGTTACGTATTTTCAATAAATTATACTCTAATTTCGTTTCTAACTCAAGTGACGTTATACTATTATGTAATTTTTCTAAATAAATCATACTATTTTATTTATGCACCTGTCTGCACGTTACATATTTTCACTAAATTATACTCCAATTTCAATGAGAGCTTGCGCAATGTCGTAATTGTCTAAATGAATCAAATATACTTTCTATAATTATGCACCTTTTGTGCACGTTCCATATTTTCACTAAATTATACTCCAATTTCAATGAGAGCTTGCGCAATGTGTTAATCGTCTAAAATAAATCAATTATATCCTTTATAATTATGCACCTTTGTGCACGTGTATTAAACCTTTCAAGTCTAAAGACATACTTTTGCCAAATGTAAAAGTCACCAATCAATTGAAATTACAATAATAAATTGAAATATTCCGCTATTAAATATCGACACTAATGTCGGCACGTGCTCGATTTACACCTAACAATTAATTGCAACTTAATTAAAATTGATGTGATATTATCGTCACACACGTGGGTGACAATGCAACAAAAAGAAAAGAACTGATACAATTTAAATTATACATGTGCACGTAAATTGCAATATTCAATATGTAGAGAACACGTGCTTGCTACAAAATTATTACGAACTCGATTTAAATACTCTATAATGCAACAATTTTACTTAAAATGCAAATCTCTAATTGAACTGATTCGCGTGACTTTGACAATTCTTATTTTTAATTTCGTACACGATGCGCTGCTAGATCACTGAATATTTTACAATATTAATAACTCAATATTATCTTACTATGTGTAGTGGAATGTGATAACACTACCTTTACAATATTTCACACGCGGTTCTAAAATTACTTTCTTTTAAATTACGACACTGCTTTTCTAAAACTTATGCTCTTTTCCCTGACCACCGCCGATAAACCCAAATTTCAACTAAATTAACCTAGCCTTTAACACTTTTACAAATTTAAATATATTCTATCAAAGTGAATTTACACACCCGCACTGCACAAAATAAAAGCAAGGAATTTGGAAAAGATCTGACCTGTTAGATGCGCTTAGCCCCTGGTTCGCTGATGCCTTGCACGTTCTCTGGATTCCTGGTTTCGTTCACCAAAATGGACGTCTCTCCGGTTGGATGTGAAAATGAAACAAAGCAGGATGGCTTCTGGTGTTTATTCGGCGATGATCTGGCAGAAAAGAGAGCGAATCCATGCGGTTCGCTCGTATTTATACATGTTCAGTGTTTACATATCATTAAAACTATATCTTACATAATAATACACGGAATATTCCCCAAGATTACACATTTTTACTACCTGGCAATGGTTGTTATAGCGCCATCTATTCCTGGCGCTGAATATCAATTGGTCTATGATTTCCAATATGGCGCCTGACTTCTAGCCATCTATGGATCGCAACCTGTTTTGCAGAATAATCCACAGATGGCTTCGTCCAATCAGGACCTAACTTTTATTAAGCCTAAACTTTTACCTAAGCGATATATCACGTAATGAAATACCTACATACATTTCCATACAAAAATAATCATTTATTATTGTGAGTAATACATGTATTAGAATGATAAATTTCACTTTGTATATAAATTTCACTACGTAAGAATCTACCTCTCTTACTTTCAAACCGTTTTTAAGTATGATCCCGTAGGAATAGAAAATAGAAATTTACAGGGTAGATACTAAATGAAATAAGGATTTTTTTAAAAAAAAAATTCATGTGACCTTCTATTTTTAAATCGCCCTCAAACACATTTGACAAATTTCTGATTTGACTATTTTTGAGATACAACATTTATTTTTTAAGCAATGGGTATCAAATTGGATTCTGCCGTGGGGTTGCCGGCTAAGAATAGCACCTCTGCTCTTTTTGCTGTTTTTTCGAGCATCCTGTAAGAGGCAGGAAATCGAAAAATCAGATCGGGACCGTGAGGTTGACCACCCTACGTCCTTAAACCTCAACTGGTGAGAAAAGGCACAAGAGCCTCGAGCGCAATGGAGAGCTCTTGATGCCTCCCTATGCTCCTGAGTGGGGCTTAGGCCTCCCGCATTGTGGGTTGGTTTGGGGGGCATCCGCGGCGGGCTTGATTTGTGTGGGGCCGGCTTTTCGGTTTGGTTGCTTTGATCGAGCTGGGGGGTCGGTTCATGCGGGTCGGGTTTGCTGCGGATTGGTCTCCTCCAGACTGACTTGCGTAGAGTGGGGGACCTTAACGGGAGTATGTATGTAGCAAATTGGATAAAACAAATTATTACATCTAAAACGAACACTATTAAATAATTTTGAAAAAAATAATGAAGGGTGTATCTCAATAAATAACGTCTCTGTGACCAATTATAATACAATTAGAACATACATTGAGGTTTTTGGTTTACCGATTATCCATACTTTTTGGGATACCCTGTATATAAAAATATTTCCTTCATTAAAGCTATTTCCCGATGTCATCGCATCACGCCTAAACGGCTGAACCGATTTCGCTGATTATTTTTTATATCTGATTAGTACTTTAAGTACCATACAATTTTTATCCCAATTCTGAAATTTTGACAAGAACTGTCAGCTGTTAAATAGTTATTGCGATTGACAGAAAACGAATGGAATTTGCATGGTTTAAAACAGATGCATCAGTCGGAATTACATCGTTCAAATGATAATTTACTCATTACCATACAAATTAGAATTCAATATTCATAGTTAGGAACACGACAACGTCTGTCGGGAAAGTTAGTTTTCAATAAATTGGCGACCTTGGTGTACAATATTTGATATTTTTCTTCCCCTACAACAAGAATGTTATTATTATTGGTTCTCGAAATTGTAGTGATGTTGTCGTGAGAGAGAATAAAAAATACCAGAGATACGTATGTGGCATTTCTCTAATTGAATTTGTTTAACCTACATAATATGTACTTTAGATATTTTCGTCTTAAACCGAATTATATTATAGAGTTCCATCCAGAGAATGAGAAAACCTTATATACCTACTTACATAGTTCATATTATTACATTTCTTTATGACGTAATCCCGTAGATATTTTATCTTTATATACATACGTAATTTGTCTGTTATGTCCATCCATACATATTTAGTTGGAAGATAATCATATAATATATTATTATCTACATAATAATTCAGAAATGTTTGTTTTTTTATTTGCCTTTGACAATACTTTTACCTTATATGTGAACATCACGCTCAAAATACAAATGCTACGTCAGATATTAATATGCCCAGAGCCGTACAAAATGCTGGAGAAGGTTCTTAAATACAATTTGCTGCATTAACTGTAATATATGTAGAGCTATTTAAAAAACTCTAATTTTTTTAGGATCTTCATACAAATTTCTCAAAAGACAGTAAGTCATCTTTTGGAAACAAAATTACTCATGTAAACGTTGAATGGAATCTTGGTATTACGGTATGAAAATGTAATAAAATAATTGTAGATTGATTTGTTATACATATAAATGTTATTCAAATCTTATTATTCTCAATAAATAAAGATTTGATGAAAAAATTTGCAGTTTGATTTTGAAGTTTGACAGGTACAAATCACCCTCTATGGGTGGAATGCCTAATTAATTATCAAAGTAGGGAATGTAGTGTCGCGGACCCCAGTTTAAGGTGGTCCAGCAGACTTAGGAAAGTCACGTAGACTACTTCGTCTATTGTGTTTTTCTGAGGATTGGCTGAAAGAAAGATCACCTGGGGTCTTTTCCCCTTCTGCCCGGCTAGAGGCTCACTGAAATAAATTTGTTATCCCTCTGGAATAACTTTGCAAAATCTCAAGGGTGGGTTAAAAATGGTTTTGGCTCAAGAAGACTCTTGGAATGGTTACAGGCTCCAATAAAAGAAATTGTTTACAGATACAAAGGAATTTCAAAGTTTATTCAAAAAAATATTTTTCATTGCATATGGATTTCAACTTAATTTCTTTATAATATGTAACTTTTCAAATAATAATTCTTATTATCAAACTTATCAATAATTTATCATACATTTTACCATAGGTGAAACTCAAAACCAAAATTTATATTGTCATCACAGTTTATCAAAAATGTGAGAACAAAATTATGAACCAAGATTAGACAAGAAAAATAATTCTATATATAACAAAACTTAACATTCAAATAATTATCCACCTTCTCAATCATTAATCTGTGTGAATATATAGTTTACCCTGGTTACTCCAGTCCTTATACAAAATCTCACAAATTGGAATACTACATTCTTATATGACTTCGGTAAAAAAAATTAAAGAATAACATTAAAATAAAAACGTTCGTGAACTGTTTGCATGCTAATGAAAGGAAATTGCGGTTATATACTTAACTCAGGTCCGTAGACTTCTTCGAAAGTAAATCCTGGTTGACCAAAATCACTCCTCCGTTCCTCTCAACAACTAGACTTTCCCACAAATATTTGGCATCCGCAATCCTCAACTTTAATTATTATTTCCCCAATAATACCGTTGAGCAGTCTCCTTGCTTGGTTCCTGCCTACAATCCACTTCATTCCAAAAAAGGCCCGCATCGACAAATGTAGATATAAATTTTACCCGCGATTAGGGTTAAACTGTTTTACGCATTGTCTAATACGTTCCATCCAACCTTTAGTCTAAACGACTGACTTCAATTTTTCACAACTCCGGGTTTTATTTGCCCATGACTAGGAGTTTTTTTTTTCCCCAAGACTAGAAATTATATCAAACACAGGGTTGCTTTCTCCCCAAGACTAGGACCCGCTTTTCTGTAAATAAAATTTACAAAAAAGTGTCACTAATAAGAAAATTATATGATTGTCACAATGGCTACATTGCAAAGATATTACTGTATAAATTTCACGACCAAATTTATATTTTATTTAAACATTACGTACCTCTTTATACTGCGGGTTGAATTTACCACATTAAAAATTACACCACACAAATTAAACTTTGTTAATTAAAAAGGATCTATATTTCTATTCATCTCGCGCGATGCAAAAATGCATCGTCACGGTCTGTATCCCCCGCTCTGATTCTCACAAATGCCGTCGTATAGCTAAGCGCTTCGGGTTACCTCGTGAAGCGTCGTAACACCAACGACACTTCGGCTGTCGCCGAACCGATATTGCCCTATCACTCAAAATATCTGTTACAGTAGCTAAGATTCAAAGCAGAGCTCTCTATGAAAACTTGCAAATTATGTCGGTAGGTTCGTATAATATTATGAGGTCGGTAAAACAAAAATTGTAAAAAGTGTCATTCTTCTTTTTCTGTGCTTATGTCAGTTGTAGAGGTCTGTTAAGCAATGGGAAGCTAGACTAGAACCTGTTTAATTACCTACCGATCAAGCCTGACAATCGGAATCAAAAACGTAAAGCAAGACGGGTATATAAGCTAGTACATACATATTGGTTGTCTATTTCATCTGGGAAATCTTTATATCGTAGCGACCATTTTATGTCTATTGTCTAGGTACCGTGACGTTGAAAAACCCATTCTTATATCGGTGCATTCACGCTATTAAAACGTCGTTTTATTATTTCTCACAATAGACGGCTGCTTGTTATTTATTATTTTATCTTCAATTACTTACTTTCTACCTATCGCAAGTATAATAATTTGTGTAAGGATAGTGGATCCCGTGAGTTTTATCAGTGTCTCCGAAATCTACAGAACTTTGATACGTTACGAAGAATGTACGATTGTACGCTTCATTTCAAAACGAGCTAGAAGACTTTTCTCATCATTCGTAATAGAAACCTCTATGTAGGTTGAGCTTATTCAAGTAGAGCGATAAGGGCTTCCCTGGAAATCACACCATGTAAGCTTATCCTTTCACCATCGCAGAGACCAACCGGAAACCGAAAGAGAGAAGAAGAAATACGAACCAGTTTTTTTTTAATTGACTTACACCCGAATTCGAACTAGGTAAAATTTTTCATAAACAAATCTATCTCAACTTTACCAACCACTGAAACAGGGGCCCTAGACAATTTGAATTTTGCGAACGAACTTTCCCTTATAGTAAGAAGAAAATTATCTGTCCAGTTTTTATATTTTTATATTATGTAAGAGTATTTGTTTGGTTTAAATAATGATGTTAATATGTTCCAGTGGACAGTTTATTTTTTTCACACTCTACATTGACGAAAAATTCGTTCGTAAAATTGAAATTGTCTATGGGGCCGGGGGCTGTTTTGTTTTAACATTGTTGAAATGCTTGAAATCAATTCTTTTTTAAATTTCGATATATTTTATTAATCTTTATTTATTGAATTTCAATAAATATATCGTTATGATCAAATAACATGTTGTTTATTTTCCTTTTTGGCATCTCTGGAATTTAATAATTTTGTTTCTCAATCAACCATTTTTTCTGTGTTTGATTCCAATTGATTGTTTTTTGGATGATTTTACGATGAAAAACAATGACATACTCATTTTATTTATATTTTTGTTTCAGATCTGGATTCAAATGCGATTGAAACGTTCCGACAATAGAGCTAGTGAACGTTTAATATGACGTGAGATGTACTCTGTTATACATAGTGACTTTGGAACTCAAGTGGCGAATACATAAATTCAATGTAATCGTGTCAGCGCTGGGAATAAGCCATGGCTTGAATATCTCCGAGGCTGACCATTTTGAACTGTGTGGACAAAAGCGGTGGAATAGTTTGTCAACTAAAGACAAACTGTATATGTGAGAGCTACTTCCGTTATGGATGACATGGGGGCTTCTTATCTCTTATTTTACACCATATGTTTTCTCTCTTTGAAGTCGGCGCCATCATACACCAACGTTCCAACCATACAAGGTGAGTCAAACTTTGATATTAAACTACAAACACAATGAAATATTAAAATATATTTTAAGACTTTTGTGAGTTTTCCCTACAATTATCTCAATTTATTAATTTTTTTACCACCATTCGAATGGTTGACACTAAATTGGATGTATTTTCTCAGTGTGAATTTCCTCATTTTCGTAATAATTTTTTCACACGTAGTTAAACGAGTTGTTCTATCGTAAAGAACACTATGTTTAAAATTTTCAATAAACATCATAGGTATGTGACAACTGTCGAATTCCAGTGTTGCCAGTTGTACGAATAAAAAATACAACATAACCAAGACATCCTATATTTAGTTGTTTCATTTAATTAAAACTAAACATTTTCGGTTTGTGTAAAGAGCCGTTTCCACTTTGTTAAGTGGCAAGTCGAAATTGCAGGTGTGAATTACGAGTTGAATAGCTAGTGTAAAGTGAGTGCACTTCTGTGCAGTGCGAGTTAGTATGAGTCCAAAGTTTCTCCGTTTATTTCAATATGTTGTTTTTTATATTCGCCACCGGGGGCAGCACTGTTAAACAGGGTGCACGACCTTTCATTTGCGGTATGCTGCGTATTTAGTTCAAAACGTCGACAAACAAAAGTGGTGTTGGGCTGGTCATGTAGCTAGAGTAACTGACACCATATAGACCAAGAAACTTCTTGAGTGCCGTTCCGAGAACTGGGCGGAGAAGTATGGGCAAATCACAGGTGAGGTGGTCTGACGACATTAGAAGTATTGCAGGGAGCGGGTGTCTGCGGCTGGCGCAGGTCAGAGAACTGTGGAAGTCCCAGGGCCTATATGTTCCAACAATGGAGACGAGAGGGCTAATGAAAGAAAGGCGTATATAGCGAACGAGAGTGGGGCGAGGCTTTTTGCAAAAAATAGAAACCGCTTCATTTGCTGTTAAAACGATATCACTCGCAGTTCTGTCCACACGCATTAAATACTTGTTAGGTACATTGCGTCCACAATCGCAAATACACTTACTACCTACTTCGCAAAGTGGAAACGACCCGTAATGAATACCTGTCCCGAGATGTGGCAAATAACATCCATAAACATACCAAGAGGGACTCGGGTAACCTTGTAGCGTGTCCATTCTATTTCATAAAAATAATGGTATAATATTTTATACAAACAGGACGTGTATGAAATGCCCCTAATTAACATAAATTTTTATGAAAATTATGACAAATTATACTTTTTACGAACAGTAATGATGTAGAAACATGAACAACATTTTAGTCATTGCAAAAAGTTTAGGTGAACCACAATTCTATCTTTACTATATTGCAGAGTTGGGTTTATTATTAGGTATAACTTCAAAGGCATTGGTGCTCAATATAAAAAGGTTTTATCAAAATCTCAAGATTTTGTGTAAATGGCACGCTATCCTTCTTATGTCAGATTTAGGAGATCCAAGATGTTTGTATAACAAATGTATACCCACAGACTCATGGGCTAAATTTAACTCGAGATCAATATTCTGAAATTGTACCAACTGGATTTTTATAGAATTTGTAAGGTAAAATAAGATTAACGTAAGAAAAGTTTTATTTTTATGCCACCATTAAATTTTTTTAGACAATAAAAAAGAAAGTTATTTTAGCACGTAAAATAAATAAATGCGTTGTATTTATGGAATTCTGATATATTATTTGTCGAGCTCGATAGCCTAGTGGCATATGCTCCGGGTTCGATTCCTGGTCGGGCCAAAATTTTTCTGTGTTTTTTTACTTAAAATTTCTACTCGGGGTTGGTCCTGTCTCAGATTGATGGACGGGACCGGTTGACTGGTATAGAGAATGCTTCAAGCATTAAGTTCCGCTGGCTATACTGACACATGTATTGAAGAGTGTTATTTATTTATTTTATTATTTTACAAAATCTGAAGATGATGAGAACTGTGGAAGGTCCATTGGTTTCTAGTATGATCGCGTATTCTGTCAACCGCGCCAGTATTTAACTGTGTCCTTACAGGCGTACCTACATTAAAAAGTGAAAGAGCGGTTCACGCGCGATGCCATGACCAAGGATAGTATGGATTAATTTTTATATTTAGACTGATTGACTGTATTTGAAATCGTTGTGTGACCGTTTTCTAATTTGTTCTCTGCCCTTTGTCCTTACATATTTAATTGATTTCCTTAAATACCTAACAATTTTTTTTAAATAAAATGTTACTTTTTCCTACATCAAAGAGAAATTCCCATTAACAAAAATACTCGGTAACGAGTAGGAATTTTATTTTTTAATTAACATTGGAATTTTTGATAGTACGATAGTATGTAAAATGATTGGAAAATTTGAATTTTTTTTATTCTGTGTGGATATGAGAAACGAGCTGTTTTAGGAGCTTATTGCATGCGCTGTTCCTTCAGCTTTTTGTTTAAAATTATAAAGTACTTCATTAATTATAATCCTTTTGAAGCCTTTTTTGGTTATTTGGTCATACAACGTTGTTCGAGTATGTTCATACTGCCACTGGATTAGGGTTGAAGTGTAATGTCCTTTGTTTTGCGGGAAGTTTCAACGTTATGAAACGAAATCACCAACGATTGTCCACTCACTCTATATGTACACCACTCGCTCCGGTTAATTCCTTTGTTTTAAAAGTATGGGCTCTCGGTGTATCTACTTGAAAAATGTACCTACTTTTTGTATTTTTTTATTCATACAAATGATGTTTTTTCTTACCTTGTAACGTTTTTTAACAAAAAAGACTAACGGTTTTCACAAATGAAATGTTAGCTGTTTTATGCGTATGTGTTACTAATTATCATGTATGGGTGTGAGTCCTGGCACCTGATCAAAGCCCAGGCACAAAATGTTTGTTTTCAAAACGAAGTGCCTCGGGAGAATTTTGAGTGTACTATGGTACTACCGCACCTCGATCGACGCTATACGCTACGCCGACGCACCCAGCGTAGCCCCATCATTTATACCATTACTAAGAGGAGATGGAATTTGCTAGGACATGTGCCAAGGATGCCGAATGACATTTGGCTGAGGAGAGCGTTATTCTTCCTTCCATCAGGGTCCCGAAGACGAGGAAGACCCTCTTATACCGTGTTTTGCTCCTTCAATGCAGAGCTTAGGGATTTGGACATGGTATGGGAGGAAGTAATAAGCATTGCGCAAGATCTTGCGCAATGGAGAGCTCTTGTACCTCCTTATGCCCCAATTAGGGGCATAAAGTGAGTTAAGATGGATAGATAAGTAGCTTATCTATGTTAACCGAGTTTTAATGAACAAAGTTAACTTTAACGTTGAGAATTTGCCTAACCAAACCCATTTTTATATCAATTTTTACATAAATAATAACAAAAACGGTGTTTCAACTTTTTAGGTGTAATTCGATCTATGTTAAAGAAAATTGACATGAAATTGGAAATAACACGTGTTTGGATAAACAAGTATTTCGCTTATTCTGAGTAATCAGATAGTTGAGGTCTTTTTATTTTCGTCTTTTTAATATTGTAGAAAACTTTTTTATTCTAATTTGGATTTATATTTCTTTATTTCACGGCCAGTAGGCCTTTTACAGGAAAATAATAATTGGTACATGAAAGATAGAGATTACATAGATAAAATATACAGTATTTAGATAGGTAGATAAATAATAATACAAGGATACAATACAAGGGCTATAATAATATGGCAAGTTAGAATAACAACAATCAAGAAATTTAGTAACAACAATACCTAATAGTACCTATGATGCACACAGGTGCGTACACTCATACATACACACACACTCACCCTGGCCGGCGCAGTCCGCTCACACCTTACATTCAATCAACCAAAAATCAAATTCAATTGCTATACTCACTCACTACAAAATAAATTTAGTAAAAAGGGGAAAAAACAAAAAATAATAATAACCAGTACACTTGCGTACGTAAGAGAAAAAAAAATTCAATATAAATTCATATCAATAAACATTCACAAGAAAAAGCCTTTACAAATTGCCTGCCACCCTCGCCTTAAAAGTGACCAGCGAAATCACCAAAAATGTCCGAAACATTTGCAAATTGATTTCCCAATCTAGAAAGTCTGTTGACAGGGGAGTTAAAAGCATAATTTCTTCTTGTGTACCTAATCAACATAAAAAGTTTGTACCTGCCTAGTCGATCTACTAGGAACATGAATATTGAACAGTTCTAATATTTCTGGACAATCTATATTCGCATTGAAAATTTTGTACAAAAAAGATAAATCCAACATTGTTCTTCTATCAGAAAGACTTCTAAGACCCATCAAACCAGAAACAAAATCGTTGTTTAACTGTTCCACGGGAATGCTAAGCCTAAAGTTAATATGGCGCAAGAACTTTCTTTGCACCCTCTCTATTGACGACACATGAACCATATAATAAGGATTCCATACAACGGAAGAAGACTCTAAGATGCTTCTTACCTGTTCCATGTAAATAATCTTAAAAGTGTTCAAATTGGTAAATGGTCTGCACACTCTCAGCATAAATCCAAGCATGCGCAATAATTGCGCTTAGCCCTCTCGCAAGTGGCATTGACGTGCCCGACAAAGCTCAACTTTCTATCAAGTAACACTCCCAGATCACGGGCAGATTCAACAGCACTCAAGATTTCACCACTTAACGAATAATCAAACAAAATCGGCCCTCTTATTCTATAGAAACGTAAACACTGACACTTTTTAATATTAAGCAACAGCGCATTGCGAGAACACCACTCACCAAATCTCTGGATATTATTCTGCAATAGGTCACAATCGGTACGACTCTTTATCTCACAACAAATTTTTAACTCTTCTGCAAACAACAGCACATTTACACCCCTAAATATGGATATTGCATCATTTTATAAACATATTAAACAACAAGGAGCCAAGATGGGAACCCTGGGGTACACCACTTAAGACCTCGAAAGAGTAAGAAGAGTCCCCGCACAGATTCACACACAAACTACGTCCATTCAAATAATCTCTGAACCAACTCAGCATCGGACTAGAGACACCCATGCCAGATAGCTTATTGAGCAAGATGGCATGGTTCACTCTGTCAAAGGCCTTACTGAAGTCGGTTTAGATTGTTATATATTAAGAGATTGTTAAAATGCAAAGTAGTTTACACCGCTTTTATGTTTATATACGGTACCGAGCACAGATTCCCATCGTTTTCAATCATTCCTATTCCATTTATTATTTCCACGAAGATATTATGATATAGTTGGTTTATCATTAGGAAAAAATAAGGAAAAGAAAGAAAAAAAAATGATTTCACTTTATTTCCAAACAAATAAAAATTTTCGTATATTAATGTCAAGGACTGGTGGCAATTTTCTCTACATTCTACCAGTCTCATTTGATTAATAATGTAATTTAATAAATTGCACAAGGAGTTTTCTGAGTTAATCTCTTTTCAGTTGTGTTCTTAGAATTTGTATAACTGGATTTAAAATTAACACACGCTTTGTATAAATTAGATACTTAACCTTATTATTAAAATGACATAATGGATACCGCATTTTATTATATTATGTATTTTATTATATTCTGCCTTCAGACATAACACGACGTAAAGTTCTACTTAGTAACCTAATTCATTAAAATAACGTTATCCATTTATTACCTACAATCTACATACACGTATAAGGGAACTTAATATTAGATTAATCACTATGAGTTTCCTCATCGAAATTATCTTAAAATACTCATTAAGGCTATTTGCAAAAAAAATATTTTATACTTAATCCAAACTGTCTTTCTATAAACTGCGAATAGCTAAAAATGGAAAGTTTATTTTGGGCATCAAGCTGTCAGACAGGAAAAGAAATGACTGGATAAGCAGCCGGATTAAATTACTGATGTGGTTGAGTCGACATCAGTCCAAAATTGGACATTGGTAGGGCACTTCTTTACATGCGTGGATGCAGTGGCGTTCCGTGGGTTATTGGCGCCCGGGCCGGGAACCACACCCTTTGGCGCCCCCACATAACTTTTCCTAAAAAAAAGGTCATTTCTAAAATTTGGTATCTGGAAACATGTCATTTCCTAAAAAAAAAAAAGGTCATTTTGGTATCTGGAAACATGTCATTTCCTAAAAAAAAGGTCATTTCTAAAATTTGGTATCTAGAAACATGTCATTTCCTAAAAAAAAAAGGTCATTTCTATCATTTTTGCCGCCCTGCTAATAGAGGCGCCCGGGGCGGTCCGCCCCTCGGCCCCCCCCCCTCGGTACGCCACTGCGTGGATGCCAACAGATGGACGAGTAGACTGCTGAAGTGGAGACCATAAAGCGATACCAGACCACTAGGCGCCACCTACCAGATGATGGACGACATTTAAAGGTCCGCTGTGTTACGCCTATAGGGCTCGGGAGACAAAAACATGAAAATTATGAAATACCTATAAGCGAAACAAACAGAAAAATTTCAAACTACTTCGGTTAGTATACTAAAACCCGTGGGAGGTATTGTGTGAGGACTGCCCTCCCTGACCCCTCTGAGTAATCCTTTCAGAGGCTCTTCTAATGAATTTAATTTAATGGTTACACGACTGTGTAACTTGCAACACAAAACAAGTAAAATTTAAATCCTCATATAATACGAACTTGGGTATGAACAAATATTATGATTAGTAAACTAGATACTCAAACCTCTACTGCAACCAGCCAATTAATCCAATTTGGTATCACTACACAACAACTATTATTTATTTAAACACTACTAGCAAATAAACTCAATCACTAGATGTAACTATTAATCTCTACTTGTTTATTTTAATACGTCACTACGCGATTGAAGTATACCCGACACCACTCTACGCTTATTTCCAAAAATAAACCGAAATTACACTTTCACCGAATAACTAATTATTTTACAATAAATCTACATATACTGTCGAATCAAAACACTACGTCAAAACTCTAAACAACTCAGGCAACCGTTAGTAGCGTAAGTCAATGTGCGTGCAACTACGTATTAGCGTGTTATCAGGGCTCGCCTTGCCATACAGCTATTTTTAAGAAAGCTTCCGAGAGGCGGAGTCAGGACAAGGAAGGGGGAAAAAAATGGAGTCAAAGGATGATCTTATTGGTGGAGGCGCCTGTGATGTAGTGTGCGAGGGAGACAGGGTAATTGTTTTTGTGACCACTACAAAATGTCTACGCGCGTGAAACATATAATAAAATAATATAATTATAACATATCTTTCCGTATGAATCTTCATACCTAGTAATCAATAAATCTTTTCTTTATACATGATTTTTCATCTTAACTGATAGGTTAGTATTATGATCTACGTTTTTCACAAACCTTAATTTAATACATTTCTTAATAATAATCTTTTGAAAGCTTAATTCTTAAAATTAATTACAACCTTATGAATATAGGGAAATCTTATATACTAGACATGTTTAATAATTCTCTTAATATTAATTATTATTAATCTTATTACAAATTTTGGCCATTAATCAATTCTATCTTAGGTAATTCTTAACCTACACACAGGTATATTCCATCTTAATTAAGATGCTTATCAGTAATTAAACTAACGTGCCTTAATCAATAATTAATCTAATAGTCTTATAATATCTTATATTACTCCTTAAGCATATGTGTTATAATTTATAATTTCAAAACAATATTATAGTCTCTACACATTATTTATTCAGTATTTAAGTCTTGTTTAAACCATAGTCTATTATAGAACAACAACATACCTACTTATGTTCGTTTACAGTTACAACTACATACCTAGTTTGATAATAACCATAATACCCTCTAAACAATTCTATGTATCATAACAAACATATTTTATTACAAGGGTTTTTTTTCATTATTCTAATCCGCCAAAACAATACCATGCACTAAAGAGCTACCCTTATCTACGGTGTTTCGAAGCATCCAAAAAAAACCCGTTTCACTAGAATATTGTGAATCCTTAAAATTAAACAAAAGACTATGTTAACTATGTAAAACCCTTATCTACAGTATCCGAGTAAATTAACAAAAGGGCATTGTAATTCATATTGCCTGGTCAAAACCTGGAGCAGGGCCATGTTCAATTCGGTCGCGCCTTCCTTGTCTATACGCAGAACGTGAGTGAATTTACTCTGAGGTATTGCAAAACGCTAAGGTACTGAATTTGTAATTTATCCAACAGTAATGTGACTCTAATATGGATCGCCAACCCACTTCAATTTATTAACCTACTATACATTTTGTATTAAAAAAAATTAACCGCCCATGGCAAGTGCCTTCCGGCATAAGCCCGGGGCACGCCTCTGTTCGTCTTCACCCAAACTAACGGGAATTCTGTTGTTTACCATATCGGTGTTGTGGGATAAGCCCGAGCCTTTGTTTATCTATCAGAACTTTCTAAAATTTTTTTACAATGCATCCTACCACACTATTTTTCTAAGAACGGATTTTTGGACGCTGTAGGGTGACCATAACAACCGCCCCCTCTCAAACGTTCAAAATTCGTTCTTTTTATGCACTCAAGAAAAAATGTAATATACATAATATGCAAGGGCGCCAATACATTCAAAGTAAAATATAAACAGGAAAACTGTGAATGTATAAGCCAGTTATCCTAATGTTAAAATTTAAAAAACTTCCACCACCACTAACAATTGATACTCTACTATTTTCTACATATTGTAAGTTACAACACTCTACTTATTAATCCTACCCATAACCTCTTTTATTTTTTTTTATTTATTTATTTTTTTTTTTTTGTTTTTTTTTTTGTTTTTTTTTTTTAATATGCCTACTATATATATACCTAATTTATATTACTAACATTAACATATATTACTCTTACAATATTACTACCTTAAACTTTATTCCGATAGATAAACAAATCCCAATGTAATCTAATTTTACTTATTTAAGGTCCAGTTTCCTGAACCTCTTCCTGCTGATCAGGGGCCAAATTAATTTCATCTGAATGTACTTTAGTAGGTTTTCCCTTACGATCTATCCAGTAAACGTTTCCCCGTCCTACTGGTAATAGAACCGTATAAGGACCGGAGTATTTTGGTGCAAACCCAGCATGAAAACCCGCTACGCGTTTTGAGAGTGGATGTTCTCTCAACATAACCTTCTGTCCAGTGACATAACCAAGGACCTTTCCGTTGGTCTGGGCGTATTTACTTCTATACCGGTCCTGGTTTTGACGAATATTTTTATTTATATCTAATCTATTTGATCTTTCCGGATTAGTATTTGGGGCTACCGACGACCATTCGCCAGGTCGTTTAATTTCGTAGCCAAATAGAGCTTGGCTTGGAGTCATTCCCGACGCGTCGTTACGTCTTCCCCTAATTGACTCTAAAATTGAGCTTAAGTGCTCATCCCAACGCTTGTGTTCACGCCCTAATAGGTGAACACGGAGCAATTTTTTTAATTCTTGATTTCGGCGTTCTGTTATGTTAGCACGGGGTAGGTAAATCGCTGTGGTCCAATGCTGGCATTGCCACCTATCTATTGCCGAGTTCCAAGACTCGTGACTAAACTGTGGTCCGTTGTCTGAGAGAATAGCCCTAGGATACCCATACCGTGAAAAAATCTCTTTCTCTAACAATCCTACAATCTGTGGTGCTCTCCCCGATCGCATAGGAAATGCTTCTACCCATTTTGTAAACATATCTGTAACTACTAATAAAACCGTATTCCCCTTAGCTGATCTAGGGTATGGGCCCATCAAGTCAATAGCTAAAATCTCAAAAGGATTTTGTGCTACCGATGATCCTAAAGGCGCGCGTGGACGACTTGGTAACGCTCTCGCTTGAGCACAAGTCATACATCTCTTGACAAACCTTTTCGCATCTCTATTTATGCCTGGCCAGATAAAATATCTCCGAGTCGCTCTAAGCGTTTCCCTTTCACCAGGGTGGCCAGCATGCCTACTGTTATGATAAAAATTTAAAACGTGAGGGATCATAAATTTTGGTACGATCAGTTTCGGAACTGATTGTCCGCTAACCTGTCTATATAAGTAACCATCAATTAATTTGTATATCTCCAACCAATGCCTATCACGGGCATTTGTTGGTGGACTGTTGGCAGAAAGTAAGCTTTCCAAATGGTTTATCATTCGAGACAACCGCTGATCGGTGCGTTGGGCCCCACGCACACGATCTGCCAGTTTTCCAGACTGCTGATCTTCAGCGTCCCGAAGATCCAGACCGTTCCCAATGAGCGTCACCTGAGGTAGACCTCTATCTGCTTTCCAGCCCTCCTGGCTAACATTGGGGTACATTCCCCTATCTAACGAATCAATATCTTCAGTGATATTAGATTCGGCCGGATTCCTCGACAAGAAATCTGGTAACTCATTTTTCCTACCTGGGCAGTGTTCTAACGTAAAATTAAACTCCTGTAATAACAATGCCCACCTAGTTAACTTAGCTCTTTCATCTTTAACCCGTTCTAACCATGTCAACGCTTTGTTATCTGTACGTAGGATGAAATGTGTACCTTCCAAATACTGACGATATTTCTTTATCGCCCAAACAGCCGCGAATGCTTCCTGTTCGTTCGAATGCCAGCGTTTTTCTGCATCAGAAAAACGAGCACTAGCGTAAGAGACAATATCACGACCGCCATCAGGTCGCTCGTGATATAGAACGGCGGCAACGCCGAACTTGCTGGCATCTGTTTGCAATACAAATTGCCTCTCGAAATCTGGCCTGCATAGGGAGAGTGGCCTACTTATAGCAATTTTAATGCTATCCATTGCATTTTGTGCTGAGGCATTCCATTTGAATGGCCTCTTCGTGCTCAACAAATCAGTTAATGGAGCTGCTATCTCTGCAAAACGATAAAGATACTCGCGCAACCAATTCGATAAGCCGAGGAAGGACCTCAATTTCTTTCTTGAAGTAGGCACTGGGAAGTTTGCAATGGAGATTGCATGTAACTTCTGGGGATGGTTACCACTAGATGAAACTACGTGACCTAAAAATTCTAATTCTGTGGTACCGATCTTGCACTTATCTGAAGCGCACCGCAGGTTATACTGCTGCAACCGTTCTAAAACTAATCTCAAATGATACATATGTGAAGCCCAATCTTTAGAATAAACGATCACATCATCGAGATAAACAAGGCAAAAATCGCGTAGATATCCAGCCAAGACCTCTTGACTCATTATCCGTTGAAATGTTCCTGGGGAACCTTTCAAACCAAAGTGCATAACTCTAAATTGATAGCAAGCTCCGTCAGGGGTTGATAAAGCGGTTAAATGTTTACACTCCTCAGACATTGGGATCTGCCAATATCCTTTCTGTAAATCAAATGACGAGAAATATTTCGCGTTACCTAAATCTTTTAACGTTTCATGAATAATGGGTAAATGTGATGGTTCGTCCTCAGTGACGTCGTTGAGTTTACGATAATCTACACAAAAGCGATATTCATCCTTCCCTCGCTTGGGGACCATAACTACCGGAAAACTATAACATGATCTACTGCTTTCGATCACGCCATCAGCCAGCATGCCTTCCAGCTGGGCCAAGAGATGCTTCTTTTTCTCATCAGAGAGCCTATACGGAGGTAAACGAATCGGGCGTGCATCTTTCAGCTTAATCTCGTGAGGTTGTAGCGGAGCAGGGCCAGAATATGGAAGAAATACCTCTTTAAAATCATTTAAAATACCTATTAGACTCTCTCGGTGTCCGCGAGGTATATCGGATTGCAACTCTGGCAATTCGACATCACACTTCATTTCCCCACGTACCGGTATCAAATGCGTCGTCACTCTTTCTACTCTACCGAAATGAAGGCAACCCCTATGAAAATCTATAACGCACTTTTGTGACGTCATCCACGGCACTCCGAGAATAACATCATCCCTAAGCTTATCTACGACTAAAAACTCACAAATAACCTCTATACCCTGAAGTAAAATATTTGTCTCAAGTCTAGCCGTTACCTCCATGTAAGCACCATGTTCTGCTAAATATAATCTGTCAATATGAGTCTGTTGCTTACGCAAATTTCTAACTAATCGACTACATACAATATTATACGAAGACGCAGAGTCCACCAAAGCCGTACATTCTATATTATTAAACGACACTCTAATACGCGGGAGTAATGGCGTTCCCGAATCTACAATAGCTACACACTGCGGTTCTTCAAAAAATTCTATCGCATCTAAATCTACATCTGATAACCTTTGTCTATCTCTATCGCGTTGTGGACTCTCTACCTCTTCGGAACTTGAACCCAAAAGTCTAAGATTATCGCGCTCAACATCTTTACCCTTACCTTCACGATGTAACCACGCTTGAACCTCGACTGGCCCATCACTACTTTCGCCCGTATCTTCCCATATTAGCACCTCATCTAACGTTTCATTATTATTTATAGAAATTGGTTTAGAAACTATGATTCTAGACCTAAGCTTCACATCATTATCAAGGACCTTTGCTACAGGTTGAATAGTCGGTCGTAACTCTGATTCAACCTCCCTATGTTCTAATCCGTTTTCTAGTGATTGCCCTGAGACGGCTTTGATCCGGCGTTCCGTCCAGGGCCTTGAGCGTTTAAATTCGCGTTCTGATTTCCGTTTTGCCTACCCCTGTTTTGATTGAAATTGTTTCTATTCTGTCCTTGCCCATTTCTATTCCAGTTATTATTATTCCTATTTTGACCCTGTCTATTATCAAAGTTATTCCTTTCCTGTCTATTATCAAAGTTATTCCTTGCCTGATTATTGTAAAAATTATTATTATCCTGTCTATTATTGTTAACCGTATTTCTATTCCTATTCTGACTATTAGATCCGTTGTTATTTCCACTGTCCCTTCTAAAGCTATTTCTATTTTGATTTCCTC
Source organism: Mystacides longicornis (assembly GCA_963576905.1). Taxonomy (NCBI): domain Eukaryota; kingdom Metazoa; phylum Arthropoda; class Insecta; order Trichoptera; family Leptoceridae; genus Mystacides; species Mystacides longicornis. The sequence goes on from OY756420.1 coordinate 24,056,483, forward strand.
TATTTTCAAAATTATTCGACTGATTGAAATTATTATTATTAGCGTTTCTAAAGCTACCCGACTGATAATTATTATACCCTTGCCTAACTGTCTGCAAATTTCCCCTGTTATTATTATTTCCCTGCCTATGGAACTGTCCGTCGCTATTCCTATTATCAAAAGCCCTATCGTTCCTATTCCTAGTCAATGGACAATTCCTCTGAACATGCTGCCCGTTGCAGTTATAACACGAAATGCTACTACGCCTTTGAGGCTGATGTGTCGCTTGTTGTGGCTCATTATTACAGGGTATACTAATTCTGTCGGGAAATCAATTTCAGAGACTCGGTTCTCTAAACTATCAAACGTGATGTCATCTTTGGTGAATTCTCTACGCAGAACATTGGTGTAACGTGGCAGCATCAAATTTAATAGATGGAAAGCAAATTCAGCGGAATAAATAACATCGTTGCCATAAACCCGGTCATAAACTTTCGTCTTTCTACTTAAAAATGAAGACCCAGACTCATTCTCTTGCTGTTTATGTGAGAGTAAATGGCCAGTCAGTGCCAGTCTGTTATTGTCGATCCCATACCTTTGCAACAAAAGAGCGCTGAAGGCCGACCATCTCAGCAACCCATTTCCACGGCTGGTCCACCAGGTTTTCACGTCACCGCGAAGTTTCAGAGCAGCCAACCTGACTTTCTCCGATTCCCTAATGTTCCGAAGAGCAAAATACTCTTGGCAATCCGCGATAAATGCCTTCGGACATTCTTGAGGTAACCCGCTAAAGAAGAAGTTCTCATTGAGAACTTCATCTCTCACATAAACGATCTGCGGTCTTGAATCAAAATTCCTATCCCTCGTTTCTAATGTGTCAACTGGTGGCACATTATGGTCATCATCGTCATGTGACGAAATGGGTGGCGTTTCGTCAACGCCTAATGAACCTGCCGAAGCAGCCCCATTTCTCGTGACCACCGCGAAAATAAAAAGTTTGCAAACGCGTAGCAACAACTCGAACCAATTGAAAATAATCATTTTACTTGTCGATGTAAAATGGGATTTAAACTAATGAAATTGATGGATAGTAAGAAAATCTTATTGGATTCTAGTATAAACCGCGACGTCTCCACGTGTTCAAATATTCCAAATTTCTATAAAATTCACTATAAAAATAATACAAATTGAAGACTCGTCTCAGGGTGAATTCGTCAATGCTTAATATATAACTAAACACACGTTGGCGCCAAGTTGTTACGCCTATAGGGCTCGGGAGACAAAAACATGAAAATTATGAAATACCTATAAGCGAAACAAACAGAAAAATTTCAAACTACTTCGGTTAGTATACTAAAACCCGTGGGAGGTATTGTGTGAGGACTGCCCTCCCTGACCCCTCTGAGTAATCCTTTCAGAGGCTCTTCTAATGAATTTAATTTAATGGTTACACGACTGTGTAACTTGCAACACAAAACAAGTAAAATTTAAATCCTCATATAATACGAACTTGGGTATGAACAAATATTATGATTAGTAAACTAGATACTCAAACCTCTACTGCAACCAGCCAATTAATCCAATTTGGTATCACTACACAACAACTATTATTTATTTAAACACTACTAGCAAATAAACTCAATCACTAGATGTAACTATTAATCTCTACTTGTTTATTTTAATACGTCACTACGCGATTGAAGTATACCCGACACCACTCTACGCTTATTTCCAAAAATAAACCGAAATTACACTTTCACCGAATAACTAATTATTTTACAATAAATCTACATATACTGTCGAATCAAAACACTACGTCAAAACTCTAAACAACTCAGGCAACCGTTAGTAGCGTAAGTCAATGTGCGTGCAACTACGTATTAGCGTGTTATCAGGGCTCGCCTTGCCATACAGCTATTTTTAAGAAAGCTTCCGAGAGGCGGAGTCAGGACAAGGAAGGGGGAAAAAAATGGAGTCAAAGGATGATCTTATTGGTGGAGGCGCCTGTGATGTAGTGTGCGAGGGAGACAGGGTAATTGTTTTTGTGACCACTACAAAATGTCTACGCGCGTGAAACATATAATAAAATAATATAATTATAACATATCTTTCCGTATGAATCTTCATACCTAGTAATCAATAAATCTTTTCTTTATACATGATTTTTCATCTTAACTGATAGGTTAGTATTATGATCTACGTTTTTCACAAACCTTAATTTAATACATTTCTTAATAATAATCTTTTGAAAGCTTAATTCTTAAAATTAATTACAACCTTATGAATATAGGGAAATCTTATATACTAGACATGTTTAATAATTCTCTTAATATTAATTATTATTAATCTTATTACAAATTTTGGCCATTAATCAATTCTATCTTAGGTAATTCTTAACCTACACACAGGTATATTCCATCTTAATTAAGATGCTTATCAGTAATTAAACTAACGTGCCTTAATCAATAATTAATCTAATAGTCTTATAATATCTTATATTACTCCTTAAGCATATGTGTTATAATTTATCATTTCAAAACAATATTATAGTCTCTACACATTATTTATTCAGTATTTAAGTCTTGTTTAAACCATAGTCTATTATAGAACAACAACATACCTACTTATGTTCGTTTACAGTTACAACTACATACCTAGTTTGATAATAACCATAATACCCTCTAAACAATTCTATGTATCATAACAAACATATTTTATTACAAGGGTTTTTTTTCATTATTCTAATCCGCCAAAACAATACCATGCACTAAAGAGCTACCCTTATCTACGGTGTTTCGAAGCATCCAAAAAAAACCCGTTTCACTAGAATATTGTGAATCCTTAAAATTAAACAAAAGACTATGTTAACTATGTAAAACCCTTATCTACAGTATCCGAGTAAATTAACAAAAGGGCATTGTAATTCATATTGCCTGGTCAAAACCTGGAGCAGGGCCATGTTCAATTCGGTCGCGCCTTCCTTGTCTATACGCAGAACGTGAGTGAATTTACTCTGAGGTATTGCAAAACGCTAAGGTACTGAATTTGTAATTTATCCAACAGTAATGTGACTCTAATATGGATCGCCAACCCACTTCAATTTATTAACCTACTATACATTTTGTATTAAAAAAAATTAACCGCCCATGGCAAGTGCCTTCCGGCATAAGCCCGGGGCACGCCTCTGTTCGTCTTCACCCAAACTAACGGGAATTCTGTTGTTTACCATATCGGTGTTGTGGGATAAGCCCGAGCCTTTGTTTATCTATCAGAACTTTCTAAAATTTTTTTACAATGCATCCTACCACACTATTTTTCTAAGAACAGATTTTTGGACGCTGTAGGGTGACCATAACAGCTGGACCCCAAGTGGATAGACATCGCTCAAAGACGGAAAGAGTGTGGAAGGAGAGGGGAGACGCATTGTCGCATATCCTGCAGTGGGCAAACGTGCGGGCTGTAAAAATAATCTTTGTATAATCCTTATCCAATCATTGACTTCGATACCTTCTTCTTAGTATATGGTCTTAATCTTAATAAGTCCTCAGATAGCCACCCTCACTTCCTCATTCTATCCGACTCCAGCTACCCGAAGATCAGCCTCGTACAAAATATTAAAATCCAACATCATCAGATCTTACTGAATAACCCAGTATCACCACAAGACCTTGGTGGTACCAGAAAACCGAATAATCTAGATTAGATATTAAAATCTTATCACGAATAAGATTCAACCATCATAGGTTGGACTCCCATCTTGAAAAGATGGGTCTGGTCTCCTCCCCTTGGCGTGAGTGTGGTATTGATGTGGAATCACTGGACCACGTATTTCTGGGTTGCCCAATCAGAAGTGCGGTTCCATTGTATTTTAATATTGACGATTTGATTAATTATTATCCTATCAATGTAGCGTACCTACTGAGTCTGAACTCAAACAAAGTTAATAGATTACTTATTACATTTGTGCAGAAAAAAATTGTTTTAATCTAATTTCTTTTTCTCCTTATGATTAAAAACTATGTTTTAATTTAACTTCTTTTTCTTCTTATGATTAAAAACTATGTTTTTATTTAATTTATAAATACTTAAATTTTGTTAAACTGGGGCTCAAATCGTCCGAAATCGGACGGAAAGCCGGTAATCAAGAAAAAGATCCCACTGAAGACTCTTCGTGGATACATAACTAACTTATTTTTGTCATAGCAACGGTCGTGTATAATCAACGAATAAGGATTAGTTTTTGAAGTCTCAGCTCTCTTCTTAAAGGTGTGGGTAGTTGTACATGTACACGCGATTATTATTCTTTCCTTTCCTTCAAACAATTCATGTAAAGTTGTATGAATGTCATTGAATGTATAGGTATAGGAATGTAGGTTCTCGAATTTTTTTTAATTTTCTTTTTCGTTACATTGTCAATGAAAACTTTGTGAAGTAAAGTTGTAAAAATAACAAAAAATGAAAACTTATGTTCGCTGATTAAAGTGAAATGTAAACTGTGAATCAAACAAGAAAGCCAAAGTTTATATGGTGGCCATTCGGGATGCCTCCAATTAACACTATACTGAAAAATGTTATAACCGTATGTACCTACAATAATCCTACATTGCGGCTTAATCCCCTTTACAACCCTTTATATCTACATAATAATTCAGTTATGTATTTACGCTTATGGCAGCATCACGCTCAAAACACAAATGCTACGTCAGATATGGATCTGCGCAGAGCCGTGCAAAATGCTGAAGAGCGTTCTAAGATACAATTGGCAATGTAAACTTTAATATATTTAGAGCTATTTAAAAAACTTTATTTTTTTAGTATCTTCATACAAGTTTTTCAAAAAATACAGTAAGCCATCTTTTGGAAACAAAATTACTCATGTAAACGTTGAATGGAATCTTGGTATTACGGTATGAAAATGTAATAAAATAATTGGAGATTGATTTGTTATACATATAAATGTTATTCAAATCTTATTATTCTCAATAAATAAAGATTTAATGAAAAATTTTGGAAATATAATTCCTCCATATTGAAATTTGACACATTTAAAAAAATTTATGGCCACATTTTGTGTAAAACTGTCGTAGCCATTAGATGAGTAAGTACCTGATAAAATCATATTAAATGTTGGTAAATAATAAATATACATTAAATTAAACTCATAATACATTAAAATCTATCAATCGTACCTTCAGGAAGATTTTCATGTAAAAATGATTTTTGAAAATTGAAATGAGTATAAAAATTCTTTAGTAGATTTGGTCGGTAAAAAAGAACTCTGAAAGAAAGCGAATCTGACAGGAACTAATGACGTTCCTGTTTATCAAAATCATAATGGATTTGTCAGGTATGTGTGCATGTTTATTATAGTAAAAAATATATTTGTTTTCTCCACATCATAATAATTAAGAAATACTGTATAATATTCATATCTGAACTATTCACATAAAACAGATTTTTGTGGACAGAATCATTGAATATCACTTTATTCGAAGATCATTTTATTAACTACATAATATAATAACAAAATTATCTAAATTCTTAATTAATAGGTATGAAGATAAAGTAAAAACAATGTTAAATATATATGATTTTTTTATTGCATTAATATAACAATCTTCATGAATGTTTCATAATACGACAAGAAGCATTATATTAAAAAAATATGGTATGGGATTATTGCTGTAGTAGTTTCTTCCGTCAACAACATATTCTCTTTACACATCTCAAACATGATCGAATAAAGAATCCTTGAAAGACCAAAACTGCAATCGTTGGATGTAGTCTGTGCAGCAGGTTTTGACGCAAAAAAAACCCAAAGGTGTCTCAGTCACAGCACAATTTGATGACAGATAAAACCAACCAAGGTTTGTGACACTGAAAATGAATAAATTTATCATCAGTCAATAAATATTTGCGTTCTTTACTAACCCCTTTGCACTAATGGTTGAATTTAAAATCAAATCTTATAGTTTAGCATAAATCATATTGCTTATATATTTTGAAAAAGAGTAAGTCTTGGTTCATTTGTTTTCAATTCCGTAATCATTACAAAGTGATTCATGCATTCTTAAACTAAAAAAATTAAATACTAAGCGATGGAAAGAATGTTACAGAAAAGGTCATCATTTTTTATGGTTCTGAGTCAGTACTTAAAAATTACAAAGAAGCGATTATATAATAAATCTTAAACAACATTACGTACCTACCGAAAATATCTATTGAGCAGCAAATAACTTTTATTTTTAATGAATTATTTTGAAATTGGAAGCATTCCATCACTCTATTATTATTTTTTTGACATATCAATATTTACCAAAGATATTGAGTGTCAAGTGACATTGACAAGGAATTCTATTAATCTATGTATAAGTAAATCTATGGTTCGGCAGCGCATCTAATTAAAATAAAACAGCAATATTAAGCAACGTTTAATATTGCTTAACTAAATTATATATATTGTGTGCAAATGACATCTAATACATATTATATTTTTATGAAGGTTACTTTTACAGACACTATCAAATCTAGAAAATATGTATTGCAGAATAAAATGTCGTCTATAATTACCAAATTTCCTACGTCATAATTAATTATTAAATAAAAAAGGTCTTAATTATTTAAATGAATAAAAAATATAAAATTTCAATATTATCAATTTTATAAATATTTAAATAGAATGAATTATTTATATACTGTATTTTTTTTTCAATATGAAAGGGTTGGAATAAAGTTGTGTGCACAGACTACTTATAGTGTTGTATGCGTCTTCGTAATGATATAAATTTCTACTTCTATGGTCTATGGTGCTGTCAAAAGTGTAAAATTTTATACGCAGTAAATAATCAACGCGTAATAAAAATGAGATAATTGGCAATATGTAATAATAATATTATCATTTGTTTGTCTTGATAATTATAGCTTTTGTGTAGTTTTGAGTAATATAGCGAATTAGTTTCACACAAAGGTTATTTTTATTGTTTGAGCTTTGTCGAAAATAGCCGTCAGAAATTATTCATTCCTTGCAAAACCAAAAACATACAAGTCAGTATGAGTTTGATAGATGGACTGAGATTTACATTAATATGGAATTCTATTTCTCAGGTATGTAACATGTAACCTATTTCAAAAAAAATGTTTACCTCACAGTTTTATATGTTTAATTTAAATGTATATACTTCACTGGTGTATGTTTTGCAAATTGTATGTACTGTCTTATTTTTGTATCAATTTCACTGTTTGTATATAAATGTTTTAAATAAAATAAAATAAATACAAATAATAAAAAGAAATAGACATTAAATGCAGCAACTTTAAAGGGCTCAATAAAAACATTTTTCAACACACATAATTTTTTATTGCAGATAAGTCTTGCGTCTTCTCAATATTACTTTACAAGGCGGCATCAGTACGGTTGAACACCTACCATTCACTTTATGGACTGCCCTCAATAGACTTGGGTTGGTGTCACCAAGTGTAGGAAAAACCTACATAAATGGGGCTACCTCTCTGCTGACAAAACTGAATGTGGTGAGCTCCAGGATGACAATCACCTCTTGACATGCCTGCTGATTGGTGAAACATGTAACCTGCAAATACCTTATCCTTGCGAACGAGGCGATGACTGTTGCTGCTTACTGGTGTGGCAAAGTGTAGACCGGAAACGCAAAGTAAGTAAGTAAATATTAAAATAATTTAAATGAAACAATTGATTTGTTATTCCACTATATATTTCTTTATTATTTATAAAGTGTAATCCCATTATATGTTTTTAAATTTTGCGTAAGAAATTTAATGATATCTAACCTCCCATCCTAATATTGGTTAATTATCATAGGCTACGGTGGGCCAGATATGGACAGAGAATGCCATCATTGCGGGCACCAAAGAGAAAATTATGCTGAATTGGCAGACCTTGGCTGCGATGTGCGAATGAAGTCAGGAAGGATGCGAGCAATTTCTTGACTCTCGAAATTAGGACAGAGACAGGGTTGTCTGGAGGAGTCGAATTATGGAACACAAGGCTAGAATTGGGCTGTAACACCATCGGAAAAAGAAGATTTTAATTGGAACAGGCCTTATAATCTTAACAAATGTTATAATAACCAACGCCTGGACTATTAAAAAATTATTACTTAAAAACTTCTAAAAAACTTAAACTTCTCACAATTTTTAATATCATTCTTATGAATATAAAGATTACCTATGTATATTTAATTTACAGATTATGCCGCTGAGTGCTGACAGCCGAAATGTATGAACTTCTCAGAAGCGTCCGTGCTGACAGCTACGCGTTATTCTAAAACGCTTCTTAGAAGTTTATACATTTCGCATGTCAGCGCTGATGGTCAGCGTGACTCTAACTAAACCCAACCGTCGCGCACTGACTTTTTCATTATTTTACTACTTACTGAATTTTTAATATCATTCTTATGAATATAAAGATTACCTATGTTATATTTAATTTGCAGATTTTATGTGTATTAAGTAGGTAAAAATAAGCATTCATAGATTAGTTAAAAGAAACTTACAAGTGATTGCCTTGGAGGACAATAATTATTGTAAGCCTATAGCAGTTTAATCTATATTCTAAACCATTAATTTTTTTTTATTTGGAGACAATTATTTTAATTTCAGAATTATTATTATTGTAAACAACATGTTTTTTTTATGTTGAAATCTAAAATCAGGCCTTTTTGCTATAACATTGAAAAGTGTTATATTATACAGACTGATATATAATATTTCAACATTACACCATTATTTATGGTCGATTTTAAAATGCTATATTTTTATCAATTTGACCAATACTGGATTACGACCTTCGTCTCCTGATGTTTCAAATAGCTTTGTGTAATTACTTCACGTTAACAACTTTCCTTATTTAGGTGGTCAAATTGAAATCCTTGAGTATTCGACAAATTCAACAATCTGCTAAGACGCTAGCCATAGGGCCAACGGCTCGATGCTTTTATGTCTTCAATAATTCTTCAATGGAGCTGGGATTCCTAGAGTTATATATTATCATTGATGCAATGCCAAGATGTCTACAGAATTTTAAAGTGTGTCAAAATTTTTAAAATATTTTCTCTAACAATAACTTTAACTTTTGTATACCTCTTATTAATTGTCAACTCTTGGTATGACTTATATTAAGCACCTATAGATGAGAGGTCTAATCCTCTAGAAGTAAATATTTATACTCAAAATTAACATTTATTAAAAAATTATTATAAAAGTTTTACCCTGTAAAAATGAAGTTTAAACAGCTACTGTAAAACCCCTTAGTTATGTATTATACAAGAGTGTTTCTTTACCAATTGTATTAATTGTTTTATTTATGTAAGCAAATTAAATTTTTGAAATATTTTAATAAATTGATGGGATGCCATAGCAATTTGAAAATTTTTAATTACTACCCTAATCCAGTTTTGTTTGAAAAAAGCAATCTACAATGATTTTTCTACTTACACGAAGGATGGCATCATGCAGGAAGTATGGTGCAGGTTCGAATCCTGATAATGATGGCCACAACATTAAAATTACTATCTGCCCACTACTGATAAGGAATTTCTGGTTCCAATTCCCAGATGGGTTTGAATTTTTATAGTTTTTTATACAATATTTCTTGCTGGCTGTACATACTGAAAATTCTTCATACAAAAGATTTTCATGTACAAAATCGCTGGCTCGGTAGAGGTCTAGAATACTAAAATAATTACCTATGTGCCTACCTGTTAAATTTGATATTAAGAATAAATATAACTTTGTAGGTACATAATAATTATGTTGTTACAGAAGAATAAGATCAGCATTTACAGAAATCAAGTCTAATGTCCATGATGGGGAAGGTATGGTAAATAGATAAAAATGCTATATTTGTGACTCACTTTTGTTGCCTCCACAGCAATTCTACATATTTCTCATACAGACACGCCTACTATCTAATTATATCTACCTATTTACCAATTCAAACCCTCAAACTTTTTAAATATAAGTAATATAAGATTAAAGTAGATCAATCAATCAATTATTCTCCCTTTTTTGACCCTACTTAGGGTCATACTTTAAAGGTACTTTTATTTTATCCAGAAATCAGGTTCTATAATTCCCATTTTTCTCAACAAACTTCATCAATAATTTTATGGACGGGTAAAAAGGCTAGTTATTAATATGTTTAAAGTCGTGTGCTTTACTGTAAGTTTATCAACTGCCGTTACGTACATTGACAAACAAACTGCTACCGTGTTCTAACTGGTAAGCGTTCGCGCGTCGAGTTTCATAATCTCTAATTCTTTATTCTTAAAATATTTCCATAGGCCCTGACGGGCACTCGGAATAGTCAAAAACATAAAAATAAAGTAATAATAACAATAATGAAATGTAACCAAGCAATTCTGGGCGTAAGATGGTACCACCGCATCACGAACGACGCTATACGCCGGCGCACCCAGCGTGAGCCCATCACCTCCACCATTGTGGGGAGGAGATGGACTTGGCTGGGACATGTGTTAAGGATGCCGAATGACAGTTGGCCGAGGAGAGCGCTGTTCTTCCTCCCATCAGGGTCCCGAAGACGAGGAAGACCCTCTCACACTGTGTTCCGCTCCTTCGAAGCAGAGCTGAGGGACATGGACATGGTGTGGGAGGAGGTCATCACCGTTGCGCAAGATCGAGCGCAATGGAGAGCTCTTGTTGCCTCCCTATGCCCCTAAGTGGGGTCTAAAGGGAGTTTGGATTGGATTGGAACCAAGCAAAACAAGCATGTACATAGGGTCTCAGAACATAATCCATAGAATTTAAATCTTATAATATTAATGAAAGTCGGGATAGTGCGAACAGTTATACTTAACTCGAGATCGGCAGAACAGATTCTTTCGACGTTTGAAATAATATAAAATATAATATTAAAGTTAGTATGGAACGGATTTCCTGCGACGCCATTACAACAAAATTATGATTGTAGTTCCCTCTCTCATTCTTGCAAACGTAATTGCCGCTCTTACAGTAGCCCATCCCACTTACTCCAATTTTCATACAAAGTAAACATTTAAAGAGGCGCAGTGCACATTATGTACGTACATATGAACGAGCCTCCTCGGGTTAGAACAGGACAACGTCTGTCGGGAAAGCTAGTATAAATTAAAGTCGGGTTAGGGCGAACATTTATAACTCGAGATTGGCTCAACAGATTCTTCCGATGTGTGATTTATTGGATTCTTCTCCACTCCGAATAACAGAATAACTAATAAAAATTTGAAAAATGGATAAGAAATAATATGATAAAAAAGTTAGTATGGAACTAATCTCATGCGACGCCATCTTTGAAAAAATCTAACAACAAATTTTTGTCTTCTGCACCTGCGCCCTCTCATTCTCGCATACGTCAATTGCCACTCTTACGGTATCCCATTTCACTCACTCCACCGTTTCGGGCGTTTTAGAATTTTTTTATACAAAGTCAACCAAATTGCGCGCATATGATTATATTCTCGCGTTGATCCCGTCTGAGCTTTGAATACGAATGTAATATGAACGTTTTAGAATTAAAATTTTAATGTTAGGTATTTAGTTAGTTTATTTTTGTTTCTGGAGGCGCAGTGCACAACGGGCTGCCTCTGGTTAGGACCAAAGGGTCCACAGAACAACGTCTGTCGGGAAAGCTAGTAGGTACATAATATATTATTACTCAAACTCGGACAGATCGTTCAAATTGAGAACATTGTATGATAGTTCATCGCATGGTCGCGCGATCACTTTTCAGTTAGGACAGGGGCTAACACGGTGTTGGTACACATTTTTAATGTGTCGAATGGAAGTTTTTAAAAGATTAGCAGCTTACGATACTTTTAAAGATTGTTACGTCTTCCTATACGCCTGTTTATTGTCAAGTTGCTGCTTTTTATGTATTGGTAAAACATAAAGTATTTTTTAAAAAGGTAAAATTGTAAATAAAGTTACGTTCTCATTAATGAGTGGGCGTTATTTTTACTGCTTCAATACTTATAGAAGAGGAAACTAGTGGTAAAACGGACACATATAAATATGAGTGGTTTTAAATATATTGCTAATCCTAAGGATGTTTGACATATAATACAATAAATTTTCCATTTTGATAGCTGCTACTTCGAGTGAAATTAACTCAATTGAAGAAGTCAAATAAATACAACTATAGATCGCATCCTGAGCTAGAAACCATAGCTTATCCCGCAAAAGAACTGCCTGAATTAACACAACACAAAAATATATGGTGTAAAATCAACCGGATCAGAGGTGATTATTATGCTGTACTGTTTCAAACTACCTAACATAAACGGGGTGAGATGGAATCACCAACATGTGGAATTAAACAAACAATAAATCGATCATCTGATAAACGAGTTCCTCGAAAATCTGGAGGTACAAGATGACTTAAGCTGTGACGGATAATGGCTTCGGTGTCTGGAGGACAAAATTATTTACGACCAAAAGAGTATTGTGTTACAAGAACAAATGACTCTCCTGTGCCTTGGATCATTATGATTAAGGCTACACGCTCTATTAATGTTTTAAATAGCTTCATTTCTACGTCCAACGAACGTCCGTTCCTAAGCAGATCTCCCCCGCAATATTATCAGCTCTCAAGATCGCCTTTTGTTTGCATAATGATGGAGGTCGAGACGGTAGGACCAGACTGATAAACAAACAGATCGTAAAATAAATATGCGCGAATCGTAAATCGTCATTCAAGGAATATTGAACCAAGCGATAAGCAGACATTTGGCAGTAGGGCTCATGGTGGGCCGCCACTTTGTCTAATTTATTCCGATATAACTCTCAACACAATGCCTTATCCGATTTTATCACGAGAACTTTTCAAATTACCTAACAATAGATTTTTACGCAGTCATTTAGACAGGTTATTTCTTCGATAAGGCATTTATTTCTTAAGGAATTAGTAAAATTATAATTTAGTAGCACAAGTATAAAATAATAAAAAGAGCTGACTTGTCGATTTTTCGAAGCTTTTAATATTAAATTAATACTAATCAAATACGTTCTTTTGGTCTTATACCGTCTCATTTATAAGAAAAAAAATCGTTAATCGTAAGATTACATATTATAATTCACTGATCAGTTTTTACTTGTTATAAAAAAAATATTTAATCCGCGTTTGCTATGTATGAAGATGACATTTCATACAAAATTTTGTAAACAAACAAAATAGTAGCCTGGCAACGCGAGTGCTTACAACCGAGATGCGTTATGTCAGATTTGAATGATTTCGAGTAGGTGCAGACCTAATTATCAAAATATTGTTAAGTCCTTATAAAATCACACGAAACCTTTATGTTTTAGCCAAAATGAACTAATTTATGTTTGATCACTGCAATTTTAATATTTGTATCTACTTTAAAAGTACTCTTTGAATATTTTCTTCAAAACGTCATTATATTTATCATAAATTTAGTTGGTGCATCATGGTTGTAAGACCTCGATGATTAGGTACGCGATTGCAATATTTGCTTTTTTGTTTAAAATTTCTATTATTAAAATGATAAACCAAAACAAAATGGACCAAAATATGAAGGGAACACCTAATTGGACGGAAAAAAACTTAAAAACAGTATATTTATTACAGAAAGCGTTGTTGTACACTCGAAACCATTGTCAGTTGACATAAAATCCAACATGGCGGGCTAAAATCTACAGAGATCAGCTCGCAATCAATTATTGATATTATGGGTTAAACTACCTCGACGACGCGACGGCTTGATTGCAAATTTTTTACTGCTGAACTCTTTTTTTCCACTGATCAGAGTTTTTAAATAAAGCAGAGAGTGTTTGTTTTTTTACTTTATCGGGATAGTTACCTATCTTGATCAATCATACAAGAAATGTTTTTTTTGCATACATTTTCTCATATACCTACGTATTATGCATCTCACAGACTAACATTCTAGTACATATTATGTCAACAAACCTGACATTTAAAGTTTGATAAAGTCTGTAAAGTTTTATTAAATCTTTCTTGAATAATTGACATGTTGTGTTTGTACATTGATCCACAATTATACAGAATATACCTTGCCCCTATTTACTTCTTTTTATTTTCTTAATTCAAAGAAAAATGTAGGGATAAAACAAAAAGTTGGAGAGGTAGATGTTTATTTCGGTATTTGTGTTATATTATAATGTTGTAGTGCATAACGCAATCCTGCTACCATCGATGATGTATGGTTGTGAAACGTGGACATGGACGAAAAAAGAAGAATGTAGTATAAATGCAGTAGAGATGAAATCTCTACGAAGAACATGTGGAAAAACTTTATGGGATATGGAAAGGAATGAAAATATTAGAAAGGAATGTGGTATGGAAGTAAGTGTTGTGATAAAGATGAAAGTTAATAAGTTGAGATGGTTTGGGCATGTGGAAAGAATGGATGCAAACAGAATGACAAAGATAATAATTCATAAGGCTGAAAAGGAAAGGTGTAAGAAAGCGTGGGCGACCGAGAATGACGTGGCTCGAACACATCGATTCCGTCCTCAAGGAATGCCAGGTAAGAAGTAAGAGAAATAGGAGAAGCTGTATGAGAAATAGTATGTCGGTGGAAGAAGCGAAAGAAGTATGCATGGATAGAAAAGAGTGGAGGTCCGTTCTCTCTGCCTACCCCTTACGGGACACGGCGTGATGGGTAAAAAAAAAATTGTATAAGATGTTTCAACATGTTTACTCAAAACAATTTTATTTTAATAGTATTTTAATAGCGAGTTTATTACGATTGTGTTCAAATGTATTATTTATTTTAACTCTTAAAAAGCAAATGTTGATATTAAAAGTAAGATTTCTGTTATTATTGTTATAACTTATTGTTATACTAACGCCTTCTATTGTGATACTTTAAAGGTCACACAGCTATGATTTTAAGTTTTAATCTCGTCTTAAAAGTTGAATCATTGTAATATATTAAGTTTCTTTCATCGATGAGAGGGTATCTCCAGCAGAAGGCAATAATAATAATTATTATTATAATGATTATTTGAATATTAAAACAAAGTTTGTAGCAATTTCAATTCAAGAATGAAGATTATTCGGTCGGTGTATTTGTGTTTTGACTTAAGTTTTAGGATTTTGGTTCAGTTTACAGTGAGTATAAATAATGAGTAATAATTATTTGGCTATTAGCACTCCATGAAATATGACTATTTTGTCTATGGATTATGTTACATCCTAGGAAGATTACAGTCAACTCCGATTGTCCATTGATAAGTTTGTTAGGACTAAGTATATGTGCAAGTTTGTTTGAAATACAAGCATATGTATGCGTACATTGACATTACAAATATAGACTGAGAGTTCTCTATAGTTGTCTATGATTAAGTTAATAAACCGATATTAATTTTTGAAGTAAACTGTGTGTTTCGATAATGTCTTATGAAATTGTGAAGTAATGGTATAATTTTCAAGAAACCTAACTTAGACGTCAAGGTAAAAGAGTCTCTTTAAACTATTTCACACCCCATGATCTGCCAATAACCTCTCCCTTGTAAAAATTGTAATTTTTTCGCATTGTAATCCCACACAGCCGCTGTAAAACAAGAGAAAAAATTATAATATCATCTATTATGCAAATATCGATGAACTCTTGAAGAAGGTAGGTAGGTATTCTACACGGGCCGATTCCAACAACTTTTTTTGTAAAGTATCTTTGGTAGGGATATCTTTTAGTCATTACGTCGTTGTATTGGAAGCCGAGTCCTTTAGTTAAATCCGAACTTGACGGAATCCAAACTTTTTCGAAGGACCAAAATTCGTCGCACGTGTCGAACAAATCCTTTGGTTTAGTAATATCATCATTATCTATTCAAGAAATAATACTGGGTAAAAAAACATAGGTACAACGGTATTTACAATTTTTTATTTATAAATAAATTGGAGAAGTTTGAAGTCTTTTTTGTTAAATTTTCTCTCAATGTAATCTTATTATTTTGGCAATTTGATTTTCTTGAGAAATGATTTATGTGTATCAACTAAACATTTTTCAGAAACAATATTGTATAGAACGAATAAAGAAACTGTTATTTTCAGGTCGTCATAGTTATAGGACATACTCTTGACCATTCATGTGTAAGAGATCGAGTCTAGAGTGCGCTAAGGAGATTCCCAAGAGACAGTGTAGTATCCAACGTCGATATAGTATCATATGAAGAAATTGAGAGCGTCGTGAGATAAAGTGAACAGAGAAAAAGGTTTTGGAAAGACCGTATCCAATAGATGAATAGTAACGGTAGAATTTGAAAGTTCATAACTCAAGGAATTCTAAAATGATGACATTTTTATCAAAGACTTAGACATTTAGCATATGTTAACAAATTGTTAATTCTATAGATAGAGCGTAGGTAGGTACAGATTATATGAGTAGTTATTAGCTTGGCGGCTACGACGCCGACTTTTGATCCTAATGTTACGTGTCGTGGGTTCGTTCCCAGGTACCTTTGTTCCCCTTTCACTTTCACAAAACAAGCTCCAAGTTACTGTGAAAGAGTCAGAGAGTGTATATAATATGTATGTACTTATACAGAAATATCGAACGTTTTTTCAACGTAGTACCTACTCTATAACCGATAAGTATTTAATGTTTTAATTTAGACCTTTGACGAATTTGACAAAATTAATTATTTAATCAAAAACGGGTAAATAAATTTTTCATAATTTGTCATTTTTGGCCTTTCTGCGCCATTTCTTCATCCTCCTCACCCTTCCGTTTATTGCCGTAATATCTCATATTATTTTTTTTATCTTATACGTCATCATCCGAAGAATAATTTATTCCCATAATGGGTTTAATACAAAGCCGGAAATTTAAAGTCAAATTTTACAGTTGTCTACGTGGAATATTTTATGAGACCTACTAAAGTTGTCTGCCTTCATAATTTTATTTCAAAATATAAAATGTATGTGATGTCGTGTTTGAAGGGCGTAAGAAAATGTTTTGAAACGCCAGGATTAGGTACTCTTAAGTTCGTGAGGCGTGATGTTATTATATTATACTTAGATGGTGTGTCGTTGTTATGTTAGGCAAAACTATAAACCTATGTAATTTAATAATCATTTTTAATCCTGTTTATCAACAGCTAGGATGCTCTAAAATTTAATTAATTCATTCGAAGTGACTCATTCATTCGATTGATTGGTTAATCAAGTTTTTTTTTATTTGCACCCTGTTAACCAACACCACCTATATAAGAAGGCCTTAGTGCTGGCGGCCATTTTTGGCCTCTCGCGTCACGGCTGCCGGCGTATAGACAGATATCATAGTGCACAGGTAAGTACATACAGATATAGACAAGCCAACGGTGGGCCTCCCGATGTGACGCTGCACTAAGGCCTTCTTATGTAGGTGGTGTTGCTGTTAACTAACCTATACGATGGTGCACCCATCAGCGAGGGCCCGTCACCTCTACCATTGTGGAGAGGAGATGGAATTGGATGGGGCATGTGTTAAGGATGCCGAATGACAGTTGGCCGAGGAGAGCGTTGTTCTTCCTCCCATCAGGGTCCAGAAGACGAGGAAGACCCTCTCACACTATGTTCCACTCTATCGAAGCAGAGCTGAGGGATTTGGACATGGTGTGCAATGGAGAGCTCTTGTTGCCTCCCTATGGTTCTGAGTGGGGTGTAAAGGGGAGAATTGATTGATAAGTAACCATGGTTCAAGTTATCGAGATAAAACAAGGTATGGTATGTGTCAAAAGGTCTGTACACACGTGAACACGCGCGGCAACGTAACGAAAGTAATGTTGCATGCAACGTATCTAATTTTCATAGTAGGTACCTATGCTTTGGTTCGCGGTGGATCTTCACGAACCGAGTACTATGGAATTTTGATACGTTGCATGCAACATGAAAATGAACATTGGTTCAGATGCCATAATATGACATAATATATAGACCAGTTGTTGTCTTGCAGAAGTATTTTTTAAACCCTTCGTTGACAGCAGTTCTCTATTCTGACAAAATTAAACTCGATTATGCATTGTTGTTGAGACCTTGAAATTATTGAAATTCAATGACCTACTCCATTTTTATTTGAAAAGTTTCAAAAACAACAGCAAATAAAGAATATCATAACAAAAACCGTTCAAACCTAGTTTCAGATTTAGTATTGATTTTATCAAAGTTATTCTTTTATTAAAATAATAAAATAATATGTATTTAGTCGTGGTTCTCCTTTTTGTTGATAAGTAAACAAAAAATAACTTACCTTTAATAGTGTTCTGTGTTTTTCAGAATTAATGTTATTTTATTCTTCTTAGTCCAAATAACCTTTATTTACTATCTTTCTTTTCTTTTTATATTTATTTATTTTTATTGGAAATACTTTATTTATAGAAAAAGCGAAAATTTTGCTCAATTCATTAGTTCAAATATGCCATATTCTGATTTTTAATTTTATTATTCGCTGGCATTGTTCCATTTCATTAATAAGTAAAACCCACTCAAGAAAGGATATACGAAATTATTATTTGTGAGTCTACAAAAAACCTTAACAATTTTATGGATGTATATAGGACAGGTATGGTATTATATTCCTTTAAGGCCGGGAGGATCTTGAAATATAGTCTCCTTAAATCACTACTCTGGAAGGGAAGGGGATAAAAGTTTTTTCTAGCGAATCTCGTAAAGTTTTCGAAAAAAGGACAATGGGGCTGGCAGAAATCTTTCAAAGTTAGCCCGTTTAAAATAAAATCGTATAACAAAGTAGGCAGTTGATAATTTGTAGAAAACTCATAAAATATCAAAGTTAACAAAACATCTGCGTTATATTATAATGTAGGTTGGTAGAGACTTACTCAGATAAGAAAGAGAAAACGATATAAATTTACGCTTCTAATTCATGTTTCATTATATTTTATGTCTTTTTGCACCATTTTAAGTCAACTTATCAAATATCGACGGTTAAAAGGTAATAGGGGATAAGCGACACTTTGGTCAAAAATGAGTTATGAATGCCATCTTACTTAAAATTTTCCGCTCTTTCGAATGCGCTCACTCCCACGGCTCTACGATGAATTTTTTGTCACTTATGCCCCGGGAAAAAAATGCATTTTCGTAGTGTCATTTTGGTGTAACCGACCGATTTTTAGGTCTTTTTTACCCTTAGGGCGCTTGTACCTGTGTAAAAATGGCATTATTTTTGGTTTATAGTCGGTAATGTCTGTTTACTTCTCCTTGGCATAGATACTCCGGGCACTTATGACTCTTTACCATTTCCACCTGTTTTGAAAGCTGGAACTTATGCGTCTTTACCTTTGTCGGCAAAAACATGATGCGTCGGTTATAACTTACTACCACCAACAAATTTACTCTATAGTTGTCCCTTATACCCAATTACTTATTCTTATTTGATGTTAAACTGTCGGTTATATCTTACTTTCGTTTACAAGTTTACAATAGAGCTGCCGCTAAACCCAATTACTAAAATCAAAATTGATATTGATATGTCGCTTAAATCGTACTACCATTTACAATTTTAATACAAACCTGTCGCTTACGCCGTATTACTTTATATTGATAATTTATTAATTGGTGCTTACAGCAATTTTTATCACATTTTTGTACTCAATTAGATATTTATCGAGGCGCTTATTTCATAGAACCACGCTACTCACCGCGTACTATGGAATTTTGATGCGTTGCATGCAACTTTGCATTGCTTACGTTAGCGCGCGTATTCAGATGTGTACACTTGTACAGGCCATTATATCCTCGATATGTTTCAATTGCTTAGCTTCTATGATAAGTTAAATCGTTTTAAAGACTGCTTAGTAATAATATAAGACCTAGTTCCTTTACCCCGGAGTAAAAGTTCTAATAACCTCCTTTTATTTACTTACTTAAAAAAAAATCGCCATAGAAGCTAAATAAGTACATGGTGAATGAATGAATGGTCACCGCGCATGAAACAACATAGTGCTTAGGTGCGAGTAAAAATATTTTGAAAATCTTTAATTACAGGAGTAGTTGCATTGAAGGCTGTTGTTTTTTTATCGATTAAAGTGATAAAACGTATTTTTGTATCCAATAAATTACATCAACAACTAACCTTAGACAGAGCATAAAAACTCTTATGTAGGTTAGTAGGTAATCCAGTAATTTAGACATAATCATCATCATCTTCAGCGTTACAATCCGTGGTGGGTCTAAGCTGCATCCAAAAAGCTTCTCCATCCCGATCTGTCACTGGCTGCCACCCTCCAGTTTTGCTGCCCCAGAACCCGACAGTCCGCGACAACGTCATCCAGCCATCTTAGTTTTAGTCTTCCGACGCTTCTTCTACCGTTTGGGTTATTAAACAACACCCTTTTTCTGGAGCTCCAGATCCTCCATACGGTGCAAATGACCCAGCCAGCGCAGTCTGTTAATCTTAATTCTTTATTCTCTCTTATCAACCCGTAGGTCCCTTGCGGGACTCTTGGGATCATCACATGTTACAAATCATACAAAATCAGTATAGCAAAGAAAAATAGATATACAAAATACATAAGAATTTAAATTACAAGGAAAACAAACAATATACATAAATCAGCACAATTCGGATAATACAATTTCAATAGTAAAAAATAAATATAATACCGTAATTATTGTTTAATGCTAAAAGGGCGTAAAAGGCCCTTCTAGCATCACGTCAGAATAAAAATTATATTAAAAAGAGAAACAATATTCTGGCTATGTAGATCAGTGGACAGGAAACATGCCAAGATGATACAAAGCAGTCAACAACACTTACAGGGACATGACAAATATAACGCCGTCACCCACACTTACAGCCATAGTACGATCAGAAAAAAATTGTATAAGAGAATCGATGCTAAACTAATTATTTATTTGAACCTGACTACGCTGATATCCTTGTAGAGATCATAGAGTGTTGTACCTTTGCACTAAGTTTGACCATAATATATAGGGCAATGTATTTTGCGTAGGATTTTCCTTTCAAGCGCGTTCAGCCTGTTTTCGTCATGCTTAGACAGTGTCCAGGTCTCTGAGGCATATGTTAGGACTGGTATAATTAGTGTCTTATTTAGAGTGGCTTTAGCCTTCTTGGATATAAGGCGTGACTTTAACTACTGTCCAGTGTGAGACCGAAATAGCTACGGTTAGCTGAAAAAAATCTACTCCCAATTTCCACACTCATATCATTATCAATTTAGACATAATAGGTACCTACCGACTAAACCACAAGGGCAGGTCATGTAATTTCCATTACCTACTGCCTACATCCTACTCTAAATATTTAGTTTTTGTCTGAAAAGTACCTTTGTGAACTCTGGAGTCTAGCTAACGTAGATAATAAAGATACCGCATACCTACCTAACAAAGAATAGTGTGAAAAGAAACCTTTATTTACGTATCGATATTTAATATGATGCCGGCATCTATTAAGGAATGCAAAAGTAAAAATATTGCAAAAAAGTTAGTCAAGGAATGGTTAATAAAGTGTGCATTTGTATATAATTAGTTATTTGGATTAAGGTCTGAATTTAATTAATTTTGATTTTTAGTCTAAGGGTTTAAGTTTAAAGTTTGGTTTGTAAGTTTAAAATTAATTTAATTTTAATGTAGTAGTAGATTAAGTAAATTTTCTTTATATCATGTACAATTAAAGAGAACACGCCGACAAATCTTTTAGATTTGGCGTGACTCAATACTTGTTTTTTGTAAATAATTATAATATGTTCTATATTATTTCAATAAAAAAAAAAAAAAAAAAAAAAAAATCTATGTCTATTGTTAGCATACCTGTTTTAATTTTTATGTATTGTTAATGACTGTCTGTTTACCTAAATAAATAAAATAAAATAATAATATATGAATATGTTCCAATCCAATCCAAACTCCCTTTAGACCCCACTTAGGGGCATAGGGAGGCAACAAGAGCTCTCCATTGCGCTCGATCTTGCGCAACGTTAATGACCTCCTCCCACACCATGTCCAGATTCCTCAGCTCTGCCTCGAAGGAGCGGAACACAGTATGAGAGGGTCTTCCTCGTCTCCGGGACCCTGATGGGAGGAAGAACAGCGCTCTCCTCGACCAACTGTCATTCGGCATCCTTAACACATGTCCCAGCCAAGTCCATCTCCTCCACATAATAGTAGAGGTGAATATGTTACAACTAATAAATAACAATTCATTACTGATTTTCGATTTTTATATGGAACAAAACATTACGGACTTACGACTTGTACTGTTATTTTGAAGGCTGACTTAGTGTGATCACTTTACGTTAACAACATTCGCCATTAGGTGGTAATGATCAAGTCTCCGAAACTCCTAATCATGTGAATGTCGAAAAATCCCATGTATACAACAAGTAGATATTTAATGAAATATAGAGATAAAAGTTTTATTTAATTATAACAAATAATTATTTGATTAAGAAGAATTGTGGGTGTAAGATGGTACCACCGCATCAGCAGCCCGCGAACCCAGCGTGAGCTCATCACTGCAACCATTATGGAGAGGAGATGGACTTGGCTGGGACCTGTGTTAAGGATGCCGAATAATAGTAAGCCAATGAGAGCGCTGTTTTTCCTCCCATCAGGATCCCGAAGACGAGAAAGACCTATTCATATCGTGATCCGCTATATCTGAGGTCATAAACATTGCGCAAGATCGAGCGTATTGGAGAGCTCTTGTTGCCTCCATGTGCCTTTAAGTGGGGCGTAAAAGGAGTTTGGAATAGATTATTCAGACGCTTAGACGTTGCGTGTCCGGTGTACCGCAGGGTTCTCACCTGGGCCCAATTATTTTCATCATGTAGGTACATTAATGATATTACCCAGCAATGCTATAGATCTTCTGATTTTCTTAACACAAAGGTCTACCAAAGGACAAGTCATTTTAAGGACGCGAAATCTTTTCAGGTCGACCTCTTTCAATACTGTGCTAGAAACCAACTGTTCCTCAAAGTTGATGAATGAAACGCGATATCCTTCACAAGACGAAAAGAGCCCCTCCATAGGACTATAAAATTAATGAAATTTCCTTGAGGAGATGTCTCGTTATCAGGGATCTCGAGGCACTGGTGGACAGCAAAATGACACTAAGAACTCACATTGATATGACCACGAACAAGGCATTTTAACAACTGGGATTTGTTATGAGAGTATCTAAGCCATTAAAGTCAATAGAAAAACTAAAAATACTTTACATATGTGTGAAGTTATCTCGACTTTGCTACTGTGGTTTGGAGTCCCCAATACATCACGTATATTGACAGGTTGGAGAAAGTACAGAATAAATATTTATTATATTTAAGATTTTAGATGCTTCTTACAAAATAATGACCTTAGAGAACAGGCGCACGTTGCCTTCTTTCTTATATAAAATAACCCATACTATAATCGACAGTAACATCTAAGATATTTTTTTTTCAACTGCCCAATCAGATTGACCAGGACGACACTTACTTTTAAACAACCGAGGTGCAGCACTTATCACCTGCAAAATGTTTTCATTCATCTTTCATCAGATAATTCTAACGCATTTTTTGTATAGAAATCTTTCATGTATCCCTTTCTATGTTTAAGAGGTCCATAATTGGATCCCTGATAGGTTCTGGGTCTCATCGGGCATAGGCGGGGGCCCCCCGATCTATTTTCGTCTTCCCTTTTCCTCTTTCCTTATCTTCCCCAATCCCCATACTGGTGTCCATGTTGTATACATTATGATGAGGGTACTGATGCCGGGTGTCTGGAACCCGTCATGGCAAGAGTCGAGGTATGCGCCCTGGTGGGTTTTCGGGCTCGGCGACATGCCCGTCTACCTTTTAAGTGTTTTTATTTTTCTTTGTGTAGGTAGTGTATATCAAGTAAAAAAAATAATGTTGGCATAATTTGCTGGTTTTATGTCTATTTGTTATTATGTATTAAAAAACTGTGTGTTTGCAAAGATTTGAAAATTAAAATGAAACTTAAAAAATCAGATTACCTTCTTATAAAGTAATCCGTTTATGATTTTGTATGACTCTTCGAATTCAGGCAGTAACCAATGGGTAAGTCTTATTTTAATGAAAAAACATGGTGGTTGTGATTTTATAATTTTAAAGATGTGGCGTTCAATCCACATTACCAATTTGTCCAGATAATGCAGTGCGTTGGATGTTCCCATTTTCCATTTGGTATAAAAATCTTGATGTGCGGATGTACCTCTTTACCCTTTGGTCAATCCACTTACAGTGTCGCTAATCTCTAACTACCTCTCGATTTTTTTTATAAGCACTGTTTCTTATGCTCCATTACCAATTGGCACAATGATGTTAATAGTCACTTATCCTTCTTTACCCGTTTAAGCTATTCTACAGACATGTCGCTTATGACCTATTACCTTTTGGTATGAGGATGTCGAATGTAGCTAAGTCTTCTTTACCCTTAGTTATTTTCTGTGATGAGGTAACTTATGCCGAATTACCTCTAAAGAAAAATAAGATCAATTGATCTAAGCGACATAAAACCACAAAAAGCAACTTTGAATCAAAGTGATGAAATTAAATATAATTACATTTATTTTTTTTCATTCGATAACTGTTTCAATTTTCAAAATATGACAATAAATAAAAAAGTTATGTGAATTTTTATGAAATTTCAAACTTTAAACTGCTCTCCTGAACAATTAGGTTTTTGTCGCTTATCCCCTATTACCTTTTGACCGTCGATATGAACTTTATAAAATGTACGACTATCAATAAAACTAAAATCTTAACCATTCATATTTTCCAAATTGTTTGTTTTTTCCTTGCGCGAGTGAAAGAGATTCGAGTAGATATCATAGTATTTCTAACTAGGCTACGAAATAGGAAAAATAACGTTTATTGATGGTTTTGGATTGTTCATAGGTTCCGGAATGTACTAACGAACTTTGGATTGTTCATTTGTACGAAGTTCATGTTCATAGAAAGAAACGATGATCTTCAATCCCGAATAACTACCATACGTTGGTTTACTTAAAAATTGAACACGAGTAAAAGCAAAATCATCTGGCACAAATCTATCCCAACCGATTACAATTGGAGGTCAAAATTATTATAACAAGGGTTGAGTCCTATGTCTATCTGGGTCACACTGTTAAATTCTTCTTCTTCTTTATGTGCCCTGTTGGGTCCCCCCAACATTGGAAATCACTTTTTCTCCTCGCAGTACATGGCCCAGATATGATATTTTCCGGACCTTGATAATTGATAACAGCTCTCTGTCAACTCTAGCTCGCCTCAGAACTTCATAATTGGTTACCATATCTGTCCAGGGAATTCTGAGCATTCGACGATGGAGCCAAATTTCAAATGCTTCCAGTCTGTTCATTGAGTTGACTTTCAAGGTCCAAGATTCACATCCATTCAATAAAACGGACCATAAATAACATCTGCTTAGTCTCTGCCGGAGTTTTAAGTTTATATTATCGTCGCAGAGGAGGGGTTTCATTTTATTAAATGCAGCTCATGCTGCCTCATGCAGAAGCACTTAACCTCTACATCTAGTTCGAGAGATTGGGTCAATATGCTGCCGAGGTATTTAAATTTCTCTACTCTTGCGACATAACGGCCGTTTAAACATACTGTTAAATTGGGAAGGGATAACATGAGAGCTGAACTGGAAAGACGAAGAGCTTAGGATGGGTCGCGTTTGGAAAGTTATCAAATGTCCTAAAATCCCCAAACATTCCCATCTATCTGAAGAAGAAAACATTCGATACATGGTACTCTCGGTGCTCTCCCGCTTTAACGAAAAGAATCATGCACAAACTTCATGTTACTCAAAGAGCAATGGAGAGAAGGATATTGAATATTTCATTTAGAGACCGAAAAACGAATGTTTGGATAAGGGAAAAGACCAAAGTAATAAATGTGACCCGAAGAATCGCAGAGCAGAAGTGGAGCTGGGCAGGTCATGTCTGGTGGCAGGTGGACGAAGAAAGTGCTGGACTGGAGGCCTAGAACAGGATGCAGAAGCGTGGTTAGGCCCCACACAAGATGTCCCGGCGACGTTAAAAGAGTAACGGGCCTGCACTGGAAGAGAGCAACGTCCAACAGAGATGTATGGAAGTCTAAGAGGGAGGCCTTTGTTCAATATTTGACACAAAAAGAAGGCTGAAAGGTTAAGGTAAGGCTGGTTTACTTATATCTATCGTTTTATTCAAAAGCAGGCAATTTATCATGCAATATGGAAGAAAATCCTTTAAGGTAAATTTATTTATGTTGTGGGCCATACTTTTTAAGATTAAATTATAATTAGACATTCTAATGCCTAAGTCCTGAAAAGGATTAAATGCGAACTTTTTATAGAAAAAGTTTTCCTTTTACATCCCCAAGTAATTAAATAAAGCGCGCGTTTACAGAATGTTAATACCAGGGGGCCTACCTGCTGCCAATACAAACACCAAGTTTAGTGGGGCCTTGTGCAGGTTTATCGAAATCTTAAATTGAATATTCCATTTCTGCGGTAGTCGCCGAATATTTTGTAAGTAGGTAAATGGAGTTTTAGAAGTTTTAATCTAAAAAGATCACAATGAAATCTCAATGTTATGATTGTTTTGGCGCGGTGGTTGCTAAAACAGGACATTTATAAGCATTTCAGCCGATAGGTAGTTTTTTCAACTATCTAAAATCATTCTCTTTTGCTTCTTACTGTTTTATTTCCTCCTACACTACTCGACTGAGAAGCAGCAGGAAATGAGGACATCACGTCCGAGTTTTATATTACAGGGTTCATATTATGTGATTTATGTTATAAACGAAACGCATTCGATGCATTGGGGAATATCAGAAAGCTTTTTTTATGATTATTTATGCCATGCAAAAAAAAAACACTGTGAGTGATGGAACTTTGTTTTTTTTTAATATAATTTAAGATGTCTCTTCCACATTGGCCCTTTGACGAATATTATTCACAGATATTGGCTCCTTTTTTAATCAAGGATGATCGATGTCGTGGAGGTTTGGGTAGATTCTTTAACTTTAATGGTGTTTTCCTATCAATATCAAAGAGAGAGTCGATAAAAACTCACTTACTTTCTCCTTTATTTGTCTAGTTAATGGATAAAACCTAAGTTCAAATATTTAATGACAGTTTTGTTTGGGCACAAAATTGATATACATTAGCTAAATTTCAATAAAGTCGAAGAATACCATTTTAATCAATCTTTGATTTTGGCAGATGAACCTTGCGCTGTTGATAGCATACAAAAGATGTTCAGAAATCACAACATAATAAATTATGTATATTAGGTATAACCCAAATCACATAAGCTACTTAAAAAAAACTAATAATAATAATAATAAACACTTTATTGGCATGAATATACAAAAATAACAAACCAAAATTGGCGGGCTTATTGCCTGAGGCAATTTCTTCCAACCAACTAATCATAAACTAATAATTAATACTAATTTATAAACAGCGAGTCAAACAAGATTATGTATTTATACTAGCTTTCCCGACAGACATTATAGTACCTACTGTAGTCCTTACTCTGAATATTGATTTAAAATTTGTAATTTATAAATAAATACGTTTGAATGTTAAACATAATTTCTGAAAGCTTGAATGAAACTCCACCAAAAATCTGCGTACCAATGTTTTGAAACTCAATGGTTGTCAAGAAAATAAAAATTGTTTTGTTATGGAATTTTTCAAAGAAGGTGTTTTTTCATTAAATTCGTTCCGTACTTATAATATCAATCAAATCAAACTTTAATATAATATTTTATATTATTATATTCTATCCATTTTTCGAATTTTTAATAATTTTTCTGTTATCCGGGGCGGAGAAGAATACAACAAACCAAGCATCATAAAAATTCTGTTCAGCCAATCTCGAGTTCGCGCTAACCCGAATTTCTTTTATATTATAGAATATCTTTCCTGACAGACTTTGTCCTGTAGTCCTTACTATGAATAGGTATTGATTCCAAATTTGTAATTTATACTAAAATACGTTTAAAACATGTTTGAATGCTAGAAAATTATTTCTGAAAGCTTGAAAAAAGTACCATCAAAAAATATCTTCGTACGTATCATTATTTTTAATTTTAATGTTTGTCAGGTAAACAATAATTTCGTTGTTATATAATTTTCCATAGATGGAGGTGGCGTCGCAGAAAATCCGTTCCATACTTACTTAAATATTATATTTTATATCATTTCTTATCCACTTTTTCAACTTTTTATTAGTTATTCTGTTATCCGGAGTGGAGAAGAATCCAATAAATCGAACATCGGAAGAATTTGTTCAGCCGATCTCGAGTTATAAGTGTTCGCACTAACCCGACTCTCATTTATATTATAATATTATATTATTGTCTGCTTTGTTTAGTTAGCATACGTTCTAAATGCATTAAACTTATCTGATGTTAGCTGATGTTTCAACTATTCCAAATTTATTATTCAAATGAATTTCGAGCACTCGTTGATTTGGGAATTGTGTGAACATGTAAATATTTTCTTAGCAGGTCAAGATGTGAATTCAAGACTTGTTAACCAATATTATGTTCGTTATTCCGGTTCGAAAACCAACTGAGATTTTAAGCGTCCCGTTCTCTCTGCGGCAATTAAACTGCCGCAAATAACCTGTGTTATTCAGGTGCTTCAATCAATCTTATTTCTAGAAAAACTCTTTCCATCTGACATCCAAGAACAACAAAAATTATCTTACATCAAAAAGTCACAATATTTGCATTTGTTAATCTTAAAAGCATCTTTCAGTTTCTGCATCGTTATGTAATTTTAAAAGTTAATGGCCAGTTTTTAAACCCCATTGAATGAGCAATAAAACAGTGAAAAGTATGAGATTATATATTGAAAATTACTAAAAGAAATAAAATAATATTCCCCTTCCGAGATAAGATAAACATCTGTTCTTAATTTATTAGCGTTGGCTCCCACGTTGTGAGCGCGGCTATTTTCTTCCTCTGCTTCCGCTATTTCCCTTAAACCAGCACATATTTATTAAGGAATTATTACTTAAATATTTCACGAGACTTTTTTTTGACTTTATAAATGGACTCTTTTCCAGAGAAATTCGAAGAATTTTTAGCACAACTATCCTATGTTTTTATTATGTACTTCCTTAGCAATGAGTAGGTACGCTGTGATATCGTGCCCATGCATAGGTGTGCTTCAGTTATGTTCTCATAGTTTTAGTTTATGTAACTACAATGACATTATGTTTTCAATTTTTTACGCATGCATCCTGTATGTAATTAGATGGGCTATCAATCACCTTCTTCCGGTTACTTTTACATATTTCTACCAATTTTGCGTTAGGGTTTTGATAATTAAATTTGTAATGTTTCTCATTATTCAGCACAAATAATGTTACCCTGTAACCTGTTATGCTGAATAGTGATATTTTCACCCGGTTTTTACTTTTTACCTACCTATTTCGTCGACTGCTGAACAAGGGCCTCCCTCTAATCTGATTTAAGGGAAAGGGGTACATCATACCGCGTTCTCCAAGTGGGTTTGCTTAACCCTAGACACCTAACCTTCGTCGAATCGACGAATATGAAACAGAAATACCTTTTTATCTTTACTTCGCGCGCGCTGATCTCTTCGCCGAGTGCTCGCAAATGTTGACAGTGTTTCGCGGGTGAGTACATGATTTTTAGATAAATTACGAAAATAGTCGTCGTTTCGACGAATGGTTAGGTTCTGTGTGATTATTATTTGTAACTAATGTCTTAACTTTTTTCAGCTTTTACCATGGCTTCTCAACGATTCCTTGCCGATGAAGTTATTGCGATGCTAATTAGAAGAGGATCAAAATTAGGTTGGTCGTTACTATGCCGACACACATGAAAAATAAAAATAAAGATATCTTGAGAGTAGAAGGATTGAAGAATGAAGAAGGTGAAGGTCAGTCATCAATCAGAAGTAGTCTTCTACCAGCTGAAGCCCTATACAAAAAGGCGCATGACTAAGACACATTGCCCAAAATGCAACACTGCAATTTGTGGTGAACATCAAAGTTGATTTTTGCCACAAATGCGCTTCAAAATTTTAGGTTTTGTATTTTTTATGGGAAATGAGACTTTTATGATTTATGTTTGTCAAAAGTCTTCTAAAACTGCAGTCAAAATATTTTTTTTTTCCAATTAAGTGTTTAATGTGATCTCAAAAAACTAATGTATAAAAATAAGGAAGAAAATAAATATTTTTGTCAAAATATGGAAAATAACTGTTTTATCTAATAAAATAATACATGTTCTACGTAATTAAACATTAAAATGTAACTTTATTAAATTATATTATATCTTAATGAAATAAAAATAAATTTAAAACAGGAAAGGAGAAAATCCATTTAGACAATAATGTTAAAATTTGGACACAACACTGTTTCTTCGAGTTCTAAGAAAGTTATCTTATTTTAAGGGTAGGTATCCACTTCAATTTTGGAATAATGTTATTTTCCGCGTAGGAACTTATTGAGTTTATTTGTGAATGATCAATGTCTGAAAGATATTTCATTTATCTCAGTAGTAGGTACCCAAATATCGAAACGAAATTAGGGATATTGATCTTGATTGAGTTTATAATATAAGAGGGCTTCAAATTTACATATTTGCGGTTGAATTGTTCATTCAGCTAATTGGTTTGCCTTATAAATTTTACAATTTTGGTATTTAAACATTCTCTTTGCTTCTCTTCATTTCGTCTCTATATATGGTTCTTTTGAGGCGATGCTATAGACAATTTCGCGAATGCTACTTGTCAAATGCTGCGGCAGCTAACCGCGCGCAGCTGTGACCCAGATTCGTTTTTGTAATATATGTTTCTTTGCTTGGTAAATACACTCAGAAAAAAATATTGTTGGGTGTAACAAAAAAACTTTGATCCCACACAGCCGTATATAGTGTATAGTCGATGAAACAATGTTTTTATTGTTAAATTGCTATTGTTAACGTAACAACATTTCCTAAAACAAAGTACAGTTGTTACACTGACAAAATTAATGTTGTTACCCTGTCAATTTTATTTTGTATCTGTACCAACTCAACTCTATTCCATCAACAAATTGACTTTGTGCTTGCACCTACATTCTCCTGTTATCCTAACAAAGTAATGTTGTTATTGCAAATATTTGGCTTTTGATCCAGAAACAAGTTTAAGTTATTGCAGTAACAAATTAACTTTGTATCTGCACCAACTCAACTCTATTCCATCAACAAACTGACTTTGTGCTTGCACCTACATTCTCCTGTTATCCTAACAAAGTAATGTTGTTATTGCAAATATTTGGCTTTTGTTCCAGAAACAAATTAACTTTGTATCTGCAACGACTCTTTATTTTAGGGCTACCCCTTATTCGTCAGCACGGATATGCATTTTCCAGTAAGCCTTTCCCTATCTTCGTAAAATAGGGAAAGACTTACTGGAAAATGCAATCCGTACTGACAAGAGTGTAGCCCTAAAAAAAGAATAGTTAACTTTAAGTCATCAAAGGTTGCTCTTCCGTCAAGATTATTTGGTTATCAAAAATCAGCAATTGACATGCACATTCAGTACGTAGTAATGAATAGAAACGCTTAATAATAACTCCTATCGTAGCACATATACACACTCTGCTGATTTCCAATAACTAAAGAATCCTGAAGGATTAACCAACGTTGATAAATCAATAAAAAAGAACAATAACTTATCAGAATATAAGGGACATATAATAACAATTTAAAACAAAAGAAAATTTTAAGCATATTTATAATCAACAAATTTATTCATTATATAAAACACAAGTTACAAAAATATTATCTTATCTTGAACATAATATGTAATGCAAGTTATATCAAACATTTATTTAAAAGTTACATACTTAAAAAGTACAAGTTAAAGAATCCTGAAGGATGAGTAATGTCAATTAAAAACAAAGGCGGCTCAAATTTAAGACAAAAAAAATTAAATAAAATAAAAATAACATTTTTAAGTAGAGACACAAATTTACTCAATATATTATATAATCACATGACAGGTTACGAGGATATTATCTTATCTTGAACATTTGTAATACAAGTTGTATCAAATATTTATTTAAAAGTAATAAAAAAACATTTATTTTAAATCATTTAAAGAATCATTTGAAGTCTCAGGAGCTATCCCACATTAACGTCTACGAAATACCATGGACGGAATTCAGAACAAATCAGTACATATTAAACGAACTGAAAATTAAGGACCGACTGTCCACAGTGTGTATGAAACGTGTCCTACACTATTGTGGACATGTTGCGCGAAGATATGATAATTTTGAAAAACTCTTCATTACTGGCAAAGTAGAGGGCGCTCTAATCTATTCGCATCCAGCGAGGCTGAAATGGAGGAACTGCTCAATAGAGTAGAGGAAGAAAGCCGAAGGCTGGGACTTAAGATTAACAAATCCAAGACGAAACTCATGATCGTAGACCGATTCAACACCCTACAAATGACAGGAGCGCTTTCGGACTTGGAAATGGTTGATAAGTTTATTTATCTGGGGTCCACTATTACCAACCAAGGTGAATGCGAAACCGAGATCAGGACAAGGATAGGCATGGCTAAAGGTGCGATGACCAGTCTCAACAAAATATGGAGAGACAGAAACATATCCAGAAACCTGAAGGTGAAGATTGTCCGTTCCCTTGTGTTCTCAATTTTCTTTTATGGAGTGGAGTCGTGGCTAGGGACAAAGACAGAATATGCTTTCGAGATGTGGTGCTGGAGGAGAATGCTGAGGATTCCCTGGACAGCAAGAAGAACAAACATCTCAATTCTTCAAGAACTCCGCATCACGGTTCGACTGTCGTCTCTCTGTCTCGAACAAATATTAAAGTTCTTTGGACATATAGCACGTAGAGGGGAGGACAGCCTTGAAAAGCTGATAATGGTTGGAAGAGCGCCAGGTACAAGACCACGGGGTAGATTGCCGATGCGCTGGACCGACCAAATAAAACAAAATATCCACGCGACGACACTTCATAGAGCCGTGCATCTGGCGGCGGACAGAACATCCTGGAGAGCAATGGTGCGAGAGAGAGTTCATGATGGCCACGATACTCAGCAATGAGGACGACGACTGGTAAGTAAGTAAGTAGGTAAGAGGGCGCTAGAGGAAGGGGTCGTGAACCGATGAGATGGAGCGACCAGGTGAAGGGAGAGACAGGATGGCCACTGCACGAGCCGCTGCAGATGACGCAAGACCGAGTGCATCGGAGAGCAAAGTAGCATTCATTGGGTGACGGTCACGATCCTCAGCATTGAGAGACCGACGAAGAGACTAATATTTCTTACTTAAAAAGTATAAGTGCAAACCTATATTTGCATTGAAGTGTGATTTTTTTACAGATGTACACGCAAAATTACATACTGCAATGGTTGTACATCACCATAAATAACGATTTAGGTGACAATGATCTTCTTTGTGTTATTAGTCGATTGTGTAAAAGCCCACTCGCTTGGATCACTTTACCTCCTAATACTTTGTAAGGCACGTAGTACAAGTCGCTACTTTCTCCCTTGAATAATTGCCAAGTGGGCCAATTTTGGTAAGCAGAACTGGCGCTGTGGGATGAACCAAATGTCGAGTTAAGGCGCCCAACGGACGCTCATCGGAGACCATAAAAGGTGTTGGTCGCTCAGGACAGCAGGACGGTGGCCATGGAAGTCGGAATCTGAAAATATTTAACCAACATTTAAAACAAATCTGGGGCAAATGATCTATTCAAATAAAATAATAGGTATATAAATAAATTACAACAACAAGTAAAAGTAACCAAGTAATTTTACATATAAGAATATGTGTATAATTATATTATATACATAGTAAGCGAGTTTATAGTAACACAAGTTTAAAATATTTATAGTTAATACACGTTTAAACTAACTTTATCTTCAAATCATATTTATTTATTTATTTATTTATTTAATAAGTTCACGGCACAAATGTGCCTTTAAACAAGATTAACCATATACAGCAACATACAATTATTAACAGCATACAATAAGCAAAATGAACAATCCCAATGACAATAAATACATATACAACGCGATGAATAAAATAAAAAAAAAATAATAAAATCAAATAATAAAAAAAAAATTCAAAACAAAGCCATCGCAATATAGCAAAAGAAAAGAATAAAAATAGGAACCTCGTTAAAATGACTATTTATAGATACAATGATGAACACAATATTAAAAACAACAATGATTCGCAATCAACAAACTTACAATAAATAAAATAGTAAAAAAATAATGATTAGTAATACACTTAAGAGCAACGGAATAAATAAAATAGTAAAAACAACAAATGTCAACAGTCAGTATAATTAAGAGTAACGGAATAGATAAAATAGTAACAAATAACAATGATTAGCAGTCAGTAATTACACTTAAGAGCAACGGAATGAATAAAAATGCAAAACCACCAATTATTAGCAATGAATTAACATGAAAGCAACAGAATAAATAAAATATTAAAACAGTAATGGTTATCAGTCAGCAAACTTAAGAGCAACGGAATAAATAAAATAGTAAAAACAACTCACCACGTCATTTGGAACATTGTGCGTTGTATGAACATCCAGCACGTGGCACAGTCTTTGGGGTAGGCGCAGTCTAGGGCCCAATAAATGTGAAAAGTGTATTTGATTGCAGAACAAAATGTCTTGCACTTGATATCTTAGTCTTTTATGAATGACGATTTCATATTGAAACACACTTGCCCAAGATGATCCTACAGCCAGAATATATGGCAGGCTCGGAATACCCTTTGCAGCAACAAATGCTTCTCTATCACTGCAGTATCCTTCAATATCTGAAGCAGTTGAAACTCGTCCAAGAAAACTGGACCGAACATCTTCTCTTGACAGTTTCCACACTTTTTTACGTGGGACATTGACTGTTGGGATTTGTCGTAGAAGATTAATTATTGTCAAAAACGTAGCAACATTGGCTTGCTCCTCACCCACTGAAAAATAAATAACTTAATTAGATAAGCGAGGAAAACAAATCCATCCAAATAAAACACAACACACAATTTTATTAAAAACTATGTACAGCTTTTGGGCTGTATAAAGTTAAATAGAAGTACATACATAATAACACAAACTATACTAAATATAAGCACATGAATAGTAAGATGAAAACTCACCAGACGCTAATTGTAACAGATCTAATGTGAATTGGTCGACTCTTGGAAATTCACACTATGCAGCGAGCAGTTTTCCCAGCAGCGTTCCCTGTGCGCCCTGGAATCCTATAGCGGGGAGATAGGGCTCGGGACGCGAAGATCATCGCCGATGCGGCGGTGTCCGGATCGGCCCCTTGGACCTAGAAAATTCAGTGAGGGATACGCGGAGATGTCGCGCCGGCTCGTACCCATGAATTAATTTAAAATGAGATTTCTTAATTTCTTGGAAACATGCGCGCGTTTATTCGCTAGCGCATTCGAACAGTCGCATCCGGTAAAGCGAATGATTAGAGGCATTGGGGCCGAAATGGCCTCAACCTATTCTCAAACTTTAAATGGGTGAGTTCTCCGTCTTGCTCGAAGATGAAGTCGGAGCTCGGATGGGAGTGCCAAGTGGGCCAATTTTGGTAAGCAGAACTGGCGCTGTGGGATGAACCAAACGCCGAGTTAAAGCGCCCAACGGACGCTCATCGGAGACCATAAAAGGCGTTGGTCGCTCAGGACAGCAGGACGGTGGCCATGGAAGTCGGAATCTGAAAATATTTAACCAACATTTCAAACAAATCTGGGGCAAATGATCTATTCAAATAAAATAATAGGTATATAAATAAATTACAACAACAAGTAAAAGTAACCAAGTAATTTTACATATAAGAATATGTGTATAATTATATTATATACATAGTAAGCGAGTTTATAGTAACACAAGTTTAAAATATTTATAGTTAATACACGTTTAAACTAACTTTATCTTCAAATCATATTAACATCAAGTTAGGTATATTAACAATTAAATAAACATTAGAAGCTGAGATTATTTACTAACATTATTTCAAAAGGCAGTCGAGCGATGATCTTGATTTGATTTTGTCAACCACATTCACACACAGCGTTGACAATTCGTTTGCTTTAAGCAAAATATCTATCGATGTGACTCCTTCCACTGAAATAATTGCAAATATAATAATCCCAATTAGGTAAATGTAAAATATTTTAATGGGGTCAATAGGTTTTTTGTTGTCAAAGTATAATTATTATGTGCACATTTTTGAGGTTAAGTTTTTCTAATAAGTTATGAAATTGGTCGTTATGGATATAATATGTTTCGTTAGTTTTTTTTCTTTATGCACGTCATAAAATAAAATTGCACCATCACACAATGAAAAAAATACATTTAATATTGATAGGTGAAAGACTTGATGCAATCAAACGTGCATGCGTATTGGCATGTTCAAAAGCAAAAAAACCATATTATTTAACAATATCTACAGAGAATTATAAATAATTGTACTCACCACTTATGTTATTAATAGATTCTTTCGAAATATTCGATTTTTCCAAAAAATCTAGCACATTTTCCATTTTTATAAAACAACTCACGGCCACCAGTTGAATGAAAATTGAAGGATGACGCCATATTGGAATAAATAAATTAATCGTGTTTTGTCCTGTCAAGCAAAGTGTTGTTAGCACAAAAAAAAAAACATTGTCATATATACAAAATAATTAGCATAATAATATTGTTGCAATTAACGTTGATACAGTATTTACGTAAAGTTGTCGGTAATACAACTTTACCATAATATTGTTATAAAAACAAATAGAAAATTGATAACAAAACCATAAACACAGGACAATAAAAAAATTATCGCAGAAACAAAGTTTCCTTTAACATTGAAACAAATCTTAATGTTGCAGAGACAAGAAAAAAATGGCAAAGCTTTTATTGTGACTTTGTTAAGCGTTTTTTCTCTGAGTGTATTTACGGACACATCTCAGTATATTTGAGCTGGAAAAATTAAATAAGAATACGAGATGCCTTACTTACTTACTTACTTTCCGAGTCCGTGCAAAAGCTAAACCTTTCCCATCCAATATGTTGCAGCAGCAATCGCCTTGTCATTCGCTTCATAACAATAATACATAAAACACTTTATTGGTAAAAATATACAGAATAATCAACCAAAATTGGCGGGCTTACTGCCTAGGGCCATATTTCTTCCAATAATAACCTATAATGTCGTTCAGGTCGCTCGTCCGTTCCAAATGCCTTCAAATTTACTGATGTCGATCTGTTTTGAAGAATTATTGTGCAAGCCAAAAATACCTACAATTTTTATGCTGTATTGGAAAAAAAATTATTGACATAGGTACAAATTACTTTAAAGAGCAATCATTTTAATGAGCAAGCGTCATTTTTTAAGTGGTTGATTTATAAGAAATCATTTAAAAGAGGATTAACCATTAATAATTCGTTGATTCGTTGCCTTGTAAAGTGCAATAAAACTTTTAATATATTTTTGACGCTGTAACGAAATAGGTAATTAGTTCAATATGTCCGACGAGTGATGTCATATGATTCGTGTAATCTAAAGAAGAAAAACACTAAAGAGAATTATAGCTCAAAGTCAGTATGTGGTTTCTACTTAGAAATACGAATCCGTTCGTTAAGGTTCCCTGATGGCGTTTTCATAAAATCATTCAGTTTTAATCTTCGGGTTATTTAAAGTGTTTTTTTCAAATATTGTGTTTTTGGGAGTTGACTTTTAAATTCTTTATGTTTACGGTGTTTTTATTGAAATAAAATTTGTGCGGTGTTAATTATTAATTGAGGAAACTTCTTGGTTAAAATATAAGTATAAGTAGGTTAGTATGATGGAAGATGGAAGGTACTTTAAAATAATATTTGCAGTAGGGAAGTATGGGAATTTATATTATTCACTCGCGGTTAATGACTAAACCAACCGTTGCAGGTACTTGTGAAACCAACTATTTTAATGTAGGTTCTTATACCTCTGTCATAATAAATAATATAGAGATAATAGGTCTCTGATTAATGTAATATAATATGTTGGCAATTTAAAGTTTGCATGTACCTTCTCATTATTAAATTTTCCAGAGCACTCCCTTTAGCTTAAGAATAATGTGTCCCGAATGATTCTCCAGTTTGCACTAGCGCTTTATATGACCGATAATAATATAAGGTATATAGTTATATTCTTCATGTTGGAGACACGTGGCTCTTTATTTGAAAAACTAATGAGCACATGTTTTATTGGAATAATAATAATAGTTTACATTTAAAAAAAAACTCTATCATTATGGAGAGGAGATGTACTTGGTTGTGACATGAGTTAAGGATACCGAATGAAAGTTGGCCGAGGAGAGAGAGCTGTTCTTCCTCCCATCAGGGTCCTGAATACAAGGAAGACTCTGTCATACTGTGTTTCGCACTTCGAAGCAGAGTAGAGGAATCTGGACATGGTGTGGGAGGAGGTCATAAACATTGCGCAAGATCGAGCGCAATGGAGTGCTCTTGTTACCTCCTTATTCCCCTAAGTGGAGCGTTAAGGGAGCTCGGATTTGGATTGGAATTAATAAAATTAAGTGAAAAAAATTAACTTTTTTTTTTAGATAGTAAATTTTCAAGCTGGTTTTGAATTCACAGAGTGACATGAACTTCTATGATTGTTTCATATTATGATCGACTCTATAACTAAAAATGATAAAACTCAAACCCTAGAAAAAGGTCTATAATGCATTATGTTCAAAAGCTAGTTATTTTATTGTTTTAAAGGGTCTATATTATAGCACCATCCTCATAGCTTGAATGTTTTATTATTTTGACAACACAAATAGTTTCAAATGTGGCAACAAAACGTGTATAATAAGGGTCTTTTTGTAATAGACTTGACATATTCTGATAATAAATTTTGACCTCTCCTGTAATTTTTTTTCATATTGACCCTTTTTCCGGGGACGCCTTCGATTGATGATCATTTAGAAAGAAAATAACACAAATATTAATAGGTACCTAATAGATTTTTTTCTAAAAAAGGAATCTGTGCTCACCCAAAGTGAACAAAAGTAGGAACACTCTTTGACTCTTTCAAAGTGAGCTTCTAAGAGTTTGTGTTGTGAAAGTGGTTATTGTAAAATATTCTAATCTTTTCTTATAATCCCAGTTAAAATGCTGTTGTATTTATCTGTAATTTATGTTCGTTCACAGCTTGATGTGAAGCAGGCCATGACAGAAAAATCTTACAAAAAGTGCAAGAAAAATTAATTGAAAATTACAAGAACAGCGGCTATTTCTTCTTTGTGTTTTCAAGAAGATGACAGAGCAACTTTTAAGAGCCGTTGTGCTTTTAAAACTCATTTCCCCTTTTTTCTTTTCATTGTTCGAGAAGAATAAAGTTGTTGTCCTTTGTTGAAAAATCGAAATTTATTCGATACCACTCAACCAATTGATATTCCTTTAAAAATATTGAATAAGAAACATTTACAAGCATTTTGCTTACAATCTCTTAAGCAGGTGCTATTTAAAAATGTTAATATTTTCATAAAATACCTATT
Organism: Mystacides longicornis; assembly: GCA_963576905.1. NCBI lineage: Eukaryota > Metazoa > Arthropoda > Insecta > Trichoptera > Leptoceridae > Mystacides > Mystacides longicornis. Next base: position 24,096,016 of record OY756420.1, read on the forward strand.
GCTGATACTTTTGTTTGAATTATTGTATTCAGACTTGAGTATGAAATAAGAAACGAAGAATATTTTTTATTACTTTTTGATTTCTCATACACAATCTTCTTACATGATAAAATCTTCTTAAAGCCACTGCGGCTTGTTTTAAATCAGTGACAGGAATATTATGGTATTAAATTAGGTATTAGACACTTATTTTCAACCTTATGGTCTAAAAATTACCGCGCGTATGTTGATGACGTGTACGTACACACCCTTACACTACATTATATTTAGGTAGGTACCTACTCAAATTTATTTATTTCACAACTCTTTTATTGTTTTTTCATAGTTGTCAAAAATATTTTTTTTTGAAATATTTCATTCCTTTCGACTGATATTGTGAAAAAAAAAACAGCTTATGAAAATATTTCATTTATTTTAAGTGATATAATAAAAACAAAAGGTAGACACCTTAGAAGATTAGATATTAGAGTAAATATACTTTAAAAAATATATTATTTTAAAAATTAACGATAAATGAAATGAATAAATATTTTTTTACTAAAAAAATTGGATCACAATCGCTATTTTATTGCAGAGAATGGTACATTAACTCATTGTATGTTGATATTGATTATCAGTCTATTGTTTTGATTTGCTATTTTATTTGAAAACAATCTAGGCTTATCCGCCAGGCTATTATTAACAAGATATTTAGTTTTTGTTCAGCTTGGTTGTAAAAACCGTCGTATTAATTTTCTTCTAAGATATTTATAATATTATTTTCTATAAAAAATAAACTGAATTTAACGAGACATTTATGATAAAAGTGAGTTCAGTGAACAATGAACGTGACGTTGATATCTTATCGACAATTTTGACTTTCGCTAAAGTCACATTGTAAGCAGAAGACTTAAATAATAATATAAAACCATAGGTAATTTATAAAATATTTTTTTTAATGAAAGTATTTCGTAGTTTCTTTATAAGGGCTTGGTTGTTCTTAGAAGTGGCGGATATTAACATAGCAGGTGTAGAGGAGCACCTTCTTGCTTGCTTGGTTAATACATGGGAGGATTATGGAAATGATATTATTCTGAACTCTCTTTGAATATTCTCTCTCTAGCGTTTAGTTCAGATGTTCTCCAGTTTTGAGAATCTTAACTTATCACTACTCGTCAATAAATATACCTATTTGGAATCATTCGGCCCTTGATATATGTATATTAAATGTAAAAAAATCATTTTAACCACGTTCGCCCCTTAGGTGGTGTATATTTTGTTCATGACAAATCCTCGCCAAACATTTCTATCCTGGGCTAGATCAAAGCAACACCACCTATATAAGAAGGCCTTAGTGCTGCGTCACATCGTGAGGCCCAACATTCACTCACCTATATCTGTATATACTTACCTGTGCACTATGATATCTGTCTACACGCTGGCGGCCGTGACGCGGGAGGCCAAAAATGGCCGCCAGCACTAAGGACTTCTTAGGGGTCCAAGGAAATGTTACGCGCAATAAAAGAGCATTTAATGCCTCTCAGCCACTGCATTTCAACTCGACTCTCACCTACAAGTGGAGGACATTTGTAACAGTTATTTTTCACGTTAAATATCGAGTAGCAGTGTATGCTAATTAGAGAACACATCTATGCGTCGACATGATGGGTAGCGCTCCGAGCGGCAATACTAAGTATTACGCATGTCGTATCTGGACACTATATATCGCAGGAGAATATAGCAACGGCGAGAGAAAAGGATCAGACGCCGAGGCGAGAATGTAATTCTTTGATTGTGTTAATTTTAATCACCATTTAGTTTAAGTGAAACTAGTTATCGTGGGATAAATTGTTAATGGTTTTCAAATGTGTCGCCAGCCCGTATTAATTGGCAGGTATGTAGTTGAGAAATTTATAAGTGATTGTGATTAAATTATTTTTTTTCATAGAGTTGATACGCAACATTACTAATTTTCGTTAAAAATTTTTGGTAACTAGCATGACACGATTTGTATTCTTATTTCAGAATACGGGTCGCTGACTCGGGATAAAAATCCCAGAGTTTGAATATATAATCGCTCTCTCGGGTTAGAATACCCTGAGTATGGATATATAATTGCTGACTTGAGCTAGATGTCCCTACGTTTGAAAATTTAAATCGATGGGTTGGGATCGTAAAGTATATCATGCCATCTTGTATAGTCATGATGAGGCAAATTATACAGGAGGGAATCTGGGGTTGATCCAGGTATAACTCGAGCTGTCCACGGATTTGAGGGTCAATAAACTTGGAAAGTGGTGGTTCCTTCTTGCGATGCGGGAATCGTAATTTCAAGTATTGAAAGTCTACCATGGAACTGAATCTGGTGAGCGTAGCAGCAAATCAGGATTAATTTAGTTAAGTTGAAGTTTTCTTAATTTATGTTGTATTTGCGTTTGGTGACCACACGAATCGTTGTAGTATTTTGTTTGATGAAGCTGTGAATACGCTTGTTAAATTTTTCCTTGGTTTATTATATATTCTTTTTGTACCTATGGTTGTACGATTGACTTGCAACGGTTGAAATACCGTCTGTACATAAAAACGAGGAAAGAAATTGAAGTAATCTTCAATTTTAGTCGAAGTAGTTTATTTTGATATTTGAGAAATTCTACCAGTCTATAAGATAGTATTTGGTGGAAATTACATTTACTTTCTACTGAAGAAAGTCCTTTGAGTTAATTATCGACTGGATTTTTTTATGAATAACTTTAAGAAGATGTTAATATTTGTAGAATCTGTAGAGAATTTTTATGAAATTTGATCATATTTGTTTTATTTATGGAGATTTATATGATTTGGTCTTGGAATTAAACAATGTTCATTTTGTTATTAATTTACTTCTTTCATTTGAACACATGTTGTGTTGTCTAATTGCCCTCTAAAGGAAATGGTATTTGGTAGGCTTGCATCGTAACCCTATCTTGAGAAAAGAGTTAAAATTGAACATGCTTGATTGTTGAGAATTTTATTTTAGTAGCCGGGCATCACATAATGAAGGTAATGTGATTAAGTAAATATTCTAGAATCTTTTAGAAGATTTATTGTGGATGAGACTACACTCTCTTAAGCCTCTTTCCCGATGGCAGACCACACCGAGCGGTTTGAAAGAGGACCTCAGTCCTAATTCAGGCAGCTTATTCGTGTGCATGACTTTTCTCGAGTACTGGAGATTATGAGGAGTCTCTGGTCCTCGAGGAAAAAGTGTTACACCCTGTTACGTTGGCCCAGGCTGAAACGGCGGTTACATTCGGTCCCTGTGGATGCTAGGGTCAACAAGCCGAAGAGAGTACGGGGTGCCTTGCATGGCTGTCCAACATGCAGGGCATTTCCTACACCTGATTCCTCTCCTCCTGCCTTCTATGAGCCCTCCCATCCATATTCACCTAGTCCTATCATTCCGGAAGGAGTAAACCTTTCTGCCCAAAAATCCCCAATCCAAGGTGTCATTCGACCCGTGCCGAGGGATGCGTGACTAACGGGTAGGTTAGTAACTAACGGAGGCTCCCTGATACCAGGCAACCTCAGGGTGACTTTTTGCCTTACCCCTACATGCAGGGATCTGTAGGGGCGGACTTTTATTTCCCTAGTTCTGGCTATGGAGGATGTACATGGCACCTTTGTAAAGCCGACCTGGTGTGATGGATATAATAGGTATTTCCACATCAGTGGTCAAAGTGGACAAAAGTTCACATGATCAAAATAATTTGTTGCAACCGAGAGATGGGAATCCTGTTGGGACCTATCTTTCAAAAAGAAGATTAAGGAGACCTTTTGCGGAGGGCAGGAGCCGGGAAGAGGCACTGTCACTCTGCAAGAGGCCTCTGGAGACGTGGCACAATAAGAGGCAGCGCTCCACGAATTCATTGAAGGATGTCACAATAGATCTTATTGGTCGCGGTGACTCAAAGGGCATATGGTCCTTTGACCTTCTTTACAAAAAAAAAAAAAAAAAAGGCCTTCTTATATAGGTGGTGTTGGATCAAAGGCTGTACCGGACAGCGTACGCTTAAAAAAGGTTATTACAGCCGTAGGTACCTACTTTACATCACCTTCCAGGTGGAGCATGTGCTGGGTCGCTCAGCCGTCTCATGGCGCAACCGTAGTCACAGCATGCTTAGTCCCGCCAGTGTCTCTTCAACTGGCGGGCTTTCTCTCAGTAAAACACATAAGTATGTACCTCCTTTAAATCATTCGTTTATAGAGAGCTAATACAGTGTTGTACATACATGTCGTTGGCCCCCACCTCGGCACAAGGGAGAAATCATCCTTTATTGTTTGTCCGAGGTGGGAAACACAGTGATAATACAATTTCATATAAGTACATAACGATGTGCATGTACCTAATCGTCAGGCATGGGGAGACGAGGCGAGGTCCAACGAGACCCGACGGCCCGCGGTCGTATGAGGCGCGCCAGTTTCTCCGTACTGGCGTGCGCGCTCCGCGGTCGTCACTTTATTCGATGCCATACCTGATAGGTACTTACATATTATTTAACACTTTATGATATCACTATCACTGCCGTTCGATACAGCGTCATTCCAATCCATCCCGGCATCATCGTACAATATATTGATAGTGAATCTTGAGAATAAGTCCATCGCTTTTTAAACATGAAGTGAGATTTGTTATAAATGATGCGGCATAACTATTGATGTATTTATACAGCGAAACAGCAGAGGCCTTTTAACTACTATGACGTTTAACATTGTTTCCATATGAAAACAAAAAAGTAACGAGGGAGTTATTTTGTTGAATTTAAAAGTTGGGGCCACTTTGTTCGGAGGGCGAAATGCAGCTTTCCATCTAGTTTTTGAATTATTTGAAGTGGTTTGTGACCCAGCGGTTACAACGCCGGCTTTCGTACTGCGGACGTCGTGGTTCGATCCCAGGTGCCGACCATCTTCCTCTTTCACGACACAAGCTTTCAGTAGCTTACTGTGAAAGAGTCAAGGAGTGTATTTGTGTTTACTTTGAGTGAGCACAGATTCATTTTATTAAAAAAAAAAAGTTATATTTTTAAAGAATTTTAGTTGGCGAGACACAAAATGCAAATATATCTTAGATAACCAAAACAATGTCGCAAATGTTTGTAGCCAGAGATTCAGTTACGTCAGGGCCGGTTTATGAGCCCCAAATAAGATACCTATATTCTTATTTTAAGCCTTGAATCAACTACTTCTAAACCTGATATGCTGTAATTTCATCCTTAAACTTGCTACAATTCTGTACTTATAACTTCTTTCAGACGAAAATAAAAAAATCAACCAATTTTTATTACTGTATTACACATGCTATTGATATTTCTTTCCGAACACATTTCGAATTCACGTAAAAAAATAAGGTACCTATATTTGAGAAGAATTTTTTTCAAACACACACCAAAAATATTCTATATGTGAACGGGCTTTATACATCACCTGTATTTGAGTTATTTGATGTGGCGTTTGGACGAGTATGTAAACCGCTTATACCGAAATGTTGTGCGTGTAAAGCATTCATTATAAAGGGTACCTACTATGTTATTTAGAAATTCCCTACTGCTTATTATAATAGTAGTATGATGTATTAAATATCATACAGAATTCGACTGTCAATAACAATTTCCAACCAAAGCGTATTTGCGGATAATCCAGCGCAATTTGAAACACGCGGTTTTATAAAACGTCAACCTCCCATAAGGGGTGGATTACATCACTAATGTAACTTTTACATATCATTAAACTATTATTTTATTGAAAGTGGTCAAACGTTGCTGTAGTTATTTCTACATATTATAATGACATTATTCACTGAATTAAAACATTTTGCAACCAAATTTCGGAAGGTTCCCTGTAAATATATATTTTTTTTTTTTTGAAAGATTTAATTACATAAAAGTATAGACAGAGAGTAATTTTATTCTGTGCCGTAAAAATGGTGATCATTCAAAACTCCTTTAGTTCGTAAAGTTTACTTGTAATCCCATATTGATTATTGTTGATAAATTCATGAAGAAAAATGAAGTTACGAACGACCGAGGGCCAATTTATTTGTAAAAATATCTCTCATTCGTTCGCTGCTATTTGACGTAGATGATACAAAATGATCTAGTTATAAGATTTTTTTTGATTAAGTTATGATATAACTTTAACGTAAAACATAGACTACTCTACTTTGACTTAAAGTTTTTAAAATTATATACTTTGATACTTTTGCCATTTTATTGGTGTTGCCGCTAGTCAGAAAATATTACAAATAATAATTACTTTTTATTCAATAGTAGGCCTATAAATGGTTCAATTATACATTCATATTGTTATTCTGACATTTCAAAATGAAACCAAACAACGGTATCGAAGGTAAAGAAACAAACAGTTTGTGGCCTTTTTGTTAAAAATGTAATGGTACACTTATTACTCTATGCAGGTGAAACAATCGATCAATTGTTAATTATCAAAGACTCTTATCAGGATCATAGAAAAGCAAGAAGGTTCCCTCTCACAGAATTAGCTTAGGAGAGGAAAAACATCTTAACGACTTTTACTGAAGTCATTGAGGGACGACCACGTAAATATAATAATATCTTCGACGATTTTTGACGCTCCGTACATGGCACGCGATGGTGTTGTAGGTGACGGAAAGTTCTAGGTACATTGAAACGTAGTTGTTGTTTACACTTTGCGGGGCTGTGTTTTCGTTTGTTACCTACACAACAGCTAGACTTCCTTTTCAAACCGCTTTATAGCGCTTTCATCTAAGAATTTAGAAATGAAAATGTACACAGAATTATAATTGAAATGCAAATTTTCCATTGTTTTGAAAGTTTATGAAAACGCGGACATATATTAAATTTAGCTTCATGTCCATAAAACTATGGAATAACTTAAGAATATTTTTAAACGACATATTATTTATTTATGATCTTGAAATTATTTTCTACTAGTAGGTACCCTGTTTACGTTTAAGCTGAAAACTTAATGAATAACAAACCTTATTGCCGATGAAATATCTCCAATTTTATCATTGTTTCGAACTTATATGTACGTCACACCCCTCAATGTGTGGGCCGATAGATTCGACCTTTCTATCCAACCACACATTTTTCGTTTCTTCCATCGACAATCCATTTCCCATACACCCTATTCCTCTGGTCTTCTTTGAGGACAAAATCGATGGCGACATTAATTTATTAAATTGATTGCTTCTCAATTAAAATACCTAAGAGAGGATTCAGCATCCAAAAACACATCTTCATAAAATAGTTAACGAAGGTTTTCAAACTTTTCTCATTACATTGAAGTTAAGCGGTTATTAAAACAAAAACAAATGATATTATTCAACTATGTACCTAATAACTAAACTCGTTTTTTTCTAATCGTTTTCTTGAAAATTTCCTATGCGTTGACATAATATTTGCACACGGCAATCGTTGTGTAATGATGATACATGTAACAATTTTTTACTCCGGAACATAAAATTTATATTTTTTCCATATTTTCAGATCGTGAATATTGGTACGCTGAAGCCGAAAAAGACTTGACAAAGAGGCTTCAAGATTTCAGAGATCATCGCCCGATTGCTCGGTAAGTACACAACAATAATTTTAATCTTTCAAAAAATCCAAAATTATTCCTCCAATGTATGCTTTAAGCACTTATGTGTTATATTTTATTTCATCAGTGTGATAATAATTATATTTTATCACAATGTTTGCCTACGTGACTGAAAGAACGCAAGACGCGTTACGTACTCAAAACTTTTAAGGATAACTCGTATATCAAATCATTAACAAAATATTCAACTATAATTACGTCAAAAGTTATATTGAATTTGACGGTCTTCATTTTCCAAGAGTTTTTTTGATATCTTTGTGAAAGATAAATTTAATATGAAGTTTGTATTTGACCAGTATGGCTTGAGATGATGAAAAAATATAATTAAGGACACTCCATTATTAGGCAGTCCTTGAGTTCTTCAATTGAATAAAAGAAATAAAAAAAACAAGACGAAAGAGTAACGAGCTTACGGGGACTTCCTATAAGAAAAATAAACAACTAACTGAATGTTGTAGTCACCTAATGAACACAATAACAAAAGAAGAAAATATTTTTGTGACGGAAAGATGTGCGGTTTATTAACTGCGGCTTATGAGATAGAGACTGAAATAAAATTTAGTCACGATGTTACTATATAGCCACTCTTTCTATGTGTGTGTTTTTGTTTAAGTACGAGTGTATTTCATCCGAAGTTGAAAAAATAAAATTTACGACAAAATTATACCTTTCCTAACAACTCAATACAAGTAGAAAAGGCTTGTCAAGTAAGCTTGTTTTTTTTAAGTTGTCCTGAAAAAAAATATTTCTGTAGTGTAATTAAAGCGGGCTCACTGCATTTTAACAGAATGGGTTAAATAATAAGTTTCCCTATTTTATTTTTCTACAACGTAAACCATTTTTATTTACAACAAGCAACACATCATTGGGAGGCTTACATTTTTTGATTTTTAACTATTTTTTTTTTTAGATAAATTTCGTTGACTTCGATGCACTTTTTCATCCAAATCACCAACTGTTTTATTCCCTATAGTTATAGAAGTCTCGCGCCAGGGGTTAAAGATACATTTGAATGCAAAATACAGGACTTTTTCCTTTGGTACAAAAATATTAAGAATAGGTATTTGGAATGCATTGTTGGTCACTTCCCAAAGACGAGGAAAACCCTTTCACATCCGTTCTTTCGAAGCAGAATTGAGGGATTTAGACATGGTGTGTGAGGGGATTACTGAAGCAGAGCAGAATCGTGCACGATAGAGGGCTCTTGCTGCCTCCCATTGTCCGTAAGTGGAGACACAAAGGGAGTATCAATTTATGTATGGTTTTGTATGTAATGCAGAGGTGTTCGTTTTTATAACAAACTACCTCAAAATATCAAATCAACACATGACGAAGCCTTTCAGAGAGAGATACAATCGTTTTTACTCTGTTGACGAGATGTTAGATAAATTACATGTTTTCATCTACCTTATCTTTTGTTATATATATTGTATCTGTGATGTTCCTCTTGTTGACTTGAATCCACATTGAATTATCACCTGAATTGTAATGACAAAATTCTTGGTGGGCCCTTTACACCTGCTGGAATGGATAATGATATTGTTCTTGATAACCGTGATGTTTTTTTTTGTGATTCTGTTGTAACTTGACATGTCTATTGTCTAAGTGCCTAACTGGGCCTATGGAATAAAGTATCATTTTATTTCATTTCATTTCAAAGCTAGGGCTTTCAAAAACACTATAAACTTAAACAGCTGTACTAATAGAACCTTATTATTCGAATACACGCAAAAGTGTTACTAATAAAACAAGTTATAAGCTATAACAAGAATAATATCCATTGCAACTTTATTCCTGGCTACCCCCAGGTATAAAGAAGTAATAGCGACGTTTAATGAGAGAGATGTCGTATGTAGATCTCTATGAGGTGGGAGTAGTATCTTCTATTGCCCTACAGGTGGGCGACACATTGTCGTATGTAGAATTCTTCTTCTAAATACCCCACTTTGGGAGCCACATTGTCGTGGATAGAATGCTGTCGTATGCAGATCTCTATGAAGTACAGGTTCTCTCGGACCAGAATCTATATGATCTGTCTTCTTCCTTGGTGTTACCTGGTAGAGATCTTGGAAGGAAGCACTTGTTCAACATTGTTCAGAGAGATGCCCATGCCAGGAATGGCAGGAGGAGATCAAGAAAGGGCTCACTGATCAGGGAAAACACCAACAGTTTCTTATTGTTATCTCTGACTAGCTCAGTCAGAATTTAGGTAGTAAAGTCACTTAGGTTTCTCTTATAAGTTTTGGTAGAGCATGAGTTTAAGTACTTTGTAACAAGAATGTCTCTTTTCTCAAGGATTTTAGTGAAGGCTCGCTTATGATGAATATTTAGGTTGTAAGATCAATTTTTAAAGACACTTATTGTTTTTAACACAGATATGGATTTATTGCAAGAATCACATATTAATAAAGTTTGTACAGTTCACAATAACATTCAGTTAGTAACTTTTAGATTTAGAATATATCTCTATATATTATTATTGAATTTACACATCGTTAAACATTGTTGTTAAGAAATTATGTCACTTATCAGCACTGACGAACTTTTAATATTTTATTTAAAGTTTTCTGTTCTGGCGAATTGCATTTATTATTATTACCCGTAGGCTGTTAGGTTTTTTTATGATTTTGCACTGAATAATATTATTATTATTTTCAAACACTGATCGGAGACGCTAACAGGTAAATAACCGATATTATAGATCACAATTGAGATGGATTACGTAAAATAAAGAAATTGTACTTTACGCTAAGGCATTTTTGCGCGGCAAAATGTCTTGCGCGACCAAGTTGCGCAGCGTCCTAAGGACAGGTGTTTTAACAAAGCGGTATGCTAATAGAATCGCACCGGAGTGTGGGCACCATGTCTTTTTATATTCTCCAGGGAGGTGAAAGGCGCGCGGGGTGGATTTGCATAGAAAGTGCGTTATTCTCAACTTTGGAATAAACCAATATGGGTTTACCTTAGGGGAAGATAGACTCGTCCGCGTGGCACCACACTGTCTGGCCAATCAGAGCAAAGAACTTTAGTCCTGACCATATATGGAGTGTGGCATGATTTTACTTTGGTAAACAACAATAGTTGACCAGAAATTTCTATACGTGCAAGAATTTTGTGTAATATGAAATTTTCATATAAATTTGTTCCTTACTTTTTAAACTGGAGAAATTGAAAATTGAATTAAATTTTGAATTACGACACTGACTACCTCTGCACTCTTCATATGCAAAACAAACTCAAAGTTGCAACATGTCCGAGCTGTCAATAAATCGAATCAACCTCGGAAATATTCGTACCGATTCGTACATACTCGCGATATTCCGCACACGAACTTTCTCGAAAGTCCAATAGGGGTCGTACGGAATGCTTAGAAATTAACCTGTAGTTATGGCACAACCACAAGCTTCATTGATAGATATTATGTAATGCGAGGTTGCCAAAGTATTCTGTGGTATACTTATGACACGGTATAGGGTTGATTATTAGTAGCGCGTGGTATAAGCGATTTATGCCGTTATAACTATTCCAGTCATAACGGTGTCATTATAATGCAGATTCTATTAGTACCCTTGAAAAATACTAGTACTAAATTATTGAGTTATATTGAGTAGGTACATACTAAATGATTGAGTTATGTTTGATATGTAATTCAAATATCATTTATAGATGGCACCCGTCTCTCTTGCTTCTATGGTTTATTTTTCTTTTTGCTCTGTTTTATGTAAAACTCACGGTGCGCCTTTTGTAATGTCTAGCCTTTAATAATTTCATAAAATATCTGAATCTACATAATAATTCAGTTATGTATGTACCTACTAGCTAACCCGTCTTTATTCCGATTGTCAGGCTTGATCGGTAAGTAATTAAACAGGTTCTAGTCTAGCTTCCCATTGCTTAACATACCTCTATAACTGACACTTTCACAATTTATAAAAAGAGACAAGAATGACACTTTTAATGTTTATAAAAAATAAAGAAGAAAAATTATAGTCTGCCACTCACATGAAAAAAAAAACTGCATTGTATCATATTAATAATATGTTACATCTCACACTTGTCTTGATTCAATATCACTGTTCAATCGAAGGGTAAAAAATATTTTAATAATAATATTATACGAACCTACCTGCATAATAATATGCAAGTTTTACTCTCACATGGTTTGAGTCTTAACCTATTAGCACCCTTTATGTGTGGAATGGAACAAATGCCTAGTCATGATAACGGCAGCTGTTTTACTTACCTCAAATGTCAATCAAAACGTACCTAATCCGAAAATGCACTACTCGTATTTTCATTTAATTGTTTACAAAATATGTTTTATATGGTTTGAATTACATTTATGTTTATTTCAAATCAATCTTGAATCTTTTAAATACGTTTTTATTCAGTCAAACTTTGGTTCCATGCAACATTTACAGGGGTAATTTTGTTTTCAAAAGATGGCCATCTGTGTTTACGGAGATTTTACTATGAAGATAATTTTAGAAATTTATTAATTACATTAAATATATTTGAGAAATTGTAAAAAATTGTATCTATGATTACCATAAATAAACCTGCAATGATCCACGGCGATTAAAATCAAAACCATTCCCCTTGTGGATGAAATGCCAAACAGGAGAAAAAAAAAATTTTGTATTAAATAACCATAGAATTTTTTTTGAACATATCAACATTTCAAACATGACATATCCATGTCATTATTTTTGAAAGAAAATTGTGAAATAGCGCTCGCTCAATCTTTGACGAAGGAATCTGAATAATGTTCAAACTTATAATCTAAATTAGTTATGGTCAAATTTCGAGCACTGGCCAACCACTAGTCTTATATATAAAAATGGAGAGCTATTTCCCGATGTCATCGCATCACGCCTAAATAGCTGGACCGATTTCGCTATTTATTTTTTGTCGTGTAGGCTTCTATTAGGAGAATGTCCTTATAGAAGAAAAAAATTAAGAAAAATGCATGGAAAATTAGAAAATTAAAGAAAACCTTATAAGTACTTTTTACCTTAATTATTATTCCATTTTTGAAATTTTGACAGAAATTGTCAATTCGTGCGATTGATAGAATGCGGATGGAATATACATGGTTTAAACTAGACGCATCGTTCGGAATCACATTGGTCAAATGATAATAATTAATTCATCACCATACAAATGCGAATTCAATATTCATAGTTAGGTACACAGGACAACGTCTGTCGGGAAAGCTAGGACTTAAATTTGACGAATGAATCTGTTTAATGATAACGAGGCCTATTTTATTATTTTATGGCATTTTACCTAAAATTGTGCTGATATGATATTAAAATAAGTGACCTGGCCAACTCTAAAGTGTAAATCCATGTCTTAACTCCTTTTGCATGAGACTTAAACTAATATAATATGCAGTAGCGTCGAAACGTATGCCAGGAACGCGCTTTGAGTAGGTACCCATGAAGAAAAAAAAAACGTTCTAGTTTTCCACACGAATGAGTTAATTTATTTCACAGTTTACGAATCAAACCAGTTGGAAAACTTTTGATAATCATTTTGCAAAATATTTTTTTCATGGCGCCAATTAGACTAGACAAATTTTCATTACTTTCCGTATACCTACTGGAGGATTGTTCTCCCTCCCTTCGGCCAACTGTCATTCAGCAACCTTACCGTCCATCGCATCGCATCGGTCCGCGCAGGATGCGCCAGAGTATAGAGCCATTTTGTATATATTATAATGGTTATTTTAGCATTTGAACAGAAATTTGCGCGATTTATGAAAACAATTCATATAAGGTAGAGTACTGGAATCTACTTTTGTTGGGTATGGTACTTTAATTATAAATCTATTCTGTTTTAATTACACCCACATATAGTAAATAATATTTAATTAAGCCATGTGATAATTATTTAGAATTCTCGTACAAGCAAATCTATTCAAATTGTTTGTAATTATGTATTCAAACTGGTAAATGTAATTGAATTGCTCAATATTATTTAAACACATATTTAATCACTAACTGTCGTCGTTTTCGTGGCAAAGGAAATGTCTTGTAAGGACCCAAATTTACGATCCTGACTATCAATTTATTTATACAGGTAACGGTTTTTAAACAGACGCGTGTACATTTTCAAAATATTTTCTAAATCGGAGTTGAGTTAACAATTCTGATTTTGTTGTTTGCTTAAGCCTAACTTAAAAACACAGGATAGAGGTGGAGGACTTCCCCACTTTGGATCGCCTCTTTATGCTGGACTTTCTGAAGTGTCTGGGATTAGTGGGGAAGCTTTAATCGGGAAACACCATGAGCGAGTAGGGGAGGCACAATAGACCCCTACAGGTCGGAGCGCAAAACATCCCCTGAAAAAAAAAAATAAAAAAAACCTAACTTAAACTTTCTGTATAAGAAATTTTGTATAATATAATGTTTAATAGGTAAAAACTTAAACAAACTATTTTTAGATTTCATAAATATGTAGATAAAATTATGTGTTTTATTGTAGAACCAACAATTTGATGCTGTCAAAATATTAAATAGGTGTTCAGTTTTAAGAGCTTGCTTTTTTACAAAAAATATGTACTAGTGCATGGTCGACCAGTGCTCGAAATTCGACCATAACAACTTATTTCAATTCTTATAAGTACTCAATTTGGGTCATACCTACAATGAGTGAGAATCCGCCCATTTCCCGCTCCACCTTCCATTTGAATATTATACCGCCTTAAAAAAGCTTTCTGCGCCCATTATGAGGCGCTTTTAATTTTACATTTGTTTCTATGAAGTTCAATATCTTTGTAAGTAGTCTGTGTGTTTGTGTGAGTATCAAATACATAACATTACAGTATTGTTGGTTTTGTTTTTTTTATTGATTTAATATATTTTTATGCATAATTAAAAAAAAAGTATTCTTCACTTCTTCTCTATATTATAAACTATAAGTAGTGTGCGAAATCTCATACTCCTCCGTCCGCGCAATTTTCGTAAAAATAGTCACAAAGTTTTTCCTTCACGTATTAATATATAGATTAGGGATCCATTAATATTTGGAACGTTCTGTTTTTATTTTTTAGAACATTGGTTAAAACTTCATAATCTATCTTTGAAGAAAATTGTAAGTAAATAGGTAGGTACCTAAACTATGTATTTGTTTTACATAAGACCCCAATTCACACTTTGTCATGTTGCACATAGTTATACATTATACAAGAACTGCTAATACACATAATAGGTAATAATACCTATGTCAGATTGCGAAAATTTCAGACTCTTATGTATTGATTTGTTGTAAGACTGTATTTGTAAGACAAAGTATTTGATTGTGTGATCTTGGACTCACTATTCATTATTTTGAGTGTCATGGGCGTTCCACATTGTCTGATACCACTAATTAAGGCTCTGCACGAGGTTAGTAAGTAGGTACAGAAACCTATAATTAAATTGACGTGAAATATTTATTAAAATGGCAAGAAAACTTTGTGCTTTAGATTAAATATTTGAAATTTGCAAATTTATTCAAACATTATTTTACGCTTTAAGATTTATTCGAATAATGTGCGAATGGTGTGGGTCTAATTCCCAACAAGAGGCTTGTTCCAAATCAGTGACGTCAATTTAAAAGATATCAATAAAATAAAAACCTATCCAAAACCAATTAAAAAAATTGGAATTTTTATATTTCTCAATAATTGTCTGCTGAAATTTAGTTTGCCTAGTTTAATTGTGAGCCGATACTAATGTCAAAGTTTTTTTTTTTTTGCAAATAATTTTGTTTCTACATCTTTTTTATTCGCACCGATTCAAAACAGACGCAGAAAAAACTGAAAAGTGGGTGTGCCCTTCAAGTTTTTATCATATGTCGCTATTTCTTATTTCAGCTCATCTTTATTAAGTTTTAAGTATAAAATAAGATTATGAACTTTCAAAATAAGTAAAAAGTTACGAAAAGTATCAAGATTAGACGTTTGATTTCACAATAAAAAAAATGTGATCGTAACACTATCTAAAGATATAAAAGATACAATGTAGTTGATATTGTTATATTTTAAAGTAGTATGTCCGTTGATTAATAATTGTCTGTCTTTGTTATTTAAAATATGATGGGCCATAATCTATGCTTTTATCGGCTCCATTTTTCGTTCTTTTTATTTTTAAATCATCGTTTTAATTATCTTTATGTTCTGTTTTTTTATTTTGAGAATATACATGTTAAAGTATGCACATATATTTCATTTTCTTTATTTTTTTAACGTAATGCCTACGTAGTGAAAGGTTTTTTATGAGTTTTATTTAAATGTTCAGACGTTGATTGTACCCACCTAACTATGTACAATAGCTATGCGGGAGATACCTGTTATTGGAGCGCTGGATATTCTATGTGTTTGTTTCATGTTTTTATTTTGTTTGTGTTGTTCAGTGTTCTGTTGGTGTCTCTATGAAATAAATAAATAAATAAAAGCAAGTCGGGTTAGTTCGAACCCTTATAAATCGAGATCGGTTGAAAAGATTTTTATCATTTTTGGTTTATTGGATTCTTCTCCACTCCGGATAACAGAATAAACTAATAAAACATTGAAAAATAGATGAAAAATAATATAAAATATTATTTTAAACTTAGTATGGGAATTTCGATAATATACCGCCTTCTCTGAAAAATTCTGTAGAAACACAATTTATATTTAGGTACCTGACAACCATTGACGTTAAAAATATTGCCACGCAGGTTTTGATAAAATCTTTTCAAGCTTTTTTGTTAACATTGAAGCTCATTTTTAATAAACGAAAACGTGAAATGTGAATAAGTCTAATATTGAAATCAAATTGTCGTTTGACACAAACTGTCAGTTGTTTGATAGTTTGACAGAATTTGGATAGAAAATATGTGGTTTGAAACAGATGCATCTGTCGGAATGATATTGGTTAAAAGACATTATCATCGTTTCAAATTCGAATTCAATATTCATAGTTAAATCACAGGACAGCGTCTGTCGGGAAAGCGAGTTTGAAATAGAACCCATTTTAATCAAGAATATTATAATCAGACTTTTATATAATACTATTCTTTTAAAATATTCTGGCGAAAAAATTGTGCTTGGATAGAAAACAGAAGAAGAATTTCACAAAAAAAAACACTTTTTCCGCATATTTATCCATGAATTATCAATGTATGTAGGATAGCTATCTACTGTTAAATTTTATTTTTTTTTATAAAAAAAATATTAGAAAGTAAAAAAAATTAACAGTATAGCTACCTAAATACATTTGATGATTCATGGATAAAAATGAGGAAAAAGTGACGGTTTTTTTTGGGAAATTTCTTTCTCTTCTTTTTTGTGACTGTTAAATATTCTGAGATTAATTAAAGGTTTACTGTTAAATATTCTCAAATTATTCATTCAAAAACATATTGCGAAATCAAACATACCTTGACGTCAGTAATATTCTTGATTATGGCATGGACACAGACAACATGAATATTATAATCATGACCAGGTTAAGCAGCAACAACTGTAGGTATTATTTTATTAAAAACAAAACTTTTGATGTTTCTTTTAACCTTAGTTAATACATACCTAGATGTGAATTTTACATATTTTGTTATTGTTATTATATTTTAATGGCCTATGGCCGTGTATGATTATAAATAAATAAATAAATAACAGGATATTTTGTATGAAATTCTCATTAATTTCTGAATTATTTAAAGTAATTCCAATAATTCCATTTCGTGATTTTGTTTGAGAGTTCGCAACTCTAAATAATCCCGGATTAAATTTCCTTTGGAAAAAATGACCCGTGGTGGGCCAATTGAAATTGACGATGGGGTCGACAAAATCGGAAAAATCAAAAGAGGGATCGGCCTGCAAAATGCTAGTGCGAAAGGGACGCACTGAGCCTTGACTAAGGAGTGCTTCAGGAACGTCAGAGGAGATGAAAGCAGTACTTTCTCGTTATTTTTGGTCCATAGAATATAAAAATACTGTTATACCATGGCAACCAGGGGTCATGTGAGAATATTATTTTTTGACGTGCATCATAAGTTTTTTTAATTTTTCGTCAGAGTTATAGCAATCTTTGAAATGTTTTTATTTTTATATTCCTCTCGAAAATTCTAGGGTAAGCCAGGATTATTGGCTTGTTCCAGCCGCTCGCCACTGCTCTCTGCCTACCACTTAAAGAACACAGCTTGGGCGTGATTGTCAAAAACTATTAAACCCACAAGAAATTTTAATGAAATTTACAAAATAGTCGAGATTGCGTTTTGTCATAAAAAACATTTTAAATTAATACAGGGTGGCCAAATTAATTTACTCACACAACAAATAAACATCAGTGAATTTCATACATATTGTGAATTTTATTTAAAGACTTTTGGAGAACATCCTATTCATTGTAAAATACATGTATTTTTTGTTATAACTAGGTATGCAATTGAAAAAGCTTGTGAAATACCCGCAAAAAAGCTTTTACACAATGACATCATCAACAGACGTTAACTACATAAGTGTATTGTTAAATCGTATCACTAGTCTGTTTCTGTCTTTTTTCTAAATTGAATTGACTAAATTGAACATTTCCGTACCAACTTTGTGAACTGAATCTACATTGCTTAGCTAGAAAGTACGAAACTCACGTTTTCCATTACAAGACTTACATTCATTTCAACGACAGCTTGTTAGTTAGTAGGTAGGCACATTGTAGATTCCAATACTTTAAGACGTATTTTTTACGTGCAACGATAAAAATTAATTTACCAGGACTCCTTAGCTAAGCTTCGTCTTTGTGAGCCAATAAACTATAGGGAGGTAGACACTAGCGTTTTCTACAAAAAATTATTCTCATATAAATTATTAACAAATTAATGAATTGCTCGTTTTCCTTGAACGAGGGTATATCGAGGGGAATAAAGTCCTGTTCAAACAAGTGAAAATTACAAATTTTCATTTATTTAGTTTAGTTTTTGCTCTATCGGCTTTTCACCTAAAGCCTTCCTAATAATAATATGATATTTTTCGTAAAGATTTCAGTCAATATCGTAAGTGTGTTTGGATTTTCCGCTTGATACCCAAACGTAATTTAATGATTCATAATTAATTGTGCTTATAATTAATAATTAAAAGTGCCGTGGGGCTGTCAGCTTAGAATAGCACCTCTGTTCTTTTTGCTGGTTTTTCGAGCATCCTGTAAGAGGCAGGTAATCGAAAAATCAGATCGGGGTCGTGGGGTTGACCACCTCACGCCCTTAAACTCAAGCGGTCAGAAAAGGCAACAAAATTAAGCCTCGGACGCCTGGGCCCCACCAGGGGGGGGTTCAGGGAGCTAGTGTCCCCCCTGTGTTGACCACGGCTCGCTCTAACAAGAGCTTGAAAATCGGGACCCTGAATGTCCGCACTTTGAGGGCGGGCGGGGAGCTTGTTGCTGCCAAGTTGGCGGGAGATTATGGACTGGATATCCTGGGGCTGAGCGAGGCACGCATCCCAGGGACGGGGCAGAGTGACGCTGGCAACTATGTCATGCTGCACTCTGGTCACCGAACTGCACGGATGCGTGGCGTCGCTTAATTTTAAGTAAATATGCCTTCTCTCGCCTTCTAGGTTGGGGACCTGTTTCTGACCGCCTGATGAGTGCGTCCTTCAAGATGACAGGCGAAACACTGACGGTCCTCCTATGCTATGCTCCCACTGAGGATGGAGATGCGGGTGCCAATGACTGTTTTTATGACAGTTTGGATGCAATTGTGTCCCATATCCCAAGGCGCCACCGCTTAATAGTACTGGGGGATTTTAATGCCAAGGTTGGCAGTGACCCCCAGTATGGACCAGGCGTCATGGGTAGGCATGGAATGGGAGTGATAAATGATAATGGAAGCCGTCTGATTGGTTTCGCCACACTCCATGGACTCTTAATACGGGGAACTCTGTTCCCCCACAAGGATATCCATAAATATACTTGGACCTAGCCTGACAGGTGAACAAAAAACCAGATTGACCATCTTCTGGTAAGGGCCATCAACCGAACTGACCTGCGTGATGTCCGCACCTACCGAGGGGCAGACATGGATATTGAACACGAACTCCTTGTGGGTTCGTTGAGATTCAGATTTACCCATTTCCAGCAGGGGCCGTCTGCCTCTCGCCCGCTGGACATACGCAGATTAGAGAGTGCTCAGTGTCGTCATACGTACGAGGCTGAGTTACGCACCAGGTTTGCCCCCTTGCAGGATTCACACGGAGCTGTTCCGATTGAGACAGCTTGGAATAGCTTCCGTGACGCCGTTATGGAATCCGCACGTTCTTATGTCAGCTATAAGAGCAAAAAGAGGCCAATATGGATGTCCGATGGGTCCTGGAGCCTCATCGAAGATCGCACAAGCACTCTGTACGAACAGATAAGAGAAGACACCTGGACTCTCATATACGGCGAGCGCAGTCTGCTGCACTCGGAAATGACTCAAGGACACTTTTCGAAATCACCCGGGAGGTCGGGGGCAGGGGTCAAAAAAGACCCGTGACGGCAATACGAGACTACTTCCCCCGAACTGATTAAAGGGAGATGGAGGGACTACTTTGAGTTAATATTAAACCGTTCCGAGCCCTCCTCACCTTACAACTTTGAGGAGGAGTTGACTGGTCTGAATATACCTCAGGCAACTGGGATATGTGAGGACCCGCCGACATACAGTGAAATGGTGCTGGCCGTAATGAGAATTAAGAACAACAAAGCGCCAGGAGACGATGAAATTCACGCAGAGCTCCTCAAACAAGGCATAGACACCCTTGGCCAACAACTATTAGATATATTTAAAATGGCGTGGGAAGAGGAGAGGTGCCCAAAAGATTGGCGGAATGGATCCATCGTCACAATATTTAAAAAGGGGACCCCCTTGAATGCGCAAACTACCGTGAAATTACTCTGCTGAGTGTTCCCGGTAAGGTATTATCTCAGATATTACTACACCGCATTTGGGTCTCTGTCATGGCTGTCCTGAGAGAGCAACAATGCGGCATTGTACCTGGAAGGTCCTGCACGGACCCAATTTTCTGTGCCAGGTGCATCTTTCAGCAGTGCAAGGAGTTTAACTCTCCAGTCGCTTGTTGCTTTATCCAATCCAATCCAATCCAAACTCCCTTTAGACCCCACTTAGGGGCATAGGGAGGCAACAAGAGCTCTCCATTGCGCTCGATCTTGCGCAACGTTAATGACCTCCTCCCACACCATGTCCAGATTCCTCAGCTCTGCCTCGAAGGAGCTTTATAGATTTTGAAAATCTGGATCTGGAGTTCGCGGACGACCTAGCGTTCTTCAGTACGACAGTGGAGGATTTACAGCGCAGTGTTTCGTTCTGCGACGAAACAGTACGCCTCGGCCTTCGAGTCAATGCCAGTAAGACGGAGCTCATGGCGAGTAATGCCTGCCCCGATAAACAGCTACCGATAACCATCGACGGTCACCAGGTCTCCCGGGTGGATAAATTTAAGTACCTGGGAGCAACCATTACCACCTCTAGTGACCTCGGGGCTGAGCTCCCGATACGTATCGGTATGGCAAGTGGCGCCTTCAACAACACGACCAAGATATGGAAGGCGTCGGCGTTTAGTGTCGAGACGAAATGTAAACTGTTTGATGCGTGTGTGTTGCCCATTCTCCTGTATGGATGTGAGTCCTGGCACCTGACTCTGGCCCAGGCACAAAAAGTATCTGCATTCGAAACGAAGTGCCTCAGGAGAATTTTGGGTATAAGATGGTACCACCGCATCACGAACGACGCTATACGCCGGCGCACCCAGCGTGAGCCCGTCAGCTCTACTATTATGTGGAGGATATGGACTTGGCTGGGACATGTGTTAAGGATGCCGAATGACAGTTGGCCGAGGAGAGCGCTGTTCTTCCTTCCATCAGGGTTCCGGAGACGAGGAAGACCCTCTCATACCGTGTTCCGCTCCTTCGAGGCAGAGCTCAGGAGTCTGGACATGGTGTGGGAGGAGGTCATTAACGTTGCGCAAGATCGAGCGCAATGGAGAGCACTTGTTGCCTCCCTATGCCCCTAAGTGGGGTCTAAAGGGAGTTTGGATTGGAAATAATTACCTCCGCGTCTCAAACGATGTTTCTTATGCTGTAAATTATTCGTTTTTATTGGAAGTTGTGATTAAAACTATTTATTATTATTATTATGTTTATGGCATCCCATCCCTTGAGGGACGATTTGTGCCAGTTTCAAATATTTGATGTTTTGCAAAACAAACATATTCCGTCTTATTAATAACACAAGATTAAAATTTATGTAAGGCTTAAGTCAGAAATTTTATCAATAAAAGATGCTTAGCCAGTGATGCATCTTAATCTAGACAAAAAGTTAAGCAATACCTTAAGCGAAGTGTGGATAACGCATGCGCAATGTCCCGGTTTCGCGATTTGACATATCGTGAATTGGTTTTTTGTTTTCAAAAAGCTACGTATGAGTAAGAGTCTTGTACAGTTCTATCACATATAAAAAATCTCTGATAGAACTATACAAGACTCTTTTCATTTTTATTTTAAAATGGATCATTCTACTCTTTTGACATACCTACCCAGATTTCACTATACAAATTTCCGCCATTGTTGCAAATTAAGTTGTTTCTCAGCTAAGTCTTGTCTAATCGGACATTATTGATATGAGAAAGGTTAGCAAAAGATTAACGAGTTAAGTCACGATTAATTAAGTCAAACTTAAGTATTAATTATGCGTGTGATTAATAATAAGACAGTAATTCCATTTATTTTTCACAATTTCCCTCACTACTAAACAAATATTCTCTATAACTCTTTTCCTTTCTTCCGGGAATCTTCTATCAGAAATTTTTGATATGTCATTGTGACAGTACAGTGTACAAGACTCTTTCATTTTTATAGACAATGTTTACTGCACTACAGATTTAATTAAAATAATCATTTTTTCATTTTAAAATTTTAAATAGGTAAGTATATTGGAAAAATAATTATTTTAAAATCATATTCATAGCTTTTTGAAAACAAATAACCAATCCCGATATGTCAAATCAAAGATAATATAAATATATCTAGTGTAGTATGTCAATTGGCATGATTATGATTTATGATTCTAAATAAAAAAATTGGTGAAAGCAGCACAATGCGCATGAGTTATCCACACTCCCTAGTATACTTTAAACTACCCCTGCAGTCGCTCAAGGTATTGCTTAACTTTTTGTCTAGATTAAGATGCATCACTGGCTAAGCATCTTTTATTGATAAAATTTCTGACTTAAGCTTTGATTAATTTTTAATCTTGTGTTATTAATAGGACGGATGATAAGAGAAAGGGTAGCAAAAGATTAACGAGTTAAGTCACGATTAATTAAGTTAAACTTAAGTATGAATTAAGCGTTTGATTATTAATAAGACGGATTATGTTTTAATTTATTATTTTCCTTTTATTTTATATACAGACTAACTATTTTTACATTCACACACGGACTTACATACTTACAATCACGCCTTTACATACATACATTCTCGAATTTATATAAAAATATGTGATTAAAACTAGTTGCATATAAACATGAGATCCAACAGTCGATGGCCTGAGTCGGTATGTTTATTGTATGAAACGATGTCGTCAATAAATTAAATTCTTACAAAAATTGTTAAGAAAAGTTTGAGATGTACTGCTATAAGGTACATATTTTTTATAGAAAATTAAATTATCTAGTTGATGTGTTTCGGCGTTTTTTCGATATTTTTATAAAATTCTGAAATATAGGCATTGAATTTCGAAAATTTGTCATAAAACAACTTTTTCATTAAATATCATTTGAGATATTGTATTTTTCTATATACATACACATTTTTAGGGTTCTAGCTTTTATAGTTTTCGAGATACCTATATGAAAAAATCAAGTAAAAATTCAAAGGTCTTAAAGAAAACCCTGACTGAAAGAAAATTTCAAAATTCTGAGTATACAAATTTTTCAGGCTTGAAGTATTCAATATTTTCTGAAATTTTAGAATCTGTGCATCAAACGAATCAAAAGTTATAAGGGGAGGATGGACACACACACACACCCTGACACACAGACACACTAAATGTTCTCCGAATCCTGAGTAAATCCCTATATGGAACATATATGCTGCGAGGCCTCTAAGTTGGTGTTTTTTTTCGTCAAAGTTTGAAAAACCGTTTAAAATGTAGACCTGGCCATACAAATCTCACGTATCTTGGCTTGATACTGCCGATCTGTCTCGAGAAATAATTTCTCTTCAACAAATCGACAGTTGGAAAATATTTGTTTAGAGGATGACCAGGCATCAGAGGAGGATGAATATCGTGAAATAAGTTCTCTTCAAAAAATCAACAGTTGGAATATGTATGAGTTGGTAGGTATTATATTGGCCATGCATGGTGAAAAAGATATTTTTGGTGATTTTAGAATAGGCGTAGAGAAAAAACCATCAGAATATCCAAACAAAGGTTTTTTCTTCGCTTTTCAACCGTATCATCATTACTCTAACAGCTTTTTCGTTTTTTTTTCTTTTATTTGAGGTCGGCATCGTCGTTCTTGATCCACGTTATTGGAAGAATGAATATCCATGTCATATTTTGGAGTGACATCGCTCCATTTGAACGCATGGTGTCATCGTGAATTGGCGGGCTTTAGAATGTTTAATCTATTAGTAATATTTTGAGACGATAATCTTATTTTAATATTCTCTTAATGTATGTATCTTTAAACATTCTTTAAAGTATTTAAAATTTGATTCTTATAAAATATTGGCGTTTCTTTTCAGAAATGTTGTCATGTTCATCGGTGATGGGATGAGCATAGCAACCATCACTGCTGCTAGAGAGTTGAAGAAGCAGAGAAAAGGCAACAAAAAACAAGACGCTTGGGGCGGGGAAGAAACTTTACATGGACTCATATGGGACCACTTTCCTGCGGCGGCCCTTGCTCAGGTAAAAAAAATCTAATTCATCTTGATTTTATTTTTTATATAAAAAAAAAAATTTGGATAGATAAACAGTCGGTATGTATATTGTATATATGGAGCACACGGCCTACGATTGTTAGAACCAGTTTGTTGAAAAAAATACGTTGCTTCGGACAATAAGAGAAATGCTCTTAAAAATATTACATTAAAGTTTACTCGCATTTTCGATTCTGATGATTTATCTTCGTGTAAAAATTTATATATCATAATTCTATAGAATTTCAAATAGTTGAAGAAAGTATGAATTATTGCCTACCATTTTATTTTATTTTATGAACATTCACAGATATTCAAAATCAACCGCTTTCTTCTCTAGATGAAGTTCAATTTAAAAAAAATGTTAATAAATTATACTTTTATACCTAGGTCAAAATTAATAAAGCAGTTGAAACCGAAGCAAATAAAAATTCCTAAATTTAATTGCAAATTAAGACCCCTTTTTCATTTTTGTTTCAGTAAAGTTTCTTTATTTAGTTCATTCTTACGAAAATAAACTACCATATTGTTTTATAGGGTTGAACAAAAATATATATCCAAAATATTTTATAATCGTTAAACAATGTACATAATAATATGAACCGTAATATGTTACAAGTTAAATATATTTCAGGAAAGGCTAACTAACACACATATAAGGGTCGTAATGTTTTGATAAAGAGAGAAAGTTTGTTAGCGAATATTCGGTAGGTAGTTCGGCAGGTATTCCAATCGCCCTCTAATGATTTACTGCATATTTTATTTGTTAGCGCAGTGGTCGTAAAAGTGATCCTCCAGAGAACGCTTAGTATTGTGTTAATAGCTACGATTAAAAAATATTAAAAAAAAAATCAGTATATTCATTACGAAAAACGTTATTTATGTTTTATATATAAACTGAATAAAAAGGGGAAATTTCAGGGATTTGAATTTGAACTAACCGAAATGGTGAAGGTGAATACAAACACTAATGCAGTGGGTTCCTAGGGTCCGTCATCTGACAAGACGGCGTCTTTCACAATTAAATGACAATGTTTTTTGTTACATACTACGGAAAGAATATTGGCATTGGCAATGTTCTCAACTGACATATTCACCGCTGTTTATAGTTTAGCGGCGTATCTGTAGGAACCCATACCATAAAGTGAACATACCATGCCGCTAGCTTTCTAAGTAAAAGAAGGTTATAAGCTCATAATCAAATTAAAAAAAAAACATTCTAATCGAACAAAAAAAATGTTTAGCTACCTACTTAATTTTATACTCGTTCATTTATTCTTCCTTTGTGACCCTTCTCTGAGCCTCTGCTTCGCTCGATTATGCGCAATTTCAACGGCATCTTCTCACACCAAATATACCGACCGATAAATATATACCGACCTCGGTAGCCTAGTGCATGGTTGAGTTTTTTCAAGTGTTTTTTCACTTGAAATTTCAACCTGGGGTTGGTCTGTCTCAGATAAGACGGGACGATTGATTGGAAAAAATGCCTTAGGCAATAAGTTCCGCCGGCTATACTGACATATTTGTATAGGAAAGTGTTAATTAATTTATTTATTTGTAAGAGGATATTCCTCGTCTTCGGGACCGTGATAGGAAAAATAAAAAGAACAGTGCATTTAATAGTTGCTTATGTTTTTTTTAAACACACCTATCTATATATTATTAGGTATGTTGGTAAATTTTATCCATAGATAGAAATAACATTGATATTAGGGTTTTCAAATTTGGTGAAAATTTCAAAATCGTTATCTAGTTCTAGGAAGGTAGGTAATGCTTTAAACCATTGCTTTAGTTGCATTATAATCTAAAAACTAGAAACATTTTTTCAGCAGATCGTTGCTTAGAAACGGATTGAATTGAAAGATGGAAACCTTTTGGTTTTATTTCATTTACAGCCGCACAGCAGTTTGACGACCACAGGGTTAACGAGATACAAACGCAATGACATACCAATACTTTTATGCAGGGCTTGAATTAGGTTGCGATTGGCATACGTAGGTTGGTCCGTAGGAAGATGCTCGTATCAGAGCACTATTGAAAAGTGGTCACGGTGTTGATGATAAAACTTTGTTTGGTTTGTCAGAGAGTGTTGTTATTTGTTTTACCTCCTAAATGTATGAGTGCTTCCCACAAATACTTTGCTAGCATTAATGTAGGTATACCTATAAACATTATACTTTATATTTATTTGACACCTAGGTACTTAGCCGTTGTTTACATTTATAGACATAATTATTATGAATGAAAGAAAACTGTCTATAAAAGTAAGAAATAATAGCCGACCTCCGTAGCCTAGTGGCAAAGGCTCCGACTTCAGATCAAGAGGTCCCGGGTTCGATTCCCGGTCGGGTCAGAAATTTTCAATGTGTTTTTTCACTTGAAATTTCTACTCGGGGTTGGAATCCTGTCTCAGATTGGACGGGACCAGTTGACTGGTAGACAATGCTTCAAGCATTAAGTTCCGCCGGCTATACTGACACCTATGTATAGAAGAGTGTTATTTATTTATTTAAATAAACGAAATAAATTTAGTTTAGAATATGAATGAAGGAATGTAAATTTTGGTTGTTCGATTTTCTGATAGGTAGGTACGTTAAAAACACAAGACTTTAAATTTTATTAATTTTATCTATGTACCTATTTGTTTTTCAAATCCAGGGGTACGGCAAGAAAAACAGGCGCCCTAGGCTTATTGTTACTTGCACCATTTTAAAAATTACTTTTAAATTATTATAGGATGAGGTATTTATTTTATTATTACAGCAGTCTAATTTGATTTTGTTTATTATTCTTATTTTTTACCATGTTATCGTAAGCATGCTATATTTTTTTCTGATTTCTTATATTTCTTGTAATATCAATGTTGTTGTTAAAGGCACTTGGTGCCGTATATCTCATTTAAATAAATAAATAAAACAGGTCAAATTAGTTCCAATAGGTATAACAATAACGTATCCAGTTTTCTTAAGATTATAATTTTCAGCCAAAAATCCCGTAAGGGATTAGGCATCTTCCTATTTAAAATTAATTGTACAAATTTTCTTGTCAATAAATTAAAAAAAAAAAAAATTTGATTTGTAATTACTCGTATTTATATTACATTATGAACAATTCTCCCCCGGGCACCCAATGTCCTATAGGAGCGCTTGCTGTTAATAATTTTATTTACGAAATACCGTAATCTATATAAGAATAGCCCAGAATACTTACTTAGACTAACGGTGCCTCCGAAGTGAGTTTTGTTGTTTGAGGCAGGCGGATACACAAAATAACCCCAACTGTGTTAGTTAATTAAAAACTATTGTGTTATTATATTTCCAGAAGCATAAATATTATATGTTCATATAGGTACAGGCATTATATTAGGTGTCTCTTGTATATAGTAGTGTTTGTTTGGGTTCTGTTTCATAATAACCACTATTCTCTCGTTACCACCCTGGCAACGAGAGAATATTATAACAAAGCCTATGCCTCGTTGGTAGAAAAGTGGGCTTGTTCAGGAAATTTAAACGAAGAGTTCATTACTCTACATAAACATTACTCTACATCTCGTACATAAACTCTTACAATACCTATAATATGCGCAAACAAGAACTTTAGGTAGGTAGATACCTTTATCCACAGCCATAATTTACGCGTCGAATCGAAATTATTATTTCGTCACATAGCGACGGGTGACTCCTAGTTTTAAATAATAATCGTGTAGTTTGTTTATAAATGAAATATTAAACAAATACTTAACCTAAATGAGCAAAGATAAAATGGTGAACCTTCAACTGTGAAATAATTCAACGATATTGGATTTCTTTGAGAACAACAATTTTGGAACATTATCTACGGCTCAGAGCATATCTATTATTTTGTTTGATAAAGTTCACCCCTATCTAATATTTAACCACCTGTTTAGTATCCAAGAAAATTACACCACCTCAACGATTTTTGACGATCACCAAAGAAATGTATCCAGTAATGAAACAAAATAGAAATACCTACTTACCGAACGAAGAATATTGAATTAAATGCAGCGATCGTAGAATAAGTGATTTATGATAAAACAGGCTTGCCGATTCCGAACCACAATAAGTTACATACTCTACAATGCCATAATCAGGCATAAAGGATTTACCGACGTGAATCCTACACTAGTTTTCTGAAAAGACATTGCAACTTATTGACAACAATAATGTTAGTAAAGCTACAAAAAATTGATAGTAAAAATGTTCTCAAAGGACGTCATTTTTGTGGATTTTCAAAAGAGTCATGCTGAAGGCCAAGTTGGTTGAAGACTTGCAGTGCTGCTACCAACTAACAGTGGGGACAACGTCTGTATCGGTATGTAGCTGCCTCAGGGGACAACATAGAAGGAAAAACATTTATGTTTAAAAAAAATAAAAACTTTCTTGAAACTTTCACCTAGGTAAGATTATAATGTTAATGCAGTGGCATTTAACAATTTGAATATATTTGGGAGCGAATAACATTATCTTCAATCGATCCGCCCCCAGAATTTCTTATCTCGTTAAAATATTTTTTGATATTTTATTCAAAGTTGGTAACTTTCATGAAAGAGTTTGGTATCGATTGATCAGAGAAGGGCGGGAGACCACGGTTTAAAATAAAATTTTCTATTAAATAGCGAGTTGCGGTATTTGGGGGGAGGGCGAAACTTTGCCACATCTTGATAGCAAAACAAATCTCTATTTAAAAAGGATATAAACTTTTCCCGGGAAATGTCTGATAGAATTTAGCTACGGTAATAAACGCATTCAACGTTATAACTTTTTCAATGGCTACTAATGGACATTAAAACATTGAAATAGGGCGTTGGTTTGATAGAAATTTAAAATAAAAATTAAATGACATGAAAAATTGAAGCTACATGATAATATTTTCATCGTAAACTGTGTGCATCATAAATAATAAGAGTATAACGCAGTCACATCACTAATGCCCAATGCATCAATACGTAGATAAATGTTCTTGTAGCATCTATAAGATAAAGTTATGTAGTGGATAAAGTGATGGAAAGAATCTGACGGCCGGGCCGCATCAATTGAAAACTATCCAATAGATGGATATCTAGAAGAGTGTTGCTATGCTGAAATCTATTGATTTCTATGGAAATTTCTATGGATTTGCTTTTTTTGCGCCAGATTTGATGTCAGATGAAGTCTTGTTTTGACAATTTTTTGTTTCGCATAATATTATAATTCTGTAATATTATTTCTAAAACTTGAAATTTAACAATGATTTAACAGAAAGTTTGAGAATATAACAACATTTCGATCACAATTTAGATTTTTTATTCCAGATCGTTGTTTTTTTTTGAAAACTAATTGTTAGGATATCTTTTGTCGATCGAAATTGAAGAAAAATATGATTTGTTCGAAGCTGCAAAATGGTAATTCATTATAATAATATGTATATTTTCTCATTATGCTTAATAAATACATATGTATATAATTATCATTTTTGTTTATGGAAAACAAGTCGAATGTTCTTCACATTCACGCCGCGGCGTTGCGGGAGTTTATAAACGTCAGTGAACGCTATTTTGACAGCCATCCTAGTGATAAATCGTTATCCAACAGTAGGTATCTCTTGTTTAAAATGGTGTCGGATATCCTAAACATAAGCGATAACTAAACATTGATGCGGTAAATATCTCAAAGAACGGCTTTTCTGCAAGATATATTTATTATTTATCTATCCACTGATTGATGCGTTGGGCCTAACCTAAGGATAGGTGTATTTAAAATAGTCAGTGCCCATACAAAAGGAGAAAGTAAAATGAAAAGAGATATACACGATAAGCCTACTCTAAAGAGACCGTCAGCAAACTTTTTTTATAATTTTGTGTCTTGATTGGTTTATATTTTTGTAAGTTATGTATTCTGTCGGTGTCTTCATAAATAAATAAACTTTGGAATCCAACGCTTTTAGCACGAGATCAAAGCTTAACGGCTAAATAATCTTACTAGTGGTCGGACAGTGCTCGAAATTCGACCATACTAAATAAAAATATAAATTTGAACATTACGGTTCCATTGTCAAAGACTGAGTGAGCGCTATTTCTCAATTTTCATTAAAAAATAATGACTTCGATACGTCAAATTTGAATTCAAAGTTTGTTCTATGATTATTTTAATACAAAAAATATTAATATATTCTCACTTGATACTGACCAAGACCGCCAATAAGGTGAAGATCAAAAAAAATACACTATTCTCAATTTGACCACAGATAAACAAAATATCTGTGTCAAATAATGTCAAATAAGTACATCGAAGTGTGTGTGAATATGAAATATGTACATAACATTACATTAGTGTGCATAGTGTTTTTTTATTGATTTAATCTATTTTGATGCATAATTTGAAAAAAAAATATTAACTTTCGCCACCCCTTCTCTGTATAAACTATAAGTGTGCGCAATTTCATACTCTTCCGCCCGCCCAAATTTCGTAAAAATAGTCAGATATTTTTTCCTTCAAGTATTAATTCGTGCTCTATTCTATGGTTGTAAAACTTGGTAGGTATCCAACTTTTGCTCAAAACCCACAAAAGCAGTTTTTGAGTTATCTGTAAAACGCTGAAAATCCGCTGTTAAGACTTTGATAATGAGATTTCCAGATCAAACATATTATGTGTTGATGAATCGCACATAATAAAATAGATAAACCGCAGGAGGTGACGCGGGATGTCTCTCCAAAAGAAGATAAGGTTAAGTACCTACCTATATCAGGCGGATCTTTGGGGTGGAAATGTCGATGGGGTTGAAGCGGAAAGAATTGCAAAAAGCAGGTCAGCATGTGGAATATTTGTCTTCATTATTAGCAGAGATGGAAAAAGAAAAATAATAAAAATCATAATATTTTAATAGCTCGAAAATCCTGAAGACTCTAACAATTCATTACTGATGTTCGATTTTTAAACGGAACAAACCACTACGGGCTTACGACCGTCTTCTACTGTTATTTCGAAGGCTGGCTTTGTGTGCACTAAAGTGAACGTAAACGTTAACAACGTTCGCCATTAGGTGGTAATGTCTGCGAAACTCCAAAAATCCTGGGTTCAAATTTGGTGGGTGAAAAAATGTCTCTGTGTTCTTATTGAAACCACATTCACTATAATATGAATAGGAATGATATATCAAGGGAAGGCATTTCATCATCACCCTTTTCATTTTGTATTATTACTAGTTGCATGTAAACATGAGATCCAACTGTCGATGGACTAAGTCGGTATGTTTATTGTATGAAACGATGTCGTCAATAAATTAAATTTTTACAAAAATTGTTAAGAAAAGTATGAGATGTACTGATATAATGTAGACATTTTTTATAGAAAAATAAATTATCTAGTTGCGGTGTTTCGGTGTTTTTCGATATTTTTATAAAATTCTGAAATATAGGCACTGAAATCAGTAAATTTGTCATAAAAAAAATATTTTTCTTTTTAAAAAAAGTTTGAGAAATTCTGGAACTTTTTCATTAAATATAATTTGAGATATTGTATTTTTCTATATACGTACAAAATTTAAGGGTTTTAGCTTTTATAGTTTTCGAGATATATGAAAAAAATTAGTAAAAATTCAAAGGTTGATTACCCCTGACTGAAAGAAAAATTAAAATTCTGAGTATACAAGTTTTGTAGTCTTAAAGTATTGAATATTTTCTGAAATTTTAGGATCTGTGCATCAAGCGAATCAAAAGTTATAAGGGGGGGACAGACACACACACACACACAGACACACACACAGACACACCCTGACACACCCTGACACAGTAAATGTTCTCCTCCAAATTCTGAGTAAATCCATATCTGGAACATATATGCTGCGAAGCCTGTGACCGTTTTTCCTGCCTTCAGGAGAAAGGAAGCCACACAAAGAGGAACATCAGATTAAACTCATAAGTTAAAAGGACTCTCCTCTGTAGTAGGCTATCAAATTCAGTCTTCCAAAGAAGTGGTCTCTTCCACTATCTTTAAGTCAGCTGTGCCCGGCTGATACCAGAGACTTCTCAAGGGTGGGTAGGCAAATTTATATATGACATACTCCTTGCTTATAAAATGAAAGGAAGTGATAGATAAAATAAACTATGGGATTCATAAAAATATAAAATGGTTTTATTCCATAAAACATTAGTCATGAAAATATTGACATAAAAAAAATATAAAGGATTCCTTTAACAGGAAACTTAAAATTAAGTTCTAGATAACAACTCAAACTTTATATTTTCAAACTTATATGTGTTTCTCACAACATTATATTTTCTGCTTTTTACAACTATTACTAAGAAACAATTCTTTCCTTCATGGGAAAAATTTAGATCCAAGTGGGTACGACAAAGTATCCCACCCCAAATGTTGTTAGGTTAGTGCTGCCTTCGAAGGCAGTGTGCACTGAACAAACTTTGCACACCACGGGTGCCAATACTTGACTATAATAAGTCCAAATTTAAACGAAAAACTAGAGTACACCCTACATACGATTTTACTTCAAATTTCTAACATTAAATATACCTAGACTCGCAATTAATTATCTTTTGGTTGGTTGACGAAACGTGTTACATAAATTAATAAGTTTTACTTAGCTCTGTTGGCAGCCACGAACCTCCGTAGTTCTACTACAGCAGTTCAGAAGTTCAACGTCATTCAGAGGATCCCCGGTACTCCTTCTATGTGCTTGCAGTAGAGAGACGCTCTCCACTCCTCCTTGCCATCCTAAGGACACGGTAAGACCGATATAGGTTCCTAGCTTGATCGAGTCGAGTCAGACTCAATTAGTACGGCATTAAAGTTGATTTCTGTTCCCCGAAAATAAGTCCGTCAATCTTCCAAAACGCGTATTCAAATTTCCTTCAAGCTGATATGCTGATTATACCAAGAAACTTAGCATCCTAGGTTTAAAAGGAATCTTCAACCCCGATTCTCCATTACCTTTGCCCCCGGCCACAAATTATTTTTTTTTTAAAATCGTTTCTTTCTCGTAATATTTAAACTGCCATTGCAATTAGAATTTTTCACCCGTCAACTGGTATATTTGACCCGTAAACTGCTAAATTTGACCCGTAAACTGCAACCCGCATTCTGTAAATGAATACGTAAAAATCAAAATCTTTTCTCAGATTATTGCGACAATGTTCATGCGCGCGATCTACAATTTTTATTTTATTCAATATATTTTTACATACCTTCTTTTAATATGCGGGCGAGATTAAGGATGATTCTTACATATTATTACCATCACGTCGCTATTAACACTTTCTGGTTATGGCTTAATTGCCAACACACACTTCGTTACTTTAATTAAAAAAATTCATTTTGACGACGCGACTTTGAACAAGTGTGAAAATTTATCCCGCCATCTTCTCTGTCTCACTACGCACCGTTCGTTTTGCCGTGCGTTCGGAGCTACTCGGCACTCTCCGTAGCGACCGAGTCGAGGCGTTGCAATCGCTCCGTTTACGAACGCTGCATCTCGAAATCTCTATATATAAATGAAATGTCTCGTATTTTATGTTCGAATACTAGACTCTCGAAAAATATCGTTACATTCTACCCCTCTACCCTCATAAAAAAATTTGAAGTGAGCGATCACTGGTATAGGATTCCCCGCTACTGTGACAGACGGACGTGTACGCCGCTTCGCGCTGGGTCCGAGGAATTATTATTTTGTTTACGTGGTTAAGTGTTGTTGCAAGGCTGATCTATTATTTAAGTATAAATTTTATTTTTGTTATTTATTAAGTTCTATGCACCAAGACTCAGGTCCGTATTAAGTTTTATTCTTACTTTCTATTTTTTTTTTTCTATTATTTTTTTCAATTTACTTTTCTTTTGTTGTTGGTATAAAAACTGCGGTTCGTACTTCTATCTTAAAAAAGATGGAGGTTCCTCCGGTACCTCCCATCCCTCCGGATCCTCCGGACACGAATAAGAGGAAAAGAAGAAATAACGAAACAATAATGAAAGAGTCAGAGTGTCATCTTATTCAATCAGTTAACTCTGCCTCTCCATTGAATCAGTCATCTTCTTCCTCACCCCCTGTCATAACTTCGAACCCAAAAGAGACTCCCTTACGGGAACATTTTTATTCTTCCAAATCGTTAGGACCGTTTGTAGTCTTTGTACAAAGTACCGAGTCTGGCAAGAGGATTCATCCGATGGACTTCGGAAGATTCCTTTTTTCAAAAAGGTTAGGCAACGTTATTAATGGATCTATCAAGTCGGAGGGAAAATTTCGACTATCCATTGAGTTTTTCACTGCGAACTCTGCTAACTCGTTTATTAAAAACATTTATATTCAATCCAATGCTGCGTACAAAGCGTACATTCCCACCCACAATGTGACTCGTATGGGTCTCATAAGGGGGATTTCTACAAATATCACCGACGAAGAAATCAAAGCCGCAATCTCTGAATGTAATCCTGATGTTGGGGAGGTATTAAAAATTCGCCGTCTTAACTACAAAGACAGAACATCCGGTAGTGTTGTTTGGAAGCCTTCTGGCTCAATTGTAGTGACCTTTGAAGGTCAAAGCCTGCCAAGCAACATATATATTTTTTACAACAGTTTCACAGTGGAAACGTACTTTTACCCCACTGTTCAGTGTTTCCGGTGCCTTCGCTTCGGCCACACCAAATCAGTGTGCAGATCGGTGGAGAAGTGTTTCAAATGTGGAGATAACCATCCTGCACAAGATTGCACATTAGAATCCAAATGTTTTCATTGTGGGGGACCCCACAATGCTACTAGTTTAACATGTCCAGAGTTTGAGAGACAAAGAGAAATAAAACAGTCTATGGCCTTTCATAACATTTCATACTTGCAAGCCTCCAAACTCCATCCTCAGCGCAAACTATCTTATGCAAATATAGTTAGGAATGAAAAAACGAAATCCCCTCCCATCCCCCAGCGCAATATAACCTTTGATAATTCTCAACAAAATAACCCTCGCAGTACAGATAGAACGATTCCTGCAAGAGGCAAATTTGTATATAAGACACCAAGAAAGTCTACTCCCTTGTCGTATGACCGAGCAGAGCTTAACGCCCTCTTGATTTCCCCAAATGGGGACATTTTATCATCCGCACCAAATGGATGTGCCCTTCAAAACAAAGATCCATCTTTACAAAATATCGAAAGACTAACCAATGATTTTAACTATGACAACAAAAACTTCCTGAAAACATTAATCTCTATAGTTTTGGAAGTACTTTCATCAAAAAATTCAGACATTTCATACGCTGCTCTAATTCAAACTCTTAATAAATTTGTTTCCGAAAATAACTCCAAAGATCCAGAAAATAAACAGCCTGTCTATCCTTCAGTGGAATAGTCGCAGTGCAGTAAGCAACAGAGATGACATAATTTACCTTTTGAAAAAGCATCAAGTAGACGTAGCTGCTATTTCTGAATCGTGGTTTTCCACTGATTCCGTTGTATCTTTTCCTGGCTATGTATGCCTAAGGGACGATCGCTCCGATGGTAGAGGCGGGGCCGCCCTTCTTATCAAAAACAATCTCCAATTTTCACCTTTACAAATTCCCCCCTGCCGGGGATCTCAAATAGTAGCTGCAGAGATCCTTGGTATTGCTATTTTTTCAGCCTACTCTTCCCCAAGAACCCACTTTGATTCTGATTTTTGGAGGAGAGTTGTTTCTAACCTCTCATCCCCATATATCTTACTAGCCGATTTCAACGCACATTCCCCTGCTTGGGGTAGTCACAACACGGATCCCGCAGGAAGGGCACTATTGGAATTTGCTGATGATCAGAACTTGGTAATCCTTAATGATGGTCAACCTACCAGACTCTCCCTACCTAACCAAAATCCGAGTGCGGTAGATGTATCTCTTTGCTCTGCCGATCTAGCCCCTTCGCTGTCTTGGGAAATTTCAAGTGATCCCTACTCAAGTGATCACTTTCCGATTCATTTGGCTATCCAAAATAACAGAACTCAGTGTCAAAAAACCCAACTAAGACAGGGTTATAAAACAAAAAAAGCAGATTGGTCACAGTTTTCTGAGCTTCTCACTAATTGTAACTTCTCCAAACGATGTATAGACGGTGATGAATTTTTGGTGGATACCTACGCGAATGAATTATCTAAGAGTGTAATTGAAGCAGCAGATGCCTCAATTCCAAAACAAAAAACCCATAAAAGGAAAAAGTCATCTCCTCCCTGGTGGGACGAGGAGTGCACAGTCATGGTGAAGTTGAGATCTGATTCCATTAAGAGGTACAAAAGATGTGCCTCGCAGCAAAACTTCTTATCTTTCCGAAACATTCAGGCCCAAACCAAAAAACTCCTAAGGAAAAAGAAACGACGAGGATGGCAGGATTATTGTTCATCTCTCTCTCCTGACACACCGATTTCGGAAGTCTGGTCTTCTATTCAGAAGTTCAGAGGTTCATTGTCTCCCAAGCCCAACCCATACAAATGTTCGGATTGGATCGATAGCTTCGTGGAGAGACTGGCGCCGCCTTATGTGCCAAATGAGTCTGAAACAGTTCAAGTAGACTCGGCTCCCCAACAAGAAAACTGCTTACTCTCGTCTCACTTTTCTCTAGAGGAACTGACACACGCAATCGAATCGTCGGGTGACTCATCTCCTGGCCCAGATATGATACCATACTCTTTCTTCAGACACTTCCCAACTCCCTTCCTTCAGAAACTTTTGAATTTATTCAATCACATTTTAGAATCTGGCGCTGTTCCCACATCATGGAAGCGACAAATTATTATACCCATAATTAAACCTGGTAAGGATCCATCCTTAGGAAAGTCTTACAGACCAATTGCTTTGTCTTGTTGCTTTCTAAAAATATTGGAAAAAATGATAAAGTCAAGACTTGAATGGTATTTGGAGACTAAAAACTTACTTCCCCAGTGGCAGCTCGGTTTCCGAAAGGGTAAATCATGTTTGGATAACCTGAGTATTTTAATTACAGACGCTCATGTAGCCAAATCCAAAAAGGAAGTTATGGTGGCTTGTTTCATGGACGTTTCTAGTGCCTATGACAATGTGCTGTTACCAATTCTTAATAAAAAAATGACTACCCTGGGGATGCCAGACTCCATCTGCCTATTGATCTCTAACATACTGTGCGAACGTCGGCTTATAATCGAGACTCCCGGAGAGACTATTGAAAGAACGGTGTGTAAAGGCTTGCCTCAAGGTTCTTCTCTCAGTCCCATTTTATTTAACATATACACTCAGGATCTTCAACACCGCATTCCAACCTACTGCAGCGTACTGCAATATGCGGACGATTTTGTAGTTTACTGTAGGGATAAACTTATGACACGAGCTGTGAATAGAATGGAGGACGCGCTAGACCTTATACAGCCTTGGTTTTCGGAGGCCGGGCTGTCCCTGTCCCCTTCTAAAAGTCAAATGGTAATTTTCTCCAACAAACACAAGATTCCAGATATTTCCATCAAATGTAACAGCGTGCCAATCCCCATCAGGGATTCTATTAAATTCCTCGGCATGACCATTCACCGAAAGTTAAATTGGAATATGCATATAGAACAAACAATAGTTAAGTGTGAAAAAAATATTAACGTCATGAGAGCGGTATCTAGGGTCTGGTGGGGAGCACATCCCGCTTCTATGAGAACAATGTACTGCGCTCTTGTTCGTAGTCACTTGGACTACGGTAGTTTTCTCATGGATCCCCTTCCGAAATATCTATCAACCAAATTGGAAAGAGTTCAGTCCAAGTGCCTCCGACTCATTTTAGGAGCCATGAAGTCATCTCCTTTGATCGCTCTCCAGGCAGAATGCGTGGAAAGACCTCTTTACCTACGCAGAAAATTCCTTGGTTTTGGGTTCCTTCTCAAGAGAGTTCTATCTGATCATCCTATCATACCAAAATTAAGTGGCCTCTTAGATAGTTGTCAGAATGATTCCTTCTGGCACTCAAGAGTTCCACCTTTGCTTTGTTCAATTTTTGAAGAAATCCCAAAAGAATTCCCAGACTTGTTGGCTCCCTCACTTCCTATATTCTGCATTCCATTTGAAGCAACCGTATACCATCCTGACATTGTTGAATCTATTGATATAAATAAGTCATTTTCATCTTTGCCTCCTCACGTAGTCAACTCTTTATTCAGCCAAAAGGTAGAGGAGAAATGGAGCTCCTTTGTCAGAATATTCACTGATGGATCGAAGGCTTCTGATGGAGAGTGTGGTGCAGCCTTCTGCATCCCTTCTCTTGACATAAACTGTATGTTTCAACTCCCTCGAATTGCGTCCGTCTTCACAGCTGAATGTGTGGCTTTGAGAGAGGCCCTGTTAAATATTTTGCAGCTTGCTTTGCCTCGTACTGTAATATTCACTGACTCTCTGAGTCTTGTAAAGTGTTTGAACTCCAATTCAAGGTCTGCTTTGAGTTGCCATGTTCTGGGTGACATAAAAAATTCTTTGTACTTGGCGTCCGTGAGAGGTCTTATCGTAACAATCGTTTGGATTCCCTCCCACATCGGAATAAGTGGCAATGAAAGAGTGGACTCGCTTGCCAAAGAAGCTTGCACTTGCGGAGTGTTGCCCCACTCCTTCGTTTTGCCTATTACGGATTGCATGAGCGCTGTGGATCGTTTTATTAGGAAGGAATGGAATGAAGTTTATAGGAATGCCTCGGCTGGTGGCCATTACAGGACAGTGCAGGGTGATATTCCGCATAGTCCATGGTTTCAAAATTGTAAAATGCCTAAGCTTAACGTTTCTCTTATATGCCGTCTCCGATTAGGACATGTCGTTTTAGCTTCTCATTTGGCCAGAATTGGCATAGTGAACGATGCTATTTGTGAATGTGGGAAGGAGGAAGAAACTATCGACCATGTATTCTTTAACTGTCCGCTTTTACCTAATCAGGATTTTGTAAAGGACATCTCAAAGTTCTGTTTCACTTTCCCCATTAAAATAATATCCCTTTTAGCCCTAAACGATTTAAAAATTAATGTGATTTTAGTTAACCATCTTAAAAAGTATGATAAAAAACTATGATGCGAGTGGGAGTAGTATAGATATATACGTTAAATAAAAAAATAATAAAATTAAAAAAAAAAAAAAAAAAAACAATAAAATAATTAAAAAGGAAAAAAAAAAGCACAAAAACTTAATAAAAAAATATATTTATATAAAGGTCGAAGTATTTTATAGTGGATAAATTGCGGCCCTGCTCCTTTTCCCGTGTAACTGTATTAGTAATTTGTTTATACTTGCAACTATAATGATGGTGATGGAATGTATTTAGTGGTGACTACAGTATTATTTTGTGATTTCAATATTATAATAATTATGTTTGTAGGTGGGTAGCTTGAATGGCATTTTTAGGCTAGGTATTTTTTCTCTGTCTCCCGCCTGTTTTCGGTTGATTTTTTGTTTGTGTTCTTTTGGTTTGCTTTCCCTTTTTTGTTGAGTTGTACTTGTACGCGGCTTAACAGACACATGTATAAATTTAATATGGGCATGATTCACTCGATACCGGGTGCTTTGCCGTCTAAATAAAGAAAAGAAGAAGAAAGATCACTGGTATAACAAAAATTTTTTAAACTTGACATACATACGACACGCAACGCAACCAACCAAAATTTTCTTATACATATTATATTGTATTACATCTTTGTATTTATAAAATTTTCTCTATTCAACTTAATTTCATCTTACGAACTATTATGACTTTAATAAACATCACCAGAGGTTTTGCCGACCAGCTCAGGTCATTTACTTATATAATAACTTAAATTACCTATTTACACTATTATTTACAACATGGGCGCCATTGCGAATTTACTATTCGTCTTAAGGATTTGAGACCGATAGAGATGTAACTTGGTAGAAAGAAATTCACAAAAAAATTCCACCTAAACAAGAAAAATAAACCGAAGTACGGTCGTAGCCGTCTCCTGAACATAAATACTCTGATGATGTTAACTTTTGTCACAAACATAAATACATTTCATTATTAAGAAAATTTAAATTTTAATACCTATACAACTTATGCTATCATTTACATGCAATTTTAAATTTTCAAATATGGTTATTCCATTTAACATGCTTACATATTTTTACTTTTATCGTTTTTAGTATGAACCAAATTTACTCTATTTACATCGTGAAGTCCAATGAACAGAATCATCCCGAAGCCATTCGAGCTGATAGGCATGTTTCGATTATGTCGACCCTAAGTGGGTCAACCTTTAAACATAAGTCGAACTTCCATCTGTGACACCATTCATCCGTGCCTACACTATTTCCCTTACATTCTACGAGTTTCCTTCATACATTTGTAATTACCTATAAAACTGTCCTAATCGTGAGGTCTTTCGTCCAGACCTCCTTCTATATCGTTTTTCCACCTCTAGGCATTGACCAAAATTAGTATTTGTGTCACTGCATATAATCAAATTTACTCTACTATGATGTCTCACGCATCAACTTCCTGCATACTATATCTTTACTCAAAAGACTGATTTACTTCAATCGCCTTGTTAATACAACCTAGTAACTATAATCACCCGTTGATTAGACTTCGCACAAATTGTTAAGAGAATTTAATTTATATTGTTAATTCCACGCATTCCTTACATACATACACTTTCTTAAAATCACACACGCTATTTAATTCATTCTTCTTATCATATAGCCGGCCTAATTCCTTCAAATTATCCTTTCATTCTACCTCACATATCATCTACTTGTTACTAAACGTCATACGGTCAACAACACATTCAAACATCTAACTCCTAATTGATTTCGCTCTATCATATCATGGGGTAAATTTTTGTTTTACTTGGACGATGACTTAATGCACGGTATTCTTAACCAAATACCTAACTACTGTTATAATATTTAATCCTTAGATTTTCAAACCTCGTATGCTCATTTTACAAAATTTACACTTACAACATCTACTCATAGGTATTTTATTCTCACTCGTTTTTATAGAGTAGAGATACTGATGTATTTTATTCATAAACTTATCTTGTACTAATTCTTTCCCACGCGAAAATTTACATTCGCTTCTCGTTTCGATTGGATCGCGTAGATCATTTTCTACCCTGTCTCATTCCCTTTTTACATAATCCTCCAACTTGGTTTCATTAATTACGCGTTATATGCGGTAATTAATGTATCTTTCAGTTAATCTAACTTCTAATAAAATATTTTCTTATTACTATTTATGTACATTATTAACTAAGTTCAACTATCATGTACAGAATTACACCTATGCAAATCCTAGCCTAAAATATTATTAGTTACTTAATCGCGCGGTGTCTGCATCATTCGCTGTACGACATCTCATAATATGATCTTCGGCTATCTCGCTAACATATCCCACTAACGAATATTTACAATACGTATATACAAAAATTTTAACATTATTTACATGTTAATATCTATTTTCAAAATATCTTTTATATGGTAATTATTTTTCACGCCTGAATGTAAGTCTTGTAACTGGTAGATTACGTTTGAAATTCTTTTTACCACTTTACTACTTACAAACCTTGGGGCCAGTTTAGTACAAAAGTATTCTACAGCGTTCGACTGTACGAAGTTTTTCCGACAAACCGTATCACCTGGCTGATATACGATATTCTTCCCTGGTCTCTTTCTAGTGTGGGACTTTATTGTTACGAAATCTGTAGTCTCTTCTAATTCTTTTTGGTAATAAATTCCGTCGTCGGACATCGTAGATTTCTGATCACGTTCTATGCTTGGGATTTTTAAATTCAAATCTAGTTCTGACTCCATGTCTTATAAATTTTCTGCTAACTAAATTATAGACTTAATAAATTAATTTCAAACAATCTCTCAAATTCAACTACCATACAAAGCTATTTTCCCTTGACTAACTCAATAATTTCTCAATCATCCTCTTTATATATCATAGATCACACTTACATTATTAATCGAATAGCTAAAGATTCGCGGATGACTGTGACACAGATATAAATTGTTAAAAAAAAAAATCAAAAAAAAAATATTCAAAATATTTTGTTAATTACCCGATTAAAGGAATTTTACTTGTGATTATTCAGCAGTTAGTTAATGTTTTCATGTTTATTTTAGTTGCTTGCTTTAGCATGGAATGGCTCTGGGTTCCGGGATGAGTCTTGATCAATAGGACGACCTTGTACAAAATTTGACATCTTGATTTTCTCCACAAAGAAATTTAGCTAGAAACAAACAAATCATACCACCGATTAGTTTCTTGCCTACTAATACTTTTCCTCCATCAAAGGTATCTAACAAGTAAAAATTTGTTGGGAATAAAATTTACAAAAAAAAATATTCTTTTAAAATTTAAAAGTAAAAAGAAAAGAAATATTCTAAGCAGAATATTAAATAAAAGGAACTTAAATAATTAATAGCTCCAATGACCTTTCGACATTTAATAACCTTTGACCTACCCAACACAGTCAATATACTATGTTGTGATTTTTATAAAATTCAGAAGAAAAATACTCTACCCACGTGACAAATTGTACGGTAGGTAATTTACATATCGATTTACTGTAATAACTTTTGCCAATTAAAATTTTCAAAAAATAAGAATAGAATTCTGATTTAAAATTAAACAACTTAACTAACTAAAACTATGGGGATAACATTGCTCAAAGCCGCTTCGTCAAACCTTATATCCAAATCTACTGAAATCAAAATACATAAGTAAAAATATCACTTCCACCTTAGCAAAGAGTATGCCTTTGGATTTTAATTTTCTATGTTGATTTTCGCTTTTCCTGACAGCCTACTAAG
Organism: Mystacides longicornis; assembly: GCA_963576905.1. Classification (NCBI taxonomy): domain Eukaryota; kingdom Metazoa; phylum Arthropoda; class Insecta; order Trichoptera; family Leptoceridae; genus Mystacides; species Mystacides longicornis. The sequence goes on from OY756420.1 coordinate 24,139,362, forward strand.
TTGGACGCCATTCTGTGTGACCGTTTTTCCTGCCTTCAGGAGAAAGGAAGCCACACAAAGAGGAACATCAGATTAAACTCATAAGTTAAAAGGACTCTCCTCTGTAGTAGGCTATCAAATTCAGTCTTCCAAAGAAGTGGTCTCTTCCACTATCTTTAAGTCAGCTGTGCCCGGCTGATACCAGAGACTTCTCAAGGGTGGGTAGGCAAATTTATATATGACATACTCCTTGCTTATAAAATGAAAGGAAGTGATAGATAAAATAAACTATGGGATTCATAAAAATATAAAATGGTTTTATTCCATAAAACATTAGTCATGAAAATATTGACATAAAAAAAATATAAAGGATTCCTTTAACAGGAAACTTAAAATTAAGTTCTAGATAACAACTCAAACTTTATATTTTCAAACTTATATGTGTTTCTCACAACATTATATTTTCTGCTTTTTACAACTATTACTAAGAAACAATTCTTTCCTTCATGGGAAAAATTTAGATCCAAGTGGGTACGACAAAGTATCCCACCCCAAATGTTGTTAGGTTAGTGCTGCCTTCGAAGGCAGTGTGCACTGAACAAACTTTGCACACCACGGGTGCCAATACTTGACTATAATAAGTCCAAATTTAAACGAAAAACTAGAGTACACCCTACATACGATTTTACTTCAAATTTCTAACATTAAATATACCTAGACTCGCAATTAATTATCTTTTGGTTGGTTGACGAAACGTGTTACATAAATTAATAAGTTTTACTTAGCTCTGTTGGCAGCCACGAACCTCCGTAGTTCTACTACAGCAGTTCAGAAGTTCAACGTCATTCAGAGGATCCCCGGTACTCCTTCTATGTGCTTGCAGTAGAGAGACGCTCTCCACTCCTCCTTGCCATCCTAAGGACACGGTAAGACCGATATAGGTTCCTAGCTTGATCGAGTCGAGTCAGACTCAATTAGTACGGCATTAAAGTTGATTTCTGTTCCCCGAAAATAAGTCCGTCAATCTTCCAAAACGCGTATTCAAATTTCCTTCAAGCTGATATGCTGATTATACCAAGAAACTTAGCATCCTAGGTTTAAAAGGAATCTTCAACCCCGATTCTCCATTACCTTTGCCCCCGGCCACAAATTATTTTTTTTTTAAAATCGTTTCTTTCTCGTAATATTTAAACTGCCATTGCAATTAGAATTTTTCACCCGTCAACTGGTATATTTGACCCGTAAACTGCTAAATTTGACCCGTAAACTGCAACCCGCATTCTGTAAATGAATACGTAAAAATCAAAATCTTTTCTCAGATTATTGCGACAATGTTCATGCGCGCGATCTACAATTTTTATTTTATTCAATATATTTTTACATACCTTCTTTTAATATGCGGGCGAGATTAAGGATGATTCTTACATATTATTACCATCACGTCGCTATTAACACTTTCTGGTTATGGCTTAATTGCCAACACACACTTCGTTACTTTAATTAAAAAAATTCATTTTGACGACGCGACTTTGAACAAGTGTGAAAATTTATCCCGCCATCTTCTCTGTCTCACTACGCACCGTTCGTTTTGCCGTGCGTTCGGAGCTACTCGGCACTCTCCGTAGCGACCGAGTCGAGGCGTTGCAATCGCTCCGTTTACGAACGCTGCATCTCGAAATCTCTATATATAAATGAAATGTCTCGTATTTTATGTTCGAATACTAGACTCTCGAAAAATATCGTTACATTCTACCCCTCTACCCTCATAAAAAAATTTGAAGTGAGCGATCACTGGTATAGGATTCCCCGCTACTGTGACAGACGGACGTGTACGCCGCTTCGCGCTGGGTCCGAGGAATTATTATTTTGTTTACGTGGTTAAGTGTTGTTGCAAGGCTGATCTATTATTTAAGTATAAATTTTATTTTTGTTATTTATTAAGTTCTATGCACCAAGACTCAGGTCCGTATTAAGTTTTATTCTTACTTTCTATTTTTTTTTTTCTATTATTTTTTTCAATTTACTTTTCTTTTGTTGTTGGTATAAAAACTGCGGTTCGTACTTCTATCTTAAAAAAGATGGAGGTTCCTCCGGTACCTCCCATCCCTCCGGATCCTCCGGACACGAATAAGAGGAAAAGAAGAAATAACGAAACAATAATGAAAGAGTCAGAGTGTCATCTTATTCAATCAGTTAACTCTGCCTCTCCATTGAATCAGTCATCTTCTTCCTCACCCCCTGTCATAACTTCGAACCCAAAAGAGACTCCCTTACGGGAACATTTTTATTCTTCCAAATCGTTAGGACCGTTTGTAGTCTTTGTACAAAGTACCGAGTCTGGCAAGAGGATTCATCCGATGGACTTCGGAAGATTCCTTTTTTCAAAAAGGTTAGGCAACGTTATTAATGGATCTATCAAGTCGGAGGGAAAATTTCGACTATCCATTGAGTTTTTCACTGCGAACTCTGCTAACTCGTTTATTAAAAACATTTATATTCAATCCAATGCTGCGTACAAAGCGTACATTCCCACCCACAATGTGACTCGTATGGGTCTCATAAGGGGGATTTCTACAAATATCACCGACGAAGAAATCAAAGCCGCAATCTCTGAATGTAATCCTGATGTTGGGGAGGTATTAAAAATTCGCCGTCTTAACTACAAAGACAGAACATCCGGTAGTGTTGTTTGGAAGCCTTCTGGCTCAATTGTAGTGACCTTTGAAGGTCAAAGCCTGCCAAGCAACATATATATTTTTTACAACAGTTTCACAGTGGAAACGTACTTTTACCCCACTGTTCAGTGTTTCCGGTGCCTTCGCTTCGGCCACACCAAATCAGTGTGCAGATCGGTGGAGAAGTGTTTCAAATGTGGAGATAACCATCCTGCACAAGATTGCACATTAGAATCCAAATGTTTTCATTGTGGGGGACCCCACAATGCTACTAGTTTAACATGTCCAGAGTTTGAGAGACAAAGAGAAATAAAACAGTCTATGGCCTTTCATAACATTTCATACTTGCAAGCCTCCAAACTCCATCCTCAGCGCAAACTATCTTATGCAAATATAGTTAGGAATGAAAAAACGAAATCCCCTCCCATCCCCCAGCGCAATATAACCTTTGATAATTCTCAACAAAATAACCCTCGCAGTACAGATAGAACGATTCCTGCAAGAGGCAAATTTGTATATAAGACACCAAGAAAGTCTACTCCCTTGTCGTATGACCGAGCAGAGCTTAACGCCCTCTTGATTTCCCCAAATGGGGACATTTTATCATCCGCACCAAATGGATGTGCCCTTCAAAACAAAGATCCATCTTTACAAAATATCGAAAGACTAACCAATGATTTTAACTATGACAACAAAAACTTCCTGAAAACATTAATCTCTATAGTTTTGGAAGTACTTTCATCAAAAAATTCAGACATTTCATACGCTGCTCTAATTCAAACTCTTAATAAATTTGTTTCCGAAAATGACTCCAAAGATCCAGAAAATAAACAGCCTGTCTATCCTTCAGTGGAATAGTCGCAGTGCAGTAAGCAACAGAGATGACATAATTTACCTTTTGAAAAAGCATCAAGTAGACGTAGCTGCTATTTCTGAATCGTGGTTTTCCACTGATTCCGTTGTATCTTTTCCTGGCTATGTATGCCTAAGGGACGATCGCTCCGATGGTAGAGGCGGGGCCGCCCTTCTTATCAAAAACAATCTCCAATTTTCACCTTTACAAATTCCCCCCTGCCGGGGATCTCAAATAGTAGCTGCAGAGATCCTTGGTATTGCTATTTTTTCAGCCTACTCTTCCCCAAGAACCCACTTTGATTCTGATTTTTGGAGGAGAGTTGTTTCTAACCTCTCATCCCCATATATCTTACTAGCCGATTTCAACGCACATTCCCCTGCTTGGGGTAGTCACAACACGGATCCCGCAGGAAGGGCACTATTGGAATTTGCTGATGATCAGAACTTGGTAATCCTTAATGATGGTCAACCTACCAGACTCTCCCTACCTAACCAAAATCCGAGTGCGGTAGATGTATCTCTTTGCTCTGCCGATCTAGCCCCTTCGCTGTCTTGGGAAATTTCAAGTGATCCCTACTCAAGTGATCACTTTCCGATTCATTTGGCTATCCAAAATAACAGAACTCAGTGTCAAAAAACCCAACTAAGACAGGGTTATAAAACAAAAAAAGCAGATTGGTCACAGTTTTCTGAGCTTCTCACTAATTGTAACTTCTCCAAACGATGTATAGACGGTGATGAATTTTTGGTGGATACCTACGCGAATGAATTATCTAAGAGTGTAATTGAAGCAGCAGATGCCTCAATTCCAAAACAAAAAACCCATAAAAGGAAAAAGTCATCTCCTCCCTGGTGGGACGAGGAGTGCACAGTCATGGTGAAGTTGAGATCTGATTCCATTAAGAGGTACAAAAGATGTGCCTCGCAGCAAAACTTCTTATCTTTCCGAAACATTCAGGCCCAAACCAAAAAACTCCTAAGGAAAAAGAAACGACGAGGATGGCAGGATTATTGTTCATCTCTCTCTCCTGACACACCGATTTCGGAAGTCTGGTCTTCTATTCAGAAGTTCAGAGGTTCATTGTCTCCCAAGCCCAACCCATACAAATGTTCGGATTGGATCGATAGCTTCGTGGAGAGACTGGCGCCGCCTTATGTGCCAAATGAGTCTGAAACAGTTCAAGTAGACTCGGCTCCCCAACAAGAAAACTGCTTACTCTCGTCTCACTTTTCTCTAGAGGAACTGACACACGCAATCGAATCGTCGGGTGACTCATCTCCTGGCCCAGATATGATACCATACTCTTTCTTCAGACACTTCCCAACTCCCTTCCTTCAGAAACTTTTGAATTTATTCAATCACATTTTAGAATCTGGCGCTGTTCCCACATCATGGAAGCGACAAATTATTATACCCATAATTAAACCTGGTAAGGATCCATCCTTAGGAAAGTCTTACAGACCAATTGCTTTGTCTTGTTGCTTTCTAAAAATATTGGAAAAAATGATAAAGTCAAGACTTGAATGGTATTTGGAGACTAAAAACTTACTTCCCCAGTGGCAGCTCGGTTTCCGAAAGGGTAAATCATGTTTGGATAACCTGAGTATTTTAATTACAGACGCTCATGTAGCCAAATCCAAAAAGGAAGTTATGGTGGCTTGTTTCATGGACGTTTCTAGTGCCTATGACAATGTGCTGTTACCAATTCTTAATAAAAAAATGACTACCCTGGGGATGCCAGACTCCATCTGCCTATTGATCTCTAACATACTGTGCGAACGTCGGCTTATAATCGAGACTCCCGGAGAGACTATTGAAAGAACGGTGTGTAAAGGCTTGCCTCAAGGTTCTTCTCTCAGTCCCATTTTATTTAACATATACACTCAGGATCTTCAACACCGCATTCCAACCTACTGCAGCGTACTACAATATGCGGACGATTTTGTAGTTTACTGTAGGGATAAACTTATGACACGAGCTGTGAATAGAATGGAGGACGCGCTAGACCTTATACAGCCTTGGTTTTCGGAGGCCGGGCTGTCCCTGTCCCCTTCTAAAAGTCAAATGGTAATTTTCTCCAACAAACACAAGATTCCAGATATTTCCATCAAATGTAACAGCGTGCCAATCCCCATCAGGGATTCTATTAAATTCCTCGGCATGACCATTCACCGAAAGTTAAATTGGAATATGCATATAGAACAAACAATAGTTAAGTGTGAAAAAAATATTAACGTCATGAGAGCGGTATCTAGGGTCTGGTGGGGAGCACATCCCGCTTCTATGAGAACAATGTACTGCGCTCTTGTTCGTAGTCACTTGGACTACGGTAGTTTTCTCATGGATCCCCTTCCGAAATATCTATCAACCAAATTGGAAAGAGTTCAGTCCAAGTGCCTCCGACTCATTTTAGGAGCCATGAAGTCATCTCCTTTGATCGCTCTCCAGGCAGAATGCGTGGAAAGACCTCTTTACCTACGCAGAAAATTCCTTGGTTTTGGGTTCCTTCTCAAGAGAGTTCTATCTGATCATCCTATCATACCAAAATTAAGTGGCCTCTTAGATAGTTGTCAGAATGATTCCTTCTGGCACTCAAGAGTTCCACCTTTGCTTTGTTCAATTTTTGAAGAAATCCCAAAAGAATTCCCAGACTTGTTGGCTCCCTCACTTCCTATATTCTGCATTCCATTTGAAGCAACCGTATACCATCCTGACATTGTTGAATCTATTGATATAAATAAGTCATTTTCATCTTTGCCTCCTCACGTAGTCAACTCTTTATTCAGCCAAAAGGTAGAGGAGAAATGGAGCTCCTTTGTCAGAATATTCACTGATGGATCGAAGGCTTCTGATGGAGAGTGTGGTGCAGCCTTCTGCATCCCTTCTCTTGACATAAACTGTATGTTTCAACTCCCTCGAATTGCGTCCGTCTTCACAGCTGAATGTGTGGCTTTGAGAGAGGCCCTGTTAAATATTTTGCAGCTTGCTTTGCCTCGTACTGTAATATTCACTGACTCTCTGAGTCTTGTAAAGTGTTTGAACTCCAATTCAAGGTCTGCTTTGAGTTGCCATGTTCTGGGTGACATAAAAAATTCTTTGTACTTGGCGTCCGTGAGAGGTCTTATCGTAACAATCGTTTGGATTCCCTCCCACATCGGAATAAGTGGCAATGAAAGAGTGGACTCGCTTGCCAAAGAAGCTTGCACTTGCGGAGTGTTGCCCCACTCCTTCGTTTTGCCTATTACGGATTGCATGAGCGCTGTGGATCGTTTTATTAGGAAGGAATGGAATGAAGTTTATAGGAATGCCTCGGCTGGTGGCCATTACAGGACAGTGCAGGGTGATATTCCGCATAGTCCATGGTTTCAAAATTGTAAAATGCCTAAGCTTAACGTTTCTCTTATATGCCGTCTCCGATTAGGACATGTCGTTTTAGCTTCTCATTTGGCCAGAATTGGCATAGTGAACGATGCTATTTGTGAATGTGGGAAGGAGGAAGAAACTATCGACCATGTATTCTTTAACTGTCCGCTTTTACCTAATCAGGATTTTGTAAAGGACATCTCAAAGTTCTGTTTCACTTTCCCCATTAAAATAATATCCCTTTTAGCCCTAAACGATTTAAAAATTAATGTGATTTTAGTTAACCATCTTAAAAAGTATGATAAAAAACTATGATGCGAGTGGGAGTAGTATAGATATATACGTTAAATAAAAAAATAATAAAATTAAAAAAAAAAAAAAAAAAAACAATAAAATAATTAAAAAGGAAAAAAAAAAGCACAAAAACTTAATAAAAAAATATATTTATATAAAGGTCGAAGTATTTTATAGTGGATAAATTGCGGCCCTGCTCCTTTTCCCGTGTAACTGTATTAGTAATTTGTTTATACTTGCAACTATAATGATGGTGATGGAATGTATTTAGTGGTGACTACAGTATTATTTTGTGATTTCAATATTATAATAATTATGTTTGTAGGTGGGTAGCTTGAATGGCATTTTTAGGCTAGGTATTTTTTCTCTGTCTCCCGCCTGTTTTCGGTTGATTTTTTGTTTGTGTTCTTTTGGTTTGCTTTCCCTTTTTTGTTGAGTTGTACTTGTACGCGGCTTAACAGACACATGTATAAATTTAATATGGGCATGATTCACTCGATACCGGGTGCTTTGCCGTCTAAATAAAGAAAAGAAGAAGAAAGATCACTGGTATAACAAAAATTTTTTAAACTTGACATACATACGACACGCAACGCAACCAACCAAAATTTTCTTATACATATTATATTGTATTACATCTTTGTATTTATAAAATTTTCTCTATTCAACTTAATTTCATCTTACGAACTATTATGACTTTAATAAACATCACCAGAGGTTTTGCCGACCAGCTCAGGTCATTTACTTATATAATAACTTAAATTACCTATTTACACTATTATTTACAACATGGGCGCCATTGCGAATTTACTATTCGTCTTAAGGATTTGAGACCGATAGAGATGTAACTTGGTAGAAAGAAATTCACAAAAAAATTCCACCTAAACAAGAAAAATAAACCGAAGTACGGTCGTAGCCGTCTCCTGAACATAAATACTCTGATGATGTTAACTTTTGTCACAAACATAAATACATTTCATTATTAAGAAAATTTAAATTTTAATACCTATACAACTTATGCTATCATTTACATGCAATTTTAAATTTTCAAATATGGTTATTCCATTTAACATGCTTACATATTTTTACTTTTATCGTTTTTAGTATGAACCAAATTTACTCTATTTACATCGTGAAGTCCAATGAACAGAATCATCCCGAAGCCATTCGAGCTGATAGGCATGTTTCGATTATGTCGACCCTAAGTGGGTCAACCTTTAAACATAAGTCGAACTTCCATCTGTGACACCATTCATCCGTGCCTACACTATTTCCCTTACATTCTACGAGTTTCCTTCATACATTTGTAATTACCTATAAAACTGTCCTAATCGTGAGGTCTTTCGTCCAGACCTCCTTCTATATCGTTTTTCCACCTCTAGGCATTGACCAAAATTAGTATTTGTGTCACTGCATATAATCAAATTTACTCTACTATGATGTCTCACGCATCAACTTCCTGCATACTATATCTTTACTCAAAAGACTGATTTACTTCAATCGCCTTGTTAATACAACCTAGTAACTATAATCACCCGTTGATTAGACTTCGCACAAATTGTTAAGAGAATTTAATTTATATTGTTAATTCCACGCATTCCTTACATACATACACTTTCTTAAAATCACACACGCTATTTAATTCATTCTTCTTATCATATAGCCGGCCTAATTCCTTCAAATTATCCTTTCATTCTACCTCACATATCATCTACTTGTTACTAAACGTCATACGGTCAACAACACATTCAAACATCTAACTCCTAATTGATTTCGCTCTATCATATCATGGGGTAAATTTTTGTTTTACTTGGACGATGACTTAATGCACGGTATTCTTAACCAAATACCTAACTACTGTTATAATATTTAATCCTTAGATTTTCAAACCTCGTATGCTCATTTTACAAAATTTACACTTACAACATCTACTCATAGGTATTTTATTCTCACTCGTTTTTATAGAGTAGAGATACTGATGTATTTTATTCATAAACTTATCTTGTACTAATTCTTTCCCACGCGAAAATTTACATTCGCTTCTCGTTTCGATTGGATCGCGTAGATCATTTTCTACCCTGTCTCATTCCCTTTTTACATAATCCTCCAACTTGGTTTCATTAATTACGCGTTATATGCGGTAATTAATGTATCTTTCAGTTAATCTAACTTCTAATAAAATATTTTCTTATTACTATTTATGTACATTATTAACTAAGTTCAACTATCATGTACAGAATTACACCTATGCAAATCCTAGCCTAAAATATTATTAGTTACTTAATCGCGCGGTGTCTGCATCATTCGCTGTACGACATCTCATAATATGATCTTCGGCTATCTCGCTAACATATCCCACTAACGAATATTTACAATACGTATATACAAAAATTTTAACATTATTTACATGTTAATATCTATTTTCAAAATATCTTTTATATGGTAATTATTTTTCACGCCTGAATGTAAGTCTTGTAACTGGTAGATTACGTTTGAAATTCTTTTTACCACTTTACTACTTACAAACCTTGGGGCCAGTTTAGTACAAAAGTATTCTACAGCGTTCGACTGTACGAAGTTTTTCCGACAAACCGTATCACCTGGCTGATATACGATATTCTTCCCTGGTCTCTTTCTAGTGTGGGACTTTATTGTTACGAAATCTGTAGTCTCTTCTAATTCTTTTTGGTAATAAATTCCGTCGTCGGACATCGTAGATTTCTGATCACGTTCTATGCTTGGGATTTTTAAATTCAAATCTAGTTCTGACTCCATGTCTTATAAATTTTCTGCTAACTAAATTATAGACTTAATAAATTAATTTCAAACAATCTCTCAAATTCAACTACCATACAAAGCTATTTTCCCTTGACTAACTCAATAATTTCTCAATCATCCTCTTTATATATCATAGATCACACTTACATTATTAATCGAATAGCTAAAGATTCGCGGATGACTGTGACACAGATATAAATTGTTAAAAAAAAAAATCAAAAAAAAAATATTCAAAATATTTTGTTAATTACCCGATTAAAGGAATTTTACTTGTGATTATTCAGCAGTTAGTTAATGTTTTCATGTTTATTTTAGTTGCTTGCTTTAGCATGGAATGGCTCTGGGTTCCGGGATGAGTCTTGATCAATAGGACGACCTTGTACAAAATTTGACATCTTGATTTTCTCCACAAAGAAATTTAGCTAGAAACAAACAAATCATACCACCGATTAGTTTCTTGCCTACTAATACTTTTCCTCCATCAAAGGTATCTAACAAGTAAAAATTTGTTGGGAATAAAATTTACAAAAAAAAATATTCTTTTAAAATTTAAAAGTAAAAAGAAAAGAAATATTCTAAGCAGAATATTAAATAAAAGGAACTTAAATAATTAATAGCTCCAATGACCTTTCGATATTTAATAACCTTTGACCTACCCAACACAGTCAATATACTATGTTGTGATTTTTATAAAATTCAGAAGAAAAATACTCTACCCACGTGACAAATTGTACGGTAGGTAATTTACATATCGATTTACTGTAATAACTTTTGCCAATTAAAATTTTCAAAAAATAAGAATAGAATTCTGATTTAAAATTAAACAACTTAACTAACTAAAACTATGGGGATAACATTGCTCAAAGCCGCTTCGTCAAACCTTATATCCAAATCTACTGAAATCAAAATACATAAGTAAAAATATCACTTCCACCTTAGCAAAGAGTATGCCTTTGGATTTTAATTTTCTATGTTGATTTTCGCTTTTCCTGACAGCCTACTAAGTTGGACGCCATTCTGTGTGACCGTTTTTCCTGCCTTCAGGAGAAAGGAAGCCACACAAAGAGGAACATCAGATTAAACTCATAAGTTAAAAGGACTCTCCTCTGTAGTAGGCTATCAAATTCAGTCTTCCAAAGAAGTGGTCTCTTCCACTATCTTTAAGTCAGCTGTGCCCGGCTGATACCAGAGACTTCTCAAGGGTGGGTAGGCAAATTTATATATGACATACTCCTTGCTTATAAAATGAAAGGAAGTGATAGATAAAATAAACTATGGGATTCATAAAAATATAAAATGGTTTTATTCCATAAAACATTAGTCATGAAAATATTGACATAAAAAAAATATAAAGGATTCCTTTAACAGGAAACTTAAAATTAAGTTCTAGATAACAACTCAAACTTTATATTTTCAAACTTATATGTGTTTCTCACAACATTATATTTTCTGCTTTTTACAACTATTACTAAGAAACAATTCTTTCCTTCATGGGAAAAATTTAGATCCAAGTGGGTACGACAAAGTATCCCACCCCAAATGTTGTTAGGTTAGTGCTGCCTTCGAAGGCAGTGTGCACTGAACAAACTTTGCACACCACGGGTGCCAATACTTGACTATAATAAGTCCAAATTTAAACGAAAAACTAGAGTACACCCTACATACGATTTTACTTCAAATTTCTAACATTAAATATACCTAGACTCGCAATTAATTATCTTTTGGTTGGTTGACGAAACGTGTTACATAAATTAATAAGTTTTACTTAGCTCTGTTGGCAGCCACGAACCTCCGTAGTTCTACTACAGCAGTTCAGAAGTTCAACGTCATTCAGAGGATCCCCGGTACTCCTTCTATGTGCTTGCAGTAGAGAGACGCTCTCCACTCCTCCTTGCCATCCTAAGGACACGGTAAGACCGATATAGGTTCCTAGCTTGATCGAGTCGAGTCAGACTCAATTAGTACGGCATTAAAGTTGATTTCTGTTCCCCGAAAATAAGTCCGTCAATCTTCCAAAACGCGTATTCAAATTTCCTTCAAGCTGATATGCTGATTATACCAAGAAACTTAGCATCCTAGGTTTAAAAGGAATCTTCAACCCCGATTCTCCATTACCTTTGCCCCCGGCCACAAATTATTTTTTTTTTAAAATCGTTTCTTTCTCGTAATATTTAAACTGCCATTGCAATTAGAATTTTTCACCCGTCAACTGGTATATTTGACCCGTAAACTGCTAAATTTGACCCGTAAACTGCAACCCGCATTCTGTAAATGAATACGTAAAAATCAAAATCTTTTCTCAGATTATTGCGACAATGTTCATGCGCGCGATCTACAATTTTTATTTTATTCAATATATTTTTACATACCTTCTTTTAATATGCGGGCGAGATTAAGGATGATTCTTACATATTATTACCATCACGTCGCTATTAACACTTTCTGGTTATGGCTTAATTGCCAACACACACTTCGTTACTTTAATTAAAAAAAATCATTTTGACGACGCGACTTTGAACAAGTGTGAAAATTTATCCCGCCATCTTCTCTGTCTCACTACGCACCGTTCGTTTTGCCGTGCGTTCGGAGCTACTCGGCACTCTCCGTAGCGACCGAGTCGAGGCGTTGCAATCGCTCCGTTTACGAACGCTGCATCTCGAAATCTCTATATATAAATGAAATGTCTCGTATTTTATGTTCGAATACTAGACTCTCGAAAAATATCGTTACAAGCCTCTAAGTTGGTGTTTTTTGTCATCAAAGTTTGAAAAACCGTTTAAAATGTAGACCTGGTCATACAAATCTCACGTATCTTGGCTTGATACTGCCGATCTGTCTCGAGAAATAATTTCTCTTCAACAAATCGACAGTTGGATTATTTGTTTATTTTACTCTATATGCAAATTATCTTGCAAACTTATGTATATTTTGCTCTTTGTTTCAGACGTACAATTTGAATGCTCAAACGGGCGAGTCATCTGCTTGTGCCACAGCTTTGCTTTGTGGTGTTAAGGCTAACTACGAAACACTTGGAATGGACGGTCGAGCTACTTTCGAAAACTGTTCATCTTCAGTTGATTCGAAAGTCAGTTCTATATTGGAGTGGGCTCAAGATGCTGGTAAGTAAACAATCTTGTGAAACTTACAAAAGTTTACTTTATTTATACTTAGGTATTATAAAGCTAAAACCGTTTTATAAGATAATACCGTTTTATGTTTGAAAGCTATGATCTGAAAAACTATAGGTACCTACTTATATTATAAAGCTAAAACCGTTTTATGTTTGAATGCTATGATCTGAAAAACTATACTTATATTATAAAGCTAAAACCGTTTTATGTTTGAACGCTATGATCTGCAAAACTATACTTATATCTACATAATAATTCAGAAATGTTTGTTTTTTTATTTGCCTTTGACAATACTTTTCCGTATATGTGAACATCACGCTCAAAATAGAAATGCAACGTCAGATATGAATTTGCGCAGAGCGGAGCAATTTGCTTGAGAACGTTCTAAGATACAATTGGCAACGTTAACTTTAATATATTTAGAGCTATTTAAAAAACTTTATTTTTTTAGGATCTTCATACAAATTTTTCAAAAAAGACAGAAAGCCATCTTTTGGAAACAAAATTTCTCATGTAAGCGTTGAATAGAATCTTGGTATTACGGTATGAAAATGTAATAAAATAATTGGAAATTGATTCGTTATACATATTTGACTTTTGACACATTTAAAAAAATTTATAGCCGCAGTTTGTGTAAAACTGTCGTAGCCATTATATGAGTAAGTACCTGATAAAATCATATTAAATGTTGGTAAATAATAAAGAAACATTAAATTAAATTAATAATACATTTATATACATTAATCGTTAAAATGATTTTTGAAATTTAAATGAGTATAAAAATTCTTAAGTTGATTTAGTCGATAAAACAGAACTCTGAAAGAAAGCGAATCTGACAGGAACTAATGAAATTCCTGTTTATCAAAATCATAATGGATTTGTCAGGTATATGTGCATTGTGCATGTTTATTATAGTAAAATATATACATATTTGTTTTATCCACATCATAATAAATAAGAAATACTGTATAATATTCATATCTGAACTAATCACATAAAACAGATTGTTGTGGACAGAATCATTGAATATCACTTTATTTGAAGATCACTTTTTTTGCTATTATAATAACAAAATTATCTAAATTCTTAATTAATAGGTATGAAGATAAATTAAAAACAATGTTAAATATATATTAATATTTTATTGCGTTAATATAACAATCTTCACGTATGTTTCATAATACGACAAGAAGCATAATATTAAAAAAGTATGGTATGGGATAATTGGTGTAGTAGTTTCTTCCGTCAACAACATATTCTCTTTATACATCTCAAACATGATCCTGTAGAATAAAGAATCCTTCAAAGACCAAAACTGCAATCGTTGGATGTGGTATGTGCAGATTGACAGGTTTCGACCAAGTTTTGACGCAAAAAAACCCAAAGGTGACTCTGTCACAGCCCAATTTGATGACAGATAAAAGCAACCAAGGTTTGTGACACTGAAAATGAATAAATTTATCATCAGTCAATAAATATTTGCGTTTATTTTTCTTTACTAACCCCTTTGCACTAATGGTTGAATTTAAAATCAAATCTTATAGTTTAGCATAAATCATATTGCTTATATATTTTGAAAAAGAGTATGAAAGTCTTGGCTCAATTGTTTCCAATTCGGTTAACATTTCAAAGTGATTCATGCATTCTTAAACTAAAAAAATAAAATACTACGCGATGGAAAGAATGTTACAGAAAAGGTCATCAATTTTTATGGTTCTGAGTCAGTACTTAAAAATTACAAAGAAGTGATTATATAATAAATCTTAAACAACATTAGGTACCTACCGAAAATATCTATTGAGCAGCAAATAACTTTTTATTTTGAAATTGGAAGCATTCCTTCACTCTCTTATTTTTTTTTTGACAGATCAATATTTATCAATATTGAGTGACAAGTGACATTGACAATAATTACTACTAATCTATGTATTAGTAAATCTATGGTTGTTGGCGCTCTATAATCTAATTAAAATAAATCAGCAATATTGAGCAGCGTTTAATATTGGTTAACCAATTTATATATTTTGTGTGCAATCTACATTATATGATATTTTTATGAAGGTTGCTTTTGCAGACACTATCAAATAGAAAATATGTATTGCAGAATAAAATGTCGTCTACAATTAGCAAATTTACTACGTCATTATTAATTATGAAATAAAAAAATGGTCTTAATTATTTATATGAATAAAAAACACATATTTTCAATATAATCAGTTTTATAAATATTTATAACATAATGAATTATATCTGTACTGTAAAGTGCAAAGTAGTATGCACTGTCTTCATAGTCTGTGGTCTTCATTATAATATATCTATGGTTATAAAAAATGTTTCCGTATGAACTGTCAAATTTTATACGCAATTATAATATTGTATACGCAATAATCAAAGATATATTGGCGGTAATCAATATAAATAAAAGAGTCCGTTCGTATATATGTAACGTCCTTTATAGACGGCTAAACTAGGGATACCAGAAGTAAAGTAATACCCTCTATAGCGAGTCATAATACCAGTGGACGTTTAAGGCTATGAATATTTGGAAAATGTTATTTATCGATAAAAATATTAGATTTTTTCATAAATCTCCCATACAAATTAAGATTTTCATCCTGCCATTTTGTCAGAATCGGGTATCTTGAAATTGTATTTTAATATCCTTAAAGACGTATCGTTGGTCATTATGTACGGTTTTGTTTTAATCTACAATGCTTAAACTTTCTATTTATTTAAAAAAAAAATCCTCTATAGAAGTAAAAATATTGCAACAAAGTAAAACAATTTAGCTTATTTTACTTATGAAATGTCATCATATTCCTCCATATT
Source organism: Mystacides longicornis (assembly GCA_963576905.1). Taxonomy (NCBI): domain Eukaryota; kingdom Metazoa; phylum Arthropoda; class Insecta; order Trichoptera; family Leptoceridae; genus Mystacides; species Mystacides longicornis. The sequence goes on from OY756420.1 coordinate 24,155,267, forward strand.
GTGAAAATTTTGGGAGATTTAGAGTTGCCGTTGTAAAAAAAACTTGTGGAATATAATAAAAGAGGTCTGCATTAATATGTAGGTAGTAATATTGAAGAAGGTAACTACAAAGAGTATGATTGAGTAGTTTCAGCGTGATGTGATAACGCATGAATATAACAACGTTTCATATTTATAATAATTAGAAGATAATATATAAGTAATAAATCAATTCTTCCTAAGCAGGAATAGCTTTATCATTCTGTTGATAAGTAGAATAATTCTCAGAAGATCAACGCTTTAATGGTAGAATGATCTCTGTGGGCTCCGTTGAAACCAGAATGAAAATGTCAAAGTTTGGACGATAATGGCTTGGAGAATATTCTTTTAGGTGGCATTTTGTGGTCTTCATAATTCAACCTAAAATAAATAAATAACATCAGAATACAATTTTTATAATGATTATGTATGCATGTTTAAGGGGGGAATATTATTTACTTTAATGGAAATTTATCATTTCATTAAAGACCACAGTTAATATACACATGTGTAAGTGAAATGAATGATTCATTTAAATTACTATAATAATTATTATTATAAGTATTTAACCTCATATTAAACATTTTTCCTGAAGGTATACTGTATAATGTTTGCAATAAGTATATTGTTATAAAATAAGTCTTTGTTACAAAATATAAGTACATTTAAGCAAAAAGAAAGTTGTGCAATTAGTTAAGTACCTACCTAATAAAAATAAAAGGAAACAGAATGCATTAATTGAATTTTGAAAAAAGAATTGTGGTTTTACCATACTATTTTGTTTGACGTCTATAAAAAGTTTGACGTTTGGCGATGACAACCACAGACAATAGAACAACCATAAGAGAGGACAGCAAAAAAAAACGCAAACGTAATGATTCTGTTTTTTTAAATCCTATTTTTATATTTCGGGTACAGAATGAAATACAAATAAATAAACACCTACTCTTTAATGATCTTTCGGATTATTTTAATATATTCGTTGTACATCAACAAGTTTGGAAAATACATTTATTGATTGAATATTTGTGATTATGGCAGGAACATTAGGACTATTAGGAGTGATATGTCAAAAAGAAGAAAAAGAAGATGCCATGAATAGCGAGCGAGCGCATCTCTTCTGTCAAAATAAAAAAATGCAATACCAGTTATTAAAATGTTTAAAATAAAAACCCACACGAACTGGTAAGTAAAATTACATGGGATAATAAATTATTATATAAATTGTGTTTTCAAAACTAATGTTTTATTATCATTGTTTACAGAATCTTGAGTGTTTACCAATTATCACAAATCAAGGATATTTTGCACTGCAAATTATGAAATGGAAAAATAATACCTCTCCTAAAGATTTAAAGGTAGTTATATTTTATACAAGCATGTTATGGAGTGATTTGATAACATTTGAAGCATTTTATCAACCAATTTTTTAAATAAAAATCAAATATAAACGTTGCATATTTTCTCATACAATCTCTTGATTCTCAATTTGGTGTTTTTGTTTAAAAAATGAAGATATTGCTGGCCATTGTCATTTGGTTATTCCATTTGGATAACATCTTCGAATAATAACACTACAATTTGAATAGGTTAATTTAAGATTGGAACATAGTTTTTAGGGGGGTTTCTGGACACCTCCTCGAGTGTTTTACACTTTTTACACTACACTTTGTTAGGTTAAAACATATTCATTTAGGAGGTTTTTTGTCAAATATCAAAAGAAGCCCGCAAACTTAATAATAATTAGCATTTTTTGTTTTCATACACAAAATTTAACAAATATTAATTTAAAAAGTGAGAATTCTGTCACTGTCTTCTTTATAATTCCACTATTTCATTAAATATTTACCAGTCTTCAAAACCCAACAAAAAATATGTGTTGCTCATGGATTCTGTGTTTATTTTAATTGAATAATATTTTTTTACAGTGCATCGGGATCAATATGAGTCCTTCAACTGTTGCCGATGAAAATGTTGGATGGTCAAAGTGGTCCCGTTCGAAGGCAAATATCTTAGATGCCCAACATGAGAGATTGGACTGGACCCTGAACAGCAGGGGTGTTGAAGTAGTGGTTGCCAATGTCGTGAGACTCGATACGACACAAACAGAAGACAGGCCAGCAGCTCTTCTTTCAATAGGATAGACAATATAATAATTAGATAGACTATAAACAGCACACACTGTACGCTAAATATTCTATTCGTTAAATCTTTTCAATATGTGTAATTGCATATAATTAGCTATAGTATTTCACAATCCTGTATGTTACATTGTAAATATGTTAAAAGAACAAGGCTTTATTTTTATAGATATAATAATATAGTCTATCACACCTTACGTCTATTCAACTTACAGGAACCTTTTTTTTCATTACTTTTATGGATACAAACCTGAGACTTCATAATTTAGTTTAGTTTAATATTGCGATGATGAGGTTATGTAACTAGGACCACAATGTATCTTTAAATGTCCTATGTTCAATTTTCTTTACACCCCTGTTGTCTTATTGTATTTTGTTTGTGTCTTTTTAGCTAAGAAATAGGACTAAATACTGTGCACTTGCACTTTTTCTAATGATTTGGAATATTATTACTTCAACCTACTACATATATTTTTTTTGTATTTTATGCATCGTCACTATGATATTATGATAAATTCAAATACAGATCAAATTTTTTTATAGCGAATACCTAAGTATCTAACGAAATTTCCAGTATAACGAATCGTCAATTTGTCCCTGAAAAACTTCCATATAAGATGTACTGAACCAAAATTTGTTGTAACGAAGTCGATCTCAGTATAGCGAACTTTTTTGTTTAAAAGTTTTAAAATCAATAGGCAATAAAATTTCTTCAGTTTGTCCTTGGCATTGGTGAGTTTGAAAGTGTTTGCCGAACATATTTCCTTTACGTGATTGATGAATCCTTCAAATTTGTTTTTGTTCTCACCTAATAATAGCAATTATATTTTATTTGACATTAGTAGGTATAATATGGCGACCCCAAAAATTAAAAATTAAATTTTATAAGTGAAATTAAGAGTTTTATTTAAAAACCAACCAACCAAATAAAATCAAGCAACGATATGCCTTGCCCAATTTAGCATATTCATAGATCCTGGGAGCTTTGTAAACATTGTAATGCTCATGGTTAAACCATACTCTCCAGGATTCTCTATCGTTCATGGGCTCCAAAATCATACGAAGCATTCTTCTCTCAAATGTGTCCAGCATTTCCATGGATTTCGCAGTCATTGCTCATTCTTCCTATACATATGTCATAACTGTTCTTATAATAGTTTTGTAGAGAGTGATCTTTGTTTTTCTATGGACACTTCTTGACTAGAGCACGGGCAGTAGAGTAGAGAAGAATGCTTTGTTTTCTGTTGCTATCCTTCGCTTGATTTCTATATATCCCAATTCCTTTGCTGTTATTTCCAAGGAGTCAAAGACTTCTCTTATGGCTATCAGGAATCTTCCTACTATGTTGACGTCATAAGCATATCTGACGATTTGGCTACTTTGGAAATAAATATTAGGATTTGTACTGTTGTGGTATGTGAGTGCCAGTCAGTCACCTTGCTTGAGTCCCTGGCCATCTAGGAGCTCATCTGTGAGTTCCGCGCCGATTTTGCATTTATGTCCTACACATAGTTGCCCTAATCAAACATAACTTCACAGGTATAAATTGAAGTATCGTGGTCATAATGCACGATTCCTGGGCAACGCACGGGTACTTAAGCTAGTTAATAATATTTTTGTTTGTGATGATATGACTTTTGTATAGTTTTTATTAATATTATAGCGAATTAGTTTCTTACAAATGAAATGTATTATTGTGAGAGTAGTTTGTCGAAAATAGCCATCAGAACTGATTCATTCCTTGGAAAAACACAAGTCAATATGAGTTTGATAAATGTACTGAGATTGAAATGAATTAATATTGGAATTATATTCTTCAGGTATGTAAACTATATTATAATTCCATTCTTCAGGTATAAATAACTATCATACAGATTCAAACTTACTTCTTAATATCAATATCAACGTTTATTTCAAATTTTTGATTTATTTTAGAATTAAACTCATGTTTTATCCATTACTTTATTTAAAAAGTGTAATCTCATTATTTGTTTTAAAATTTTGCATAAGAAAATTTTGAGATACCTATCTAACCTTGGATAGTCCCATCCTAATATTAGTTTATTATTTTAGACTACGGTGGGACAGACATGAGCAGAGAATGCCATCATTGCGAGCACCAAAGAGAATTATGGGTGGACATCCAGCCGAATTGGAAGACCTAGGCTGCGATGAGAGAATGAGGTCAGGAGGGATGCCGAGCAACTTCTTCACCCACGAAATCTGGACAGAAGCGGAGACAGAGTTGTCCCAAGTATTGGAAGCCATGGCTCGAATTAGGCTGTAGCACCATCGGAAGAAGAAATATTTATTTGATATTTAACACTTTATTTCACTTTGATTGTTTTAATTGGATAATAATCTTAACTAGATACTAGATGTTATTTTTTTAATTTCAGAATTATTATTGTAGTAAACGTTTTTTTTGTTGAAGTTTCTATAACATGGAAAAGTGTCATATTATTACAGACTGATATATTCAGTATTACACCATTATTTATTTTATTTTCAATTTTAAAATGCCTTTTTTTTTCAATTTGACCAGTACATGATTATTACGTCTTTCTTCTCTTGCTATTTCAAATGGATTTGTGTGATTACTTCACGTTAATAACAACCCTTATTTAGGTGGTCAAATTGAAATCCTTGAGTATTCGACAAATTCAACAATCTGCTAAGATGCTAGCCACCTGGCCAACGGCCCGTTGCATTTATGCCTTCCATAATTCGTCTATGGAGCTGAAATTCCTAGGATTATATTTTATCATGAATGCAATGCCAAAATGTCACAGAATTTTAAAATGTATCAAAATTTTCAAGATATTTTCTCACAACAATAACATTTACTTTTATGTTTTGTATATCTCTTATTAATTGTCAACTCTTAGTATGAGAATATTAGAAACGAATGTGGAGTGGATGTTAGTGTAGTGACTAGAATGAAAGATAATAAATTAAGGTGGTTTGGGCATGTAGAGAGAATGAACGAGGAAAGAATGACAAGAAGGATATATAAATCAGAAAGAATGGGTGCACACAGACGAGGTCGACCTCGAATGACATGGTCCGATCTTAACGGTTCAGTCTTAGAGGAGGGCCAAGTCAGGAGCAAAAAAATAGGAGAGCATGTATGCGGAATGTTATGCATTTGAAAGAAGCGAAGGATGTGTGTTTGGATAGGAAAGAATGGAAATCCGTACTCTTTGCCTACCCCCTTCGGCAAACGGCGTGATGGGTAAAAAAAAAACTTAGTATGACTTATATAAGCACATATGAGAGATGAGAGTTCTAATTCTCTAGAAGTACCTAAATATTGAATTTTATACTCAAAATTAACATGTGTAAAAAAGTTTTACCCTGTAAAATTGAAGTTTAAAGATCAACTGCAAAATACCTTAGTTATTTAGTATAAAAGTGTGTTTCTTTACCAATTGTATTGATTGTTTTATTAATGTGAGTAATTTAATTTTTGAAATCCAAACTCCTTTTATACCCCACTTAGGGGCATAGGGATTTAAAAAAAATAATAAATTGGTAGGATTATTGACAAAGCAATTTGAAATTTTTATTATTACCCTATTCCTGTTTTATTTGTAATAAGCAATCTACAATGATTTTTCTATTTACACGAATGCTGGGTGTGAGGTGCAGGTTCGAATCCTTGGCCACAAAATTCTTTACTATGCTTAAATTAACACCCATTTCTGATAAGAAATTTCTGGTTCCAATTCCCAGATGGGTCAGAATCTTTATAGGAGTTTTTGATGCAATATTTTCTTGCTGGCTATACTGATGATTTTTCACACAAAAGGTTTTCAGGTACAAAATAACTGGCTCGGGTAGAGGTCTTAACACTAAATTAAAATAATTATGTACCTACCTGTTGATATTCAGAACAAATAAAGCTTTGTGAGTACATAATTATGTTTTTGCAGCAGAATAACTTGACTATTTACAGAAATCAAGTTTTCTATCTAATGTATTTGATGGAGAAGGTATAGAAATAGATAAAAATGCTATGCTTATGACTCACCTTTGCTGCCTCCACAGCAATTATTCTCATACTATCTATTATATCTTCCTATTTACCAATTCAAATCCTCTGACTTTTTATATAAAGTACAAACACAGTCAATCAATGCTCCCTTTTTTGACCCCACTTAGGTATATTCTCTGTAGGCACCTACCTTATTTTATTAATCCATAAATCAGGTTCTATAATTCATATTTTTCTCAGCAAACTTCATCAACAATTTTATGGACGGGTAAAAAGGCTAGTTATAAATAAAGGTAAAACCGTTTTATGTTTGGACGCTATGATCTGAAAAACTATACTTATATTATAAAGCTAAAACCGTTTTATGTTGAACGCTATGATCTGAAAAACTATTCTTCAGCTATAAAAAACTCTTTTCTCATTTTTGATATTATATTTTTTGGAGAAGGCTCTTGAAGCCACGTTACGACTTTAAGAAAAATTATTTGTACATACATTACGAAGAAAAACCACAAGTCTACAAACCACATGAAATTCCAGACATGCGCGTCTGTTGCCATGTGTTGCTATATGATTCACGCTCACGGAAATAAATTAATAAAAAACTGAATCAGCTTGTTAATTTTAATAATCCTAGATTTAGAAGAGAACAAGGTAACACCTGCACAGATAATTCTTATAAAAAATATGAGAACGCAAATGTGTAATTTCTTTATTCTTCTTATTTTGACGGCAAAGCACTCGAAATCGAGTGATTTATAATTTCTTACTCATCGAAAATTTCTTTACTAACCTTACTTCTGTGTTTTTGAGTTACCAAATAAAATTTTTAATTCATACCTACTTAATTACAATGTAATTTGAATAAAATTGACTGAATCGAAGTCGTTCAACGTTAACATAAAGTTATTTTTCAGGAAGAAAGAAAGTACCTAAATGGGTACAAAATAAACTAGATTAATAAAACGCCAACAATATGCACGTGTAATGTATGTGGGTATGTATGTATAATCAATGGAAGGTTTTTTTACGATCCTCGAAGATTGACGTTGGTCTGATAGGTTACTACTTGATACTGGTATCAACTCAATTTATCGGGTTGGTCTATCTCCGTATTTTTACGATTTTCATCCTTTAGCACCAGGCAGTTAATAGCGTATTTATTATGTGACCCATTTCCCAGCAGTTGATTGCCTTCAACGTAATTGCACGTGATCCGCCGTCACATGATTAATTTTGTTATACTAAAAATAATTATACCTACCTACGTCAACTATTGTGTACTTTATAAAAGTTGGAAATTATTGAGAACATGAGAGCAAACAAATTTAAAGACTGCGACTGCTGTCATGTATTTGGCACCAGGATATGACTATATCCATTTTTGTTACTGTCTCATCTTTAATGCCTATTGGCTTTGTTGGTGCACAACGTTCTAATAATGTCTAGATTCTTGTGACCTTTTTTCAGGACTAGATCTTAAAGAAATAATAACAACTAAAAATTGCCAATTTTTATCTCTATATTTCATTTATTATTAAATTTCTACTTGTTGCATAGGTACATGAGATTTTTCGACATGTTGTGAATTCTCATGATTAGGAGTTTCGGAGACAAACATTACCACCTAATGGCGAACGTTGTTAACGTAAAGTGATCACACTAAGCCAGCCTTCGAAATAACAGTAGAAGATGGTCGTAAGCCCGTAGTGGTGTGTTCCGATGATATTATTCCCATCCTTTATGCGATATTTCTAGGATTTGCATTGTTTTCAGAAAAAGGGTGACACTGTTTGGTGCATTTAAACAGCGTGCATTTTTATTCAGAAGATTTCTGGCACTTTTTTCGATACTCTTACTTAAAATATATACTTTAACCCCATACATAGCTGTTATCCTGAATTATTTATGTTTATTTCATCCCCATAGACCCCTTACGAGGCACTCGGGTTCACTAATATATGTAATTTACAATTAATACATATAACGCATCACAAAATAATACCATAAGTAAGTAATAAAGCAATGAAAAAGCAAATACAACAAAGGTAATGAAGAATATGGAAATCGATGTCAATGGGGTGTCAAGGGTCCCATTGACATCTCGTCAATTATGTTGTTATCCGACCATTAAGCACTATAGGCTTACACCTACTCTTTCACTATAGCATACACGACATTCTTAGAGTTGGTAACTCGTCTCAGATTAGACGGAACCGGTTGATTGAGACAGATTGCCCGGGACAATATGACGTACCTACTGCCGACTAAGCCATAAACGTCTCTGAATAAGGTAAGTATTATTTATTACAGTTGGGGATATCAGAGCTGGCACCGTTTGTGACAATTTTTACAATGAAAAATAAGATCATTTTTAGATAAACCCAGTAACTGCATTGTATTTCAAAATACATCTTCATGATAACTTGAATATTGGATTCTTCAACATCTCTTACTCCCTGACTTAAGTATAAAGGATTAATTATTATTATTAAGAAGTATAAAGAAAAATGCCGTGGGGTTGCCGGCTTAGAATAGCACCTCTGCTCTTTTTGCTGGTTTTTCGAGCATCCTGTAAGAGGCAGGAAATCGAAAAATCAGATCGGGACCGTGGGGTTGACCACCTCACGTTCTTAAAACAATCGGTCAGAAAAGGCAACAGAATTAAGCCTCGGACGCCTGGACCCCATCAGGGGGGGGTTCAGGCAGCTGGTGTCCCCCCTGTATTGACCACGGCTCGATTAAGGAACAAGAGCTTAAAAATCGGGACTCTGAATGTCCGCACTCTGAGGGCGGGCGGGGAGCTTGTTGCTGCCAAGTTGGCGGGAGATTATGGACTAGATATCCTGGGGCTGAGTGAGGCACGCATCCCAGGCTCGGGGCAGAGTGACGCTGGCAATTATGTCATGCTTCACTCTGGCCACCGGACTGCACGGATGCGTGGCGTCGCTCTACTTTTAAGTAAATATGCCTTCTCTCGCCTTCTTGGTTGGGAACCTGTTTCTGACCGCCTGATGAGTGCGTCCTTTAAGATGAGTGGCGAAACACTGACGGTCCTTCTATGCTATGCTCCCACTGAGGATGGGGACGCGGCTGCTAAGGACTGTTTCTATGACAGTCTGGATGCAGTTGTGTCCCATGTTCCGAGGCGCCATCGCCTAATAGTTCTGGGGGACTTTAATTCCAAGGTTGGCAACGACCCCCAGAATGGACCAGGCGTCATGGGTAAGCATGGCTTAGGAGTGATGAATGATAACGGAAGCCGTCTCATTGGTTTCGCCACGCTCCATGGACTCTTAATAGGGGGAACTCTCTTCCCCCACAAGGATATCCATAAATACACCTGGACCTCGCCCGACAGAAGAACGAAAAACCAGATAGACCATCTCCTGGTAAGGGCTAGCAGCCGAACTGACCTGCGGGATGTCCGCACCTGCCGGGGAGCAGACATGGACACGGATCACGAACTCCTTGTGGGTTCGTTCAGATTCAAATTTCACCATTTCCAGCCAAGATCGTCTGCTCCTCGCCCGCTGGACATACGCAGGTTAGAGAGTGCTCAGTGTCGCCACACGTACGAGACTGAGTTACGCACAAGGTTTGCCCCCTTGCAGGATTCACCCGGAGCTGCCCCAATTGAGTCAACCTGGACTAGCTTTCGTGACGCGGTTATGGAATCCGCACGTTCTTCTGTTGGCTACAAGAATAAAAAGAGGCCAATATGGATGTCCGATGGGTCCTGGAGTCTCATCGAAGATCGCCAGAAGGCTAAGACCCTCAGAGACAGCGAAAAAGACCCTCAAAAACTGGCCGCTTTGGTGTCTGAGTACAGGGAGCTGAGCCGCAAGGTGAAGCACTCTGTACGAACAGATAAAAGAAGACACCTGGACTCTCAGATACGGCGAGCACAGTCTGCTGCACTCGGTAATGACTCGAGGACACTCTTCGAAATCACCCGGGAGGTCGGGGGCAGGGGTCAAAAAAGACCCGTGACGGCAATACGAGACTCTCGTGGAGCCACTGTCACTGCCCCCGAACTGATTAAAGGGAGATGGAGGGAGTACTTTGAGTCAATATTGAACCGCCCCGAACCCTCCTCACCTTACAACTTTGAGGAGGAGTTGGCGGGTCTGAATATACCTCAGGCGACTGGGATATGTGAAGATCCGCCGACCCACAGCGAGATGGTGCTGGCCGTGATGAGATTGAAAAACAACAAAGCGCCAGGAGACGATGGAATCCACGCAGAGCTCCTCAAACAAGGCATAGACACCCTTGGCCAACCACTTCTTGATATATTTAAAATGGCGTGGGAAGAGGAGAGGTGCCCAAAAGATTGGCGGAATGGATCCATCGTCGCAATATTTAAAAAGGGGGACCCCCTTGAATGCGGAAACTACCGTGGAATTACTCTACTGAGTGTTCCCGGTAAGGTATTATCTCAGATATTACTACACCGCATTCGGGGGCCTATCATGGCTGTCCTGAGAGAGCAACAATGCGGCTTTGTACCTGGCAAGTCCTGCACGGACCCAATTTTCTGTGCCAGGTGCATCTTTCAGCAGTGCAAAGAGTTTAACTCTCCAGTCGCTTGTTGCTTCATAGATTTTGAAAAGGCCTTCGACAGCCCACATAGACCATCGATATGGAAAATTTTAGCTCTGTACGGTATACCTCCGAAGATAGTAAAAATGGTGCAGTCCCTGTATGAAGACTCCGAGTGTAGCGTCAAAACGCCAGGTGGTCCTACTGAAGCTTTCAGGATCACTACGGGAGTCAGACAGGGCTGCGTACTGGCTCCATTTATATTTATTATTGTCATGGACTTCCTCTTGAGAAAGTCCATGCAAGGAGCAAGAGGTATACCGATAACACAGAGAGATGGTCTAATGGGCGAACTGTGCGATCTGGAGTACGCGGACGACCTAGCGTTGTTCAGTACGACAGTGGAGGAATTACAGCGCAGTGTTTCAAGACTCTGCGACGAAACGGCACGCCTTGGCCTTCGAGTCAATGCCAGTAAGACGGAGCTCATGGCGAGTAATGCCTGCCCCGATAAACAGCTACCGATAACCATCGACGGTCACCAGGTCTCCCGGGTGGATAAATTTAAATACCTGGGAGCAACCATTACCACCTCTGGTGACCTCGGGGCTGAGCTCCCGATACGTATCGGTATGGCAAGTGGCGCCTTTAACAACATGACCAAGATTTGGAAAGCGTCGGCGTTTAGTGTCGAGACGAAATGTAAACTGTTTGATGCGTGTGTGTTGCCCATTCTCCTCTATGGGTGTGAGTCCTGGCACCTGACCAAAGCCCAGGCACAAAAAGTCTCAGCTTTTGAAATGAAGTGCCTAAGGAGAATTCTGGGTGTAAGATGGTACCACCGCATCACGAACGACGCTATACGCCGGCGCACCCAGCGTGAGCCCATCACCTCTACCATTGTGGGGAGGAGATGGACTTGGCTGGGACATGTGTTAAGGATGCCGAATGACAGTTGGCCGAGGAGAGCGCTGTTCTTCCTCCCATCAGGGTCCCGAAGACGAGGAAGACCCTCTCACACTGTGTTCCGCTCCTTCGAAGCAGAGCTGAGGGACATGGACATGGTGTGGGAGGAGGTCATAAACATTGCGCAAGATCGAGCGCAATGGAGAGCTCTTGTTGCCTCCCTATGCCCCTGAGTGGGGTGTAAAAGGGAGAATTGATTGATTGATTGATAAAGAAAAAACATCGGAAAATAAACATTGGGCATACAGGCTTGGCCTATTTGGGCAGAAGTTAAATTTGTTATCTATTATCACTGTTATGTATGAATAAATAAGATATAATAACAATAAAAATTATAGTTGGAACCAGGTTGGATGGATTGCAAGGAAAATTAACATATGAATGAAAAAAAAAAAAACACCAACATGAACATTTCATTAAATGTATTTAGTTCTCCATTAGTTCGAGGCATTAAGAAACAAGAGCTTTTCTGGAACACGCACAGTAGCAATGATCAATGAACTCCGACTACTCTTCTTTGAAGGAACGAACAATATTATGCGCCTTTATTTCTCGTCTTTGAAGGAAAACACATTACTTTCATGACCGACGTCATCCGACATTCAACAAATTTTTACGCATTATCTGCCTTCTGCCGTTGGGGTATGTTGGTCGCCAAACAACTGTTCTTCAATTCAACTCTGTATCTTTATCCAAGTCCAACCAACCAGCTTATTCTTGATTTTTCAAGATTCATTAACGTATGTGAGGTTATTGAATTATTATTTCGTTTGGCTTCGTTTGACTTCAAACAGCTTCTTTGGTATAGCTTCAACGGCAGACAAATAAGTATGCGATATGATACGAACATAAGACAGACACCCTACAGAGCAACATCCAGGCTTTCAAGGCATTAAAGAGCGTTGGGTATTTTGAAAAAAAAATGATCTAATGAAGAATTTAATTCAAATTCTTTGGTACACTAAGAAGTTAGTATATGTATTAATGGGTCAGTATAGTATTTGAAATTCCCTTTTGAAATATGGATGGTCGTTCTGTTTTCATCTACACACATACAGACTTTTAACATCATCACTTAGAATAATTATTGTATTCTCAGTAGAAATATAAGTAGGTACCTTCTTACATTTAATAATATTTATGAGACGCCGTGTCATTATGATAATTTATTTATATTTCCACGAATAAAATTTGAAAAACAGAACATCAGAAAAAACATCTTTCACTTTTGTTTGATGTTTTAAATCCTTTATCTTGAACTAAAAGAGAAAAAAGCTGAATATCTAAATCTTAATTAATTTGTTCATTGAAGTAAAACAAAAATGGTGTTTTTTTTTTGCTCCAAAGGTAGTTAGTAAGTATGCAGTAAAAAGTTGAATGTCAGATAATGTTATAACAGTGAAAACAAAAAAAATATAGGTATATAAACTGATTATGTATTATTATAGCCTTATATTCAATCGATTCCTTGCGACCTTTATGAAGACTTGTTCATAACAACAAGACTTATAAAGTCTAGTAAAATAAAACTCCTGAAATCATGGATCTTATGGAGGCTGTTTCAAGAAAACAATCAAGTAATCTATATGACCTTTATGAAAACAGCAATAATAGCAAAAGGGATATCAATAGTGGACAATTAGAATATTATATGTTTTAGTGTCCTACGCATATCAGACATGAAGTCTTGCTTTCCTGTTAAAGACACAGTTAAGTACTGTACCGAACCCGTATCTGACTCCAATTATTTCAAATGTACCTAACTGAAGTGGTTGGTAGCCCAGCGGTTACGACGCCGGCTTTCGTACTGTTTTGTGCGGAGGTCGTGGGTTCGATCCCAGGTGCAGACCATCTTCCTCTTTCACGACACAAGCTTTAAGTAGCTTACTGTGAAAGAGTCAAAGGGTGTATTTGTGTTCACTTTGAGTGAGCACAGATTCATTTAAAAAAAAAGTTGCGATTATTGCGAAGGTTGCTTACAGATAGTAAGATTAGATTCCTTATGTACTCGGTTTATTTTACAAGTATGTAATATAAATGCGAACAACGTTATAGCAAGTGTAAAATGCCAGAGACAACGAATGTTAGCACGCGCCCACAGGAGCTCAAAATGAATAATGCGTCTCTACCATGCCGAACGCCTGGATCCGGTCGCTCGTGTCGGTACTCGGTACCAATACTCGCGTCGCATCTAATATGTAAGATGGTGTGGCCTTGTGCAGCAAGTTCCCTACAGTACAATTTTTTCTAAGGTATAAGACGCATTCGAGAGCAATGGAGGGCTCTTGATACCTTTCTATGCTTCTGAATTGCATTGTGGGATGATTTGGGGGGATCCGCGGATGGCTTGATTTGTGCGGGGCTGACTTTTTGGTTTTATGCTTCGGTCGAGTTCGGGGATCGGCGGATTGGTCTCCTCACACTATTTGCTCGATTTTATTGAAATAATTCTTTTTCTGACACTCTCTGTTTATTTTTTTAGAGATATACTTATATTTTAAGAAAGTATGCCTTTTGTAAGACTTTATTATAATATAATTAGCTGAAACTCGCTCCTGAAACCTGCGTAATTATATACACAAGCTATATCAAGACTAATCAACTTATTACTTACTCTTGTTTTTATACCCATGAAATGTACCTAAGTATCTACCTACTAATTATTGTATAATATTGTGCAGGAAGTTATCCCGAAATTAAATTTCTTATAATAAACTTTATTATGTTTTTGAACATAGCGTAGGTATTAGAATAAATATAATTAAGAATTAATATTCTTAATGAAGAAACGTGATGGAGAAAAGTCGTTAGTAATTCTAAGATTTTTATCCCATTAGATAAATTAAGGCGTTGGAAATTATTCACAGTGTTATTTAAAAAAAAAATATTAATCTAAAATTAAACCTAAATAATGTGATGGAGAAATACACTGATTCAAAAGATTTCCTTCCATGTCGTAAATGATTTGAGTCCCACTATCTTGTATATTACAAAAGCAACCCAGGAAAATATCACTGTTTGCCTTTTAATATGTTAAAAAATCCGAGGCTCACTTCAAAGAGTATAATTGGTTTTTCTAAGAATGTGGTGGAACTATGGAAGAATGTTTATATTTAATTAAAATGAACAACAATCAAGAACCTTGTTATGTCTATTTTTTTTTATTTTGATTTCGATATTCGTGGTAAAAAAATTTAATCTTAAAATGTTTACAATAATAATTTAAAGTTGCTTCCTTATAAAAAACTCGGCTAGGATTATACAAGTTTAACGGCAGGTAGGTTCTTTGATTAGGAGATTAAAATTTAAAAACTTTTAGTAATTTATCTTACAATAATTTCTTCTCGGTGTCTGTGTACTTACGAAAATTAATATTATTTTTAATATTATTTTAGAGAGAGTCTACACGATTGGATTAAATCGTCGGTTTTATTCGCTATTCAAACAATATTGACGTATTTTACATATACGAGTTATTTATAATTTTTTTTAATAATAAGATATTCCTCATCAGTCATTCTCTTTTTGTTCAAATTTTCCAAAAAATATAACTGTTTAATCCTTTGGAACTCATTATTCCAAAAAACCTATTCACGTCCGCCCTGAAGGAAAGTAAGCTAACTTTTTCCAACATGGTTCGTTTAACAAATCAGTAATGAGATACAACAAACTGCATGATGACAGTTGGGTGGATCATTGAAGTAAAAGTGTATCTCTATATTATTATTTCATTTATTATTATAAATCTACTTGTCTTGTTGCATACATGAGATTTTTCGACATGTTGAACATGTTGAGAATTCTCATGATTAGAGTTTCGGAAACGTAAACATTACCACTTAATAGCGAACGTTGTTAACGTAAAGTAATCACACTAAGCCAGCCTTCGAAATAACAGTAGAAGACGGCCGTAAGCCCGTAGTGACGCCGGCTTTCGTACGATTTCGTACGGATGTCGTGGGTTCGATTCCAGGTGTCGACCATTTTCCTCTTTCACTACACAAGCTTTAAGCAGCTTACTGTGAAAGAGTGTATATGTGTTCACTTTGAGTGAGCGCATATTCATTTATTAAAAAAATGGTCTCAATTAGATTTTTCCTATAAGTTTTTGGGGTTCCATAACAATAAATAAGTTGAGCTTTTTTTTCAAACAGATAAATCTGCCAAACTAAGCCGTTCGTATTTTAGAAATTTACGAAATCAAAACTTTTATTACGTTTCTTTTATCAAAAAACAACTCCCAGATATAAGCTTAGGTGGGATTCGTTTCTTTGTTTTCAGAAATAATTATATTAAGCTGAAAGGAAATGAGTGAAAAACCGTAAAAATAACAATTCTTTAATAAATCACAGTATCTTTTTGTTGAAACTTTTCATTCTTTTTAAATCAGGTACTTGTAAACTTTTATTTCATTCAGAGACATCTGTAGAGTCATCCTTTTTTTTCAAACGCAAATTTTTAATATCTTTTCTATTCCATTGTATAAGGAAATTTGCTCATCTGTAGCTTTGACTACGATACTAAAATACTTCAGTGACACAAGGAATTAATTGTGAGTGACACTGAAACGGTACATATCTTGCTCCCTGCGAATGCGAAGATATAAAACATTTTTTTTTTGTTTTTTGAAAAAGATAAAATCATAAAGTGTGTAATCTATTTCCCTTTAATATTTTTTTCTATTAACTCTTCAATAGAGCGGGACTTTATGGGCGACGTGAAAGATGTCTTCGTCAACCCGTTTGGCAAGCGTAGCGTTGTAACATCGACTACCCCTGACATACCACGTCTAGATGGTGAAACGTCTTGTTATAATAATATGCAGATAAGGTTTTCGTCAACAGTCTAAAGAAAAAGATAAATCATAAACAAGGGAAACGGTTTAAGAAAATATGCTCTTGCGAATGTATACAGGAAGTGGTTGGTAGTCCAATGATATCAATCGGCGGCTTTCGTGCGTACAGAGTATTGGAGGTCGTAGGTTCGAATCCCGGCCGTACCGACCATTTTCACTTTCACGACACAAGCATTTGCTTAGTGTGAAAGATGTCAAAAGTGTATTTATGTTCACTTCGAGTGAGCACAGATTCATTTAAAAAAAATACAATCTTTGCGATTTACAGATGTGATGAGGAAAACCGTCTGATGCATCATTGTTGGTCAAGAATGTTTTCCAATGCGACAACATTCTACGTTGGCATTTTCATAATAATACAAGCTGGCCCGTCGAACTTCGTATCGAAATAAACATGTATAGGTACTCTAGGTTTTATGTAACAGAGCTTAAATTCGGTTTTAAGTTATTTAACATGAATGACTATTTATTGGCATTAGCAAAACCTGCATTCCACGCTGCATTCATTGTGTCTGAGTTTGTTTTTACATCAAAGACTCTTAACCTATGTTAATATGGTGTGGGAGGAAGTGATTAGCATTGTGCAAGATCGAGTGCACAGTGTTGTATACGATTCAGTTTGCCGTTGGTTTTAAATATCTATGTAAATAAACAAAATTCATAACTCAAAACTCCTTACGCTTCATTATAATCATGTATTCCTTTTGTTAAAACTTACCAAAACTCCATATAAAAATGGACTTCAATTATTACTTTTTATTATCAATATGTAATATAAATGAACGAATATATAGGTATAATTATTTATCCAATCAATCTATTTAATACGATATATTTCACATTCGTATTCTATCAATTGCAACAACAATCAATCCACTCAAATGTCAATTAATTAAAATTCAAAAGTAGAACAATTTTTTTTTAAATGTATCTGTGCTCACTCAAAGTGAACACAAATACACTCCTTGACTCTTTCACAGTAAGCTGCTTAAAGCTTGTGTTGCGAAAGAGGAAGATGGTCGAACCACGGGATCGAACCGCGACGTCCGCACCAAACAGTACGAAAGCCGGCGTTGTAACCGCCAGTCTACCAACCACTTATATTGTAAAAAGTAGTAAAAAGATTACCTACTTAGAGTTTTCTTTAATTTTCTAATTATCCACGCATTTTTTTAAATTTTTTTCTTCCCATACAACCTTCACCTGATAAAATCCTACATGACCAAAAAGAATTAGCGCAATCGGTCCAGCCGTTTAGGCGTCATCCGATGATCACGCGAAATAGCTCTCCATTTTTATATACAGGGTGACTGGTAATTCAATACATTCCTTGTAAGGGGATATACTAGAAAAAAATTGCAACAATTTTGTTCCCATCAGCCTTTCCTTTATTCTTCAGCTATTGGAAAAGCATATTTTTACTTTCCTAAATGGAGTACTTTGTTCACAATTTTAAATTTTAGGTCAAAAGGTGGAAATTTGAAAAAAAACTCTAAAACGTTAAATAACTCGAAAACCACTGGTATTTTACCCCTGGTTAATGGGAACAAAATTGTTGCAAAACTTTCTCTAGTATAACCCTTACAAGGAATGTACCTATTGAATTACCAGTCACCCTGTATAAGATAATCTTTATTTATCAAAATTTTTGTTTTACCCATCACGCAGTGTCCCGTTAGGGGTAGGCAAAGAGAACGGACATCGACTACTATCTTATCGAAGCACACTTCTTTCGTTTCTTCCACCGACATACCTTTTCTCATACAACCTCTCCTGCAGCCCTAGACAAATTGGATTTGGCGATCTACTACAAACGAATTTTTCGAAAATGTAGAGTAGGAATAAAATTAACTGTCCACTTTTTATATTTTTAATATAAGTGACTTTTTTTGACGAAATCTTTGTTTGTAGTCGAACGCCAATTTCAAACTGTCTACGGGGGCAGTTTTTCTTACTTGGCCTTCCTTATGGATGGAATCGATGTGTTCGATGCACGTCATTCTCGGTCGGCCATTCTGTTTGCATCCATTCTTTCCACGTGTCCAAACCATCCCAACTTACTAACTTTCATCTTTGTCATAACACCTACTTCCATACCACATTCCATCCTTCCTTTCCATATCCCATAGAGTCTTTCCACAATATATTTTTCGTAGAGTTCGTATATCTGCATTCTTCAATATTTCTTATACATACGTGTTTTTTAAAACTAAGAGGAAATATAATAAAGATTTTTTTCAAACTATTTTAGGTACACTAATTTATTTAATACAGTACTTACAGTAAATTAAACATCGATTCAGCATACTCGCACATACATAATTATATTTATGTAGTTGGAGTAAAGTGCCTGCTCAAATTTGACGAGTCAAATATTTCATATCCCATTTTTCTTTTTTTTTCTGAATGACTTCTTACACAGGCGCTTCCTTCTGTGAGTTTTGTTCGGTGAACTGAAAACATCGCATTGACTTTCAGACCATCTTTAAATGGCGTCTGAGGGGTGAGCTTATCAAAGATAACACTTACGTGCAGTATAAAAATAAACTGAAAGAGAAAATCTTTTTGTGAAGTGTGTTATTATAATATTCCGTCTTTTGCTATTGATTTTCTGATGAAAACCTACTTGATAAAGGCATTTAGTTGACATACGAGGTAGGTAGGTACGTTTTTTTATCGATGAGAGTATTGGGTGTTTTGAGGAATAATTTTATGTCAATTCGAGTTTGATATATTAATCTAACCATTTAATCGTTTGGAGAGTACTTTAGGTGTCAGAAATAATAAAAATGAAACGAATTTATCTATCAGTGGTGTCTCGTGTCAAAGTATTTGTATCTTAATTGTTTCTGATTAGTATTTTTGCAGAGGTTTTGACTCCTTCTTATAATCCGTTATATACAAGAATGACAGGGTACTTAAAGATATCACGGAGCCAATGGTATTTTTTGAACAATAATAAAAAGAATCATCACTATTTTTATTTGCATGAACCGCCACTGAAAATAATAAATTGGATATGTTTGAATTCCTTTTAAATAAAATTGATATTTTAAAAGCCGTTGCTGGATAAAAAATCATACTAATAGCAACAAAAAATATATTTCGAAATTCATATCATTATCTACTTAAAAACTGACATTTTAAATTTCACATTTTATTTTTGTTTTTTTTTTATTGCATTCTACGTGATATGCCAATAATATCTACACATACACATAGTGTTGTAAAAAATAAATAAAATTATCAACCTTTGCATTTAAAAATGTTCAAGGTATCTCATTTTATTAACAATCGAGAGCCCGCTTACGGGTTTTCTCCGATCAGGCAGGTTTTTTTAAATTTCAAAGAATCCTTTAGGTCTAGAACCCTGCCATTTTAGCATAGCCTATATCAATACATATATTACGTCATTGATTTTGATATTTTTCAATAAGTATTTACCAACTGTGAGTTCTCCAAGAAGTGGGAATTATTTCAGATCGGTATTTAGCTTTTTTTATGAAGTTTTCGTATTCGATTTTGTTTTTATTTTATCTAGAGATAAAGCTTCTTATCTGATTTTTTTTCATAAATCCAATATCTCATATTTACGAAACAGAAGATATTTAAATAGTACGGAAGTAGGTATCATTATTGCGCATCCCTCGTGTGATTTTTGTGTTTAATAACAAAAATCTTACACAAAAAAATTATACAGATATTACACAATGTGTCAAGTAGCTCTTTTTATATAAAGTCATTGCTTGTATAAAAACTCTCCTTCACGACATAGGTACTTTTAATAACTCTTTCTTGGAAAGAAATTTATGATTTTGTCTTAGTAGGTATCCCATTTCCAAGAACATAAACAAAATTCAATTCCCAAGAATCTTTTTCATGTATTTTAAAGTAAATTTAATTCAAGGATCAGTTTCTCTTTTTGAAAGTAATTTTCCGGATAATTTAATTCATCTTAAAATAAAATAAAGAACTTAATATAAAATAAAATAAGTTTGATATATTATCTGGTTTTTAGTTTTATTTTAATGATATGGGAAAAGTAAACTTTGTTTGAATTTGCCGTATCTCCAACAATCTTTTGCTTTGTAGGTAGGTATATATGGTTTGGATTTGTGTGTGCATTTTCTTGTACCTTTGTATAATTAATTATGAGTAACTCTGCAGAGAGAAATAATGTATTACACTCTCTCCCCAATTTTACCCCTCCCCAACCTCTCAACGCCTCTATTTACTCAGACTCTTTTCTGTCAGTCGGTGATTCCTCTTCATACTCTCAGCCTTCGTTCTGTGAGCTTCTTGGTGCCGCATTTGGTTCATCGAGGTCTTTACTTAACGTGTGCCACATAAATGCCCAAAGCATACCATCCCACTACGATGATCTCTTGGCCTCGTTTTCGTCTGTTTCCATGCATGCGCTGCTGATTGGTGAGACATGGCTTAAGTCATCACTCCCATCAGCACTTTATTCGCTGCCGGGCGACAGATTGATATGGTGTGATAGGGTTTGACGCACTGCTGGCGGTGTGGCAATGTATCATGTATCTCAGGGAAGACTTGTCCCACAAAGTCATTTACAGAACTCAGAGTGGGAGTCAGCTGGAATGTCTGTTCGTTGAGGTCAGCATCTCGCACAATAATGGAGTGGTTTATAGTCCCCCTAGCTCTAACTATATTGAAGAATTTCAGGATATAATTGAACTTTTATTGCCTAACTATCATCACCACATTATATTGGGTGACTTTAATACATGCCTCAACAGGGGCGACTCAAGGAGTGACAAGCTGATGAGCATTCTGAATGCATCTAATATTTTCACTCTGCCTTTGAGACCTACCCACTATACTTCTTACCTTAACTCCTTTACTCTTTTGGATTTGATTATCACCTCAGAGCCTTCACTTGCTGTCAGCCATGGTCAGTTAAATGCTGACCAATTTTCTGCACACGATTTCATTTATCTAACATATAAACTTAAATCGCCCAAACACAAATCAAAAATAAAATCGTTTCGTAGATTTGATCTGATTGATGTGGACCAGTTCCGGGTAGAGGCTGATGGCATTGATTGGAGTGCGGTCTTTTTGTCGAGCGACGTAAATCAAATGGTCACGTACTTCAATACATCTATCACTGATCTTTATGACAAGCATGCACCTGTCCAAACACGTCCTGTGAGACGGGCACCGGCGCCCTGGCTGACGGAGGATATACGCTGTTTAATGAAGCGAAGAAACCGTGCTAAGGTTAAGGCAAGGCAGACTGGCCTTCCTCGCGACCAGGAGAAGTATGTTTTTTAAGGAACTGTTGTTCCAGGGCGTGTAGGCGATCCAAGCAGAATTACTTTTCCCAAAACATTGATCTGAGCAATGTTAAGCGGACTTGGAGGTTCCTCAGAAAACAGGGGGTGGGCAAGCCTGTCGACGCGGACGATGCAGTTCAGATTGACCTTAATATCCTAAACCAGCATTTTGCTGCCGTTCCTGCTGTGTTGACTGACGGTGTTAAATTGTCCACCTGTGCAGATATAGAGGCTTCAAGGCCTGTTGGCGCGGAGTCGTTCGTGTTCTCTGAGGTGTCCATTAATGATGTTTCTAGAACTTTTCGAGACATCAAATCTACCGCTGTGGGTTGGGACGGCATAAGTTTTAGAATGTTGGGGGTTGACCATTTTGGTATTGCTGGATTTTAGTAGTGCATTCAACTGTGTTGATTTTGATTTGCTGCTTTCGCGTTTGAGTGCTTTGAATTTGTCGGATGGAGTCGTGGACTGGTTTGGTTCGTATTTGTCATGAGAAGGCAGAAAGTAATCTGCGATGGTGCCGGTTCTGATTGGGTCCAGCTTGTCGCAGGGGTTCCACTGGGAGGCATACTATCTCCACTTCTCTTTTCATTATTTATAGGTACAGAGATTCACCTTTCTCAGTTCGCACCAACGTTCATTGCGTTCTGATCAAAATAATTTGTTGCTCATCCCATCCCATCGCTCAAAATTCTATTCTGAGTCTTTCACCGTTCGTGGCGCAAGGTTTTGGAACCAGCTTCCCCTCTCCATAAGAGGCTCGCAGAATATTTATACCTTTAAAAAATCACTGACGGCAATATAATACCCTACTCCAAATTTAAAGAGGATCCACCTTCCTTCAATTTATTGAATTTAATTTAATTTATTGGATTTATTTTAATTTATGTATAATTTATTGGATTTATCTTAATTTTTAATTTATTGGATTTATTTTAGTTTATTGATTTTTTTTAAATATGTAATTGAATTTATTTATAATTTATTTTGTGTGCCTCATTCATTCATTCTCCCTTTAAGGCCCCCCGCACACCTCAAGCCAGCCCGAAGGAGACAAATCTGCAGCAAACCCAACCCGCATGAAACCAACCATCCAGTTCGATCGAAGCAATCAAACCAAAAAGCCGGCTCCACACAAGTCAAGCCCGCCGCAGACCCCCCCCCCCCCAAACCAACCCGCAATGCAGGGGCCCTAAACCCCACTTAGGGGCATAGGGAGGCACCAAGAGCTCTCCATTGTGCTCAAAGGCGTCCGAGGCTTATGGTGCCTTTTCTGACCGGTTGAGGTTTAAGGACGTGAGATGGTCAACCTCACGGTCCCGATCTGATTTTTCGATTTCCTGCCTCTTACAAGAGCAGAGGTGCTATTCTTAGCCGGCAACCCCACGGCAATTGTGTGCCTATTTTATTTTATTTGAGTTTCATTTTATGTGAATTTTACCCTTTTTAAATCTTATGTCTCTTTATTTTGTCTCTTAATTGTGTGATCTCTTTTTTTTTCGCGTATCTTGTTTTTATATTGTTTTTGTTTGTAATTTGGGTTGGTTGGAAGAGATCCTTCGGGATAAGTCCGCCCTTTGACTCTTCTATGTGTTTGTATAAAAATTGTTTTTAATTAATTTCACAAAAAAGTTTTATTTATTTATATTCAAATTCAAATTCAAATTCAAAAGAAACTTTATTCACAGAAAAATGTTACACAATTACAAATATTATGTTATTAAATAGATATTTTCCCTTGATTTTTTTTATATATATAACCTCTCCAATAGAGCAGAGCTCGTGTGAGGAGAGGGAGTAAACATAGCATAAATGGAGTAGATAAAATGAAGGAATATTATAAGTTCATCACTATAATGTATTATCTATAGTAACGCACATAGACAGCCACACAGGGTAATATGTAAGTAACAGCCACATATGTAAGTAAAGTTATCCTCACTGCTGTGGGGCTAGTACGAGTTTTATCGAAGCTATTTGCACGCTAATAAGCGCTTACAAGCATGCAAATAGCGTTCTAAAATCAAACGACCGAATCATTCGATCATTTTTGTATGGAAATTCTTAGAAACTCTTCCGATGATCGTTTCGACATTCGATCATCGAAAACTTATACTAGGGGTACTCTGATTTCAAAATTTTATTTTATAATATGCTTATGGGTGGGTTTTAATAAATTCTTAAATATTTTTGTCTTTTACTAGCCATTTTTACACAATAATTCTTTGACTGAGATTTATTATTTTCGTCTTCAAAAATATATGTTGTCAATTGATGAAAGTTCTCTATAGGAAATCAATTAATTGTACAAAACAGTTTCCGATATCCTAAGCTATTTTGTTGAGTGTCGAGTACTTTTTTTCTTGAAACGCATGCTGAAACTCTTTCAATCCGTACAAAAATACAGTTGTGTATTAAATAAAGATACAAAAATCTTCTGATTTTTATCCTACTAAACTTCGGAAGAATAAAAGAAAATATCAAATAATACGAGTAATTACAAGGCAGCAACAGTCCTTGTTGTTATAATGTTCCTGTTACAAAAGACTGACGATTAATCAGATTACTCAGACAATAGGTGGCGTTACGCTCTGCGATGGATCCACTACACAATAGACAATAATAAACTATTTTCTCTCGCCGCCAAGATAAAATTCATTAACAATTATTATTATTCTTCTTTCTTATTATGTTGTTTCTTTAATTACATGAACTCCATTCTAAACAATCCCCAATTAAAGAAAGTGGTAGCCGCAAAATCTCCCCGAGACGTGCCTGTACCGATTTCGAGAAGTAAATTAACTCCTTTATGCGACCTATGAAAATATTTCATTTGTAACACAGTCAAGTCGTCGCCATTCTGCGGTTAAGTCAAGTCATACGTATTTAAACAGTCGCACCAACCTCACTGCTTTGTTGTCACGGATGTGGGAGTTACCTCTGTCAACGTTCTCAATAAGGACAGTGCTACAGTTGGAATATAAACAACCGTACACTCAGCAGCCATTTATTAAAATAAGCAGAACCTTATTTACATAATTTTCAAAATATATTTACATATGATAGAGCCTTAGCGTTTGGGATATAATTGTGAAGGATATTCATAAACAGGTGTATCGCACGTCCACAAAAAAATCAAAATAGCGTTTTGTTACTAATGATTAAAGAAAAACGTACCTAATAAAAATTGGAAAACATAGAGTGAAAGAGTGGGAATAAATAGAAATTAGGTTAAAATCCATTTATATGAGGAAAAACAATCCTTAGCTTATTTGCGTATACAGTTATACCCATATGTGACAGGTACGCGGCAAAAACAAGCTCATTGACTTATAATTTTGAGATTTAAATGCAGTTTTGTTCTCCAGAACTACTACTTAACAATCGCATTAACAAAACTTGCAAAAATTAAGTAGGTATCTATCTCTATAGAATTCTCATGAAATTATTAATTTTTTTTTTATATACATTTTTTGTATATATTCATGACATGACATTCGGCTACATAGATGAGCCTCAAAATATAGCTTGCAAAAGCTAGGTATTTCATTTTTTTGGTAAATTAGATTTAAGTAGTGTTCCATACAGTAGTTATTATCCAATCCAAATCCAAACTCCCTTTAGACCCCACTTAGGGGCATAGGGAGGCAACAAGAGCTCTCCATTGCGCTCGATCCTGCGCAACGTTAATGACCTCCTCCCACACCATGTCCAGATTCCTCAGCTCTGCCTCGAAGGAGCGGAACACAGTATGAGAGGGTCTTCCTCGTCTCCGGGACCCTGATGGGAGGAAGAACAGCGCTCTCCTCGGCCAACTGTCATTCGGCATCCTTAACACATGTCCCAGCCAAGTCCATCTCCTCCACATAATAGTAGAGGTGATGGGCTCACGCTGGGTGCGCCGGCGTATAGCGTCGTTCGTGATGCGGTGGTACCATCTTATACCCAAAATTCTCCTGAGGCACTTCGTTTCGAATGCAGATACTTTTTGTGCCTGGGCCAGAGTCAGGTGCCAGGACTCACACCCATACAGGAGAATGGGCAACACACACGCATCAAACAGTTTACATTTCGTCTCGACACTAAACGCCGACGCTTTCCATATCTTGGTCATGTTGTTGAAGGCGCCACTTGCCATACCGATACCTATCGGGAGCTCAGCCCCGAGGTCACCAGTGGTGGTAATGGTTGCTCCCAGGTACTTAAATTTATCCACCCGGGAGACCTGGCGACCATCGATGGTTATCGGTAGCTGTTTATCGGGGCAGGCATTATTTGCCATGAGCTCCGTTTTACTGGCATTGACTCGAAGGCCGAGGCGTGCTGTTTCGTCGCAGAGTCTTGAAACACTGCGCTGTAATTCCTCCTCTGTCGTACTGAACAACGCTAGGTCGTCCGCGTACTCCAGATCGCACAGTTCGCCCATTAGACCATCTCTCTGTGTTATCGGTATACCTCTTGCTCCTTGCATGGACTTTCTCAACAGGAAGTCATAGTTTTCCATATCGATGGTCTATGTGGGCTGTCGAAGGCCTTTTCAAAATCTATAAAGCAACAAGCGACTGGAGAGTTAAACTCCTTGCACTGCTGAAAGATGCAGTAGTTATTATAGAGATTTATTTTTTTGGTTCTCCTGTAAAATAATTATTTAGCAATGAGCTTGTTCATCCGTATACCCATCATGTTTTTTTTCAATAAATTGAAATGAAATGCACTTTTAATCGAAATAAAATATTATTATTGTTTGATATGAGAAGATAAGTACTTGGGGAATATAAATTTAAAAATTTCTAATAACTTTTGTCTGCTTGAGTCTGCTCCATTATTTAAATATGAATAATAATAATCTCGACAATATTAATCCATGATAAAGAATTCATGTTCGTATTAGCTAGAAATCACTTAAATCTGCTGCTTTGTTAAGATTAAATTACTATAATAATAAGCATCGATTTGAAAGATGTTCTTCGTTATTGAAATGAAATATTTGATGGTTCGTTTTATCGAAGGATGCGTAATAAAATACATTCAACATTAGGTATTGTATGACGTAAGGCTATGTCCTAAACATAATATGGTTCAGTGAATAATAGATAAGCTTATGAAGCGGATCATGGTCCATGGAGAGGCTGCGAGTGGGAACAAGCTTACGTTGTTTGAACAGGCAATTGGAATAAGATAATGAAGCATAGACCTAGTATTACCTAGTAACATTATTTTAGATATTTTATTTTATTTATTTAAATAATATACATTTAAAATACAATAATCGATTAAACAACAATTAATAACACAAGACAGGTATTCCTCCATAAGCAACTTAATGCTTAGGTATGTTTTTTTTTTACAAAACTATATTAAACAAAAACAAATCAAAACTTTCCTCCACACACATACATATATAAACACCTCTCAGACACACACACATACATTCACGACCGCGGCTTGTAACGTTTCTTTATTAATTTTATCAGTTCGTCACCTCTTGGAGTCTTTCGTATTTCCAATGGCAAATAAACTAGCTTTCCCGACAGACGTTGTCCTTGTAGTCCTTATCTCTGAATAATGATTTCAAATTTGTTATTTATACAAAAAAAGTCGTTTTAAATACATGTTTGGATGTTAAAAAAATATATTTATGAAAGCTCGAAAGATATTCTTTCAAAAATTTGCGTACCAATGTTTTGAAATTCAATGGTATAAATAAAACATAATTGAAATGGATTTTTTACAGATGGCGTTGTTGTCAATAAATCCATTCCATACTAATTTTAATATTATATTTTATTATAGTTTTCCATCCCTTTTTCGATATTAGTTTGTCTGTTATCCGTATCCAATAAACCAAGCATCATAAAAATCTGTTCAGCTGATCAGGTATAAATAAGTGTTCGCACTAACCCGACTTTCTTTTTTACTATAGATTAATAATGAGCTTTTAATCCTATTACTAATTAACACACATCTTAAAGATCCTCATTTAGAGCCCAGGGAGGCAGCAAGATTATATTATACCTACTAGCTTATACCCGTCATGCTTTACGTTTTTGATTCCGAATGTCAGGCTTGATCGGTAGGTAATTAAACAGGTTCTAGTCTAGCTTCCCATTGCTTTGCATGACTTCTATAACTGACATAAGGGGGGGAGGGAATAATGCGAGTTTTATTTAATTTCCCAATTTACCACGCAACTTTCTTAATTTTTTCTCTCATAAAAACCTTCTACTGATAAAAGCCAACACGACAAAAAAAGAATTAGTGAAATCGGTTCAGCCGTTTAGGCGTGATGCGATGACATATGGTAAAAAGCAAATAAAAAAACATTTCTGAATTATTTTGTAGATTTCTATTGCGTCCAAGCTTGTGTGTTAGAAGAAAAACAGCATACTTTTTATGGTTTTCATTATTTTAAAACACTCTTAAAATAAGTACTTAACTTTTAATCAGCGAAACTTTGTTTCTTTGGGGTTGCAATAAAAAATCTATAAAATATGTTAATAAAATGTAGAACACTCATTGGTTAAAAAAATCTCCACATTTGATCTGAAGAATATGGTGTGGGAGGAAGTCATTAAAACTGCTGGAGATCAAGCACAGGGGAGAGTTCTTGTTGCCTTTATATGCTCCTAAGTTAACATTTTTAATAGTTAACATTATATTATTTTACTTCGAATACATATGTCCGCGTCTGCTCTATTTGTGATCCTCAACCCCATCCTCCGCAGTCATCAGCCAGCAGAACCCAGAGGATCAGCGTGGACCGCATAAAAAACTTATAGCACTTTTTAAAACACAGATATAAACTGAATGAACAAGAATTTTTCAACCAATAAAACTAATTTAGGTATATTTACAAATATATAGTGATAAGCTAGTTTGGAATTCCAAAAACATCCCGTAGTTGCCGTGAATATTAATTTAGGTAACTTGCAATACTCGTAACACATTATTCTATTCAGTCAGTAATGTTCATAATATAGGTAGGTATACAACTAAAACGAATGCGCTATTTTAAACAATGTGAATTTGACGCAGTTTCAGTTTACTTGATTTAAAGTAAACACCATAAAGCTGACAAAAACTAGAAATAGCACAACACTCGTACGAATGTTGAAGCACGAAATGAAATGTTGGTGACGTTTAAATTTATTATGAAAATACTACCTAGGTACGCTTCAGTTTTGAAACATTGAAATATTTATATACCTACCTACTCATTTATAGCATTAAAAATGTAACTTGAACACAAACGTGTAAATAACTTAAAAAAAAACCGAATAGGTTGTAACAATGGTACAAATTTTAACCAAAAGATAATTTTGATTCCTAAGCCACATCAATCACATATAGCAAAACAATGCTATAGAAAGCAGTTTAAGAGGTTTAATAATTATTATTTTGAACGTATATACAACAAAATAATCGTTTGCATGGTTAAAGTTCAGCAATGCACGGCTCGTTAGCAGCTTAACCGTTAAGTGTCGATAGGCATAAAGTCAGGTATCTGTCTATACAACGCTCGGCCGGCGTCCATACAATTAGTATGGCACTTTCGATATTGCGTATAATTTTTGAAAAGAACTAACGATATTTTGTCTAGGGAAATGATATACACATTAAAATGTATACTTTTTAATTCGAAATTTATCGTATTTTAATTTGGAATGGTTATTACTCTTATTTTTTTGGTGAACATTGAACAATTATGAAATTTAATCACATTGTTCAATAGGTCCGTTCATAGTAAAATTCGTTGTAATGTGTGAATATAATAATTATCTTTTTTCTTCTTTATTTTCAATTATTCAATATCCACAGCTTCGTCATGGTGCGTAGACAGCTTTTTTTAAACATTTTATACCAATCATAATTTTGGTTAATCCAAAAACTGAAGATTTCTTTCTCATCTTAGGAACGTATAACTTGTAAATTCACATGAATGTTTTCATTAAGGTTCCTGTCAAATTAGACTATAATATTTTAGTTTCAAAACATGATTTAGGTATATATTTTTACGTTTTGCCGGCGATCCCAGCGGCGGCCCATCACTTTCATGAAGAGGAGACGGACTTGGCTAGGAAATGTGTTAGTATGCCGAAATACAGTTAGCTGTAGAAAACGAGAAGACGTGGATGACTTTCTAACAACGTGTCCCGTTCGTTCGAAGGACATGGTGTGAAAAGAGGTAATTGATGAAGCCGCGTTCTTGTTGATATTCTATGCCCCGAAGTGGGGTCAAAAGATAGTACTGATTGATTGATTTTAGTTTCAAAATTAATTATTGAAGGTGAGTATGTCCCCCAAGTTCATAGCACTCCCAGTTTCTAAAAATATGCCAGTAGGTTTCACAGCAGTTTCCGATTCCGACCAAACTGAGACAAGCCAGCCCCGGTTAGAAAATATCAGTGATAAAACTCTGACTCGACCGGGAATTGAGTCTGGGTCCTCTTATTCGCAAGTTAGCATTATACCACTAGGCTAGCGAGATCAAGTTTATGAATATAAAAATTATTATCTTGATAACAAATAAAATACAAACAACATAATTTGTATTGATACCAACATTTTGCAGGTATTCTAGTTATGTAGGTATAAAACACTTCACACTTTCAAAATATTATTTTTACTATAAAAAACTTAAATTACAATACAATATAACTTATTGCAATGTGTTTATAGAATTAAAGTAAAAGCAGAAAGCTTTTAAAAGTTCCACGAAATACAGATGATTCCTAGCCATTTACATACAATTAGTATGGGAGCCCGGCCGGCACCCAATAGACAGATAACGAACTATTTTACAAAATAGGTATTATTTATGAATAGACGGCATATTTTTTTAAAAATAAAAAGGTATCAGCACAATAGACACCCCATTACAGGAATACCTGGAGTCCCATAAAAAACTCCAAGTTTTACCTATTGAAACTATGGAGGGAATTTCCGAAATGCTCCGGCGGCGTCGTTTATACACTTAACTGTTAAGTGTGCCCATGAATGATGAACTGCCATTTTTTTCTTGGTCTGATAAAGACAAAACATTAATAACACATACTTTACAGACGGAGGATTCAAAAACAGAAAAGCGATCTAGGCGATCTTCAAAAATAAAACGCTTTTTAAAAATACACATTTTGCTCTCAATTTTTTTTAATCGTCATATTATTAAATACGGATTTTCTGCAATTGCAATACTATATTATGTAGATGGTTGATGGCAAAACCAATATATTGGCTACATTGCATTGGCTAACCTTCAATACATTGGCAAACCTAAGTGTCTGACTGACGTACGGACTGACGTACGTGTACGACGCACATACCTACTGATGTAAGCCCAACTGACTTGCGTACAAATGAGATACGACATACTATTCTTAGACCAAGTGATTGACGTACACCGTACAGATAAAATAATGACCATCGAGTTACAGACAGTCGGAGACTACTAGACCCTTACAATCCGGTGCTTCCCTCCAGCTTCTCCCCTATTCATGTATCTGTGTGGGTAATGACAAAACACCCAGTAAAAATGTGAGTTTCTTATAATTGACGATGTTTTTTTATTTACCTATCTACCTAATTAAATGTTTGTAAACATGAAAAAAATCTTCATAAAGTAATTTTTTTGACAGAGTCTGTTTCTGTGAAATACCTACATACATATTAAAAGTTAACGAGGAGAATTAATGACTAAATCCGTCATCACGGTCTCCACGAAGATAATATCGTGTTATTATAAGCTCCAGGCTTGTTCCAAAATAATTATTGAACAAAGAAAACTTTAATAAACATTTTTGTCCAAACTTGGAAGTATTGGTTAAAAGTACGTACGTTCGAAATAAGTAATTTCCCAAACAAATTTTCATGTAAAATAATAAAGGAAAGTATTGACACAGCCGGGTATTTGTGCATGGTGTTCAGCTAAAGTTGTGCATGGTGTTCAGTTAAAATTTATCACGTTAACACGACTTGTGTTTAATTACCTTGTTAATTTTTTTTTTTAATACTTTGCTTTGAACCGTCACAAAATTACTTAAATTACTAGAATTTTTAGTCATTAGTTGTTAGATAATTCTTTAAGATCTAGTCCTGAAAAGGGTCACAAGAATCTAGGCATAATTAGAACGTTGTGTACCAACAGAGCCAATAGGCAATAAACATGAGACATTAACAAAAATGGATATAGTCATATCCTGGCGCCAAATACATGACAGCAGTCGCAGTCTTTAAATTTGGTTGCTCTCTTGTTCTCAATATTTTCCAACTTTTGTCTGTATATTTCATTAATTATTATTAAATATCTATTTGTTGCATACATGGGATTTTTCGACATGTTGAACATGTCGAGAATTCTCATGATTAGGAGTTTCGGAGACTCAAACATTACCACCCAATGGTGAACGTTGTTAACGTAAAGTGATCACACTAAGACAGCTTTCGAAACAACAGTAGAAGACGGTCGTAAGCCCGTGGTGGTTTGTTAAATTCAAAAATCGAAGATCAGTAATGAATTTTTAGTCATTAGTTGTTAGATAATTCTACAAAATTACTTATCACCGATTGCGATTGATTGACTTAGTTACTTAAAATTAAGTGGACACCCACCCATCTCTTTAAAATGTGAGAACGGCTTCATGACTTAATTTAATAAAATAATACCAACCGTATTTTGCTAGGTTGACATTTTAATTAATTGGTCACACGCGTTCTGAAAATATTGTGATCAAACCGAAGTCATACTTCTATTTGGACCTTCCCGTATTCATAGAAATTGACACAAAAACCATCAACAATTTGTTTTTTTTTTCAATATATGATGTAATTGAATTTTGTGAAGGATATCATGGAAAATATTTCAAATATTTTTCAAGATATTTCAAGAAATGCACCTTAAGCAGTATTATAGGTAAAAAGGTAGGTATATAACTTTATGATAAAAAAATACTTGACTGTTATAAATAGGTACCTTTTCAATTTCGGTATTCTGAGAAAGACAAAATTAACGTTACCCACTTAAGGCAATCAATAAAGGTAATAAAAATAAAACAACCTTTTATCTGTGACTTTTGTAATAGAAGCAAATCCAAAACAAGAATAAACCAATATTGAAAAAACTTTGTTAGTTAATTGTTGGCAATAACCAACTATTATTGGTCGCAGATGACATTAAGCTTATTGATTTCTATAGGAAAAACCAGAAATTCATATCTTAATACATAAGTAGGTACCTATTTATAGTTTCTTAAATTGAATACATCTGCATTACTTCTATAGATCAACTAGATTTGTTACGTTTTAATAATTGATTTTATTTTTTTTTTAATGTGTCCACTTGCTTTTGCTTTTATTATTTTAATCTTTTATCATATTGGTATCTTATAAATTATCCCAAAATCTCGTTTCAAATGTGTAAAAAATTAATTTATCCTAAGGTATAACAAATTAAATGACCCTATAGTTGTTGCTTTTCTATTAAATGTTTCTCCACCTATCTGATTTAGCTGATATTGTTTACGAAATAAACTTGAAAAAGAGCAGATGCAAATAGCTAAGATTTTGAAGGGAGAAACAGTACGAACGAATTGCATTTTTTTTGGAAACAAAATATTAAGTGGTTGTGTTGAAGGTATATCTATGTAGTTTTCTTCTTCTTCTTTCGTATGCGCGCGACCTTTGTCTATATGTAGTTTTAAAATCATAAGATAAATCCTTCGACAAATGTGCGCCAACAAATCGTAATTTTAATAAAACACAACAACGTTTTGATTTGATTATTTTCTTAATTAATATTTTCGCAACTTGAGTTTTCCCCTCTAGCATTGAAAAATCTTAATTATTCTTACCGCAGACGATTCTGGTCTGTTGTGTTATAAAAGTGAATAATTTTGATATTTTTTTAAGACTTAATACTAATCTCACAATTGTCTATGTCTTTATTTCCGCGGTGCGCGCTTGTATTATAAATATCCGTAACATTTCATTGTTTTCTTGTTACGAATTGTTTCGTTTGGGTTGTTAGTGTAGGTACCTACCTTTTATTCATCCCCTAGTTACAGCTTAACTACCATATTATCAAGAGGACAACAAACCGCTTTTTATATTTTATTTTGCTCCCCCACATCTATTTCAGTCATCGTGAACTTTTCCAAGATATTTTTGTATACGTGAGTGGGTGGAAACGCAATTCCTTCGTGGAATCAAAAAAACAACGCGATACTAAATATTTTTGTCTATGCAATAGTTCTGAGTTCTGACGCAATAAAAGTATTATAAATACTAACGGACGATGAGTTATTTATCAGTAAGTGTGGTAATTGGAGGAATTACAGCGCAGTGTTTCAAAACTCTGGCACGCCTTGGCCTTCGAGTCAATGCCAGTAAGACGGCGCTCATGGCGAATAATGCCTACCCCGATAATAACTACCGATAACCATCGATGGTCACCAGGTCTCCCGGGTGGATAAATTTAAGTACCTGGGAGCAACCATTACCACCACAGGTGACCTTGGGGCTGAGCTCCCGATACGTATCGGTATGGCAAGTGGCGCCTTTAACAACATTCGTCCAAAATATGGAGAGCGTCAGCGTTTAGAGTCGAAACGTCAAGACGAAATGTAAACTGTTTGATGCGCGTGTGTTGCCCATTCTCCTGTATGGGTGTGAGTCCTGGCACCTAACCAAAGCCCAGGCACACAAAGTCTCAGCTTTCGAAATGAAGTGCGTCAGGAGAACTTTGGGTGTAAGATGGTACCACCGCATCACGAACGACGCTATACGCCAGCGCACCCAGCGTGAGCCCATCGCTTCTACAATTATGGGGAGGAGATGAACTTGGCTGTGACATGTGTTAAGGATGCCGAATGACAGTTGGGCGAGGAGGCCGCTGTTCTTCCTCACATCGGGGTCCTGAAGACGAGGAAGACCCTCTAATACTGTGTTCCGCTCCTACGAAACAGAGCTGAGGAATCTGGACATGGTGTGGAAAGAGATCAAAAACATTGCGTATGATCGAATGCAATGGAGAGCTCTTGTTGCCTCCCTATCCCCCTAAGTGGAGCGTAAAGGGAGTTTGGATTTGAATTGGTGTTAATTGGACCTATCTGTGTCGGAATTTTTGATCAAAATATAGGTTGGTTGAATGATGATCCCAGTCAATATAAAATTCCTTCTAATGAGTCTAAACGATATTTAAATATTTAAGTATCATAGAAAAATATTTCGTAATAACGGCACAATACGTTATTTCAATTATCCAATTATATTATTATCTTTAAGGATATGATCAAACTAGATTTCTTCATAATCGCTTCTAATATTATGATGAACCGTTAATACCTACGTGACTCAAATTGTTCATATACGATGAAGAGACCGATGCACCTAAAGAAAATCTTTCTTCAAGGAATTCGGTAGCCAAGATTTTACAATATTTTACATACGATCGCTCAAAAAGCGTTATCTTTATCTACTTCATCTAGATGTGTCGGGCACAACGTTCTAACTAAATTATATATAAGTATAAACACAAAGAGAGGACAATAATAAATTATTATGAAGAAGAACTTTTGATAGGGTTATAGCTTATTGTTTCGAAAGATTCTTATATAATATTATAAAGAGGAAACAACGCAAGTATGTAAACTGATGGTTAAAAAAAATCGATAGTATAGTTTCGATAGCGACATATAAGTTGGGCGCATGGTGGTTCTCGAAGTATAATAATATGTCGGTATGGATCTGTTTATTGTTGACTTACAAGGTGATTGATGGCGAGCGTCTCAATGTACAACTAGCGTATACTCTGATACGACCATTTCTGACAAAATTGATCCATCACCAGTCATAAAAAAACAATGAAAATATTATTGCCTTTACCATGGGTCAAATATGATAGAAATAATATTTATTTGAGTAGATATATCTTGATATATCGTGGGTATATTCTGTTTCTCCACACCATTTCTCAATTATTTGGGTTCAGTGAATTTGTTTTCCTTTTTTCAAATATAACACTCTACCTCCGCAATCACCCACTTGCATAGTATTTCTTAGACGATTGTTTAGTTTCTAAAACATCTAGTAAGTTCAGAACGGCCTCCTTCATTTTGCTCTATCTCTAAATATCGGAAAATATCTCAAGCTTTTCTCTAAGATAAATTTATCCATCCACGGATTGATCCGATGGGCTAAATAGTAGGAATTGCTAACAAGAGAGGTATTAGATAATAAAGCAAACACTTTAGCTTTTACTTGTGAAAAAGTGTCCGTAAGCCGATGGAATCGAATACGGGAACTTTCCCAGTCAACCGGTTTTGGTTGAGACAAGACTCCAACCCTGGGATGAAATTTCTTGAATTCGTCGATAAAAAGAACCTAGATTTCATACGGAAATTGGCAAAGGAATTATGATTGTCCGATTATCGACAGTGTGGGCTTCATGTAATAAAATTATAAAAGTTTTTCCCAAAAAGTGACACTTGAGTCAAGGTTTAGCCGTATGCTTACATAGAATCTATCAAATAGAACTACTTGGGGATTTAGTTGTGCGGTTCGAGTTCACGATTGCTAGCTGCTGATATCCAGCTGTAAATATTTCTATAGATCCACTCATAAAGTTAAGGGGTAGGGTTTAATATTTTACGGCAAGTTAATGCAGAGTATTAAAACATCTACATAACATTTGATGAATGTACTCGTGGTGAAAGCTCGTGTGGAACAAATTTCGCATAAATCCTTCAACTTTACAAAGACTCGCAGTATCTGAAACTACATAATATCTATATGAGCCATTCATCAGTATGTACCGACTGACGTATGTGTGAAGTACAGAATAGGGGAAAATAAAATAGAGGGTGCTCATTGTTGGAATGGGAAGTGCTATCGTTGTAAACAATCACTGTACCTTTTTTCACAACAATGTATCGATTGGTCTTTCTTCGAAATATCACAGAGAGAAATGAAAACAGTGAGGTGGAAATCGTGACGAAAATTTTCCTTGAAAGACTTTGAATTTACTTACTAAATGTTACGAAACATCGACGTAAATGTCGTTTATTTTACCTACATTATTAGTCTACGCTACGGTGTTTTTGTGATTTTTCCTTGAGTTTATTCATTATTCAAAGTCCAACTAGTCGTGGAATAGGAAACTTTTTAAATATGAACGTCTTCTAGAGTGATTTATGATACCTCTATGAGACAGCATTGGTATGATTCCAAGCTACACAAACATACTGTTTCTATCAAGATAGAGAATTGCGTGTAGAAGACAGATTCATTGAAGGATCAACCAGCTTACTAACATTTCTATAGAAATGTTGCATAATACTAAATTCCGTAATAAATAAATTTAGAGTGCACTAAGATTAATTTCAAATATAATGATATTATTCTAACAAAATATAAAAAGCATGTCATCATCTCATTGCATTAAGATTAAAATCTGCATAGATACAAACGCACAAATCTAGGTAATGAATACTCAATACTCCATCTTCTGCAAAACGTAGGTACACCTTGGCTCTTGATAAATACTCGAAATCTATAGCGAAAATGGTTAATAATTATCTACAAAAGTACATAAAATTTTATTTATTTATAATGGTTTCAAAGATCCTGTATTATTGTGGAAGAAGATAAGTAGAGGAGTGAAGCAGGGGTGCGTGTAACTCAATACTCAAAATAAAGCCCTACACGTTGCCTTTTTGATGTTATTGTAAAATTGTTAATATCATGAGGTTTGTGTTACCTGCCAATACAACCACGTTGGTCTTGTAAGTACACAATGTGTACCTTCTTGTATACACCTACGAACATAGGTACATTCTATTCACAGTGTTAGTTAGTTAGTAGCTGGATGGATGTAAATATTGTATTCTTGTTCTGATGTTTCTTAATGGATGTGGTAGGCTTTTTTCAAAAGTTCCGGAGTAGATTGTTATATCAACATGCGCACTACTATTTTATAGCGCTTAGAGTGCAAGAAACATCCGGTTCAACAGAGGTAAGTAGGTACCTTAGATGAAACGGGACAAAACAAAATAATAATCCTCTCAGGAAAGTTTCTTTCAAGTAGAAAATTCCCTCAAAATTTTTTTTATTAAGATGTTTGGTCTTTGCTTTCAATTTTTTTATATCCATATCTTTTTCTACTTCAAATGTTCGTAATCATAATGGCCATGTTGTTTCTTACTTATGATGATTTCCGCAGGATAATTATTGTAAATGTTTATGTGACATAATACTATAATTATTTACCTTTTTACTTACTGTCTTTTTTCAATCGACTTTTTAAACTTGTTTTTAGAACACTTAAAGCAAGTAACAACTTAAGAATACAGCTGTACCTGAGAACCAACTTGTCTTAGCTCTAAAAAATCATTTTTCGGTGTCCTTTGGGCCGGGATATCATTTGCGACGTAGGTATATTTAGAATAAAATAGATCTGAGACAAGTTGGCAATAAGGTACAGAAAGGTACAAAAACAAATAGGAAAATTAAAAAAAAAATGAGTTTCACGCTCCTATTTATCATGTACTTTTTGTAAGGTTTGTGTATTCACATAGTGAAAGTTCATTTTGATGATTAAAATGATTACACAGTTGCACTTTCACAATTTTTTTTTATGAATCTCGAGCGCTTTCGTTCATCTCACGCAGACATTGTCAATAGACTAAACTAAAAATTATAAACTCATAGAAAAGTATGTTACAATGATGGTGGGAGAGGATACTATAACTAACAGATGACAAAATACCTATTATTATTATTATTTTAGGTATACATATTTTTAGGCTAGATATTGTAGAAATTAACTAGTAGGTAACAATAGGATGGTTGACCGAAATTATGAATAGGCTGATAAAGTAATACATTAATTTAAAATAAATACAAGTAAATAATCATTCATAAGCAGATGTCTCTGTTCATAAGACAATATTATATGATGGAAGAATAGAGGAGATGGTGCAGGGACTTGAATGTTAACAATAGAATCGCGATTTTTATGTATCTCGAGCGTTTCAAGACCTAATCTGCGATACCTGTGTTCTTCTGAGTGCAATATCCTCACATTGTTCATAATAAAAGAATGGTTATGTTCAATGGTTCCTATTTATCGTTTAACTTGCTTTTAACTAACTTATCAAAGCAAAAAAAAATCACCGCTTATTTATTTACCTATACGATTTTAAGCAGAAAGCTACGTAATGTTAGAATTATTACTAAAGAGATCAGAATTGTTTGGAATTTAAACCTATTAAGACTATTAACGTTGAATAGTGGAGCGTAGTTTTTCTTTCAAACCCTGGTTTTTGAGTGATTCGGTTGGAATATAGTTTATGAGCAACAATTTTTTACTAAAGCTTTATGATTGAATGTTTTTTAACACCTTCTATAATATCTAACCCAGTTAACATAGGGAATCCGTAATCGTTGGTCAAATTACATTAGTTTTTGTTGTGTTTACGCTTGCTAGAATCGGTCACCAAAACAATTACACTTGGACCGAGTGGATACATAATATTTTCCTCTAAATTGGTGCTTTTGTTCTACTCCAATGATCGGAACTTTACATTTCGAATAAACAATATATATATATATATATATATATATATATATATATATTCGTATGGTATTTGGCGCAAAAAAATAAATAAAATAAAATCTATAAAACCATAAAAAAATATCAAAGATTATAATATATCACGTCAAAAAATAAAACTTTTATCCCTTAGCCAGTTTTTGGCTTCGGTCGTCACGGGATTAAAAAGCTCCTCCATTGTACCATCGAACTTGTGGAGTGGGCACTCATTAATGACATGATGAATGGTTTGAGTGGGCGCTCCGCAGTCGCATCGGGGGTCGGCGACGTAACCCCATCTGTGGCGTTCAGCCGCACTCCTGCTGCATCCCGTTCTCAGACGGTTTAGGGTTTGTAAGACGTACTCACTGGTACACACCGGTTCGTTAGAACACTCACACAGCACGTCCGCTATCGCCGGTCGCATACGGCGTCTGGTGCGGTATACACGAAACGGTGAGAGCCCGTGTGGGTGGGGGTAAGGGGGTGACTTACTAGTACATACACTACATCCCTTCCTTGTTACAATTTTAATTATGTTAACTTGTTAAACACTTATGAACAAGACTATAGTATCAACAATCACATCGATTTGAGTATTCTCTTAAATTCTAGAACTGTAAAACAAAACAAAATAATTCTTCATTCCACTGGTACCACCGCCTTCCTTTCTCCTTCTCTCTTTTTCATAATATGCTTCCATAATGTGTAAATCGCCCTCTGTAATTTTTTGAAATGATGAAATCGGGTTTCCGACTTAATTTGCGCCGATACCTTCATTATTTATTTAGAAAATATATTCCCGTCCCTTATCCACAATCATGTCTATGCTGTTTGATTCTCCATTTTTGAATCTCTTGCTATTTTCTGTGTTCCTATTACGATTAAGATTTCCATTAATCTTTCTTTTTTGTCCAAATGTTTCAGAAATCTGGGTTTTACACTGCGATGAATAGTGACCTTTCTTTTTACAAGAATGGCAAGTTCTGTTTTTAGCTTGACAGCTCTCATCCGTGGCGTCATGAAATTTGCTCCCACATCTTGTACAGTATAAGTTATTATGTGGGCGTGATCTTGTTCCTCGAGAAGGGCTCTGGCTTTTCTTGAAGTTTGCTTTGTTTACAACTTGGTTTACTTCTAGATTCTTTGCTACGTTCCCTCCATTTGCATATACTTCTAATTGATGACCCACTAACTCCAAAGTATTTGCTTTTTCCTTTATATCATCTAGAGTAGCTTTATCTCCCATTTCCAGGATGTGCTTGCGTAGTTCATTAGAAATGCATTTTTCCGTAATTTGATCGATTATGAAAATATCCGGTTTGTCAAATCCACATTTATTTGCTTGGTTACGTAGTCTTACTAAAAATTTCTCCGTCTTCTCACCCGTTTCTTGTTTCAGTTGTCTAAACACATGTCTTTCATAAAGTTTATTTTGCTTCGGTAGAAAATATTTATCTAGCTTTTCCAAAGCAAGAGTGAATACATCTCGACCCGTTATTGTGGCAGCTGGTGTCTCAACTGGTACACTAATATCGTCGTTAGCTCCAGGTAAATTGGAATAAATTAATTGGAGTCCTGGACCCCCAAAATGCAGGAGGGTGGCTCTTTTTCTCACCGGATCTTGGATGTCGGTCGCCATAAAGTAAATTAACAACGATCTTTTCCAGCACTCCCACCGAGCTCCGATAGAAGAGTTGTCCTCTTCAAGATCAAATTTCTCAGGTCCAGGCATAAAATTTGCCATATTGTTCTATTACCTACGACTTGATGGGGTAACCTGGGAAAAATCAAAATAATTATGCTTCGTCCTGCCAATTTAATGACAAGATTCCAACCCTGCCAGTTCAGTGGCATCATGCCTACCAATTGAATGGCAGCATGTTTCCAACTCTGCCAGTTCAGTGGCATAATAGGTACTAACCAATTTAATGGCAGCAAGTATTCAAACACACCAATTTAATGGTTGCAATCCTACCAACTGAATGGCAGTAATTTTCCAGAAATCTGGTTAAGTGAAATCTGATCTACCAATTTAATGGCAGTACTCCTACCAACTGAATGGCAGTAATTTTCCAGACCTTCTGGTTAAGTGAAATCTGATCTACCAATTTAATGGCAGTACTCCTACCAACTGAATGGCAGCAATTTTCCAGACCTTCTGGTTAAGTGAATTCTGATCTACCAATTTAATGGCAGCAATATTCCAGACCTTCTGGGTAAGTGAATTCTGATCTACCAATTTAATGGCAGCACTCCTACCAATTTAATGGCAGCAATATCCAGACCTTCTGGGTAAGTAATTTTCCAGACCTTCTGGGTAAGTAATTTTCCAGACCTTCTGGGTAAGTAATTTTCCAGACCTTCTGGATAAGTGAATTCTGGTCTACCAATTTAATGGCAGCACTCCTACCAATTTAATGGCAGCAATATTCCAGACCTTCTGGGTAAGTGAATTCTGATCTACCAATTTAATGGCAGCACTCCTACCAATTTAATGGCAGCAATATCCAGACCTTCTGGGTAAGTAATTTTCCAGACCTTCTGGGTAAGTAATT
This sequence comes from Mystacides longicornis, assembly GCA_963576905.1. Lineage (NCBI taxonomy): Eukaryota > Metazoa > Arthropoda > Insecta > Trichoptera > Leptoceridae > Mystacides > Mystacides longicornis. Next base: position 24,197,234 of record OY756420.1, read on the forward strand.
TTCCAGACCTTCTGGGTAAGTAATTTTCCAGACCTTCTGGATAAGTGAATTCTGGTCTACCAATTTAATGGCAGCACTCCTACCAATTTAATGGCAGCAATATCCAGACCTTCTGGGTAAGTAATTTTCCAGACCTTCTGGATAAGTGAATTCTGGTCTACCAATTTAATGGCAGCAATATTCCAGACCTTCTGGGTAAGTGAATTCTGATCTACCAATTTAATGGCAGCACTCCTACCAATTTAATGGCAGCAATATCCAGACCTTCTGGGTAAGTAATTTTCCAGACCTTCTGGATAAGTGAATTCTGGTCTACCAATTTAATGGCAGCACTCCTACCAATTTAATGGCAACAATATTCCAGACCTTCTGGGTAAGTGAATTCTGATCTACCAATTTAATGGCAGCAATATCCAGACCTTCTGGGTAAGTAATTTTCCAGACCTTCTGGATAAGTGAATTCTGGTCTACCAATTTAATGGCAGCACTCCTACCAATTTAATGGTAGCAATATTCCAGACCTTCTGGGTAAGTATGAGCAGACCTACCAACTGAATGGCAGTATAATTCCAGACCTTCTGGTAAAGTATGAGCAGACCTACCAACTGAATGGTGGTATAATTCCAGACCTTCTGGAAAAGTATGAGCAGACCTACCAACTGAATGGCAGTATAATTTCAGACCTTCTGGTAAAGTATAAACAGAACTACCAACTGAATGGCAGTATAATCCCAGGCCTTCTGGTAAAGTATGAGCAGACCTACCAACTGAATGGAAGTATAATTCCAGACCTTTTGGTAAAGTACGAGCAGACCTACCAACTGAATGGCAGTATAATTCCAGACCTTCTGGTAAAGTATGAGCAGACCTACCAACTGAATGGTGGTATAATTCCAGACCTTCTGGAAAAGTATGAGCAGACCTACCAACTGAATGGCAGTATAATTTCAGACCTTCTGGTAAAGTATAAACAGAACTACCAACTGAATGGCAGTATAATCCCAGGCCTTCTGGTAAAGTATGAGCAGACCTACCAACTGAATGGTGGTATAATTCCAGACCTTCTGGTAAAGTATGAGCAGACCTACCAACTGAATGGTGGTATAGTTCCAGACCTTCTGTAAAAGTATGAGCAGACCTACCAACTGGATGGCAGCGATATCCTATACTTTCTGTTCAAGTGTACAAAATTACTATAACTAAATAAATATTCCTTTAAACCTCACCGCGGTACATGGAGGCAAAACGAGCCATCCATTTCGCTTGATCCCGCGCAACTTTCATGACTCCTTCCCATACCACGTTCAGGTTCCCCAGCTCTGCCTCAGAGGGAGCGGAACCTGGCATGAGAGGGTCCTCCCCATCATCGCGACCTTGATGGGAGGAAGAATACCGCCCTCCTCAGCCACTGTCAATCGGCGCCCCCGATGCATGTCCCAACCAAGTCCATCCCCTCTCCACAATGGCAGAAATGGTAGGCCCACGCTGGGAACGCCGGCGGACAGCGTCGCTCGTGAAGCGGCGGCATCACCTTATACCCAAGATTCGCCTCGAGACACCTCGCCTCAAACGCAGACACCTTCCGCGCCCGAGCCCTGATCAGGTGTCAGGACTCACGCCCAAACATAAATAACAATACCTTCACTATTTTCCAATTCAATATTCAAAATTCGATAAATATACAAACTCAAACCAACATTCCAATCATTTTATGAGCGGTGAGATATGGGTTAAATGTTTCAATATCTAAGTACTCTGCTTCTAAATAAATAAATACTTCATAATATCGACCCAAGCTTTAAACAACTTATTTTTGAAGCAACAAATAATGTATCTGTGTTCACTCCAAGTCAGCAGTTAGCACCCATTCATACGACAACCGTATGTAATTTCGACAATATTGCGCAACAACATCGTAAAATTTCACATATTTAATATGAATACTATGATATAATATGAACATACGATGTGTTATAAATATACACAACACAATTTGTTATAAATATATGCAATTCAATTTAATTTCTAATACGCAGGTCTAGAATTATTTTTTCACTGAAATTTAATAACCTTCCAATACTATGGTAGCCATTTACCGGCAGCTTTTATGTTTGGTGACACGAAAAGGTTATTTGATATTATGCAGTTACCGATAATTTCCCCTTTTGTATAGGATTTATTTTTTCCAAGCAACAAAAATAATAATTTCAGCACGCTACCTTGAACTCCTGTCGCCACTTGTAAGACGTACTCACTGGTACACACCGGTTCGTTAGAACACTCACACAGCACGTCCGCTATCGCCGGTCGCATACGGCGTCTGGTGCGGTATACACGAAACGGTGAGAGCCCGTGTGGGTGGGGGTAAGGGGGTGACTTACTAGTACATACACTACAGGGTTGACCATTGTTTTCTGTCAAGCTCAAAGCCGGCGACTCGCTCAGATGGATCCACAACAAGGTGCATGTTTCTAACGTCTGCGCTCCTCCACTCCTCCGTCCATGCCTGAGTAACCGTAAACTCTTCGTTCTCTAGAGTCTTTGCTCTGGTCCAAAAGGGTTTTCTTGACCTGAGCCTTGTCGGTGGGATATTGTTCAGGGCCACGTTCAGGAGAGAGTTGTTGTCCCCTGCTTTTTTCCATTCTCTCAACGTTGAAGCGTTTCTGCGAAGTTGAGGGGGAGCTATGTTGGCGAGGGCCGGCAGCCACTGGCATTGGGTGGGTTTGAGAGCCCCGGTTATGGTCCTCATTGTGGATCTGAGCTGGATGTCGACATTTTTGGCGTGTGCACTGCCGTCCCATACTGGAGCGCAGTACTCAGCAGCAGAATATACTAGGGATAGTCCTGCGGTTCGCAGCGTGTCGGCACGTGCTCCCCACCCGGATCCCGCCAGTTTCTGGACGATATTGTTCCTTGATTTTAATTTTGCGCAGAGAACCTCGATTTGCCTCTTGTACGTGAGCGTTCTGTCCAAAGTGACTCCAAGGTATTTAGGGTGCTCGGTTTGGTGTAGGAGAACCTGTTCAAAGTGTACGTTAATCTTTGCTTTGGACTGTCGGTTACATAGGTGAAATGTAGCAACCTCAGTTTTTGCTGGATTAGGTTTTAATCTCCAGTCTTTAAGATAGGTTGACAGCTTTTGCAAATCTTGTTCCAATATTTCAGCTGTTGTATTCAGGTCCTTTCCCTCCGCCAAGAGAGCAACATCGTCTGCATATTGGAACATAGTAGATCTTGTTCTAGGAATATCATGTACATATAAATTGAATAAAACTGGCGCCAGCACTGATCCTTGCGGTAACCCATTGTTAAGAACCCTGTTTCGGCTTGTTTTTCCATCCAGTGACACTCGGATGTAACGGCTTGATAACATGGTGTCTATCATATTAAAATTTTTTTTCGACAAGGGATAACTTTGGAAAGTTTCAGAAGGAGGCCCTGCCGCCAAACGGTATCGTAGGCAGCCGAAAGATCAACGAAAGCCGCCGAAAATTTTGATCCCCTCTGAAAGCCGGACTCTATGGTAGTTGTTAAAGCTAGAACTTGCTCACAGCAGTCCCTGCCAGCGCGGAAGCCAGCTTGTTCTACGGGAACCACTGCGTCTATACTTGTAGCGATGCGCTGTAGGAGCAGTCTTTCTAGAAGTTTATAAGGGATGCACAACAGAGATATGGGTCTGTAGTGACTGGGATCCGATCCATCCTTGCCCGGCTTGATGATAGCCACGATTTTGGAGTGCTTCCATATTCTCGGCAAGCGTCCTGTTCTCAAAGTTTCATTTATGAATTCTAACAACCAAGTTTTTGTAGCCAATCCCATGTTTTTTAATGAATTCAGGGTATAGTTCGTCTAGTCCAGCTGCCTTACCACACTTAATGTTTTGTAGTGCTAATTTTAGCTCTTCCAAGGAAAAATCTCGTGAGAAGGTGGGATTCTCCAACAGCTCCGCCTTGGATCTATGCAGTTTGTATGTAACGTCTCTAACTCGTTGTTTGGTAAATGGAATAAACAATAATTGAGGTTATATGCGTGCTTGGCTTAACTCATCTTTATCACTTATACACAGTTTGAAAAAAAAACGGAGACAATTCATACTTAAGTATAGTACCTTCCCACGTATCTGAATAAAGTTCATGATAAATATGAAAAAAAATGGGCTAGTACACGGTTTAGTCTATGGGTTTGACAGAATGTATAATTGGAAAAGTATGTAAGTCCTTCCTTATAAGAATCACAGAAAAAATGGAAGTTTGTCTTAGAAGAAAGATATGTAGGTATACCAAATCCAAAAACGTAGAGAGAGTTTGTTCTTCGTTAACATTATCATTGAGTTTGGTATATGTATGATGTACTTAGCTACAATATATCTAGTAGAAAATCTAAAGAATTCCGATATCTTGTAGAGAAATTCGCTAAAGTTTTCGTTGGGGTATGTTATTTCAAATAGATAAGTACGTTGTTATAGTTTCGTTGAAAGTAAGTTTTCTCAAATGATTAAAATGTAATGAAGAAGCACACCACGTTTAAAAAATGTTTTTTTTTACGATTCTAGGATTTTTTAAATCTGAACGATGATATAAAAAAATTATCACATAGCGACAAAACGCAATGCCTTAGTCTATATATTATGGGAAAGTTCAAATTTTCGATCCGAACAACCGTTGATAGGAAAAACCTACATAATATGCCGGTGCATAGGTGAATACTGTAATGCCGGCTGATGAAAGAAAAACCGAAAATAAATAAATAAATAATAATACCTACTACTTGTTGTTTCGTTCATTTCGGCTTGTTTCCTTTTAAAACTTTTATAATAAGTTTAGCACCTGCAATACACTACTCGCGAAGTTGATCGAAGTTAGGCGAATACCATAGTGTAGAGAGGCACTTCGCCTTACTTCGACCAACCTCGGCTCGCCTCAGGCGACCTCCGTTTGCTGTCGGTTTTTGCTGCCACTTGAACATTATCCATGACGCGGTGCGTACGAGCGCTGGCGGACAAATGAGTTCTTCGCGAAGTAGAACGAGTGTGTGGCGACGTACTTCGGTCAACTATCCCGAATACTTCGTCGAGGAACTTCGCAAGTAGTGTAGTGCAGGTGTAAAGGTTTTATAAGGAAACAGTCATTGTAGACAATAGATAAAGATAACCTTTTTTTATTTCAAAAACTTCTCAACACGCGATCTATCATCAACACTCCAGGTTATGTCTGAGTAAATCTTCGCGTCAAACTTGTCAGTTTATCGGAAATTTCCTTTGACGCGCTTGACGTTTACATACACACAGGGGGAGTCTCTTCATATTAATACATCCAAAAAGCTCCCCCACTTACCCACATTTACAAACAAAGAACATTAGACAATATTAAGTGAATTTGTGTGAAATTCAGTGTTTGACTGTATAAAATGAGAAAATATTCATCTGTTTACTTTTGTGGTTCGTCCTCCTTCATGTTCTGAAAACCAATATGAGTATAATAATAATTTATTTGATTGAATTTCATAAAAAAGTGTGTATTCAAATTGTTTTATTCCAAACGTAACGAGTTTTAGATTGTCATTTCAATCCTTGGTTTGATTGATTTGGTGTCCTTGCGAAAGCAAATGGTAAAATATTATTACGTGCGATATTAATATTAGGTACCTAAAGTGTGAAATAAAAACGTAATTTCGTAGCAGGTAGTAAAATATAACACTATAAAAAGCAATAATATGTAGGAATAATATGAAGAAGCAATTCACCATTAGACCGCATCATTATAAAGGACATGTAACAATACATAGTATTACGTTAGCAGAGCTTAAGTGCTGTGTACCCTCGCCCGACTCCAAGAGCAAGTGGCGCATTATTATTGTACTGTACTCTCAATCGAAGTAAGAATCTACTTTACTGTAGGTTGTACCGCCGTGGATTGCTCCATTAGGTATAACGTATAACCTTTTCTTTCTGGAATCCTTTTTTATTTATTATTTACAATCGATCCATGGCCGGTTGGAATTTTTTAACGAAATATAAACATTATTTAACGTTTGCCTTAGGGTGTGTTTAAATGTTTGTTTATGAAAAAAGGCATTAATAAAACATTGCGGAGACTGTTTAATTGATTGCTCATCGCGTAGATTCTTTGAAAAATAATAAATAAACGTTTTTTTTTTAATTATTGATGGTTTATAAAGAAAATAATGAGAGGCTACGATTCATTTTACCAAATTTCTGTCCTGTTCCTTTCCAGTCTGGCTTGAAAAAATAAAGAAAGCGCAGTTTTGATTAAGGGGACAATGAGAGAGTCGAGTCGAGTTTGCGCTTTATTTTTTTTGTCTTGAAAGTGGAGTAGATGTCTTAAGCACTTACATATATTATGTGTTCAACCAGAAATATCATCAATGTATGGATGAGGTTAACACTGTGAATAAATTGAATACCTATACAAAATTTTCTCGCTAAAAATTTGGTTAGTAGCAAATACCTACCTCAATCAAGCACAATTTATTATATCATGTTGTAATGTTCAACTACCATAGGTCCCTGTTTTTAAATACATGCAACCTAAAGAGTAAAGAGGTCTTCACAGTTCAAACAGAGACTACCTATAGTTGCCATTTTATGTTTCACAGCAGTATTTTCATTTTATTTTCTTCCCAAAAGATTTGTTTGAAAATTCCACGAAATTCGTTCGCAAAATTCAAATGAGCCCATTCTATAAATTGACTATAACTATACTATATAAATTTAACGTAACAAAATATATATGTATAAATAAAATGAAGACTGAAAAACCTACATCCTTTATAGACACCGTAACCGTGAAAGACAGAGGTTAAATAATACCCTCTATACCGGGTCTCATTGGGGCTTAGCGCTCTAGGCTACAAATATTTTTAATACGTTAATTATGAATAAAGATATTATAATTTTTCATAAAATTCCCATACAAATCGGTTTGATATCATGTAATTTTGTTAGAATTCAGGTATCTTGAAACTGTATTTAAATCAAGGGCAGATCCAGGAGGGGGTTACGGGGGTATGACCCCCCCCCCCCTTGGGCTGGGTCCAGGCCCTATATTTTTGTCTATTCGAAAGTACAGTACTTACATTTATTGATAAAATACCGACCCCCCCCTGGCGCCAAAGCTGGATCCGCCCTTGATTTAAATATAATTTATTTTGACCGTCGGCGTCGGTATTTATGTACGGTTTTGTTTTAATCTACAAAGTATAAACGTTCATTTTATTTCAAAACATTTTACTCTGTATAAGTAAAAACATTAAAACAAAGTAAAACAATTTAGCTTATTTTACTCATGAAATTTTATCATATGGCTCCATATTGTTTTTATAGTGTCATAGCATTTTTTCATACTATTTATTCATAGACAATAAATTTTTATTTAAAATTTCCCACAGTTTGTTTTCAATGGTGGTTGCCTATTGAATTTAAATAACAGAACTCTAATGGGAACACTTGATCGCTGCCATCTATCGAAAATTCTTTGAAATATTGCTGTGTGAAAACTTCAATGGCAAGATGCATAGATATAATGTACCGTAATGATGATATTTTTGTTTTCATTCTCTGATAGGTACACATGTTATTTAGATAACATTTGATTTTTTTTAAATATTATTGGTATTGCATCCAAAAAGGATGGCGATGCAGCCACACTTGATATAATATATTTACTAAGGTATGCTCATTTTTTTTTTACATATAAAAGGCTTTTAAATAAACATATAAGTAAATTAGTTTCCTGATCGGTTCAGTCATACATACTGATGGTTGTGCCCGCTGCCGATGAATTTTATTAAACAGGGGAACAACCTTAATTTAATGTGGAAATTGACAAAAGTGTATGTATTTATAATCAGTCAAGTGAGCTGAGATTTTTTTAGACGTGTGTATACCTACTGACTGTGTAGATGTTCAACCTCTATACAATTGTGATATTTATTTGTACCTACATAACCTCAGGTGATTTTTTACCAAGCAGTATTGTAGGTCTTCATATTTTCCCTTTAATTGGAAGGAACCATAATATCAAAATAATTAAAAAGAAAAACGTATTTCAGCTAATTCGATAATACTATTTATTCTGAGACGGTACGAAATTCGACATGTCAGCTAGTATTTAAATAAATTATTAGAAAAGTTAATATTGCGTTTCTTTTGAACCCTTCAATAAACGTAAGATAAACCAAAGTATAAAATTATTTCGCTCAATAGATTAATTCAGGAAGTATTTTTGTAGATAATATTGTGCAGGTTTGGTCTGGAACTCGCTTAAAAACATTCACCCTTATATTAATGTCTCTGATGGGATCTATACCAAACCATCGTAACACACAAAATACGAGTAATGTGGTACATTCGTTTTGTTTGAACGTGCACAAAAGCCTAATTTTGCATGCACTGAAATTCACACATGACTCGAATTTTGTATGCACAACAAAATGTTAATATTTCTATAGCTTGTATCGGGTGTTTTTGTAAACTCTGTTAAGACGTTTCCAATACCGACACAACAGGTATTCTTTTACAGCCATGTAAATAACACTGAGCGCGAGGGCAAAAACCTTGAGTTGGGTAGAAATGTTACCTGATTATTATATTCGAGTTTCTTGCTTTTTAACCGTAACTCTGAATCCTCGGGACAATACTTACATTTATTTTATCACCGTGAGGACAAATATGGATATTTTATTTCTATTGAAGATATGAACCTTTCACGAATTTTTAAATACTATTTTAAAATAGTGAATTTTTCATTTGATCACCATGGGCTTACAATCGTCTTCTATTGCTTTTCCTAAGGCTGGACAAACGATGGGGAGAAATGTGTTCAGTTAAAAAAAAAAACGAGTTCATTGCGATTGCGCAATTTCTAAAAATCTTCGCTCTTTTTATCAGTTTTTTTTATTTAGTTTTTGTTAAAAATTTCTATTGAACTCGATAACCTACATAGCTGTGTATAAGCTACCTCAAGAGATCCTGGAATCGACTCCCGTTGAGTCAGTATTTTAAGAAGACATCGTCAGAAAAGTGTTTAAAAAAAAAAAAAAACAGAATGTCAAATTTAATACTGTTAGTATTATATATTAACAAATTTCAAAACTCTGCAAGATTAAAAATATTTTCAACAAAATATAAATAAATTAACTACAAGCTTTCAGAGAGAGTATAATATGCTGTATTATTATATTATCATTCAGGTTTCATGTAAATATAACATATTGTTATAACTCTGTAACTATGATTACAAATTAAAAAAAAAAAAAAACTTTTCCATATAAAGGTGTCAGTATAGCCGGCGGAACTGATTGCCTGAGGCTATGTTTTCCAATCAACCGGTACCGTCCAATCTGAGACAGGCCAACCCCTGGTAGAATTCAATGTGAAAAAACACCTCGTGATCTGAGTCCACGCCTATACTATAAGGCTACCTAGGTCGGTAAATTAACAATGATTGTTAATGAAATATATAAAAAAAGTACTTCAAATTCGAATAAAGAAAGATAATGATACAAAAGAAACGACTTTTCTTATTATTTCGTTTTTTCCGCAGAGAGTAAGAATTGATTTTACCTATAAAAAACCTTGTATTCGTGTTACCTATATAATCGGGTTCACTGATTTTGTTCAGGGTGATGTATACAATATACAAACTCACGCCTAGCTACCTACCTAGTTCTGTTATTATATACACAGGCACTACGTGTGCCTAGCAACCCCTGTGATGACGAGTGTACAGCGTTTCAGAAATTTGTGAAATATTTGCGATATGTGATGTAATGCAGGCCCGCATAGTTACTGTATTATTTTGGAGCCTATAAATACGGCTGCTTGTAGGTATTGATCTCTTCTTTTACATTAAACTCTGGTAGAGGACACAGCTCCTTACCAAGCCACCAGCAGAAGTGTTTCAGTGCTCAACCTCAGTCTACATACCTATCTACATACAGTCCACTTCAAGGGGTTCTTCTAAGAGGGACATCACACCCTATCATCATAACCAGCAAGCCATTGCAACACACTACATTTTTTGGTCACTTCGCCCGGATTGGAGTCACATCACGATACTTCAACCTGGATCAAAGCATCGAAGACCAACTGAGGGCAGACAGAGCGCAGATACTTCTCGGTGAGTTTCCTTTATCATTCCTTAATTCTTTCCCCATCTTTTGTTCATTATCATTCCAACATGGCTCAATCTGAAGCGTCCAAGTTAAGCTTGACGAGCTTAACAAAGAAGAGGAGCATAATCAAACGTAAAATTACAAATTTCATGAAATTCGTGCAAGCAGCCAACCAAGAAAATTATACACAGCTATCCTACAGAAAGGAGGCAGCTCAACAAGTGTACGATGATTATTGCAAAATCCAAGATGAGATTGAGGAGATCGAGGACACAGAGAAGCAACAAGAGGACCGTGAACAAGTGGAAAACCTTTTCTTCAGGTCGGTGGCGATGGTGGAAAAAATTAAAATCAAATTTTCAAGCCATCAATCTGAAGTCAGGCTTCCAACAATCGATCTTCCAACATTTGACGGCAATGTGAGATGTTGGAGCGAATTTAAAGAAAATTTCAATTCTTTGATTAACGCGAACGGGGGATTGAACACGATCCAAAAGTTTCAATACCTAAAGTCTTCATTAAAAAACGAAGCTTCAAAAATTATAGATGCACTTACTATAACGACATCAAATTATGAGGTAGCCTGGAACTTATTAAGTGACAGGTACGAAAATAAACGAATTATAATAAATACATTATTAGATGATATTTTTAACGTTAAATTTATATCCGATGACACAAACATGCTCAGAAAATTCATTGATACTTTAAATAAAAATTTAATGGTTTTAAAAAATATGGAACTTCCCGTTGAACAGTGGGATATGCTTATCGCTTATTTTATAACTACAAAGTTTGTAAATAAGCTGAGGTACCAATATGAATCGTCTCTATCGAAAACGGAACAGCCTTCAATCAAAAATATCACAGATTTCCTACAACATAAATGTAACGTACAAGAAACACTTCATATCGCGAAAAAACAAAACTACAACATAAATACTGCTATTGCGCAACACAGCGTAACGAAGTGCGTCGTCTGCACTGGAACTCATAGCATCGCGAGTTGTGATAAATTCAAATCACTTGACAATAAAGAGAAATGGAAAATTATTAAAAAATTCAAATTTTGTTCCAATTGCTTACATCAGGGTCATTTCTACAAAAATTGTAAAAGTGGGACGTGTAAAAAATGTCATAAAAATCATAACACACTTTTGCATATCGAAAATAATGCCACATCTTTATCAATTTTGAAAAACGAACAAAATATTGCTGTGTTATCCACCGCTACAATATATCTACAAAACAAACACGGGCATAAAATTGAGGTGCGCGCGCTACTAGACAGCGGATCACAGTTAAATATAATTTCTAAAAAATTATGTGATGAATTGAATCTTGAATTATTTTCTCATAAAACATCGATTAGCGTTGCAGGAGCTTCTACATTTAATTCATTTAGCGCTACAAAGGCATTAATACAATCGAGATACACTTCATATAAGAAAAATATAGACTTTATTGTGCTTGATAAAGTTACAAATAGTTTACAAAGTACTTCGCGGCTACCGGCGTTGCATAATTTCAGTCAAAATTATCAATTAGCTGACAGTAGCATACATAGAGGCGGAGATATCGACATTATTCTCGGTGTTGGTACATTTTGGGATATTTTGCTTGCAAAAAAAGTACAGATTGATAAACGTTTTTCTTTACGAGAAACTGAATTTGGATGGATTATTTGTGATTCATTCAGCTGTAATTTAAATAAATATTCAAATAGTTTGAATGTCAACGTAGATGAATTTAATGATATCAATCTGCAGTTACAAAAATTTTGGTCATTAGATAATATGCCAATCAAACGTGTCTACACAAAAGAAGAAAGTCAATGTGAAAATCACTTTCTCAAAAATTACACAAGGAATGCAGATGGACGATTTGTCGTGAGGCTACCTTTTAAGGAAGATCCTAGCAAATTAGGGGACTCCCAAGGTACCGCAAAAATTAGATACAATGTTTTAACCACCAAATTTAAAAATAATCCAATTTTATACAACGAATACTCGAAATTTATGCAAGAATACGAGGATCTTGGTCATATGTCAGTACAAGAGCATAAAAATGGATATTTCATTCCTCATTTAGCTGTTTTTAAGGATAGCCCTACGACAAAAATAAGGGTTGTTTTCGACGCGTCAAGCCAAACCTCCTCAGGGGTGTCCTTGAACGACCTACTGATGGTCGGACCTGTCATACAACAGGATATTCTTTCCATAGTCTTGAGATTTAGAACATACGCATTTGCATTTTCGGCGGATATAACTAAAATGTATCGCCAGGTATTTGTCCACCCCGATGATTGGAAATATCAACAAATTCTATGGAATAAAAATATTGACTCTGACGCTATGATATACGCCTTGAAAACTGTAACTTATGGCACATCTCCAGCTTCTTTCTTAGCCATAAGATCTTTACAGCAACTGGCAAAGGACGAATGCAAAGAATACCCTCAGGCTTCCAGGAGTATTTTGGAAGATTTTTATGTCGATGACCTTTTGACGGGGTCAAATACACTATACGATGCTGTGAATTTGCGCAATGATATTGAAATTGTATTAAAGAAGGGAGGATTTTCATTGTCAAAATGGGCAGCAAACTCAAACACATTATTGCCTTCAACAGCTGAATCACCTGAAGTATTAAAAACGCTTGGTATTCACTGGGATCCTAACAAGGACATGTTTCACTTCAATTTCAAAAATCGTTCATGTGAAATTGAATATACATCGAAAAGACAAATATTATCTAAAATTGCAACACTGTATGATCCTTTGGGTCTCATCGGACCAGTCATAATGAAATGTAAAATTATCATGCAGAAGTTGTGGAAAAGTGGATGTAACTGGGACGAAGCTATTCCTTTAGATATAAAAAACGAATGGAATCAATTAAAAACAACATTGCATCATATTAATGAAATGAACATTCCCAGATACGTTTTGGATACAGATACTACATTCTATCAGCTTCATATTTTTTGTGACGCATCTGAACTTGGATATGGGAGCTGCGCATACATAAAAAGTTACACAAATTCAAAATCAAGAGTTGAACTGATATGCTCAAAGTCTAGAGTGGCACCATTAAAAACAATTTCGCTACCACGTTTGGAATTATGCGGAGCTTTGATGGCAGCCAAGCTATATCAAAAAATTATAGAATCTTTGAACATAACTTTCAAGGATGTGTATTGTTGGACAGACTCAACTATTGTGTTGGCGTGGATAGCTTCTCCACCTTCCCAATGGACCACATTTGTGGCGAACAGAGTCACCGAAATACAAGAAAAAACAGAAAATGCTATTTGGGGTCATATAACTTCTGAGCACAATCCCGCTGACTTGCTGTCCAGGGGATTGGAACCCAGGGATATTATTCGGAACAAATTATGGCTACATGCCTCACCATGGTTAACTAGAGAACCGCACATGTGGCCTAGCACAACAATTAAAAAGCCTTCAGAAATACCCGAGCGCAAAAATCAAAAAATCATTTCCCTACATGTGAGTGAAGTAATTTCAATAATAGACAGGTATTCGAGTCTCACAAAGTTACTTAGAATTGTCGCTTATTGTAACAGGTTTATTAATAATTGCAAGATGAAATGTAAACTTACAAACTCTCTTACACCAAAAGAAATAGATTCAGCTTTGTATATGCTTATAAAAATAACACAAATGCAAGTTTTTACCAATGAATATAATGATTTAATGAACAAGAAACATGTACACCGCAAAAGTTCAATTTTATCTTTGAGTCCATTTATGGATAACAATGGAATTATACGGGTGGGTGGTAGACTCCAAGCCTCATGCTTGAATTATGAGCAACGTCATCCAATACTACTCCCCAAAAATCATACGCTTACAAGACTTATCATTACATATACTCACCAGCAACAATTGCATGCTGGTCCACTTCTGACATTGGCAGTTCTCAGAAAGAGATATTGGATAATCTCAGCGAAAAGTGAAATAAGGCAGATTATCAGAAAATGCATAACTTGTTTCAAGAACAGACCTTCAGATATTCAACCCTTTATGGGTAACTTACCAGCTCCTCGCGCAACACCTTCTAAACCATTTACGTATACGGCAGTAGACTACGCAGGGCCCGTACTAGTACGGGAACGAAAAGGCAGAGGAAAAACGCCGATAAAAACGTATGTTGCAGTGTTCGTATGCCTAGCTACAAAAGCTGTTCACATAGAAGTTGCGAACGACTTAACAGCCGAAGCGTTTATTGGATGTCTCAGAAGATTCATTGCAAGAAGAGGAAGATGTTTGCATATTTACTCGGATAATGCAACATGTTTTGTAGCAGCAGACAAAGAATTGAAGCAACTTCATAAATTATTTCATGCTCAAGTTCGTGAAAAACAAGTTGAAAATCTCGTCGCTTCACAGAGCATAACATGGCATTATGCTCCCCCAAGATCACCACATTTTAATGGATTAGCTGAAGCTGGGATAAAGTCATTCAAGCATCACTTCAGAAGAATGGTTGGAAATTCATCATTGACCCTGGAAGAATTATACACACTCTGCGCTCAGATTGAGTCATGTTTAAATTCCAGGCCCTTAATTCCCTTATCTTCAAATCCCGATGAATATTCCTACCTTACTCCTTCACATTTCCTCATCGGAGAAGTATCTACAGGTTTATGTGAACAATATCTTGATGAGATAAAACTATCCCATTTATCTCGTTGGCAATATATACAAAAAATAAGCCAACAATTTTGGAAGCAATGGTCGAGAGAATACTTGCAGCAGCTACATCAACGTACCAAATGGCAGTTCAATTGTACCGAAAACATTCAACCTGGTACAGTGGTCATCATCAGAGACGAGAACCTACCCATGTTGCAGTGGAAGCTAGGACGTGTCGCAGAGGTCCATCCTGGAGAAGATGGCATCGTTCGTGTGGTCACACTCAAGACTCAGAACGGCATCATCAAACGTGGTGTAGTGAAGCTAAGTGTCTTACCAAATCAGTGAAATTCTCATTTAAAAATTAACTACATAAATAAAAAAATATGTGATTTAATGTACATTTTGTACATAACAAAATATTGTGAAATTTCATGGACTTGAAAATTAATGCTTAATATTCATAAAAAAAAAAAAAACAATATTATATATAAGTTTTGTACTGTATTTTTCAAATTTTACAAAAAGATAAGCTAAATACTAATTTGAATGAATATTATTTTGATGATAAACGGTCATAATATTGTATTGATATTTGATATTATAGTTCATAATATTTTCTTGTTAAATATTCAAATAGTTACATTCATATTTTTTTTAATATTACAGTATTTTCAATACATATTATTTCATGTTAAATGTTCAAATGTTATATTGATATTGTATAGTTGAACAGATATTAATTTTTACTGAATCCTTGTACACTCCGTCTAATTTTTACTAATTGTGTTTAGTACAGCTACCTGTTACTCATCAACATTTTTTGTTACGATATTGAAGGAAGTTTGGTTCCTTCAAAGGGGGCGGTATGTTCAGGGTGATGTATACAATATACAAACTCACGCCTAGCTACCTACCTAGTTCTGTTATTATATACACAGGCACTACGTGTGCCTAGCAACCCCTGTGATGACGAGTGTACAGCGTTTCAGAAATTTGTGAAATATTTGCGATATGTGATGTAATGCAGGCCCGCATAGTTACTGTATTATTTTGGAGCCTATAAATACGGCTGCTTGTAGGTATTGATCTCTTCTTTTACATTAAACTCTGGTAGAGGACACAGCTCCTTACCAAGCCACCAGCAGAAGTGTTTCAGTGCTCAACCTCAGTCTACATACCTATCTACATACAGTCCACTTCAAGGGGTTCTTCTAAGAGGGACATCACACCCTATCATCATAACCAGCAAGCCATTGCAACACACTACAGATTTATTAATTTAACATAAATCGTTGGTTTGTGAACAAGTAAGAATTATTACTTCGGTACTTCTTATGTATTATTGATGAAATGTCAGTTTGAAATAATATTATTTACATGAGTTCCAGTTTTATTTTCTCCCTGGAATCCATATTAGAGGTTTATTTTATTGTTACCACCACTGATTTGACGAGGGTTTAGTGAGATATGAAAAAACAGACTTCGATCTACTTGAAGGAATTGTTATTTGAATATTTAATACGAGCACATTCATGTTTCTAGACAAGGTATTCTTCGGTTACTTTTTTTTTAAACCATCACGCCGTGTCCCGTAAGGGGTAGGTAGAGAGAACGGACCTCCACTCTTTTCTATCCATGCATACTTCTTTCGCTTCTTCCACCGATCTATCATTTCTCATACAACCTCTCCTATTTCGCTTACTTCTGACCTGACCTTCCTTGAGAACGGAATCATTGTGTTGGATCCACGGAATTCTCTTACAACTTTCCTTTCAGCCTTATAAATTCTCTTTGTCATTTTATTTATTTCTTTCTTTTATTTATTTCTTACTGGAATACCACGTGTTACTTTCACAGATAAAAAATCCTATAGGTTCAAGTTATTTTTTTAATCAATTTACTCTTTGTGAGCTAGCCTAGACCATAAATGATAGAGAACGAGGTTATTGAAAGACTAGACTCCTACACATACCTCGGACACATTGTCAAACTTGGTAGAGAAATTTTGTGGAGAGTTTATAAAATTTTTACTGTTGTTACAGGAAAATGGACCGGCATCGTTACCAACACTCGCATCACACACGCCACGCCAGCTGCTCTTTATGCCCACACTCCTTCCAGGTACTGGGAAGATGACAGTAAAGTTCCAGCCCAAGACAGGAAGCTCTGCAAAGACATTGCACTGCAGTTAGTGGATACAGCACCTGGAAAGAACATAAATGTAAGAAGAGTTTCATATTATACTTATCTGATCCCAAAATAATTTGATTATACGCCATTTTGGACAATAGATTTGTCCTGATTTACATTTTGAGAATACGAAATTAAGGCTGTAATTTTATATTGTTTTACTAGGAATATTTAAAAAACCACGCAGCTTTTCTTCAACATCC